>OX637865.1:18266651-19549589 GCA_951802705.1 Netelia virgata | reverse complement strand
TTCTCATGCTATCTTTCTCCCGTCCCCAGTCCTCCATCTTCTCTCTCTCTCTCTCTCTCTCTCTCTCTCTCTCTCTCTCTCTTTCTGTCTCCCTCCATTGCTCCTTTTTTCTTTTCATTACATCTCTCTCTCAGACTGTTATTCCGAGATTCTTGATTGCTGTTAGAGAAAATCCACCTTTCTTCGCATCGTAGAGTACATGTCATCCGCTATAGTTACGATATTGGGATTGTTACCCCTTCGGTGATTTACGAGACAAAAGTTTCAATAGCTGTTCGGAAAATTTTAGTGATTCAGATATCTTTTCAACTTTGCTTCGACGGAGACCGCATTATTTCAATGAACTTCATCCAATCGGTTTGAATACGCAGAAAATCGAGAATTCCATTATCGTATCTGGTGGATATATTTTACCGAACCGCCTCCAGATGTTATAAAGAGAATCATTTAAACGGTCGAAATTGCCATAACTCAACTAGCTGAAAATGAACACGTGCGCACATTTCGATCTACCCTCCAGTTATTGCTCTAAATGGCACCACACATGCACCTGCACGATGGTACCGCTCGCGACCATTTACCGTGCACATACGTGCAACCGGAAGTGGGGGAAAGGCGTGGCAGAGGAAGTTAGTATGTGCGCCCACCGGCTACTGAGGCAACCAGTTACAATCCAAACACAATTTAATAGCATGGAATTCCGTTATGGGACTTGGATTGTAATTTATACGGTTCAATAATTTGCAAAACTTGTCTCCTGCGATTTCTGCAAGCAAAAATCGAAGACTAATTAAAAAATAATAGTATACAGTGATGGCCGGAACCCCCCGCCCCTCGTATGAAATTTATACCGAATAAAATTACTCCACCCCGCAATATCTAACTACGTATGTATAAAAAATGCTTTCAAACTCGCAAAATTCCTGAATCTGATTGGATTATAGAAGAGTGAAAAAGGTCCTCGTTACCGAATATCCGTGGACCATGATATTAATATTGGTATATCCGAACAAAAGCTCCAGCGCCGTAAAGGTTTTTCGAAGAATCGTGAACTCTCGATGTGTGTTAACTTTCATTTATCACGATTGCATCCACAACGGTCGATGCGGAAAACGGCTCGCAAATTTGTCCAACAAGTGGCGCCACGTCGCGTCGTTTGAACTCGAACAACCCGCAAAGTTTAGCATAAGATGGATAGCACACGCATTCACCACCGACACACAACTTATGCCATACGCTTAGCCTTCCTTCTCTCTCTCCCTCTCTCACACTCTCTCGCTGTCTCTTTTCGTGTGTCCCGGTCTCGGTGGGTTTGAGTATTCACCGAATGCCTCCGTAACGGGGAACACGTGCACCTCGACCTACATCGACTCGTAGATAGGTATACGCGGATCGGTTGTATAGCTAGAGGCAAGGGGATTCCCCGAAGTGGGTGGTTGGGAGTACTTCGCCGGTATGCGCTAGGGTTGGGTTACGGTGTAGGAGAGGGAAGAGGAGGATGCGATCGAGACAGAAAACTAAAGAGCGACGAAGAGCGATACATGAGCACATGTGGGCTCGTGTACGGACACGCGCGAACACGTGCGTGTATGTGCGTATGTTTGCGTACGCGAAGGGCCACGGAAAGAGCCATGGAGCAACAGGTTATCTAAAGCTCGAATGACACGCTTGAACGATATTTTTACGATAGCACATTCGCCTCTTCTCCGCGCGATCGTTCGTCATCCGTCACACGTGTGAGTGATCGCATATTTCCTTTTGCTTTTTTATTCAGTGTACACGTATCTCCTATACCACCCGGGGATAAGCACCGTGTGTCCTCGTGTGTGTGCAGACCGCACGCCAGACGTGACCCTGGCAGTAATCGATTATTGAAATCTTTGTCGGCTTGAGAAATAAATATTAACCGTGACCGCCGGTCGGCAGGTGTACGCGTATGTACGTACATATATGTACGAAACACATATCGATATGCCTAAAATGCTCATCGACCATTTTTATATCTCGACTGACTAATCTATTAGGTACGCGTATGTCGGAGTGAGGGCACTTTTTCACCAATACTCAACCGCGAACGCCACACGTGACAGATTTATTCATCAATACGAAACTTTATCTATTTTTATTCGTACACCTTTTCTCACCCATCTTTTTTCCCTTTTCGCTCGCCATTATCTTTTTGTTCTGGCATACTCCAACTATTTCGAATTTTTTGAAGAACAGCGAGTTTAGCTTAATTTAATTCCTTTTTGTAAAGAATCAATCAAGATTGATAAACAAAATAAGCCAAGTAAGTCAAATAAGTCGAATAGACTATGTACACTGATTACTTCGATGAATTGAATGTGTCGTTTCATTTTAATCGTTTATCTTCTCCACGATCGGTTGAACGGATTATAAACATAGTATAATATAGTTGTGGATATTGTTGAGCATCAAATTTTGTACAGTATTTCAATCGTTTATTAAGTCTGTAGACAAAAATGAGGGCCTGTTTGGTCTGGTCTGGACAATGAAAAGTTCGTAAGTTTACTTATAAAAAATAATTACATCAGTGATACTTGTGAAAGCGACCCAAGTCCAATAAATGGTGAGGCGCGGGAGAGGCAGAAAGGGAGGGGGAGGGGGTTGCTCCTCGTTATCGTCCTCTTGGGATTGGAAGCCCACCCATTTGTAACCGTCTTTCACCATCCCACGCCAGCTCCTTCCTTCTATTCTCTATGTTGTACATGTATTATATATATGACCTATTTCACGCCAAATCGACCACTTTTGAACCCGACCATTTTTTATTTTGCTAACAATTTTATATTTTATACTACCCCACTAAAACCATTTTTGTGCATTTTTTCAATTTTTTTTACCCAGCCGAAAAAAAGTTTCGAATTTTGAAAAAATAACGTCTTTTTCCGGACATTTTCAAACGCTCATGACTTTTTCATAAATTGGTTAATCAAGCCTTTTTCCAAATTTTTCACTTTGAAACGCGTTTTTCCGAAAAAAATACAAAGACTCAAGTCATATTCTATGAAATTTATCATTTTTTTAGAGAAAAATCTCAATATCTCAAAAATTCTTCCTATTTTTTATTTATTATTGTCTATTTTTTTAAAACTTTGATTTATTCTGAGTTTAATGCGGTAAGATTCACAGTGGGCAGATTTTCTTTCTAATTTTTTCGTAATCTAAAGTTAACATATTATATCAAATTTATTATCGAGATTTTTTGAATGAATTTGGTAGGAATAGTTTATAAATAATAAAATAAATAATCACCTAATCACGTCAAATAAAATTTGTGTGGTATTATTAATATTCAATACTACTCTCATTTTTTGAATACCCCGATTTTGAATAAATATTGTAGATATATAAACTTACATTTTTTTTATCGACAAAACAATGTTACATTACGAAAAAATGAAAACATTTTTTTTCAATCGAAACAAAAATTAGAAAGAAAAATCTGCCCACTATAAATCTTATGGCATTAAACTCAGAATGAATTAAAGTTTAAAAAAAATAGAAAATAAAAAAATCAACAATAGGATTTTTCGAAAAATTGATATTTTTCTCTGAAAAACTGAACAAACTTTTGTTTCAATCGAAAAAAAGGGTAGAAAAAGATCCACTCGCTATTAATCTTGCGGCATTAAACTCAGAATAAATCAACGTTTCAACACAAAATAAAAAATAAAAAATTGGGTTTTTGAAATATTAAGATTTTTCTCTAAAAAAATTAAAAATTTCGTAGACTATGACTTGAATTTTTGCATTTTTTTCTGAAAATCGCGATTAAAAAGGAAAAATTTGAAAAAACGTCTCGATTAACCAATTTTTGAAAAAGTTATGAGCGTTTGAAAATGTCCGGAAAAAGACGTTTTTTTCAAAATTGATAACTTTTCTTCAGTTCAGTAAAAAAATTTGAAAAAACTCACAAAAATGTTTTTAGTGGGGTAGTAACATATCAAATTTCTAGCAAAATAAATAATTGTCGGGTTCAAAAGTGGTCGATTTGACGTGGAATAGGTCATATATATATATATTGTGCACATACGTAGGTATGTATGGAGCCCAGACATGCATGTCAATATGCAACGAGAAATGTCATTGAATTCGATGCGCGTACGAGATTTATGCACCACCACATCCCCCGTTCTCACATTCGATATGCTCTATAGAAAATCGGACCTATAAATACACTTTATTGTACGCATAAATATATCTACATTTTTGTAAAGTTATCTATGCCACACGATGGTACTATTTATCCACGTATGTTTATATATATTTACTTTGTATACATACGCTTATGAAGCCATTTAGGTAAGCGATATACGAGTATACCTTTGTTCGAAGTTTGAGGAATTTGTGTATTTCCATGTAGTCGTGACAATTCACCGTGAACGGGAAAGCATGAAGTCATCGAACAGCTGCTTTCTTAAATACACACGGGTACACGTGTGATGTATAGCGGATGATAGTACATGGGGTCAACGGTATCAATTTTATATTATGGTGATTTCATAAATTACAGTGCTAGATTTCTTATTCTATTACAGCCGTTCGTGTCAGTGTTACAATTTTCATCGCTGTTGGAGTCAATTGCAATAATAAAAATTTGCATACAAGTCAACGAATAGCTATTCTCGACTCTATTACTTCTTCTCAATAACGAATTGTCGAGTAAACAGTGAACCCTTTTTTTGTTACCGTTTGTCGACTATCTATTTTCTTATAGACGATGCGTTTGCTGGATTCATTCACTTAAAAAATCCTGGCTTCGTCGTCATTTTTGTTCAACTCTCTGTTGTCGCATGAACAAATTAATGAATATATTTTTTATATTTGAACACAGTTTATGATTGTTTTTGAGCGCCATGACGTTATTAATATTATTAATGTTTATATAAAATATGTCATATTAAATTTGTTCGAATGTTCTTTTAATGTCACTTCTCATGCACTTCTTCAGTTCGATAGTTCGAATAATTCTCAAGAAATAGAACTTACGGATGGCCAAGTATATTATGAATACCTACGTCGAAAAATCTGAGACGCATATCTTAAAGTGAAGCTTTCCCCAAAAGGAAACTAATTAGGAGAAATGAATGTAAGTCGATAAATAAATTATAGACGAGAATTTCGGAAATGTGGCGACAACGCTGGATATATAGGCAGACCTTTAATATATAGCTCGCCACTCGACGCCCGTGTTAGAATCGTTTATTCGAAGATATTATCTTTTACGGTCGTTGCACCGGTATGCGCGATGGAGAAGGAGGTAGTATTTAAATCTTGGGTCGATGCTATCATTCGATCGCACGTCGAGTATTTCCGATAGGGATTTGCCTTTATACGTACATATATATATATATATATATATATATATAACGGCGAGATACGGTCAGGTGTGTGAGATCGTACAAATACATATATATATATTATATATGTCTATATACATAGGTACGGAATCTGCCTCACTCTCTGAGGCGCCACAGCACGCGCCGACGGTCTAATCTTGTCCAGCTGGTAGTCATATATCTATACAGGCAGTACCAGCAGTAGTAGAAGCGAGCAATAAGACTGTTGCACACACAGAATGGAAACTTGGCACGAAACACCCTAGTGACCCCATTGTCTGTGACTCCATGAGCAACAGACTCCTTCCCAACCGTAGGGAGGGATCCCTACGGTTGTTCACATTAAAGCCGAATTAACAAAGGATAGATATATACTTGCCCCCGCGTGTCTCTCATTCCCCTCGTCCACCTCTTCCTTCCTCGACCCATATAACCGAGTTTCCTCTGTGGCACAACGCGCCGTTTATACCCACAGGGCCCATGGAGAGTTTCCACGCACACCAATTTCAACCCTTACGACCGACGGTTTCTAACTGCCGCGGACATACACCGGCTGGATGGAAGAGGGGGCTGAGCCACGGATGAGAGAGGGTAGTAGAATGAGAAAATAGGAGTATAATGGCCCTCGTCAGCAACAGGTCCTTCGAGGACATACGCCAACCCCCAACCCCCCACGACCTCGCCCCTCATCCCTTCAGTTACCTACATCGTATCAACCCCCTCCCTTCGACGAGGATACTTCGGTAGAGATTCATTCACATCCGGGACTTGGGTTCTTTTTTTATGGGCGAGAACCACTTCGAGCCTCGAAAAAACGCTGAAATCGAAGGACTTACCTTTCGCATTATCCGCGCCTTCTTCGATATCAAGAGTCTGGTGATCACATCTTTTTAACTTGAGTTTGAGAGCGCGTTTATTTGTCGGGATTTATAGAGCGTGTAGCCTCAGATATAACTCAAATTCGAATAATACGTTACTAGAAGGAGAATTAACAATTGTTTCTTTATATCGAGGATTTAGATTCGATAAGCAAACAATTTTTTTTAACAATAATAATAATAATCAGAAATTTAGACTTGTAGAAGGCTAATTCAGTTAATTACTTATTTAAGCGAAGTACGGCTTTGGGTTTTCTGGTTGTACAATTGGAGCAAGCGATTTTTTCGATCTCGTTTTGCGGTTCATTAGTTTGATTCATTGAATTACCTAAGTGTATGTTCGCATAAACTAGAGATGAATTTTCTCCGATGGCAATATATGGCGATGATATATGGCAGGTCGCAGAGGCCGTCAAATTCGCTCAACCATAATTCTGTTAGTTACACAAAATGATGTTTCCATCGATTGAATTAAAAGATTTCGCGATTATTCGCGATAAAAAATCTATTTTTTATGTCCGTTACGAGATACCGTTCGGCGAAAAGACCTTGTTCGTCGCGACTTCGGGTACTGTCACACTGAAAGTTAAATCCTCATTTCGAGGATCTAAGGTTATCGGTGGACCTAAGTTTGCTGTTGCACGCCGCAGGTAAGACCGGCGGAGCAAGCGCGGGAGCAGATATGGAGGACTATAGCACGAAACGAGACGAATTTTAAAAACTGGGTCATATCCAGCTGCCCCACAGGCGAAACTATAAATCTTTTCATTCTCCCAACTCTCTCCTCACTCTCCCGTTGTATATCTTTCATCTTATACGACCCATGACCGGGGGGGCCGCCAACCGGTAGGTGCTTGACCTTGCTTCTTGAACTCAAATCTGCTGCTTCCGGTGCTACCGAGACCTCCCGCGGGACCTTCGTGCCTTATTGCTTTTCTCGACTTTTTTCCGCCCTACTACTTTCGCTTTGCTGACGAACTCCTTCCCTTGTCTCTATAGCCGTATATACATGTGTGTATGTGTTTATACGCTATGTACTCACCAGTTTCATCACTTTCGCCTGTTTTTTTCTTCTTTCCTCGTGGCGTTAACCCTTTCCCTACACACCGTACCGAACTGGCTCGGTTTCATTGAAACTTTTTTCTTTTGAACTTTCTGAAGTACTTGAACCCGGACGCAAGGCCCTGTACTTTATAAATTTATTTATGGACACGCACTGACGTCGCTTCAGCGAAATGCTGTTTCACGATTTATATACGATTTTGTTTCATATCAATGAATAAATGTCGTTCAGACGCTTATACCACCCCGATTCTTTGGTAATTTTTTTTTTAAATCGCGTAATATTTTCGAAACAAAACATCGATTCTTATATCATACTTAATTGAAAATCGAACCTTATTTCAATTTGTACTTTCTAAATGCAACGTAAATTTCATTGATACAGCTGGCACTGCGCTACTAGATGTTGGTCCTTTCCCTAATAAATTGTTTCAAATTCGTCGGACGGAAGTTAAATTATGCTACGAATGTCAAAAATTTGGTGTCGAGTCGCGGGAGACAGAGAGAGCGAGACAGAGAGACAGAGAGAGAGAGAGAGAAGAGAGAGAGAGAAAGGGAACGCGCGAAGGGGCGGGTGCGAGGGGGCTAGAGCGAGAGTCGCAGCTGTTCGGGATGATTGGGTTCGTACCTACACTCAGGAGAAACACTCGTGACACTGAGGGTTTAGAGAAACAGTCAGGGTTCTAGAGCGTATATATCGGAAACGAAGTGCGGAATAAACGATGAAATGTCCCGCGTAAAATGTCGATAACCCAGAACAGACGTGTGTACACGATGTACGCGGGATGAATGGGTGAGCAGCCGTGGTGACGCGAGAGAGGCAAGCTTTGACCTGCTTCCGTATATTCCCCGATAGCGAGAAAAGGGAAGAGCGTGAAGGGGAGTGAGAAACGAGCCAATATCGTTTGTTACGGTGCCGTTGGTGTGCGGCTTCATCGTCGTTAACCCCCATGAGGCAGGTCACCCGGGGCAAAGTTTGATCGGTCGATTATCTGCTGGCATACTGATATATATAAGTATTTGTTCATACATCGCGTCCTTACGGAAAACATGAACGATCGGTAACATTACAGATGAGCCTTATTACCCGCTTTGGGTCGACGGCGATCGTTGGTAGTGATGAGAGAAATTCGAATGACACCGCAAAAGAGCACTTGTGTCGAAGGAGGCCAATGATTTCTTCATCGAGTTTTCCTTTTTCACAATTCGTGTTAGTGTATTTTGACGATCACAATAATACATTGTATATTGAGCCGGTGATTTTTTTAAACTCCTCCTACCCACCGCGGCAGTAGTGCACTGGCTGAAAGGGCTCGGATTATGTTATATTTATGTAATGTTATTTGATGGGCGCCACTTAATCTTGTTAATTAACGATACTTGACAAATTGGACGTGGATAAAACAGAGGAGGTTCCGTTGGAGACCGAAGCAGAAGCAGACTCGACGAAGATGGTCGAGTTGGGATGTAGAACAAGTTTATTACTTACAGTTATATGTTCTAATTTTCGAAGTTCCATTCAAGGTAATTATAATAATATCACAAGCCACGGTCACTAACATCGCAATCGACAAAGAAATATCGGCAAGAGAATAATCCAAGAAAGAGTGACGAAATACGCCGATTAAGATTCGATCGTCGTCGTTGGACGATCCGTTCCTCCGAACTCTATTGTTTGGTTTTCGAGCCGTAAATTCCGACTGTATCGTTCGATGACCTGGCCGTGAATGTTTACTCACTTCCTCCTTAATTTTTTAAGATTCGACCAGCCGACGAATATTTAAGGAACGGTGGCCCAATAACGTTTAAAACGTCGAGTGAGTATTGACGACCTTAAGGAAAATGATTTCCCCGTCATAACATACATATGTATACGAGTGTATGTCCCAAAGATAGGTATACGAGCTTATATTCTGTTAATACTGACAGTCAAATAGTCTCCTAGGGCATAGCTGTATCATATTGAGATCCTTTATTTCCACCAATCTTTAATAAACTTATGCGAATAATTCTCTGCGATACATCATTTGGCATAAGAATCGAATTGTATATCCTAATAAAGTCCATAATTTTGAGATTCGTCGTCCCAAATTTTCTCGGTTCCTTTCCATAGCTCGACCGGTCTAATTGTAAGACATAAGCGGAATCGGCGGTCGCAGAATTATATATTATATGCGAGAGGGACGGATATTTCCAAAGGCTTAACGTGATATCGTGCCACTGTTCGAGCAACCCAACAATCAAGAGTCCGGGCTAGTTAGCTGGACGGCTCTTTTGTAGAGCCCTAGTTCGTGATGTCCTGGAACCGCGCCCAGAATACGCTCGTGTCTCTCTCCGCCCGGTAATCAACGGTAGAAAACCTGCGAGAAATCGAGAGCTGTTGCCCATTCTATAAAATAGAATATCATACCTGCACCTGTCTGCGCGTAACGGTAGCTCGTCGGCATTGATCTACGGATTGAATTTCTCTTGCTGAAATCTAAGTTCCCAATAAAACAAAGATAAACAGTTCTTTTTGAAACAACTGCGTTGATATGTATCGTAGCTTCGTAGCTCCACCACAAAGGCGTCGTTCGAATGAATGATCATTAAAAAGTGTGTGGCGAATTGACGAGGAATAATTGTAATGTTAATACGAATCATCTAAGTTATCAACGTTCGAGATGCTTTCTCACTATTGTTTCTCATTCCCAAAGCTTTCTCTACGAAACAATCATGAATCTATTGACCTCGCAGAGAAAAATTTGTAAAAGGTAAATAGAAAATTATGCAAAACCAGTATGCAAATTTCTGATTTTCAGGGCAGAGTATTTTTTATTTTTATCATTACTTGCAGTTTGATGTAACTCAGGTTTAAATTGTCCCGGTGAACAAATTGATGTAAATTAATGTTTGGTGGAGTCGACGACGATTTATGTATGCGAATCGGTCCACCAAAATGAACCACGACGTAGTCGTGTGTCGTTACGAAAAAAAAAATATATATATATATATATTCATTCGAACATTAATCGCACATATGATTTTCTATTAATTCAGAATATTTGAACCACTTCGAGTGTGTCGAAACTTTTTTTAATCAAAATTCAGTAAACCTTTCTCGATAAGAAAGCAGAACATCGAAAAATAAAAGCAAACAAAAGCACACTCGAAAGGTAAACCGACGGAGCGGAAAGGGAGAAGGATATATATGATAATATTTCAACACTCGACCATGACCTACCACTCTATGATACGTTTTTCGAAAAACACATAAATTTGTATATAATGCAATGTGATATAGATTTGAGAGCGATAAGCAGACTGGCACAAGCAGACAGAATCTCGAGTCTGTACGTATCATTCGAGATTTGATACTTCCTTGTGCATATATATATATATATATATACTCGTATATATAGACAAATATAAAGATACATATATACAGGCCCTCGACACGGCATCGATCAAACGTCGCCGTTCACTACATACGGTCGCTCATGAATTATTAATCATCCGCCTGTTTACGATAAAAAGGTCGCGGTCTCGTGCCGCATAAACGGAAGAAAAAGATAAACCTATACAGATATCCTTCTGTGTACATATATGTCTATATGTACATACATACCGATATAATTCGTGGATCTCTTCTGTGGGTATTTGCTTACAACGCGCGTGACCATCGCAGTGTCTCGAGTGAGGTATTTATTCTGGTATGTGACGACCTGCGAATTTTCACGTATACATAACTCATGGTGATAGCTCTGTGCAGGTATAATGTCATTGTTACGCAGTCGTGGTATGTAGTACTATTGATTGATAGATGCGCGTTAACTCTCGTTACGTCTCATATTCTTTCTTTTTCTGGATATTTCTCGCTACCCTCGTTTTTTTCAAAATCCCACGTATATATACTTAATTACTTAAACGCCTCACAGCATGTCCAGCTTCAAGGATTTACTTACTTATATCAGATTACTTATATTAGATGAGGTATTAGTATCCCAATTTTGTTGGACTATGACTATCATCTCTCTTCACAATAATATTTAAACAATAAAATTTGATTATATTTTTATTGATTTTTGCTCTCTTTTATTTGTATGTATAGTTTATTGCCACACTTTGTAAATTTTCTACGTATACAAGCCTACAGAAACCTAGACCAGGTATAATAAAAGTATCAACCCCCCCCCCCCCCCCCCGGTGTAGGATTTGGAATTTGGAGAATTTTTCACATGATTCCGCGCAATATTTCGAAGTTATGGGGTTTCTGTAAATTTCACGACATAAAATCACAGTGAAGTGATTTGTATTGATTCCAGGAATGTTCAAGAAAATAAGACTGTATGAGGAGTGCGCTAATTTTAACCAATACAACCGTTATTAAACAATTTACATTTTATCAAATTTAAGCTGTTCGTCCGATTTTTCAAACTAAATAGCAGACAGTATTGTAGGATTTACATTGTAATGATATTTCGATTTATGCAGGTTTTCGGCTGAAATAGTTTAGGGCAGCGTTTCTTAACCTAGGGGCCATGGACCCCTCAGCCATGGGGAACTTAAGGTCCATGTCATGGGTGCCGGGGATCCATAGATACTGTTAAGTGCCTAACATCATTTATCAAGATAATAATTAATGCAATAATTTGTAACACTGCATCTGCCCGGTCGTCATAATGGCGCCGCGACAAAGTGTCATGGCTACATACTATGTAAGTTTATCGCGCCCCCGGTCTATTCGACTTTTCGCGCCATTGGACGGGGTGCTCGGGTAGCGGGCGACGGAGACGCGGCCGCGCACACCCGAACACACCGCCGACTGCCGTCGAATACTGCGGAACGCCGCGACTCTCGAGCTGTAAGCCCGCACAAGGGGCAGTGATATTATCTGAATGAAGTAAAGAATTGTTTACGACGAACACAACAAAATATTATTTGTACAGTTTAATTGTATTCGTCAGTTTCGTGTTCGAAACCAGGGATGTATTGAAACGCGAGGGTTCGTCTCAATGAATTTTGTAGGTTCAGGACTCAAAAGGAGAGTGTCAAAACCTGACGTAGAGTTATGTGACATGTTGATTCTTTATTTACTTTGCTGTAATTTTTCTCTGACTTCTGTATATCATTGGTCGATAATTCACAGTGTGTTGATAATCTCATTCGTATGGGTCGATCGTAGATTTCGCATTGAGTGTTTCCTCTAGATCACGCGACGTCGATAATTGCTGGCGCGGTACCTATGCCACGCCGACGTTTCGTCCTTCGCCGTGATAAGCGCTGAAGTTCTGATGGAAGGCCGTCGTACTGCGTCAATCGATTACTGGCTCGCCGATCGATTGACAATCTATGTTGTGCAGTACGCCCCACGTTGCCGTCGGTTCTCCTTCTTCTGCGTCGATCACCTCTTCGTCCTGTGATCTCCATCCTCGAACTATCTGTACGTTTACTGTTCTGCTGTCGTCTCCGCTATCTTCACCTCCCCGTGCTCTTTCTTGGTTAACAAGTTCCGTCTTGCAAAGCGGTTTGTGGGGCCCGTTAGTGTCGTACAGAGTACGAACTAATTATAAGTGAGATTCCTCGTATTTGAGATGATCGAAACAATTTTCGATATCAGTTCACGAAATTGTCGCCTTTTTATAGCATTTCCGTGCGTATATCGCTTGCGAGAGAGCCGCCGTGGCGAGAGCGTCCATCTGTATGGCGTCAGGTGGACTAAAAGGTCTCCGCGGCACCGCGGCCCGCTAGATTGGGGAGAGCAAGAATGCTGCTCCGTTACAGTATGTAACAATAATTAGTATAATGATATTATTTATTACAGTTTGGTTGAAAAATGCCAACGAAATGAAAATATAACGATTCCTATGTCACCTACGGATTTACTTTAATTACTGAACGTGATGGGACCCAAAAGCCACAGTGCTTGTGATGTGGCAAAGTATTTGCTAATGGAAGAATGAAGTCTGTAAAGTTGTTAGAACATCTTATCGTTAACCCTTTGACTGCGGCGCGCTCTGGGCCGAGTCCGTTACTGCGGACGGCGGGTTATTCACGGGTCGCTGCGACTGTCGCAGCGACCTGACATCATCACTCAATGCAGTGCACTCATAATCAGTGTGTATCGAATAAAATATATATATATTTTATTAAATATTAATCTTTGTAATATCTTAAATGTAGCTTTGCATTACCGTTTTCATTATCGTTGTTACAAGAAACTGTTTCCTTGTAAGCATTTTAATATTTATATAAATTCGGTTGCACTTTACGTTAAGTTAAATGTATTACTTTTTTTAAAATTAATTTATATAGTCGATTCAATTTTCTGTCAGACTTTCCCATAAACTTTTGTTTCGAATATATGTATTCACCTTCGGTAAAGAGACTGAATTTTTCAAAAAGTTACCAACCTTACCCCTTGTGAAATTATTGAACCGTACCAACCGACTTTACCTACTACCTACTATACGTACTTTGAATTTTTTATTCGTCATTTTTTTAGATGTTATGCACACGGTGTTGTTTTAAACTACAAAATATTACAAAAATACGCGTACAAAAAATGTATTAATATTTTTAAGTATTTAGTATTTGTCTTTAGTTCTCACTGCAAATAACGCGCAAATAAATAACTTTGTAATACAAAATATTTTCACAAAGATTTTATTCTTTTCCACACTCCTTTTTTTAGTAATGTTTGAAAAATAGAAACTGTAAACAAAAAATTGCGCATTTGAGGGTTAACACTGGTTTCATTATTTGTTGGTAAATATTTATCAATATAAATAATACATATGTTAAAAAAAGTTAATGACCTAACAATATTATCAATTACATCCTAGATCATTTTCTTTATTTATAAAATGACTGTTACGGCTAATTAAAATGTGAATTAAAGTGACGTATACATATGCCAGTCAATATAGTCTCACTCTCTCTGGAAAAAGTCCTACCTCAAGTATTTGTTTGATTACAGGCAGCAACCGACAACTTTTGCCCCCGAGTTAAAAAAACAATAGATGAATATGCGCAAAAATATGAAAATGTCGTAATAACGTCTTCGAAATCTGGAAAGCTAACGGCAGGTCTGTATACTGACTTTTTCAACCGTTGTTTAAAGTCTTATGTGGAAAAAAACAGTTTCTATTAATTATTCACTCTTGGGGCGGACAAACAAAGCCTGAATTATATGACGAAATCATTCAAGATGACGAGAAATCATCAATTTGTACTATTAAAGTGAATCCTCCAAAATATACTCCTCTTATTCAACCGTGTGAAGTCTATTTTTAAAGACAGGTTAAAAATCTAATAAAGCGTATACAAAATTGCGCTTATCTGATTGAAAATAATAGAGAAATAAATTCTCGCGAAGGCTCTATAAAAATACAATCAATAGTGCATCATCAACTGTCATTGCCAATTCCAGTATGCCTGGTACGTTTCCAAGCTTTCTGATGAAAGAAAAATTTTCATGAATGTAAGTGAAGTATGTTTTCCAACAAATCTTTTACATAAAGGTTGTTCGTGTAAACAATCTTCCTTTACAAATTGTGCAAGATGTCAACATATTTTTTTTTTCAATGTTTTTATGATAATTATCATTCTGGTGCTTGTATGTAATGTACAAATTGACAAGTAAAGACGATATTGTACATTTTTTAATATAAATGAAAGCCTGTCCGAAATTTTGTTTTAGTGGTAATTCAAGTTTTTATTTTTTTTTGTATGGCGTTAACCAGGTGCTCAGTTCATTAGACCATTGTGCCCGAGCCCCTCGTGGGACATAACCGGTGCAGGGGCGGACCCAAGGGCACGCCGGCCTCTCGCGCAAAGCTAAGGAGTCCGGTCGCCCCCGCAACCGCCAGGTCGAAGCCATTTGTGACAGTGGTCCCAAGGACATCTTTTCTGACGTCCTCGAGCCCGCTCCATCCAGTCATCAGGTGAAGGGGTGTGTCCATCCCGCTGTGGCACCTCGTGCAGACCGGGTCCTCTGAGAGCCCCATTCGGTGTTATTCCGTGTGCCAGTGACCCGTAACCAGCCCCACAACCAGTCTCAATTGAGACCGGTCCAGGAGCGATAGGTCGGTGTCTAGCTTTTCCGCGGGGCCAGAGAGCAAAGTCTTAGTGTGCCTCATCGCTGAACTCCGCTCCCAGAGGTCCGCAAAACGTTCTGCGGCCCACTGTGACGTCGCCCCTCGCACAAACTCCTGGGTGACATCTATGGGGCACAGACCTGCCAGATCGAACCGTGAAGCACCGATCTTGGCGAGCTCGTGCGCCCTTATGTTGTTCCGGATGCCGCTGTGATCCGGCACTCAGAGCAGCTTAACTCTATTGGCACTGCCTATTTGTGTCAACAGGTTTTCGCAATCTTTGAACAGCCCAGACTTGACCACAACACTGTGTAGAAGTCCGAGCGCGGTACGACTCTCACAACATATATAGATATGATTGCCAGTTTATCCCTTATCCCGGATACTGCGGGCACAAGTCCTATGGCAAACAGTTCCGTTTGGAGGACAGTCGCAGTGTGGGTCAGAGCGTAGGACGCCTCCATCCGTGGCCCCCCCATACCAAACGCCTGCTCCTGCTCCTGTACTTGATTTGGCCCCATCCGTGTACCGGACTAGGCTCTCGGGTGACAGTATGCATCCTTGGTCCTCAACCTACGCCTGCCTGTCGAGGGAGAGGACCATGTAGTTGTACTAAAAGTGGTGCTCTCGCGGGCACCAGTCGGCACCGAGTCAGGTAACCTGCTCCAGGTCCTCCGCCCTTCTGAAGGTCGCGATTTCTTTCCAAGCCTGTTTGCAGATGTGGCTCTTCCAGCTGAGTTTGCGGTCTAGCGTCACTCCCAGGCACAGAACCTCTGAGGAGAACGCCAGCTCAGCCGCGAAGATGGAAGGGGGCCTCATGTTCAAGCGCCTCTTCCTGATGAACAGTACCAATTCTCTACAATGTCGAGTGTCTTCTGCATCTCGCTTACCATTACTCCCGCGTGATTGCCGCTAATCGCAATGCAAACGTCATCGGCAAACCCCTCTACTTTAACCGAGCCTGCTCAGGAGCCCGTTGACAACCATGAGCCACATCGAAAGGGAGGTTACTCCACTCTGTGGGCACCCTCTGCCGACGTGCGCCCTGACATCAGTCCCGCCGAGGCTGGTTATAATTCGCGATCGGAGCATGAAGTCCATCCATTTGATGACCGTGCCTTCAACTTGGAATCCCCTCGCCGCTTCACAGATCGCGTCGAAAGAGGTGTTGTCAAACGCCCCTTCGACGTGTAGAAAGGCGCATAGAGTGGCCTCCTTCTTGTTGAGGACGCCTTCTATCTCACGGACCAGGCTATGGAGTCCGGTTTCCACGGACCTGCCCGCCTGATACGCGTGTTAAGACTGGTGCGTTGGCACTCTCACCAGTGCCCCGTCCCTTATGAACCTGTTAACGATTCTCTCCATGGCTTTGAGTAAGAAAGGCGTCAATCTGATGGGCCTAAATGCCTTGGCTAGATCGTATTTGGTTTTGCCCGGTTTCGGGATGAACACTATGGTAATCTCTCTCCAGGCTTTTGGCACATATCTCAGTGCAAGACAGGATCTGAAGATAAAATTTAGGTACATGGTTAGGCTTTCCCCTCACTTCTGAAGGAGGGCTGGGAAGATCCCGTCGGCCCTTGGGCTCTTGAACCTATCGAAGGAATCCAGTGCCCATCGGATCCTGTTGTGTGTAACCACCCTCGCGGCGGTGCCCCAATCGCCTGGTCTGGCGACGGAGAGCATGTCCCCGTTATATGGGCCCTGCTCAGCCAATCTTGAACCAGGGAAGTACACCTCCAGTAGGTGTGCCAGTATGTCTTCGTATTTCTCAGCCAACTCTCCGTTAGGAAGAATAAGTCCACCAAGCTTGAATTGTGGACCATTAGTGAAGACCCTGCGAAGTCTGGCCACTGTGGGCAGAGCCTCAACCTCACTGTAGAATTTCCCCCAGGGTCAACGGGCCCCGCGGTGTTAGCCGCCGGTGCCGCATTGGAGGGTCTCTGCTCCGACCTCTCCGGTTGGGAGATGGTACCGCCGGTGAGGTCGATCTCCATGGCTTTCGCCGGATCGGTAGATCGCCTCTGGGGTACACCCGCCTCCTCTTGAGCAGCCTCGGAGGCACCCTGTCGCCGGATCACTTCGGTTTTGTGCCGGGCCTCGTAGAAACGGGCCCGATTCAATCCGAAGTGAGGGGCGAGGCTACGGCTAGCGAGGAGGACGTGCAAGTCCTCGCTAGTATCGGGGAACACCGCGGTCATTCTTATGAGCCTGGGAAGACACTCTTTCTCCAAAACCTAGAGTTTGCCGCCCTCAGGATGCCAGGTCCGGTACAATAAACCACAACCAGGCTTTCGATCGGTCATCCGGGCATGTGACCCAGAGGACTCCCTGGCCACTACGGGTAAACTTGAAGCACGGGAACTCTTGTTCTAAAGGAATAGCGCCAAGTGCCCCGAGGATCGCCCGATTCACCAGTTTGCCTTGCCCCTGACCGAGAGTGGTGCCGGGGTAATCCGCCGGTGCGATGGCCAGTCTCTTATCCTCAGCAACCGCGTCTTCGTATCCCGGGGGCTAGGAAACAACTTGCTCCTTTTGGCTGCCGTGTGTCGTTCCGGAGGCGTGCTGTCCGAGGTCTGAATCTCTTATTTGAGCCCTACCCCTCGGCTGCCTCTTTGGTCTTGCCCGTGTGTGCAGGCTCGGAGGGCGGGCTCTGCGCAGCTAATCTAGCCTTGCGCGTCCTCCTCTTCGCCGCTCTACTGCGGCAGGGTTTGCGGTGATCCACTCGCGTTGAGTCGGTGGTCCCGGCATTCGCTGATCCCTCCTCCCCAACGCGTGTGACTGGGGCTGCAACGGTCAGATTCCGCGTTCCGGCGGTAACGAGAATCACGGGATCCGAGCCGCTTTTACCCTCAGCCGTTTGAGTTGTGGCTGGTACCTCTTGAGAGATCCCGGCAACAGCCCTTGTTATTAATTTGTTTTTGTTGATATTAATGTCCATAAGGTTCCCACGACTAATGAGGAAATAAAGGGTCCGTCACCACAAAGCCTGTTGTGGTGATAAGACTAGTTACAATGGCGGAGGGGGGGGGGGGCTGGTACCCCAAGGGCATCGTTCAAGGTACTCTGTCCCAAGTACCATTCAGCCCTCGGTACGATAGCTTCCACCTTGGCTTGGGGAGTGGTCCACGACGGGGCCTTCGGCCACCTTGACCAGGTTTTACGCCGGCCGGATTCCATATAGCACGCATTGACCAGAGTATTCCGTAGTCCCCCCCCCCTCCCCCCGATCCGGACCCCAGTCGCCATCGTGCTCTGTTACCCCGGCCGTTATGGAGCTCCTTCGTATTCTGGCCGTTCCTCTATCCGCCACCTGAGGAGGTGCCCGGTCGGTCTCACCCCTGTTCCCCACCTCTTTACGAGGGGAAAGGAACCCGAGAAGTTTTAATTTTTATTTACCTCCATTAAAAATGCATTTGAAATTATTCAACTTCTTAAAAATAAAATATTATCTTTAATTCACATTTTAATTAGCTGCAACAGTAATTTTATAAATAAAAAAATTATTTAAGTTTTAATTGGTAATATTTTTAGGTCATTAACTTTATTTAAAAGTTGTTATAATATTTAAATCAATTAAATAACAAATAAAAAAAAAGTTCCCAGAGGTAGCAGCATCGAACCCCGGTCGTCCAGGTGGCAAGCGAGTTCGCTACTAACTCGGCTACTACGTTGTTCTTGGAGTGTGTTGAAATCTACGAGTATATGAGCTGCGCGTAAAAACTTTAAGGCCCTTTTTCTCGAAAACTTATTGCTAGTGCACTCTATTACTTTACGAGGTGAATACCCTTAAGGCATACTACTGACCTGCCAAGTCTCATCCCGAAGTCAACTTCCGAGACCGTACGGTCCCCTTGTAAGATATCCTGGGCTCTCGACGGAAAGGAAAGCAAAACTAACAACGAACATCACTTTAGTGTCCCTCTCCGATTTTGTTGAAACTTTTTTATGTGGAAGAGTATCGAAAACTAAGAGACACGTATTTTTTTTGATCTGCGGAAAAACGGGTTTAAGGGGTGAAACGCACCCTCGAAAATCGGGATGTTTTTGTTCTTCGTCGATAACGTTTAAACGGTACGAAGTATGAAAAAAATTCAAATTGCAGCAATTTTTGTTTTTTGTGTACTATACATTGGAGATGAGAACAATGCAGATAACAATAAATTTCACATTGTTTATTGCAAAAATCCAATTTTTTCATACGTATCTCCGAGAGTTTTTAACCTATTGGGATGCAAATTTGCATACAGGTAGAGGATGAAAAAATAAAGTTGACGGGTTTTTTTGTTTTTTCCATATCTCATAATTAAGGGGTTGAAACTGCCCTTCGATTTTTTAGTCAATTGCATCGTATAATCAGGTAGTATTATGGAATTCCGGGCTAAATTCACGTCAATATAAGTTCGTGTGCATATTTGTAAATTCCCCCATACGTACCACAAATTAAGGGGTGAACCACCCCTCTGTTTAGCTTTTTCCCACCCATCGTTTTTTCCTGTTTAACATGTTTTTGCTGCTTAAACATATTTCTAACAAGTCCGAACCGACGTTTCCTCATGTTGCCAAATCAATATGAGACCCTGAGAGAGTAATCCACCCCCTCTCTATTTTCCTTTTCATTGGCGATTCAAAAATTTGCCATTCTATTTTGATGAATATGGTTTTCGATACCTGTGGTTATTTGCTTTAATCTCAACAGTAGGGGGGATGGGGGACGCAGAGATCTGCTCCTTACTCCTCACTATTCTCATATTTATGACAAATTTGTTTTCTATACGTGCACGAATGGGTACTTTCTTAATTTGCTATTTTGAAGGCGACGCTTTTTTTCATTTCAAGAACAAAATTCAGATGTAGAGATGCGATCATGGTGTTTATATCATATATTTGATTACCCAACTTTCAATAGGGGTGCGGAAGGGAGATACAAAATGACCCTCTATTTACCACTATTCCAATGTCTAGCGCTAGACAAGCCCCACACTGTTTTTCTGGCTCACGGAGAATTATATATTCAATACATGCTTCCATGCGGGTTAGTGGTTAAACAAGTAGGATTAACACTTGCAAAGATTACAATCGGATTTTATTAGGTATTGATATCGAAAACTGAAGTCATACTTTTATGATAATGTACACTACTCATGGCTCATACATCGTACAATAATGGTAGTCTTCGAAACTTTTTACACCACGCGCATTTTACAACTGCTACATGATCACAGCCAGGTATTTCACAGTGAGTTTTTGATTGACCGAAGCCGAAATCGACTGGATTTTCCAAATCTTCTGGCTTTTCTGTTAAATAATTACTTTTGAACCATGAATATTTAAAAAGATTTGTATAACGTGGAGATGCCAATAGATTCTGTGTGAGAGATTGCAATTTAATTATATTATTTTTCAAATGTAAATTTATATCAGCACGCATTAGTATCACACCTCTACGCATCTCTACGTATCTCTACGTCTGTATTTTTTTCTTGAAATGAAAAAAAGTCTCGTCTCCAAAAAGTAAATGATAAAAGTACCTATTCGTGCACGCACAGACAATAAACTTCTCATAAACATTAGAATAGTAAGGAGTAAGGAACAGATCTCTGCGTCCCCCTTCCCCCGCCACTGTTGAGATTAATGCAAATAACCACAGGTATCCAAAACCATATTCATCAAAATAGAGTGGCAAAGAAAAATAGAGAGAAACGTCGGTTCGGAGTTGTGAGAAATATTTGGAATCAGCAAAAACATGTTAAACAGGAAAAAATGACTCCGGTAAGGAAGTTCAGGTACAGGGTAGTTTTCCCCCTTAAGGTTTGTTATGACTCGAGCGAGATATGGCGTTTGAATAGAGCGCGCAAATGGCATGGTCGGTGAGGCGGTGAGGGCAAATGGGGAGCAACGACGGGACGGACAGGCACGACAACGAGGCGACCAACCAGGGAGAAGCAACGGATGGCAGCGGAAACGTACGACGACTAGACGAAAGGCCCCGGACAACGCGGATAGACGCATGGACTGACGTAGGGCTGCGAGGCGAAAGGTCGGAACCGGCGAAACGGGAGCAAAGGGCAGTGGGAAATTGGAGCGAGCTAGCACAACATGTGTCGGGAGAAGCTAGAGCGAAAGTAGAGTGTCGACAAGTAAGAGAAAGAGAGAGAGAGCGAAGAGACAAGGGCGAGGCCGGGCTCGGGAAGTCGCGAGTTACGACACGGCGTAAAAGTACGCGAGCGTAAAAGTATTGCGAATCGCGAAATCACATTTGTATTGTATAGTTAGTGTTTTCGTAATTAATAATTATTGCTTAATCCATATTTATATATTTAATGGCGCGCCTCCTAAATAAAACAAGTTACTGGTATCATACGTGTGTGCGCAATAAAGAGTCCCGATCCTCCCGTTTACAGGTCGTGTAGATAACGCGGTGAACGAAGCAAAAACAAAAAAAAAAGGAAAAGACCAACGGTGACATATTGGCTTATAACAGATTGCTATTTGGAAAAAATGCGAAAACACGTCAACTAAATTTGTGTGGTTCGTAGTAAGTCTTGTAAGTGATAGTCAATATTTAATCCGAGTAAATTTGAAAAACAAATGTTATATGGTGAACAAAAAACTAAATTATTAATTTCACATTTTTTATTGACTTTTCAACTGCAAGATTTTTGTTTTTTTTTAAATATTAACATTATTTTTTATGGGTGGAAATGAACGGGTAGTGAACACCGCGGTGCCTCCTGGTCGGCATCATAACTTTACCAAAAATTATCCAATTTGCAAAAATAAAGCAGAATCTAATAAAGAAATGTAGTAGTTATAGTCTGACGTAGAGAAATTTTTTGTTTTATCAAAAATAAAAAAATGACAGTACTTCAAACTTTAGTATGCAATTTAAAAAGAAAAAATGAGTGTTTAATAATTTATAAAAACGCTGTCCAACCAAAAAATGAAAAAAGTCCTATCGACAAACTATAAATAAAATAGTTATCAAGATTATAAAAAAAAGTTAGAAACATTAAAAATTGACTGAGTTATCGTGCAGACCATGTCTAAAAACATAGTTTCGAGAAAAACGCGTTTAAAGTTTCTGGTAAGTACAACGTGAACTACAGCTAGTCTCCCATTCCAGCTTCATACTGTACATCTTCTTCCTCTTGTATTTTCGTGTTTTTGATGGTTTTCTGCAATCTCTTGTCAATTCTAGTTTCTATACACGTCTTATAAATGACCTTGGTTTTTAGAAACCCAGGCTTTGCGAACAAAAGAAATACGAAACGTAGCTGTCGAGAGGGGAGCGGCAGTTAGCGAGGTAGCCGTTCCAACCCGATGTCCGGTCACATTTATTGCTATAACTTTGTAACGGAGAAACATTTGTTTAATTTTTGTTTTAATTCATAAAAGTATAAAGAATACAAATTTGTAAAAAAAATGAATCGATTTTTTTTTAATTTCAGGGGCGTGTAAGCCTTTAAGAAGAAGAGGAAGGGGAGGGTCTCGTACAAAAGTTAAGGCAGACTCACCGATAGAGGATCATTCATATCCTGGACACTGACAGAAGTAACAACTATACCAACAGATAGAGAAGAGGGCACGCCATCCTCAGAATCGCCTACTCCTTCAGGACAGACTGCCGAGGGGATTTCAAACGAGTAAATCTCAAGAAACCCCATGATTATAGAGATGAGAGGAGGAGAAGAAGATCAAAATCAATATCGATTTGCGAGAGACTTTCAGACGTCCATACGTGAAGGTTACAGTAAGCAGCGTGACATAACAAATAGGCAGCAAACGCAAGAAGCTCGCCTGCAAATAAATAAGGAAGATTATGTCACTCAGGAGGAGCGACATGGGAACAAAAACACCACAGTAACACCTACGAATATACGTACGAAACCGTGACCATATTGGGTATATCATTGCACTGTCAAGGAAGGCACAGCAGCGCCACGCCAAGCAGATGTCAACAACTCAGGAGAGAGGGAGACCGCAAGACATACAGAGACACGGCGCTACAATCAATACCTTTTCGAGTGAACTATAGATCGACGCGTGACGGTAAAACAGAAATAAACTATGTACCATGGGGATGATGGGTAAATAAAAGGGAATTGTATGCTTATTCACAGTTTTCAACAACTGTATTTAATTCTCGAGTCCCGAACCCTACAAATATTGTTGAAAAGGCTCCCACCGTTTCAATAAATATATACACGGGGTGATTAAAACCACCCGTACAGTTGCTCGATTTAGCAATCATCATCTTTTGAACTCAAAACTACCCTCAGGGGGTGAGGGTGACTTTGAAATTTCAAATGGCAATCCCCACATTTATTCACTGATTATGATTGTACGAAAAAAACAGGCAACTTTTGTCTAACACATTTTCGTATCCGATTTCACCCTGACCTGTTGAACTTCTGTAAGAAAAAACCTTGTTCTGCCATTTCATGCACTTCCTAATGCATCAACGACAGCCTTGAGGAAAAATCGCAAAAGACAGCAGTTCTTTAGTTTGAAAATGACATTAGTTATACACTAAACCGCCCTCACCCCGTCACTCTCTGACGCAGGGTGGGGGCGCCTCTGAAATTTCGGAAATTTCAGACCACCCGTACAACAATTTTATTTCAGAAATAGAACATTTTAGAGAAAAATGTTTCAGACAAAATGCGTATGGCTTTGAAGGGGACATAAGATGGTATCATTGGTTTGACCTTGAAGAGTGACTTAATAGTCACATGATTCAATTTCTTAAATAGAACCTACTTTTCCTCATTACATATTCTTGTAGCTTATCCCGAGAGCTTTCCAAAACACTATAACAAAATATTTTTTCATTGGGTACTTTTCGAGTTATGAGGCTCCAAAGCAGTACTTTGCAGGCGTTCGACAGGTCAGGGTGACACCGGAGAAAAAAATATTTAAGATAAAAGTTGCATGTTTTTTTATGTGCAATCATAATCCGTGAATAAAACGTGAGGGTTGCTATTTGAGATTTCAAAGTCACCCTCATGTCTTGTGCGGGATTGACGGGAGGGGGGGGGGGGGGGTCAAAAGGTGGCTACTTCTAAATTAAGTAACTTTTGTCTGAAACATTCTTCTCTAAAATGTTACATTTCCGAAATAAAAGAGCTGTACAGGTGGTCTGAATCACCCCGTATATATGTAAATCTTCTATCTGAGTTTCGTTCACAGGTTGCAAAGTTCCGGAACTTATGAATGAGCAGCGACGTGTTGAACGTTCATGCTTTACCCGGCGTCCACCGTACCTTCCCCCCTTTACACCCACGCGAACCGCTACCGCTGTCTCGTACCTTGCATGGCTCACTCGGTCGTTCCGACAGAGCGTATATTGTGTTCATAGTGTTGCGTCAGTGATGCTATGCCTCCGTACTGCTACGTCTGGCTACTGCTGAAGGCGGCCTGTCTTTGTCCCTCTCTCGCTTTCTCTCTCTCTCTCTCTCTCTCTCTCTCTCTCTCTCTCTCTCTCTCTCTCTCTCTTGCTGTCTCTTTCTCTATTCCTCCCCCCCCCCCCCCCCCCAAAGTCGCCGGTCAATAGTTTTCCAATGATGCTTCTCACCGAAGCTTGTTGACCTTACGAGGCTATTACTACCTTTCTCTCTCCCTCTCACCCCCTCCTCCTCTCCATCTTCTCGCCAGCATTCTCTTTCCCTCGGCTTCTCTGCTCGTGTACTTTATTTCACGTGTCGAGAACGAGAGTGAGAGCGAACTGCAGGGCCAAGTGGAGGACGTGAATGATTCTTGCACAGCTGATATTCCGAGGAAGACCTATATAGAGTACTTCCAAACACGAGCAGAGTGAAACTGGCGGTTGTTAACATATGGGGCATTCCACACCAGATGCATTTGACATTGATTTTTAACATTGTGTATTTCTCTTCCTCCAATTAGGAAGGTCGTCGTACGAGTCAGCCGTTGACTTTATCCCTCGATGGGTGGTTGCCGTTCGGGGATACCACGGGGGATGATGGAATTCCATTAGGGCCCATTGACTTATTTTTATGGTCAACCAATTCATTCATATCTTATGAACAGCACACCTCATTATTTATCGTGTACATTGATAAATCGATCCAATGTTCGATTAGAATGAACCGGAAGGCCATAATGTGGAGGTTCGGTTTTTCACCGTGCCCTAAATGCAACTGTTCAAGCTCCATTTCCATACACTTTAGGTAATGCTAATGCAAGCTGTAGATTTTCGGTGACATATTTTGGATCCATGCGTGGATTTGTATGAAGAATAATGGAACACCAGGTATATAACCGAGGTGCATATACGTTTATTCCGGGATACATGATCGTAAAATAGCGAATTTGCGTCTCCTACGTTGTCGATGGTGCTTTGTCGGCGCATTAGGATTGATCCTTTTATTCATAGGTAATGGGACAACGGAAATCGTGTACAACTTCGCGGGAAAAGTGAAACCGCCAACTCCTTTGAGAGGGTGGGACACTATCTACAAACGATGTGTATATAAAGCCATATTTACAAATGCAAGATGTCACTTTATGATTTCTTTAGTCCATATCGGATGCCGTACCTTAATTTGTATACGCAATTTTTATTCGAGCTCAATATAAGTCTCGAAACGGCATACGTGGACCACGGGATATAACTTTCCATCTATTTATTGATTGAGCTCCGTTTGAAAGTAGCCGCGAGCTCTCAGAATATCAGTATAAGCAACATATCTGTACTTTTCCAAAATGCTAAACTCGACAAAATGGCGGCGAGAGTGCCATTTTGTATGGTGAGTTGAATTACGTATGGAGAATTTTTTGGAGGATTTTTTGGACGCCTCATTAAATTTTGGTAATATTCACATTGAACCTTACAAATCGTCTGTTTGAGACTCATCGCCCGAATTTGGTCCGCATGGCCAGAGCACGTGACGATGACCGCCGTTAAGCCGCGTCAGCAAATTTCGTTAGCCCGGAGTCTGGCCCAAATTGCAGGAAGACCGTGTTTCGGTTTTCATACGTTTATTTCACAGCCAACTGACTCAAAAAATAACGGACCCCGTCCGATAGCAATTGAATGATATTTGTCTAAAACATTAAACTTCCCGCCCACGATACTATTCTCGTTTGTTAAGCCATATAATGATACATAATATGAACACTAATCGAAACGAAACTTTCCGGTTCTATTATGCGATGTCATGCGGTAAGAAAAATAACTACTACTTGGATGCTCCTCGGTACGTGTGACTCTGGTTGACTCCGACACCCTACTGCAGTAGAGATGCCAAGTTCTCCGAGTGGACGCAACTGAAACGCTTTCTATCGTTACGATTTACATGTTTGGCACGATTATTAAGAGGTTAGGGCTAATAAGCGGCGTAAAAGAATGAGTATTTTCAATAATTTTTGTTGACCGTAGTTTAACTTATTTGATATAACAAATAACATAAAGTTATTAAATTATGGTTTAGCTTTATTTGACAAAAATAGAAAAATAAATATTCATTGTTGACCAAGTTATCGCCATATTTGTTGGACCTCGTTCCATCAGTCATGATTTGCGGTGGCCATCATAACTCTTTACTAGTTCATCTAACATCAAGGAAACAAAAACAAATCTTTAGTTTAATAGTTAATCTAGTGCCTGATCGAAGCTTTTGTTTTGTTTTGGAATCAACAAAATGGCGGCTTCTAATACGTTAGTCGCGGATTTTTACGGGAAAAGCACTAGTTTATTGTCTATAACAAATATAAGTTTTAATAATAATAAAAAATCCGTCGATCAGGCAGGAGTTTTTTAAGCTATATAAATTATAATCCAATCTGTCGAGTGGTTTTTTAATTACAGTGATTACTGACTTTGAAAACGTGCTTTCGAGAAAAATGCGTTTTAAGTTTGCGTCGAGTGCGCAGCTACCGCTTCCTACCTACTTTTACCCACTCGACGCGGCTGCGCTCAAAGTTGTATATCTAGATAAATAATGCTCCGATTTGTCTAAATTTCTCAGGGAATACTTATGAAATGTTGTACTTTTAGAAAATGCAAAACGAAAAAAATCGATTTTTTTAGATGCTGGCTAGCCCTAACCCCTTAAGGTATTTCTACTGGAGTGAAACAGTTAACAAGCCTCGCCAGAGAGCGAAAGAAGAGGAGGCTTTTCAGCTGGATGATACGTCGTAAGAATTTCACATCACTGCATTTGTGTAGATGTATAGTGGTAGGAAAGACGCCTTGTTCGCATTATAATGTATCGAGCAAACTATTTTCGCAATGTAAAAAAGTCTTGTCATGTCACTATAAGTAAAATACAACAACGAATTTATCACGCCGGAAAGATTTTGAAAAATTCAAAGAGTTAACAGTTGTAATTCATTTCGGTGTCGTAATGAAAACCTGCAATCCCAAATTCAACAGAGCAATTTCCCATGTGCAGGCAGACGGATTGGCGGCCTGGAAATATTAACCAAAAGCGTGAAATGCTATAGCTGCAATTAGAATCTTGTCATACAAAATATAAAAGACGAAAAAAGGAAAGGGCATCACTGAACAGTATGTATTGTTAGGTCGAGTTGCTCTGAAATTACACCGGTGAAAACTCGACAACATCACTCCGCAAACCGAAATGCTGGGTGTATGGCAAAAACTCGACACAGTTTATTTATAATGATGGTACAAGAAAAGCAGTTTTAGGTGAGTATATTGTTTATTCACAGCTGTGTTATAAATGTTTATCCTTTGATCGCATGTATTTAACATATTTTATGAGATTGATCAACTTGAGTAATTCATTTTGGCATAGGCAACACAAAAATAAATCGACTTCTCGTATGCTTGAATATTCCTACAATATCGACGTCGATGTTCAAGCGATACGAGTAAAAAGTTCGTCTGGTAATTGAGGCTGAAGCCAGGAAAAGCTGTTTGAGAGTGGTTGAGGAGGGACGTGCTTTGGTCTTTTAGACATTTGACTCGCTACGCGGAGAATTGAAAGGCCATGTTTCAGATAGCATATCGATTTGTATACATATATATACTCGATCAAATCAATATTAAGACGTTTTTATAAACACTGTAATTATAAAGTGCAGCTAAATCTTTCAATATTCTATAAGACTTTTAATAATAACTGATTTGCGTAGTTCATGAATCATTTCACCTGCACGTTTGTAGATGTAAATTGCAAATCCTAATTATTCCAGTTTCCTTTATTATCCAGGCCTAAATAAATATGCGATGCAATTCTTCAAGCAGTTTATGCTATAAAAAACTGGGAAGTAACCTCTGAACCTAATAGAATGGTTTTTGATAAAACAGTGGGCGGTATAATAAATATACCGCCCGAGTCGGCCTCGCTCCCTTGTCCGCAACGGCCGACACGGGCGCCAGTCGAGTTTTGTTTCGCCGGTCTCGACAACCGACACAGAACCGGCGATCGCGGGGGAGAACTAGCCCCGATCGCACCAACTGGCCATAACGCAACAACAATAATAACGATAACGGGAGACGGGAACGATAATCTCACCGAAAAGACGAACAACGGAATAGGCCGATAACCGAAAAGGCCACTTTTTGTTTAGCTGGAAGCGATGAACCCGGACTAATCTGGACGCATTGACGAGTGCACAACGGTGACAGTATTGCTCGACCGCTCAGTTTGCTAAGTTGGGCAGAGAGGGCCGCGGTTGGCGGACATTGGATGCAAAAACTCGATCCCGCGTGAGCCAACGGCTCGAGCGCCTCACAGAACACGAGAAACGAAATCACAACTTAATATTGACTTTATTATTATTCGGGAACGACAGAAGAGCGTAACTTGGGGTCGTATATATGAAAATCGAACGACTTACCGAGCTGCCGATGACCTTGATCCCTCTTACCTCGGAATCTTGCGCCTTAATTCATCTACATCGGACATAGCGTTGGCATGAATGCCCGATCAACGTGGAGACATGAGAACACAATTTCAGTACGATCGCGACTTTTCGATGACAAGGACTGGACAGTGGCCTAGAGGGTCATCCTTCATCACTGGAACAGCAAAAGGGCGTATAAAAACCTTTGATAATTCATCAAAAATCCGCACTACGCGTAATTCGAACGAGCCAAGAAAATTCACTTTTTCACACACAATTCACAGAGAGACCCTCTTATATCGGTTTTTCTCGCGCGAGTCAAAGGATCGGCAATACCAGGATGAACATGCCGGCCACATACTCGCGCAACCGCACTCTGCATCGAGCGCTCATAGCGGAGTATAGCGCAGAGTATAGCGAAGGGTAGCGCGGGTAGAGCAGCGTGTAGCCACCTACGGCAACATTGCGGTAGCGCGAGGAGCCGCACGAGGGGTCGCGTGAGGAGCATAGTGTGGCCGTAGCATAAGAATGCGATCGACAGGACAAGATGCTACATTAAATGCGGTGACGAGGGCTATAAAGTTGGGGGCCGCAAGGGAGAACCGCACTGGGCACTGTGTCACGAAATTGATAGTGAAACAGCCAGCAAACACGTAGCTGGGTGTAGCAAATGGATTGCCCACAAGACCATACTGAGTCTGCACCCAAGAACGTGCCGGATAATCTTGTAGGTTAACTTTAACTACTACGAAGCAGCGCAGGACCTGCTCCCATAGACCGTGCGGGTTTCAAGATGGGTTCTTGCCGTGCGCGCATGCTTAATCATAGAGCCCATCTTGGTCAGCAGTTGACTCGTGAAATGCGACATAAACTAACAAGTACGTGACATCTACACGCACAATGACCATCAAGCTATAACCTGGAATATTACGAGGGAGCCAAGGGGGTGTTAGAGCAATAAAAACTCTGAATACCACGGGTTGATTTAATGAGGATATGTTCCAGTTAACCATGGAAAATGCGGACATTGAAGAGAGCTCCCCAGAGCGAAAAGTGAACACAGTTATGCAAAGGGTAACAGTTTGCAACGCGGTTATGCGGAAGAAAGAAGGTTGGAATCTAATTAGCCCAGTTTACTGGTAGAGCGAAAAAACAGCAAGACTACATAGAGAGAGCTACCACGTCACACAACTACTTCAATGGGCCAGAGGTAAACCTACACATCCGGTATAAGTATAAATAAACCTGCACAGCACAGTACAATATGTCACGTGACAGGGCGACAGAGGCAATAAAGCGCAGTAAGAAACGAACATGGACGGAACTACTCGGCCAAGTGAAAGGTGATCCGTGGGGCATACCGTTCAAGGTAGTAATGACCGGGTCAAGCGCCAGTTAAGGCAGCAGCCTACTACCCCACAACAACTGAAAGAAATTGTTACGGTTTTGTTTGCCCAACGGCAAGCGGTGAGCCACCAAGAAGAACACCAGGAAGGAGGCGAGAACATAGAACCCTCGGTTAAGACCGAGGAACTATTCTAGGCTTAATTGATGATGATTCTGAAAACAGCGATTACGATATCTTCCCAGCAGTTTGTGAGTGTGTATGATACATGCCTTAGCGAAGCTAACTTCCCTGAGCGCTGAAAGTAGCAGAGGCTCGTCCTCCTACCGAGGGTAATAAACCACCAGGCGATACATCGTTTTATAGCCATTATGTATAGTTGATATTGCGGGAAAAATCCTGAACATCAAGGACTTGGGTGAGGCACCACCCTCAAGAAGGTAGATTGAGTAGTCGCCACGGTGATCGAACATGATGCCATCTCCCCGGCAGACATCCGCCGCAGAGGATGGAGGAACAAGATCTAGACGGCCGGCATGCTCCTCCCGGCAGCGGAAGCGAATAAGCTGCTGCTGTCGGAAAAACTATGGGTTGGTTGGGTAAAAGGCCGGATGAGACTGCGCAGGGTGGTCTCTCGTTGCTTCAGGTGCCACGAACCCGGGTACCTGACTCGAGACTGCAAGAGCGTCGCTCAACCCAATGCTTCCAGTGTGAAAAGGAGAGCCCTAAGGTGGCGGACTGCAGCGATAAGCGACCACTGGGGGACACGAGAACGTCTACCGAAAGTAGGTAGGATACTTCAGGTCAATATTAACCATTGATTGGAGACTCAAGACCTGATATCTCCTTAAAGAGAAAACCATAGACGTGGCTCTTATCAGCAAAGAGTACCTGGGTCTACAGGGGCCAAACTGCGACTCGCTCACGTAGCTGCACATGAGTACAGGTTGTAGAAGAGACATTGTACAACAACTACTTCCCGCCCAGTGCCGCCAACGAACAGTTCCTGGGTTTCGTAAATGCACTTGTCCCCACCGCTAGATCCTTCCAACGGGGGGGGGGGGGCTCCGATGCCTGGGAAACGGAGTTGGCAATTGCAAGGATGAACGACTGGGGACGGGCTCTCCTAAAGGCGTTTGCGATACTGGAGTTGGAGATCGCTAACACGGGCAACAACCAGACCTACGCCAAGGGAGACAGATCGTCTATAGTTGACGTAACCTTGGCTCCTTCCTTGGCTACGTAGAGGGTACATCAGTCAAGAACACCGTGAAAGAGAAAGCCCGTGGTTTCTCGCGCATCATAAGATCAGCCTGCAATATCTCCATGTCAAGAAAGGCCAACCCCTGAGGACGTCCACCAGTCTACTAGTGGACTGGAGGCCATCGCAGAGATACGCAGGAGCTATTTGTGAGCAAGGCGCCTCCACCAACGAGCTGCTAAGAGGCCGTGCCGATAAACGCTAGGCATGTCCTATAAGCAGAAGGAGGAATCATCTCAAAATAGCGATAAAGGCGGTCGAAAGGAGGTGCTGGCAGGAATTCTATGATGAGGTGGACCACAACTCTTGAGGCAGACCGTACATGACGGTCATGCTGAAAATGGAATCAGGGGTCGCAACCGCTCCATCATACCCAACCCTTGATGGAATCGCTCGTCATCTGTTTCTACGACACCGGTCGCGGACGGCCGGCACATACCTCGTGGCAATGGAAGAATATCAAAAGCCGCCAGACAGCGGTGGAGCCGAACTGGAGATGGCTGCCGATGGATACCGTGAAGGAGGGCGTACGATAGACTTCCCTTTGGCAGAGCTTCACTCTAGGTAGTACAGGGCGACCATCGACGAGTGGCAGCGTCGATGTAGTCGGACACAGTAAAAGAGACCAGGTTGACGCATCATCCATTAAGTTAAGATCGGTTAAGAACTCCCGGAGATATATATGAAAAAATTGAATTTTTGCAATAAACAATATGAAATTTGTTGTTATCTGCATTATTCTCATAGCCAGTATATAGTAAGCGAAAAAATAAACGTTGTTGCAATTAAAAATGTTCGCATATCTTGTATCGTTAAAACGTTATCGACGAAAAACAAAAAACTCCCCAATTTTCGAGGATACCTTTCACCCCTTCCAAATACATCTTGGCATGTATATAAAAATATGTGCCACCTATTTGTGTCCATTTTACAAACACGCCAAATTTCATCGAAATCGGAGATTTCGACCTCGCAACGTTTCCTGAGAGTCTAACACGTGCTTCTTATATTCTTTCCGATAAAAATATGACAAGTTTCGCTCTTGCTACCTGCTTTGGGTTCGTTTTATTTAACATGCATCTTGTACGGTAATATAGAAAAAGTGATCAATCCGTCTTAATTATATAAATGAAAGTAAAATATAAAGATGCAATGTATTGGATACTTATATTTTAGTTTATATTGGTCTTCGGCAAGCACATTTGAAATGATATGTTTCCATACTTAAAATACTACACATCTAGGTACTAAACACAAGATCGGGATAGTTATGGCATTAACGAGTTACCGGTGATAGATATATATTGCTGGACAGAGTGTGGTATAGATTGGCATGCTTCCGTAACATGCGCACCCGTATTACGTGTAACTCACCCGTTCACGTGCACTTGGAGCCGTTGGTCTCACTCTCGGCTCTCGAGTAGCAGGTTTGTCAACGAGTCTGCAGAGCGCCCGCATACACTCGGATACAGCGGCATCGCACGGGAAGAGTTGGAAGTGATCGTTTGTTAGCGCGTGCGAATTGTATGAAACATGGGCAAAGAGACGAGACACGAAAGAGAGCGATCGAGATAGAAAGAAAATAAAGTGTATATCACAGTGAAGGGCAAGAACCGGGGAGGTATGTGTTTTCCTTTCGTCGCGTAATATCATGGCACCACGCATTTGAAAACACCGCAGTGATCTCTCCACTCTTACATTATATACAGCGACATGACACGACACAGATCAACGAGGGTAAGAGACCGCGATGTTATATCTACACCTCTGCTATACGAGGACTTTTTGTGAACTTACTCAGCTTGCGTCTAAGCTGCAACTTGTAACCGAGCATCGCGGGTGAGGATTATTATAGTCGCCTCGGTGACAGGTTATTAGTCTGGGGCATCGGTCTGGCATGCGAAGCGAGAGAATAATAGGCTAGGTGTGACATTGCTCCAGTATGAGGTTTCATGAAAGAGAGAGAAGAAGATAAGAAGGCGCTAGTAAGCGAACTATAGAGAAGGAGTGGGAGAGAAAAGGACGGACGTAAAGAGCGAGACTTTGTTCTCTGTTCCCCCTTCCGAAGATCAGTCCATTCGTCTATCTCCCTCATACCGTATTGTGCTCTCACTCAGCCACCTGCCTCTCTCATCGTCCAGCGTTTACTCACTACTACGGGCCGCCGGCAGAGGGGCCGGCGTTCGTAGACCCCTCAGCATTATTGTTGTAATGTAGGTCTAGGTGACCAGCATTCGTCGCTTCCGTCGCTCGCCCTTCCCGGTGTTGGTGCCAGTGCCATCTTTCTGTCTCTCTTCCTCTCTATCTTACTCCGAGGTAGCTGCACCGGCTGTTTCCTCGCAGAGGTGTTGCGTGTGACCCAATATCGGCATTGTTCCTCAATGAAATTCCCTCTCATATACGTTCCTTCGATTTTCTTCTCTCTCTCTCTCTCTCTCTCTCTCTCTCTCTCTCTCTCTCTCTCTCTCTCTCTCTCTCTCTCTTTCCCTTTCTCTCATGATATCTTCTTTGATTGACTATCTCATTTTCGCTCGAAATACTCTTCTCTATGACGTCCCCAATTCATCTTTTAATCATTTCCATCTAAGTATTATCATGCCATCGGTATCTACCGGTATCTATTTATTGATTATGGCGAACGTCAAATGTGCCTCCCCTTTCTCAAACTACATTGGAGGATTCGACCCTCTACTGTTGTGCGCCGTATACACACCGGGAGTTTTAGATCACCCGTACACCCTATGTGAATACGAGGAACGTGGTAATTCTAGAAAATGTCCCAAACCAATGTTGTTGTGGATAAAGTAATACATAACGTGAGCATATATGATTGATATTGGGTGGCTTCGTAAAGACCAAGTCAAAGTCGTTTTGTGTTTTCGTAATGAGAACCTATATGTTTCATTGCATATGCTTATAGTCGACGTCAAGGCGTTTTCAAAACACTGGCCACAAACCCTGTTTAGTTTAAATCTTTCTGAGTGATCAGACTTGACAATACGTCGAAGGTACCGTCGGCGTTAGCATTAACTACAATGTACCGCGTGGAGATCGACCCTTCCAACCATGGTGGTGACCCATTTCTGTGAGTGAGGATGAATTTGCGACCAATAACGACAGTTCAAGAGGTGTGAATCTGACTGTGCGACCTCCATACGGTAGGGGAGAACGGGGGAATTGGAGTCATGTAAAGAAGAGTTGAAAAAAAGTAATTTATTCTAGTAACTATTTATTGTTTTCACTATTAATCAGTCTTATGGTAAATAAACTTTTATTTTTATGAAATAGAAACTTATTAATAATTGTTTAAGGTAGTGAAAATTTAAATAAAAAAATATGCCTTTGGCTCTGGCATTACCCGACAGGGCGGGTAATGATTACTTTAAACTTGACACGTTTAATTACTTTTTAGGTCTATATTAGTAATAGTTAACATGAACTGTTTAACATGAATACGTTTAACATATGATAAACCAACGCACGTATAATCAACCCAAATATAGCTTTTTTAACGCGTAAATATTCTTTGTTTTCTTTATTGTCTGGTCTCTTCTTTTTTTCTTCAAAAACATCTTTCATGGGAAGACCGGTCGGGATTTCTGAATGTTGTTTAGTTTTGGTGATCTTTGTGGGCTTCTTGATTAATGGCCGTGGACTCAATACAAGGGGAATCTATCTGGCTCTTTTTGAATTTTTTATTGAACATAATAATATAAACAAATTATATTGTAACCTATTTTTTATACTTCCAAACCAAAATACATGAACTAAGCTACCGAATGAACTCGAAAAACAATTAAATACGAAAACTTTAGATACTTTAATTGTGAGAAAAGTATTGTTCTGATAACGGGAGGACGCAAAATATGTTTGTAGTCGTCGCCACTATACTTGTGGCACTGAGATGGCGATCGGCAGGCGCATGACATGAACGAAGTTTAAGGAAGGCATTTGGGTTGTTTCTAAACACGTGTAGCGTTTCTAAGTACTTTTTTGGCGCTAGCTCCCATTACCCCGCTCTCCCCTACATCTCGAGAAATGCTAATACCGCCAGTACTGAGATTTTTAACTCTCGTAACTCAGAAAAGGTTCAACTAAAAATCGTTTGTAGCCAGGTTTCGAAAACGCTTTGATGTCAGGTATAAGAATATTCATTGAAAAATATGGGTTCGTGTTTAAGCCATTCAAGGCAATCTTGATATGACCTTCACGATGCCACCCAAGATTAATCGTATACGCCCGTATAATGAATTACGTTATCCACAATAACTTTTGTCTGAAACATCTTTTGAAATAACTACTCCCCTCGTACTTAAATAGGGTGTACAGGTGATCTGAAATACCCGGTATACCATGTACATATTTGGATGTCACGAGATTAGGTAATATTGTTGGACAACCAGCAAAGAACCCCGTAAAATTCTTAGTCGATATGTTTTTCACAAATCCGACCTACAGAAGTTTCGGTAGATCAAAATATGTCCAAAAAATGTCATCGACTTTATTGTCGGAGACGGGTTCAAAATTTTACGCCATCATAATTCGAAACAAATCATATTACAAGAGGCATCGGATATGCTCACTTCTGGTCGATGGCTGCTGTCATGGCATTAACTGTCCAACGTGGTTTGGAGAACAGGTAACCGTAATTTATTCATTTTTTCCAAGGGGGTTGATATCGCGTATGAGGGTTGATGTAATACTCATTTTACGCGTATTTTTAAGGCCTACAACTTTTACATTTAGACGAATTTCGTAAAATGATCTGGCGAAGAGAAATTTCGAAAAAAGTGTACCAAATATTGTTTCCCCTAATTTTTCACCCTGAAGGATCGTCCTGACGAGGTTGAGTCTACGAACAAAATTAAAGGTGAATATTCAATATATAAATCATCTTGGATGAAAATTTTCGTACAGTCAAAACTTTTTCAGCAATCAAAATATTGTTATTTTCGTTAAGGGATGACAACATGGCAAAATTCGAGGGTTGTTTATATGAACGAAATTGCAGAAAATATGAATCCCTATATTTTGTACATTCAAACTGCACCCGTAAAATCAACATCTTTTGAGCGATCACGAAAATACGATTTTCAGAGTATTTCTTCATTTTTTATGGGGGGGGGGGGGGGGTGTTCCTTTTGGAATTAAGGGATGATTTTAGTCCCAATCGACGCGTCTTTTTGAGCGCTAGAACATTTTCATTTGAATGGAGTTCAATGAAAAAAAAATTCCCGGCGAGTTATTCTCGAAAAACTGATTTTTGGTACGGTCCTCCCATTTTTTGAAAATGAAAATGAAGAGATACGAGTTTGGCGCTGTGAGAAAAAAATGTAGCCGAGGGTTCAAGCTACAAATTGTTCCACGGCGGCGAATTCGTATCGTCAATAGTTTTGCTAAAATTTTATTTTGAATTTTCAATCCCCGAAAGGGGTTGGAAAAAGGAAATATTTAAGGGTGGACCATACATACAAAAATTTAGAGAATATTATTCTGTATATTTCGTATATTCATACTGTACCCGAAAAATCAATTGTTTTCAAGTTATTCAACAAACAAATTTGTGTGGATATTTCAACAATTTTTTGGGGGGTGAAGATATTATCGGAGAGGGATGATCAAAAACTCAATCGACGCATATTTTTAAGGGTTACAACGTTCCCATTCGAACACAAATTTTACGAATTTTTCCTAACGAGTTATTCAGTTAAAACTAATTTTTATAATTTCACCTCTTTTTTTCACCCCCAAATTGAACTCCCGCGACTTCGGTGTTGTGGAGAAAAATGGAGCCCGGATTTTTCTGAACATTTTATCTCATGGGGTCGACCTCGTAGGAGTTGTAGTTTAGTACCAATTTACCCCCATCCCCTTTCATCCCTTAAAAACCCCTGCACCCCGATTTGTGGGCAAACTTGGATTTAGCACCGACGACATCTATAGAATCACCTGTCAAAAAATTGGCCTCCTTCTAATTTTGTCAGATTACAATGTAACACCGCGACTGGACTATATAGGGACTATTACAGTATGATTTATGCCTTTCAAATCGAATATCGGGAATATGTTGCATTCCTTTTAAATTGCTTCGCTCAATTCCTAAAGGCGGTAGTGGCGGTGGAGGCGACCAAATTATTTTATTATATAGTAAAGGGATGCACACTTTACACATCGTTGTACACATAGTAGTGCGTTCTACTCAGAACCTAAAGTTATCAACCGCCCTCACAGCAAATCGCGGTTCGATCAATCTATGTTTCGCGATCTTGAATTTCTATCGGTCATGCACGCTCTGTAGTTTATCAATGTAATGCGAAATTAATCTCGAGTCTTCTACCCGTCATTGCCCGGGTAACGTTCCCGGAAACCATTAACACTTGCCTTCCAACTGCCGTATATGTACATACATATATTAAGAAGTGTGACCCATGCCAAAAGATCCAACTGACGGTAGTAAAAGTCGCTGAAGCACATCGATCGATCGTACAAGGTCGTTGGCATCAGTCAAGAAAACGGCGTGGTGGGGGGGATAGCCGAGTAAAAAAAGTCTCTTCTTCCCTGACAAAATCAACCGCGTTTCAACCACGTTTCGTCACACGCTTTACCACGTACGCGGTACACGCTTGATACGGGGTAAAGCGTGAAACGTGGTTGAAACGCGGTCGGTACGCGCTTTGCACGTAGTATTGTCTGGTCTGATTGTGAAACAGGCTTGTCACACGCTTGGTACACGCTTTACTACGCTTCCGTACTACTAAATTTAAATAACATTTTTTTATTTTAATCAATTTTAATTTTAATAAAAATAAAAATCATCCCCAAATATTACCACTGTAATATAATAAGCTGCAAATAGGCACAATATAGATATAAGATAGACGTACACCATGGAAACTTGATCCTTTTCGGGATAGTGGGTTTACTCGTACTTTTCATCGCAGTCGAGAAACTGATTATTTCGACAAAGCGCTTGCGTTTATAATCCCAATGGGGGGTCGCTTCGCGCGCGAGAAACGCGGGTTAGACATGCGCTACCTATCGGCCGCAAGTAATACAAAAAGCATGTGACAAACGCGTTTCAAAACGCGGTTGAAACGCACTATTCTATGGGAGAACTCCGTGTCGGCGGCACGCGAAAAAGTATGTTTCAACCGTGGAACGAAACGTGCTTGAAACGCACTATTTTGAAGCCAGAGTCCGTTTCAAGTGTGTTCCCTCAACCAACCGTACTTGAAACGGACTTTTCCGTGGCAGGTTTTTGTCAGGGTTCTCAGGCTCATTCGTCGACTAGCATACCAGTTCGATGTCCATAGAATTTGTGTAGTATAGTACCACCAACTGAAAGAACTGCATAGACACATATATAGTATGTATGCGCATGCGACATTTAAGATTCTGAACCCATAAACAGCGCTTTTTATACAATAAAGACTACTGTTACGAGAACAAATACCCTCACCGATTAAAATGAGAATAAAAAAAGGGTCGCTCCAGTTTTACCCTGGACGAAACTCCCTTGCGAATATATAACGGTGACACGGACAGAGAGAGAGAGAGAGAGAGTGAGGGAGGGAGGGAGGGAAGGACACAGTCAGAATTGTAGTAGGAAAGATCGTATAACCGAGTAGAGGATGTGAATGGCTTCTGCAAACAGAACCGAAGTAGGTAATGGAGTTGTGTGTGCTGGCACACACAACTCCAGTGGCTTTCCGGCTAATTTGAAATTCAAGACTTCGCCGGCACGAGAGGGGCACCGGCGTTAGAGATGGTCGTTCGAGGTGGGCAGGGTTGGGGCGAGAGCAGGGGGCTGGGCTGGAGTTGCGCTATAGATGGAGGCCCTGACGAAATCAACCGTATTTCAAACACGTTTCGTGACAAGCTTTACCGCGTTTCAAGTACGTACCAAGCGCGTTTCGAAACACGCTAAAGCATGTGACAAGCATGTGTTTCGAAATGTGCTTGATGCGTACTTTACCGCGTATGCGGTACGCGCTTGGCATGCACTTGATACGCGGTAAAGCGTGTATCGAAAAGTGGTTGAAATGCGCTTGGTACGGACTTTGCACGCAGTACTGTTTGGTCTGAAACAGGCTTGTCACACAATTGGTACACGTTTAACTGCGCTTCCGTACCTACTACTCAATTTAAATAAAAATAAAAATCATCCCCAAGTACTACAGCTTATTTACAGCTTAGCTGTAAATAATTATTACTATCGTAATAAAACTCTGTAAGGTGTAAACAAGCTGTCAATAGATATAATATAGATATAAGATAGACGTAAACCATAGAGACTTCATACTTTTCGGGACAGTGGGGTTACGCGTCCTTTGCATCGCGGCCGACAGACTGATTATTTCGGCAAAGCGCTCGCGTTTATAATCCCAATGGGGCGCCGCTTCGCGCGCGTTTTCAAGTACGTTTCAACCGTGTAACGAAACGCGCTTGAAACGCGATATTCTGCAGCCAAAGTCCGGGTCGACGGCACGCGAAAAAGTACGTTTCAACCGTGTAACGCGAAACGCGCTTGAAACGTACTATTCTGCAGCCAAAGTCCGTTTCGATGGCACGCGAAAAAGAATGGTTCAACCGGGTAACGCTAAATGCGGTTGAAACGCACTATTCTGCAGCCGAAGTCCGTTTCACGTGTGTTCCCTCAACGAAACGTACTTGAAACGGACTTGGCACACACTCGAAACGTACTTTTCCTTGGTAAGTTTTTATCACGGAGGATAAAGCAAAGGAGAGAGTTAGCGAGTCAGACAAGCTAGATATACACATATATACGTATATATACGTACATAAGTGGTTGAGCATACCAGCTGACTGGGGGGCTGTATCTATGGTAAGATGCACCATTCATCCCTTTCTGCTGTGAGCTCTTCATCTCATGTGTATCTCTCCTCCTTTCTCTCATATAGACGCTGTCTCACTCATCTCTCTTCAACTTCATCTCCTTCGCACGCTCGAGGCGTCCCCGAGAGAAGCTTTCATTCACACGTGCATGTGGCCTCTTTGCCATTCGCTCCTCCATTGACGGGGACCTCGCCACGCTAGACAAATTTCTCTTCCTCCGCATACTCCGTATCATCCGCAATATGCATACATAACTTCGTCAAGCTTTCGCACCCCTCATTTTCCACCTTTCTCCTCCCACATATCTTGTCTCCCACGTTGTTTCGCCTTCCGCGTTTTCTCGCACTTCCTGCGCTTCTGGTTTTTTCCCATTGCGTACGTCCCCCTTTCTTTCCCCCCTTTAGCCCTTTTTGGATGCTCACCCCTCGCCATTGTTCACTGATAATAGTCCCGGAATTGCGGTACATGTACGGGGATAAGGAGCATATGAAGTCCAGCGTGTGTGCTAGTGTGAGCCAAGTGGTTTTCTCCTTTACCTACAGCTGAGGGGACACCGTTTTACTCTCTCTCTCTCTCTCTCTCTCTCTCTCTCTCTCTCTCTCTCTCTCTCTCTCTCTCTCTCTCTCTCTCTCTCTCTCTCTCTCTCTCTCTTGCTCTGTCTCTCCCTCTCACTGTTTCGGTCTATCTCTCCTTCTCAACTCACCTCGACTCTCACTTCCATTATGCCTTCTCGATGGTTGCAAATATGTATACCGGTACGACATTACAGTATTTGGTAAACTATGTATATATATATTTTACAATGCTGGAGCCGTTTTCATGGTTTACTTTTTCTCTCTCTCTCTCGCTCTTCCTCTCTTTCCCTTTCCGTCGGCCCTAGTGTGCTACATCTTCCTCTTTCTCTCGCTCTCTGCTTCCTTGTCTCTTCGCGATCTTCTCCCCCGAGCCAACTCTTCCACTCTCTCCTCTTTCGCTTTATCTTCTCGAGTTTGTTTATTGCCGCAAACATTACGCTTACGAACGTTGGCGTCTAGGAACTAGGGGGTGGGGGACTGAGAAGGGGCGGAAACCGAGAGATTTCCGCATTCTCATTGGAATTCTCATTCTTCGCCCACGCTACAAGGTCTCTCTCTCTCTCTCTCTCTCTCTCTCTCTCTCTCTCTCTCTCTCTCTCTTTCTCTCTCTTTCTGTTCCGGAAGGGCAGTAAAGTAGGGCAAATGGTAACAGCGAGGTGAATAAAGAGGACGAAGACAGTGAAACCAGGTGGCGTGGAGGAGAGCCACGAGGGTTTGGGGTCAACGACGATTAACAACTCATTCCCTCTCTCTCACTCTCTCGCTCTCTTGTGTGGATGGGGTCATTGTCGGAACGGCCAATGTTCTATCAAAGGTCTATGCTCCCCCCTCCTTCACCCTCTCACTCACTCTCCCTCTAGCTTTGATATATATGTATACATATGTATACATACCGAAAGATTTCCGAGTAATTCCGCAAAGGGGGGTTAGATACACTACGAATGGATATATGTATACTTCGGTATAGTATGTGAATGAACAGAGTGGCACGCTTTCGCTCATCGGGTCAAGTTCGCAGGAAATGCGAGGGGTTAAGGTTATTAGAATTCAAAGTCTGCATCTGGTTAAAATGCACCTAGTCGTTATTTTACCACGAATTCCTCGTGGTAAAATAACGAGTTTCAAAACTTTAAACAATCATTACGGACAAACCCGGACCTAACTTTTTGGGGGTAACTAAAAATATGTTCGTCCGTATCTAATGAATCTATACAAAAATTGGCTAACCTACATCATTCCAGAATAGAACTTAATTTTATTCTGCTGGACTAGTGAGAGAATCATTAGCATGAAGATCTCTGAAAACATACGATTCTCGTAGAAAACTTTTTATATCTTTAAGCCAGGCTGTTGATAACGAGGATGGTTATTATTCAACGTATTACATCTTTTTCGACAAAAAGCTAATGTTTTGCCATCCATCATTATCCATAGTTAGAAAATCTTCTCCGTTATACCATTTCCAACGTGGGTCTACGCACAATCTTTTTGACAAGATTCCTTAAATTTCCCGAAATTCGTGTTCGTAATCGTTAACCCTACACCTCATGACTGGGGTCCAAACGCACCCTACGCACCTTTTGAAATACGCTCCTGAAATAGGGAGCTTTTCGGTTTTCAATCTTCGAATGCATTTTTCATTAACTAAACTAAACTAAGAGTGAATAAAATCAGATTTATCGTATACCATTCTCTTCGTTATGAAAAACGAAGAAAACCATGTATGAGAAAATCTGTTTATCAGCATAGAGCCGGTTCTATAAACAACAAAAATGTGGGGTGCGTTCAGACCCCAGTCATGGGTTTGAATGTAGAAAAAATACGTCAGAAGGTGTAGGGTTGACAGCATTAACATCATATACTACGGACAGATACGATACCTCGATAGAAATGTTATCCAGGTCCTTGATATGAGCCTGGTTATTATTGGACGCACTTCAGAGCTTCGACGATGGTATCCGGTGTTCATCTCGGTCTGGTGAAGTGGTTTCATGTTTCGGTAAGCTGGCGATCCTACGCCCGTCAGATATTCGCTAAACACCGGTTCTCACCGATCGAAGCCACGCATAAGGTCCGATGTTGTATACCCTGCTCTGCTTGGAGTTCTCTGAGAAATGTGCTAGTCTATTGCAAAAACGGGTGGGGTATGAATAAGGGGAAGACATTATATATTAAGGGTCTATTCTACTCTAGAAAATGAAATTTACGACATTTTTCATGGCAAAACATTTGAAAAATTCTATTAATATTTTTACTATCTATTTTTTATCAAAGTTTATTATTATATTAAGAAGTCAAGAAGAATTTTTACATTTCGGCTATTTATTTCAGCAATAACAAAAATCGATTTTTTCGACTTTCTAAATGGACCGCTGGCCATAACTCTTGAAGAGCCGTCCAAGGGTTAACATTTGTTATTAACATCATTATAAACTGTGGACGCGTGACTGAAATAATATTGCATTCGGCAACTGAATCGTGTGGTTCACTTACAATTAGTAAGTGAACTTTGAAAATGGATTGACATAATGAGTCACACGATGTGATACCGTCGAGTCTGCTTTGGTTTTCTGCCCCCCCCCCCCCCCAATCGAACTTCCCTGTTTTGTTTCGCATCTCCTCGTATTCCTTTTGGATGCCACTTGATCTTATTTCGGGTGCCACTACGTTTAAAGTCCCAACAGCGCGGGCCCGAAACGTAAACAAAATCGTCCAGCTTTCGAGCCATTCCATGGTTCGGCAAATCGCTCTTAAATTGTACCAATCGCATACAACTTACGGAATGCAAATACGTGTGTAACGTACAACAGGTTTAATTTTATAAGATTTTTTATTTAATAAATTACAAAAGTAAATACAAGTGAAAAATTAAAAACAAACAAATGATTAAATGATATATTAATATGAGGCTGAAGTTACCCGATGGTCTTTCAAAGGGCATTTCAGCAGCGAATATTGACTCCAAAAATGGTTGGATTTGAAAAAACGCATAGCTCCGTATTCGTTATAATGAAATTCTATCGGGGTACGTTTTTTTGAAAAAATGAACTTTCATAATAAAGAAAAAAAATATCCAGTTGAGAAAAATTGAAATCGAAACCATATGTTTTGAAATTTTTCGCCTGCAATATATCCCTTTTGAGATACGCCATGTTAAACATGTTTTTTTTAATTTTTTGAGTATGAATTTTTTAAATGTAAAAAAAATGATTTCACGATGACAAAAAAATACCCCTTCGAGACAATTTTAACACCAATCCATACAATTTTAATTTTTTTGTCTTCGACATTCTATCTCAAAGTTATTGTATGCTAAAGGTTTATTCATTCATTTCCATCTATTCATTTAACGGTGCGAGAAACAAAAAAATACCTCGAATGATTGGTTTTGAGCTCGAAATTTCTGTATTTTTTTCGATATTTTTTCTGTATATACGATGTTAATCTTATTTTAATAAACAAATTCATAAAAATCCTCTGTAAATTCAAAATTTACCATGGACACCGACAAAAAATAGCTCGATAGAATTTTATTATAGTGAATACGGAGTTATGCGTTGTTTTCAAATCCAACCGTTTTTGGAGCCAATATGCACTGCTGAAATGCCATTTGAAAAATCATCGGCTAACTTCAGCCTCATATATTAAAGCTGTCTTCATCATCGGTATCATCCTCAATAACTATTCGCTTCCACCTTTTTCGTACAGAATGTACTATATCACTACTGTCACTATCACTATCAGAAGTATTTCACAAATGTTTGTGTGAAATGATAGGACAACTTTCACTATCCTTATCACGAAATTTTCTTTTTGGAGAAATTTCGTAGAGATTTCTTTTCTTTTTTTTCTAATATTTTTAAGAAAATGTATTCCAGTGTGCGAACGTTGCCAAGAATAACACGTAACGGAGACAATACGATGATAAGAATCTACCACGAGCCTGGCTTGTGCTGTGTGCGATCGGTGCTCACAAACCACGAGCGTCGCATGTGATGTTTACGTTTAACCAGGCCGACGTACCACGAGCCAGCCTCGTAATATCTCGTTTTGGCCCGTCCGATATACCACGAGCCAGGCACGTGATAATCAGTTTTGGTCCGAACACCTGGCCACGAGTCTCATACGTGGTTGTAGAGCAAAAGGGTTAATAATCATTAAGATCAAGTGGCACCCAAAATTTATTTGACCGATAAAGTAAAATCAAATAGAGTTCCACCAGCCGAAGGGTTACGGCCATGGTGAGTGACACGCAATTAAACACCTGTTCCAATATATCGATGCTGAAGTAATTTTCTGATTACTGGATCGTGGTATTTCGTTTATGTATATTTTTTGGATATTTGCGTCGTCTTTCATACGTTAACTAAATGAAAATGCGTGTAACTCATTACAGGCGCATACATAATTCCAAGTTTAATATCACCTGAATATTAGTGAGGTAATTTTATCGGTGCTATATTTTACAAATAAATTATTCTCAACTCGTGAGCTATGTATCCTTTCGGTGAATCAGTTTCAAGTGTCTTGTAAAAATGTTCTTTTCATTTTGCCTTATTACGAAAACGTTGCGGTACATTATTCAAATTTGCGATTTCATGTTTCCTTACATGTTTCACCTTTATCATTATTTTTTTTTCTTAAACATATTTTTAGGTTTCTGTGGCAAATATAATACCTAAAATCTCATATATTCACTTTCCCACAGTATTATTAAAAAATTTGTTCGATAGATACATATACTATCTCTGCCATTGTATTTCAGTGAAAAGCATTATTATGCGAACCCTGTGCATTTAAGCTAGTATAGTTGTTTATTTTCTTCTCAATTGTTGTACTTATGAAAAATTGTCTTACATCTTTAAATCATATAAAGGAATTTTGCAACATTTTCCCTATGGCCGCGAGTGTAATTACGTGAAAGTATAATGAAAGTTAAATTGGAATAGATTGAAATGCCGCGAACCCAAATACTTCGAAATAAAATGGTAATGTCACGAAACCAAACCTACCGTGTTGAAAAGAACTGGAGGAGAAAAATGCAAATCGAAATTTGCACATGTATTATAAGGAGGAATAACGTTATGACTTATGTAAACGCGTATATTGTATGTACGAAACGCCGATATCACTGTTAGAGGAGACAATCGTGAAGTCTGTCTCAGGTCATTTCGAATATGGAAGTCAATCAGAATAATAAGTGTTTCATATATATTGCACCAGTGTACAATTATTTAAGTCCCGAAAAACGACCTAAGGCACAAATTATAACCCGAAACACGCATTCATTTTTTATGATTATTTTTCATTTATCAAGGCTTACTTTTAAAAAAGGTGTTTGGTCTAAAAATTGAATTGTTACCAACGATAATCAGACGCAAAAGATTTGTCATCTGTGCTGAAATTTGACCTACGTTATGACATTTGGCCGCAAATGTCATAACGGTGACAAATCCCTAAAGCTAATGTAAATTGCAACTCTGTCTATGATCAATCGAGTACGATTAAGACTCTAAATACCTATATGAAAATGCCTCACTTAAAACTGCTCTAAAAATCAATCAGAAAATGCAAATCACACCGAATCTACTACAGTGGAACTAAAGAAGAAAGGCACCGGTGCATCGACCTCGCTCATAATTTTTATTCTTCTCGATAATGATGCCTGTAATATATCATGCGACCATTCGTGAGTCCCACCGTAAGCTTGTCAGCCGCCATCGAAAGTGAGAGTTGTGTCGCACTATATACCAAAAGATTTCAGTCATTTCCGCATTCCCTCGTGGCCTCGTACACGACCATTCCATTCTCTCTCTCTCTCTCTCTCTCTCTCTCTCTCTCTCTCTTTCTCTTTTTCCCCCTCCCTCTCGCTCCCTCTCTCTCTCTGTAGGTCAAGTTCAATCCCAAAGAGGGCGTTTGAGGGGCAAAATACTACTACTGTAGTATATATAGTATATATCAGTACGATCGTCGTTCAGTCGTACTATACGAGAGAATGACCGAGGGCGCGAGAGGCAGATCGTGAGCGAAAGGGGGAACGAGATATACACATCGATATAGTAAAAGAGCACGTGATAGAGTAAAATACGAACGTGAGCAAGTGAGACAGGATCAACCAGGAAGCGAGGGAAGTCGTTCTTCCGCTACTAACCACCAATCGATGGGTTATCCAGATAACAGGTAGACGAGGTAGATTGCTGCAGGCCAGCAGAGTTTCGAACGTCGGATTAAACTTGCTTCTCTTTCTTTCTTTTTCTCTCTCTGTACATATATATATTATATTGTACGCTCTCAGTCTTTCTCGTTATAGTTCGCTTATTGTCTCATCTTTTGTTTGGGTTTCTCTCCCTCTTTCTTTTCAGCCCCACCTCTCCGGCTCTCTCTCTCTCTCTCTCTCTCTCTCTCTCTCTCTCTTTATTTATCTTTAAATTTCCACTTTATTTATTTATTTATTCATTCATTCATTCATTCATTTATTTATTTATTTATTTACTTATTTATTTTTGGTTTTCCTTTTCACCGTTATTCTTATTTTGATATCTAACTCTTTCTTTTGTTCATCATTTATCATATTGTTCAAAATAATCTTGTGCGTCGCTGTTTTCATCAAGGTATTTGATGGCATTTGAGGTATTTGATATCGCTATTGGCCTCAAGGTATAACCGAGACATTGAGAAAAAACCAATCAATCAATCAATCTCTCTCTATCTCTCTCTCTTGTTCAGTCGCTTGTCTTTCCGCACTTGGACTATTGTTGTCTCGTGTATCAGGATCTGACTGACTCTCTAGACGATAAGCTTACGAAACTTATGAACTGTTGCCTGAGATTCATATTTGATCTGCGACGAGATGAAAGAGTGACACCGTTCAGATAAAGGCTGCGATGGCTGTCCGTCAAGTGTCGGCGGCACTATTTCATGGGAGTCATGGCATACAGCTCACTATTCTTGAGATTGCCGCCCTATCTAAATGAACTATTGCCAAGAGAAACGCAGGACGTGCGTAGGTCTGAAAGGCGCGCGGATCAGGCCACTTTTTACATCCCCAATCACCGTACCTCCACTTTTCACCGCTCCTTCCAAGTGACAGCTGCCCTCTTCTGGCACTCACTACCGGGTGATATCAAGCAGGCCTCGTCATTATCTATTTTCAAAACCCGTTTATTAGAGTATTTGCTACACACCGAGGCGCAACAATAGGCATTTGTTTTTTCCGCATCATATCTGCATTATATTCACTAGCGTAATTAGCAGTAAGTTAGAGTTGTAAGTTAGAACAGTAAGGTAGCGTTACCCTTAATCCAAGTATATAGGCATATATATATATGTGTATGTATATATATATATACGAATATGTAAGTATATGTATGTAGATATAAGTTTCTCTGTTTTTGAATATGTACGACGATGTATGACTTGTAATATGTACGATACATCTTTTTGCAAAATTGCCCCAGAGCATTGCTAGGGCATATTAAATCGATCAAATCAAATCAAATCTCTCCACCGGTGAGTACGTTACATAGGCTCCGCAAGCTGCTCGTGATTAGGACGTATATCTGCCGCGTGGCTGCCCTCGGGCGTTTTGTTTTAGGCTCAAAGCTTGCACTATATTGCTTTTCGTCTCTTTTCCTTATGAACACGACCTTACCTGGTTGCATTATTGGGTAATTCCGATGAGAAGTGATGGCAGAATCCCTAACCTCACTCTTCGATTTCGGGTGGACTGGCTACTACGTCCTCCTCTCGATCTAAAGCGCTGTCTTCGCGCGTGCGCGCATCATACGTGCGCTGCATCGCTCTTTCTACCGCTCGCCACAATCGCCTATCCAATCGATGATCCATGATCATCGATTGGATGATCATGGATCAAGTGAGATCGTAATGGCCGGTATACCTGCAGAGATCAAAGATTCTCCAAGAATCATAGCCACCAAAGTGCTATCAGGGCTCGGACTTGACGACCTCGTGTGCCACATCCTTGGGGCGTGCATCATGGCGCGTAAATTCGAACCAGTTGCCGGCACTTCTAACGCATCGAGAGACGACAACCCTGTGCGACGCTTCTCCATCGTTGTGACTCTGACATCGGGAGCAGTTCAAGAAGTAATCGTGAACACAAAGAGGTTGAAGCCTGATCTAAAGGTCAGCGATGTTTTTAATATCGACACTAGAGGTCACGTATTTGTTAATGAGTTATTATCAACTGAATGCTATAAGCTGCTGCGATTGTCAAAGGCGCGTGCCAAGGTAGCGGCGTACAAATACGTATGGACGAAGCGTGACGTGATATAAGTAAGGAAGAGTGATGGGGCACCCAAAATTACTGTCCATTCGGCTGATGACCTTGCGCAAATCATCTGACCACCTACTCCGCCGGCAACCGCATTGGGCATTGGCTCCCATGCATCGTCACCACTTAACATAAAAGTCGTACACTATAATGCGAACTCGCTCCTAGCTCATATTGACATAGTCAGGATCTTCTTATTGTTAGATTCAAACCCGTGCCACATTATTTCAGCCTCTGAAAGGTGGTTACACTCCCACATTCAGGACTCTCTTGTAAAAATAGATAACTATTTCATTATCCGCAACGATCGTGAAGGCAAGGAGGGGGCGGAGTCGCGTGCTATATACATAACACCTTCAAAGCTAAAGTTCTCGACATGTCGTCCAATCAATTTCTAATTCCCCTGAGTATGTGATCTTAGACATATCTCAAGGTAACCGTGAGAGGGTGCTACTCACCACCATGTACAGAAGGCCAAAAGGGCAGTTTTCCCAGAAATTCGTACATTCCTGGAACTGTCATGCTCAATCTTGTAAGAACATAATTATTGTTGGGGACCCAAACTGTAATCTACTGCTAAATGATTACGCCTAAAATTATCTCAATAACTTCATATTATGGCACTCGTTGTTTCTGGTACCCTCGGACGCAATGTACCACACGGCTCACAGTGACTCCTGGCTTGACATATTTATACTGGGCAGTGAGGACAAGCTTGTACTTTACAACAAGTCATCTTCCCCCTTCATAGCGGGCCATGATATACTGTCGCTCGAATACGCACTTAAGGTGGGAAATGTCGAAATGTCGAAAAACTTTAATGACAGGGATTTCCTCGATGTTTTGCAACTATTGAAAATAAGCTTGCAATATTTGAACACGATCCGGCCAGTAGCTGTTGATAAATTATAGTTACTAATTTTGAAAGCGTCGTTTCAATGAAAAAGGAGATTAATGGAGATTTAAGAAAAGGTTGCACTCTTGTCCGCAGCGTATATTTTAGAACCCTATATATAACTGCATTAATTTTCACCGAGCCGAATCGAAATTTTGAGAGTACATTTTCGGAATATTATGCTTTCAAGAAAATGCAGGAGATTAGTTTTTGCAAGAGATGCAAAAATCAAAGTTATGATCGAGCATGACCCTTTCCGTCCTTACACCTAATTCATACCCATACTGGTAGAAATTCTGACGGAGATTGAGATTCGCGAATCGTCAAAATTGATACTCATAAATATTTATCTCTAACTTAATATATCTCGAGGAGCGACTCATACTAACGCAAGTTCAATACAGTTATTTCAATATCCCCGAAACTACAAAGTAGACGTTACTTATGTATCGTTGGCAACTTTATTTTGACAGGAGTGACCTCCATTGGCCTAGGTCATTCTCGTTGGCCCTGTCGCCCATTTTTAGTAAATGACTTTGTAATGCGAAGAGGTAAGGCATATTATACATGCGCATACGTGTCTGCCGCTTTCGTGAAATGACGATACCTACTGGTAGTTGCCCAGTGGCGTTTTCCTGGTCCAGATACTATACGCTGTGGGTACGTACGAACACGGAGCGTGTTTGTGTTTGTTATCGATTCAACGGGACCCGCGACTCGTAAGACAACCAGGCGACGACGGAGGATGCGTGGACTCCTGGTACGTGGTCGGTACTGTTATACGTTCTCTTTTATTTTTCTCTGTTTTTCTTCTCTTTCCCGGATTGCATCTTTCTCCATGGACTCCCCCCCCCCCTCCCTGCCACTCGTTTCCATACACGGTTTTCTTATTGTACCGCTGTCGTCGCGAAGTCACCGGCTGCTCGCATCCGATCACGACTCTGTGGAACGTCACGCTTACGTATCAATTAAATAGAGAGGCTCAATGCAGCTCCCACTAAACATAACCCGTTGAGTTCTCCGGCGATTCATTCTTTTATGGCGATTTGCACAGAGTATACGTTTCAGTTTCTTCAACGCATTCTGACCTTCAGTCGTCTCGCTGAAGACTTTTTTCTTCTAACCCACCTCAATTATGTCGCGAGTTGAATACAGAATATGGGAAGACCTCCAAGAAAAGATGATTGAAAATATGGGAGATTTGAATTACGTAAAATAAATCATCAGATCTGGATAAACATATACGGTATATTTTGTCGACCACGGTCTTTTTGGAGTGACGGTTGTACTCTTTTCGCACGCTATAATTCTCGCTCTTCGTGAGTTAGAACTTTGACCACATGAAAAGTGAAAATTGAAAGACCACCTTAAGATTATTTATTGAACGTACTTTAAAATTGAAGTTTTGTTTATATATCTATGTATTTTGACATTACCTAAATAATAAATTGTATAGTACAGAAACGAATGTGAGTAGCCATTTGTCTGTCGAATTTCTATTCCTGTACGCTGAAGAGAAAGGGAAGAGGTGTGTAACCGCGAAGCACTATTCAAATATAAAACTTCTTATTATAAAGATTATAGTATACTCTCAACTCCATATGTCAAGAGGCAATGCGTATCATAACGCGCATGCGCGCACATGCGTGATTGCATCTGGATGTACGCGGATACGGGAGTACGTGCGCGTGTACGCAAAAAGTTACCAAGAGACCGCATGCCGTTTTTCACTGGGTCAAGCTTACGACCAAGGGAGGAAACAGTACGGCTCATTGTTGACGAAGGTCGAAGGCCAGTAAGGATTGACGGGCGATAGTGAAAGAGAGATAGCGAACGAGCTTCAATGAACGATCCGGATGCCTTAAGCGTAAATTCTTCCAAGGCAGAGAAATCGGGGATCATTAATTCAGGGAGAAAGTGGGCAACGCGCACCCGCGCCTCCATGCGTGCGTGCGTGCGCGCGAGTGTGTGTGTGTGTGTATTACAATATTTACAATATACAATATTCGTATTGTATACATAAAATTGAATGGCGTTTTTCTCGAAACCACTTTTTTCATACGGTTGCAGACGATAACTCAAGAAATAATAGTCGGATATGTAAAATGTGTGCACGAATTGTTTTGAAATCGTAATAGCTATCGTTGAGCGTAGCCGTTTTTTTTTAATTAGTATTTATAAAGTATTTTGAATGAAAATATTTTAGGTGCAAATAATACTTTTTATTTCGAAACGTGGTCATATTTCAAAAAATAAACAATATCAAGAACGCCTGCGCTTAACAATAGCGACATTAATGCAGATTAAGGACAAACTTTGTTTTGTTGTTTCAAACGAAGCAAACCAGAGGTTTATATCCCACCAGGAAGAGAGAAATCCGGTGGGCGTTCACTTTGTCATTTATTGAAGGTACTACAAGTACCCGCCTCCTCCGGACGCGACGCACACGGTACTTCTAGTACCTTCGAGTTTAGTCACACCGAGGCCGTGAGTGGTTGTGTTGGGGAGAGTGGGGTAATCACGAATGGCGGGTAATGTCGGACACGCAAGTTTAGCTATGTTAGAAAAGGATAGAAGATATTTTGAATGATGGAATCGTGAGTCGAGCCCGATGGTAGTGCCAAACAGTGAACGTTGAAGTGAGGACGCGTTCGCTCTATAAGGTAAGTTAACTTGATAATCAAGCCACAATTTCATCTTATTTTTTGTCTAAAATTGTATGTGCATCTAATCATCTAGGAAATTATAGAAATATTGTAATTTTTTGTGAAATAACATCTAATTGAACAACGTTTTCAAGCATACGCTTCGTGCATCGCGCGATTCTAACTTCAAATAAAATATTTGTTTTGTTGTGAGTCGGGTAATGGCGGACAATCTGAGTGAGGTAAAGTCGAACGTTCGTAGTTACCCCTAAATGATGTACTGAGTTTTTATTTTACAATTTGTGTCGAATGCGGTGGCATTCATTGCTAATACAATTTGTATTATTTGTTTATACATAATATTTCACTAATATGAAATGTCATCTGTTTGTTTATATACATTATTATCTAAGCGATTAGTATAGAGATAGTTTATAGGCCGAATAGTTACATTAGCTTTGTTATGGCAAAAATAATACATGAGAACATGTTAGTTTATAAATTTTGAAATATCTATGAATTAACATGTTTCAGATGCCGAGAAATTACCAAAGAAAGCCACAGATTAAATATAAATTGGAAGACTTGGAGTGAACAAAAAACGAAGAAAAAAACAGCAGATTAAAGAAAATGAAAAGGTTATAAGTAAAAATAAAAGTAAGAAAGGCGTGAAGAACTTGAAAACATTTGAAGATGATGTGCGCAAGAAAAAAAAAGTTAATAAAAGTGCTTCGAAAGATAATGAAGAGTATTATTGTCTCAATTGTAATGAAAAATATATAGAACCAATCCACGCAGATTGAATAGTATGTTATAAATGCAAATTATGGGGTCATGAGAAGTGTACGTGTGGGGAAAGCACTTCGAAGGGGTTTTTATGTGATTTTTGCGCCAATTAGAGTACGCCCGTGATTGTCCGACTTAGCATCCGTAATTACCCCACATGCTGTAGGGTAATCCCAGACACTAAAAGTTTTTTTTTTATGAAAATGTGATTTAATTCTAAAATTTATCTCTGTTGATTATGAGAACATAATATTGATTAGTCTAAGTAACGACTGAACAATAAATAGTTTTTGTAACTTCATACGGTTTTGTTTTATTTCACTTTTCCCTTAAGTATTCGCAATTACCTCACACTCCCTTATGTGTCGGCACGAGCAATTCTGGTAAATAAATTCATTACGAAATTTGGTGTAGGCCTCCTAGACCTCATGCCAGCATTTACGTAACTATTTGAAAAATCGCATAAGTTCATATTTTGTCTTTTTTCAGTAGTGATGGATAGATTGAATGGAACTGAATACTTCATTCAGAAGAAGTTAATTTGTTGATTTCGTTAAAAAATTTAAGGAATACAAAGTGATTTCTGGTCTCAAGTAATTTCTGTTAAAGAGATGTTCAATGTAGGTACTTTAATTGTCAAAAATAAGTCTCATTTAAATAAAAAGTGATTGGAAAGTTAAGCTTATTTTATTAAAATATGTTGCGCTTGTCGGCACATTTTGTTAAAATATGCCAAACCGCTACGTCAGTGGTAACGTAAAAAAAACACGTCAGCAGCTAAAGGTTAAACATCACTCTGTATTCAATCGTGAAGGAGAGAGAGTGAGAGAGAGAGAGAGAGAGAGAGAGAGAGAGAGAGAGAGAGAGAGAGAGGGAGTAAGAGGGAGCGAAAAAGTGAGAGTGGCAACGAGGGAGGGAGGCAGCAACGCGCCAAACGAAGGGCACGCTTAGAGATGTGTGCTCACGACGATGGACGGATCGGAGAGTGTGGGGTTGTTGAACTGGAACGCGCGACGGTGAACTGTTATCATAAGCATTCCGAACTTGACCCACTCACCGAGTATATACGGGAAGAACTTGCACACCGGCCCCTTTCCCATTGATGACCCCCTCGCCATTCTGCTATATGATATGAAGTTACGAGCCGTCCGTGCGAACCGTATAACGCGATAACAGCTGTTGCTGCTACTGTTGGTCGGAGCCGGAGCAAGCACATATATATATATATATATGTATGAGATATATATATATATGATTTATATGTATATATACGTAGAATATAACGATACCCGTGCACTATCCAGTCTACTTATAGTATATACAGGATGGGGCAAGAGTCCGGCCACGGCTCGATAATTCTAAAAGGGCAGTTTGTTTCTGAAAAAGTTTCGGTCAAAAGTTACTTTATTTAGAAGTTTCCATCTTTTCCTATCTCCATCCCCTCACAGGGGGTGGGGGGTGACATTGAAATATCCAATGGCAGCCCTATTTCTTTACTCATTATGATTGTACATAAAAAAACATGCAACTGTTGTCTAAAACATTTTTTTATTCGGTGTCACCCTGACCCTTCGACCGCCTGTAATAAAAAAACCTCGTTCTGCCATTCCATGCATTTCCTAATGTCTCAACAACAGCCTTGAGGAAAAAATCGCGAGACAAAAGTTATTTGGTCTTAAGAATGACACTAAACCTCTTCTCACTCCATTACCCCCTTGCGCGGGGTCGGGGTGACTTTGAAATTTCAAATACCTCCTAGATTAGCATTACCCGTTGTGTACCACGTAGAGGTTCCAGGTCGGATTTAACTCATTATTTTTGGCCCCGGAAAGGGCCGTTTGGGCTTATCCATGACACTAGCGACGTCGAAGGACCCGAGGTTTAATTTAGTAAAAAAAATGGCTTAGCCCGTGAATCACAACAAACAATAGACGAAATTTGACATATTTTCTTTGCGCTATGTCTTATGATTGCGTAGTAACCGAAGCTCATAAGAAGTTTTCGCTAGAAGATCTCAAACTAGAATTTTGGAGCTTCAAAATGCTTTTTTTTTTATCTTGATACGACCATTTTTCACAGATACAGTCTTTCAAACATCACTAACAAAATTCAAGTTTGAATATAATAATTTGGCCACCCTCTGTATGACAAGTGTAATGATTAGACATTCTTAATTACATGTGATTCTTCAAGACGGATAACAAATTCACTAAATAAGATTAAATACTATTTAAAAACTATGAAATCCTATAAATTACTGAGTTCTGAACCGTAACTACCCCATCTTGCCCGGCCTCCCCCTACAATCATAATCCGTGAAGAAAAGTTGGGGTTGCCATTTGAAATTTCAAAGTCACCCCTACCCTCTGTGAGGGGTTGAGGGGGTGGAGTTGGTTTTGCGTTCAAAAGATAGCAACTTCTAAATCAAGCAACTTTTATCTGAAACTTTTTGCGAAACAAACTGCCTTTTTTGAATTATCGGGCCGTTGCCGGACTTTTGCTCCACCCTGTATATACCGCGGGGCTAGAGCCCACCATCCCGTCGTCGATTTCGTGGACTGCCAAAGTTTCGACGTTTTAGCGCTCCTGCACTCTCCCTTTCTGCTCGATAGCTCTCTTTCTTTCTCTCTCTCCTCTTTCTCTCTCTCTCTCTCTCTCTCTCTCTCTCTCTCTCTCTCTCTCTCTCTCTCTCTCTCTCTCTCTCTTTCTCTCTCTCTCGCGCTCTCGCTCTCTCTGTCTCTCTGTCTCTCCCACTTTACATATGTATATATTCATCTGTATCACAATGTATATTACCGTTGGCGTAGAGGGCGAAGTGCGCATACACACCCTTCTACCTTTTCAAGCCTGCCTTCTTTGTCGGTAATATGCAGATCTCTGCATCATTGTCTTCATGAACGTTTCTCTCTCTCTTTCTTTTTCTCTCCCACTATTTTGTTTATACTGCAGTTTAAACTACCGAACCCCACGTGGCTTTGACATTTTCGGAGTATCACATACATAAGACCAATGCACGGACTTTCATCGTCATTCGAGTACATCGATTGGGGTTTCAATTTAAAATTATCTATGTACACGGATTTATATTAATTTTCACATGTATGTATGTAGGAATGGTCGAGGTCGCGTTGAGATAGAAGAAGGTTCGGGACAAAGGACAGTAAGAGTTGTCATGGAGAGTTGGAGTTGAAGTCAAGAAGCGTTGGCGAAAGGACGTGCTATGTCAACCAATATTTCATATCTACGCGGAGTGAACGAACACATGTTCATAAGCTGATTGAGTATAAGTAGCAGACATACATTAGGGAGACATTAAGGGGTGTGAGAGGCAGACATTTAAAAAAAAGTGAATACAGCGACTAGAGTTTTCCACCCCACCGACAACTCCAAGACGAGATGAAGAAAACAAAAGAGTGCATAGAAACAGACTAAACATGACAACGCAAGAGAAAGTATCAGATGCAACCATGGGTGGCGCAGGACCAGAAGCGATTGAAAAACAAAGCAGTGTAAGCGATAATCAACGAAGATTATAATATCAATCGAATTAATGAAAGTAAAGCAGCTTCGGGGAGAGTGAGCAAAATTGCGATTGGCAACGTGCGGAACGAAAAAAGATTTAAGGGACCGTTTAAGAGAAGCAATAAATTACAACGACGACGAAGACAGCGACAATGACTCACAAGAAGAAGACGAGGAAGAAAATAATGGACAGCAACAAGAAAAGAGCAATAAACGGAACGTCGGCATAAGAGAAGATCGACAAATCAAAGGTTGGCGCAAGCAAGACGAAAGACAAAGAGAATTAATGAGACCGATGGCGAATCCATTAACCATCAGAGACGTTGAGGGAAGTATTCCTATTTTTACAGGAGATGACAAATAATCTATCAAAAATGGATCTCAGATTTTGAAGACACATGCACTTTATTACAGTGGAATGATCTACAAAAAGTAATTTACGGGAAAAGGATGTTACAAGCATCAGCCAATCATTTTATAGCATTAAAGCAGGGATTGACATCGTGGAATGCCCTTAAACGTTGTCTTATAAAAGAATTCAAAGTTGAGGTAAATAATGCGGAAATTCACGGGCAGCTGCAGAGAAGTAAGAAACAAATAACCAGTATGGCACGACAGTATGTTTATGCAATGCAATCTATTGCGAATCAAGGATATGTAGAAGATGAAGCAGTAATGCAATATATAATAGATGGAATTCAAGATGAAGAAACAAAAGTTTCTTCAAGAGTCGAAGAGTGCCCTCATAAGGACAGAGGATGCAAATGTTTCATATGTGGACAGTTCGGAAATATTTCAAACGAATGTGAGAAACCATGAAGATTCAACAAGCGAGAAGAAGAGGTTAATTGTATCACCTCCACAGACGAGACAAAAGATGTACAAGAACAGGTTAATATCAGTATTCGAGGAGGGAGAACAACGGTACGCAAAACATTAACTACCGAAGATGCTATGAAGATCGAGAAGACGAAGCCAACCGACGATGACAGTTTAGATAAAGAAAAGCTAATCATTGATAAACTTACAGGAATACACTGTATCGAGATTACAGATATTGAAGTTCAAGGACAGTATAAAGGACCAATTCAGAAGTTAAAAGATGAGAATAAGCCGACTACGCAGGAAAACGAAGAAACATATCCGAAATTACAGTCATGGCATCAATAGAAGAAGAAATTATTCAGAAAACGATCAAAACGGGCACCAAAAGACCGATTGAAGTTGACAAATTTCAGAGGGATGATCATGGGGGAGAATTAAAGAAACAAAACATAACTAAGGGAAAGCTGCATAAAAAAATTAAGAAAGATGACAAGGACGAGCTAAAGAAGGTCAAACGATTGAGAAAGGCATCACGCGAAGAACTGAAGCCGAAAAAAGCGAGTAAGAATGACAATCACAAGTCGCGCTCCAGAACTACTAGGAAAGATTTGAGTTCGGACAAAAAAAGGAAGTTACGAGATATAAAAAGAGGAAAACCGACAATAGTAGCAAAGAAGAAAAGGCTAAGACAAAGCTTAAAAAGAAGAAGAAGCTGGACAAGAAACAGGAGAAAAACACGACGTATAAGAAATATGAGAAGCAGAAGAAACACACGAAGTATACGAAGCACAATAAGAAGAAGGACACAGATTTCGACGCATCTAACGTCAATGAGAGAAACATCAAAGAATAAAAAAAGAAGCTTCACGAAAAGGTGTTAAAGATCAAAACACAATATTGGGGAGCATACGGGGTATGGCAAAACCAAACTCACTACGAGGTGATTCGAGTAGAAGATGAAGATCCAAATATGACAACGACGGTGGTGGATAATATGGAATCATATCAATGGAATTCTTCGGGGGCCGAAGAATGTGCAAGAATGGCTGAATGTAGAAATGGGATATTTAAAATATCAAGTAGGCGTTGAGATAGAAGAAGGTTCGAGTCCTTGGAAGGACCTGGGAATGTCATTCCAAGGTCAAGCTCATTTTTTAATTGGCAACCCCTGCTTTTGACATTGGAAATTAAAAAGGCGGACAATTTTATGTCAGATACGATCTCCGACCATTTTATCGAATGCTTTAAAAAAATGATTCCTTAATATGACGTTGAAACTCAAAATATTACCATGGGACAGCCAGGGAAATTTCCTACAACTTTTATCTCAACCATTTTTTTGAACGACCTCTGCTTTTCAAGATATCCAACCGGTCACTGTTTGACCTAGATTTGACCTTCCGAGGTAATATTTTTCGAGTGGTCAAGATGCAGCAGTCGGAAGCTGCATTGCTCCGGGCAGGCGACGACCCGGCCGCGTTTTTTGGGACCGGTTAAGCGTGGGTCCTACCTCAGGGACCTGGGGTAGGAGACATTATACTCCGAGGGTATACCTCTTTCTGAATATTACGGCCCGCCCCTTGGCACACGAAGCGTTGGTTCAAAACAAATCATGGATAGCTCAACCGGAAATAGGAAGGATAACGCCGACGGAGTCTCATGGGGACAGCTTTTCGTGGAATGCGAAGGAAAAATGGAACTGAGACACGCACAAATGCAGAGGCATCAAAGGCATGATCGACGCGATGAAGAAGCAGCCAAACATGAGTAGGACCATCAAGGAAGGCTTACCTATATTGGTGTAGCACCTAGAGAAACTTGCGAAATGGCATCGCCCTCTGAAGGAGGCTCGAAAAACAACGACTCCTAGAACCGCAAGCTCGGCCATGTCGGAACCCCTTGCGGCGATCTCGCATAGGAAGTTCCGAAAGGCAACGACTCCGAGAACCGCGAGTCCGGCCATGCAGGAGCCCCTTCCGTCGACTTCTAAACGGGGACATAACCGACCGGCGTCCAGTCCACCGATCCCTCCGGTGACGGGGACGACAAAAAAGAAAAGAAACGACGGCGCCCCTGTAAACGAGTGGACCGAGGTCGTCCACGAAAAACAGAAGGAAAAGAAAGGAGGAAAGAAGAAAAACAAACAGACGAGCCAGGAGGGAGGTAGAAACCTCGAAAGCCCCCCAAAGCGTCGCGGGGACGTCAAACTCGGCTCCTCCGCGAATTGAGAAAAGTGCGGCAAAGAGGAGGGCCCCACGAAAACTGCACTTCGCTCTCCGACCGACAGCAGGAAACACTTATACGGGCATATTGACGCGGAGAGGTCAAGCCTGAAGCATACGGCGTCGATATCAAATCGGTTCGGGGCACGCGCGAGAGGGTAATTCTGATAGAACTCGATGACACGTCGGCCAACTCAAGGGCCACATTCTCCGAGGCCCTTAAAAAGGTAACAGGTGATGAAATCTGCATCCAGTAACACCCAAAGTTAGCTTGGAGATCTCTGACCTGGACAGCTGCTCCACAGGGGGGGGGGGGGGGGGGGGGGGGGGTCGCTGAAGCGGTAAAGAGGGTTCTCGACGGCCACGAGGGCTCCATCCAAGCGGGCTTCACCCGACCGAATACCCGGGAACAGGTCGCCGCCATCGTGGCAATCAATGAGGTAGGCGGTGCGGCCCTAATGCGGTCCGTACGGGTTAAGATTAGCTGGGTCAACTACAGAATTAAGAGGCGAGTGAAGGTGCCCAGGTGCTTTAAATACCTGGGATTTGGCCACCAGAGCCGAGAATACACCGGACCCCACCGAAGCAGCGCCTGTTATCGGTGCGGCACAGAGGGGCATGCGGCGGCGGTCTGTGACACGAGCGCCATGGGCTTCCTCTGCGTAAAGGTGGAAGGCAAGCTCGAGACTCGCCGCCATGTCGCCGGCTCAGGTCAGAAACCTACACAGAAGTCAGGTTGCCGATGACCTCCTGGCCCAGATCTATCTTAAGAAAACCGCCGACCTCGTTCTCAGTAGTGAGCAATATCGGAACAGGAAAGAGGCGGGATGGTATTCGGATACCCTCGGCACGGCAGCGATCTGGATCCCCGTTCGACCTCGGCAGCCCTGGATCGGGCTGCGGATTCGATTGGGTGAGGAGAGGCGACATTACCTGTCAGCTGCTACCTCACCCCAAACGCCCGAATCGCGGACTTCCAGGCCAAACTTAATGGCCTGGAAAATACTGCTCGAGCCATGGTCGGCGAGCGGGCAGTGATCAGAGACTTTAATGCTAAAGCTCTCGAGTGAGGTGAGGCTTGGCACATTCCCGGGGTGGACACGTGCTGGACATGGCGTCCAGACTCGGGCTAGTGATTCTAAACACCGGTTCGACGTTCACTTTCCGGAGACCGGGATAAGGGGAGACGATCATCGACGTCTCTTTAGCGACGGAAGGCCTCGCATCGCGAGTCAAGGACTACACAGCCAGCGATCACCAATACATCACGTTCTGCGTACGTGATATAGCTTCAGTCCGGACCAAACCACCCAAAAACCCTGTCAAGTGGAACGTCACGAAGATGAACCCCGAGAAGCTGTCTCCGGCCCCAATACGTGGCTAGCGAGTCCTAGACGGGATCCCGGAAGGATTACCTCTCCCTGCATATGCTGAACGGGTGGTGGAACATGTTATGACCCACCTCCATCAGGCCTGCAGAGAGAGCGTCCCGAGGGTGAAAGCCTGAGGCAACCGACATCCTGTGTACTGGTGGACGAACGAAATCGCGGGGCTGAGGCGTGAGTGCATCCGGACAAGGCGACTCAACCTACGAGCCCGGCGCCGTGATTCCGACGCCGCCCCGAGCATTGCTGCGTACAAGCCGGCGAGGAAAGTGCTCGACCGTACCATCAAGAAGAATAAGCACCGCTGCTGGAAAAAGCTTGTCGAGGATCTCAACAAAGACCCCTGAGAATAAGGGTATAAATAAATAGGGTAAGGGCACAGATGCGGAGATCGTCGGTGGTTTCGTCGATGCCCTGGTCCCCGAGAACCCTAAGCTACCGCACCGCCATGGAACACCAGAGGAAGTACCGATACCCCTCTTTACCCAAGAAGAGCTGACGTCCGCGACGTGGTCCTTCGAAAACTAGAAATCGCCAGACTCAGGTGATCTGCCAGCAGAGGTGCTGAATGCCACAGTTGAAGGACATCCGACGCTGTTCCTTGAGATGTACAATGCCTGCCTGCGGGTGGAGATCTTTCCTCTCCGGTGGAAGCAGACACAGCTTGCTGATTGGAAAGGGCAAAGGGGGCCAGTGGACAGTCCATCGTTCATGCACATGTCCCTGTTCATACTAGATATAGTCGGGAAGTTCCAGGAAAAGCTTCTTCAACTTCGCCTCCACGTGGCGATTCAAGCCACTGGAGACCTTTCCGACAGGCAGTATGGCTTTTGGAAAGGAAGGTCGACGAACCACGCTATCCAGGAGGTAGTCGAGGCAGCCAGGGGCAAGGAGCGGGGCACTACTTCTCCTGCTCCGTCTGCCTGCTAGTCACGCTGGATGTGAAGAACGGCTTTAACTCGTGTGCGGTGGAGCGACGCGATAAGCGCGCTGGAGCGGGATTTCCGAGTGCCCGGATATCTTCTCCGGGTCCTCGAGGATTATCTGAGAGACCGTCCCTTGGTGTACACCCCCGCGGATAGTCCGGTGAGCCGTGAGATCACGGCTGGGGCAGCCCAAGGCTCCATACTCGGGCCAACATATGGAATATCACCTATGACGGGATCCTCCGTATGACAATGCTGGGGGTACATTCCTGGTTGACTATGTGATACATCTCAACCAGGTAATGCGTTGGGTCCGTTCTTGGATGGGTAACCACGGCTTGGAGCTAGCGCTGTCGAAGACTGACATCGTGCTTCTAGCCAAAAAGCATATCCCGTTTTACGGGATATGCAGGTGAGAGGCGACGATTCGGACTAAGGCGGAGAAGGGCCCTCCGCATCGCCTACTCCTACCGCACAGTCTCGGAGCCTGCAGCGCTGGTGGTAGCCAGAGTTATACCAATCGACCTCCTTGCATAAACCGGCTGTCCGTCCACCAGTATTACCCTGAGGAAAGCAGGGACAGACCGAAGAAACTTTCCAGGACTCGACGTATGTGGCCCTGGGAAGAGAGGTGGGATGGGGATCCATGGGGCAGGTGGAGCGCGAGGCTCATCCCGCGTTTGTCCAGCTGGGGAAACCGTCAGCACGGTGAGGTAAATTACTACCTCACTTAAATGCTGACGGGGTATGTGACTTTCGGGGCCTATCTCCATAAAATGAGGAAGATTCCGACCCCGTGCTGTTTAATCTGCGGGTCCCCCAGAGACAATGCCCTTCACACATTTTACCATTGCAGGAGTGGAACACGTGGAGGGCCTCACTGGAATCAAAGTTTGAGGGCATAAACCCGGAGAACATCGTTGGGGTGCTCATCAACATGCTCCTGAACGAAGAGGCCTGGGCGGAGGTAGCTACTTACCTATAGGTGGTCTTCTGCCATAAAAAGAGGGTGTTGCACTGGAGGGACGCCTCAAGGGCAAATTGAAACAACTAGGCGCTACTTCGAATGCAATGCGATAAAAGGTTCCGGGGAGATCGCGGGAGTTTTTGGAGGGGGGATTCAGTCGGTAGGACCACGAGGCGAGTCCGATACTTGGGGAAACGATTGGGACTGCAGTAGTGCGAAAAGTGCATTTCGCCCGACGCAAAAAAATTATTATTATTATTATCATTATTATTATAGCAATAATACCCCTTAGAAGTTCATTTAATCGATGTTCAATATCAATTTCACCCTAGCGGTCGAGTTAACACGATCTATAATCTCTGTACCTGTTAACATATGCTAGAGTGCAGCTGAAGCCCAGCTACGAGTACGTAAACTTTCAAGTCCGCACTCGTTGAATCGCACCGTAATGTTACAATAAAAACACTATATCGACGGTCGTGCACATCCTTTGGATGGCACATCTTCGGCTTCCGTGCCACAAGTCGTTCAACTCATCTCAATGGCAGTCTCAATATAATTCTCATAGTAGTGTATGGAAAAAAGTAAACGTGACCTTGACTCAGTTTCAACGTTTTCGCCGACCAGACATAAAATGGTCTCGTATGATAGCCCCTCACTTCGTACCGTACAACTTTCAGTTGAAATTTGTCCTGGTAGTGCCGATGGTTTGGGTATCGTTACTTTGGAACACTTTATATTCTTCACTCTGTGTAAAAATGTCTCACACCATCCACCCACCGCCCTTCTTATACATTCACTTTGCGTATTCCGGAATTATTTTGATTTCGGTGTCGCGGTCTAGGGTAGATAAGACATATAGTATCTGAATAAATAATTTTTCATTGAATTTCATATTATTGCAAGTGCCTGAATAAGCATGATTAGGAGCAATTTAATCTAATCGTTTCATAGTTCTCTCGCCACATAGGAATACGCAATGTCCATAAAAAAGTAAAATAAAAGTTGAATCGAGCGATCGAACGAAACGTTGTAAAAAACGATCGCATATCCCCGTAATTTCCGTAAGAGATGATGAATCCTCAAACGTTCATTCACAAAGGTATACGTCGAACGTGAGTATTTCGTTGCGCCGAATGAAACAATTTCATACGATAACAGTCTGACACGCTGACTCACGGGAGAGTCGTAAAACATTTATCACGCTTATATTAATATTATTCATACGGCCAATGTTAACGAGCTTTTTACTTTCTCGATAGATTCTTGATACAGACGAGTGCATAATAACATCACTTATAAAAGCGCATATCACCGGGTAAAACGTGAACATTATTCATACATACGCCGAATCCACATCCACACGCTACGCACGCGTACGCGCGCATGCTCGTTATAAGTTACAAAGGAGCTACGGCGTTTAACGGCGAATTCCACTGTGACAACGTCAAAAAACTGATTTTTTACATTTTCTTGTATGTGTACTTTCAAAAATGTGTATACCAACAATTATTTGATAATTTTTCAAAAATTGCAGAGTTACAGCACGTTTAGTAAGAAGGCGTAGAGCGGTTGCACTTGCCGGACGCATGTCATAGTGCAGGTAACCGACCGACGTTTGCATTTTCACTAGGGCCGGTTAGATCTCTACTTATTATGACTCTCTTTTGTTCTCCTTAAATTTCTATGATATTAATGGGTTCGTAGAACCCTTCTAATGCTTAACATTCTGTGAGGTCGAAAGAAATTACATCAGTTCAGTTCGCTATAGAGTGGCTTGTCGTGCACACGTTGCTATTTCGCTCCGAAAATTCACAGTTGAGTTATGCAGAAATATTATTATCAATATCCAATATTATGAATCGAAAAGATTCGCGATTATCCGGAAGAATGCCTTCAAGGGATGGTAGAAAACACCAGCGTCCTCGAAATTGTTATGAAATCGAAAGTGATGTAACTTCGTGTTCGAGTGCGTTCACAAGAAAATTACGAAACGACTTTGCTTTCGATAGCAATGTTATGATAAGTTATAGAACTTTGAACTTTTTTTCGGTATCTACACTTCCAAGTAAATGTATGTTTCGTGTAAAAAATGTGGTAGCAATATTACTTATCTTGAACGCAGTACGCACTAATTGATAACGCGTATGAAGTGAATAAACGCTTAATTTTGAAACTCTCAGCATTGAAATTGGGTCAACAGTGCAACAATATTGTGCGGAACACGACTAAGCCGGACGAGCAATATCGCCCATAAAACATTGAAACTGTCAACAGATGACGGCGATAACGAAGGAAACAAATCTTATTACGGACCTGAACTCGAGGAAATTTAGCAAAATGGACAAAGTCAAAGTTTATATATACAAAGTTTGTATTTGAAATTTGAATCACGTTTTTCGCGAAACCACTTTTTGAACATGATGGTGATACACCTGCAGCAACATACCCGCGTGTCGTGCGAAGGGCTTCCGCGGTAATTTTTGCAGCGCCGCTATTTTTTAATATCATGAACTAAAATTTATTTGACTCAATCTTAAAGCCGTTTCTTACCTTGTTTTAAAAAATGAAAATATTTTGTTATATACTTTCGAGTTTATGAATTTTTTCAAACAATATTCCCTTTTTGTATATGAAATAACTGATTTTTCCGTGATCGTCACAGTAGCGTTTCACCTTAATCATGAAGAGTAAGTTGTATGCACATATAATACATGTATGTATATATATATGTGTGTGAACACGTGCGCATGCGGGCGAGAGCATGCCACTAATTTGTTATATATAAATTGTAACGATGGTCTATCCCGAACCATCTTTTTTCTACTTCCCATGCGCCTCTCGCATTTCTTTCCTGCCTACGTGACTTCCTATAGCTGCACCCTCGCTATCGTAAGGGACATCTTTCCGTTGAACTGCAAATAGTCTTTGTTTCCCGGTAAAGGGGCAAAAACACCTTTTTTTCCATTTTCCACAATCCAGCCATAAATCACCTACCGCGTTCCGCAGCCAAGTCGGCAGCTCCAATCATAACAATTTAGTAAATAAATAACTCACGACATCACAATATATACATACACACACACGCGCGCGCGTGCTCACGTTCACAACCACCCACTCACACGCACACACGCGTGTGTGTATGTGTGTGCATATATACCTATTACGTGATTTGCAGCGTCAGTTTACGCTAAAAATGTAAATAAGGGATAACGACTTAATTACAAGGTCGGTGTGCGTACCCCGACAGTTGGTAAATTGCAAACGGTTGGGGAGTTTGGCAGGAGCGAAAGAGGTGGAGTGACAGATAGACGGAGGAACGGCAGAGTGAACGTGGGGTGGAGGGCGTAAAGGAGCAAACACACGAGCTCTGTGGCGATGGGTGAAACAAGCGAAGCGGCTGCGTGAGCCTGTTCACGAGAACATACGGTCTGGGAATGTGAGCTTTGGACATTTGCGCGAGTGTGCGAAGTGGTCACGTTCGCTCTCAATGGTTTAATGGGATTTATGAATGGTTAACGGCTACCGCCTGGCTTTTTCACTCTCGCACGCGCGTAAACGCGTGGACTACCGGAAGGGACTAGTGGGAAGAGCAGCTCGGAATCACCGATCCTCCCAGTGTGCGATGGGACGAAGGAGAATTTACATCGGCGAATGTCTCGTTTTGTCCAAATCTCTATCTCATCCTCTCCATCATCCTCGATTTTATAGGTGAGCGCGACGATGAAAACAAACTGTCTCGCCGTCGTCGTAACCATCATGTTCAACAAGTCAAATCGATGCATGAACGTCACATAGTACGACCGATAGTTTTTAAGATACAAAATTGTGATAATTTTGTTGCATTATTGGCAGATTTTGCACACTTATATCGGGCTAGTATTGAGAACTATGTAATGAATTCTTACATCAACTTTGCTGAGGCTTTTGAGAAATAATACCGAATATAAAAAAATCATAATCGTTATTTTAAAAAACACGATGATGCTTATAATTAAACAATGCAATGAGAATATATTTCTTTTAATTATGACGATAATTGCGATGATATTTTGTTACATCCCGGGTTTTTTCTGGGCAGTATCTTGTTGTATTATTGAGAAGTTGTTGTTAAATGAAAAGCGATAAGTGGAAATTCCAGGTGATCGCCGCTTCCTTTTGGTGCCTTATCAGCCTACGTTCTTGAGAGACGATGAAAACGCAAAATTATTTCCTGTATAAATCTGATGAAGAATAGCGGATCGCGTATTCGGGCTTGGGATCGATTGAAAAGAGACGCAATACCGCATGGCAATCAATGTCGAAAGTAAACGAGCGAGTGTTCCTTTAGCAGCGCAAGATGCTTGCGCAAAGTCTTCATTAGAGTTGAGAAGGAAGAAGAGGAGACAGATTGCTAGATCACGCGCATCTCTGTAGGTGTGCGCGGAAAAAAACGAAATGTGCTTGACTAACCATTTAAAAGCAAGACCACGTGCTATCGTCTCCGCCTTGGCAAGACAGAAAATAGAGGAGAGTCGAGGAACGCGTGGCATACGACGACGAGAACGTCGTCAACGATAGCACTCTGAAACGAGAGGACACGGTTGCTGGTTAGTCTGTCGAGGCAAAACAAAATGAGACCAGCGTAAAACCTTGAAGAATCGGCGAACACGAAGATGGTCCAGTTCAGGAATGCGATCGGGATACGCTTACTACGGGGCGCTCTATGTCGAATCGTTGATTAGATTGGGGGCTTTTTCGTCGTATGACAAAAATACGCTTTAGATTTCTTTTTATTTTCTTGTAAAGGAACATTGACCCAAATAAGTACGTCGGTCCTTAAACAAAATTTGCTTACATAAAAAATAAAGATCTACTTTCCTTTTCTAAATTGCCGGATCGATTTCCTTTACAAAATATATATTGTTTCCATTTTTTAAATGTTGTCATTTAGTTTCTTCATTGAAACCAAAGTAACGACGAATTGACAAATTGCCGATCCGTCTCATATACAGCGACCCCCGAACAAATGTTAGGAAAACAGCTTGACAAATTTTTTAATTTTCGTAAAAACGAAAATTTATGCCAGCACTGTAAGAAACAATATATTGTCATAAGCGAGCGTGAGTAAATACAGCAAGCGTCCGACAGGAACAAAGAATCAATTGGCGAAAAGTCTCGAGAAGGTCCGACTTCTACATTATTCAATTTTCTTTCAAAAATTGAATAATGTGTCTATACAGATTTGATCGCTGAAAGAATAAAAAACATCAGCGGCTTTGCGTAAGTTGTACATGCGGACCTTTACATATTCGCTCGCTCGGATCTCGGAACATTCGAGCAACGCGGACGAGCCTAGAATATATAGACATATGTCATCGTTGCACAGCCCATCTCATTCACGAAAACGCCGGAGCGTTATGTATATGCATATATCATGTAGATTATATATATGTTCCCTTCACCATATATATGACTACGATAACTTGCGGCCAACTTAACGTGGGTACAAGATAGTTGCGACCACTTTAACGTGGGTACGAAAAAGTTCGCGTTCTCGAGGTTTCAACTTTTGTTGAGCGTTGCTGATCTCCCTCCTAATCTCTGATAGTTACGCAAGAAATAAGTATCATTACGAAAAAGAAACCCTAGTATCGTCGGTGAAAAGGAGATATAAATTTGGATTTTTAGTGCCAATTTAATTCTTGAAAACGTCTCGGCTTAAGACTCGCCAAAAAATACACTCAATAATAGTATCTTTTTGAAATAAAGGAACTGAAATCTCATGTAAAAAATGAGGATATCATTATAATCTGCAGCTTGGTTTGGATATTACGAATAAAATATCGATCGAATAATAGATGCAAGTTCTTTCCTCTAGTTCGAATGTTGACAATAGGAAAATCAATAAATAATACAACTTGATAAAACATGATTTTTTTCTTATGAAACAGCGTTTTCTGCGAAATAACTATTTGCAAAAAACTCTATGAAGTATGTCGTCATCATTATCATTACATAGAAATGCATAGTGACATGGTTAAAATAGCCAGATTAGCCATAATTTGATTGTATCCTTACAAAATATCATTTTTGATAAACCAAAATAATTTTAATATACAGTTTTCCAAACGTCCGGGATTGAGTACTAATCTCAATGGTATAAAGATTGTTACATAGAGGTTGGCCGGAAATTACGAAATTCTGAAAACTGTATAATTACCAAAATAATCGAATAACTTGAAGCATTTTTTTGGATGTCGCACAATATCTTCGAGTGGGGGAGGAATAGACCGTAAACTATACAAAACCTCCGATCTCTATTGAACATTTGTACATTGATTTCTATTTGACAACTTATGTATGTGAATGAACAGGAATCTATGGAATCCTGTTTATGATTCTGGAAAAACATTTCGTAGAACTTCTTCGTGTGGTAGGCTATTTCTCATTGGGCTTTCTACAACATTGCATACCGATTAGGTAGAGCTGACATTTCAAACACGATACTACACAGGACTTTTGTAGATACTCACCATCTCGCAAAAGTGAGAATGCCTCACTAGAGAGCTCGCTGAATTGTTTAAAAATCTTTTTCTCCGCTTTTTCATAGTTTTACCTAAAAACTATTCCTTAACGGTGGGTTTTATGCTGCGAGCTGTGATTATCCTGCTCGTACAAAATTAGTCCCCTTATAAAAGGTTTCCCTGCAATATATTCCTGTTCATTTTATAAAGGGTGAATAATGTTTTAGGAGCAAAATAATGACTTGATCGCCAAACCTAATTTACTTAACTGTTTTCGCATCGGTATTGTATAACTAAAAAATCCGCGAATCTCATTAACGAAACAAATATATATATACACATGCATACATATAATGCACGAAACGTTTTTCAAAAGCCGTACATAACATATAAACAAATTTATTAACAACCTGGCCTTCTTTCTTGCCGTGAAACTTCCATTTTTTTCTTCCGAATAATGCTGAACTTGTTAATTTCATGGGACCCTTACAGAATCGTACCCAGTACCCGTCATTCAATGTAGCACAAAGTGCTCACGGCTTATTTTGGTAGAAGTTGAACCGAATGCCACGGCCACACACTCGACGAGCGACGAGGGAATTAGGGAGGAAAATAGGCAGAGACGTAGTGTGGCCATGTTACTTAGACTGCTCGTCATGCTACTCGTCATACCCATCGTCCCCGTTTTTGTCGGTTTTTCATACGCAAGTCAAACGACCGGCAATACAAGGACGAATAGCAGGCCACAACTCGTGCGACCGTACTCTGCATCGAGCGCTCGTAGTGAAAGCGTGTGTCAGATTTTGGGTTGGCAGTCATGCCGCCGGCCGAAAAATGGTGTAACGAAAAAACATTTAAACTTGTTGAATTTTTACAAGCCATGTCATCTCATCTCTCTCTTACTTTAGGTATAATCCGTAAAATATAGCTTGATATCTATGACGCGTGGGGTGGCCTACGGCAACATCGCGACAGTGCAAGGAACATAGCGTGTCCGTAGGGGAAAAAGCGTCGAAGACGAAGAAAATAAATAAAATAGGTATTCACGGAAATAAAAAAGATTATTACCCACGGTTCGTCTTCGTTCGACGCATTCTATCGACGCGAATCCCCAAGAGAAGTAAGCGATAGAGTGAGACGAAATATTTCACGTTTCTGAGAGACAAAGCCATTGAAATCGAGTGTAATTAATAAAGCAACGGATAAATACGAACTGTACTGTGACGCGCGCGGCCGCTTGAAGACGGAGTGGGGAATGACGGCCAATTCCAGAGAGTGGGGGTGCGGCAGTTTCTATCGGGAGCGTGAGAGGGCCTCTCACCGGCAAATGCTACCAGACAGAACATCAACAACACCAGCAGCAAGAAGGAGACAACACGCAGAGAGGGCTTCTCTATCTCCCGTGTACATTTATATGGCCCCGTTTTATTGGAACCCGACCATTTTTAATTTTGCTGAAAATTTTATATATTATACTACATCACTAAAAACATTTTTGTCAATGTTTTTAAATTTTGTTACCTAACCGAAAAAAAGTTATGAATTTTGAAAAAAAACGTCTTTTTCAACCATTTTCAAACGCTCATTTTTCGAAAACCTCTATTTTTGATTGTTATTTCTATATTTTTTAAAAACTTTGATTTATTCTGAATTTAATGCCGCAAGATTCATAGTGGGCTGTTTTTCTATTTTTTTTTTTTTTTTCGATTGAAAAAAAACATTTTTCATTTTTTCGTAATCTAACATTGTTTAGTCGATAAAAAAAATTTAATAATAAATCAAAATTTAACAAAAAATAGAAAATAAAAAATCAGAAATAGGGTTTTTCGACAAGTTTATATTTTTTTCAGAAAAACTGAAGCAATTTTTTTTTCAATGGAAAAAAATATATGAATGTTGCGACATTAAACTCGAAATAAATCAAAGTGGAGCAAAAAATCGTAAATAAAAAATAAAAAATGGAGTATTTGAGAAATTGAGATTTTTCTGTAAAAAAAAATGAAAAACTTCATTGAATATGACTTGAATATCTTATTTATATTTTATTCTGAAAAGCGCGTTTAATAACGAAACAGTTGAAAAAAGTTCTCGATTCACCAATATTTTAAAAAGTTATGAGCATTTGAGAATGGTTGAAAAAAAAAGTTTTTTTAAAATTCATAACTTTTTTTCGGTTGGGTAAAAAGATTTGAAAAATTCACAAAAATGTTTTTAGTGGGGTGGTATAACATACAATTTTCAGCAAAATAAAAAAAGTTCGGGTTCAAAAGTGATCGATTTCCCTTGGAATGGATCACATATAGATGTAGATAAAGCGGGAGGGAAGGTACAATGCAAATACAGTCTCTGGGCTGGCGCATACCATGCACTACGAATCCGAAAATCACGCCGCATATAGCGCCCGGGTGAGCCACGAAACACCAAAATCTGTCTCGATGATATTTCTTTATTTACTTTTTTCCTCGTGACAATAGATGTCTTTTTCCAGTCAGGACACGACCATAGATGAAAGTTTTGTGTCTGTAATATTATCAAGTAGAATTGTATATATCCCGGAATGGTGCGTGTCATCTTGCGCGCCGGAACTTGATTTTATATTCATTATTATTATTATTATTAGTATTATTATTATTATTATTATTATTATTATTTCGTCTTCGTATTTTGTGTGTATGAATTCTCATATTAGTCCAGTCGTGGTGTACATTATAATCTGACAAAATTAGAAGAAGGCCAATTTTTTGACAAGTTCGGTAGGTGCCACCGGTGCTAAATCCAAGTTTGCCTAAAAATTGGGTCGTAGGGGTTTTTTGGGAGATGGGGGTAAATTGGTGCTAAACTATAACTCCTACCGGGTCGGTCCCGTGAGATAAAATATTCAGAAAAATCCGGGCTCCATTTTTGTCCACGGCACCGAAGTCGTGGGAGTTCTTTTTTGGGATGAAAAAGAGAGGTGAAATTAGAAAAAATGCTTTATTAATTGAATAACTCTTTAGGAAAAATTCGTAAAGTTGTTGTTCAAATGGAAACGTTGTAGCCCTTAAAAAGACGTGTCGATTGAGTTTTTTTATCATCCCTCTCCGATAATATCTTCACCCCCCCAAAAATTGTTGAAATATCAACAAAAAATTGTTTGCTGAATAACTCAAAGACGATCAATTTATGTAGTATAGTTTGGATGTACGAAATGTAGAGAATGGTTTTCTCTAAATTTTTGTTTATATGGCCCACCCTTCATTTTGTTTTTCCAACCCCTTTCGGGGATTGAAAATTCAAAATGAGATTTTGGCAAAACTTTTAACCATCCGAATTCGCCGCCGTGGAATAATTTGTAGCTTGAACCATCAGCTATATTTTTGTCCACAGCACCAAACTCGTATCTCTTTATTTTTGTTTTCAAAAAGTGGGAGGAACGTACCAAAAACCATAACTCACCGGGGTTTTTTTTCGAACTCTATTCAAATGAAAAAGTTGTAGCTCTCAAAAAGACGCTACGATTGGAACTAAAATCATCCCTTAATTCCAAAAGACCCCCCCCCCCCCCCGCCCCCATAAAACAATAAAGAAATACTCTGAAAATCGTATTGTCGTGATCGTTCAAATGTGGTTGATTTCACGGGTGCAGTTTGAACGTACACAATATAAGGATTAATATTCTCTACAATTTCGTTCATATAAAGAACCCTCGAATATTGCCATGTTTTCATCCCTTATCGATAATACAAATATTTTGATCTTTTGCTGAAACCGTATTGACTGTACAACAATTTTCATCCAAGATGATTTATTTATTGAATATTCACCTTTAATTTTTGTCGTAGACTCAATCCCGTCAGGGCGACCCTTCGGGGTGAAAAATTAGGGTAAACAATATTTGGTACAGTTTTCTTCGAAGGGTCGCCCTGGCGGGGTTGAGTCTATGAACAAAATTAAAGATGAATCTTCTTTTTTAAATATAAAAATGGAAGAATGTTTGTTTGTTTGTTTGTTTGTCACGACTGAGTACCTATACCATTCATCCGATTGGGATGAAAATTTGATGAGTTGTAGCCCGCACTCCCGCGAAGGTTTCTGCATTAATAGAATAACTTTATTTGGACAAATAAACGCGTAAGCGGCAAAACAAAATTAACATTTATGTATATATTGATGTATTTTTTTGACAGCTTTCACATGAAGTATGCCACGAAAATGAAATGAAATTTATGTATTATATATTGATGTATTAATTTGACAGCTTTCACATGAAGTATGCCACGAAAATGAAATGCGAAATAAGAGATACTTATTTGTTTTAAATATATATAGATATGTATATATAAACGCGCCATATTTTTTCAAATGTTTATTTTATCGAAGTGATATAGCGGTGGGAGCTTATGACTAATTGTAAGAAATGCAGCTATCGCGCACATAAAAATCGATTTTTTAAACGCTACCGTTAAGAAATTATGACGTTGTCGTTGTCGATAAAAAGCGGTTCAACTCTTCCGGACTCCCAGAAAATTGTTCTGTTAATACAGAAACCTTCGCGGGCATGCGATATGGCATAGCAACTCAGTTCCTATACCATTCTCGTTTCACTTATAATATAGTTTTCTCATTTCAATTACTTTGGCAACAACATGATCAACAAAAATATTGTACTGGCTATTGCATCATCTGGAATCGCAGCAACTCTTTTGGATAGTTGCAGAACGGCGCATTCAGCACTAAAATTGCCGTTGAATATGCAAATCACTGAGACACCAAGATGCAATATAACAACAAATTGAGGAATGGGAAAAGTACTGCAATCATGTAAACTCATTATTAAAAGCATTGGAAGCGCTTCATCGTACACGAAAAGATTTACGAGGAAATGAGCAGATCTTCGGCGCAGCACTAATTTTATTGTCTGTCAATTTTAGACAAACTTTACCAGTTCAACATGTGCTGATGAAATTAACGCATGTCTGAAATCATCGTTTCTATGGCGACACGTTCATAAATTAACTTTGAAAACCAATATGCGTATACAACTACAACATGATACATCGGCTGAACATTTCGAAAAACCATTGCTAGATATTGGAAATGAAAAAATGACGATTGATGGATCCACATAATGTATCACATTGCCATCAAACTTCTGTACAAATCATAGCAACAACACACGAATTGATTAACAATGTTTTTCCTAATATTTCACATAATTACAAAAATCACCATTGACTCAGTGCCCGTGCTATATTAGCAGCAAAACACGACTTTGAAACGGTATCAGGCTTTCAGTGAAAAAGATGATGAATAATATCATCAAAGCTACAATTTTAAACGTAAAATTTAAAGGAGAAGATGTACTGTTCCCGCGTATCTCAATGATGCCATCCGATTTCAAACGTTTGCAGTTTCCGGTGTGACTCGCATTTGCAATGCCCATGAACAAAGCACAGGAGCAATCGCTACAAGTGTGTAGATTAAATTCGAAAAATCCATGCTTCACACTTGGACAGCTATATGCGGCCTCCTCACGCGTAGGAATACCTTCGGATTTATTCGTACACGCACTAGACGGAAAAACAAAAAATATTGTGTATCCAAAAGTACCTGAATAAACATAATGAAAAAAAATTCTTCCATTGACATTTACTGTAAAATAAATTATGACCTAAAAACGGCATTGCAACGCAGGCCGGGTACCGCTAGTATTCAATAAGTAAATCATCTTCGATGAAAATTTTCATACAGTCAATGCTTTTCCGCAAAAGGTTAAAATGTGTTTGTTCTCGTTAAGGGATGAAAACATGGGAAAACTCGAGGGTTGTTTATATGAACGAAATTGTAAAGAATATTAATCCCTATATCTTATACACTCAAACTGCACCCTTAAAAACAACCTCTTTTGAGCGATCCCGAAAATACGATTTTCAGAGTATTTGATCATTTTTATGGTTGAGGGGGGGGGGGGGGGGGGGGGGGGGGCTTTTAGAATTAAGGGATAATTTTCGTCCCAATCGACGCGTCTTTTTGAGAACTACAACTTTATCGTTTGAATGGAGTTTGAAAACAAATTTCCCGGCATTCCCCCCACTTTTGGACACAAAAATAAAGAGGTACGAGTTTAGTGCTGTGGACGAAAATGTAACTGAGGGTTCAAGCTACAAATTGTTCCACGGTGGCGAATTCGTATGGTCAAAAGTTTTGTCACAATTTTATTTTGAACTTTCAACCCCCGAAAAGGGTTGGAAAAAGGAAAAATGAAAAAGTGGGGCATACAAACGAAAATTTAGAAAATACTATTCTCTGTATTTCGTACACTCAAACTATACCCGAAAGATCGATTGCTTTTGAGTCATTCAACAAACAAATTTTTGTTGATATTTCAACAATTTGTTTGGGAGTGAAGATATTACCGGTTAGGGATGATCAAAAACTCAATCGACGCGTCGTTTCAAGGGCTACAATGTTCCGATTAGAGCAAAAATGTTACGAATTTTTCATAAAGAGTTATTGAATTAAAATTAGTTTTTCTAATTTCACTGCTATTTTCACCCCCAAAAGGAACTCCCGCGACTTCCGTGCTGTGGATAAAAATGGTGTCCGCATTTTTCTGAACATTTTATCGCATAGGGCCGACCTCGTGGGAGTTGCAGTTCGGCACCAATTTACCCCCATCGCCGTTCATCCCTTAAAAAAAACCTCAACCCCGATTTTTATGCAAACTTGGATTTAGCACCGGCGGCACATTATGGGACATTTTCTAGTAAATATGGATTAGAGTAAAGAACTATGTAACGGTTCCACATGAGGAAATTTTCTTTAGCGATCCCCAAATAGTTGGAATTCTTCAAAGTTATAAATTGTTCCCACTTGGAGACTCCTGTCATGTCTGGTGAACAATTTAAACTGCCAACTACAACTGTTATATTTTTCCCAATAATATCCTTTATTCAACTCCTGCCGAACTCGGAACCAGGATTTCAAGACGAAATGTTGACTCTCGCCGAGCCCGTGAATCATACCATTTTGCTATATGCCCCACCCTAGACAATTTTCAATGTTTCTTGTATATAGTATTCCATTGTATTCATATTATTCTACGTTCTGTTAACATGTTATTGAATAAAAATAACTTTTTCTTGTCTACTACAATATCCGAAAACGGTTTCATTTTATTAATTTAAACTGGAACGTACAGACGATAAATCGTCGCCTCAGCTTGCGGTTCGGGATTTACAACCCCGAATGGAAACTCTCGATTCGCAGTGTGAAACGTACACGCAATATGGACTTAAAAACATGTACAACCCGTCGTCGGTACAGAAAGTCTTTTGGAACAGTAGGAGAATCAATCTACATTGGCTTGTTCTAGGTGTCCTCGTACACCGCTAGCAAATCGGTTAATTGCATAAAATTTAACTTCATTGGATGAGAACTCACATTCATTCAGGAGTCCGGGTTCGGTGTCTATTGCACAACGAATTCAGTTTTTATACATTTCTCTTTAAGGATAGGCGGATGTAGACGAGGCTTATCGACGGAGGTATAATTATTAGTTCCCAATTTGCATTGTTGTTATTAGCCTGCGTATTCGTTTCTTCGATTGTAATATTTATATTAATGACGAATACCCAATCCAAATGAAACCCATTATTTCATTTGAATTCTTGTAAAAAATATTGAAAAATTAGTTTTGCTTAGTTTTCGTTATGCGAAAACCTAGAAATTACGAATAAAATCTACCTTCTTACGATGCTGAGAGTGATTTTTATGAAATAATGAACAGGGTAACTATTATAGCCTTCGTCAATGTAAGTACCGAAAGAAGGTTAATTTACTTGGCTTATTTGCTTCTGGCAACAAGTTCCCAACGTCGTTTGTAACGAATTCTGACAGCTTGGGGCGCCCGGCAAGTACATACTCTTAATACTATGCACATATTATATTATTCTTTTTTTTAAGTTGATAGTAATAAACGTTCAAACAAATAATATATAAAGACGCAAAAATCAAACTTATTATAAAACAAATATTTGGGTGTAGCAGGGCGACGCTTTTTTAAGCGTTATTTTAAAGTGAATGCTGATACATTTTCCAATCGTGTTCACGACACACTTGAGTACTTCCGCAATATCAGATGATTCTCGGCTTCAGAATGAATCTTTTATCTCTAACCGGCTTTCAAGCGATCACTCATTCGATCAAGTTTAATTCTTAGGCAATAATCAAAGCTGAATTATTGTCAGAGTGCCATGTACATAGAGTATTATTCGACAAACGTCAGTCCGTACACGATACAATTGCACTTTATGTTACGAATACGTCCACAACATTGTGAAGAACCGTCGAAGCTTTGTTCACGAGTTAGTCCCCACGCCGCATTGTTAATTATTAAGAAATAAGCACGGAAAGTCTATGCATTAGGTATAGGTGTTGAATTCTTCGTAAAAAATGTGTGTTTTTATAGCAAAAGTGATCTATCGATTATATGATCATTCTATATTCTGTCAATGAAAGGCGATCCCAACCTTAGTTCTGAAATTCACTATAGCTCACGCCACAACAGCCTAAAATTGCCTTAATTAAAGCAAACACTTTATTTTCATATCCGTAGAATAAAATTATACATAAGAAATGCCATACTCTTTTATCCATTGAATAAAAGTCTACATAAGTAATGCCATAAGCTTTGATATACCAACAGATGCACAGTTTCTATATATTATAAACACCGAATGTTTAGTCTACACCGTCTAATCTTATGTCGCGTAAGGCATGAGACGGTCATTCTGGACACCCGTGAAAATCAAACAGGCCAACACGAGCCTTAGTTTCACGAACTCAGATAAGAGTTATGTCAACGACTGCCGCCCCCCCCCCCCCCCCCCCGAGTCGAAAGTAAGCTGAATCAAGCGGAGTGGCGAGGGTCCAGGCTCGGTTCGAACGTATGCTGCAGGGTATATGCGGACCCTCCGCTGACGCTCGAAAACGGCAGAAAGCTTACATTTTGAGTCAACGAAGGGGTTGCGGAGGGTCTCGTGGACTTTCTACAACCAACCAGGGATCCTCCGTCGTGGGCTCGTCCAAGCCGCCCAGACCTCTCCTCTTTGAGGCCACTGCGGCGTGCCGCCATCGAGATACTATTTATACATTATATCGTTATTTTTCCTGCTATGCTCTTGTTCAATATGTCCCTATATATATATAGCTCCTAGGAATAGGGAACTCAAATTCCTCACACTACTAGAGATCCTTTAAGGGGAGATATACACCTAGGAGGCCAAAAAAAAGGTTATTTTTGAGATTTTATTGTGGGAAAACTATTTAAAATTTCGGATTGTAGTTTGAACCAAATGAAAGTATACACATTCAAGAATATGTTTAATTTTTATTATTAAAAAATATCGAAAATATTTCGAGATATCGCATGTTATTTGAAGCTCCGTAAAAAAATCTTCATACGCGGTACCCATTGGCATTTCTTCAAAAATCATCTGAAAAAAAAAACCAAAAAGATTATTAAACTAGATACTATAATCTAGTACTTGGCATAGCCGATTTGAAAATATCGATTTATGACAAAATGACGAACGTTTGAACATAAATAATGATTTTTCGGTCAAAAATTAGTTATTATTTTGTTTATAAAAAAAAAACTAAGGAACGAAAAAAAAATCCTATGACACGTACTAGAAAATCGTGTATAGCATAAGCACAGCAAATTTCAAGGCAATGGGTTCATTGGTTTTCGAGAAATTTTGGGTACCGATTTGCAAAACGTGGTTTCGAGAAAAACGTGTTTGAAAATTTGGGAATAAATAAATGATAAAATTTGTCAACTTACATAGAATCATCGATACCAGGCCCATATTGTAAGTCGTCTACGGTCGACCGAATGCTCATGGCTTCTAAATTTTGTTGTCGGCGCCGTATTCGACTTTCTTTTGCCTGTTCCTGTGCTTGCAGCTCGGCTTTCGCTATGCGAGTTTCGTCTTCTTGCGTAGCGAATAAGTGCGCTCCTGACCCAACCGATATTCCCAACACGTTCATAATTTCGAGTAGTGAGGTCACGCCATTATTGAACGTGCATGCTGCCAGAAAAAGAGCAATGTTAACAATTTTGGACCCGCTGTTCATTGTTTTTGAAGCTATCTTCCAAATTAATTGGTTGAAGCTCTCATTGCAGTTTTGCGTATATCCGCCAACACAGCGTTCTAACAATTTGTCATTACTGAGGTCTTCGTAAATTGGTTTGATGGCATCTAATACCATTTGTGGCAATGCAGCATAATAGTGACAGAAATTTGTCAGTTCGTTTTTGGCTTTCACTTGTTGCCACTTGCACCACGATTCGGGACCTTCGGGACAGAAATGTTGTTGAGGATTGCTGTTTGTTGAGCTGTAATGGTAGAATGTTGCCCATATCGCGTTTTTCATCTCATCCTTGGAGTCACAGTTTCTGCGAATAGCTAAACTGTGAATAGCTAAACAGTTTTGTGATATCAGCACTCGGATTTTGTTTTGTTATTTCCTCTTGTTCTTCTTTCACAGGTTGTTTCAGCACCAATTCAACAATACTTGAAGCCGGAGAATGAATGTTTTCCATTTTCCATTATCCATCATCAAAATATCGATTTTTTGGCGGTACTTTCTTGTTGCTGCGATCTTTGCGAAAAGATCCGGATCGATGAGATTCTCGAGAACTTTTATTTCTGGTATTCATTTTTTTTTCAATATCTATTCGAATAAGATTCATTTTTCTTCGTTGCAATATGAAAATTGTACCTTTTGCTTGAACGTTCAATATCCCCTGAATAAAAAGGTTTACAGAGATTTAAAAACAAAAATAAAAGTAAATCTCTAAACTTTTGAATGGTTCTATTAGAATAGAGGATACAATTTTTCTTTCATTCAGTACAGTCACATACAAAGCCCTGCAGATAATTTTTAAATTGGTCATCCGACTTCCATTCAGAAACGGTCCGGAATTTTCGTTTAGCTTTCTTATCTTTACATCCCCATATAAACTACGCATTTCAAGCTTTAACCTATTTGAAAGCTGTTTTATTTACCGACTCGATACGATCTTTTTTCACCGAGATATCGATGGTCAATCTGTCGCATCGCCAGGGTTAAAGGTTATCCAACGCGTACCATAAGGTAGACCGAGGTGCGTTTCAAGGTTGCCACACACTATACAGCATGGACCGTCACGGACCGGCAGAACAAGTGCTGTAGCATGAATTTCAGTGGAAGTGTTCCACTGAAATCCCTCTGAAATCCATACTACAGCACTTGTTTTGCCGGTCGGTGACGGTCCGTGCCATATAGTGTGTGGCAACCTTTACTCGGTCGATTTTATGCCTCGCTGTCTTGTTCGTCGATTGTTATTTGACTATATCATCAGTATGTCCACGTTAACACAGCTTCCCATTTTCTTACACTCAGCTGACAAACTATTGAGTTCCCAGCAAATTTTCAGCAAGTTGAGAACTTGCTGAAAAACATCGTATCGAAAGTCCACAGTATATTATTGTTTGACATATTTGCACAATCATATAAATAAAATCTATTCAGATTGGAATTCAACGTGCTTTGTCCAAATCGAATAAATATTTTTGAAAAACTGGCCTCTCATTGCTGCTTCTTGTTCTTCGTTATGTAAAGATCTGAATATTTTCGTCGGTCTGTAGAAGAGCATGTCGAATAATCTCTCATCTGTGATTCTCGATATAATTTTATTGATCAATTTGAACAATCAGTGAGTAACAGGGTGTACAATAAAAATCCAACGCCTAAAGGCTTACATGATTTTTTTTATTGACATATTTTTCAACTCCAAACTCACGTGCATCCATATGAATATCAGCTGTTTTGTTAAAGGCAGTCGTGATTCCCCAAAAAGAGCGTTCGAGTTTCAACTTAAGATATTGCGCGTGGTCGCAGTAGATATAGAACATGAGTCAGACGCATACGGAGAGCTTGTTATGACACATCAGCAGCCTGCGCGCGATACCGGGCGCATCGCGCCATGCCTGCTACGCCGTCGTTGCCGTTGCTATTGCCGTGCTCGAGCCACGAGCGGTTATCAACGCGAGCCTGAATCATTGTAACGATCCATCTCGATTGTATCGTCCCGCGATGCGACTCTAGTACCAGAGTCTATTCGAGAACGTAAGTCTCGAAACTGTTCACTGTAGATATAATAAAAAAACGAACGTAATCGAACAAAACCGCGAAGTACGAATAGGTACTTCGAAGCGAATAATTAACTTCATTCGGATAATTTTGATTGAGTTTCTATATATGAATTTTATTTGTGTACAATTTACACTTTGCGTTACAGTTGTGTTAAATATTGATTGTTATCGAGTTTGTTTGAAAGTACGAAACTAAGGTTGGCCTGGTTGAAATCGTCTGAGTTGAAGATCCGATCTTTTTACGATGCGATGTGAATGCTGACGAATTTTTAAATATGTATGAAATGTATTTCAGCCTGCATTTGGGCAAATGATAAAAAAATATCATTTATCATTAATCTAATTTGTAAGATGTAATTTCGACCAAGAAATATTTGTTAACGATCACTATCGAGCAGCAAAATAATGTTATCTAGTTGCCCTTAGTTAAGGAAAAAATAGAAAAAGCGAGTCTCCAGTACTCGACATTCAATTTGTACATTCAGGATATATACAGTTTTCATGTTACAAAAAGCCACTTGTTCAATTTATACTTGGCGAAAAAACTTGGGGTAGGTATACCATGGGATCACTATGATGCCGATCACTTGTTTGAGCCGGTACATACTAATCGCTTGTCTTACTGCTATACCCTCCACACTTTTTCTACCTTGTTAATACATAGACAAATATTGTAATATCGAATTTATTAATTTTTTATCGAAAGTTAACAGAATGATCTAATTCCATGAACACCTCTAGACATACTACTTGTTTGTAGTCATTGTAATAATAATAACCGCTGATAATGCGAAGGATTCCGATTCGAATATGGCGTGTTTGAGTCCACAGCGGAGCAGCGTTTGCCACTATTTTATTGCCGAAGCCAGAGATATGATGTCGCATGCCCTACATAACTTCCGCCTGAAATGACGAAGATAGTGACTTAATTCTTCGCAGGTTCCCAACGCCTTCTTATACCATATGCTCGATTGGTATACGGTCATGAATGTCATGACAGCGTTCCCCAATATCGATTTATTACATTTATAATCGACGTGAAATTTAGGTCCCGAAGTTGCGGCCATCTTATCGACCTAGCTCTATCAAACAATCGGGATTTCTACCACCAAGCGGTCAGCCGGCCAAAATTTTGTGTGCAAAATTCTGTGCAAAATTTTAATTCTAATTAGGTATCGATTATCATATAATGTTGTTTGAAAGTGTCGCATTTTTAGTACTGGCTGGATGCAAGAAACCCCTAATTATTCCTGTGGGCTGGGAATTATTATGAGATATAATTAATTTAAATGCTACGCAAAAATTGTTCGACTCACATTTCAGTAAAATATGAGACCTAATCGAACAACGAAAACAATTCTTTTCGCCGATCACTTTAGGAAAATTGCAAATTATTCGGAACTAAAAATTCGGTGCTGAAATTGCTTATACTTCTGATCTCGTCCATAATCATTATGAGCATGCGTGAGACTATAAAAAATGTATCGCCAATGATAAGTAAATTAAGTTTGCAACAGCAAACTAAGCTATTTACACGTGGCGTACCATAAGAATGCTATGCCACAGTTTTTTGTAAGCTTTTCGTATTCGAGATTTTCTATTGGATTAGATACTACTTATTTTACGTTAAATCGAATATAACTCTTGCTTGCGATCATGTATAACTTCAAAATCTGACGCCTAGACAGTTAGAGGTTTGAGCGAGGTTATACGCGCTTCACGGCATCGATAACCCAGCTAATAGACTACATATATACTACCGTAGGTCGGGCTTATGGCATTGCTACGCTACATCGCCGTAGCAGTAACAGCAGTGAGGATCAAGAACGTTACGCAGAATTCGGTGTTGTGGCCTCGTGCCGTGGCCTCATCGACCTAGCCGACGTAGCCCCCCCCCCAGCGCGTCCCGGAGGGACGCGACTACGCTGTGTCGATGGCTGCAGCAAAGACGTCCGAGGACGCCTAGCGTCCATGCCTAGTACCACAAACAACTTGGCTATGCGGCTTTAGCCACAAGAGCACCAGAGAAGAGTATACTCCGGTGCCGTTCTCCAGCAACAGGAACGAGCGACCTTATTGGCGTCCCTTGCTCATACCGCAATATTCAGGGCTCCCTTTTGTCGGCCCGGTCTTCCGGAAAATTCCGAAGAGCTGTCTCTCTCGTCGCTTTATCTCGTCTCTCCTTCCTGGTACCTCTGTCCTTTTTCAACATCAAGAGGGAAATCAGAAACGTACTGCAGCTTCAAAAGAATATTTGATATTTTGACGGAGTAGAGGGAGAGCTAAAATTATAAATCATTTCGAGTAAATATGGCTTTGACGAGGGAACCATTAGCTGGTTCAATATTCTGCGATCGTGATAAAGCTGTGAGTATTCCAGGTACTTTTCCATTGAACATCTAGATCGATTGGCTGAGTACTGAAGACAACGATTTGGACATAACGCAGGCTTATCGTTGATTCTAATATCTTTATAATTGTTTAAAGTACTATTAAAATATACAATATTTTATTATTTTTTCGTTGTACCACATAATTGAAACAAATGGGATTGAATAGCTGTTACAACCATAACCGATACCTACAACAATTAACCGCTTTTTGGCCAATCGCCAAATTGTAGTCGTCGCGCTATTTCCATCTAAGTTTTATGTGCTCGTATGAGTGCATAAACTGCTTCAAATACTTAGACAATTACGTTTCGGATACATGACGTGCGCGCACACGTACGTGTCTGCGTATGTGTATCAGTGGGTTGCACTAATTTTGTTGGTCCTTGCAAATTTCAAAGAGGTAAGTCCAGCAACGATCGTTCTTGAATTTAATAAAGAAATAAATAATGAATTTTCACGTATTTCCCGTAATTTCAAAAAAATTATACACTATCTTTAAGGAATCCTTAAACTAAAAAAGGCTATTTAAAGGTGTTTGATTGCTTGTTTGCCGAGAATCGTTAATAAAATACCGTTTTTACGGAATTCGAAACCCGCAATAATTTATAAGATTAATTATTTTCAAGAATATTTAATACTGTTTTTAGCTTACAATTAGAGAAAACGGAGAACAGCTTGTGGTGATGAAAACTTGCAGATTGGTCTCGCGTAATTCGTACCCTATCAGGAATTTTGTTCTATGAAGAAGCAGCAGCTGACAAAGCTACTTATTTCGACAAGGTTGTTTTAGAATCTCACAATGAGAGAAGTACGATTTTCACTTTCTACCGGTTTTATTTTATAAATATTATCACACTATTTTTCTCATCTGCAGTTGCATATTAGTTCTCGTATTTATCGCAGCTTCGCCCGCCGCCGATGAAACAGACACAATACAAATTTGTGTTCGTGAAGCAAATCGAGAGACCTACCTAAATTTAGAAAGTCTCCGAACTGATGCTGAATGAAAGAGAGGGTGAGAGAGAGAGAGAGAGAGAGAGAAAGAGAGGGAGGGCGGTACGGTCCGGTTCTCGTCATAGAACAACTATCCTTTCGCGAGAGTGTGATCATCATATTTTTTAATTCTGTAATTCTGGAATTCTTGCCTTTTTTAAATGTTTGTTGCAGTTTCTACGAGCAGTCAATATTTTATCCCGTCGAGGAGTACACATTTTTACCGTATCCTACGAATGCCTCTAGTTACGATTGGAAAATTAATGAGTTATTTCCAACGATTGACTGATCGGTAGTTTATCGAACATTTCAAACCGGCCGTGCAGGTGGGAACGCTGAATTTGGAATCGCGTAGAGCTCGCGCCCTCCCTACTTTCGCTGAGCTGAACTTCCCTGTAGTGCAGAGCTCTTCCCGCACATCCCCGTAAAAAACCAGCCCGTGTGGTTACACGAATAATGTACGGGTAAATCGAACGATTATCAATTCCAGCCATATTCGGTGTACATATATATGTATATATTATATATATACACTACCGGCGAAAAGTTTCCGGACAAAAGATGAAAAGAGTGCCGGAACGGGTGTTTATGCCATTTCGCCGGTAGTTGGCCTAGGCCAATTTAACCATTCCCATTTTAAAGAGGAACGATTTACCTTCATTTTGGTTATTTTAAACAATTTTTACGATTTTTCTTACAATTAGCACCCAGTTTTGAAAACGACCATTTTTTGTCGTTTTTTTGTTCTGTTATGAGTGGACCCCCTTTGTGGTAAACAATTGTTTAACGCGTTTCTTTCACCGACATCATAAAGGGGGAAGTCTAAGCTTCAATTTCGTTTTTTATAAAACTGTCTACGATTCTTTTTCCAAAGATATTTCGTTTTTTCTGGATATCTCGATATCTCGATTGATCTGAATACCATGAAAATAATATAATTAAAATGTTAACTTACATATTAAACTTTAGTCTCGTCGAAGAAACCTCCCGTCGCCGACAGCACGCTTTTCACCACAGGCGGCATTCTCTCCACAAGTTTTTGAAATATCTCTCGGGGTGTTTCTTTCCAAGATTTTTAACTTGTGGAGAGGATGGTATTTAGATCAATCGAGCTTTGACCGGAAACAGATGAAAACAAAATTTCGAAAAAAAAATCTGCAAAATTTTTCGTGAACTCAACAAGAAGTAATACAACTTTTTACCGTCTTGAGATATCGTTGTAAATCTCATCGTTTTCGTCCTCCGGAGCAATTTTCAAATGGTCTATTTTTCTCAAAAAACGAAATATCTTTGGAAAAAATCGTAGACAGTTTTCTAAAAAACGAAATTGAAGGTGAGACTTCCCTCTTTATGATGATGGTGCAGTGGTCCAGTCATAAAAGAACAAAAAAACGACAAAAAATGGTTGTTTTCAAAACTGGGTGCTAATTGTAAAAAAATCGTAAACATTTTTTAAAATAGCCAAAATGAAGATAAATCCTTCCGCTTTAAAATGGCGTAGGTTAAATTGACCTAGGCCAACTACGGGCGAAATTGCATACAAAATGGTTCCGGCACTTTTTCAACTTTTGTCCGGAAACTTTTCGTGGGTAGTGTATATATGTAGAGTAAATTCGGGTATTATGGCATAGGTGGTCAATATGGCCCACTTATATTTCTCCGAACCTAACCAACATTAGTGTTAAGCATATTTGCCACGTGCAACTCTACCCCTCACCTCCTCAGTGAATTTGTGCGGCGCGGCGAGATCGCACGGGTCTTGTACAGGCAGCGAACCAAAATTGCGTATTGCGATGTTATTTTTTGGAAAGTTTCAACCATTACAATCATTCGAATTATTCCTTCTCAGTTTGGTAGGCAAATCCATAAGGGCGGGGTAAGGTTATTTCGGTGAAAATATCATATTTTCAAGACTTTTTGTTAGACAATGCAGGTAATGCTGGTTTATTTAATTAATTTCCATATAATAGTACAACATCGAACTATATTTTCTTAAATTTTCATTGCAAAATAGTGATAAATAAACTGTTGGCAGCAAATCTCCGCAGGCGCCTCAAAAAAAGTTGCATTGCGGTGTACGCTATAATTCGTCACTGGATCACCTGAAACAAAAAAAAATCAAAATGCGTTTATTAGGTGAGATGTTTCTCGAGGTAACGCTGCCGAGTTTTTTTTATCGATTTTTTTCATTTTCGGCAGCACTTACAAATCAAAAACGCGATTTTCACTAAAATAAATCGGCAAATTTGTTATTGTATAATACAAAATAATTATAAAACAAAACCTCGGCAGCTTTACCTGGTAATTTATGTGTAGAAATAGTGTACAAAATTTCAAAAGAATCGGGGCATTAGATTCTGAGTTACAGCGTACACCGACTTAAAAAATGACAAGGTTTAGAAAAATGCTTTAAAATTTAACACACACTTAAAATCCAAAATAAAACTCGATAATGATATTATACTCTCACAGAGTCGTCGATACCAGGCCCATAAAGTACAAGGCTTTTATCTAGAATGTCTAAAGCATCTTTTTGTTCTTGTCGACGTAAAATTCTGTCTTCTTTACTGTCTGATCTGCATATCTGGATATCTTGCATAAAGGCCAACAAAGCAAAATTGCCTTCATTGAATGTACATGCTGCTACATGAACTGCAATTTCCACAATAGTTGAGATAAGTACCACTTATTGATTTTGGAAAAATTGTCCAAATAAGCTGGTTGAGACTCTCATCGTTGTTTTGAGTAAATCCTCCAAGACATCGCTGCAAAAGTGCGTCCTTGCTTAAATCCTCATAAATCGGTGTTATGGCTTTCAAAACATCAGTGGGTCGTGCAATATAGCTATGTTTGAATGACTGCAGGGCATTTGCAGCCACAGCTTTCTGCCATTCACACCATGAGTCTTCGCCGCTCGGGCATTTCTCGTGCTGCGGATTCTCACCTGTTGAGCTAAAATGCTCATAACTTCGTTAACGTTTGCTCCGATCAACTTGAAATTTGGACACAAGATTGTCGAGATATTATAAATTCATTTAAACACATTTTAAAATGCAAAGAAGAAAATTTTTAAACCCCGCCCTTAATCTATAGTGTGTGTGTCGTGGCAATTTTGTATACAAATTTATTCACTGGTTTTTAGTTTACAATTATATCTTATTAGTAAAAAATGTGCCTACGGCCAATATGTCCCACCAGGTAGAGGGCCATGTTTATTGCATATGTTGTAAGGTATGAGCTCACGAAGAATGCTCCTGAGTGGAAACTGACATTTTTTTCTGTGAATTTTATTCCGCAAGATAACATGCGATTTATTATTTGTATTGTTTGCTCTGGTGCGCAATATGGCTGATGGCATTTACGTCCTGTATGTCCTTAGGCATAATATCCAACCATGTTTAGATTTCAACGATTGTTCAATTTTACTAAAAATTCTAGTTTCAGTTATTCTTTGAAGTTATATTGCCTTACGCTTCTAATTAGTGATTACTGATAAGTTCAACGAGTGCCATAACCAATAAAAACTGCTTGATCTCATATACTTCGAGTTTTATTACCAAAAAGGTTTTTGGGGTGGGGGGGCATAATACCCGGACTTACCCTATATATGAGTCTTACTAATAGTGAAGCCTCAGTAAAAAATTTGAAGACTGTAGTTCAAGGGGTTGCCTAGCAATAGAGGTTCACATTTCTACCCTGTAGACCATCATGAATACATTCGCAGGTCTGTATCTTCCTGAGAAATACACGAATGTTAAAAAGTCAGAAGTGATTTTGAAAGCATTTTTGGCGTACTTTAATAATATGTTATTTATTTTTAATAACATTGATAAGTTCATCAACATTTTCAAGATTAACGTTAAAAACTACTTTATCTCAAAGATCGACCCCTCCCCTCAAAGAGAGAATTTTTACCATAATTCTCTAGATACCCTCAAAACTTTAACGCTCAGTGCCGAAGAAAGTACGGATGGCGTTTTCGGATCGCTCGTCACTAGCAACACTATTTTCAAAATTTTGGAAAAAAATACCAAGAGCCACTTTTTGCCACAATTCTCTGTGTACCTACCAATTTTTAACCTGATCGGTTGTTTAGTGCTCATATGATTGCTGATCAAATTTTTGAAGCGCACCTCGCCTGTACCACTGCCCCTTAAGGTGTACTACCGGGTACGTTTGGGATTGTTTACTCGGTTTATTTTACGCCTCGCCGTCTTGTTTGTCGATTGTTTTTATCGATATCGTCAGTATGTCCTCGATGACGCAATTTCCGATTTAAAACAAGCTACACAAATAATTTGTTTTCATTGCTTTTAGACATGTAACTTTGTACGATCTCAAAGAAAAAATTCTCTCACAGGATGTTAAAGAAGAAACTCCAGGCTTCACATTACTTTCTTTTTATCCTCGTATGATGAATACAAGCAAAGTTAGGGGCTGTCTAAAATTGAGAATTTTGTTAGGGGTAAAAACATACCTGTAATTTTGTTTAGTAGTTCAAATATTATAATAGGCATCCTTTAAATATAATCATAAGACCTTGTTTTTTAAAGATTATTTGTTCAATTTTGCACAATTTTTTGTTATGCCAGACATTTAATTTTGAGAATCATGTTAATAACAGAATATGATTTGTAAATTATAACAGTTTCACACGTAGTACATAGATCTTTCCTTCGAATTAATTTACAACGTAGTAAAATTATCCCATTGCAGATGGTAAATTACTACACGAATTACCATTCGTTAACATGTTCCTGTTCCTGACGAAAAACCTGTTAGGACCATTAGTGGAAAATGAACGCTTAAGTAATGAAACCAGATTGAATCCTGCGTATTGCATCATATGCGTATGATACGACAAACTTGCCACAAAATATTCGAGCCCACCATCAAGATCCCGCTTCGAGACTGTATGTGCACGCGCGGAAAACTTATTTTCTTCTTTGAATTGTGTTGGTCTAATTCAATTCATGTGTCTTGATTAGACCAATCACTTCAATATCCCGCTAAACGTTATATTCCAAGTTCGTTTTTTTACATGGTTTTTTGGGATTTCTGAACCACAGAAAATTTTGAAAACAAATCTGTTCTCTTTTCCAACTGCCAAAAGGTTTTAATCCTACAAGTGGCGGATTTTACGTATGGATACTTTTAATTTAACAAGATGTTCAACAAGTTTTAATTAGTAAGAACAACATTTTTAGAGAAAGATGCCATCGAGCCGAAACTTTTCTTACATCTAATGTTATGATAACCTTTTCTATGCTGCGATGATTTTGATTGGAATCGAATGCAGATTTCGTTTTTTATCAAAATATAAAATTGAATTCTGTCGAACGTTATCGCATGATTAATTTAATAACCGATGAAATAAATAACTATACGAAGGCATCGATATCTCAAAAGATCATTAAAAATATAGGAATCGGAAGTTTTCAAACTTGATCATGAAACACGTCTCTTCTGTGCTAATCGCCATTTATATCAATTTATCCCATATTTCACTCAACGAACTAACAATCAATATCACTCGATATTTCGCCAATAATAGACTTGAGCTCTTTTTACAACGATGAAAGATCTAGAGTAAAAAAAATTTGAAATAACGTTTACGGAAAAAAGGTTGTTCCGATGTAAGATAGAAGCTGAAGGGGACGAAGAAGAACGTATTGATGAGAGGATTCACAATGATGATGAAAATGAACAAGAACCGTCTCTGATTGAAGTAGAATATCCCGCCAGCGTCTTGCCTGCTGTTATTGCTACTTGTTTGGCAGCATCCTGCAGCAGCAGCAGCAGTAGCGGCAAATCGTTAATCGGGCTGGTCTCGCTTTAGCAGCGCATGAGGTGGGAGCATCCTTTGGAACCGGTCCTTCGTCTATCTCCGTATGCCCCGCGTGGAGCATACGGCGTAATCAAGTGCTACCAAGTTGCCTGTATATTCGCGAAGTCTCAGCAAAGAGTGCAATTATTATTTCGTATTGAACAAATTGGTTACCTACATTAACAACGTATTCGTACGAACGGACTATTTGGTATATCAGAACGGAAATTGAAGAAGTTGACAGATTGACAAAACGATATAATCCGAATGAAAAAATTGTGCGAGGTATTCGAATTTTTGTTAATAACACTTTGCACAACTATAATCTATTACGACAGTAACAATAAATAATTTTGTTCATTATTCAATTTATTCATTCGGAGAGTCATTCATTGATACTCATTTCTCCGTTTATGTTATAATGTTTTTGGTAGTTCTAGTCGAACCGATTTCGTAGGTTCAGTGGTTTGTGTCTCATTAGTCTTTTAACGCCTTAGGCCACCCTAGAGGCTGAAAAAAATAGGCTTTTTGGGGATTTTTTTGAGAAATACTAGAAAATAAATCGAGATAACAGAAACGTGATTTTATTATCTATATCAGTGACTGCTTACAATAATTTTTTTGAAGCGATTTATTACAAAATGGCGGCTGTGCAGCGTTTTTGCGACGACGGCTTTTTTTCGGGGCCCACGGCCGGACTAACAGCTCCTGTAATTTTAAAAATAATAATGAGCAAATGAATTTTTCGATTATATATAGTAACTGCTATAGAAGTACGTAGGATTGTTGCGATATATTGATTTTTGCCCAAATGGCGCCCTTCTAAAGTGAAAGGTGAAAAACTTGCCTAAAAAATTGTCAGATAATTGTTAATAACAAATTAACTACGCAATATAAAAAAAAATCCTACGTACTTCCATAGACAATGTATATTTCAAGATATTTTCAAAATTTCAAGTTAATCGGTTGAAAATTGCTTGAGTTACGAGTCCGGCCAACTTGAAAAATACAGTATTAAGATAAACGCGTTTAAAGTTTTGAGTAGTCTCGCTGCGGACCAGACGGCCTTGTACTAAAATTCGAAAACCGAGTACCTAAAGGTTTTTCCCGGCCATAATCTTCTGGGACATCATTTTTGAGGTCCTAAGGGACCATTTGGAATTTAAAAAAAAATAGATTTTTCGAAAATTCTAGGGTGGCCTAAGGCCTTAATCACTAAGTTTGTATTTAATAACCCAAGAGCTAGATTACTTGGAGGAGTCTCGATTATTTTTTCGTAGGTTCCAGTGGATCGTTCTATTTCTTTGTTTATTGCCTCTATTTCAAGGTCTCTATGGATTGCTGTATTTGTGATATACCAGGGGGCATCAAGAGGTAGTGTCAGAGTTTTGGATTGGAATCTGTGGATTCCAATCTGGAACCGCCAGCAACTCTACATAGAAATAGTCCAACTATGTAGAGTTGCTGGCAGTTCCCCATAACTGGATTCCGTATGCCCACACCGGTTTTAGAATAACTTTGTATATGACTATTTTATTTGTAAAGGGTCAGTTTGGATTTCCTGCCATTGAGTTAATACATCTTATGCAGTTTCAAATCTAATCCTTTTCTCTTCGCCTTGATGTGCTTTGCCCATGTTAATCTCCTATCTAAATGCATTCCCAAATATTTGACGTCGTTAACTGCTGATAAATCTTGGCTGTATAACTTGACGGTGAGATAGTTTCTTCTTTTCACGGTGAAAATTATACAGGGTCTTCAAAAAGTCCCGGACCGGTTGAATAACTTGAAACGTAGGCATTGCTCAAAAAGATGGTTGAGGCAAACGTTGTAGGAAATTTTCCTGGCTATCTAACCGTGACCTCGGCCGTAACGTTGACCTCGACCTTCAAGGTCATTTTAAGGTCGAGTCCATTTTTTTAATGGCAACCCCAATTTTGACACCGGAAATGAAAAGGGTGGAAAATTTTACGTTCAGATACGTTCTTCACCATTGGAAAAATTTGACCTCGGAAGGTCAAAGGGTTGCCATTTAAAAAATGAACTTGACCTTGAAGGTCAAGGTCACGGCCGAGGTCGCGGTTGGATAGCCAGGGAAATTTCCTACAACCTTTGTCTCAACCATCTTTTTCAGCATCGCCTACGTTTCAAGTTATTCAACCGGCCTGGGACTTTTTGACGACCCTGTATATACCGATTTGGTCTCATTGGCTTTTATTGCTCATTGTTGAAGCCTTTTTCGATATCTTGTAGTTGCTTTGAAACCTTTCGGGTGCCACTTCTGGGTCTTGGTGAGTAGATAATATCGCCGGATCGTCAGCGAATGTGGCTGCAGTAACATTCTCTCTTATGGATAGATTTGTGGTATACAGAGTATATAAGACTGGCCCAAGAACGCTTCCTAGCGGTACGCCGGACTTAATGAGATAAAGTTTTGATAGCTCGTAACCATGGCGTACTTGAAATTGTCTATCTCGTAAAAATGATTTAAAAGCAAGAAGTACTGTGTTAGATAAGTTTTTATTTTCTAAAGTAGACCGGGATTTAGTTCTTTAAGCATTGTTTTGTGAATTGCTTTTGGAGAGAAGTGTCTTATTAGCAAGGTCATTGGCAAACGACATCGAAGATAATGAAGGATTTACTCGTTGTTCAAGTGTGTAGAAAGTGGCGTGAATACTTCAGCAAGATGTTCTGCAAATACTTCTGCTTTTTCGACGTCACATCTGGCTCAATCACCGTTTGTCTTTTTAATTGGTGGACGTTGCTATCGTGGTTGGTCTAATTTTTGTTGTTCCCTTCCTAAAGGAGTAATCTGTGCTAGCTGTACTACTTAAATTTAGCAACTTTTGCTGTATCGTTTTATTATTGACATCAACGATTAATTTGTTTCGTCCGCGAGCCACTCTATTTAGGATAGTTTTATCGAGAGGATTCCTGCTCAGTTTCCACGCTCTCTGTAATTTCCTTTTTCAAATGTTCTTTCTTTTAGTGACTTAGGGTCGTTATTAATTCTTTCTGCGTTACTCATAACCGGAGTAGCGCCCCAAGCTAAACTTTGCATTAGATTGACGATATATTTTGTAGCATCTTCTACTTCTGTTTTATTTTTTAAAGATGTCTTCAGACCGATATCATTGTCGATTTTCGCTCTAAATGCAGTCCAGTCAGTTTTCTGTTATACAGAACTGAACAGAGTTTTTTGTTTACACATAATTTCAGTGCTGATGGTTACTATCACTGGCATATAATCGGATGATAGATCTAAACTTGATTTACGGTCTGTATAAATTTTGCTTATGCCTTTAATTACAAAAAGTCTAGAACATCCGGTATTTTGTTATTGCCTGTAAGCCAATATATAAGTTGTCCTGATGATAGCTGATCGCAATGCTTTTCGGTCATAGCTTTTCAAAATTCTCTGTCTCTAATGGTTGTAAGTCTTAATCCCCAATGTGTGTGTTTTGCGTTATAATCGCCGCTAGCAATAAACCGAGGTCCTAGCGTATCAAAATAATTAGTAAACATCTCTCTGCTAATTGTGTGTGGGGGGGGGGGGGCAATATGTTGCTGATAAGATTATAGAACCAAACTTCCAGCCTTCGATCAGTATACTTGTAGCCTGCAGATAATCTTTTCCGAACCGTGTGAGCTCGTGATGTTTAATGGAATTTTTGATGATGATTTCAGTTTCCCCATGTGCAGTACCATCAGGGTGTCTCGTATAATATATGTTATATTTTCGGATTTTACGGAAGTGCTTGCACGTGAAATGGGTTTCCCCAATCAACATAATGTCTATTTTATTTGTGTGTAGAAATCTAGTTAACACGTGGCGACGTTGCACCAAACAATCAGCATTCCATAGGGCTAATCGATAAAAATGAGTCATTTTTCTCAAAAAATTGTTATTACTATACTGAGCAATTTTAGCAATGTGTTTAAGAATTAATTTTGTTGCATTAGAACTGCTTTAAAATCCTTGAACGATTTATCTATAACAGCGCATCGATCGACGGCGGTGCATCGACCGCGTTACCTCGGGAAACATCTCACCTAATAATCGCACTTTGATTTTTTCGTTTCGGATGATCCAGTGACGAATTATAGTGTACACCGCAAAACAACCTATTTTCGAGGCGCCCGCGGAGATTTGTTGCCAACGGCAGATTTATCCATATTTTTCAACTAAAATTTCGGAAACTATAGTCGAGACATTATATTATTATATAAAAAGTAATTAAATAACCCAGTATTACCAGGATCGTCTGAAAACATTCTTAAAAATGGGCGTGTTTTTGACCGAATTAATGTAACCCTGCCCTTGATTAGTATGTATGATGGGCAGTACTTCTTCATCAAGTTTGTGGGTTATTTTTCTTCTTTCATTGAAAATAGATTGGGATGATTCACCGTCACTATTGGTATTGCTGTAAGATCTTGCTCTTTTTCTTTTATGGGGTACTTGCTATGTCGATACATTTTTCAAGTTAAGACATGCCCTGCGGCGAACAAACGTTGCCTGCTGTGCGGACTTGTCTCTTGATGAAGCTTTACGAGCCAGCACTGAAGAAAATGAATACGATTTCAAATTATCTATTACTCGAAGAATACCCAGTGGAAAATAACGTTTATTTGCGGAAATATAACCGAAAGACATTTTGTGATCGTCGCACCAAAAATTGTATACTTATAGAATGTATGTTTTTTGTATCTGGGAGAGTGGGGTGAATTACAGTACTTATGTAGCTGAGAGCTGCGACATTTCTATACCGCTGTCCAATCCGGTATCACTTTGAGTGTACACATTCGAATGATATACCTATCAATTGTTCGACCTTTCTCGTCATTTTCCTACCAGTATCCATTAAAATCAGTTAAATAGCCTAATTTTACTGGGGTACTAGACTATACTTTTATATATGGAATGTAAATATTATTTTAATTTTACAAATAAATATTATGATCATTTTTGTATTTTTCAAAATATCCAAACTATTATTTTTTATTATTATTCTTTTTTTTAACATGGTATTTAACCCGGCGCTCAGTCCAGTGTACCATTACGCCTGAGCCCCTGGTGGGGCATAACCGTTACCGAGGCGGGCCCACGGGCAAGGCAGCCTCCCGCACAAAGCTTAGGAGTCTGGTCGCCCCCGCGACCGTCAGGTCGAAGCCATTTGTGACAGTGGTCCCTAGAATTTCACTTCTGACGTCCTCGAGCTCACTGCATCTTGTAATTAAGTGAGAGAGTGTGTCCATCCCATTGTGGCACCTCTTGCAGATCGGGTCCTCTGCGAGCCCCAGTCGCACTAGGTACTCTTCAGTGTGCCAGTGACCCGCAACTAGCCCCATCACCAATCTCAATTGAGACCGGTCGAGGAGCGTTAACTCGGTCCCTAGCTTTTCTGTGGCCAGAGCACAGTGTCCTTGTGTGCCTCATCCCTGGGCCCCGCTCCCAGCGATCATGTCGAGTACCTTCTGCATCTCGCTTGCCATTACTCCCGGGCGATTGCCGCTGACGGCAATGCCAACGTTACCGGAAAACCCCTCTACCTTTACTTGCAGTGTCCCGAGCCTGCTCAGGAGATTGTCGGCAACCATGAGCCATATCAGGAGGGAGGTTACTCCCCACCGAGGCTGGCTATAATAATTCGCGATCGGAGTATGAAGTCCATCCATTCGATGACCATGCCTTCAACTTGAAGTCCCCTCGCCGTTTCGCAGATCGCTTCGAACGAGGAGTTGTAGAACGCCCCTTCGACGTTTAGAAAGACGCATAGGGTGGCTCCCTTCTTATTGAGGGCGCCTTCTATCTCGCGGACCAGGTTGTGGAGCGCCGTTTCCACGGACTTGCTCGCCTGATATGTCTGTTGAGACTGTTGCACTGGCATTATACCCAGCGCCCCGTCTCTAATGAACCTGTCAACGAGTCTCTCCATGGTCGGAAGGACGTCAATCTAATAGGCCAGAATTCCTTGGCTTCTTCATATCTGGGTTTACCCGGTTTCGGGATAAATTGTATAATGACCTCTCTCTAGGCTTGGGTCATATATTTCAGTGGAAGACAGGATCTGGAGATGAAATTTAGGTGCTTGACTAGCCCCCCCCCCCCTCTTCTGAAGGAGGGCCAGGAAGATCTCGTCGGCCCGTGGGCTCTTGTACCCATCGAAGGAGTCCAGTGCCCATCGGATTTTGTCGTGTGTGACCACCCTCGCGGCGGTACCCCAGTCACCTGGTCCGGTTTCGGTGAGCCTGTCCCCGTTTGAGGAGCCCTGCTCAGCCAATCTTGATCCAGGGAAGTGCACCTCCAATAGGTGTGCCAGTATGTCTTCGTGTCTTTCTGCCAAGTCTCTGTTAGGGAGAGAGAGTCCACCAAGGTTAGATTGTGTGTCACTAGTCAAGACTCTGCGAAGTCTGGCCACTGTGGGCAGGGCCCCAACTTCATTGCAGAATTTTCCCCAGGCCTCCAATATTATTGTTGGTCCCCATAAGGTTCCCACGAGTAGTCAGGAAATAAGAGGTCCATCACCATAGAGCCTGTTGGGGCGATAAGGCTAGTTACAATGAGGGGGGGGGGAGTACCCCAAGGGCATCGTACAGGCACTCTGACCCAAGTACCATTTAGCCATCAGCACGATAGCTGCCACCTTGGCTTGGGCAGTAGTCCGCGATGGGCCCTTCGGTCACCTCGACCAAGTTTTACGCTGGACGGATTCCTTAAAGCACCTATTGACTAGAGCATTCCGCGGCCTCCCGACCTGGGTCGCGGTCACCGTATGACACCCCGTTACCCCGCCCGTCATGGAGTCACTTCATACTCTGGACGTCCCTCTATCCGCCACCTGAGGACGCGTCCGGTCGGTCTCATCCATGTTCCTCGCACCTCCTTACGAGGGGAAGGGATCCCGGAATTATTTATTATTAAATTGATATTAAATGATATTAATTTTTTTAAATTTGATTCCTATTTAAATATTTTCTTTTGAATTATTTATAATTCTTATAGCCTTGATAAATTCGCTACATACAATGCGTAAGAAGCTTCGCTTTTGTCGGGTGTCCCAAGACACATCACTCTTTTTTGGTAGACGGAGGTTTTCGGGATGATAAAATAATTTTACGAGGAATGGTATTGAATCTTTTTCTTAAGATAAAACGAATGAAAACAGTATATTTCTTCGACACTGACGATTTTCGTAGGGTGGGCAATGAGTTTTGTAGGGTGGGCGACGCCTACCCTTGCCCCCAACTATGCCCATGCGCTTGGATCGTATAGATTGGAACATCTAGATTGGAATATTTTGAATTACGGTATTCTAGTTCGTACAATTTAGATGAGATCATCGGGATGGGACGATCGCATATTTAACGTTGAATAATCACATTTCTATTTAAAGTTACACCTTATCATATAGGTGGCCGTGCGCTTTTCATTCGTTTATGAAACGGCCCATGGAAGCATAACCCGACGGATAGAAGTAATTGAATCAAACGGAAGAACACTTGTATATAACGTCCTCTTATTGGATTTCTCTGACATTTAAGAGCGTAATGCTATTTTTTACTTTAGATTGGAATTGGGCGCCCATTTTTTTGGATATTCGGATATTTCGGGCAATATGGACCCAATGGACTGAACGCTTCAAATTCGGATATCCAAAGTAAGTAACTCGTAGAAACCAGCCGGATCGAACGTAGATCCGGACAACAAGTAGCACATCTAATTAACTCCGGCAGAGCATCTTGACACACATTTTTTTAATATAATACATTTGCTTGTTCTATAATACCTTTCATATAATACCTTGAATTTCTATTACGAGCACCTATCCCGTCATTTTACAGAAACATTTTTTTCAGCATCGTACTATATCTTATTTCAACATTAAATAAACCTTTGGTAATGTGGACAAAATATGGGTTTAATTGACGAGATTTTCTGTGACCATATGAAAAGTATAGTTCGATGAACTGAAAACTTGTATAAAAATGAAAATAATACTTTCATTCCCACATATCTACAAGCGTGTAACTTGACTCAATGAAATGGAAAGTCGGTTTCCTTTTACATTATGCTCATCATATTTTTGGTTGAAAGTAATCGATATACGATAACGTAATCAAATTCGTTAGTTGAACCAACAGTTTAAAGTTTCGATCGAATGAGGAGTTCCCCGAAAAAAGCAGTTTTAATGTAAATCGAAAAGAGTCCGAAACTACAAAAAGTATCCACGATACTTTCATATCGTTTTATAGCAAATATTATTTTATAATTTCGATATTGGGTTTTATACACGTTTTCCCAAATCAAACGTGCCGGTTGAATGAACACTGCACCGAAAGAAGGATCCTGAGTCGATATTTTTACTACTTCCCAACCTGGCTTTCAGTAAAATATTGCTTGAAGCCTTCCTAAACGTTTTTAGAGTTAACAGAAGTGAGAGCACGTTTGTATTAAAAAAATTGTACTTCAATTTTGTCATCATTTCTGTTTAACAGCAATTCCCGTTCAAAAATATAACTTTCATGTAGCCGCATACGAATATGCAGATTCATTTTTTAAAAGAAAAGAACTATTCGATTTTGTATAACAATATCAGCTATAAAGATATAAAATCCACGAATATATCAGGATTGAATTAATAATAATAATAAATCATAGCAATACAATCAGCGCATTAAGTAATTAGAAGACTAACCCTTCGTGGTCACACTTCCGCCACCGATCTCGGTGGTCACACTGGGTCGATTCTACCCGGTCTATTTTTGAACCCGCATTGTGACCAATCTATCGGCCTGAAAAATCTCAAAAAATTACCAAATATCCTTCAGAAATTCTAGTTTATATACGAAAAACTGTTCTGAAAGAAATCGAAGGGAAACATATTTTTAAAAATGTAGAATAAATAAAAAATAGTACGATAGTGCGCGTTTCAAAAAAACATATTTACATCGTCATTGGAAGGGGTTTGAGTTTGGAGTAAAATTGTTTGTTTAGTTATAAGAGATATGCTTTTTGTTATGAGAAGAATCGTTGAATAAACTGTACAAATCTTTTTTTTAATAATCTCTAAATATAATATTTAATTGTTGCATGTGCATTTGAAATGCACGTTTTTGTAATGCGTATGGCATCTGAGAGATACAGTTGGTTCTAACCGATAAATTGCCGTTAAAAAAAATTGTGCTCGTGCTACTAGTAGGATACTTACGGTTAGTATACTTTACCGAAACACAGAAAATAAATATTCAAAAAATGATTTTTGTTTTTAGTAATTTCGTTTATGGTCACACTTGGGTAGATTCTACCCACTCGGCGCGCACGGCTTCACTGATTACGGTATCACGATAATAGTTCAATTCGTATACTTACCGCCGCCAACGCATAAAGAACACTACAAACTATCGATTGAACGAAATATTCTTCAATATACGGTCAAATGATATTCCATGATTTGTGACGTTTTCTCTACCGCCTTATATCCTTTCTTCGCGTATGTCGCTTGCGAGAGAGTCGCAGAGTGAGAGCGTCCACCTGTGTGGCGCCGAGTATACTATAGGGTCTTCCGCCGCGCCGCGGCCCGCAGAAGTGGGGAGAGCGAGTACGCTGCTCCGGTACAATATATAAGAGATTTAAGGGAGTGCAGTAGCTCGGTGGTAGGGCTCTGGATTCGCACACATCGGACCAGAGTTCGATCCCCGTAGCCGACACCAATGAAAAAAAATCATTTCTATGTGTTTTTTCTGCAATCCTGGCGGTTCGGATCCCTCCAAAACAAAACATCCCTCCTGCCCAACAAAAACTTCGCTATGCTGAGTGGGGGGGGGGGGGGGGGGGTGTTCGGCCAGGGTGCTCCCGCAAGGCGGTCCTCATCGTACGGATGGTGACGCCTTGGTCGGACACCGAGTGGCCCATCGTCACAACTGAGGAGATGCCGGCCCTAGGCGCCTCTGGTGGACGTGCTTGAGTTTACTCGCATTGACACTGGGGGAGACTAGGTAGGAACCGACCTGTATCGGTGGAGGTTTTCTGCAGTTTCCCTCCGTCCGCGGCAAATGCGATACATGGATTAGAGGGATAAGCGAACCGGCTGCAGCCGGTTCGCTTATAAAGATGCCAGAGAAATATGGTTGAGAGAAAAATGAGTATAGGTAGTAAAATATAGGTGTGTAAAAACCCAGAAGAAGGGTATACACGTTAAACTTCCACATTATTATTATTAGTTTAGGAGATTTTTGTTTTTGAATATTCACTGATCTTGAAATATTATAATTATTGAAACATAGCAGTGCATTTTTGGCTGATCGGTCGCATATTAACATTAGTCACGGTCGCCACAGTGGAGCAATCTCCGCAGAAGTGATCCGACTTGTTTTTTATATTCGTACAATATTATTCGCCAATTATCTCATTGCTATATAATTGTTGTCAAACTTCCATTTCATTCTTAATATTTGGCAAATCGTAAAATGGGGCAAAGTTTTCACAAGCTTTCACGAGATTTGGCACGGACACAGTTTGCGTTTGCGCCGGGTGTAATTGTGATAATTCAAAGAATGAAGTCTTTTCTTCAGCAAAGCGTACTTCGATTCGAGTCAAAATTTGTACTACTCCTCTCAATCTCCTAGAGTAGCGCTCAAACCGTTATTTAGGCCACTCAATAAGCATGAAACGAAAAACTTTTTAGGTATAAGTACGCAAAATTTAACTAAGGGTAATTAGATGACGGTGAATCGAATGCCGTTAATAATTTTGCAACCAGCCACCGAGACAATGTTTAAAAAGGGCTTAATTTGGAACTTAATCCCTTTATCGGAAAATATGTCAAACTAATTCGTCACGAAAAAATACGTAAAAAAGTATTAAACGTTCATCCTCGTATCTACAAAAATAAAGGAGAAACAAACGAATGAACATTTAATTGGGGGCGGAACCATGAAGTAAACAAAAATATATATATATCAAATATGTTTATATCTCTTTTTTTGTTGTAACATATTGCTTTAGTAACAGTTGATCTAACTTTCTAGAGAATTTTGTATTTTTATTTAATGTATAAGTATTGAAACACGACGACCACAAAAAAACTAAATACCTTTATAGGTATTTACAATATAAAACGACATGAACGCAACCCGAGTCGAATTTGTATTGCTCCTTTCAACCTCCCAGACTCTGTTTCCTTTATAGCACTCGAGCCGCCACCATACCCGCAATGTCAATGCACCCAGGTGCGTTGACATCCCAATCCCAAGTTCGAAAAATCGGAATCTCGAGACCCTCCTCGCAATCCCAACTGTGCGTGGTGATGGCATCATGGACCCTCCGACCCCGCTCTCGATACCAACTCTGCCTGGCGAGGCAGAATCCGACAGACGGCTACGATTCTCGGGGGCGGATTCACAACATTTCCCGACGTTTTTGTAATGTCCTGAATACAACCAAAGTTACTTACAGATTAGGTGTAAAAAAGATTGCTTCAAGTCATTTAAGATTTATTCTTATTTACACTATCACATCTACAAAACAAATACTAGGCTGCTACTATACTTATATAAACTTACTGAATAAGTAATACTGTGGAGCTTGGAGGTAGGTCAACGTGGGGGCTATTGCATCACTTTCTGCAACTGGGTCATTTTCCGTCATGAAGCCGCAGAGTCAACTATTTAGAAGAAAAAAACAACTACAATCCTTTATTTCGAAAATGATGCGTGGTTGACCCTTGTAGTCCGGCTGATGTAGTCGTACAGTCTTAGTAGAGTCACCCGAGTCGAAATTTGTACTGCTCGTCTCAATCTCTTAGAGTCTATTTCGTTTGTAACGCTCAAGCCGCCATCCTCCGATCAATGCCAATGTGCCATCCAGCCCTAATTTGGTGTCATCGTGAATTCTTCCCAACCCGCTCTGGATTTCAAGTTCGAAAAACACGAACCTCCGGAGCCAGCTCTCGATTCCAACTGCGTAGCGAGCCTTCCCAACCCGCCCTCGATCGAAATGGTGTCTCGAGTAATTGTCGCACTGGCAGTACCGCAAGAGTCCGACAGATGGCTACGATTCTCGCGGATGGTGTCGCGACACATTTCTATATTGCCTAAAATATTGCATATAGCCTAAGAATTAGTCTAAAAGGGAGTCGCACGTCGGCAAAAATGCTGACGATAATTTGTTAATGTCCTTACAGGATTTCTAGTTGTGTGAGAAACTAGTGTACCCTATTACTCACACACGCACACGCACACGCATGTATATATAGGGATATACTGAACATCGCATATTTGTATGTATTGTATTGTAGCTGTATATATGTATTATGCAGCATATATATGGGGATATACCGAACAGAGTATAGCAGAAAAAATAACGATATAATTTGTAGTTTTTTATGGTGCATGAGACATGCCAGCAGTAGCCGCAAAGGGCCGGTCCGGAAGAGTTGGGGATACTGCTTGCAGGAGGGCGCGTGGGCGGTTGCGGAGGTTCCATGGGACCCTTCGCACTCTTCGCTGAATCCAAATGTAAACTTTCTGCCATTCTGGAGCGTGAGGGAAGGGTGCACATATACCATCTAGTACACGTCGGAACCCGGCCTCGAACCTCATCACTCTGCTCGATTCGACTCATTCTCGAGGCGTTCAAAAATTTTGACTCGGAAAATTATGTGGTAATTGCCAGCACCGTTCGGGTCGGTTGCACCAGTGGATGCGTAAGCGCAACACCTGATGAAATGGCTTACAAATTAATCAGGATTTTGAAAGATTAAAAAATCTATTTTTTTCTAATTTTTTATCTAACAGATTTTATCTAACATGTCAAGAATATTTTCCCAAAGTTTCAAGTCAATCGGAGTAAAACTCTAGAAGAGAGAGCCTTTTACAGCACGAAAAGTGCTCGAGCGGCGCTGACTCGGGATGCGCTTGGCAGCGTGTTTCAGCTACAAATACTCTGTTATCATTCAAGCACGATTACGCTTCATTGTCGAGTGATGGTTTATCAGCTATCAAGCCCATTTATGAAGACCTTAGTAAGGGTGTGCTTGTCGAGCAGTGTGTTGGTAGCTTGAGGCACAAGAATAATGAGAATCTGAACCAACTCATTTGGAAAATCACTCCAAAAATATTTCCTGCCGGTTCAAAGATATTTGAAACTACTGCATTAATCGCTGCCTGTACTTTCAACGAAATAATTTCAGCTCTATTAATTTTTTTGCACGTCATGGATATCAAACTTGGCTGAAATAGCGATGAGTATGCGGGGAAACAAGATGCACATCGCATACTCATAGTCGAAAAACGAGCTGAGGCTGGGACTCGAGAGGCAAGAATCCGTCTCAGGCAAGAACAAAAGGATGCCCCGGGCATTGCAACTACAGAAGGGCCTTTTGCTTTATGGGATCGGAATCAACGATACCAAGTATGTTAAAACAAATATTTCCCCGTTTTATTCATACTTAAAACTTTAATCGGTTTTTTCTCGAAACTGTATTTTTGAAGTCGTCGGGCACGATTTTTCAAAAACTAATGCACCGATGTTATTGACATTTTGCACTCTTCTTCTAGATAAAATAGAGTAGTGATCGCACGAAGGATTTTTTGTTTGTTTGATCACAACTTATTTTGCAAGCAAATGCATGACCTACATTTTATCGAAAATCCCACTGTGTTGCATACAACTCCACCAAAAATAAAAATTTCCATCTTATTTTAATTGCTCCGTTCAATCACGAGCTATCCTCGCCAACTAGCAGCAAATATTTAGTCTTTTATTTCAGATAAAGCTATCATGAGTTATCCTGACCACCGCAAAGATACTTTTTTCTAGCAATAAGGGGTCTCCGAAAACCAGTTCTTAACGGCGGAATTTTTGAAAATTTTCGATCGTATTTTATAAAATATTGTTCAAGTGGTGTTCTTTTATATGCTTAAAATTTTGATTAAATAATTCTTTTATTATATTTCAAAAAGATTAGAGAAAATATGTTGTTTGCCCTTCCAACCCCATGTAAACCCTTAAGCCATCTTCCCACTGAAGTTTTCTCTGGATAATGAACAATACTGAAATAGAGTGGCACGAATTTGTTTGAGGGCTTGTCGAACAAAGATCATCGAAATTAAGCTTTCTCTTGAGGCCTGCGAGCGCGCATCCGTGTATGCGTATATACTCGTATATGCCCCGGCATGAACACGCATACTGTACGCACATACGAATTTTTTAATAACGATGGCAGCGGTTTTACGTAAAGAAATTCCAGTTTCCGGGCTCTGACTTGTTATGCATGTAAAGTAAAAGCTCAAGATTGTCTGGTATGCGATGTCATCAGAGCCCGCAGATCGGTTAACATTTGTATGAAACTGTAAACAACCTCTTAATCATCTCTGCTACTGAAAAACAAGCATATCTTCAATGTTTCCAAATAACAGCAAGAAAACGTTGAGATTGAAACTCATACATATTGCGTGCTTATTATTATTGCTTATTAACGAAATAGCAGCCATAGTTTAAAAAATAATTCATTAAAAATTATAAATGAACCAGAGCGTCAGAAAAAATTCACGAACTTGTCTTGCGCGGATAAGATTCAGAACATCAAAGAGAATAGAGAGAAGCCAGAAAGAGGAAAAGGGAAGAAGGAATAGACTGTACTACCACAAAAAGGATTATAGTTATTCGGTTGGATATATCGATCGAACACTGACTACGTCCGCCCGTGTCTGACGTTAACGGACGTCAGGTATGTAGGTAGAGTTCCTCTGATTCTGGCGATGCGGCCGATGTGCGAGGCTGGTGCTGCTGCCTCTCCTCTCTCTCTCTCTCTCTCTCTCTCTCTCTCTCTCTCTCTCTCTCTCTCTCTCTCTCTCAGAGTCTTCCTTGAGCTGTGCTCTCTGGTCTCTACTCTGATGGCTCGGTGTGTAGATTGGTCCGAAGCTTGATCTGTTTCCACATCCGTTTGTGGACAACTGTCAGAACAGGTCTCATCCTCAGATAATGCCAGAGTTCACCTAAATATAACCTTCGTACGATTCACCCCGTTCGAGATCTATAGGCCATAGCTGCTCCAGAGTCAGAGAACTTACAGGTGCGCGTCGCCCATGCGGCGTCGGCGTTTTCCAACTCGGTGTACAGATCACCGATGAAAGTACGCGAATTACTTCTCGAATTGTCGATTGTCGTCAGGGCGCGAAAAACCTTTTCAGCTTTCTGAACGACCTCTGAACGGCCTCTGAATAAATGATATTTTAGTGGAACATAATATACTATAAGTGAAAACATCAACCCCTTAGGAAGAGTGACCAACGGCATTCGAATTCACAATACTCGTAGCATTGCAGGAAATATGACAAGCCGTAGACAAGTTACTACAGAAAAAGGTACATTTCTACGTTTTCAGAATTCAATCAAGGATTTAATGCCTGACATTCGGACTTAGGGTATGTACCTGCAACATATAGCAGTAATGGAAGTAATGACTGGATTTCTAATTTTAAGACAAAATAATAGACCAACGTCAACTCACGAATTTTCGTCCTGCGCGAAGCCGGAACGGAGGCTTTGATAAAAAAAAATAAAGAATTTATTGCTGCAGAATTAGGTTACGCAAGGGCTGGTGATGTCCTGATGCCATAAATGCTAACGATCTTAGTGGATAATTTGGCCGAAAAGTCCAGCTAACTCTTTCGCAGTCACAAGTTGCGTGATTAACCTTTAATTTTGTCTTGGGAGCTATGGAGCCGACGTAACCAACTCTCGTCGAATTCTCGTCACGTCTCTCGACGAGAGTTCGAATAGGTTCACCGCGGATCTATTCGTTGTCCACGCTGTGAATACAATACACGAGACACTGCACGGTAGGGATGTCGATTCATAATTTTTTTAAATCGATCTCCGATTCGATCCGAATCAAACGCACTAAAATCGAATCTCAATTAAATCGGGCATTGCAAGATCGATTTTCGATTAATCGAATCGTTAGCCGATTATTTCTTTAAACTTACTTTTAATCCAGCGGAACGATATTATTGGTGACGAATTAGCGTAAAAGCGATTGGGTAGCAATCGATTAGGCTTAACCGGTAACAGAAACATGTACGACAATAGCAATGTCGTCTTTTCCAAGAATAATAACGAGTTTTGTAGAACAGTTTTTTGTGCAAACTTCGTATCAAGAAATAAACATCAAGAATCAAAAGTAAATTATAGGTTTATACAATCAAAGTAACGAAAAAATTACATTTCCCAATATTTCAAATCGAGTGACTTTAAAAAGATTAGTTTATCTAATCGCTCTAGATCCAGGCGATTCCTTTCGGCGGTCGCAATATTTCCGACAATAGAAAAAAGTCTTTCACAAGGAACGGATGTTCCAACTATACAAAAGTATTTATTAGCAATTGGCCTCATCGGGCTATACAAAAAATCTTGTTAATGGTGCCAATATTTGATAGGATCCGTCGTTTTGAAGTCGGCTACGGGCTGTGTCAAATAATGCTTCAATTCGTCTTGTAAACCTGGTCCATAACTTTCTTGTCGAATTGATTGCAGCTGATTTTTTACCAACTTGTTATAAAATTCCCAAATATTAGGCTCTTCTGACTCCTTAATCTGATACTCCGAATTGTTTTGTGAATCTTCAAGATTTAGATTATTCTCAAATCGTGTTTTAAGGCTATTGTCATGCTATTTATTTTATCAATCGCTTTGGAGTATGCTAATTGATCATAGAAATGAATTTTCTTAAATCCCGGATCCAGTAGTGTTGTGATAGCTAAAGCAGTCACATGTTCCACCGTTCCAAATCTCTTCCTTAATCGGTCCATAATCAAATTGTTTGTGACAGTGCCAATATCTGTTTGCGCTGTCATTGCAATGTATGTTTCCAAAAGACAGGATTATAAATTATACTATTGGTATAATTTTGCTTGACGTTACATATTTTTCTGCGCACACTTCTTTTGTCATAGCTTCTAAAGGTTTAAAAACATTTAAAACAGGGCACTACTGTTTTCATGAGGTACTCAAACCCTTCTTTTTCAACTGTATTGAATGGTTCCATATTCATGAACATAATTGCATTATTTAATTGCCCACGCTTATTCCCGTTCTCTGGAACAAACGAAAATTAAGGCTAAAAATACATTTACAATAAATAAATTTAAAAACTCTGTCAATTCTTAAATAAAACACAACAGTAACAGATAAATTCATTCATTAAAATTACAAAAAGAATTCACCACCAAATGCTATAATATTATTAAAACATGAATCCATAGTTCGTTGATTACATTTCGATTTTACCGGTGATACTGATGATGATGCTATACTTTCAACATCGCAATCACAGTAATCTTTTGAGCTACTCAAAAGCAATCTTCAAACAAGCATGCTTTAATGGGGAAAAATATTATAAGTAGCGGGTACATAGTTCTGGTTGCTTTTTTCCGCCACCAATATCATTATTTGCCACCATCTGCTTACGTTGACTTACAGTCTTAATACATGGATGCCAACGTAATAAATGGTTGCGTAAATTTGTTGTGGTTCTCCATGTTTTCACTTCTATGTGACAATGCTTGCATATGCCACTCGATTCTTTTTTTATAACTTGATTCCATGCATCACTTGTACTTGACATTTTAAGTTGAAAAAAATACTAATACTTTAAATAGAGTGCAAAATATATTTCTCGCCAAATAAGTTCCAATTCAATCAATCATTATTAATCCGATCGAATTGACTTAAATTCTACACATCCACACTATTCAGTATTATTTTCTGATACTGTGATTTTGAACTATTATACTATAACCTCGAAACGCAGTAGCATAACTAGAACTTGCATTAGGTGCTTATTATTACATTTAAATACACATATTTTAATTATTAATAAAACACAAACCACTGTAATCATAGACTAATTTAATCAACAATATGAACTGAATACACTTACATGTTCAGGTGAACCAAGTGAGTAACTATACCCACGTAAGACAACCAAGTCTTCACTTTGTCCAATAAACAGTAAATCACACTGTTTTGACGAATGTTTACACAAAATGATACCAGTTTTACGGTTTAAAATCCACAAAAACTATTAAAAAATAAATTTCATAAATCAACGTTTTCCGCAAATCCGCATTGAAACATTTAGTAAACAGTCAAAATTTCGAAAAGTTACCGTTGGTATGTGATACGGCATACGCAATCATAAGATAGCCCGAAGAAAATTTGCCAAATTTCGTCTATTTTTTGTTTTGTTCCACGGGTTTAGACAATTTGTTTTAACTAAACCAATACATTGACCAGATAGTTTGTTATTTCAGCTTTAATTTGCTTTTTTATTTATCTCTGTACGTCAATTTTTGGCTGAGGTATCTAACTTGTAATGAAAAAGGGTCCTTTTGCCTTCGGTCATCGATATCTCAGCAATCAATGAACGCACCTATATATATAGTCACCCCTAGTCGCTTCGTGACCAGAGCGTCGCTCGACATCGTACACTTTAAATGATTATAACTCCGAAACCAGATGATCAAAATACTTGATATTTTTCGACAAAATTCGTTATATGTTGCTCTTTAATTCAGAGAAGAAAGAAAAAAATCTGCAGAAAAGTTTAGGAGTTATTCTGTGAAATGTAAACTTCTATACTCCTTCCCATAAGAAACTATGCAATCTTCAATTGCCAATATCTCGAGTACAGGATGGTGAATCCTTTTGAAATGTTGTACGTAGTTTCATACCAGTAGCCTAAATGTGAACTCAAAGTTAAAACAACTCTGTAGAAAAATGCTTTCGCGAGACTACTACCTTAACTATGAAGGACAAAAATAAACATTTGGGATTTAATAATTTGTTTATATAATGTATATCGGATGATTATTGTGCTAAAATTATCAAACATCCAGAGAGGAAAGTTCAAGTTATAGAAGTTAACATCAGTTGGATAATTTTCACAACTGTAAAATTCAAGCCCCCCCCCCCCCGTACCTTGTTGTCACTTAAAGTGTAGGCTGAAAATTGTGCAGGAGGCAAGTTGTAATTCGCACATTGCTTTTTCGGTCTTTCAACCCATTTGTGAAGCTCCTATATAGTAATATAGTATATGTATAGTATATGTATATATATATATACTATATATATATATATACTATATAGATGGGGAAAAGATGATATGACACCGAATAAAATATTTAATTATCCATATCTAACAATAAGCTCAAAATTATCATTTTTCGTTGAAAAGCGAAAGATTGTTTTAATGATGCGGCATTGCACCGTTCTGTCCTTCTTGCGCAATTTTCGACCTCATATACATGATAAATACGCGGGTGTGGGTGCGTGCATGCGTGCGTGTGTGTGTGTCGTATATATCGTCTCTCTGCCAATGTATCGTACATATAGTATATGTATTATGTAACTATATTATGTACACATATATGCATATAAATTAAATATATATAGAGGGATAGATCCTCCATATCTACATACAAGCTGGTAGAATAACGAAGCGAACGGTAACATTCACAACGGGGGAAGAGCGACAAGAGGGCGCATAGAGCACGTTTGAGGTATATCATGTCGAGAACACGAGATTGAAGCGCGCATGCGCGAGGGTTGAACGGAAAAAATCGGCCCGGCACGCCGCGACGGGGGTTGGTGTGTACCGTATCGATCGTGCTAACATTGAGTCCGTATACCCTCGGTGGTATGCCCGGTGCTGTGCTCATGCTGGGATTCATGCTGCTGCTGCTGTTGCTGCTGCTATTGCTACTGTTCACTCGCGTGCTCCACGCTTATGTCACAACCGCCAGAGTACCAATGCGACGTGGACAATGTCCAACTAGTTTCCATAGGTTCGTCATCTATAGAAAATACGTCCCATGTTGATTATTGCGCAACGCACAAAATATCTCACGTTTGTCATTAATTTTTAGACAGTCTTGTAGTTAAAAGTAAATAATAAGTTAACCCGAGATCGTATATTAGCGAATAGGGTACTAATTCTGGCTACACGCTACGACAAATACTTAAATATTTCCAATATTATGAATTTTAATGAAAGTGTACTGTCGCAGAAATTGCAATTTATTCGTCTACTCTGCAATCGACTTCTTCTTTTTTAAGGAAAGCTCACATATTTTACCCAGCTTGAATTATAAGACTGCTATTGTTCACTTTACAACATAACATATTACTATAAAAATATTACTATAAAATTATTATAAATGTACCCTTATTTTTGGTCTTATGAGCAGCACGAACGATTTTGTAAATTTTAATAACTTATAATATAAAAATATACAAATAACCTCATATTCCTTACACCGTAGGTATTTACTAAAGTCTCCCCCGCCCCTCATCTTGTCATTAATGTTCATTAGTGTACAACGGCACGGTCTCTTGGCAATGCGCTACATACACGTGTGCCACACACGCATGATAGAGAAATGCAAGCGAGAGAAACTCGAAGCGAAGGAAACATGGTAGATGCGGACTCACCCGTACAAACCAGACGAACATGCTATGTAGGGGAGCTCGAAGCCCTCGATGCAACGATCAACCCGTCTGCCACGTTGGCTACGAGGGTTTCGGCAAGCTTCTATCAACTTTTTCCGACCCCCCCCCCCCCCCCCTATACGCCCTTCGAGGGTACGTATTTTTTCCCTTGTAAGTATCGCCTATATCGTGACAGATTGGTACAAGGGTATGGGACATGACGATTCAGCGGTCCTAGAGAATTGTTGATCGATATTTATTTTTTTCAACCGATCATGGAGACTGCAACGTTTGTCGTTAATTTATGAATGTTTACTCACCATTCATTAGCACGATCATTGCTGTAACATCAATTATTCAGTTAGATTGTATTAGTGCTCATAATTTCAAGCGATTATATTTAATGTAAAAATGATTTTTTTATTTTGCTTCCGAATAAGAAGAGATTTGTTTACGAAAAAATAAATAAAAATCGATTTTCTAGTACCGGAATATTTATGATGTCCCAAAAAAGTAGTTAGCAAAAATGTCGGTGTTTGTCGAGCCTCTTATACAATATGCATCACTTGAAAACACTTCATTAAGGGGTCACGTACAGTTAGAATTTTCAAAAAATCGATTTTTTTTACATTTTCTAAAAGTAGCACATTTGAAAAGTATTCTGTGAAAATTTTAGACGAATCCGGCTGTTGGGTATGGAGATATGTAACTTTGAACGGCAATTTTTCTTCTGCATGTAAATCGTACTGAAAACTTTGAATGCGTTTTTCTCGAAACTATGTTTTCGAACACGGTGATCACTGTACCTCGGAAACGGCTTTACCGATCGACTTGAAATTTTGCTCACTTTTTCTAGACATAATTGTCCTCCGGATGAACGAAGGATTTTTCTATGCGATTATTTTTTTTTTTATAGCTGAAAATATGAGCAAAATTTGGGTCGAAAACACAACTTTGACTTCCAACATCCACCATTTTGCGAAAAATCATAAAATTTTCAAATCCTTCGATCAACCAGAGCATTATGTCATTAACTAATGATCCCTACTTTTATTTTGATTTCGGACGATCCGGTGACGAGCTGCACTGATCACCGCGGAGGACCTTTTTTTGGGACCCCTACGTTACGTGCGGTTATGGAAAAATTTCTGCATATTTTGCAATGAAAAAATTGTATTATTTACTTAAAATATATGTCTTTTGTATGGAAAAAGATTTACGATTAATTATTTAAATGTGTCCCCAAAAAAAATTCGCGAAAAACCCCTTTTTTCGAAGTCCTAACTGTACGTGACCCCTTAATGCAAGAATAATTCTCTTAATTTTGCTTCCTCATAGACGGGCCTTTGTTTTCATAAAACAAAAAAAGATTTCCAAAGGACGCGAAAACAGCTTTTGATTTGATAAAATGTTTCAAAAAATAAACTTAGTGCGTTTGCGATACTTGTTAACAACCTTTAGCCATCGTACTGAAGCGTCGTCGACAAATAGGCTAAATTTGTTTGGTATGGAATTTGCAGAGAATCGGTCAAAAATATCAAATTTTATTCAATTTAAAAATCAATCAACTTTCGGAGGAAACTTAATATTCGGCCGTTATGTGTTAAGAATTAAAAACTCGAATGTGCTTCAAAATTGTGCAGGAGTATCGAGCACATTTTAATGTTTACCATTTTTAATTATTATGAAAAGTAGAAACGTCGACTAGCAGGCTCGATAAAAATGTACTATTAGCAAGCAAGTGCGATCGAATTTGAATCGTCAACCTGCCCATAAATGTCATTTTCTATTTAAATTATCACTACTAATTCGGATCACTACAGTGAAAACGAAGGCTGACATTGGTATGGCTACTCTAAATAACTCACAATTGGGTTAGCGACTCTGTTTTCATTTTACGGATATTCGTGACTTCGTAGATCACAATTAACAAATACGACGAAGTCATTTGAGCAGAGGCCTTGAGAAGAAATTTGTATGGTTGTTTTATTTTATTTAGATCCTTCCATACCATCACCCCCCCCCCCCACCTTCCCTTTGTTAATGGTTTTTCGTAGAAAACGTCAACGAATCATCGTATAAAGCAGCTGCGTCGGTATAGTAGAAACGGCGTCCTGTTGTATGTAGTAGCGTGTGTGGTAGCCCTATTGGCGCCAGTAACACCGGCACCGCACAGCTCGATAGAAATAGCCTAAATCTATACGCCCCTAAACCTGAAGTCTACCATCGGAATCATTGCACGGTGTCAAAATCGCTAAGGAATTATTGGAATTCCATTTTATACTCATCACATATACTTGATATATTCTTATTCCGGTACGTTAACTTGTACATGTTAACGCACCGTTACATTTTTACTTGTACATGTTAACGCACCTTTACGTGTTTACTTGTACATGTTAACGCACCGTTACGTGTTTACTTGTACATCGATAATTTTGTATGAAATATTACATATTTATCGTGCCACGTAGGGCCCGGTGAAATATCACAACAACAAAAAACCGTCGCGAACAGCGAATATATACCGACCAATGAGTGTCATCAAAATGTTATATTACTTGGAAAACAATTTTAAGGCACTATTTTCAAGTTATCTACCATAAAAATTGCACATTAGGCAAAACTATTCAGAACACATATGCACGAAATTGCGTAATATTTTCGGAATTCGTTTTCAACGTTGCCAAACATACGTATAAATATAATATATGCAGTAGCAAAGTACAATAGTGAGAGTACTATTGTTATAAGTACTAAGTACGAGTAGCAAAAACTTTTTTTGATCACTCTGTTCACTAAACTGTTGACATCTTGCGTGTAAAATTGATGCAATGTTAACGTAATACGTTTAGGATGTAACGGGAGAACAACAAAAAAAACTTGCTGATACGAAAAGCCTGCGTTTTTTTCTTGCCGACGCGAGTTTCATTTCTAAATAAACTTCATATGGCCATAGTTTTTTTACTTCATTCAAACTTTTAACAAATACCTACCTTTTAAAGTATATTGAAATCACACTTTACTTTGGCAACATTTAACCGCGGTACTTTCGGCTTATCTCCACGTGGAAGCTATCGACTAAGATTCACTGCAAGTTTGGCATTGGTGTTCGATCCCCCCAATATACCATATTAGTCCATTGGAATGTTAGAAAAATAAGCCCTAACCCTACAATTATCAAAGTCAGCAATTTTTTGTAATGCATAGGGGGTGGTATAGGAAGCTTAAAACCGAGTTTGTGGGGTTATAACCCTTGAAAAAAATCCGCCATCTTAAAAAAGGGGTAAAACAGTTTTTGCATTATAACGATAAAACTATCCATCGCACAAGAAAATTGTCAGTTATTTTTTGTAGAAAATAAAATTCTCTGCGAATTTGCTCTCTTGACTTTTTGTCGTAAAATCAAAAATAACAAAATTATTAACAAAAAACGACAAAAATTAAAGAACAAATTACTTAAACTTGTTGTAACTTTTTTCTTTTCAGTTTACAGAAAAATATGTTGAATGCATTTCCATAGAACACATTCTGACGAATAAATTTTACTATAAATGTCTTAAATTTTGTTTATTTATAAGCATTTTACAGCGCTGTAAAGATAACATTGTCACCGAGTACTTGGAAATCGGGATAAAAATGAACGATCATGCGTCGTTTTTTTGCAAATTTCATTAATTTCGAAGGATAAATTTCATCTATTGCTATTGCAATGTTGATAATAATAAGATATGAACTCTTTTCCGCCAGCACATAAAGTATTTTAAGAAATATACACGCCAATCATCAATTTCACATTATATATTATTGCAGAAATGGAGTAGAATATTCAACAATTTGGTGGGAAAATAAATTCATAACTAAGTATGAATGCTGCAAAAAACAAGATAACAATTTTCTTGCACGGTGGATAGTTTCATAGTTATTTTGCAAAAACTATTTCACCTCTTTTTTCAAGATGGCGGATTTTCCTCAAGGGCTACAACCCCACAAACTTGGAATTTTCATAACCCTCCCCCCCCCCCCCCCCTATGCACCAAAAAATAAAAATTGCTGACTTTGATAAATGCAGGGTCAATGTAACATTTCAATGGACTATATGTAGTTTTACCAGGGAGGACGCTCTGTATTCATATAGATTTTCATATTCGGGCCATCTTGAGTCAACGTGATATCTCTATAATCAATTATAGAGATATCACGTACGTAGCCGTGATATCTCTATAAACAAAGCTGCTAATAATAATAATGTAATTATGTATTGTTATCTGTGCGAAGATGAAACGGTACGAGATTCTTGAGCTACGGTAGCCTGGGCCTGCAAGTGTGGTAAATTTGCAAATAACTGTCACGTCTCGGGAAATTAGGCTGATCGATATTGGCCCGTAATCCTTTGCATATAATATGATAATATAAGGCCTTCTGAGGCATATGTAACATCGCCCAGGTTAGGAATGTCGTATTTTTTATTTAATTTTTTTTTCTGGTACAAAAGCACTACCCATACATTGTTTCAGATTATTTATGAATTACATATGTATATATTCGTCAAGTATTTGGATCCTTGTATTTATTATTTTCTTCTTTCTTAGTATATGCGACAGTGCAATACCAAAAGCCTCCGAGCCAGTTTTTAGATCTCCCAGAAAATGATTATACTCGCAATCCGAAGAATGTTCATTAATGAAAAAAAATACATTGTCGATTGTTTTCAAATTTTTTGAAAACAATTTTTTGAAAACAACATTTATACTTTGAATCACTAGCCGTTTCGAAATTTTGCAGAACATTCTTTGTTAAAAAAAATTATCTGTATATATTTTCACGAATTAGGTTTCGCTGCAAGACCCACGAACAAAGTGGCACACTTAGTCATGCGAAGAAAGGGAATAAAACAATGTAAGTACCATATCAGTACGACGGATAAACTATATAACAGTAAGGAGTATATAAGAGTTGGTCGACTTGTGGACGTCACGCTTTCGGCCAGTCTACACGGATTCCCGCGCTGGTTTAAAGAAGAAAAAACGAAATGGGGCGACTATGGAGTGCCAACGCGTATATAGAACACCCTCGTCACATGATGCAGAGAAAGAGACGAGCGGGAGGATCGATTCACGTGTTCTTTGTGTACTCCACGGCCGATATATATAGCTCTAGTAAAGTTAATCTCGTGCTACCAACGATAGATATCATCTTTTCTTCAACTTCAACCAAATAACTCGTTTCGTTATGCCACATCCATTATGGATTATTTTATCTTAAATATATTGTATGCATTTGATAACACCGGCACACAAAAAAAGTGGTATGTACATTTGATCGGACCCACCTACCGACATGTATTTTGACGTACTGAATCCGAATCTGTGGTCTATTTAGTTCGTACACCCTCAAAATTTTGAGTAAAACGCGAAAAACCGCTAAAAATGGCCAAAAATCGAGAAAAACGGCAGTTATGGAGATGAAAACAATTTTGTGGGCCTCGATCGAGTATGATTTTTATGTAGTTCGATCCGCTGAATCTGAATCTGAAGTTTATTTGGCCCGTTAACCCTCCAAAGTTAGAGTAAATTGCGGAAAACCGAAAAAATTGCAGTTATAAAAGTAAAAATAAATTTATTGAACACGATTACATATGTTTCTTGTATATTTTGATGCATTAAATACAAGTTTAAAATCCGATAATCTCAAACATTCAGAAATCTGGAAAAAAACCCGTAAAAAAATAGCATATAGAGACAGTAGGAAACGAAACATGGATTTCAAACTGTTCTTCGTTTATATCGAACTCTTTTGTCTTCAAATGACCTACGCAGCGGGTTCCTTTTTCGTTTCGTCTTTTCTCTCGGTATTTCTGTTTTTAACGTCCATCAAAAATTTGCCATCATGTTGACATTCCAATTTCCTTGATATCTACTCTTCATTTCACTTATGTCTTGATGAAATCGTTCTTCACTGTAGACTCCAAGGTTTTGAGGAAAGTAGTAGAGGTGAGAATGTAGAAAGTATAATTTGATACTTTTAGGGAAATAATAAAAGTGAGACTTTAGGTAAAGAGTTGCTGGAAAATTTCAAAAATTTGGTTTGCTTGATAAATCTTAAATTGCATTTTATGCTATTTTTTACGATTATTTATATATTTATAAATGTTTGAGATTATCAGATTATAAACTTGTGTTTAATTTAAACATTAAAATATACAATAAACACATGTAATCGTCTTCAATAAATTTATTTTTATTTTTGTAACTGCAATTTTTCGCGATTTTTTAAAATTCTTTTCGGTTTTCCGCAATTTACTCAAATTTGGGAGGGTTAACGGGTCAAATAAACTTTAGATTTAGATTTAGCCGATCGAATCACATAAAAATCATACTCGATCCAGGTCACCAACATTTTTTTCATCTCCATAACTGCAGTTTTTCGCGATTTTTAGCCATTTTTAGCGGTTTTTCACGATTTACTCAAAATTTTGAGGGTGTACGAGCTAAACGGACCTGAGATTCGGATTCAGCACGTTGAAATACATGTCGGTAGGTGGGTCTGCTCAAATGTACAGAGCACTTGTTTGTGTGTGCCGGTGTAATTATTTCATTGCTCAATGATATCCAGGGTATGCAATGAAATTAGGTTATATTTCAATCTGAATCTGTCGAAAATTTGAGATTTTTTGGGGATAATATTGCAGTATTATTACAGTAGCGTATAAATCATGACGAGGGAAGGGACCTCGGTTCCAAAGAAGAGGTCGCTTCTCTCGCGACCCCTCCTCCGACCCGTAGAAGATCGATCCCAGCTCACCCCCCCTCTCTCTCTCTCTCTCTCTCTCTCTCTCTCCCTCTCGTTCTCTCTGGCGAACTGTATACGTAGTACAGCGTACTAGAACGACGCTCTCACTATCTCCGTATACCTGCCAAATGAATAGAAAAAACAAATGATGAAAACAGTTTACACAGCAAAATATTGAATCACAAAAAACCTGCAAATTGAAGATTGTACATTGCCTCAGAACGATCCCATTGCCGGAACCACCTTTACAAGCATTTGGTTTTCTTCATTTCGCCTTTATTCTGGAGATACCATTTTCGATAAGCAAAAATCACAAGAACAAAATATAGAAGCCGTAATTAGCAGCTTTGTTTCCGTCAAATTAAATTGGCTTAACAGGCTTACGATTAACTTTTTAACAATTGAGGAATCGACTGGAATTTATTATTATTTTTAACCTGATCGATTGAACTGGTTTTTGGATAAAAACCATGTTTTTATACGATCGTTCAAACGTGTCAAAGGGTTGTAGAACATTTCAATAGATAGTTACAATTTATCAGTGCATCACAGATATTTTCATTGATCATTTCGTTCATTACTGTGAACTTTGTTTGCGGCAAGTTTCGTTCAGAATTATCCTAGATGAAGAGGCATTTAGCATAGAGACGTTCTATGCTAAATTTGTGCACAATTTGTTAGATCGTTATACAGATAGATTGTATGTATCTGTATGCATAAGTGCATATTATATATATTGACATTGTTTTTATATATGGGATTTGTATTTCTTGAAATATTTCAAGTAGTACGGCATAAAAATCCCGAGACTATTTCTGAAATAATTTAAGAAATATCTAATTATTATTATCAATTGAAACTAACATTAACTATTTAACTATATATTGCGAATATAAATAAGAATTAACGAATATGCAGTCAACCGTCAGGGCATACGAACGATTTTATATTTCCGCAAAAACAGCAAAATTCGTAGATAATAGACTACGCTATGTAAGACAACGAATATTGAAAATAACTGTATGTTTACAGGGAATTCCACGCCAAATCGGACACCATTTAGCTTTTGCATCTGCGATTTTTTTAAAACGTTTTTGTCTTCAAGTACTGGTTGAGCCTCGCCTCGATGATTTTTTCAATTTTTGCCATCAATTGTGTACTTGTGTTGTCAATGTAACCATTCATGGGATACAAATTTTTGGAAAATGGTGGTTTTTGATCAATGGTGTTTTGATGAATGTTTTTTTTTTAATTCATTTTTTTAAGCTCACAACTTCACCAATAATCGGCCAAATTTTAGTTTCTTTTTTTCAAACTTTTCGTTTTTCAACGTACTTTTCACAAACAATATCAAAACGAATTTTTCAACAATTTTACTATGAAGTTTTCAAATTTCAACAAGAAATTATCATTGTTAACAATGTTACATACATTGTCATAGATTTTTTGCAAATTTTGTTGTAAAAAAATGTTGTTAATTTAAAACATTTTCAGCCTGATTTTAGAATGGGCAAACGATAGAATCTATTTTTTCGAATTTTCAATTTTCATGTTTGTAGTTATCCGTGTTGAAAAATATCTGAAAACAAATTTTTATACTCAGGAGCTACTGTAAATAAGTATCCTAGTGACACCTAGTGATTATTGATCATTATGCAGAGTGATTCAAAGAAATATGTATATATATAATATACATATATATACATATATAAAATATGTATATATATATATATATATATATATATATATATATATATATATATATACATATACAGGGTGTCCCACACAACAGTAACGGGTCTTACCTCCTGAACGGTTGGGAATAGAAGGAAATGTTATTCGTGAAAATTGAATGGTATCAAGTGGTGCATAATACAAAACTATGTGTATGCACGTTTGTGCGTCGGTGCATCAGAAAAGTGAAACTGCAATTTTTTGTAACGAAACTCGATATTTCTGATTGCACCAATCGATGCAGTTTTTATGCTCTACATAAAACTACTAATATACTTATACCCTAAACTCATTCGTTAAGAAGTTATCGCAGCCAAAAATTCTCGAATTATTGCGATCTCTCGGCAAGTGTTCAGGCACGAATACCTACGTTATCCATTCCAATCTATTACAATGTTTGTAGACATGAAGCGATTGCCGATACTAGCATAACATCAAGAAGTGGATGGAAACGTGCTCGACCTGCAATACAGGACCATTCGAACACTTGTTGTAACGTTAAACTTATAGAATCTTAACGAATGAATTTAGGACATAATAGTACTTTTATGTAGAGCATAAAAAACTGCATCGGTTGGTGCAGCAAAAAATATAGGTTTCCATTAAAAAAAACGTGCGCTAGCCCTTTTCTGATGCACCGATGCACAAAAGCGCATACACATAATGTCGTGTTATGCAGCACTTGATACCAATCAATGTTTACCAATAATATATCCTTCCATCCCAACCATTTAGGAGGTACGGCCCGTTAAAGTTGCGTGGGACACCCTGTATGTTAGGGTGTGTCATTTTGCGGAATCGTTTCTTTTCAACTTACAAATAGATTGCACACTTGCAGGAAGGTAAAATAAGAAGTCTGTTAAAATTTTAGCTCTTAAAATTAATATTTAGAGGTGCCTTCTCGCAAATTTCTATTTCCCATAAGGGGGTAAACCACTCTAGAGGCCGAAAAATAGAGCAAACTTTGGGAATTTTTTTCCAAGAAACTATACAACATATCGAAATTCGGTAAAAAGGTCTTTCTTATAGAAGCATTGAACACTGTTTATAAATTTTATCAGAGCTGTAATAAACAAAATGACGGCTTCTCAGCATTTTCCCGGCTGAGACATTTTTCATAGCCACATGGCCGTACCCGTAACTGCTGCAATTTCAAAGATACAATAATGAACCAAAAAGCATTCGATATAGTATGATAACAGCTTCGACACGCAAAAATGTGTTTAATTGATGTCTGTAAACGTGGCGTGTTGTTGAAAAAAAAATTCGAAAAATGGGAAAAAATCGCACAAAAATTGTTGATAGCATTTCAACTATGCAATATAAAAAAAAATCCTACGTGGTGTTACGGTCCATGGGACTCGCAAGTAATAAACAAGATATAAAGTCGTTTTGCTGTAGCAAAACTGTCTCAACTCATTTATTTAAAATATACGTGATACAATGTTGGAGTCCGTAGACAACAAGTTTGTATACAAAGTGACTAAGTTGACCGTCGGAAGGTCGGTACTAGAGTAACTGCCTTCGGTGTCGATGCAGTGACTTAGGTAACATTACATTGTCTCATAGTCGATGGTGGGAGAACTGCAAGGGTCTAGACTAGTCAATGGTGGGAAAACTGCAAGGCTCTAGGTTCGCGACGGGGGTCCAGGTATTTCTTTGTCGCTAAGGGTAAGACCCAAGGGTCCGTTTGGTGATCGGAAAATCGGGTATTTGTTACGTAGCAGTAGTTTAAGTGCTATTCGGTTTGGGTCTAAAGTGTGGAAACTTGTAACAGTTTTTTCCCTAACAGTAGTGCCGAGGAGAAAGTAGTTTTGAATATACGGTAAAAATTTTAAGTCAATCAAAAAATAATTGTTCGTGATATCGATTCGGCCGACTGGAAATTTGTAGTTTCGTGAGAAACGCGTTTTAAGTTCTAAACGCTCGCATAGAGCAGTGGTGTGACCGTGCTGCGTTCAAAATTCGAGCTCTTGCAGATTTTTCGTGTGCAGGAAACTTTGCCGCGTGATTTTTACGATATAAAGGCACGAGATCCATATACAATTTTCAAAAATTCAATTTTTTTCATGAAATGTTAATATAACATATTGAGAATATGTCAGCAAAGTTATAAAACTTCATTCAAAGTATTTCCCGTGTTACAACGGGTAAACGTGTCCCTCCAATACTGAGCATTCGCGCGCCGTCAAAACTTTTAACGCGTTTTTCTCAAAACTATGTGTTTCAAATCGGTGGGGCAGATAACTCAAAAAAATTTTTATCTCTCACGCTGAAATTTCGCACACATCTTTTCTATTCCATTACTTTCCATGTAAACCTACCTGTTCTGCAAATTTAGAACAAAAAATAATTTTGTCGAGCCATAAACCATTGGAAAATGGGCTAAAAATTGCAAATTTTTTTTATAAAGTGTCTCAATCCGCAATTTCTGTTTTTCATTTTTTTTAGGTTCACAGACAAATTATAACATTAATAAACAATCAACTTTTTTGTTTCTTCTTCCGATCAATACAATAAGAGCTACAAGCCCCACCCCAACCATTTGCGCTGCGATCTTCCAAGAAGACTGGACAATCACTCGGCCATTTTTCATTGAAACAAAAAAATTCTCGTAGCAGTTAAAGATATAAATAAACAATATGTCAAATTGCAAAAAACATCGAATAAGTCATTGGTTAAACAAATTCATGAAGATCGTTCTATATAGATCGCGTCCATATAGATCTCCTGCCTGAATAGGCCCGAACACTGTAAAATATTCAAAAAAAATCGATTTTTTATTTGCTAAATCAATAGTTTAGACAAAGAAGAACATGTATGTAAAGTTTCATGTACAAATTCGAACGCTAAGTATTTGAAAAGAGCGCCAGACGCTGACGGGTTGACCAAGCGTTTTTCATAGCTGCGCGCGTATGGTAAATTCTCCCGTTTGCTTTGTTTATTCTAGCTCCAAAAAAAATCGTAGCTGGCAGCACAACTGTAGAAATATATACATACATATACGTGTATATACATATATATATTGCGGTAAACATAGCCCTAAAGCTAGTGAACACAACGTGCTCATGTTTTGTTGGCAAAAGTTTTGATTTACGTGTTTTTCAAAGTTAAAAATATTGTGATTGTTTAAATAATGGATAAAAGAGGTAAGAGGCACTTTGCTGGAAAGCGGACAAAAACAAGAGACAGAAAGAAAAGGCGAGTTGGTCCTGAAAATAGATACGTCGCATCAATTAATACTAGTACGTCTGAACAGAAGCTCAATACTTCCTTCGACGATTTGAATGTGCCGATTGATCAAAGTGTTTCTTATAGCGTTATAAATTTTGTATCGGTATTTTCAAAGCTGAGTCAAGTAGTTAAGTGTAAAACATGTGGGGGAGACGTCGAATTCACTGAAACTACTAGCAGAGGGCTGGGTTTCAATTTAATAGTGTAAAAAGTGTCAGCCAAGGAAAATTCCTTCTTGCGCTAATATAAAAAACGCCTTCGAAGTCAATCGTCGGTTTGTATTTGCTATGAGGATGTTGGAAGCTGGAGTCGAAAAATTTTACGCCTTTATGGATCTACCTCGACCTCTATTTCCGAAAACGTATGCCGACTTAACGTAAATCGTTAGCAGCGCCACAGAAAAGGCAAAAAATAAGTCAGTAAAAAGTGCAGGTGATGAAGAAAGACGGCTAACGTTAGAGAAAAACTCAGATTCCGTCGGACTGACCATCTCAGGCGATGGCACTTGGCGAAAAAAAGGCTTCAGCTCTTTACATGGCGTGGTATCCTTAATAGGATATCATAGTAACCAAGTGCTTGATTTTACAGTTAAATCATTACATTGTCATGGGTGCTCTTTGTGGAAAAAAGGTACAGCAGAGTATGATTTATGGTAAGAGGAGCATAAGGAAACGTGCGACGCGAACCACGTTGGCCCCGCTGGAAATATCGAGCCGCTTGGAATGGTTGAGATGTTTCAAAGATCGGAGGAATTACACGAGGTAAAGTACGATTGCTATATCAGCGATGGCGATTCTAAGACGTACAACAAAGTCGTAGAAAATCTACAGTATGATGTGACACAAAAAGAGTGCGTGAACCATGGCAGAAGCGCATGGGGACCAGGTTACGCAATTGCAAAAAAATAACGGGCTCGCTATAAGGCGCAATAGTAACTCTTTAGAAGAAATGAAAAAAGACGTATGGGCAACGCTTTTACATAAATCCTCGACCGATGCTAATCCAATGCACGAAAACTGTCTGAAAGGGCCGGAATTTTGGTGTCAGTGGCAAAAGACTCGTGCGCTCGGGAAGCTTCAAGATTTCAAACACGAACCTGCCTACTAAAAGAAGTTTTGGACGCTATCAAGCCGATATTTACCGATCTCAGCCGAGATGATCTTCTAGAACGATGCGTAGGTGCTTTCAATCAAAATAACAACGAAAGCTTCAACAATATTATTTGGAAATTTGCGCCAAAATCTACGTTTAGTTGAGCCAAAACTGTACAAATTGCAGCTAATATCGCTACTATTAGATTTAATAATGGTCATACAGCTCTTCTCCGTGTGTTAGAACTCATGAGAATTCGCTTTGGAATCAATCTCTACAATTATTATAAAAAAATCGACGAAGAACGCATAAAGTACGCGAATCGTCATACACAGGCTAACACGCACGAAGGACGTTTGCATGCCCAGCAAGTACTTCGAAGACAAACTATAGATGCCGAAGAGCTGCTATACGGTCCAGGGATAGCAGACTAATAAAATAAAACACGTGAGACCTTTTGTCTACCTTATTTCATTCGATTTACCCCTTTCAAAACTTAAAACGCGTTTTTCTCGAAACCATGTTCGTTGACCGCGTTGACAGCATAACTCGAACAGTTTTAAATCGATCGACCTCATGAAAAACGGATTTTGTAGAGGAAACGTGTCGCTATGACATGACGTAACCGTTTTTTGATACATACCGTACTTTTTTATAAACAATTTAATGCGAAAATTTACGCAAAAAAGAAATTTTTTCTTACAATAGCCGCCATTTTTTTCTAATCACAATTTTCAGAATCCTCTACGTCGGGCCATAGCCAGTAATGTATATTTAAAGAATTTTTTTAGTTTTTGCCCTAGGACGCGCCGTTTTGCTGAAATGCTGTCAACCACCGAAGGGACATTTAACGAGGACGCCATTTTGAATTAGCTGCAGAAAAAAACGGCCACCAAAAAAAAATAAAAAAATAGTTTTCATATAATTTAAACATTCATAAACATATGTGTAAAATTTCATGTGAATCGGACCATCGGTTTTTTTTTAATAAATAAAATAAAAACCATATGAAATATCGCAGTTTACAGTATTCGGGCACCTTAAGGTAATGGAAGGTGGTACAAAATGATCCCCCTAAGGGAAAACAGCTGTAAAACGGGTGTATGCAGGTTTTTCTTAAACTTAAAATATTTGAGGGGTAGCTATGCAGTCGAACTACAAATTTGGTAAGCGTTGAATCCCATTAGTTATTAGGAATAATTTTTATTAATATTTTCGTGAAAGTCTACTGAGTGATCATTTTGTACACCCCGGTGCCCAAAATGACTCCCCGGGTGCGGGTAAAATGTTACGGGGATAATTTTACCCCACTATTCCAAATTCAAGCAATAAATAAAACATTCAATAATATTTGTTGGTAGTTTTATTGTAGATTCAGTCTAAGCAACAAATTTAAACAACTCTGGCTCAGTAATCATACAGTTAATTCTTAATTCTCGTAAATCTCTATAACAGTAATAGTAGTTTTATAATATTATTGATGTTTCTGAACAGAAATTTAACAACAACACTCTCAAGTTATAATTGTGAATAAAATACTCGATATTTAAAAAAAAACTAAAAAATATTTATTAAAAGTTAACTGAACACGATTGGAAGTAGGTAGCCAGGGGGTAAAATGATCCTGAGATCAGTTTGCTCACCCTATGAAGGGATCGTTTTGCCCCAAATGCCTCATTAACGAAAAACATCAAAACATAACCTATGTTTTTCGAATACTGTAATGAAGAACGGTTAATTCCATTGCTGATTGGTAACAGAAACTGAGACAAATATGGCTATCACATAATATGTATGTAGATTAAAGCTACATAATGTCAAATATTTGCTTACCTTAGATTGAGCACAGTCATTTTTAATATTTTGTGACAACTTTCCCACTGCTAAACGTCGCCACGACACTACCAGCGATTGTACGGCTCAGCCGTAGGAGCACGAAATTCACTTAAAATATCCTAGATTGCGATATTAAGTCGGTAAAACAGCCGGGGGTCGTTTTACCCCGAGGAATCATTTTGTGCCACCTTCCCCTACAGTTTAAACCGAAAAAGAATTATATATAGTTATGTTTCGATATTTATACTTCGGAAATGGCATATTGTACAGACAAGCTCACAACATATTTTTATAGGGAATTAAATGCACTACAAAAAATATCTCTTACACTTTTTTGATGAACTAAGCCATTCAAATGATATTCGAGTTTAAAGTTCAAAATATATGAAAATTCATCGTTTTTTTTAATATTACAGGGAAACTTTTGACTCTATTAACAACCATCAAATGACTTTGATGTTTCAGAGAAGTCAATGCACACCTAGCCCCCCCCCCCCCCACCTCCGTCCTATTACTAATTGGCTGGACAATACAAAACTCCGTATCCCCGCATTATAACGCGCACACCCTCTGTGTGATTAGTACTAATGCTATGGTGCAACGACGTGACTAAACTCATAACCACTTTACTCACGATTATTATTTGTGGCAAGTGGCAACAGCGACTTTTCGGATGAAGAGGCGCTCCGTTCGCACTCGAAAAGTGACTCGCGTTCACCACTTTTAAGTGATGAACAAATTGTCTCCAGTGCAAAAGGTTAATACCTAGTGAGACATGAAATAAAGGGAGCCAAGAAAGCTACCACTAGAAAAATCATGCAAAATAGAATTCCATTCTCCAGTTTTCATGGGCAAACACCATAAATAAAGTTGAAATGTTGCCTGCAAGGTTCTGCAAAAATAAGTTGCTGCTTGAAAAAGTTGGCTAGATAGGAAAACCAAAAACGGGCCAAAATGCACTAACGACTTTCTCTCTGTTTTTTCGATAAAGAAGCAATAAGCAGGTTACCGAATTTATCGGAGTTATTACCAAGTGATGTTTCCTTCGTACGACAGATACCACTCCTGTCGTTATGATTTCGTGCGAGCCGTCGCCCTCTTTCGCGCCTCCAGAGGGCGAGATAGGATTAATCTGTCGATACGAATGTATCGATGACCGTGACCTAGCCCATAAGCGAAACTCAAAGTAAAATCACAGATCCTGTAGTGGTACAGATGCATACGAGGGAACGGTCGAGATGTGTGCAGCGCAAGAAGACTATCACGGCTACATTAAAATTCGAATATTACTATCATAAACTAGCGATTAAACTTGCCAAAGTGAGAAAAAACTCAAAGTACACATTCACGCGTCTATTACACCCGCTTCTAAATACTTATAAATATTTCCTTCAAGATTTGACGATTATTTTACGTCTTTTGTGTCAAACAAAAATCAAATGATAAAGTCACTATTAAATGGTGTCTAAGATGATCCGCCTGAGACCAGAAGACCTTTATTTTACTCAATCAGACTTTAATTAAGCCGGTTTCCTAAACAGTCAGTCTTAAAATTACTGATTTCAATCAATATTGATGAGATGAATCATACAATTTAGTTTTAACGGAAATAATTAATCTTCTAAAATAATTAAAATAACAACACTTTTTATATATTGGATTATATATACGGATCATCTTGTACACCAACAAAAGGATCATCTTGCCCGAAATTCAACGTTTTCAATCTATGTTCGATAACATAACCTATAAGCTAATTGCGGTTACCATGCAACCAAACAAACAAATTGAACATTATAGAAATTCGGAACTACAACAATAGTTGTAATTGACTGTCTACACTAAAGTTACTCAAGCTTGAAGTCAAGCCTTACTTTCGATCAACACCACACCATTTTTTTTTTTTTTTTATAAAAATGCACTTGTGTCTCACGCCGCCATTCCAAATTGACTGTTGCGGGAGGGGGTCGGAAGCTACGTTTTACCCCAAAAAAACAACTAGATAGCGCGCATAGTCTTACCGCAATTGAAAGGGATCATCTTACCCCAACGGATCATCTCGTACATCGTACCCATACACGCAATTAGCAAGAAAACCCCCACTTCTTAAGATCTTACAAAGTAAATTCTGATTGTGCATGACACAAAATATTTCATACTATTTAATAAGCAGGTCGGTTGTTGCTCTACATGGAGGGTGAAAAACGCACCAAAATAATTGTTTATTTTCACGATTGTGTTTGTACATCACCTTCAACTCTAGAAACTACTAAATATGCCGAATTTATTTACAATCGCAGTGAACAAGCAATACAATCGTTATTGTTGTTTTTAATATAAAACTTTTGCAACGTGAAGTCCAAAACGACAAGTGCAGTCCAAACGTCCTAGTTAAGTTTTAAAATCTGTTTCTCATGTTATACAAGCACCCTTTTTCGTATTATCGACTTGGATGAAATGAATGCTTGCCAGACTCCTGGGATCTTTGCGTTTCGTTATATTGCACGGAATATTGTTTTACAAAAGGGTTCCATAGGCAATGGAAGTCATGGTATTGATTACTAGTATTCTACAATAGTAACAATGCAAAGTATGGGGGGGGGGGGGGGGGGGTTATTTGGCTGGCACGTCCTGCAATCATTCGTTTGCTTTATGCATAAAGATCGCAATTAGTATAACAATATTATTGATGTTTGCTAATATTCTTACTTCCACCAAAGTGCGGACTAATATTAAAGGAATACTCCAATTCAGATGCGGAAATATAGCGCTTCTTCGACGAAAAATAAATTAGTAACTATGGTTTTATTGAAGATGATTTCGAAATAATTTATTCAAAGCAATTAGCGTTTTTTTTATATCAATGATGAATATATTTTAACAGGAGGACTTGTGTAGCCCGGGAACCTTAACGTTGCCGAAAGCAATGTTGAGCGCAAATATACCGAGCTAATTTAAAGGAAGCGAGCGAGCGGGAAAGAACAGGAGCGCAGAAACGTCGGCGTAGGAGATTTATATATATAACAGGGAGATCATCCCCTTCGCCACGTGGACGACCTTAGGTCGAAAATAAAGGGGGATTCGTCGTGAGTGGAACCTCGTGGCACCCTCGCAAGCTCGAAGGGCTTCGTCCCCTCTCCGATGCTCTCAGGGGACTCTCTGACGAAACGAGAAGCTTCGTGACATTTCGTTCGATTCGTTCTCACGAATGGCAGCTAAAGTAAGATTGTTATCGTTGTAATATTGAGAAGGAGATGAGTCAGTAGTGCCTCGAATCGCGGAAACTCAACTCTAGATAGAAGATCTTTGCACTTTATCAACTATACATATCTCTTTACATAACACTCCACATATCGGTACAGGATAATTCTGAACTCGATCACAAAGGAAATACAGAAAAACTGTCACACGCCGCCTACTCTCCGTAATAAGTAGAATTGTGCAAAGTTATCATCATTACCGACCGAGCGACGAACTGTACAAATAGCCAACTGAGCACAAGAAAACTACACCTTACAATCTTAATAACAATAATAATAATAAATTAATTAAGTAAAAAAGTCAACAGCTTGTCAATGTGCCATAGAAAACCTGTACACTCACTATTACACATAGCCTCTTGACAAATTACCACCTCCACACCTTATCTATTCGACACGTGTAAACACTTCTTATACTCTACACTTTTTTATTTCGAAGTGGTGCAACTCAATACATTACCAACTGTGGAGGACACATACAGAAACAATCAGCCGGTATGATAGGAAGTTGGCATCGACTCAGGCAGACTCGATGTGGCCCTACTCGATACGCTTACCATTTGATACAATTTTCGTTTTGATAAAAAATCGCCAAGTATCTTATATAAACACGAATTCATGAATATATTTATATCATCTGACACATTTCTCTTCTTTTTCTGAAAATCGTTCGTATCCTCTGTGGCGGCGCGTGAGAAAGGAAAAACCAAGATCTGGCACAATGTTTTCCGAATGATATTTCGCAAAGAAAGTCCCAACACTACAGGGTATGCACGGAATGGAAGAATCTCGTGGGGTGGCGTCGCTTGTGCGTCCATCGGGTAAATAGAAATGTTACCTTAATATACATGTAAATATACGTAGTAAAACCATATATCAGCGTAGTATATAAGGTCCTGTTGGATGCCGTATCAAAAATGCTTGTAGCATTGAGTGTGGAAGCGAGAGGCCTTTACGCCGGATCTCGGCCGGTTTCACCGAGGATGGAAAAACTCATATCCCTTAATGAAGTAAAACAGGACGTAGCGCCCCGTAGCGGTGCAAGATGGAAAAAGAGAAGGAGAGTGAAAGCGGAAGTTCCCAAAAGGGGGAAGAAGGGCGTTACTCGGGAGGAAGCGCACAGGCAACGGGATAGTGAGGAGAGGAACAAGAAATCCACAAGGGAGGAAGGATAAGGAAAAGGAGAAGAGAAGGGAGGTAGGAGAACGTGGAAGGTGAACGCGTACAGAGAGGAGAATCGAAGTAAAAAGGAGGCGAGCGCCAGAGGGAGACGGAAACGATATCAACGAATGTATATATATATATATACTGCGCGGCAGAGGACGAGGAAAGGACGACGAGCAGAAACGAAAGTAGAGGGGGAAGAGCGAGGGATGAGTGTGGCGCGCGATTGAGTGAGCGTAGTGTAGGACGGAGATATACATGGGTACGTATACGTATATATGTACATTAAATACTGTAAAGGAGAGAAGAACCCGAGGAGCGAGCGAACACTCAGTGGTACGAACAGGGACGGAGAAAATACGATCGACAGTGACGTAGCACCCTCCGTGTCGAGTGAGGTAAAAAGAGACGATGAGATAGAGGAACTCTTGCCCTCTCTCTCTCTCTCCCTCCGACCCCTTTCTCTCCCACCCCCGCCCTCCCCCTCTCTATTACTCACTCTCTCTCCCCTCTCTCTTTCTTACTCACTCTCTTCCTCGCAGGGCTTCATCGCAGATGAAGAAGCGAACGAAGAACACGAAGAAGAAGCGCAATGAGTGGCAAACGGGAGTGGTGGATAGCTTTATATAGGTATGTATATATACAATATACACGCGCAGTATAAGGGAGTGAGACTTAACGAACTTGGCCTCTTTGCAAGCGAGCGAAGATAGATGCTGTGGAACGTTCGACTCCCAGGCGCGTACGCGCGCGCACCAGGGAGTAGAACCGAGAAAGGCGAGATTCTCGGAACGCGAGCGTGAAGAGTAGCGAGATCCTACAAACTAGTATTAGAATGAAGGAGAGAGGGAGAGAGAAATCGAAAGAGTACATAGAGCTGGAAATATCGGACGGTGAAGCCACATTTTTTATCTTTATATTCGGTCTTTTTATCACATCTTCGTCTTTTTCTGCAACGTTAGATTCTGTTTCTCTCTAATAATTGAGAATATTTATTATTATTACTAATTCAATAATAACAGTTGCGAAGTAGCTGAGGCGTTTATTTTTCGAATTATTCTTTTTAATACATTTACATCAGAATGCACATTATTCTATTTATTACAGTAATACGGCAGAAAATCACGAAGTGATGGCGCACATCTAATCTGGAAATTTGCTATAATCGATCGATTCCTCCTCCTTTCTATTGTTTCTGAATTTTTTTGTGTATTCGTAGATCAGTCAACTTTCATTGAAATTTGTGACGTGATTTATATATCCGTATTCTTACATATAAAAATGGAAGAATGTTTTTTTGTTTGTCCCGCATACGTTCCTATGCCATTCATCCGATTGCGGTGAAAATTTGGTGAGTTATAGTGTACACGCCCGCGAAGATTACTGACTTAGAAGAATAATTTTATATATAAACATAAATGTTTACGGGAAAAAACAAAATTAACATTGATGTATATCTATATATAAAGATTAATTTGACAGCTGTCAATGGAGTATGCTACCAAAATTAAAAGCGAAATAAAATACACCTATTTGTTTTAACGACTCGATCGACTCGATATTATATATATATATTTAAAACAAATAAGTGTCTTTTATTTCGCTTTTCGTTTAGTTGCATAATTCATTTGGCACCCAATGTCAAATTGATCATGACACTAAAACCAGAGATTAGGTGGGAGATCAGCAACGCTTGACAAAAGTTGAAACCTTGAGAAGTTTTTTTACGACAGTTTTTGTACCCACGTTAAGTTGGCCGCAAGTTGGTTGGCTGTTTTCGTAAATGAGACCGGCTGTGCAATGATGTCACATGTCATCAATACACGGCCTGTCTCATAGTATATGTCATGACGTATGTCATCAATACATCTATCTCATTCAGATATGTCATTCACGGAAACACCCGACCAACTTACGGCCACCTTAACGTGGGTGCAAAACTGTAGCAAAACAAATGCTCCAGGTTTTAACTTTTGTCAAGCGTTGCTGATCTTCCCCCTAATCTCTGCTAAAAAGAAAAGCGATTTGTAGTTCTACACCTCAAACAAAAAAGGGAAAGACGTTACGAGCTTCAGCAACGGACGAGCAACAAGAAGCAAGACTGGAAACGGTTAGAGTACGTATGACATACGAACTTCTGTAAAATAACTGCACCAACAGACGGATTGGTTAACAAAGTTTTCGAAAATATTGCACATAACTTCAAAACTCATAAGTGGAAGTAAACGTGCTATATTAGCAGCAAAACCAACGATGTCGATTAGATAAATTCTATGATTCAAAATAAAATACCAGGAAATGCTAAAACGTACAAATCGATTGATACTTTAACACGTTAAGCGCCACGCTGATTTTGTTTGCCTTTCCATTCAAGCCAAAGTCAGCCGTCAAGCGGGCGACACCGGGCCGCTTGCCGATAGGCGAGTCAAAGTGTAAATAAACAGGCGGCGGAGCACAGGAATAACATGCACGAAAAGCCCGTACCCGATCCGTACGGACCGGCGTGGCCTAATCGGAAAGTCTAGCTCCGGTCGTAGAGACCGGCGTGGCGCTTAACGTGTTAATAAATCAAGAGCAATGTTAATTATCCACCTGAATTCTTAAATTCACTTGATTTGCCAGGCATACCGCCATACGTTTTAACATTGAAAATTGGCGTGTCTATCATTCTTCTGCGAAACATCAATCCACCATGACTTTGCAACGGAACCAGGATTTCAGTGAAAAATTTGATGAACAATATCATCGAAGTTACAATTTTAAATGGACAATTTAAAGGAGAAGATGTCATATTCCCACGTATCACAATGATACTAACATATATGATATGCTATTCGAATTCAAACTTTTGCAGTTTTCGGTGCGACTCGCATTTGCAATGACCATTAACGAAGCACAGGGAGAATCGCTATAAGTGTGTGAATTAAATTTGGAAAATCCATGCTTCACATATGGACAAGTATACGTGGCCTACTCACGCGTAGGACCCCCTTCTCATTTATTCGTGTACGCACCAGACGGAAAAACAAAAAATATTGTGTATTCAAAAGTACTTTAATAAACATAATTTAAAACAAATTCATTCATTGACATTCGCTGTAAAATAAATTATGACACAAAAACGGCAGTGCAACGCACGCCGGGTACCGCTAGAATGTCTGTGTATAAATGACGTCAAGAGTTTAATTTTGATATGTCCCTCTTTATTATGAAAATATGTCCCCTCCGGTAAGGGAGATCTCGATGATGGTATGTCAAACTTTATGCTACACTCGCGAAGTAGCCATGGTAAAAAAGGGGGATCGGCTGGCCAAAGCAAGGATATGGTCACGAGGTGACTAGATTCTCCGTAGGATTAAGGTCAGGGAGCTTCTACGTTGACAGAGCCCATCCTAAGCTTTACGGGGTGAGCAGAAAGTATTGCGTGCAACTATGGCGCCCAAGCTACACAAGCTTTTAGTCTCCTTATATTATAAAAATATCTCGCAACGATCACTGCCACCGCTGCCGTGTACACGAATAAATGAGGTAGACGTATCCAATAAGGAGGACATACCCACATCTATGCCCCTATTATTAGATACTTGTTTTCCTCGTATGGGGGAGGTGTGGCATATGCGCGGCCGCACGTTGGCGTTAGATCGGCATTTACCAGTAGAGAAGATAAGGAGGGCGATACTCCCATTATCGAAACCCCATGTCCTTCGCACAAGGGGACCCATGGTCCCCGGGCAGCCCAAACCTCTAGTATATTATATAATTGGCACACACCATTACGATATATAAACATCGGAACATAAACACCGTAAAGGGAATGGTCACGAGGTAGCGATAATCACTAAGTTAAAATCATGGAGGAGCTACTATTTGCCGGACTCCATAGTTAAGAAGAGGCTACCGTCAGGGAAGTCTTGTAGATTCTCCAAAACTTGAGCCACACGAACCTTTATTATATATTAATATTGAAATATATATTCACGAGCCACTAACTCTCGGTAGGCCTTGATTCTGCGAGGTAAATGTGTCCGATAGGGAGCACAGCAGCATCAGAATAGATAGGAGAGACAAAAGTGATACATAGGACATCTGAAATCGTAAAACTGCACTCCATTAAAAGGGTTAGTCCGGTCGTCAAACGTTACTGCCCAATTGTCCCGGGGCGGTGTACTGTGAGGAAGAGAGAGAGAGAGAAAAAGAGAGAGAGAGAAAAAGAGAGAGAGCGAGAGAGAGAGAAAGCGATGTTTATCGCTTTCTCCGCGGTATCCGTAAGAGTACCGTGCCAATACAATAATACAAGTAATGCCTAATACTAAATCGCATGCACTCTCATAATAACAAATTGACGCACACTCGCATATTCACATTCCGCACCTCATTCAAACCCTCACACACCTTGTGCAGTACTCTGCATCATTCGACCCCGCCACTTTCAGGCAAGCCATCGCATACACTTGCATCATACATACACTCGCAGGTAAGCCATCGCATACATTCATCCCAATCGCATACATTCGCATCATCGCATGCATTCGCAGTATAAATCCACCCCCCCCCCCCAATCTTGCTCACATCACGTCGCATTCATTCATAACACAGAGAAAAAATAGAAAGCAGAACGAAATAATAGTAGCAAGCAGGTACGCTGGAATAGAGATAACATAATAGCATCGATAGCGTAGATAGGACTAGCATAATAAGCATAGTTAGTAGGCCTTCGGTTAAATCGCGCCTAATCCCGTATTTCCGTCAACAATTTCCCGTGCAGCGCTGCTTTGAAGTTCTCGAGCGTCGCACAACACCGTACGTTGTTGAGCAGTGCGTTCCACAACTTGCACGCAACCATCAGGAGCGCGAGAAGTATTCAGTACGGCCTACGGGGACGGTGAAATCCGTACTTCGATTCCGCCGGAGCTGGCGCCCTACCTCCTCCCCTCGCTCAATGAATCGCTGCCGCAGATACTGTGGCTGTGCGTTGACCTTCAGCATTAGGACGAATGATACCAGTAGGTACCTCCGACGATCCGCTACCTTCAGCCACCCCAGTTTTCGGTAGGATGGTGTAATGTGCTCGTACCGGCGTGCTCCGGAGACAAAACGCACGCCCCGATTCAACGCCCTTTGCAGCACCTTGTTCAGCTCCGCCAAGAGTCCCGTCAGCAGCACGCAGCAATAGTCCTGATACGGCAGTACTAGCGACAAGATTAATGTTCTCCGGACCCCGGCCGGCAGGCAGCCACGGCACGACCGTAGCCGAACACGGCCATGTTTATTTTCCATGCGAACTTTGTGACATGCTCGCGCCACGAGAGCATACTGTCGACGCACACCCCCAGGCATTTAACCGACGAGGAGAATGGCACTACGTCCTCCCCGACGGTAATCGCGGGGAGCCGCTGCGTCGCCAGCAAATTGACGTAGTACGCCGAGCACAACACTATCGCTCTGGTCTTTGATGTGTTTAGTCGCAACCCACACGCTGCCGACTACTCACCTGCCGCCGCGATATCCCAATTGAACCGCTCAATCTCCTCCGCAATGTCGTCGGCTTCGCAGTGCAGGTAGATCTGCAAGTCGTCGGCATAGAATCTGTACGGCATTCCCTGAGTACCACGAAATCACCGCACAAATATCGCGAACAGCAGAGGACCCAGTACAGATCACTGCGGTACCCTCGAGCGCACAGTACCCCATGACGATCTCCGTTCCTGCTCGCTGTAGACCACCTGCCGCCGATCTTGCAGGTAATCGGCGAACCAGGTGATTACACTGCCCGAGAAATTTAGCGACTGTGACTGCTCAAGAACGCCCTTGTAGGGAACACAGTCAAACGCTTTCGAAAAGTCGAACAGAACGAGCACTGTAACCATGTACTTATGCACTGCTACGCGAGCATCGTCGATCATACGCAGCAGTGCAGTTTGGGTAATGTGGTATCGTCTGAATGCCGACTGGTACGAGTCGCGATGGCCATTTTCATCCAGGTAGCGGCCTACCTGATCCGACGCAATACGGTCACGGATTTTAGAGCACAACAACGCGATCGGTCCATAGTCTCCCGCCATCGCCGGCACTTTGACCTTCGGTATCGGGCATACTAGCGCAATCTTTCACAATGCAGGAAACATCGAGTGCATAAGCAGGTGGTTGAGTAAATATATCACCGGACCGCTAATGACCGGCCACGCCATGCGTACCATCCTCACCGATATTCCGTCAATGCCAACGGCCTCGGTGGAGATCCGCGAAAGAGTTTTACGTAGCACCTCCGGCGTTATATGCAAAAAATAAAATGCGAGGTCGTCAAACGGCCGCTCTGGCAACTGTGCCTCGCCCCCCACGTCATCGTCGTTCCGTCCAACCGACAGAAACTAACGGTTCAGCTCCTCAAGTGACACAGCTAGCTCTGCCGCCGAACGCCGCCCAGGCAGAATGCCAAGACTCCGAACCATCCTCCACGTGTCCGCAGGCCATGTCGCAACCGAGTAGCACTCTTTATAGTAGTTTTCTCTTGCGGTCCGTACCTCCTTTTGCACCTCGTTCCTCATTTGTTGAAAACGTGCCCATAAATGCGACGGCTTCGATCTACGCTTCGCAATCGCACGACGCAGGCGATCTCGCCATCGTATGCGTTCACGCAGCTCTTGCGTTCGCCACGGCGCCGGTCGCCTACGAGCGCTCACCTCCCTCCATGGTCTATGCACATTAAAGACTCCGACCAATGCATCCATGAATATCTCCACCTTCGCCTCTCCAGACCTTTCGTTATAGAAGGAGTGCCAGTCATACGCCGCAAGATCCCGTAAGAGAATATTTTCGTCGACCGCGGTATAATTCCGACACACAGTTTTTTGTGGCCGCCGCCGCCGGGGTACCTTTACATCATATTCCACAAAAATTAGATCATGCCTAGATAAAAAGGGCACCAGATACTGCCCGTAATCCACTACCTTTGACCGATCACTCGCAATACACAAATCTTTCTGCTTAGCCGAGGTTAACGTGTGATGTGTCGGCGCATGCGGCACCAGATATAACCCATTGGTTTCAACGTAGTTCCGAAGTCTCGTCGACTCGTACAGATCTGACGCCGGATCGATGTTAAAGTCCCCCATAACTGGCACATGTGCAAAATTCGGTAGGAGATCCGCTAACTCATCCTCGAATCGCCTCATGTACCCCGCGTGCGGTGGCCTGTATACTACCGCCAACAATACTTTGGTTACACCCGGTACCTCAACGCTTACAACTAAAAATTTCGGTTCACGGTAGGAATCACTCGCGGAAGCGGCAATTACCGTCACTCGCAAGCTCTTGTGCACGTAGATTCCCACGACACCCCCCCCCCCCCCCTTGTAGGCTCACATGACCTTGACGCCGCTCGATCTCCACATTCCTGTCCCGACGCAGCATACAGTAGTCCGGTAGCTTGACAGAAGTATCCGATGCATCTGGCTGAAGCCACGTCTCACTCATACATATCAAATGATATTTTCCCGTCGAAACTTTTATTTTAAATTCAGTGAAGTGCCTAGACAACGACTGACAATTGACGTGACACATATGCAGACAACCCGATGGTTGAGTAGCACTAGCCATAGTTAATAAGGCGCGCCTTCTCCATGATTCTCCTCCGAAGAATCGGGCAATTTTCGCCGTCCGTGGCCTGATGCGCTCTCTCCCGCAACCCCACAGCAGCACAGTTCGCGCACGTTGCCGGTCACTCCGCAGCATCACACTCCCGTTACTGGTGCCACCCCCCCCCCGGAATTCCCACATCGCGCGTCGTGGCGGCATTCCTGTGCAATATGTAAAAAATTCATGCATCTGAAGTCTTGCAGGACCCGAATGTGGTCAACGATCTCGCACGAGTTCCACGAGTGATATTTCCGGCAGGCCGAGCAGATGTTTACGATTTTCTGCTGTCGTCTCTATCATACAGTCAACAGTTCTAGCTTCAAAAGCCGCTTGCTAAACTTAAATCGGATGACCTCCAGAGCATCGAGCCTCTCCGCAAAATATAGTACAATAAAATGTTAATTGCAATAACGCAAAAACTAATTATCCGATAGCGCCCAGGTTTCGCTCACAAAAAGTAGGTATCAATACCTACTATCTCGCGAAGAGCCTGGCCTACAACTTTAAACATGGCGGCGTTATACATTTTTTAAAAAACGCTTTTTTCTCGGTTTTTGCAGTGTATCTCCCTTAATTAAGTACCGATCGGCTTCTTTCAGCGGTCATTTTTGGCATATTTCAATTACCTATTATTCGTATATTGGGACCAAACAGATTCCTTCATTATTTTTTGTTTTATAAGCAAAAAACGAAAGAAACGTGTGTTTTCACTAATTTGTTAATAACAAAAAATAAAATGCGAATCAGGAGTCGAAAAGTGGTCAGTTATGATCGGGAGGCTGTTCCGCGTTCGATGGCACTCGTCGTTATCGGGTGCTGTTTTTGTCGAAAAAAACGCTTATTTGCTTCGCCTACTCGATTGTTCCCTCTCCGTCTCGTTTCCGCTCTCACTCGTCGGTCAACACGCGTATTGGTACGTCGTACTTCCAATACATGGATGTATATACATGTAATGTGTGAGTATGTTTACAGTTCGCTCACGAGATCGACGTCCTCGCCGTCTCTGTTTTGATACATCCTTAAGGAGACGAGATGACCACACACATACATACACACGCGATCGTCACACGCAACACGTTCTCTCGGCGACTTGATTTGCGGTTACTTTACGCCCAACGGTATGGACACTCTCGGGGAATATCAGATGTTTCCCTTTCCTACTTTACCGTACACGCAGGTCTTACGGAATAAAGCAAATAACCAACAATGGCGAGGTGGCGCGCAAGTTTCTCGTGTACCGTGTCGGTGTGCAGAGTACTAGCCAAAGACCTTAACCGTTAGGCTATCGCGCCGCTACGAAAATTTGTCGATTTCTGGAAAACTAGGGCCCACCAGGGTGAACGAAGGCAGGGGGTGACAATTGGGACTGAACCCTACACTATCCTGAAAGGACGTCCCGAAGTCGATTGCTGCACTCATATCCTTCCCTTGTGAGTAGGAGTAGGCATTGCTGCAACGACTCTATGCCATATTCGATAAAATGATAGTTTGTTTGTTTAGAAATTATATCCTGATCAGGAATTGTCATCAGAAACATTCACCAAGAATCGACGAATGATACTCTAGAACAAAAAACGTTAGGTTGATGTGACGAAAGTCTCTATTACCACAAAATATCATGACCAAGATATAAATACGTAAAATGATTGACACAATAATCCATACAATCTGATCCTGTTATTACTAATGCCCATACGCATAGGCGACTAACATTCATACTCAGGCGACAGCAATGTTCTGCCTACAAATAGGAAAGAGCTATACAGTAGAAATTTATTTTTGATACAATAATTGCAATGATCCACGCATACAACAGACAATTAACGCTACAAATTAGACCCACTCTTACATGGCACTCGAAAGTCAGTAATGCAGCCAGCATCATATACGGATAATATAATAAATTATAATATAATGGATATTACTTTTATAACGTACCGTATCGCATTACGCTGATTCCGTGACCACGAGTGGCGTTCGTAATTATTGCTCGCTTTTTTATTATTTCTATTAGCTTCTATTGTTAATATAAGGAAATTAAAACGTGATCGCTTTGTCGATTAAATGAAATTACAAAACACTATATTCACATTATGTGGGAAAGTGTAGAAAACCAACAGTTGAATGAAAAGCGCAAATAAAATAATAATTGTATTAATACAGACGAAAATTTTAAATTATAGAAGAAAATTAATTTAAACAAAGAAAATATATAATAACAACAACAAAAAAGCGAGCAATAATTTCAAACTAGATGAATAATATAAGAAAAATAATTATATATCCAAAATGTTTAAAACGGTGATTAGAAACAGACGGGCAAGAATTCTAAACGCAATATAAAAAAGTCGGATTTAAATTAAAGCTTGGGCCTTGAACCCAAAACCAGGAGCGTACTAACCGGAGACCTTAACCGCTAGGCTATCGCGCCGCTTCGAAAATGCTCGTTATTTTCGAGGTTCAAAAATCGTCATACAAATTTTGTTTGGCCGATTTCTCGAAAACGAGGGCCGATCAGGGTAAACGGTGGCAGGAAGTAACACTTAGGACCGAACCCTACACTACCCTTAGGGCATCTCAAAGTCGATTGCAGCACTAACAAGTTCCCCTTGTAAATAAGAAAACTGACCAGTACAACTTTTTCTTTCATTTTCAAAGTACGACTATCTTTATTTAGTCTTTATAAAACAGTCTTACAATTGTTTGTTTTTGTGTGACTAGCATGATGTTCCTTATATAAAGTCATAGGGTGGTATAACGTGGATTGCACTTTACATTTTTATTTCTAAGTACCAGGTACAAATTGGAGAAAAAAAACTCTATGAAAGTTTATATAGGCCAGTACAGCAAACAAGATGAAAAGATTTATATAGCCCATGTTGCACTTCTCTTGTGTGAGAGAGTGTACTTTGAAGCCACCTGTGCGGATTTCTGACGTACTATCAGAGTCTTGACGGAGGTGTACGTTGTCCCCATTCGGTACACCGTCATGTGCCAAGTTACAGAGTGCGATCTAACAAATTTCGATTAATACATATTATTAGTACATAAATGTTGTTGAAAAAAAAAACATTTTAAAAATTATCCAATACTCGTTTTCCGTTTTTACTGTAATGAGTGGGTTTTTTTGTTTTTTATGTGTAGGTGGAAGAACCTTGAAAAGGCTCCGGGCTTCCACTTTCGCGCTAGTGTGGGACTTCACGCACTAAAAAACCAACTACTCACCACGGGGGGTACCAAACCGGAACTGCCTTACAATTAGCATTACTTCTGTTTGGCCCGCGCTCCTTAACTCGTCTCGGGTTGCAGTTTTCCTCCGTTTATTGTTCCAGGGGTTCCGTTATGCATCCCTGTTCTTTTTTCATTCGGAGTATCGTTTCCTCGTAGGTTCCTACTTCCGATCAACTCGGTTCGTCCAGCAGCATCATCCCTACGACGTTCTCTGGCGCGACAACTCCGATTTTGGCACTGACAGTTCTTCTCCCTTCGCTAAAGTAGCCGTATTCAAAAAGCATGTGATGAGCATCGTCCCTTTCTCGTGGGCAAAGACGGCAGCCAGGTGTTCTCACCTTCCCCATCCTGTGTAGATACCCTCTGAAGTGTCCATGCCCCGTGAAAATCTCGGTCGGATAGAAATTAACTCTGCCGTGTTCGCGTCCTAGCCATGGGCCCAGGTTCTTGCTTAACCTGGTTGTCCATCGGCCCTTGTCATCTTCGGTCCAGCATGTCTGGCATCTATTTATCGTACGTTTACGTGCTTGGACACAAGGCCTCTGCTCCTCCTCCATTCGTCCTTCCTGCGAAGATTTCTTTGCATTCGGATGCTAGTAAGTCGATGGGGATCACACTCGCCACAACAAGAGTTGCCGACTTCGAACCCGTCCTGTAGGTACAGCAGATTCGCAGCGCGCCTCGGCGCAGCACGGCTGTCGTCCTCGTCCTGTACTTCTTGATGCTCATGGTGCTGGCCCATATCTCAGCCCCGTAGGCTTGAATGAGTCGTCGCCATAAGCAGCTTCCTCTTGGCCTGGCTGGGTCCTCCTATGTTTGCCAAGAGCCTAGCTAGGGAGACTGTCACCGCCGCCGTCTTATCAAAGGACCTACTAATGTGGTCCCAGTAGTTCGAGCGCCACTCCCAGGTACCTGGCCAACTTCTTCGTGTGTATCGTCTCGGAGCCAACGTTCATGGGAACTATGGTCGGTATCCTTCGCTGGGTTAACATGACAACGTCCATCTTTGAGACTGCCAGCTGAAGCCCATGTTCGTCCATGTGTTAACTCGCCTCATCCCCTGATTGAGCTTAAGTTGCGCCAGCTTTGTGTTCCGGCTAGTAATCACCGCTGCAACGTCGTCTGCATAGCCCACTAGGAGAACCTCTTTCGGCATATTCAGTCGTAGTAGGCTGTTGTACGGCGCGTTTCGTAGAGCGGGCTCTAATACGGATCTTTGCGCTGCGCCGGAGGTTATCTCTTTCATCCGGGTCCCTTCTTCGGTCTCGTATAATAGTCGCCGGTCTTTTAGATAGTCCTCGACCATCGCCAGCAGGTAAGTCGATACTGCGAAGGTTCGGTCAGAACTGTTAGCATGTCTTCCCATCTCGCCGAGTTAAAGGCATTTTTAACATCGATTATTACCAGCAGCACCAAAGGTCTCGCCTGATGGCACACCGTCTCCGCTCTCAAGACTGCGTCGACCACCTCCAGAACTGCCTTCACCGTGGAATGTTCCTTGCTAAAGCCATGTTGCATGTTAGATAGACTCCGGCATCCCTGATGGCTTTCTGCAGTCTTGGCCTGAGGAGTTTTTCGAGCAGCTTCCCCATCGTATCTCCCGTGCAGAACGGTCGGTACAATGACGGAGCATCCGGTGGTCCTTTCCCCTTGCTGATCAGCGCTAATCGCGCGATCTTCCACCATGTCGGGAATACTCCTGAAGCTAGGCACATGTAGAACATCCGCAGTAGCACGTGCGGGCAACTATCAGCTATTGCCTTCAGAACTTCGGTTCGAATGTCGTCCGGCCCGGACGCTTTCTTATGGAGAAGACCGCCATGATCAGTTCTTGCTCGCTGAACGCGGGTAAAACCTGGTCTGCGTCTAGGGTTCTCAACTTTCTCCTAACAGGGTATTCCGGGAAGAAGGGATTCATAATGGTATCCATTGTCTCTGCGTAGAGCGGAGCTTCTGCTCCCTCTAATCCGAGCTTCCGGATAACCAATTTATACCCTCTGCCCCAGGGGTCGTGCTCGTTTTCCCTGCATAGGTTCTTCTAGCTTCGTGCTTTGCTCTCCCGAATAGCTTTAGTAAGCATTTTTACAGCCTTGCACTCTGCAGAAATTAGCGTCGCATCCAGCCTCGATCGCGCTCGCTGTGACCTTCGACGGAGCTTGAGGGTTACTCTTCGCAACTCAACTATGTCGTCAGACCACCAATACGCCGGACGCCTACTCTTCCATGGTTGTTTCCGAGACATCGATGGTTCGCAGGCTCGTCTGATAAGCTGCATCATTCCACTCACCATTTCATCCGTCGTCGCCCTGTTAGCACGATCATCAGGCACTGACGTCACGTTCTCAAGCCCGTCCCTTAAGACTGAATCAAACTTTCCCCTATCCATTCTGGTGACGTTCCATCCAGGTAAGTTTCAGGTTCTTCTCTGCTGCCTTCTTTCGTCGTGCACCTGGAACGTGTAGTTGTGATTACTGGCCGTGTAGTCCTACTCTCCAATCCATCGCCCGAGACGCTAGACCTTTCTACACCAATGTAATGTCTGGTATGGAGTAGCCAAAGTCTGCTCGCCAGTAGGTTGCCGTCTTTCCCTTATTGAGCACGATCAGGCTGAGTCTTACAGCCATCTCTAAGATTAATCTGCCTCGACTCTCCGTGTGTGGCATACCCCACTCTAGACTACGATTACGTCACCTGGAAGGTCGCGGATGGTGTCCTCCAGTTTGTCCTCAAACTGTCGGATGCTGTCATTCACAGAGAGATAGCAGCTGACTAGCGTGATGTCTCCGTACCTTATTCAGACAAACCCGCTTCCGGCTCCGCAGCCGTCCACTCGGATCTTCTGGGGATCGGTGACCCAAATTGCCGCGGTTCCTAAAAGGTCGGTATACCAGGACACGGGATTTCTACTTCGGTACGGTTCGCTGATCTCAAAGACGAGCTACGTCAGCAAATCATCGGCGCCTCTGCTTCTGTTGAGATTGCCTTGCAGGATCTTCACTTTCTCTGTTTTTTTCATCTCGCCCAGCCGATTTTTATCTTTTTCCGTGCACAGATAATATTACGGGTCTGCTTTACACTCTACGAGTCTGTGGCCCTCTTTTCCACACCTGAAGCAACAGAAGAACCACCGAAAGCGGCGCTGCACTTCAATCCTGCGTCTCACGCGGCACTTAATCCAGCTGACGCTGATGCGGCCTTTCTCGACTGCTTCTAACGCTGCCGCTTCTCTCTCAGAGCCTTCCGATGGTCTCCCAGATTTGGCGCGAAGATGGCGATCTTGATACCTTCCGTGGCCTTCTCGGCCCGATATGACGCTCAATAACCTCTTTCACCTCTTCTTCCGTTGAAACGGTGTCGAGATCAAGGATGTCAATACTAAGACGCGGGTTGAATCTCCACACTTCTCCCTGCTTCCCCATTGCCGCCTGAATGGCAGTTTGCAGTTTCCCTTGCCTTGTTGTAAGTTGATGCCCTTGATCTTGGCATCAACTTACGAGGGGACGGTCCGGGAGGTGCATCGAGTTACGGGCTCCCACTTCGCGTGCTTATAGTGTGAGTAGGTATCAACCAAACCCCAAAATTGTAAGTGCCAACTCCGCGCCGTTTTCGAGAAATCACCGGTCAAAGTCGCCGTAGAGTTTATACATAAAAACAACAAGGCGAGCAGCCTAGCGGTAAGCGAGTGAAACTACCGTCCCGGAGGTCTCTGGTTCGAGTCTCGCCTATGCTATTTTTTTATTTTGTTTTCAAATTATTGTTGAAGTTTATAACTTATGATAAAAAAATTGCAAGAAAGTAAAAACAAATTTAGGCGCCTTTATTGATAAAAACTTACGAATTAAATGTCAATTTTTTTCAAATCTTACAATTTTTTAATTAAAAAAAATAAATTACCGGTAATTTAATAAAAAAAAAAAAAAAAATTTATTATTTGATATTTTTTGCAATTTTTTGATATCTCTTTCGATGGGGCAGGGAGTATTTAAAAAAATTACCAAGGAATATAGGAATAAAAAATCTGTTTTATTAATTAAAAATTTAAAAATGTTCGCGAGTACAGTGTGACGGGTGATAATCATTATAAAAACAATCAAAACATTTATATTGTTGACACCACGAACATTATATGAACGCTAACTCGGTTGCTTCACAATCACAGTGTTGTTTCTTCAATTCCGCCGGAAAAGTCACTGCGTTGACGTTGTTGACAAATTATTTTTCTGATGTGTCCAGATTCGCAGCACAACAGGCATATCTGTAACAAAATTAACGATAAATTATTAGTATATTGCATTTAATACTTGATGTCAGTCGGTGCCGCGTCTTTCGATGCATGCTATCCGAAAATTTGTAATGCAAATAATGCGTTATTCGCGTACCTTATCATGTTTTTATATACTGGAGCCAGGAGTTGGTCATGTATTAATGAATGAATTTTTACCATATCCTCTCTCGATGTGATTTCTTCATTACGTTGCAGTAGGTATGGAGCATTTTGGAAATGGCGAAGGTAATTTTTAACTTGACGGTAAAAGTATACATCGCAAGGCTGACAAAATGGTGTGCATCGCGGTGGTATAACTGACAAAGTGCAGGTTTGGCGGCCGTGTTCATCGTTGAATTTCATTTGGTGTAAGTCTGTGGAGATTTGACACCCCCCCCCCCCCCACCCTCCACGAGTCAACGATGTACAGGAACGGATTTCTATCTACGTACGGCTGTATTATTTGTTCCAAAAACTCTTCGTACGTGTTTTTCTCAAGTTTTCCTGATTTTGTCGACGTGATGTGAACATTTTGGTATTTCAACATATATTCGTCGACTTCTATTTAAACTGGGGGGCCGAATTTTCCAGTGACTTCTTGCAGGCAAACGAATACTTTAGGCAGCAATTTGCCAGACAACGTGAGACCGTATTGTGCGTTATAAGAATGCGTCAATTTATTTATTTGTCCCACAGCAATTTCGGTCACTTTTTCACCTTTGTGCGACAAAGTGCGCTTGCTGCTTATTTTATACTCGCATCCCGTTTGATCCATATTGATAACATAATCAGGCTTAAATCTCTGGATTATTTTGCTTGTTTGTTGCTGATATTTTGTAGCGGTTTCCATCAGTTCTTCTAACGTTTTTTTATCCTTTTGGCTGACGTATTTTGGGATATGCCATGCTTCGATTTAAAGCGAGTAACCCAAGTATCTGACGCTTTAAATTCGAAAGTTCCATCTAAAAATTGGAAGGCAGCAGCCATTGCCCACTGTTGGAGCATCCTAGTTGTTACGAGGCCTGCTCTTCGATCTCTCGCCTCGATAAACCGGTCGTAAACGTACGAATTAATTACTTCTAGTTTATCATCTCGCGTCCCTCATTGATCAATTTTTGCTCTCCACTTTGACAACGGCGTTTTGTTTTATAACAATCTTGTTGATTCTTTTTGCAAAGTTGCCAAGGACCACTTTGGATGCAGATCTGCGAGCTCCACGGCCTTGATTTTTACAGCGAATGGAATTCTGTTTCGCTCGTCTGCATTATCTTCTTCGTTCGAATCCGAAGAAATAATGTCTTCTTCTATTTTTCTTTTTTTTTATTCTCCAGTTTCTTCGTTACTTGTTCCAAGAGTACTTTTTTCTTCGTCCGTGTTGGAAAATAACACTTCTTGCTCCGTAAACGTCATATTCCCGCACATGTCCAAAAATCATTTAAACATTTCTCTGCCGATTAATGCAGATCGTTCGCTAATGCCGGAGCTCTCCGATTCGACTATGAACTTGTGTTTTGTCAATAACTGCCGCAGATAATAAACCGCGTCAGCTAACTCTTGTCGTTCTTCATCGTGAGGTTTAGGCCATAGAAGACACTTTCCTTAGTCTGCCACCAAATCTTCAATATCGCCATAGTTGCATTTTCTGGCAACTCACGAACTACTTGCACTTTGCTCTATTTTTAAACGTCCGTACACTTCGAAAGAACACGCTCAACTGACGAGAAACGGTTATTTGGTAGTTATAACCGTCAACTCTCACGTACAAACTAGGGTTATTGTATTCGTGAAATGGTACATGGAGTTAGAATGAATTGGAAAACGACGCACCAAAACCCCCAGCGTTCACAGACAGTGCACGGATTTTGGCACGTCGACTCCCCAAACGTCCGCAGGTATATCATTTTTATGACCCTGTCGAGAAATTTTCATGAAATGTTTCTGACTATTTTCATGAAAATATTTCATCACATTTTTAAATTTTGAGGTAGGTAGGCAGATTATTGTATGGCAAAGTTTATGACAAAGTACGGCTATTTTATTTTTAAAAATTAAAAAGATGTAAGAGATTTGAAACAAAAAATTTGACATTTAATTCGTAAGTTTTTATCAATAAAGGCGCGTCATTTTGTTTTACGGTCTTGCAATTTTTTAATCATAAACTATAAATTTCAACAATAATTTGAAATAAAAAAAAAAAAATAGCGTAGACGGGACTCGAACCAGAGACCTCCGGGACAGGAGTCTCACTCGCTTACCGCTGGGCTGCTCGCCTTGTTGTGCTTATGTATAAACTCTACGGTACGTCAGCGGGCTCCCAACTTTAACCGGCGATTTCTCGAAAACGGCGCCGAGTTGGCACCTACAATTTTGGGGGTTGGTTGGTACCTACCCACACTATAAGCACGCGAAGTGGGAGCCCGTAACGCGATGCACCTCCGGGACCGTCCCCTCGTTAGCCCTAGAAGAACTCCCCCATCTAATGTCTTGCGGATTTGGCGGACATCCGTCCCCAGGTCCTTGGGATGGACCTCTTTGCGAATCGTCCCTAGAATATCCGCGTACGTCGCGCGTCCTCCGAGCAGCTGGTTTAATGACGACTACATTTCTCCAAGGGTTGTCTCTTCGCCATCTATTTTCGCCGCCTCATCTTTGTTTCAGCCTCTGTGCCTCAGGAAGCTTGTCCGAAGGTTTCGCGGGCGACCGATTGTCTTTCTTCTTTTTCCTCGCCACAGTTCGCCATGCGCGAATGTGCGTTTCCGCGCAGATTCAGCTTTTGTCGGGTGCATCGCTCTCCCCGTTCCTGGGTCAAGCTGCCTTGCTCCTCTTTCTCCCTATTTCGCGGATCGCGTCCACACACTCCATGATCTTCTGGAGGCCTATATTGATGGCCATACTTATGTGTTCTGATTATTGACGGCCTTATGCATGTTTTGCAGGGGCTTCTCTATGGAGTTCAAATATCTTTCCTTTCCGGTATACCTGTCTGGGCCTCCCAACTTGCTACCGGGATCGACAGCTTGAGATTCCTCTCCGAGTCGCGTTCGTTTCCCGGAGGGTGTTCCGTCATTCTTGGCTTTCTTAGTCGGTATTGCGGAGGCTTGGAAGCACCTCGCTATATTCCACTCTCTCGTCGGTGTATTTTCTTCGCCTTTCCTCGTGGTTTGTGACCCTAAGCCACATGGGTCTCCCACCGGCTTCGGGCTGTCGTGTAGTATTTCGATGACGACGTCTACGGGCCTGCTTTCGCACTCTGGCCAGACGCCGGTACCAGGGATTCGACTCCCAGCACCGTAATCAATTTTTCTATTTCGACCTCCATCTGGGTTTTTGGTTCAAAGCACCCACCCCTAGTTCTTTGGTCCGCGATTGTTTATTCGTTACCACTAGGATACTTATATCACAACTTACCAGCTCTTGTGCTGGCTTTCCGCCTATTCACCACCTGGGGACGCGTCGGGTAGCCTAGACAGTAGCCGCCGAGTAATAAATGAGTTGCCATACTTGTTATCGAACCCAATGAATCTATAAAAATTGTGTTTACACTAATTTGAACAACGTTATGTCCTAAAATAACGAATCGTTCTTGGTTCCATCATAGAATACGTCATTGAATATGGGGCATTCCACGCCAAATCGGCCCACTTGAAACTTTTGCATCTCGATTTGTCCGAATTTATTTTCTTTTGTTCCTGGTCGCGACTCGTCGCCATGATTTTTTTCATTTTTTGTTATCGAGCCATCGACGAGATATAAATTTGTGAAAAATTTAGATTTTTGAAAAATGCCTCTGTTGAAATGCTCATAACTCCGCGAATAATCGACCAAATTAGACTTTTCTGGACAATTCAAAGAAGAAGATGTACTGTTGCCACGTCCCCAATGATACCAATAGATATACGATTCGAATTCAAACGTTTCTAGTTTACAGTGCGACTTGCATTTGCAATGTCCATCAACAAAGCACAGGGACAACCACTACAAGGGTGTATATTATATGTATGTGGTCTGTTTACGCATAGGAAAAACTTCAAATTCACTCATGTACGCGCCAGACGGAAAACAAAAAATATTGTGCACCCAATAGCTTCTTAACAAACGTAATTTTAAAAAAAGAATTTCTTTCTTTCGCATTCGCTGTCAAATTAATTATTAAACTAAAACGGCATTGCAAAGCATGCCGGGTACCGCTAGTTAATAACAAAAGATATACCGAGCTTTCGAAAAGAAGCAGACCCACTCCCTATCTCAGAATCCATTTTGCCGTATGTAACATACGGCAAAATGACCCGAACAAAAGTGTTATGGTTCATAAAGTTGTTTTTTGTGACCTCAAATTTAACCTGGAAGATTTTTTTGAACGTTAATTTGCGTTTTTTTTAATGGGAATAGCTATTTTTTATCCCGAATTTGGAAAGAGCGGGAAATTCTGCGTTCAGATATGTAATTTTGTGATGGTAAAAATTACAGCCAAATCCTTATTTTGCATGTATCTTTTTCCTTAAAGCACTCTGTAAAATTATCAATAATCACTAGGTGTTATTAGGATAAATATCCACAGTAGTTCATGAGTATAAGAATTTGTTTTCAGATATTTTTTAACACAGATAACTAAAAACATGAACATTGAAAATTCGAAAAAAATAGATTCCATCGTTTGCCAATTCTAAAACTAGCCTTAAAATTTTTCAAATTAACAACCTTTTTTTACAAATATATTTAAAGAAAATCGATGTAGACTAACATTGTTAAAAACAATAATTTGTTGTTAAAATTTGAGAATCTCATATCAATATGGTTAAACAAATTTGTTCGGTATTTTTTATGAAAAACATGTGGAAAAACGAAAGTTTTGAAAAAAAGTCTAATTTGGTAGATTGCGGGAGTTGTGAGCATTTAAAAAAAGGCATTTTTTAAAAACGGAAATTTTTCAGAAATTTATATCTCATGAATGGCTTGATAACAAAAATTGAGAAAACCCATGGAGGCCAGTCTACATCAGGAGTAAAAGAACAAGAAAATTCAAAAAAATCGGAGATGCAAAAGTTCCAAGTAGGCCGGTTTGGCGGGCAATGCCCCATATATACTACATGATAAATCGACTTGAACAGAAAACTCTGTTCAAAAGCCACTTTGTGATGAATGTACCAGTTGCGTAGTTCAGAGTTTATGCCAGAAAACATAAGTGTAAAGGGATGACCGGGCGTAGCATATAGGGGAATGGAGGGTAAGATGGAAATTACCTATAAGCCCGAACCAGGTGAGATGGCACTCGTGTCATTTCGCACACAGAAACACATGGTTACCTTGAATTTACGATCGGAATTAGTCTGGCTAGCGCGAACGAAAAAAGTGTACATGTGTTTTGTTTGTTCAGCGTCAGATTCTTACGAACACTCTGTTTTTTCTAGGGTTATTGTTTATACAAGGTAAGTAATATTGCTATTTATGTTTACAGTAAATACCTCCTAGGGATAGATCGTAGGAATTGATAAATAAACAAAAAAAAAGATTCAAAGGTTAGTAGAAAAGTTGATATCATTATTGGCAACGAGTTGATATTATTATTGGCATAGATTGAAAATTGTATTTTTGGGCAAGATCGAACAGTTTTTACCGTGCCTGCGCATAATTATTTTGAATCTTCTTTCAATTTCTCCCACTAATTGCGCATATTTAATTTCGTGATAGTGTTCAGGTATAAAAGAAAGAGTAACAGAGGATCTTGGAATGAAAAAACAGGCCAGACTATTATGTGGCGAAGAATACGCGGGGGCACTCACGGAGGACGGTACAGTATCCAATATGTTGTGGTTGGGCGCATGAACTGTGTACCGATACAGAAGATGATTGTTTTTTATGTGATAATTGTAATATGTAAGGTTTTACTATAGATGCAATCTTGCCGTATGAGCTGTTCATCCTGCATTCAGGGTTAAAGCAAGATGGAATTTATCCTACTTATGCTTCGTGCGTTATTGCAATATTCCTACGTAAAATTAGTTATTAATAATTATATCATAACATAACTTGTTAAGTACTTTTGAAAGACTGATGAAAATACAACATTTATATTTCGTTGTTCTATTTTTGTTATGTCCTAAAAATAGCTCTACCATCTTCCGCTCCCTTCCCCTATATCTGCAATTTGGCGTATATGCGATGCCTCGTCACAGACACTCCTCCATAGGTAAAAGTTTCAAGATATTTGCATATTTTGCATAAGAAAGAATCCTGCTGCGAAAAGAAAATTTGTCTTTCTGTGTCAGTGTACGGAAGTACCATGACAATTGATTTCTGTAAATGAACTATACCTAGTAATAGGAACATTTCGAAGGCAGACTATTTAATACAAATAAAGTACAAATCGATGTATGAATTTTGAAAAATATATATCAATGGACGGCAACTGATAGATCGGCTCACATGCCAAACTTCAACCCAATAGATATAGTATCGCCAAAGTTTAGAAAGTGTTAACCTTTCAATCGCACTTCATACAAGTAGAAGCACATTAAACTCACTCACATATACATGGGGCATTCCTTGTAAAATCTACCACTTTTGAGCCTTTTAATTTTACTGAAATTTTTATATGTCGTACTACCCAACTGAAAAATCTTTGTGAATTTTTTGCAAATTTGTTTACCCCGCCGAAAAAAAGTTAAACATTTTTTAAAAAACACGCTTTTTTCACACGTTCATAATCTTTTCAAAAATTGCTCAAGCCAAGAGACTCATATAAACGCGTGAATTTTAGTCGATTTCAATAAAAAAAAATTAACGAATAACTTATTCGATGTTTTTGAAATTTGGCATATTGTTTATTTATATTTTTAACTGCCACGAGAATTTTTTTTTTATGAAAAATGGTCAATTTATTGTGCAGCCTTCGGGGAAAAACGCAGCGCGAGTTGTTTATCGGTGGAGATTTAGGCTCTTGTTGTATTCATGCGAAAACAAAATTCTGATTGTCTATTAATATTATAATTAGTCGGCGAACCTACAAAAAATGAAAAAAAAAAATCACGGATTGAAACACTTTATAAAAAAAACTTTGCAATTTTTACTACATTTTCTAATGGTTTTCGTTCCGAGAAAATTATTATTTTTTAAACATTTTCAAAACAAGTAGGATCACATAGCAAGTAATGGTATAGAAAAGTTGTATGCAAAATTTCAACATGATTGATGACAAACTTTTTGAGTTATCTGCCCCACCGATTTGAAACACATAGTTTTGAAAAAAGCGCGTTAGTTCTGTCGGCGCGCGAACGGTCAGTATACGAGGGACACGTTTACACGTTGTAACATGAGAAATACTTTGAATTTTAAGTTTTATAATTTTGCTAACGTATTCTTAAGATGTTATACTAACATTTTATGAAATTTAAAAAAATTGGTTTTTTGGAAATTATGAGTCTTCTATATGAGCCTTAATTGAGACTTTTTTCAGAACAAATATAACCAAAGAAATATTCAACGTTATATTCTATGAACATTTTCAGTTGTTCAGAAAAAACGATCAATTTTTCGAAGTGCGTCATTTTTTCTTTTTTATTTCCTTTTTTTTTAACTTTGATTTATTCTGAGTTTAATGCCGCAAGATTCATACATAGTGGCCCGTTTTCCCTTGCCATTTTTGTTTCGATTGAAAAAGAAATTTTTTCATTTTTTCGTAATTTAACTTAATTTTGATAACAAAATGAATTTAAGTTAACATATCTATATTATATAAAATTTAATTATCGAGATTTTTTAATAGTGATGAATTTGGTAGGAATACTTTATGAATAATAAAATAAATAATCACTTAATCACGTCAAATAAAAATTTTGTGGTATTATTAATATTTCAATACTACTCTCATATTATGTGTATGTAATTTGTAATTATGTTCAACATAACCAAACTATTGGTATTTAAATTTTCCACCATAATTAAATCGGTTAATCAATGTGTGGAAATCTTTAACTTACCATCAGTCCGTTTTACCGTTCCTTGGTCAAATCTATTTCACGCGTTTCGCATTTATACCACCATTTTATATACTGTTTCATGGATAACCTCGTGTAAAATATGACTCAAGTGTTTATTGAACGTTGTTTTGTTGCAGTGCGTTTATTACATCAATATGAAAAAATTGAATGATTCTTCACTGTACTATCCCTGTAATAATCCTAATCATTAATCATTAAGTTAATATTTTGAATAAATGTCGTAGATATATCAACTTAACATTATTTTATCGTCAAAACAAAGTTAGAATACGAAAAAACAAGACCGAAAAATCAGGATAGATCAAAGTTTCAAAACAAAAAAGAGATCGATAAAAAATAAAACATGGCGGTCTTCGAAAAATTGATGATTTTCTCTGAAAAATTGAAAATTTTCATAGAAAATTTTGAATATTTGTTTTCTGAAAAGCGCGTTTAACAACGAAAAATTGGGAAAAATCTCTCGATTAAGCTATTTTGTTTAAATTTATGAGCGTTTGAAAAAAAAGCGCCGATTTTTTTTTTAAATTCATAACTTGTTTCAATTGGCTAAAAGAATTAAAAAAAATACACAAATGTTTTTCGTGTGATCGTATGACATATACAAATTTCAGCAAAATTAAAAGGGATCGGGTTCAAAAGTGGTCGATTTGACATGGAATGCCTCATATACCATCACTTTCCCTACGTACGATTTTTTTACAATCTATTTTTGAAATTTCCGAAAGCAAAGCGTCATCTATGTAGAACCAAAATAATTGGCAACTGATTAAAGTCATCTAACTGAATTAGTTTTGTCTATCTTGTTACACTTATAGGTGTTCGGCATGTAGGTACACATCCCACAATTTCTCGTATATTCCATATCTGTAGTTTTAAATGATCAACAGAAATGATACACAGATCAGTATGAAAATTTTCCGTGCATATATTATCTTTAATTAAATATTGATTTAATTAATTCATGGATTCGAAGAGAAAAAGCTACGATAGAAATTGATCTCATACTTGGGACAGTCATGCCACCTCGCGAGCAAAGGCATTTTGAGAAATGAGGCGAATCTATTTCTATGGCGATGCATAAGCGCCACAATGTAAAGCAATCGTGATATTTGTGCGAAACAAGTATCAAACCCAAACTTAATCCAATATGGCAACATGGTCATTGCGCCTTTGCTTTAGATAACGGAAACAATATGAAGATGTTTAACACGAATTTCTTACGATCTGAATTCCTTAATGTTCATAATGTTCCGAATATTATTCTATTAATTGCAAAATTTCCAGTGTTATACATATAGATTGAAAGAAGCCGATATGTGTGTGAAGAAAAACGTGAGACGTACTTTTTTCTAAACTACTTGCTTTAATTTTCTGGCTGTTTAAACATTTCCAAAAATATGATCAAGTCACGATCTATAGTTTCTAATCTGCCAAATGAAAAATTTATTTTATTTTTTCAGCCAAAGCGAACCAGATCAATCATCGTCACAAAGAGTCCACCACCTCTCTCGTTCACCGTTTCCATCACCCATGGTGAAAATCCATGATGGCAATAATCATCAATGTGATTGTGAATATATTTGATTTTCATACAATTTATTTATTTGTACAATTTACTTAAACGTGAATAAATGTACCTTCGTCATTTAGTTGAAAAAATCCTAAGAGATCTGTAAAAAAAAAGATCGAAGAAGTTTGCCTAACTAAGAAAGGAAACTCTTTCTCGCTCTCTCTCTCTCTCTCTCTCTCTCTCTCTCTCTCTCTCTCTCTAACCGCCACGCATACAAAAAATGTGGAACTACAATATTTATCGAACGACGACCTGTATCCTTTAATTAGGAGAAGTTTTGTCATGATCCCCGGGCAATTTGGTAATAACACACAGCGTGAAACAGGCGTGCATACTGTAACGGACATGTACTACACGATAGAAGCGGCAGCAACCATATCACGAATGCAGATATGCATTGGTGCGAGTAACGCGTGAGAGGGAGAAAGAGACTAGGATAATATACGCGCATATGCTCATCTCTGTACAATAACGTGAGAGACACGGATCGACATGGCAATGGAAGCAATAGTTGTTTTCGATCTCCCGACATAGCTGCAATGGTCACGAGCATAATGAATCTATTCCAGAGGGATGGAACATCCACAGAGAGAGAGAGAGAGAGAGAGAGAGAGATAGAGATAAAGAGAGAGAGAGTGAGAGTGAGAGAGAGAGAGAGAGAGAGAGAGAGAGAGAGAGAGAGAGAGAGAGAGAGAGAGAGAGAGAGCGAGAGAGAGAGAGAGAGAGAGAGAGAGAGAGAGAGAGAGAGAGAGAGAGAGAGAGAGAGAGAGAGAGAGAGAGAGAGAGAGAGAGAGAGAGGAGAGAGAGAGAGAGAGAGAGAGAGAGAGAGAGAGAGAGAGAGAGAGAGAGAGAGAGAGAGAGAGAGAGAGAGAGAGAGAGGAGAGAGAGAGAGAGAGAGAGAGAGAGAGAGAGAGAGAGAGAGAGAGAGAGAGAGAGATAGAGTCAGAATGCGTGAGTATTCTGATGCAGCATCGAACGGACTCTTGTTGTATTTCTCTCTCCTCCAGCCTCTCCCCTCAGATACTCACTCACTCCTTCTCACTCTTTTCACGCTCCTCCCGTGCGCACTACTGTGCTATCTCAGTCTCTCCCACATACAGCATGACTCAGAACTCACATCACGCGTCATGAGAAATAATATCGAGTCGTGCTCCGAGACATAAAGGGTGGGTTTAGGCGCGTAACTTTCGACCGAAGTGAACCAATTTACTGTTTGCGGTTTGTCCTCATAGTTATCGAGTGGTTATACAATACTTGACGTACTTTAAAAGAAAAGTACCGATTTTTTGCGACGCATAATGTTGGTGTAATTGGTAATTGACTACATTTATTAAATTTATTTTGACAATAATTTAACAAACGTTAATTTCCAGTTATTAATTACTCCGAGCAGTTGGCGAAAAAAACTAGACAACTTTAGGTTAGACTGGGAGAAAGTAAATCTCATTTTTGTAAAAAAATATTAAAGATCAAACGATCGGTAAAAAAAATATTCAAAAGGTTAAAGTCGGTCGGTCAACTTTGCGTTCGACTTTTTATTCGGTTTTGTAAAAAACTATTGACGATCAAGCGATTATTTTTAACGATCAAACGGTATCAAACGACGATCAAATGATTCAAAAAGAAAAACCTTAGAAAAGTCAAGGTCGGCCAACTATATGGAGCCTCTGTCTCTCTCGCAGTTCATTCATCTCAACGCATTCAATATAATTTTTCAACTCAAATATGACGCGTGCGCTAATGATAACCAACGATACAGAAAAAAAAATAACTATACATTTACGTATATTGATTGAAAACCGTTCACCAGTTATTATCATATTCATAATAGAACTTGAAGTAATTTCGTTTGCATTGGGATATATAAAAGGTAATAATTCTACAACGTCATATGAAAATTACCCGCCAAACAATACCGATAATAATGACGGTGAACTTATAAAAGTAAAAAATAATTAATACGAATGGAACGCTCTATTTGCGTATACGCATTGAATTTTTAATGGCAATTACTTTTCTTGGTTGAAAAATATATTATTTTCTCGTGTGCTGAAGTTACCAGTCTTTAAAATATTACCTTAAAAAATTATTTAAAAATTCAGAAAATTGTCGGAACTATCGAGGTTCGAAAAGGCTTGTGCTATCAAGTATCGCGGCAGTCTTTTCGCGTAATGCTAGCTGTACACTCTCGTCGAGGTTAAGCGAGGTAGCCCGAGCACGAGAATGTACGGGGGCCCTCGCGTCATTTCGCCGCGTTTCTCCTCACCTTGTCTGCGATCGAGCTGGTGTCGGTTTTTTGGGCGCGAGTCAAAGGACGCGAGTAGCAAGGTGAGGCGAGGCGAGGCGAGGTGCAGCGACTATACTCGCGCTCCTCATTCAGCATGCAACCGGATTTCGTAGTCGGAAGTTGTCAATTTTACGTCAAAAAAATGGCGGATGTGTGGACGCACGAGAATTTAGTAAAGAAAGGCGAGAATGTAGAAGGTCATTTCCTCGCGCCATCTCGTGTTACTTCGCCTCGCATAACCTCGTTCAACCCCGCATCGCCTAACCTCGCCGAGAGTGTAAAGCTAGCATTATAAAGACTTAATGAGTCTTCAAAAAAGGAAATATTTCAAATTTTATGCTAGCTCTACACTCTCGTCGAGGTTAGTCGAGGCGAGGTTGAACGAGGTTGGCGAGGCGAAAAATGCGAGGTGAATCCTCGGTAAAAGCTTGGCGAGGTGACGCGAGGACGAGAGCGTAGAGCATTACAAAATAGCATCACTATTTTATTAATTTATTATTTACAGTATAATAATAGGGACGATAAAAACTCGTCTTATGCTAGCTCTAAATGTAATTTTGGCAGGACAAAAATCATCAAGTTTCAAATTTCGCGCAAACATTTGATGATTTTTGGCCTGACAAAATTACATTTTTTATTCCATCGGAAAACTGGAGGTTCGTGGTATGGAAAAGCATATATAAAAGAAGCTGCAACAAGAATCAAATTGATCGGATGATTTGTCTTCGAGTTATAACTGCAGCAAATTTGAAAAATATAATATTGGGAGGTTGCGAATAACTCGCTGGATTTTCAAATTTGTTGTACAAAAACAAGTATTTATTATATATCCACAAATATATCCTTGAAACATTAAAACATTCCATGATGTAGTTTTCTATTAAAAAAAATCCCAAAAATCACCTTTTTCAGGCGGTCACACTAGTGGACCCCCTTAAGCATATGTAAGTCGTTTATATGGACGTAATACCACCATGCTTTCAACGCGCGTTCGTATTGTTTCAGGGTTGATGTAGTAATTGAATTTATCATAGTTTCCACTGAATCTTCATGTACACCTCTTCTGGAAAAAGCTGAGCGGATAATTTGCCTGTCACCAGGGAAAGGTGGGATGGCAATGGGTGGGATATTTGAAAGGAGAAATTACAAGAAACTGGTTAGGTTTAAATATAATGGGTGGTTCATTAAGAAGTGACATAAAGAGAGAGTACCACGTTTATGTGGGTCGCACTGTCACCACTAACGCTCCTTTTGTTTTATCATTTATGATTTTTATGAGCGTTTTAAGAATGACAGACAAAGGAGGGAACCCATAGAATTGTTCGTTGTGTCATGATCTCGTGAAGGTGTCCACAGCTTCTGCTTCTGCAACAGGTAGCCGCAAATAATATTTGTGACATTTTATGTTAAGTCTAGGTGCAAATAAATTAATCGAGAAAGAACCAAAGTTTTCGATTTGTATAAAAACTTAATGGGCGAGTTCCCACTCAGTGTTAATATTCGCATATCGAGAAGTCGTGTCTCCACACTATCGATCGGATGTAAGCAGTTTTTATTCAAATTTTTCTCCCTTCACATCACTTCCGTGACGTACTATGAAAGTTCACTGATTGTGAGGTCCGGATATTGGATAACACCAGCCTGTTTATATACATAATAGCTGTGGTATTGTTCAATCAAAATAACGCTTCGTATTCGGATAAATCAGAGGCAAAACACTTTAAGGCAAAAAGGCTGCCTGTAGTTCAAGGAAAATGATTGGTTTTTTCTTTTCTTCTACATCCCAAATACCAAAGGTACTCTGTCCATCACAGGTTGAACTCTAACCCGTTAACGAAGAGTCATAGAAAATTTGCCGTAAAAAATGTTGAGTTCTGATAGGATTTTAACCAATCAATGCATTATGTTTCCACTAATCAATGTTGTTTCTCAAGTTTTCTCTAATAAGAATTTTTCCTTCATAATCTCCTCCATTCATTTTTAGCACGAGAAATTTCTCTCGTTCTAGTTTTTTGGTATGAATTAGGACATATGCGACTGCAGGACATGCTGTTGTTATGTTAAAATACCAAGAAATGTTACAATATCTCGAAGTTTGTAGCTATTATCTACCTTGAAGTCATTACATAGGTCCACTATTTAATTTTTTTGATCTGGAAGATCCAGTGTGAGTTTTCAAAATCAATAATAAAACCTAAAAATGTACATCTTTGGTTTGTAACCAAACTATTTTTTTTATTTATGATAAAACCGAGGTTCTCTAATAATTCAACAGTTTCTTTGATATTATATTTCGTTCACACGAATCTTTTGAATTACTAATGAAAAGAAAATCGTCCAAATAAACAACTGTAAATACACTCTTTGTTCGTAATACATTCGCAATCGGTTTCATATTTTTTCTGAAAATATATGGACTAATTTTGATAGTCCAAAGGGCAAACAACAAAACTGAAAAAAAAGCTGTGACATTTAAAATTAAAAAATTTGTTATGTTCTTCTAAATAGGATCTCTCGAGAAATCAAACTCAGGAGAACTTTAATATTCTCTAATTCGAAATGTGGAGGTTTTATATACTCATTAATTTTGTTCAGGTTGAACATAAGAACGAAAAGCCCCATCAGGTTTGGAGCCGAAGAAAAAGGGAGGAACGAGTTGACCCGCACCTGAAAGACACTTTTCAATTGCACCTTTCTCTAGTAGTTTTTCTAATTCTAAATCAATTATTTTTTTCGTGCTTGCTAGAGACATTTTGTTCTGTAGCTGGGAGTTTTCATACTGGTGTTTGTAGTCTACCTGCTGATGAAGGATGAGCGAGCAATAAATTGCTGATGGAATACGTCTGACATGTTTAGACCAGCATGACTTAATCTGTAAGGAGGTCCTCATCCATTCCAACTTCTGAAGGGCCGTTAAGCGTGGATACTGCAGCCCCCGAACGTGTCAAGGCCCTGTTTACACAGATTTGAGTCTCCACGAAGTGCTGGTCTCTCTTTTCAGTAATGTCAGGCAGCATTGAAACGATTTCCAAATTAAGCTTAGGAACTTGAACATACAACTCTGCTTTTCTGTTGTGAAGTTCCAAGATTTCCGTTTTATTCTTCTGAGCAAGACCTTGTTTGGTCCATTTTCTCCATACATTTTTCAATTTTGGGTAATGTTTCACCTCTTTAAACTTTGATTCGCTCAAATCAAATCCTGAAGCCTTCAAGGCAATATCTCTTGATTTATTTTCTGATGATTGCTCAGTTTTCTCTTCAATCTGATGAATATTTGCCAGGTTTTTATTACTTTCCTCGTTATGGTCGGCTGAAAGGATAACGAGAAAAACAAAGGACTATACAGAGACCGTTCAATAGGGGGTGCATGTTATGTATGGTGTGACTAATGTTCTTATTCAACTTCAAAATCAGAGTGGTAGAATAGCTTAGTTCGTGGTCAGAAATATAATTTTTGTTAACCTTCGTGGAATTTCCTAAACATTAGAATCATCAATTACTGGTTGTGTTGGAATTTCTGCTGTTTTATATCCCAGCAACTCCACAACTATTGTGTTGTCCTTGCATTGAATTTTGGGACGAGCTTTAGAATGTTTTCTGGAACGGTTTCCTCTTCAGCTTAAAAGAGAGACGCTTCTGTGATTGACCCGCCTGCTTGAAGGCTGCAGACGGGTATTTGGAGTTTCCCTGAGCTTTAAAAATATCCTTTTTACACTTGTACACTTTTATTTATGCACAGGCTTTCTCAATCTCCTCAGCGTTTTTCATCTTGTCTATGAGATTGTCTCCATATAACCATTCGTCTGAAACCATCTGCACAGTTGGTTTAATGCTTTCGTTCATTTGAGGAGCCGTTAGAAATCTGGTCTTGTAATTTGTTAATTTCTTGTCACCTTTATTTTTGTAAGGACTCTTTTTCGATCGTGACCTCGACTTTTATGGCGAGGTGGATCGTTTCTTTGTATGAGCTGGCATTTTATTTATTTAATTGTATTTTTACTTTGATTATAGCGAAGAAAACGTGTTGATGGGTTTGCACAACGAAACAATATGGAGTTGGCCGAGAGTGGGTACCCCAAAGAAGGCATACACGACGGATTCAAATCCTTATTTTACTTGAAAACATTGTGGTCTGAGCTTGACAAATATGACTACATATAACTATCATCTAGAACGAGACTTATGTTAGAAATATAATGTTTATTACTGCTACCGTAATTGTGATCGTTGTTCCCTTGCCTTCTTTTCGTGTTTCCGATATTTCTTTTTGTAATGTATGATATGTCTTTTGATTTTATCCTCCCCATCCTCCTTTCTCTTTCGTAAATTCATTTTCGAAGAATTTGTCTATTTTACGTCTGCGACTACCGGCACAAAGGAGAAGAACGAGAGCAAAGTACTCACGAGACAAGCAGGTGGCATATAATTGTTTTTTAGGATAGTGAGTCGTTTCTAAATTGTGACGGCACTAATGTGAAGAAGCGAGATTACGAGCTCATCTTGTGCAAGAGAGGCGAAATACAATCTACTTTTTCATCGGACGTGCGTCCCGATGTTAGAATATAACGTGTCAAAACATTACCAAAGAAAATTTACGGAATGTCGAAAAAGTGGGCGGAAAGTGTAATATATTTATTACGTAAATCAAAGGTATTCTTGAGGATCTATTGGATTAATAGTTATGGTCCTGATGATTGGTGATTCAACTATAACGTATACTTCGATCTACCAAGTGGGTGGCCCCAATTGCTTACTATACATTTTGGATCTGCTTGAGTTCCGATTAACTCCTTCGGGATCCAATCTATGTAGGTATATACTAGATACGTGGTATCTCTCTCCTCCGCATGATGGCGTAGAGTCAGTCGTTCTCGCAAACATAGTGTTATATTGGCCAACACATATCTCAGGAACAGATGATACGGCAACATGGAAGACTCTACAGGATTTTTTCAAATTTTACCTAGACCGAAAGAAAAACATACGTGTACCAAAACACATCCTTCTCACGACATATAGAAATAAAAATCAGCTAGTAAGTACGAAGCCGTACAGGCATAGTTGTTCAATAGAAAACAAACATGTCAAAATTCGGTATGTTTATAAAAGAGTTAATAAAGTAAATTTAAAATGAAAATGAACGGCAATATGTATATTAGGACGTGTCTATCAGGCATATTACCTTACAACTTGCGTGCACGACTATGAATATGCTGACAGCTTACATCGTTCTTTTTCTGGAATACACTTATAAACATAAAAGTAACTTATAAAAATCAAATAAAAAATCCTAGTAAATGTATGTGGTATCTGGTAAGATCAAAAGCTATTATATTCGAGCAAAAGCGGACTAAAGGTTTAGGTGAGCAGAAAAGTTCTAAGCTTTAGATTTAATACAACCGAAACAAGAATTTAAATTTTATTTACCCTCCCGACCTTTTGCGGTTTTAAAGCGTTGACATTTGGCCTTTTGAAATACCATGTGGTTTGGCGTTTGATAGGTATACATAACCTCAATAATCAGTAGTGTTAACGATGCCAATAACAAAAGAACATTTTAGAATTTCCATCTACTTCCCGGGTTATCTGAAGAAAAATGCCGCTGAAACGATTTGCGCTACATATCAAGAGAACGCTGTAAGTCATGCCACGTGTACAAGATGGTATCAAGAATTTTTCCAAGGAGATTTCAGTCTTGAAGATGAATCTGGACGCCCTCGAAAGATTGAAACGGATGCAAGCATTGCTGGTTATAAACTCTACGGAAACTGAAAAACAACTTGCAGAGTAGTTTGGCGTTACGCGGCAAGCCATTTCCGTACCGTTACAAACAATGAGAAAGATTCAGGAGGAAGACGGATGGGTTCCGAATAAACTGTCCAAAGTCAACAAAAATTGAAGGCGTGATACTGAATTTACTTTGCTTTGAAAATTCGGGAAAAAAGATTTTCTTCACAAAATTATTACAGGCGATGAAGAGTGATAACCTCTTTATGATAAGATCGAGGTCAAAGCCCAATATCCGTGCCATGAAGGTTTTGATCTGTATGTGCTGGAATTGTAAATGTGTGTTGTATTACGATTTGTAACAGCCGGGTGAAAGAATTACGGCAAATCGCTATCAACAACAATTGACCAATTTGAGCGATACATTCGAAGAAAAGGAGCCATTTACTGGTCAAGGAATTCATAAAGTGATCCTGCTTCGTGACAATGCCCAACCGCATTATGCGAAAGCGACTCAGAACCATATATTTGCGTTAGGCTGGGAACTTCTCCCATATGCGGCATATAGCCCAGATACGGCGCCTTCCGATTGCTACCTATTTTATTCGCTGTGGCATCAATTTAATACACATTTCATGAGATTTGAATAGATACGAAAATACATTGATGACATTATCGTTTCGAATCCGGTGAGCTTCTATTGTCAACAAAATCGCAAGCTACCCGAACGATATCAAAAAGGTACCTAATTGATGCAATCAGGGAATATTTCGCTGATTAATATTTTTTGTTTGTTTTTTAATGAAAATTGAATTTTTCAAAAAGAGGCTTGGAACTTTTTTGCTCGCCTAACATGAACAACCTAAAATGGATAAAAGCTGTAACCTGGCCTGGAACTACCATGTGGTTTAGCTAGTACCTCCATTTTCATCAATTAAGGCCTTAGACCACCCTAGAATTTTCGAAAAATCGTTTTTTTTTTAAATTCCAAATGGTTCCTTAGGACCTCAAAAATGATGTCCCAGAAGATTATGGCTGGGAAAAACCTTTAGGTACTCGGTTTTCGAATTTTAGTAGAAGGCCGTCTGGTCCGCATGGTGCTCATGGCAACGCGCTAAAGCTACAAATACTTTGGCTGAGTACAAACATAAGCCAGCTCTTGCAATTGAAGTCTATGAAGCTATCAAACCAATCTATGAAGAACTGACCAGTGAAGATCTTCTAACTCGGTGCATCGGTGGTTACACACAAAACAATAATAAAAGCTTCAATTCCACTGTGTGGGCATTGGCCCCGAAATCCATTTCGAGTGGTAAAACAATCTTGGATGTAGCCACGGATATTGCAGTTTGTATGTTCAATGACGGGTCTGTTTCAATTTTGCACATAATCAAGGCAATGAACTTGGAAATCGGCCCGAACAGCTACGAAATGTGCCTGGAGATCGACAAACAGCGCATAAAGCGTGCAGAAAGATCGCTGTCCGACCGGGTAAAAGAGGCAAGAATCGCTTCAAGATGAAGCAGAAAAGAAATGCAAGAGCAGGAAGATAATCTGAAAGGCCAATTATATGGTGCAGGCATTGCAGATTAAAGGTATTGTAAAATTATTCATGATTTTCTACTACTCAAAACTTTTAACGCGTTTATCTCAATACTGTATTTTTCAAGTTGGCCGGACTCGTAACTCAAGCAATTTTCAACCGATTAACTTGAAATTTTGAAAATATCTTGAAATATGCATTGTCTATGGAAATACGTAGGATTTTTTTTTTATATTGCGTAGTTCATTTGTTATTAACAATTATCTGACAATTTTTTAGGTAAGTTTTTCACTTTTCACTTTAGAAGGGCGCCATTAGGCCAAAAATCAATATATCGCAAAAATCCTACGTACTTCTTTATTATTTTAAAAATTACAGGAGCTGTTAGTCCGGCCGTGGACCCCGAAAAAAAAGACGTCGTCGCAAAAACGCTGCACAGCCGCCATTTTGTAATAAATCGCTTCAAAAAAATTATTGTAAGCAGTCACTGATATAGATAATAAAATCACGTTTCTGTTATCTCGATTTATTTTGTAGTATTTCTGGAAAAAAATCCCCAAAAAGCCTATTTTTTCAGCCTCCAGGGTGGCCTAAGGCCTTAAACTTAAGCTTTTAAGTCAAGTAATAAGATGCACTCAAATCTCCCTACCGGTGCCGAAGGCGTCCTGAACTCTGTGGCTCTTGTGTGAAAATCATCCGTACTTTCACAATTGGCTCCTGATAGAAACACTGTCAATTCTGCAACTTACCTATATTCCATAAGTGAGGGGTACTCGTAAAAAGGATATCTTTATATAGTTCTGTCTATCAAAAAAGGATCAAATCACATCTCAATTACACCGAGAGCTGCCTGAAATTCGAACAGTAGCGGACCATATCGGATATCATCTTTCGATTCAGGACCTTCATTCGTCGCGTTTGCACAAGCGATCGCAGCTTTGGAAATTAATTAAAAATTTGTATTGCATTCTACGATCGGCATTTCCGATTTGGGTAAAGAAGAACGGTGTAGTGGGAGACTCGAACATAATCACATAAAATTGTTGCTTCATATGTCAGAATAATGTGTCGTGCATACGTGGGATAAACGTAATTGTTTGTCCCACGCACTTCAAACTCTAATACTAAATACTTGACACTAATGAAAATATTGTAACGTGGTACTTTCGAGAAATGGTTCGTTGCCATTATGTATCACTGAAATTTGAGGTAACGCGTAATATTTAGAAAGAACGACCATCAGAGAGACGAATAACAGTAGAAACAGTAGAAATAGTAGGAATACCAATAAAACATAAAAGTAGAAAAACAAACAATATTTGTAGACAGACTTTCCAACCACAAGTAACTAATTAAGAAAATTATCAACTGCTTAACGTATGGAATTTGTTTAAATTTCAAATACCGCAGTCCATTATTTGGTGAATTACTTAAAATATAAATGACATTTAGACACCGAGTTGGTAATAAAAGACTTTACGCCTACTTTGTAAACACCGAATTTCCTTTAGGCGGGGCCCCACTGTGACGGTCAGAGAAATAAGCTTTTTCGTTAAATTTTTAAATGCACTTTATGATCAAGTACATTTTTATTGAAAAAAGCAATAGTTGACGTACAATAAATGGCAAAGTGAACCCCTATCGGAAATTTGCCTCTTCCTGGTAGGATTCAAATCTCTGGTGTGATTCGTCTGAAACAAAAAAAAATACAAATTGCCCTTAATCTGCATTAAGGGGTCACGTACAGTTAGGACTTCGAAAAAAAGGGGTTTTTTGCGAATTTTTTTTGGGGACACATTTAAATAATTAATCGTAAATCTTTTTCCATACAAAAGACATATATTTTAAGTAAATAATACAATTTTTTCATTGCAAAATATGCAGAAATTTTTCCATAACCGCACGTAACGTAGGGGTCCCAAAAAAAAGGTCCTCCGCGGTGATCAGTGCAGCTCGTCACCGGATCGTCCGAAATCAAAATAAAAGTAGGGATCATTAGTTAATGACATAATGCTCCGGTTGATCGAAGGATTTGAAAATTTTATGATTTTTCACAAAATGGTGGATGTTGGAAGTCAAAGTTGTGTTTTCGACCCAAATTTTGCTCACATTTTCAGCTATAAAAAAAAAAAATAATCGCATAGAAAAATCCTTCGTTCATCCGGAGGACAATTATGTCTAGAAAAAGTGAGCAAAATTTCAAGTCGATCGGTAAAGCCGTTTCCGAGGTACAGTGATCACCGTGTTCGAAAACATAGTTTCGAGAAAAACGCATTCAAAGTTTTCAGTACGATTTACATGCAAAAGAAAAATTTCCGTTCAAAGTTACATATCTCCATACCCAACAGTCGGATTCGTCTAAAATTTTCACAGAATACTTTTCAAATGTGCTACTTTTAGAAAATGTAAAAAAAAATCGATTTTTTGAAAATTCTAACTGTACGTGACCCCTTAATATCGCTATTGCTAAGCGCAGCTGTTCTTGATTATATTTATTTTTCGAAATAAAAAGTATTATTTTCACCGAAAATATTTTCATTCAAGATGCTTTAAGAGGTAAAACCACTTCCAAATTTTGAAAAAATCTTCTTTTTTTTCGTAAAATATACTTGTTGAAACCGGCAGCGCTTGCAGCTGAGGTGTTTTTCGTTTTTCTAATGGACAATTCTGGGTGTTTTGCCAAAAAAATCTAACCTAGTCCTTCCCAGCTTCAGCCTTCTCAATATTAAATGGACAAGGCTTATTACTTCATGCGGCAAGTTGATAAACTATTCGCTTCGAATCTTTAATCGATTTTTCTGCTATTCGTGAAAATACAAGGGATATGGGACCCAATAGTTCCTTCAGGTTTTATATTTCATTATTATTTTCACCAGGCCTTGTTAATTTTCTATCTAATGTGGTTTGTGGAACTGCAAATGACTTAGCAGGCAACATGTATCCCATCTTTTCCTTCAAAACGGATTCTATCGCCTTTTTCATGGCCTCTTCAGACCATTTTCCTCTCTTCAATTTTCGTTTATGATTATATACCATCCTAAAAAACAATATAAAAAATAAATAATTATAAGCACTGTGGCGGGCAAGATGCATACTCCATCTTGCCTGATGATCAGTTTTTATATTTAAAACTTAATACAAATTTTACAAGGAATATATTATTAAAAAATAAGTTTTTACCTGCTACTGCAATCTTCTGTCTATAACATTCACCTAAGTGGCACAGAAAACTCACAATTTCAAATTATTTTGTTCTAACAAATGTATATTGAAGAAATATGTAAGCCAACGACGTAATTCACGTTTATTGCAATATAAAAACAATTGACTAGCAATTATGGCGGCACTTGCACAGCTGATCACTGTCATGGCGACGAGTAGTAAAATACTGCAATTAACGTGATTGATTGACTTTAATCACGTGATCGTTTTCTTGAAGCCGTCACAGTGAGGCTCCCCCTTAAAAATGCTAACCCCTCGTCGCGGTGAACGGGAGATCATATTCGCTGAGTCTTAAGAGGCAGGTTTAATTCTTTTTATCTAAATGCAGAAACTGACCATGAACTTCTTAAACAACGTAGTGACAATGATCTCCACCGATGAGTCGGCCGCTAGTGATGATATTACGTGTACATGGAAAAATTTAAGTCGCTCGTGATCCGATCCAGTGTTATCTTCTAAAGCTACGGTAAGAAAGTAAATAGTATAGAAATTAGAAGAAAAACAGCCTGCTATATACATCGCTCATTATCGCTATCTCCTCTTACAATAAAACGGACGCACTGTTGTTCTTATGCAACAGTATCGCCAGCGGATAATCTCTTCTAGATATCTGGATATATTCTGAATTTCATGATAATTTTTTTCGCGCTTAGTGAACAGTAAACCAAGCAATATGTATATTTAACACATTTTGCACTTCCTGCACTGTATCCTTTATGATTGACAGTAATTTTTTAATGTTTTCTCGTTGCGAATACTAAAGTTGCGTCCTACAATTACGATGGCCCCTTTAGGGGACCAGTGCATGGGCCTTAAGTCCTCACATATACCTGGGCGCTCGCAAAACGCCTTCATTTTCAAAAATTATTTCTAATGTGAAGTAAGGGGAAAATTAATTTTTTTTCCTACATTGTTTATTCATCGTTAAGATATCTAAAAAAATAAAAAATATATTGTTTTTTTTTTAAATATCGCTGTAGATAATTAATAATGTCGGGTAGTTATAGTCTGTCGGGGGAACTTTTTATTTTGTTATTCTATGAATTGTTATTAATCATCAAAGACGATTTTTTTCATGAAAATTTCATGCAAAACTGTGAGATTTTTGTTCAATTTTTGCAAAAAAAAAATTCCCCCGACAGACTATAACTATTATATCATTCTCTAACTACGTTTTTTTCAGATTTGAACAATTTTCAAGCAGTTTTGATGTAGACCATGCGGCGCCATCCTCGTCAGCCGCCCGATATTATTCTTTATCTACAGCGATATTTAAAAAAATATATATTAACATTTTTTTTTCGATATCTTAACGATCAATAACCAATGTCGAAAAAAAACATTTACATTTTCCTCTTACTTCATATTAGAAATAATTTTTAAAAATTGAGGCGTTTTGCGAGCGCCCAGGTAGATGTGAGACCTTCATAGCACGAGCAGGATATTCATATCAAATTCACACCACATTTGTTTCTACCCTGTAAACTCTCGAATATTCGAATGCATCGTATTTCGATGATAATTTAAGTAGGGTATTTTTCGGACATCAGAATACATACTCTTCCTGCAATGCACATTTTATGTTTAATGAATAAGCAAAAATCTGTTGATCATGCTTGGAAAATATCAGCAAAGTTAAGGCCTTAAATCAAAAGGATTCATCGTAACAGTAATTTTGAAGACACAACAAAATCAAGCTACCCTTGTACCTACTATCATAGTGGTCAAAGGTCAATTGAATTAACGATTGATATTCGAAGGCTTGTAGCAATATTAGTAGTATATTAGTAGTATATTGGTATATTAGTATGCGATTCGAAACGCGTTTGTTACATGGTTTTTTGATTACTCACGGCGATGGACGCAGTAAAGTGCGTACCTGAAACGTAGTTGCGTTCGAATTCGTATGCTTTTCACATGCTTTAGCGCGTTTCGAAACGCGCTTTGGACGTACTCGAAACACGGTAAAGCGTGCAACAAAACGCGGTTGAAACGCCCCAGTGTTTCAACAACGAAATTATAATATCGTCTCTTCCTACTCTATTCCGATGCCAGTCGAGTATATAACCTCTGTACTTCTCGCCAGAATACAGAGGATCTCAAATATCCTAATTCCAATGTTTGCATAAATTTTATTCATCAACATATGAAAATGATCAACATACCTATACATACGTAAAAATATACATGTAGATTAGATGAGCCTCCCCTCTCCGCCCCAATTCCTCTTCCTCTTCCCAACAAGACGAAACTGTGACCATAATAACACATATACAATACGCACTCGCGCGTGCGTCTGTTTCCACACACATACGGATAATTTAACCACGACACTCGTATATAAGCCTATATATAGACGGTCCTGTACTAAAGTTGCGTATAATAATATGATATAGTACCGTGAGAGTGATTGCTTCTATGTGTGAATATATAAACAATACACACAAATCAAATTCTTACGTTTTCATATACTAGACCAGCAAGCAAGATGATAGGACACTCGCTGTTCCGGGTATTCTCATACATATGTACACACGCGTACACACGCGGACACACAGACAGGGGTGCATTTACGCACACACGCGCGCACGCACGAACGCAGTTTCTGATACATACGTTGTCATCTCAACTTCATTTTGACGTACAAATGAGGTAGTATAGAGTATTATCCCTCACGAGTGATGAGCCCTACACGCTATACGACGTATCCCTCCAATCGGACTATCCAGCGCATTCATTTATAGATATACCGACATACATTTGTATATAGTGAAAAATATAATACCATACTCGAAAACATACATACACGGACACCTGGACACAGGCGAATATTCATAGTAGAGGTATTTGCATGCGATAGCAGGGATGGTAGATGATTGTGACGGTTTGCTCATACCAACGTAACAAAATTCTCTTACCACAGACAAAATTCTCATACGCCGGCAAACTAGGGACGGCACACGACTTTCTATCTTTGAATGGCCTTTTTTTTAGAGACGGAGTTTCAAAATTTGCCTTTTGGCTCCAACACTCAAATTCTCATACTTTTGCGTGTGAGCGCTTTCTCTCATACCTTATACGGCAGGCCAAATTCGCATACGCGTATGAGAATTCTCATACGTCTCATACTCATACCATCCCTGTTAAAGCGATAGAGAACCTGACGGACAGAGAACATCAACCTCTATAGTAGTGATAAAGCCCCATTCACACGAACGCGGCTGTTCACCGTTTATGCTCCCCTTCAAAAGTCTCTGGAATATCCCACCGATGTTCTATCTGGTCCGTGCTAAACTACCACCACCACTATGGCTACAATAACAGCGCACTGCGCTCTGGCGCGGACACTCCACCCCTTTGACCGACTCTGCGTCCACCCGCAAAATTTTGTCTCACTCTGCTCGCTAGCCTCCTTTTCTGTCTCGGTCTACTTCTCTGCCTCTCCTGCTCTCTTCTCTTTCACTCTTTCTCTCTTTCTCGTTCTCTCCCTCTCTCATTCACTCTCTCCCTCTCTCTCTCTCTCACTCTCTCTCTCTCTCTCTCTCTCTCTCTCTCTCTCTCTCTCTCTCTCACACACACGCGCGCAAACACACACACACGCGCGCGCACGCACGCACGCATACACGCATACACGCAAATACTATTTTCCGTCACTACCTTCCTGCCTTTCGCTCTCTGTCGAGCTTTCGCTTGTACCCGTGTTACCCAAAAACCACCCTCGCCGGTTTCAATTTGTTATTTTTACATCATTTTACCCTCCTTCGTCCTAGCCACCCTGCAGCCAGTGCCACCTTTATTTCTCCCCCGCTTTCACTCATTCTCTCTTCATCATGCTTTCGATTACTTTTGAAAGTTCTATTAGCTACCCCGTCGATAAATTCCGTTCAATACATCTATTCATCCCTCCTTTATTTGCGATTGTTTCTTGACCAAGTACGCGTGTGCGGTTATCAAGCTAACAACTGCAGTTTCTTATTCGATGCTGCGGGATTTAACATCGAACAATACCGATAATTTAATTTAATTTGTCTGTTCTTCGTTTAATGTTATTACGCTACGGAGCTGCTTATGAATATGGTGAACAAATATTAGTAAGCGAGATCTTGATCACTTTTATCGACAGGCGATCACACCCCGTTGTTTCTTGTTCTAATCTAATCTAAGGGTTGAAAACTCCTCTCTCTCGCTCTCTCTCTCTCTCTCTCTCTCTCTCTCTCTCTATCTCTTTCTCTCTTTCTCTCTCCCTCTCTGTCTCTCACTCACTCACTTTCTCCCTCCTACTGCTCTCGCGGCAGTGATAGGCACAAAAGTTCGTTCATCGACAAACGAACCTCCGGGAAAGCTTGTGTAGAGCTAAAAGCTGAGCGCGTGCGTTTCGTCATATATAAGGTACATACGTACAGTCCACGTTTCTGTCGTATATCTGGCAATATTCCGATCCTGGTACATTGTCAAGAAACGCCGTACACTAGGCGGATGTATTTCCCCTCTATACATCTCTTAGTCCTTGCTCCTCCTGGACGTACTGCACTACTTCAGTGCTTCGCTATATGTACACATGCGCGTATATTTGTACGTATAATACGTATACATGGTTTCTCGGAACGTGGGAGTGCAGATAATGTACCGCGGTTATATGTACTGGACTATATACCATAGTGAACGTGCACATAAGCCCACGCTGCTTACACTATATACATATATACCCTCTATAACTATATAGTGTCGCTACATGGTATGCTCTGCCCTCCTTCATCGGCGTATGCCTTCTTCCCCGTTTTTCCCTCCTCTACCGGCGTACATATATACGTATATTTCTATGGAATATGTGTATATATATAACTGCGTGTATATATATAACCCGCATATAAGGCACCAACATGTTTCAAACGTGATCCTACGTATGAAGAGCCTGGAGTGAAAAGGGTGTATCGACTGCCTACAAGCATAGCTCTTAGGCCCTTTTGGCATCCAAGCGATCGACATATCCTTTGCAGAGTTGCTACGTCGCGAGTAGTAGTAGGAACGACGTTGGCGGGTTTTATAGTATATATGGAACCTGAGCAAGCACATACTATACGCGTAGGACTGAACGGCAGAGTTGCCTTGTCTCGAGCTCCGTGGTTTCCCCCCTCTTTGCGCCGACCACCACCTCCCTTCCGCCGAACCCTTCCCCATTTATACTCACCCGCTCGCCCACTATTGCGGAGCGAACGGCGACGGCTATACGATATAGTGTGCCCCGGTACTACCAGCGTTCGCGGACACGTGCGCATGTACACACGCATAGAGCCGGTATCGGGTATGCGGTGGTTGGGTAAGACGGAGAGCGAAGGCTTTTGAGTGAAGTACAGGCGTTGCCGTGATCAAGCGAGAAAGTGAGACGAAGCATTGGAGAGAAGAAAATAAGTGCGTATGTGTACCTCTTTTCTGTGCATGTTTGTTTCTTGCGTGTGGGTGGGTCCGTGTGTGTTCGAATGCGTACGTGCATTGCGCACGGAGCTACGGAATAGACGTGAGATGGTGCAAAGGCAAGGTTCTCTCGTGGGAGTGTGGGAGAGAACGAAGTCGAAACTGCTTTTGCTGGTGTGGGGGGACACACTGCACCAAACCAGACCAGGCCCTGGCGATGGTGCTGCCGCGCGCACGAGTGGGGGCGAAAGCAAGAAGCTCGTGTCTGGGGCGGCCTATATATATATATACTAGAGTAATACATATATACGTACACAAGATCTATATGTACGGATATATCTTCGTGGAAAGTAGTAGTGGCAATGCCAGCAGTGGATTGTCGAGGGAGTGTAGGCCAAAAGCAGAACGAGAGAGAGAGAGAGAGAGAGAGAGAGAGAGAGAGAGAGAGAGAGAGAGAGAGAGAGAGAGAGAGATACTGATAGCACGCGATTACGAGAACGGGAGAGGGACGGACAGGAAACGTCGAAGGGGGCAGAGGAGGGAGGGGGCGGGCGTATAACACGCGGAGTGGAGAGAGAAGGGAGACACGTGGAACAGAGAAAGGCGAGTGAGAAAGCTTGCCACCGAACGAAGACCGGTGAGTCGAGCATCCACGCTCTTCAGCCGTGTGTACCAAGCAACCTTCTTTCGCCCGCCGTATCCCCCCCCCCGCCGCCGCTCTTCTGCCGCGCTCACTCCTAACCCTGTCTCCCTCACGACCCCTCGTCGTTAGACAGGCTCTGAAATATCTCGCCGAGAATATTATAGAGATAAAACCCGTGGTGGTGCCTCGCTTCGTCGGCACCCCAGCAGCCTCGACGACGACGTCGGATGCGGCGAAGACGACGATGGACACGACGATGGACACGAGACGACGAAGACGACGAAGACGACGACGACGAAGATGGGAACACTATTCGACGTCGTACAGAGAGAAAGCACGGCCGGAGTCCGACAGTGTGGGGGAGTGGTGGAGAGGAAGTTGAACACGTGAAGAAACGCCGGAGCTATACAACTACGTAGTACGGCTCCTAGCTTCGGAGAAACTGAGCGGGATATGAACTACCGTTATTATTATTGTATTAGTATATAATGGGGTATGAGAAAAAACAAAACGTCGAAAGAGAAGAGAACATATTTTTACTTTCAGATTTTCACTTTTTCGACAAATTTATCGTATCCGTCCTTTTGTCATTTATAGTTTGTTGCTAATGTTTTTATATAAAATTGAAAATAATAGAAAAGATTACACTAAGTTGAAAAGCCTTGTAACAGTTTTTTTATCATAGGTTTTGCAAGAATTTGCACATTTGGGTCATTTCGAACCCCGGATAGTTTAGAAATTAAACATGTTATTTTGAAAACTAATATGGAATATTATGAAAATTACAACGATGACAATTTTACAATTCTCTGGGAGTTGAAGTAATAAATAATGCCTTTTGGTACAATGCCTTGTACAGTAAAAAGTTAAGAAACAGTAATTTTGTAATTGCCATATTTTGGGCGACCCGATATGATTTCAACTTATTTTTTCAAATGACTAAATAATAATTCAGGGAGACTAGGGGTGTTAGAGACTTAATAAAAGCTATACCTAGGTATTTAGAAATGCGGTTCCTCTATTTACCTAAACCAACGATATTTCTATTTTTTCTTTAATACTTTTATACAACTATTTATTGCAAGGCTTCCGTTTCACGTTTTCTCACTTGAGATTCCATTTCGTGTGTTTCTTCAACGAGCCACGGCCACCGAATGTTACCGCGATATTCACTACCTCCGCGAGAACCTCTCGCACCATAATTCAGGAAATGCTACGTATATACATGTTGGCTCCACCTTTCGCGTCAACCTATATTATACGTTCTTCTCTCTCTCTCTCTCTCTCTCTCTCTCTCTCTCTCTCTCTCTCTGTTGCGTGCGGGGGTCAAAAGAGATGCGCAAAAAATCCTTTCCGGCATGAGCCAGTGCGAGAAGCGCTGGAGTTGTATAGAACAAGTGTGCAAACGGGCGAGCGATTTTTTCGTGCTTATACCGTTTTTCCTCATCTGACAAAGTCTCAAATCGTCTCTCCTAGTTTCTCTCTCTCTCTCTCTCTCTCTCTCTCTCTCTCTCTCTCTCTCACTTCCCTTCAAAGCATCCTTTGTTCACCCCTCTGCAACGGATCCCCGGGGAGGAAAAGAGTGGCGAGGATGGGGGGGGGGGGGGGCAGAGAATTCACCCTGTAACCTACTCACATCCACTTTTCAGCATTGCGCGCGAGAGAGAAATTGATTGATTGATTGATTGATTGATTTAATACATTATACATACCCTACAGGCTGTGGGATAAATACAGAAATTTTACATAATATGAATGAGTAGATTATTGTATAAATACTATTTACAACTAAGACTAACAACTAAAGTAAAATACCACAAAGTATCGCAGAATGAGCAATACAAGTAGACAAAATAATATTGTTGTTAGATCTAGGGCTTAATCGGATGTTGTAGATGCACAACGCGCCTGACTACCAATATTTGTCGATCTACCTGTCGCTCAATTTACAATAAGTAGTTGTATTGCCAGTGAAGTGCCGCTGCAATCTGATATGAACGGTGGAATGTAGGTGTTCGGTGATTACGAATGTGAAAAACGGTGTGATCCACGTGCCTCTCTGACCGCCGCACATCCAGTTTCTCTAGGCAGGAGTTCTCTTAGGTACTGTGATATACTTAGGAATAGAAAGCAATACTGTTGTTGCCAATAGAGGCAACAATAATCGAAGTAAGTGGAGAGGGATCCCTTATGAAATTTTAATTTATGCAAAGTTCCATGCACTTTCTGAGAAATACTGGATATGTATTTATTCCAGGTTCCATAACCTAAACAACACCCAAAATTCTCGCCTCTGCCACATAAGGCAGAATAGAAGCGCCTGAGGCCATAGTAGGGATGTCAGGCAGTTTTATTTCCCTGACATAAGCTCTGCGTCGGTGTCACTGTCTCTATGGCCTCTGTCTCTGTCGTCTCTGTCTCTGTCGTCTCTGTCTCTGTCGTCTCTGTCTCTGCCGTCTCTGTCTCTATCGTCACCGTTATCTCCGTCTCTGTTTCACTCTCTATCTCTGCCTGTATGTCTCTCTATCTTTCGCTCTCTCTCTCCACCACCCTCAACCAGAGGGCTCTGAGTTACGTCTCTCGGCAGTACCGTAGCTACTAGAATAACGCTTTTTCTTACAATATTTTGATTTCAACCCTTATTATCGCACGTCTTTCTGTGCCTGTCCTGAAAGCATCCACTCTTCTTCAACTGACATGGATATGTTTAAATTAATGAAATATACAATATTTAATGAAAATATACGAGAAAAACGTTGCTTTAACTTTTGAGTGAGATGTTGAGAGGATCGTATTATTAATTGATCACGCGTTTGAATAATCATCGATTTCCTGTACAGGACAGGAGATAGAGGTGATAGTTTCAACGACCTCTCATATAGCCTAATATGCGCGAGCGCGTTTGTGTGTGTGTGTATGTGTGTATGTATTTATGTATACCGACGATGGTTCCGCTGGCTGCTCTGATGACGCGACCGAAGCTCGAAGTCAAAATTATTTACTACGCGCGGGCGTACAACGCGCACAGAGGTAACTTCTATCATCCTCAACCCCTTTGCTTCTCATGCCGTTTCGTCACCCTCTCTCTCTCTCCCTCCCTCTCTCCTACCTTGCCTTCCTCCCGCTCCCCCCTCTATCTCTCTCTACCCCTACCCTCCTTTTCTCCCTCCCCCTATCCTCGTTCCCTCCCGCATCCCTTTCCCTCCCACATTCCGTCCCCCAATCCGGGGTCCCTGCTCCTCCCTCTGTTCACCCTCTCTCGCCACCTCCCCATCCTATCCCCATATACCCCCTTCTCTTTCCCTTCTCCCTCTCATCCCTTCCGTCGCTCTTTCTACGACCCCCTGTTCTCTCCCTCTTTTCTCTTCCCTTCCCTCCGTCACTCCCCCAACTCTGCCCCCCTCCTCCTGCCTTCTCTTTCGCTTCCTCTGTCTCTTTCTTCATTCATTTCTCTTCTTCTTTCTCGCAGGCATATCAGCAATTCTCTTGGTCCAACCCTTGCCGCTCTGTCGGAGAAACATAGAAGCCAGGAAGGATATAGCCCCGGGTTTCTCGTTCCTACACGACACTGGATCAGCTGGCAATGTGCGTGCTATCCTTCCATTCTTCATCCCTCGAGTTCTCCGTCTCTATCCCGATCCAGTACGCGGTACGAAATAAACGCCTCTCTCTCTCTCTATATCTATTTTTCCCTGTCTCTGTCTATCTCTCTATCTCTCTCTTTCTCCTATTCTCTCACTTCTCATACGTATAGTTTTCCTTTACTCTTGCGCACCAAAATTCAGTGTACGTCCTTTCGACCAACGTTTACAGCCACCGTCCGCGTACGAACATAACATGAAACATCCTCATTCCCTCTTCGCCGTTCGTTCACTCTATCGTGCTCGCTCTCTCGTTCTCTCTCTCTCTCTCTCTCTCTCTCTCTCTCTCTCTCCTTCTCGTTCTCATTCGCCCATTTCTCCTCTCTCCGCCCTTCTCTGTTTGCCTGTTTTAGCGCTTTTACTATTGGTCGATGCTTCCAGCTAATGAAAAACCAGCATCGAGCCTTGGCGCATTCCCCACACACACGGCTGGCGTACACATCCACATTTCCGTACTCTTGATTCTACTGGTGTTGCTTGCCGCTGCTGCTGCCACTACTGCAGCACCTTCTGTCGTTGGTGCTGCTCGGTCTCGATGTGCATTATACCTTCGCCGTTTTTGCCGCGTGCCTCATCTGCGCTGAAAATATACGTATGACTAAAAACGTCAAAAAGTAAAAATTTCAAATCTTTTACCTTTTTCTCCTAGTGTGTTCCGTTCGAATTTGTTTTAACAGAATGTGTACAATATACCTACACGTTTATATTACCGACATACACACACACGTACATGTGTCACAGGGGAATGGTACCGTATAGGTTGGAAAGAAAAACGACCACGTGGCTGTATAGAACTCTCTAGCTGTCTCAATAGCCCTTCGTCCTTTTTCCTAGTACGCACTTCTCTCCTTTCCATTTTCACCATTTGTCTTCCAATGCTTCTCTCTTCATTTTACACCCGTATATATGTAGAATCGACGATGTGTTCTCTTTGTACTTTCGTCATGGCGTATTTCTCTCTCATTCTCTCTCTTCTCGCCCTCTCTCTCTCTTGCTCTTTCGCCCCCCCCCCTCCCACCCTCCCTCTTGACCATATGATTGCTACGTTATATGATCATATCTGCGTTAAAAAGATTTTCGTGTCGCCACCATAGGGTAAAAGAATCGACGAGTCTCTGTTAAATTGTACCAGACATAAAGTTACGGAGTAACGAAAGTAACGGAGTACTTACAATCTCAGAGCAATTAAAATCAGGAAGAGACTCGGGTCACGAAGTGACTAGTGGCGGAAGTACTGTTGTCACGGAGAAGCTATAGTGGAGGAGGCCCTATAGCCACGGAGTAACTATAGTTGCGATGGAGTACCGCACAGTCGGTAGTGAGAACGCATAGCGCTCGAGTCGTACTAAATCCTTATACATACATATATATAAGCATCTACATATATAAGACCACGCGACATCACACCCATATACTATGTTCGTCGGTACTAGCACGGCGCAACTCTCTGTGCACGTTTCGAGCCTCTCTCTGTTGCGGCTCATTGCTCAAATGCCACCTCGGCAGATGCATCGCCGTAGTCCCGCACTGCAGTTGCATCGTGCTGTACGTACCTACCTCACGTGTGGAGAGTGCTGCGATATCGCTCAACGAGAAAAAAGAAAACACTTGAGAATATTCTTGTCCAATATCCAAATAGTTGCGGCAAGACATACGAGAAACGAGAATGATAGCAGTTTTTAATAATCGGAGGTAGTCCAATTAATTGCAACTTGTAAATGTCAAACGTTCATTTATTTTTCATACTTAAAATCGAAAAAATGAAGATTTTTTTGCAAAAGTTCACAATAGAAATATAGCAAAAATTAATTTAGACAATAATCCAGTAATTATTTTATTCCGCTGTTTCATGTTGTCTTCTACTTTCGTTCTAACCCTAGGGAGAGAACGATATGGTAGAAATTATAATGCAATATGGTACTAATTGTCGACAAATGCAGCACTGGGGCGCCACTATCGATAGTGTTGGAAAGTTTATGACGCGGTAAAGAATTCTTTACACTCGTCTATGGTATAAATGCCTTGTTTAAAACATGAATTTCAATACATGTAAACATTGTTTTTCCGTGTGGTAAAGCTTTCCACACTATCGTCGGTGGTACGGAGCATCACATTCGCTGCTGACATTTACCAGGTATTTTCTGCAAGACTGCTCAATCTTTGTATTTTTTTTACGGAAAATATGTACAGAAATTTGTACAATTAAAAACATTCAATATTGCCTAGTGCTGGTGATTATTTCTGCAAATGGTATAATCATCAAATTACCAGGCATAATGAGAATTTAAACGGTTTATAATTATTGACTGTCAAAAACTGCTCTACAATACAACCGAATGCGATTAGAACATGAAAAACCCATGATAACCAAACCCAAACCAACAGAACAATTATTGTAACTACATATAAATCCTCGTCATGGAGTAACAATAAATAATCTTCAGAATAAATTCAAAAAGAAGTACTTATAATCTTAGAGGAATATTTTTGTCGTTACGCCCAATAGTGTAATTTATAGTTGTCCAGGAAACGATGCGCGTAAATTTTGTAAAGCAATATAAACGTTTTATTCAATAATAGTATACGGAGTATACCGGTTTTATTTAGCAGTGGAAATAACTAGAGAAAGTAAGATTGGATGAACAATGACAATTTTTGTCGCTGACACTTTATTCATGACGAATAACATCTCACTAGCCATAACCACTAGCAACTGCCTCCTTCTCAATTTCACATTAACGGTGTCTGACCCGCCATGCCATCAACACTGGAGAATTCGCCGCATGCACGAATTAAGGTGTGTGGCCACCCTGGCCGTCCAGAAAATGGATATATTTTCTAAAAATTCATAAACTCGAAAGTAAAAAACGAAATATTTTCATTTTTTAACACAAGGTAAGAAACGCTTTAATAAATTTAAGTTCATAATACTAAAAAATGGCGATTCCGCAGAAATTTCCGTGGCGGCCCTCCGCATGACACGGGTGTGTTGCTGCAGGTGTATCGCTGACATGTTGCACCCGACAAAAAAATAGCCTATTCATGGATAGTGTCGCTACAATGTAGCGTTACGTTTTTTCGACTATTAGGGAAATTATGGTAAGCCGAAGAAGAAAAAATGAGTACTTTTCACCGTCATTTCACGAGAAAAAACGTCAATAATAAAAACTAATCAAGTTAACCAATCCTACGCTACCTTTCAGATAATGTACCTTAAAGTATTGAATACAAATTCCATGACAATCGGACCAACAGTTTACAAAATTTACTTGACACCAGTTCGAAAAATGTCGTTTCGAAATAATCGCAAAAGAAAGTAAATGTGCGGTTATTCGGCTGACGGTACAGTTTTATGAGACCTACCGTCAATCAGCGATTCCTGCTCCAAACATGTCCCTTTCGGCATCTGATTAAGCATCGTGGGCCTATTTTTGAGATGACCTGCGTCCTTGGCGTGCTTCTTTCGTGCCTTTTTCAGGGTGCCCACACGCTTTAACCCATCAACTTAATCTCACTCTCGTTTACCCATTGAGCAATACAGATCTGATTGGTGATTTTGCTTAAGAACGTAGTGCCCATATCGTTAATTCTGATTAGGGCCTTTTGGAAATCATGAACCAACGGAACCGTACAAAAGTATTGCTACTTTAATTATTTGATCTAAAATAAATTACCTTAATATATTTGAGGTCCATCGAATTGAAAAGTACTAAACTATTTGCATAAAATGCTTGTCTTTGCAACTCTAGCATCAATTCCACCGTCGATATAATACAATAATCGAAACACTCGTGTGTTTATATATATGAGGCATTCCACGTGAAATCGACCAATTTTGAACCCGACCCTTTTTAATTTTGCTGACATTTTTATATGTTATGCTACCCCACTAAAAACATTTTTGGGAATTTTTTCAAATTTGTTTACCCCGAATTTGGAAAGAGCGGGCAATTTTCCGTTCAGATGCGTAATCTTGTAATGGTAAAAATTTCATGCTCGTGTGAAGCGCGAGGTATGGAATAATGAGGATCTTCGACGAATGACTGTAACACACTCAACATTTTTTCATTATCCGTTGATGACTTACATCTACCAGGTTTTTCACGATCTTCGACATTAACAGTTTCCTGAAAACGTTTAATTGTACGCACAACAGTACTTTTGGAGATAGGATTTTCCGCTACTCTGAAAGTTTCATTAAATAGTCGCAATACCTGCCACCCTTTTTGCAGATCACCCCACTCTCGCATAATTGACAGAGATAATCGTTCTCGTTCAGTGAGGTGTGCCGTGTTGGAGTTAATTACCTATTAGAACCCTCGAGATATCATGTAAAATATGGGTAAATACGTAGTACATCACGATACCACTGCGGAGGAATTAGAAATCGCCCAAATCTCGGAACTTTGACGCACGAGTCAAAGACGAGTAGGTAAATAACTCAAACATGACACAGAGGCCATAAAGGACAACAGGCTTGACCTTGACCGAAGGGTACAGAATTCTACTACGTCCACGTCATTGTTCCTGGATAGCACTAAAAGTAGGATAAAAGTAAGATTTGGATTTCATTTTTACCATCACAAGATTACATATCTGAACGTAAAATTTCCCGCTCGTTCCAAATCCGGGGTCAAAATAGTAGGCCCCATTTAAAAAACGCAAACTTACCTTCAAAAAACGTCGACGTCAAGCTCAAGGTCACATTTGAAGTCACAAAAAAAAGAACTTTTTGAACCATAAAATTTTTGTTCGTCATTTTGCCCTGCGATACATAGATTCTAGGATAGGGGGTGAGTCCATTACTTATCGAAAACCCCGTATATAATATAGAAGATTGCAGCAGCGTTCCCGAGCCAAAATTTGTGCTACTCCTATCAATCTCCTACAGTCTATTTTCTTTGTATTGTAAATTCGCAAAAACTCTGTTTGTTCACAGATCCTCTGGAGTCTGCGCTCGATTCCAACTCTGCCTGGCGAGCCGTCCCAACCAGCCCTCGATCTAAATGTTGCTTCGAGCCTACCTTACCATTCTTTATACTTTAATAGTAATCTATTACGTTACATTCTATCGTATTAAAAAGAAATTGTACTTAAATTTGGTTATCATTTCTGCTTAGCAGCAGCTGCTTAGCAGCATCAAATATATAACTTCTATGTATCTGCATACGAATATGTAGTTTCATTTTTTAAAAGGAACTTTTACATTTTATGTAACAACATCAGCTACAAAGGTATAAAATGCATCGAGTTATAAGGATTGAAATAATAACAATAGTAAAATAAGTAATAAAACACAATCGCTTCATTAAGTAATTGCAAGATTAACGTAACAAAGCATGAATTCTGCCGAATAAACGTTCTTATAACACAGTTTAAAAAAATTACCCAGGGCCAACACAAAAAATTCTTTTACATATTAATTCATGCGGTTTTAAAACCTTCACAATTCTCTTATGGCATCACGTGTAATTGTCGTGGTAGCAATAGCGCCAGAGTCCGACAGATGGCTACGATTGTTGTGGACGTATATAACGCAGCTATATATAAGGACATACTGAACACAGTACAGCAGGAATATCACAGATATAATCTGTAAATCGTTCTTCGATGGTGCATGGCGCGCCCGCAGTAGCCTCATAGGAACCATCGTACCCTTCGTACTCTTCGCTCGATCCAAATATGAAGTTACTGTCATTTTGAAACGTCAGCTGAGAATCCGTATGTTCCATCTATTATACGTCGGAATCCGGCCTCGATCCTCAACACTTCATTCAATTCGGCTTACTCGCGAAAAAGCCGAAAATTTCGACTCGGGTTCTATTTCAAGCACTCCAAATGGGATAATCGTGATTATTCTATTATTATTATTATTATTATTATTATGCAAAGAAATGCTGTCTCGGCTATTGATACATCGTATTTCATCGCCCCTGACGATTCACGACAATTGTTATCAGACGGATTTCCTGATACTGGGCTGATTCCGAATTTCACTGAGAAATGCGTACACTCAGTTTCTGTTCAATTTAGTCATTCTTGCGGACAATGCGAAGGTACCCAACAAAAACATGTCCGTGACATTATTACAGTTTCCAGCTGTGTTCGTAAAAATTTGCTGTATGGATGTATTATCTTGTACGTACCACTTAGCAAATCGCAAAGACGACATCAACATCGTAGACAACTACGGCGACGACGAATATTCACCGATCAGTTGCGATTCTCCTTAGTTCTGCCAGTTGCGCGCCGGATGGCCTGTATAACCGGTAGAGTCTATAGTAACGGGAATATTTATATCTATACATATGTATATGAGTTCGCAGCCCGAGGCTTGCTCAAGGCTTGAAAGGTAATACCTTCCAGGATTACACGTCGCAAATTCCACGATGTTTGTGAGGTACGCACTCTCCCCTTTCTCTCTCTCACTCGTTCCCTTCCCCCTTCCACCCTTTCTCGCCATCTCCCTCTCCCCCTTTCCCCCCTGCTGCTCTTACTGACCCCCCCTCTCTCTCTCTGTCGCTAAAAAAAAAAATTTTAATACTAATTGCTCGGATTACATTTATCTAAGCTCTAAATAAAAGTCGTTCTAAGTTCATTTCGAACTTTCTTATTGCCAAGGTTCTTCCGTTATTGGTCACACACTTAGTAAATATACTCAATCTCTCCATTAATCTCTCCCATTTTCCGACGCTGTGAAAGCTAGCGTTTATTCACCCGCTACTAAAGGTAAAAGCACCACGATCGCCCTCTGACACGCGGCCAATTGCCATTCTACCTGAGTTATCTAAGGTACTCGAGAGGATCATCTTCGATCAAGTTTCGAGATACTTATTGTTAGAGACTCATGATATTTTGGACCCTAGGCCGGCAGCTTACCGCTGCTCGTTCAATACAAAAACCGCTCTGCTGACAGTTACAGACGATATTCATCGAGGTATGGAGGAAAGAAAACTAACGATTTAAGTTTTGTTCGATTTCAGTAAAGCACTTGGCACAGTTCCGCACTTGAAGCTTCTCAGGAAACTGAAATTATTAGGCTTTTCTGACCCCGCTATCAATGGGTTTTATTCATATTTGACGGGCCGATCACAAGTTGTCATGCATAGTCAAGGAGGCAGTTCCTATCGCTTTTACTCGTCAGCCAGCGTACCACAAGGCTCCGTCCTCAAACCGTTACTGTTCTCTCTATACATAAATTACGTAGGAGTGAACTCGTGCTACAATAAACCACATGATCTTCGCCGATGACACTCAGATTTATCTGCAGTGTCTCCCGTCCGAACTCAACACCGCTATTGGCAAAATTTCCCACGTCGTGAACGTTATTGCCCAATTTAAACATACGAATGGATTAGCACTCAATATTAGGAAATCTAAAGCATTAAGGTAGCTGGGCATACAGCAGGGAAACAAAACTGACAGACCTCCCTCCTATATCTTTAGAAGTCACTATTCTCCCATACGTGTCTGAAGCTAGAAATTTGGGCGTTATTGTTACTACGGATCTGTCCTAGAATAAGCATATATCCTATATATCATAAAAAGTGCATGCGATATTGCACAAACTCAAATTCCAAAAAAATGATCCGTCTCTACCGAGCTTAGGATAAAACTAGTACAATCACTTATTCTTTCACATTTCGATTACTGCTGCCTCATGTACCTCATGTACCTCACTGATACTTTAAGGGGTCACGTACAGTTAGAATTTTCAAAAAATCGATTTTTTTGTTTTTACATTTTCTAAAAGTAGCACATTTGAAAAGTATTCTGTGAAAATTTTAGACGAATCCGACTGTTGGGTATGGAGATATGTAACTTTGAACGGAAATTTTTCTTCTGCATGTAAATCGTACTGAAAACTTTGAATGCGTTTTTCTCGAAACTATGTTTTCGAATACGGTGATCACTGTACCTCGGAAACGGCTTTACCGATCGACTTGAAATTTTGCTCACTTTTTCTAGACATAATTATCCTCCGGATGAACGAAGGATTTTTCTATGCGATTATTTTTTTTTTTTTATAGCTGAAAATGTGAGCAAAATTTGGGTCGAAAACACAACTTTGACTTCCAACATCCACCATTTTGTGAAAAATCATAAAATTTTCAAATCCTTCGATCAACCGGAGCATTATGTCATTAACTAATGATCCCTACTTTTATTTTGATTTCGGACGATCCGGTGACGAGCTGCACTGATCACCGCGGAGGACCTTTTTTTTTGGGACCCCTACGTTACGTGCGGTTATGGAAAAATTTCTGCATATTTTGCAATGAAAAAATTGTATTATTTACTTAAAATATATGTCTTTTGTATGGAAAAAGATTTACGATTAATTATTTAAATGTGTCCCCAAAAAAAATTCGCAAAAAACCCCTTTTTTTCGAAGTCCTAACTGTACGTGACCCCTTAAACGATAAGCTGGGTAAATTGCTAAACTGCTGTATTAGATTCATATATGTGTTGCGATCTTGGACGCGATATGAGAATTACACCATATCGCCTAAGGTTAAAATGGCTGTCAGTAAAGGGTCGTCGCCGTTACTTCCTGAGTATTACCGCGTATCGTACACTGTTCTTACGCGTACCGCAGTATCTGCAAGAACTATTACCCAGGGAAAATTCGGACGTAAGACGGTCGGGGAGGCAAGCAGAGCCCACTGTGTTTCACATTCCAAATCACCGAACGACAACGTACAATCGATCCTCTCAAATATCTGCTGCACTTCATTGGCACTCGTTACCGAGGGACATTCGGTCTTCCGCCTCTAATGACGTCTTCAAAAACCGCCAATATGACCATCTACTGCAAATAGAACGACAAGAGGAGGGTGCTTAGCGCTTGCTAGTCATTTGTGATTTTCTTCCACTTCTCCCAATAGGAACTAGCTAAATCTCATATACGAAATTATCCAATCCATACTATCCGGAAGCGAGTCGAGCCCTCTCTGATTTGCACCTGTACGGTCTTACACAATAATATGTCACAGCTATTTATTATATTTAATTAGTAATAGAATACTTAACTTGTTACGATAATTCCCATTGAAAATGTTAGATTTAGAATAAATCATGTATTATTTCTGTATTTGCCTCATAGCCAGCTAGGGCATCACGCAATAAATCAAATCTCTCTCTTTCTCTCTCTCTCTCTCTCCCTCCCTCTCTCTCTCTCTCTCTCTCTCTCTCTCTCTCTCTCTCTCTCTCTCTTCAATTCAATGGAATATTTGAAAAAATGCAATATTGCATTTTTTCATCTCCGTACGACGAAACAAAGTTACTTGCTATCAAAAATTGACAATTCTATCGATGGAAAAAGATTAGTTTAATCTTTTTGAGCAGTATTTATATATATAGTTGAGAATATATATATTCTCAAACTTTCAAACTTTCACAACTTTACGAATTAAAGCCTCGGCCAATTTTCATTACAAGACAATTTTTTAAAACCGCTAGTATATATCTTGCTATCAGAACAGTTAAAAACTTTAATACAAATATCATCGTATTTCCAACTATACCTAATCTTATCATTCTCCTTCAAGCAAACTTGCTTATTGCTCCATTAATTTTCTCATAGTTGTGACAACCATAATAGTATATAATATACAAGACAAGCATTTACACTAGGATTTCTCGTTGCCGTGTTAATAAATCCTCCACCGTAAACTGTGTAATTACACAAACAAAAAGAAACTGAACATGAAATTGACATGAATCATACACATATATGAAAAATAATTATTCCAATTGCATATTACACAATTACTGTTTTTGGCCCACGCGATTAAAACCAGATTTGCAGCGTCGCAATTGAACGTTAGATTTCTTCGAGATAAAGATGGTCCATTCATTGAACAGGTACGAACATTTAGTCTTATTCTAACGTACACAAATATAGGTATACACATACGGGATGACTCGGAAGTCTCATACTGCCTGGTACCTATGGGTAACGGGCGATGCCATGAATTTACACGCCACGGCCACGCGTTTAAATCCCAATAATTTTTAAGTACCAAAACCACGGGAAGTTCCCGGGCAGAACGGTAATCAGGTTACCTAACGTTTCATCAGGGTGGATCAGGCAGAGTTTCACCCTGATACGACCTGGATAAGTTATTAATAAGATGCTGTTTGATTTTGAGAGCGTATAATACAATCGAGGTTATATCTCGCCATGATAAGACGTCCCTGATTAAGCGGATTCGCCAGACTTCGTCAGATGGCTACGATTCGCGATGTCGAGCGCTATCGCCACCTATCCATACATTTTTGAATGCTCTGGAAGAGGCTTTATTTGAGTGAAAATCTGTACCCGATTAGCCTATACCCCGGGCTGGAATCAGGGCTAAATCAAGCTAAGCGTTACATGCCTAATCCGGGCCGGATTGTTAGCATGCTCAAGGCCGACTCCCAGCCTGATTAATTTTCTGCTCGGGATGTCCAATAAGAGAGCTGGAATAGGCCGAGTTCGAACGCGGTCATGAAGATATCAACGCGTATTCGAAGTTTAAGGGATAGCGATGTCGCCGCCACGAGGCTAGATCGTAAACCATGGATATCGGATATAAGCCATGACTTGTTGTCGATCGTAGTTTGTTCGGATTTCGCTCACGCGCTGCCATGGCAAGAGACATGCGGATGATTCCACCTCTCTTAATTGACAACTTTGGCTGTGTCTCGTTTAACAACAATTACGAATGGGCCGTGCGGACTTGGCACTATTTAAATATGACACCCGGTATATCTGTAATAGCTTTCAACCGATTGTGAGAAAACCGGAATGTCGTTAGTCCCTTGGAAATGGGACACACAATACCATGTATTTTTCTAATGGATCACTCGTTCCAGGCTCCATCCCTTTTCAAATGGGATACCCGGTATATTCATCCTCTTCAAAAGTCTGGTACGTGTTTTATCTTTTTTAAATCGAACGCCCGGTATATCCCGCGCCTGCATATGTGTACATGGCGGAGGCGACGCCGATAGTGGTGGTGAAATCATTTTGTTGTATATCTATATGTATGTATATTTTGTATACGCAGAGGTAAATTAGCAACGCATACGCGAATGGTGTACGAGACACGAACGGTTCTTCTCGATAGGAGCCGGCGTCACGCACACGTCGTTTGGGATGCTTATGTACCAGCAGCGCGCCTTCTCTCCTGTACATCATGACGAAGACGAGGAGAAGTGCCGTATAGAAATCGTGGGTGTGTTTACGCAGCGTCGAGCGTATAGTAAGAGAGCAAAGGCCAAAGCCAAAGTCGCGCGGCTTCGCCGGCAACGGCGACAACGACGACGACGACACGACGGCCGGTGGTGGTGGTCGTGATGGTGGTGGTGGTGGTGGCGGCGGCGGCGGCCTTGCCATTGCCTAAATAGGTCAGCACGGCCGACGAAGTACCCAGCCGTTCCAGCCGAAGGCTGAAAGAAATCGATCCGAGGAGAGAGAGGAAAAGAGAGAGCCGTTAAACTCTCAGACGCGTTCGGGCGTACCGTGCATTTTCGTTCGACCGGCGAAAAAAAAGATCGTTTATTAAAAGGGCACGACGAGCACGAAATTTCATTGATATAAACGTCAGTAACGAAAAAGAGGCGAATCAATTTAAAATTGGCCGTTCATACATTCCGCTTGGAAACTCTCGCTAATAAGTTTCAAAACCTTCAACGGTATTTTCTTACCATTTTTTATACATATATATTCCGTCATACGTTCCGTTCTAGAAGCACGTAACTTCCTTTATTTCGGACCACTCGTTGACAACGTATTGTCGATACCATCTTCATCTTCGAAAACTTATCCCTCCAAATTTTTAATTCATCTTCCTTTCTAGGCACATTTTATTTTCGATGGCGTAGAGCTCGCACGAGAAGCAGGAGGTCATAGTCACTTAACGAAAAATTGAAAATACAAAATAAAACAAATATTTAAAAAACTTCCGTTTGCAAACTGTTTACTTAAAAAGAACGTACAACATACGGGATGTTAAACTTTCTAGGACTAACCCGAGTCGAAATTTGTACTACTTCTATCAATCTCCTAGAGTCTATTTCCTTTGTATATAGTACTCAAACCACCACCCTCAGATCATTACCAACGCGCCCTCCGGGTCGAATCTAATGTCACCGAGAACCCTCCCCAACACGATCTCGATTCCAAGTTCAAAAATACGAACCTCGGGAGCCCGTTGTTGTTTCCAGATCTGCCTGGCGATCCTTCCCAACTCGCCCTCGATCCACATGTTGCCTCGAGCCTACCCAACCCTTCTTTAGACTTTAACAGAAGTGAGCACGTTTGCATTAAGAAGAAATGGTATTTAAATTTGTTTAGCATTTCGGCTTAACAGCCATTCCCCATCAAATATATAACTTCCATGTCCCTGAATACGAACATGTAGACTCACTTTAAAAAAAAAAGAGCCTTTCGATTTTATTATATATATATACTTAATAATATCAGCTACAAAAGTATATACTGCATCGAGGTATAAAGATTGTAATAATAATAACAGGTCATAGAACACGATCACTTCATTAAGTCATTGCAAGATTCACGTAACAAAGCACGAATTCTGCCGAATAAACATTTTTATAACACTGTTTGAAAGAATTACTCGGGCCAGCACAGAAAATTCTTTTACACATTAATTCATGCCGTGTTGAAACCTTCAAAATTCTCTTATGACATCACATGTAATTGTCGTGCTAGCAGTAGTGACATAGTCCGACTGATGGCTAAGATTGTTGCAGACGTATGTAACACAGCTATATATAAGGACATACTGAACACAGTATAGCAGGAAAATCCCAGATATAATCTGTAAATCTTTCTTCGATGGTGCATGGCGCGCCGGCAGTAGTCTGAAAAGAGCGGTCCGAAGGGTTTGGAGGAACGCGTAAAGGAGACTGCCCGGGTTGTTGGGGAGGTTCCGTTATATCCTCCGTACTCTTCGCTCGATCCAAGTGTAAAGTGAATGCTATTTCGGACCGTCAGCGGAGGGTCCGTGCGTACCGTCTATTACACGATGGAACCCGGTCTCGATCCTCGACACTCCGTTCGATTCGGCTTACTCTCGAGGGGTCCGAAATTTTCTTCTCCGTAATGCTCGTCTATCGATGGTTCATTGTCGTCTCCCCATGAAGTTATTCACTTTTTGCGGATTAGTTTATATTTTCGAAACGAAAAGTTTTGCAGCTACAATTTTTATGCATAGTTTTGAGTGTTCTCATAATTCCGTTTAAATGTAGTGCCAGATGACACGGGTACCTACTCGAAGTTGTGAAGACGAAAAATCGACAGACAACAAAAATTTCCACAACGTTATTCATTCAAAGAAAAATAGTTCAATCACTGGTACGATTTTTCACGATTGAACGTGTTATTTTTGCGTAAAAGCGTGGACAAAACCATTTAACACAGGGCTCATTCGTGTGGGTTTTCCGAGCCTAGAGGTCGCTTCACGCCCCACACTTAGTCAAATTAACAAATTTTGCTCGATTCACTTGCTCGATTGTGCTTGAATTGCAATATACCTATCTCATTTTATTCAAATTCATCGAGTAGGTACATCGCGACGAAAAAATGTTCATGTTAAGTAATCGATAAATCAATGTCTCTTGGTGTATATCGTATAACTACGAGCCAAAACTAATACAGGCTCATAAAGTTTCGCGCATTTTGTTCCCGAGCCCAAGTAAAAGTGTGCAATGTTCGCTCGATGGTGGGTTCTCCCGGCTCTGGACCGTGAGCGTGTACATGTACTTGTTTGCGCGCGCTCGTGTACGCTCACACTATTATCCTCGCCACTTCTCATCCGCCACCACTGCCAACAGTGACTCAGTCTTCGCGATTAAGTGTGCCACACCAATGGCCTCTGTTATTTTTTCTTGCACGTTTTCCTGCAACGAAGAACCGTAAAGCAAGAGAAAGAGAGAGAGAGAGAGAGAGAGCTAGGCCGGTGTAAATGCTTAAGGAAAAGTCTCGGAAGAGCTTGCAAAATTTCCAGTATATCTTACCAGGAATTCACGGCTCTTTGAGAAAGTATCTCTCCGTGTATAACGTTTGGGTATTCTATCATTAGGTCGAACATTTAGTATTCACTACGAAACTCGTGTTTTTCTCATTAAAAGCTTCGTGGCCTACTAAATTTTGTACAAAACGTACGTTACAATAGAATCAAATACAATAAAAATTGTTTTACTAAACAATTACAGTTACAACGAATCGCCGGAAGGGATAATGGTTTTCGAATAATTTATTGTATAATATAACTGATTATATATTTTCATATATAATATATACAGATAATTATATTTTTATATTGTTTGCCATTTATCGTAATGAATATTTATAATTAACGTCAATACTTATGAAGCTATGTATTTATCGTATAACAATTTCGTTACTTCATTAATTCTCGTTGTCTTGTTGTTTATGCAGCATCCGCTGATCGACGTTATCTTTTTTCTAGCGAACACTGACTATATGAACTAACCATGGCGGTTAAAAAACCGTTCGCCCTTCAGGGTTGTAAGATCTGACGCTACTGATAAGGAACGTCATTAGATTAATACGATCATCCGAAAAATTTATGCGCGAATGATCCGATCTTGGGAGGGAAATAAGGATATTCAATAGTGATGATAAGGTCGAATAACCATTTAATAACAATAACTGAATTGAACTCGAACACTGAATATAAGTTAAAAGTTAGTTACACGTATTACGGCTGTACGACTGAACAATAAAAAAGTCGCCAGATACCGCGAGAAGTTCGTGTTCGTCGTGTTGAAGGCGATGAGACACTGGTTAGTCCAGTCTTGGTTCTTATTGTTAGTTTTTAATAAGTCTGGTAATTTCCTCATAGGTTGACCAAAAATAAAAGGTCGCCAATAAGACTAAAACGCGCCCTGTGCCGACAAGGATAGAGTCGGAAAATCCGACGACTCGGCACCGCCCCAGTCTTGTCATAAATATTCGGAAAAACGTGGTTACTCCTATTTAGTTAATCGGTATGATAAAGTAAAAATCACGTACAAGGATTGGCGACGGAAAAAATTAGCTGTATGCCCTGTGATTCAAAAAAGTCCCCACCCGTAATAAAAGGCGGAAATTCCCAACCCTTTCGTCTGGCTGCCAAATGTTTTATTGCTGACCAAGACAATTCGGCATGGGAGGCCTCGCGATCGGAGACTTCTCTTAATGCTCCTTTCTTTTTATTCTATATTGTGACTACCAAACTTTCGTAACTTTTAGCTCATCCAAGTACGAGACATTTGTATTTACTAGTCGATGATTATTGTATTGTCGAATGAAAGATTACAATCGACTGGGAGGAAAAAAAGACAAGTCTAACAATTCAGTATTAAATATAATCGTCTCATGTTGCGACGACGATACGTAAAAGTAATAAACAAAACAGCAATATAATTACAAAATTAAACACATACGTAACGCGTACGACTGGACGAAAGAGCGGGGATGAATGAGAAATCATGAGGGAGGGAGGGAGGCGATAAACAGGGATAGAGACGAAGACGAGTGCGAGCGAGAACGAGAGAGGAAACAAGAGGGATGAGGTTGGAGGTTGGCGAAGAGGTGCATGCTGCAAGTAAGCACAGTGAACAGCCAGTTGTGCGCCGGTTGCTCAGCTGTACCTACTACAGTAGTAGAACTCGATTCAACAAGTAGAGACGCGACAGCTGTTGATGAGACGAGTCCGCGTGGCGAACTTTACGTCTCGGGTTATCTAAAGATATGTTTATTCATAAATATCTGTTAATTTATTTATTTATATGAATGTGGCCACGTGAACCTTAAACTTACAGAATACACAGGGAATACACAATCTATATGATTTCTCCAACCGTACTGATACTTTGTACGTAGCGAAATTATATATAGTACTAATGCGAATAGCTCGCAAGAGAGAGGCACAAAGAGTAAAGTCTACCGGCAGGTAGACGTTGCGATCGGGTTGAAGCGAGAGGTGCTCACACGTTCGTTCGCGACTTCGACCGTTCTGGCGCATAGAGATATGAGAGAAGGAGTGAGGGGCAAGAGAGAAAGGGAGGGAGGGGGCAGAGAGAGAGAGAGGGAGAGCCAGCGAGTGCGACAAAGACGAGTAGCGTTGCTTTGAAACTTGGAATGCGACCGAGCCGGGCAGCAGCCTTGAGCTGGCCAGTAGCACGAGTCAGCCTATCGCACGCCCTCTGCCCATCGTCGATGACTCTTTGGCGATTCTCTATCTTATTGTTTATTTACGGGGCAGTCCAGAACAAATGGGTCATTTGAACATGTGCAAGAAAGAATTGACGGAATTTTGTTGAAAATATTGTCGACGAAATGAAAATTAAGCTCCATTCTCCGGGATGTAGTTCATACATTTTTTCGTCAAGTGTACATTTCTTGTTTAGTGAATTTTTACCGCAATCCCAATTACGGAATTATTCCACTACGGGATATTGAACGTGGATGCTTCGGAAAAAAAGCTTTTTATGAAAAAAAAAAAAAAAAAAAATGAAAAAGATGGAGAGAGCTAATTTTCAAGAATCTTCCGACCCATAAAATATGTTTAACCATGTACCGAAATGAGTCGGTATATCGTTTCATTCGTTACAAATATATTTCGAATGATAAAATCCGCAAAAAATAGACGAAAAACCCGGCCTACTCCGGAATAGACTTAGGTACAATTTGTTATATTTAACCCTTTCCCGTGCCATTTAACTCAACGAAATCCGAGCTCAAGCGATACGGGTCAACGCGTGGTAAACAGACCAGAGTGATTCTCGAAAACAGTTGCAATACCAGCCGAAATGTAAATGATATAGTGATATATTCATTTATTTTACGCAATACGGCTCTTGTGGACATGAACAATAATGTTGTTTCCTTATGTATATACAGTTGCATGGAAAAGCGTCCGGCCAAAGATAATCTTATGATTAAGTAACGTTTAAAGGATGCAAAATGGAAATACAAATGTATCATCGTAAAGTTAGTTTATTATGTAATCAAAACGTGTAATTGAAAAATTATATACAACTATTCATAATTATTTATAACAAAAATAACAATTTTCGCTTTTTCATAACTATACGACCAAACCCAAATTACGCACTATATACATAGAAAAAATATAGTACCTCAAGAAAAAAATTGAAAACGGTAATAAATGTAAGATTTTCATCAATACTTGGTAGCCATATACTTCGAACATATAACGGCAGCACATCGGTAAGGCATCGATTCGATGCCAAACTAAGTTTGATGATTCTATCTTGAGACATTTTTCCATTTTTCTTGAACTTTTTCCCACAAAGCAGCTTTTTAGTATGGACTCTGATATGTATCGAGATATTATATTAGAAGAAATACTGCCTTATGCTCGTCAGAATATGCGCCGAGGATGGATTTTTCAGCAAGATAATGATCCAAAACATCGATCACAGCTAAGTTAAAACTAAGATTAGGAACTGAAAGTTGTGCCAATAAAGCTGCTTTGTGGGAAAAACTTCAAGAAGAGTGGAACACCATCTCTCAAGATAGAATCATCAAACTTATTGAATCGATGCCTCGCCGTAGTGCTGCCGTGATTGCTTTGAACTGTATGGCTACCAAGTATTGATGAAAATCTTACATTTATTACCGTTGTCAATTTTTTTTCTTGAGTTACTATATTTTTTTCTTTGTACATAGTGCGTAACTTGTGCTTGGCCCGATAGTTATGAAAAAGCGAAAATTGTTATATTTGTTAAACATAATTATGAATATATATAATTTTTCAATTACACGTTTTGATTGCATAATAAAAGAACTTTACGATGATATATTTGCGTTTCCATTTTGCATCCTTTAAACGTTACTTTATCATAAAATTATCTTTCGCCGGACACTCTTACATGCAACTCTATGTGTGTATATATATATATATATATATAGTCCGCGAGTCTGACTCGTGATCCTTACCTTTGACCCGATTTTCAGTCCACGAGTCCTACTCGTGATGTTTACGTTTGGCCCGATTTCCAGTCCACCAGTCCTACTCGAGATGTACACGTTTGGGCCAAAATCTTCATCACGAGTCGGACTCGTTAATATACAGGAAGGGGTTAATACAGGATCGTTGTAAACTTTTCTGATTCTTAACGTATGACCAGCCTTTCGGTTTGTACAATATAGACGATAATTACAAAAGTTATTATGAAACGAGGGAGCTGGCAGAAAAAGTATTTAAAAAATCGGCATATCTATAAGGGTTGTATCGAGTCAAAAACATAGGAGACCGAATTCCAGAGGGAGAGTGTCGAAAACAGAAACTCCAAGACGAGAAAACAAAATCCCTTTCGTTTTGTAGAGTTCCGACACATCATTACAAATAAATATTCCTCGCCGTTTAGAGTCATTCCAATAATAATACGTGTGTATTATTATTATTAATAATAATATATGTGTATTTCATAATTTTTTGTAATTTTATATCTTCAAGATCGTGGTCGAAACACTTGCGAAGAAGACGTTTTTTCATTGGCAAAATTTCATTATACCACGAATTACATTCTAGATAATCACAGTCTGATTGTTAATTTGTTAATTTGTCTTTTTTTTAATCTACCATCGAATTTCCATCGACAAAGAACATTATTTGTTTAAAGCATTTTAGGCGCAAGACCAATCTATTAACAAAATTTAGTAAACATTTCAGCAGATTTAAGTAACGGTTCGAAGAAGCTACGGATAAAATTTTAGAGGGCTCTTATGTCTGTACAACGGTCCAAAGTTCCCGATTTTAACATGAGCGAGCTAAGGAAAGGTAATTTTGGTGTTTCTGGAGGATTTTTCGGATATCGGGACTGAACTATATCATAGAAGTTTTTCAATTGTTAGTCACTTCAGAAGGTCGAAAAGAGGCAGTTGTTTCGATTTTTTGGGATTTTTCTTGTGTCTCGTTTCGGAGAAAGCTTCACTAGAACGTGGGGATCTCTTACAAGAGATTAACGCACAACATCGCAACTCGCGAGTTTCTCTTTTTTCCTCTTCCCCATTTCTACATATGTTCTCATGCGCAACCGTTTGCCGTTATGCGCATACAAATTGGAGTTGATAAATAAGCCAAATATTCTTAATAACTATAGTCATATTTTTTAAATTTATTTATTTATATCTTTGGCGTGCTTATTAGTCATTTAGTTTCTTAAAAGTCAAAATGGAGGAATTTGTTCGTCTCGTACGATGAGATAAGAAAGTAAATCATATTAGACGCTATTAGTAATTTATGTTTTCGTTTTTTTCCAATTTTCTCTGATAAGAAATCAATGAATCAGCCTTTGTTCCCTCGCCCTGCATTTTTCTCTAAATCTGCACAGATAATGTCGATGGAAGCTAATCTCTTAATCATCTCAGGGGATATTACTTCTTTGAATTTCGAAAGTGAGGCCAGGATTAAGTTGGTATTCTGGAATACCTCTTGTAAACGACGATATCCTTAAAGATGTCTGAAATTCTTATTCAATAGTTGTACAGAAAGAAAAGCTGCGCTGTGTTGGAAGCAGACTGCTCCAAAACACAGGGCAGTTAAATAACGTTTCATGAAAATACCCTTCGACTCCTAATACTTAAGTTTGCAGATACTATTGAGCAGGTCGGAGACTCGGCGTGGAATAAAAATAACTGATTACTTAGAATTAAATATAACTGTTTATTCGGTAAATTTAAGAAACTCTTTTAACAAAAATAGTCGACTTGTAATGAGAGTGTAGACTAAGCGAAGGGTCGGTGGTGTTATCGCGATGCTGGTTCCTTAGTAACTTAAAATATTTTAAGAATCATCCCGACGCTTCGTTTGTCGACAATGGAAAATATCGGAGAAAGGGAAGGAAAGTTTGTATAATTTTTAAACGAAAAATGCGAAAATGCGAGTGGACCCTTTTGGCCGCCAGATGTGGCCGACAATAACCAGGCCTTGTCTCGGTAGACACTCGACTTGGGTCCTCGCGGCACTCGACTTTATTACCGGGGAAAACCGTGAGTTGTCCCATTTTGCAAATGAAAGGTTTGGTAGGAGGCAAACAGATAGGCGCAGAAAAAGAATCGAACGCTTTATAAAGAATGTTGGGAAATGAAATATTTGTTAAAATAACCGTCGGCTTTTTATAAGCGGCAAGAGCATAGTGGAGACATCGTCACCACACTATCGATAATTTTAATTTCCCTAGTTCTTTCCTATCAGGAATAATCTTATTTAAAATATCGTAGCTATCACAGAAGCCAAATATTTATTTCCTAAACCATCTCCAACTTCTGTCTTGCAATTACCGCAATAAGACGAGGAACATCAAATTTAGAATCATGCGCGACTGGCAAACATTTTTTGTTATTTTCCCGTAAATGCGCGCGGTAAGCTTAGCGCTTCGTGTAAATTTATGGTCTCCATGACTTTATTTTAAAATAATAAATCTCTGGTAGAAGTCAAGATCAATTTCGTGTGAATACTTGCTGGAGGATCCATATGTTGAGTGAGGAGTTATATAAATGATGAAAACCCGATCTCCGGAGTTTATTGCAACTTGCAAGATATCGCAATCAGCTCGGAGGTTGGATGTTTCGAGATCAAAGTATAATATCTCCAAATCCTTACTCTAGAGTGTTTTCTGGATGTTGGGCAGTTGTTTGAATATTTCAGAATTGAAATTTTTCCCGTCTATAATTCCTTAACTCAACCCCACATTGCTTGAACACGTTATTCCTTCGGTAGATCCATGATTTTCCCTTTCTGTTAGATTTCTTAGAGTACGACTTATAATTAGTATAAAAAGCGGGGCTCAGTTGTAAAACATTTGTGATTTCCTGCATGGCTTGTTCCCCCACCATTTTTTTGGTAATACTGATTGTGAGCTGGCCACTCTACAATCTGCATTTTCGCCTGTAGCCAAACATTTGTTAGTGGGTAATTTGGCGCAATCACTCCATTCAAAGCTTCATTTGCTCGATTCGACGCCGCGACTGAAAATTTACTTGTAGTTGTAGAGTATATAGTAACAAATTCTCTTAATTTTTTGTATGACTTTTTATCTTTCAAAGTCAAATGATGGAATCGGATCGTTCACCAAACCGATGAACAATTTTCATGCTTATTGAACAGGTGGTCCGGGTTGTTTAACAGTGCTGGAGCTAGCTGGACAGGGCATATTTTGTATATACTGAAACGTGAGGGGTCGTCTCATTAATTTTTAGGTTCGAGACTGGAAATAAGATTAAAGTAGTCGAAACCCGATGTAAGATAAACAATATTTTTTATTTTTTGACTTTCATAATAGTCGGTATTTACAGTTGGTTGTTTTTATCTTCCCACGACTCGATCATCACTCCGGTATCGAGTTCTTCCTCTCAGCACCGTACCGCTTCCTGGTGATCGGTTTATTCGTCGAGATCGGCGTTGCGCTTTCCTTCCTGGACCTCCTCTTCATTATTCGTCATGGACCTTTGGCTGATAGGCCGGCGGCTCCGTCGATATCTTTAATATATCTCTTATTTCTGCCACCAATTCCTCTAGTCGCGTCACCTTTTGCGAGTCCCAATCCAAGTTGATTCCTTCTTACAGAATTTAATTTTAAGTGTCAAAATTGGCACTCGTTACTATATCCTCTCAATTGCTTCCGCCAGTTTCTCGCCGACTCACCTTATCACTCTTCAAGCTCAAAGACCCAACGTGTGACACTTTCTCTGCTGTCTTATATGCTTTCTTCCCGTATCTCGCTTATGAGAGAGCCGCCATGCGAGAGCGTCCCTCTGTGGGGCGTTGGGTGTACTATCGGATCTCCGCCGTATTCCGGTACCGCAGCCCGTAGGAGTGGGAAGAGCGGGTACGCTGCTCCGTGAAAATACAATACATTTTTTTAAATGAGAAATAACCCCTTTCATTCGGAATTCTTTAAACGACTCAAAATCCTTTTTTGAAGCGATTGAGATCACATAAGTTGATTACATTGGTTTATCTGCTTTCACGAACTATTTTTATCAGCGAACTGTCTTCGGTATCAACAACGGTTACTACTCTTAATTTTGTTTTTTTCTTAAAAATATCCCTGATATCATGTTGATCAACTCTGCTCCATCATCAGCTTCCATCGCTCCTAGCGATCCTTCAAAATTGTTCCGGCAGACATGGTCTGGGCCTAGCGCGCCCTCTATCACTTATCTTTCATTTTCTGTTTCAAGACTGAAAATCGAGAATCTGTCTACTAAAACATCCCATGGTGTTTCCATAGCCATTCAAGCCGTCATTGCACTGCATCGCCCACTGTTTTATCAAAAAAAAATTCTACTGGAATCAAATGTACTATCTCATTACAGTGTTTAGCTGCAGTTCATAATTACAGTCTCGATAAAAATCATCTTAATATTAATTTAGTCGAGTATAGATACATATGTACAAATCATTATGCCATCGGACATACCAAATATGTCCGATGGCACGAAATACTCCTCAGACCCTAACGAACAGCTTTTCCTCGTTACTGTTCAATTACCAGGCGAACTTTTCTCTCGTATCGGTTGACCATCGATGGTGATATTGTTCGAATATTCAAGCATGCGAGAAGTTTATTTAATTCTGTATTGCCTATGCTAGAACAAATTACCCCCGTTGATCGATCACATAAAATATGTTAGGTAAATGCGATCATAGAATAAAAATTCATAACACAGCTGTGAATAAAGAATATACTCACCCAAAACCGTTTTTCTTGTACCATTGTTATGAAGAAACTGTGCACAGCATCGAAGTTCTGTATTAAACCGAGCACTTCTGTTTACGGAGTATTCTTTGCCAGTTTTACTGGTATAACGGCTGAGCAACTTGCACTGGCAATATAAATATATCGTTGAGTGGAGCCTTTCCCTTTTTTCGTAGTATATATCGTCTATGGCAAGATCCTTGTTGAAACAACAACATTTCATGCTTTCGGCTAACATTTCCAAGTCGATTATCCGTCTGCCTGTACATGGGAAATTGGTCTGTTTAATTTGGAAGGTTAGATTTTCTTCTCAAAAACCGAACTGAATTAAAAAACTTAGCTCGTTCAATTTTTCTCAATCTCTCCGAGGTAATAAATTAATTTTTGTTTTCTAATTGTGATGACATTACAATACTTGTTTCAGGCACTGAGGAAATATTTTGCTCACTGGATTATAATGCGCCCGATCTACTATAAACAACGCGGCTTTTCTATTATTGAAGATGTACACAAACACAGTAATGTGAAAATCTTAGCGACAGGATGATGTTGCTGTGTACAATCCAGCTGGAAAGCCTCCTTTTCTCTCTCCGTCTCGCGAGTATTGCTAACTCTTTCGCTTCGGTACACCCGATATATGCCCCCTTAATTTTCGTACACAGTGAAGAGGGTGAAAAACATTTGTATTCTATGGAACAAACATTTCAGGCTAAAGAAATAGGAAGTATTTTACAGCTTGAAAAAAAACGTTTAAAAAATAAATAAAATGAACGTGGGACAGAGTGACAGCTTCATCGGAGAGCTAAGTTATCCAGGGTCGGTAAATTAATTGATGTTTCTCTAAAATATCAGAAATACCGTTATAACAATAATTCTCTCACACTATGTGAGTACAACGGAATGGTTACGCGCTAAGATTCATAGTAGGTACGTACAACCCTATCGGATGTACCACCAAATTCGGATATGTAAACCTCTCGACGGTGGCCTTGAAGTTCTCTTCTCGTCACAGCTATACGAGCCAAGAAGAATCTTCAATTCCACGATCTACCCCGAGAGATCGTAAAACTCAGCTTGAGTTATACGTCCGGAAAGTTGGTAAATCCGGCTAAAGTAGCCACCAGTTTCACTAGCACACGTGCCAGGAGGGATGCGATCTTGAAAACCCGGAGAAAAGTTTTTCCCAGTGTTTGTCTGAACGATATAATGCGCCAGGTATTCAATGTATATACGTATATACGTAACTCGTTGTGTACTGGAAAAAGCCGGTACGAATGACTAGGCCGCAAGACATTCGAGGGGACGTGACAGTAGTAACGTACCCGTGCGTGTCAGTAACATGCGCGTCTCCGTCGTATGGTACCTACGACAGCCACACGCGAAAACTTGATCCTCCTCGGATTTGGCTTTGAATCGTAACTTCGCGACGCGCTTATAGTACACTTTTGTATATGTTTATTCTGTTAGTCTTGACACACTTGGATATTGCTCAAATAATATAATATAACACTAGCGAGTACCCGTCATGCGTTGCAATGCCGGTTTTGTCATAATTTATTTTGCAGCGAATGTCAATGAAAGATTACTTTTTTAAGAAGGTTTATCTGGAACCGAGTAAGACGAAAGAAAATTTGTTGTGACTAGCGTAGTCAGTTTAGTACGCTTGACAACGCTGCGGTTACATAACCCGTACAGCTGTCATAGAACGAGAATTTTGTTGGAAGACACCCTGCGTTGCTATGATCAGAGTACTGTCGAGCTTAGCCTCACAGAAATCGGCAATATTCGAGACAAATTAATTTATTATGAACCTCGTGAGTACTCAATCGATTTTATGAAGCTTTACAAATGTTGCTTATTGTTAGATATTGTTTTATTAATTCTGCAATTTTTGTCAAAAACTGTTTATCTATGATTGTGAATTTGATGTTTACAGGCGAAAAAATCAGTGAAACCCATAAAGGCTATGTTAATTTAGGAAATATGTTTTCATTTATTTCTCACGAACAAGGTATCCTCCAGGTCTTGAAATTTTAAGATGACTTTTTAGATAGTGATAACTATATTTTGATTTTTTTATCAATATCTGTTTTTTTAATTCGTTGACCAGATAAAATCGTTAATTATGATTATTCGAGTGTTTTTGGATACACAATATTTTTTGTTTTACCATCTTGTGCGTATACGAATAAATTAGATGGTTTTCCTACGCGTGAGCGAGCCACACATGAGCGATTTCGCATGAAGTCATCAACCCTGAAAAGTGTAAATTTCTGAATCGTCTTGAAATTTGTATTATCGATAGTCCTACTGATAGTGAAGCCTTAGTAAAAAATTTAAAGACTCTAGTTCAAGGGGTTGCCTAACAGTAGGGGTTCAAATTTCTACCGTGTTGAATGTCGTGACTACATTCGCAGGTCTGTATTTTTCCGAGAAATACACCAATTTAAAAAAGGAGTGATTTGGAAAGTATTTTTTGCGTACTTTAAGAATATGTTATTTATTTTTAATAATATTGATAAGTTCATTAAAAAATTTCATAATTAATGTTAAAAGCCCCTTTTTCTCAAAGAGCGACCCCGTTGGTAGTAATACATTTTTTTTATAAAATAGTAGGATTCTTTCCGAACAAAAAAGTATAGGAGGACCAAGATAGGTCGAGCCATAGTTTTCGAGATACAACTTGATTTCTCAGCAAGCGGACGCTCGGCGCAACGTCGCCCTGTGAGTCGTTCGGATACGCCGGCATATGGTAGAACAAAACGAGATGTCTGTCTATTTCAGCCGTCAAGCTGCAATGCTTAATCGATTTTAATCGTTATTAAAAAATTTCATAAGGATTACAAAATTTTCAAATTGGAACGTTAGGTTTTTAAAACAATCCTTCGAAATTCAATTAATAAATAATGATAAAGAAGGAACAGTTATTTTATTTAACACTTTATATCACAGATTTCCAACATTCATCTAATTTACTTGAAAACTATTATTCGGAGGTTTTAAAGGTCGCTGATTAATCTGATATCAGAATTTCAGATTATCAGATCTGATAAGCTGAAATTGGTACCAGGTTGTAAACTTGCAGGAAGGTAAAAAAAGAATCGTGTCAAAATTTCAGCTCTTAATATTAATATTTAGATGTCACTCAATGTACATCTCTATTTTCCATTTAAATAACACGGGGAAAATTTCTTTTTATGTTTGGGATTTTATACCACGTTTATGACATTATTGTACAAACAAGCTCCTGGCATTTTCTTACAAGTTACAAAATTTGTAGTTTTTTTTAAATATTACAGCGAAAGTATTGACTGTATTGACAAAAATCAAATAACGTTTTTTATAGATCATTAAATTACTATAAAAATTCTTTAATTGTCTCAATTAAAGAACTTTTATAGGAAATTTAATAATCTACAAAAAAAGCTATTTGATCTTTTTCAATAGAGTCAATAGTTTCGCTGTAATATTAGAAAAACGATGAATTTTCGTACATTTTGCACTTTGAATTCGAACATCATTTGAATGGCTAAGTATATCAAAAAAAGTATAAGAGATTTTTTTTGTAGAGCATTCAATTCTCTATAAGAATATGCCGGCAGCTTGTTTGTACAATATGTCATGACCGTGGTATAATACTCCAGACATAAATAGACATTTTCCCTATGTTATTTAAATGGGAAATAGAGACGTGTTTTTCGAGACCTCTGAATATTAATATTAAAAGCTCAAATTTGGACAGGCTTCTTTTTTACCTTCCTGCAAGTTTAAAGCCTTGTGCCAGGATTAAAAGAGAAAGTTGCCCAAAAATGACACAGATATATACGAGGTATTCCATGGGAAATCGGCCATCAAACTGCCGGCCCCTCTTCCATTTTTACCAAAATCTTTTCCGTCATAGTACTTAATGAAAAGAGCAAGTCATAAAATTATTACATTTTTTTCGCCATTTTTTCGCCATTTTTTTGTTGAGTTATGAAATTTTTGAAAATTCCGAAACAAAATATTCAAATGCAAATAACTCCAGACCAAGGCATTTTTAGTAATTGTATAAGTGCATAAAATTATACGTCCTGAACTGGTTTTTGAGAAAAGAATAAGGGAAAAATCATTTACAAATGTCTCGATGTTTTTTTTTTAGGAAATCCAAAAACATCAATTTTTGGTTCAAAATTTTCAATGATTCAAATTGTTCTGAAGATGAAAAAATTTTTACGCGATTTTCATTATTCATACTTCATTGGTTATATCAAACTTGACCATACATATTCTATTTGCTTTAACATGAATGCATAACTGAACCTGTGCATATGAAACTTGACGTGTTTGAAAATATGGCTTGCCAGCGGCAGCCGCTTCGGCATTTTGGGCAGCACCTACTGGGCGTCCGCATTTATTCGCCAGTTCGAATGGGCATCGAAACCCAACAGTTTACCAGATATCATGTTCAAGTTTTCCCCTCTAGAGGATTACAAAGCTGCCAAAGTACGTTTGGAATAACGATTCAAACAAACCAAAAGGATACCAGGAACGCAACAAATACATTGTATAATCCCCGGAAATAATGAAGATCTCAATATAAAAAAAATTTCATATTCCGACAATATTGAATCTCTCAAAATCTTAAACCCATAAATTCGCGAATAACATTATTATTGTCAAGAATAAATGGTTTATATCTCATTCTCTTACTATATTGATTAACTTTCGTTGAAATTTCGATTTTCCCATAATTTTCAAAATATTGAAAAAAATAGTAAATATCGAGATTCCACGATGAAACTAGTCTAGATTTTTTAGAAATCGCAAGAGGAATTCGGAAAGTAAATGAAACAAAAATCGGTAACGTCATACTTGATGTTTTTTGATTTGGTCAAAAAAAGATCGTCGAGAAATTTGTAAATAATTGTTTCGTTATTCTTTTCTCAAAAAGCAGTTCGGGACGCATAACTTGACGCACTTATAACATTACTAAAAATGTCTTGTTCTGAAGTTATTTGCATTTGAATATTTTTTTCGGAAGTTTAAAACATTCATAACTTAACAAAAAATGGCGAAAAAGTACTAAAAATTTCATGACTTGCACTTTTCATTAAGTACTACGAGGGAAAAAATGTTGGTCAAAATCGAAGAGGGATCGGCAGTTTAATGACCGATTTCCCGTGGAATACGTCATATACATAAATGTAATTTTTTTTGTCCCGCATACGTTTATTTTTTTATATAAAACTATTCTGCTAATCCAGAAATCTTCGCGGGGGTGCTCACTACACTCGCCAAATTTTCATCGCAAACCGATGAATGGTATAGGGCCGCATACGGGACAAACAAACTAGGAACAGTCTTTCATTTTTATATACATACGTATATAGAGATATATTACTTCGAGCCGACAAAAATAACGAATTATTAAGGAGATTTGGAACAAAAGTTACAATGGTATTTACTTAAAAATATAACAAATTATTTTAATTCAATACATTTTATGAACTATTCGTGCGAATTAAAATAAAAGTTACGACTTTGAATTCGTGACTCGGTTAATTTCGATTTACCCATTGGTTCATAATCAAAGAGTGGAAACGCGTATTTGCATATGACAGGGTTATCCCAAAAATTGTATTGGTACCAACGAACGAATACTTTGTAAACGAGAGGGATCAACAAAGAAGCAATCTGTAAATTTTAAACTTGTGGGCACTTCAATATTTTCTTCAAGTGTAGGAATAAAAATTATGATATCACGTATGATATATCACGTTTTTGAGCTCAATCACGTCTACACAATAATATACACGTATCGTAAATATTATCTATACGGGTATCTGCCGCTCCGATATTCTTTACGTGAATTAACCAATTCGATAGACTATCTACGGCTTATTTTCAAAGTCAAGTGTTTCGCTCATCCGTCAATGAACGAGACAGTCACGTTTTACTACCTTATCGTATTATTCATTCGGGTTACAACATCCCGGAGCGTCGTTCAATGACACGAGAAATCATGAGTGAATTTATAGACCGGCTTATATATACAGGATTGACCATTTTAAACCCCCGTTTCGTATAAAAGTCTCAACCTTTGAAAGTGAACTTACAATGGCATTGATTGTTTGATTTTAAGTAGCGATTTTCTAGGTCATTTCGAGGGTATCTTTTTTTGTTTAATACGAACTAGTTTTTTTACAGATTCGTATTCTACATAAAAAAAAATAAGATACTTTTGTTCGCAACATTTCTCAGAAAATGTCAATTTTTAAAAATACTTAAGTAGCAAAATTCGCAGAAATTTTTGGTTTTGCACAAATTATTTACTTGAAACCCAAAGCTTTTTAAGAGTAGTCGGAGGAGGTGAAAAGCGCTTAAATTAAGGTAAGGATTCTTAGAGGAGATTAACCAAAGTTTTAATTAATCTTTATAAGATTATTTCAACTTATCAACCCGTGAAACCTTCCGATATTTTAATTTCCGAAGTGAAAAATAGTAGCTTCTCTTCAACAATATTTAAAAACTAAAAAATTTAGTTCAAAAGTAAGCTTAATTAAAAACCCACTAGTCGTACAAAAATTATTAAAATTTATTTCCCCTAAATTAATTAAATCTTTTTCTTGTTCCTTAAAAATCCTTGTCTAAACTTAATTATTTCTGGCCCCCTTGGGACTTCTCTTAAAAAAAAAACTTTAATTTTCGAGAAAAAAATTTATGAAAATCCTAAAATTCCGGCATATTTTGCTAATTACCATCAAGAATTGAGATATTCTCAACAAAAAAATTAGGAACAAAATTTTCTTATTTATTTATATAGAATACGAATCTGCAAAAAAATATACTGAATCTCATGTAAAAAAAGAGTTGACCTTGACATGACCTTGCAAACCTCCACCTAAGATCAAACAAGTAATGCCTTTTTACGCCCCCTTTCAAACCTTGAAACTTTTACAGGAAACATTTTCAAAAACAATTGTATTATTCACAGATATTCGGCTGAGGAGTTTAAAATGGGACACCCTGTATATCGGTATACACAGAAAATAAATAATAACGAGTTCTCTCGCACGACACAGAATTAATCGATCAATGAATTGAATTTTCACCGTATATGATATTAATGTGAAAAAGTCACGGCGTAAGGTATTATAAAATCCAAAAATAAAACAAAACAGGATATAGGTATACGAAAAAGATCGACGAGACTTGTCGGACGAAAGCGCCGAGGCGACGATTAGCCAAGTTTCCTCTCCACAGACCCTCGCCGATTTATTAATGATAGCTCCGATGTTTTCGTCTATATATACAACAAAACATACATAAAATATTATATTTATGTACAGTCGAGATGACTTACAATATATGGAAAACCAGCGCGACATCGGAAAGACGCGGAGCGTAAGATTGTGCGGAAAGAAGAGAAATCTACATATATATATCGATGGCGGAGCGACGCAGAGAGAGAGAGAGAGAGAAAAAAAAGAAGTGGGTAGTATTGGGGCAGGTCGTTTACATGGTCGCGTCAACGAACCGAACAACGAAAAGTATATGTGCCGAAACAAAGACAGACCTCGATAGAGAAAGAGAGAGAGAGAGAGAGAGAGTGACAGACAACTGAGCAAACTTTGCCGAGGGACGGTGAGAAAGGGACGGGAATATTGAATGCGGCGAATATCAGAGAGATAGACAGAGAGAGGGAGAGAAAGAGTGACAAACGACGAGAGAGAAAAAGAAACGAGAGGAGCAATCGGTCGTTACGTAATGGGTATCTGTGGCAAGATTAGTTTTACGAGGCAGTGAGTCAGGCCAGTGCGCGGGGTGCTTTATGGCGAGACTCACGTTCGCGAACTTCCGCGCAAGCTCCGTCTGTCACCCAGCGGTCGTCGACGTTGACACGGCCGCGGTCCGACGCGTGGGCACGCGCCAAATCATTGTTCTCCGAATATTAATCGTTTCGTATGATATAACCAACTGGTAGAATTACTCTCTCCCTCCTTCCCTACGTCTCTCTCTCTCGCTCTCTCTCTCTCACCCTTCTTCTCGCCCAGCCTCAACCTCTCTCTCTCTCTCTCTCTTCCTCTCTCAATCTCTCCCTCTTTCGGCACACGCGAAGTGAACATATTTTACGTGAGAGACGTACACACACAGACACACACGAGCGCGCGCGCGCGCGCATGCAACCACACTCCAGGTCGACTGGGGAGACCGTGAAATTTGTTGTAGGTCACGTTATGGCCTCTGCTTACATACTCGCATTCCGGGTGTTCATATGTATATTATTGGGTCGCGGATAGAGTCGTAATACTTGAACTATCTATACATATATAGGTATATACATAAAATTGAGCGTGTATTAGATACGTACATACGAGCATCCGCACGTTCCAATAAGATATGTACGTATTTATATATACAGGATGTCCCATTTTAATCTCCCCAGCCGAATATTTTTGAACGATATAATTGTTTTAAACGATGTTTTCTGTAAAAGTTTGAACCTTAGGTCGAACTTTTCAAGGTCATTTCGAGGTCAACTCCTTTTTTAAAATTGGAAATAGTATTTTTTTTGTTTTGCATTTTTCAGACACTTCTGATTTTTCAGAAATTCTTTATCCGAAAAATAAAGATTTTTAAGAGAAGTCGCAAGAAGTAAAAAAGGCTTACTTACATGTACGTAAAAATTCTTAGAGAATATATTTTATTATACTTTAATTAATCTTCAAAGAATAATTTTTCCTTTCTAAACGTACAATTTTCCGTTCTTTTCATTTCCGAAGCCGAAATTAGTACCGACTTTCTATTAAAAAATAAATTTAATACTTTGCACAAAAAATAATTAAAACGTTTTTTTTTTAATTCGTCCAAACTTTGAAAAAATATTCCCTATTTGCTTTACTTTCCTGCGAGTTTTGAACAATTGACGTTTTCTGAAAACAAATTTCAAACCATAGTAGGTATCTTATTTTTTTGTGTGTGAAACACGAATCCGTTAAAAAGAATATACTCGTCCCTATTTGAAGAAAAAAAGAAGTTGACCTTAAAGTGATCTTAGAAACCTCCACCTAAGATCAAACAAGTAATGCACTTTTACGTCATCTCCTTCCAAACCTTGAAACTTTTATACGAAACATTGTTTTCTAATAATGCTATTGTTCGAAGATATTCGACGGCGGACTTGAAAATGAGACGACCTTTACATGCACACACCGTCATTATGAATAGATCCACATGTTTCTATACCTATATAATGGATACCCATTAGTCAAATCATTCTTCCTTACATTTCAATACTTCCTATAAGTTCGATAAATATTGTAGTGCACACAATTTCATACATAATATATTCATTAGCATGTAATCTGCGAGATTGTATATGGTGCTCGTACAGAAGTATGAAAGGGGCATATAACGAGACGAACAGGTGCACGGTTCTAATAATAAGTGTATAATTTTAAACTTCACAAAGTATCGACATGTCCCTACGTCGGTCATGCTGGTTCGCGGGCCTTTTCTTCTACTTACCTACCAACTGCGCAGTGAAAACGTTAAGGTTGTCGCCTAGCTCCGCGTTAGTCAGACAGCATGTGTTGCATCAAATAAAACACGATGCAGCATAGTTCAACAACCTTACGACATTATAATTATTACAGATTGATTCAATTTTGAACATGCAATCAATTCGTGATAACTTGTATAGGGCACTAGACGGCGGAATAAGGCGAAATAATTTTAACACCGGTTTATAATTGAATTTCTGTTCATGAGGTGAATACTTACTCTCTCATATTTATAAGTCTCAGAACAAGAAAAGGTGACAAATGCCGAGATTGTAAATTTTACAAAATTATGATTTTCACCCTATTTATTTTGAGAAATGACAGGCGGATAAATAGGTGCGTTGTGATGAGATAACAATTACATATAGATACAGGGTGGGGCAAAAGTCCGGCAACGGTCCGATAATTCTAAAAGGGCAGTTCGTTTCTGAAAAAGTTTTAGACAGCGGGGGTGAGGGGGTTGGGATGGATTTCGGTTCAAAAGATTGCAATTTCTAAATCAAGCAACTTTTGTCTGAAACAAACTGCCCTTTTAGAATTATCGGGCCGTTGCCGGACTTTTGCACCACCCTGTATACATATATTTATTTAAAAAATCAGTAGAGCTTTGAAAAGTGTAAATTTTTCCATCGTATCGTTTACTCGAAATGCCAAATGAAATTTTTATGGAAATTAGTTCTCGATGTATAACATGATACCGAAGACTTGGAGCTCATCATTTTTTATTGCTTTCTGGATATTTCATCGAGAAGATTGTGGTTTTTTTCGAACCCTCGATGTTACCGTGAACTGTTCGTCTCTTTTCCATTTGAAATAAACATTCATGACTGATAAAAGTCGAAAAGACCCGTAGTTGGTCCTTGGCATTATGGATTATTGGCATTATGGATTTTTATCAATTTTTAGTATGACTCTAATTCCTAAAGTAGTTATATACATATAGCACCTGCTTGCATTTGTTTGAATTTACTTGAATTGTTTTGACTTTCGTTGGGTCCTATTGGAGCTACTTGGGTTTGTTTCATCCAGTTCCCGCGGACAGACCAAACAATTTATACGACATAATCTACACGATATTAATTGTTTTATTTTATTTTCCAGTCATGGATAAGCATTCCTTTTTTGCATGGTAACCATGCTCCATGTTCATTTTTGCATGCATGAACACGTTTTCAATAGCTGTGAATATTTGTATCCCATCGTGGCAAATGCCATATACAAACTCGCGGCTGTGTCTAATAATGTTCAATGTTTTAAGCTTTACTCCCCTTTAATAACTTATAATACGCTTTGAGTAGGTACCTTAAATACAATTGAGTAGATACCTGAGACACAATAAGGTTATTTTACGAAAGGTAAAAGTGGTAAGGTAAGGTGTTTTTACGAAAAATACAAGCTATGTATTTTCTAGTGAAAAATCAAACTTTTTGTCATTTATTCAGCAATATATTTGCTATAAAAGAAACAATACTTAAAATTAAATATTCATCAATAGAATTTTTTTGAAATGGCGATGAACGTAACGCCGCAAAAAATACATTGACCGATGGCGACGGTTGACTTTTGATCAAATGCTTATGTGAAATAAAAAAATAACCCAGCTTTGTAAAGAGTGTGAATGCCGCTCTGTTCCATGCTATAATTAACTGCGTAAGTAAAACAATTGACAAAATAGCGCAGGTTGAAATTTTGCAGTACAAATTTTACGTTTTCCTTTTTCAGTTTTGCATTGAATAGTTGACGCAGAAAGTTAATTGTAGCACGGGACAGAGCCAATGATACGTAGAATAAAAGAAACACAAAGAAATCCATCGGCCAGTTTGTATCCTACGCCAGTTGCGAAAAATCCGTTTTGAGAAACACGCGTTTAACACTAGTCGCGCGAGTAGTGCAGTAGTGTTGTATTCCCGATATAGTTCGCTATAAAATCCAAACTATTAGGAATTTCTCCTTAAAAATTGTATAGGATATTCTTAAAGGTTACATTCGAAAAATGCAATAAAAAATCGCTTTTTCCAAAGTACAAAGGAGAATGATGCCTTAACGAGATGATAATTACCTCCAGTTAAGATTTTATGCAAGTTCTACGTTCAATGATAAAAAAAAGAATCTGGGAAACGGAGATTAATTTTGTTATTGTTGGAATGTAAAATTATTATGTTTATTTATTATTGTATATAAATAATGAGATTGGCTGAAACTTTTAAAGTTAAGGTCGGTGTCCGATCAAAGAGATCTGGAAATTGGACGTTTCGGTTTTGTCATTGCGGAACCTTAAAATTCCCTGCGTCCGCCCAGACTCCGTTGAAGGAATCCGTTCAATCTCTAGTAAGCTCACACACTGCTTTTTAAAAATTATGCATCGTGTAAGGAACGAAAGCAAATTCGTCCTTCACAGCCTAAATTTAATGTAATATTGTCACAAAGTTCATGTTTACATTAAAAGCGATTGGTGCACGTGGTAATAGCCTATGTCGTGTAGTGTGATGACTCATAGCGTATCAACTTTCCATACTTGTTCATTACCAAGGGCCAGTTACGAATTTTAAACAAGTAAGAATATCTAACACGTTATATTATAACTGTTAAAGCGTGATAAAAAATTGGTTGCCATTTTAGATGGAAAACTGCAGTTTCCCGAGGTCTGAAATATAAGAAAACGAAAAATATTTTATTTCTAAGCATTTTGCTACCACCTCGACTATTTACGCTATTGTTTACTTATAAAATAAGATATTCTTTTTAATGAGACATTATGAACTGTAATACATATAACAAAAATAGTTACTGCTAATTTATCAACTTGAGCATAATAAGGGTTTGAATTTAAAGTGGAGCGGTTTATCGACTTCTGATATACCTTAAGTGAAAAATCGACAATCAACGTTTTAAGAAAAAGGTTTTTGAAGTTCTGGGATCGGACGTTTGCTATCTACGGCACGCTAAAGATAAGACTTGTAATTTGATGTTTGTATGAATAACAAGGACGATCGAAAAGAAATAAATTTAAATTTAACAAATGTAAAAATAGAACAATTTTTATAATTTGTCATAGTAAACTAGTCCCTTAGTCCCCAGCCTATCACTACTGGGGAGTCCAACTGCACGCTACAAAAGTGGATTTAGATGCTTCGTTTACAAATTGAATTCGATATCCCAAATAATTTTGGAAGCCTTTGCAGTTCAGTGCCATGTTTATATTTGCAGGCTTTGACCATTTTTAGGTTGTTTCTTATATATGATAACGATTGTAAGCATATGTTTAAGTTTCTCGAATATCAAATGTCATATAGAAATCCTGGTGAAGATTTTTTGGATATGTTGTGATTTTCATAAATAATAAATGAATAAAGCGACACAACCCTCCGAGAGATTTCTTGGTTCCCTGATTACGAATTCTAACGTAAACTGTTATAATAAAAAATACGGGAACCGAAATAATTCCGATCAATGGAAAATTGTATATATGGGGCATTCCACGCCAAATCGGCCTACTTGGAACTTTTGCATCTCCGACCTTTTTGAAATTATTTGTCTTTTAGTCCTGATTAAAACTCGCCACCATGATTTAAAAAATTTTTTTTTCATGAAGCCGTTCACGAGATATAAATTTATGAAAAATTTCGGTTTTTGAGAAATCCCTTTTTTTAAATGCTCATAACTCCGCGAATATTCGACCAAAATCACTGTTTTTTTCAAAATTTTCGTTTATTCACATATTTTTCATAAAAAATACCGAAACAAATTTCTTAAACCATATTGATATCAGATTTTCAAATTTTAACAACAAATTATTATTTTTAACAATGTTAGTAGTCATCGATTATCTTAAAATTTTGTTGTAAAAAACTGTTGTTAATTTGAAAATTGTTAAGGCTAGTTTTAGAATGGACACATGTTGGAATCTATTTTTTTCGAATTTTCAATTTTCATGTTTTTAGTTATGTGTGTCGAATAATAACTGAAAATAAATTCTTATAGTCATGAGCTACTGTAAACAATTCTCCTAATAACACCTAGTGATTATTGATTATTTTACAGAGTGATTTAAGGAAAAAAGATACATACGAAATAAGGTAGGTACTTATTAGTAATAATAGATATATATAAAATAAGGTACATATTAATAATAAGTACCGTTCGTGCTTACCTACCCCACGACAGATGATAAAAAGTTCGCGATGCTGTATCTCCGTTCTCATGTGTCCAACTGAAAATCTCACAAGTTACCTTTTTGAAGAACTCGCCAAGATCTCAAGAATGAGTCTAGGGTCATCCGGATAGCTCCATTTTTGTGGCCATGGCGAATGTTCGAAAATCGCAATTTTTCGAACCAAAGGGGTTTCCGCAAAAAAGGACCTCATGGGAGGGAGGGGCCAACATCTTTTTCTCTTACTCATCGTAAGAGTGTTTATTTTAATCGGAAGTTTCTTGCATATCAAGAAAATCATGGTCATTCTTTAGATGGTTCGAATCTAATGGGTGAAATCTCGAAAAAACTGAAAATTCACGTTTTTTCAACTTTTTACCGATCATTTTTCGGACGGTAAGCACGAAACGTGCTTATTATTAATCGGTACCTTATTTTGTACATATCTTCTATTAATAAGTACGTTATTTAATATATATGCTTTATTATTAATAAATACCTACCTTACCTACCTTATCTACCTTCGAAAATAATTGATTCCACCCTTTTGCCGATTCTAAAACTAGGCTTAAAATTGTTCAAATGACCAACAGTTTTCTACAAGAAAATTTAAAGAAAACTGATGACTACTAACATTGTTGAAAACAATAATTTGTTGTTCACATTTTTTAATCTCATATCAATACGGTGTAAAATTTTGTTTCGATATTTTTTATGAACAATATGTTGAAAAAAAAGTCTAAATTGGTCGATTATTCGCGAAGTTATGAGCATTTCAAAAAAGGCGTTTTTCAAAACCCGAATTTTTCACAATTTTTCACAATTTTATATCTCGTGAATGGCTCGATAAAAAAAAATGAAAAAAACCATGGAAGCGAGTCTCAACCAGGAACAAATTGAAAAAAAAATTCAGAAAAATCGGGGATGTAAAAGTTCAAAGTAGGCCGATTTGGCGTGGAATGACCCAAATAATAATAATTCGATTCAAAGCAAACTCAATATGTATTTCTCTGAATAGAATCTCTAAATAGAAATTCCCCGTCAAAAGCCAACGTTAAAAATGGCATATTAATTATGGCAACTATCAATAATTGCATAATATTTATCACTTGTATCCCCATTTTGGATTTATCACCGTGATTTTGTTGAGCCGACCCCGACTTCTTAATCAGCGACCCTAAAAACCCCTAAAACCGAGTTTCAACTACATCAAGACCTTTTTTGCATATTGATCCGCAATATTGAATCCAATATTTATAATTTTTGAATTTGAAGGTTAGCTTCGTACTCAACAACCGTAAAAAATCTTGAGTGGCATATTTCAAATTAATTCTATGTAAAAAAGATGTATGCTACAAGGCAATTGACATTGACACTTTAACGACCACGCCAAATTCACAAAACCTTCATGTGGGACCAAAATCTTTGGTCCCACATACGACCGCTGTGACGAGCGGTCGTATACGCCCGCCGCGGTCCCACGGGTAAGTAGGCCAGCGGGCGTATACGCCCGCCATGGTCGTTAAGGTGTTAAAACAAAATTCTAAAGCCTAGATCCCCTATGAACACTAGAAACTGAAAAACTAACGATTTAAACCAATTCCGTACCAGAAATGTTAAAATTCTATCGAGAGTGTCGCAACTATCGAAAAGTATCACACATTTTATCTGAGATCGTACTATTATCTACTAGTGCTTTATAATTGTATAACGAGTGTACTCAAAGACAATATATCGTCGAGTGGAAACTTGGCAAGGTTGGAACGCTACTCTAGTAGACATTTATATGTAGTGAGAAATTTCTGTGTGCCTTCAAAGTGCTCAGATCGACGTTACGGTAAACGCGTCATCTCAGTGTGCAAATAAGTCATAGATAGGGTATTCTACAGAAAATTCTACGAATTTTGGCAAAATAAATTTCCAGGCCGGTAGCACGGAAAATATCCAGTGTGAACTCATATGATATAGACTTCTAAAAAAAATGAAGGTATAATTTTGTATCCCTCCGAAAATTCGCAACTTTTGACAGGCCATATAACATTGGTGGTACTTATCGTACAACCAATGTTATGTTGAGATGAGAGAAAAATAAATTTAAAGCCTGAAATCTCTACGTTAACATTCTCTTAAGTTATTTTGAAAAATTGACATCTGACAAAGTTCCGTCTCAAAAAGTAATGCAAAAAATGCCTTTAAATTTATTTCGTCTAGCCTCGACCGTCACTTATGGAACAAAATCGTAGCTAAATATTTCTAATTGAATTGCGAAGATTACACTTTTGGCTCCAAGATTCTTTTTTTATCGTTGCCATATCATTTTTCCCCACTAAGATTATGGCAACTTGGAAAGAATGGAAAAAAGCATACACAAAATGTTCGAAAAATAAACATAAAGATCACAACTGAAGTCTTTGAATGGTTTCTATTGGAAGAAGGGATTAAATTTGTTTCGAAAGTTAGCCAAAACCATTAAATTGATCCTGAAATTAATCATCAGTCAACTTTCATTCAGAAATTACCCGGAACGATTATCTTCACCTCTGGTATCTTTATATGTCAAAAAAAGTATGCAGCTCAAGGTTTAAAATAATGTTTTTTCGTCGACTTGATGCGGACATTTATCACCATGAAATCGACGGTTAAATTTTTGCAGCGTCGCGATTAAGCGTTATCCATGGCGTACCCCGCGATATACCTCGGCTGCTTTTGCTCATAGCGGTCGGTTTTACGCCTCGCTGTCTTTGTCCGTCAATTGCTTTTCGTCTGTATCATGGGTATGTTCATGGCAACTTGCCATTTCGTTTAAACAAATAACGAAAAAGAATAAAAAGAAAAAGTCGCCAAAGGTCGGTGACAACACGCAATCGTTTTATTTTCGTTAATGTAAGTGACAGACGCGGCTAGACGAACTCAATTTAAGGATATTCTTTCCACCTAACTTTTTGACACGTAACTTTGTACGATCTCCATCACAACAAGATTATTAAATTTTGGTTTCTTCCATCCCCGTACGATAAAAATAACCAAAGTTACAGGCTGTCAAAAATTGACCATTCGATTAAGGATACAAAATAATTCCTTAATTTTACTCCGGGGTGTATTTATATATAGATCGGAAAAACGAATTATGTATAATGATTCCACGATAAGAAGAACGTGCGCCATTGCATGCCATTGCATTAATTGTTCTTCGATCGATACCTACGGAAGAGATGAGAAGATAAATTCGCTTCGGCCGAGTTTGGCAACGAGACTTATCGCTAATAAGAATATCTATGACTTATCATACAATATCTATGTATATATGTGTATCTCCATGGATTCTTATCTTTCGGGGACTTTGCGGACCAAGTGATAAGGTGTGAGCTAAGATATCGCATTTTACCGCCAGTTTTCCATTGCCGCTACTGTACAGTACGTACATTAATTTAAAAGGAAATCTTTCGCGATAGCGATGATGCATCGATATAGATGTGTAAGACCGAAAGGGACAGGCCCTTTTATGTGACTCGCGCGCTTCCCCTTTCTTTATTTTTGAGACGCATGCGCGACCAGCGACGATCCCTACACAACCGGCTGACGCTGCCGAACGTTGGCGTCGGTCCGTATAATAGGCCGAAGAACGCGCGAGGAACGCGCGAAGAACGAGACACGCTCACCTCTGTTCGAAACGACCAATCGGCGCTTACCGCCTTTCGTTCTCTCGACATCGAGGTTATACATACTGCGACCAATGCTGCGGCCTCTCTACCTGTACCTGCTCGACGGGCCCCGTACCACCGACTGTCGCACGGTCCCGCTTTCCATAGGTCGTCCGAACCGAACGAAACGCGCGCCAAAATCGGTACATATTACAAAAAACATTACCCGTCAAGAAAAAGCACGCCTGCCGCTACTTTTATTATCAAACAAATTTTTTCTTCTCGAGCCTAGGCTTAATTCATCGACGGAGAAATTACTTATAGGAAAATTTAACGAGTCGACGAGCATTCGGAGTTGATCTCGGCATTTTAAAAATTGCTTATTAACGGATTAGAAAACTCTTAGTCGTCTTACTCGAATATTCTTCTTTTTTCCCCCGTTTCTTCTTTCAATAACGTACCTATATTGATTGAGGTATTGATTATTATTATTATTATTATTGTCAATAGTATATGCTATATGCTGAAATATATTTGGAAACCTTTATAATCTGTCTGCGCGAAGCCTCGTAGCGTCACTTGTGGCCGATGTTGCAACTGTTCGAACATAAAATAACGTACCTACCTAGGTATGTACGCTTGGATGGCTGGTTAAAGGGCTTTTCTTCCCTTTTTCTCAAAATGCTCGACAATGTCGAGGCACCGATAATTTTCGAAAACGAAGAATCCGTGACGGAAAATGATGAAAAAATTGGAACTCGTAAGAGTATGTAATACGACGATTGAATAAAAAATATAATAGAATAGATAACGTATATGACCAGACGACAGTCAATCTCTATCGGTCTTTGAAATAGGTGGCCATAGTACGGAAGCTCGCCACCACGAACGCTGACGGTCAGCTAGCCCCACTTTTCGTCTTTGTGCACACAGCGAATACCTATCTATGTCGCTGCGGTGGATACGTCTAGGTACTCGTATATTCACGAGTTCGTCTCTCGTTCGCGCTTTCTCCTTCTCGTCGCGGTCAAAAATCTGCACCGTGGAGACAGAACACCGAGAAAAATAAGAACGAACGACAATAAAAAATTGTGTGCACAATTTCCAACTCCTGCACTCGGGCACGTTTGCCTCTGTACGATAAGATTGCGCATCGCGCGGTTTGTCCCGTACACGGCGTACGTGAAAACTCGTAGCGAATCGCGCACAACCCGAAGCTCCACGCAATAAAAATGTTTCGGATGAATTTTCTTTGGCTGCACGGCGTATAGAGTGGCGTCGGGTAAAAGCCAGCGAGTCCGAGCTACTCCGAGTCGACGCACGGCCGATGTGTGCTTCACCGTTGCCTCGCAGTCCCGCGCGCGCTGCTGTCGCCGACGCTCGGTACGAGGCACGCTCTCCGTACCTCGTTGTGTCCGAATCTTTGGCTGCGCGGCTTATACATCCGTACGACACACCAGCTCTCCTCATCGGCAGCCAGCCAGTGGCGGGTTTTGCCAGCCTAGCATAGCGCGTTAGGCAATGCCGCACGATCCTGCCTACAGCCTATAGGGGCCCTTACGGCACTTATACTCGGGGCGCTCGTCACTCTTGGTCTGCAGGGGCCCCTCCTGCTCATGACGAACCAAAAAACAATGAAATAAAAAACAAAACCTTCTCTCCACTTGGAGAAAAATATATCAACCAGGAAGTGGTAACAGCGAAGAATTACATTTTTTCTTCTCATCCGTGTTAATACGTCGGAAAATAAATGTACATAGGTACCTATATATTTTTATTCTATTTGAGAAAGAAAATATGGAATTTTTATGGAGCTTGGTCCAGCCGGAACACTTTTTATGTTTACCTATACTTGTCTAACTATGTGTACGATATATATTTCACAATAGAATGAAATTTTTCATATACTCGTATGATCTATCTATTATTTATTCATCTCATTGCCGACATTTGTAAATCACATTTTTAATTAAAAAACGTCAACGTTTTCATTTGTGAGCCGAATCCCATTTTTGCTGAAAAGTCAACCGTGTTTCGCTCTCGTGTACACTCTCCCGCTCTTTTCCCGCATCGACTACTGTCAGAGGTCGATATTTGTTCTCGTATCAGTACCACGTGTGCGGATCGATGGTGAGAGAGAGAGAGAGAGAGAGAGAGAGAGAGAGAGAGAGAGAGAGAGAGCGAGCGAGAAGGGACGGTGACGGGCAGCGAGAGCGAGGGGTCGGGGTGACAAGGAGCGACGAGGGCCGGGGGAGTGAGAGAGGGATTGGGACGGGGTGAGAGAGCGATAGAGCGAGGAAGAGGGGTGGGGGGCGAATCGATATATAGTATCGGAGCGGGTCGCGCGCGCGCATGTACACATGTACCACTACCACTCTACCAGAGGGTTCAATTCTTGCTCTCACGACCGAGTGTGTCAAGAACGTTACCTGCCCGATGCGAGAAGAAGGTTCGCTCTTCTCAATTTTTCAACGTCCCTAACCACGAGAATGTCTGATAGCACTTTACACAGCGGATACCATTTACCGTATGTTATAGACCAACAATACAGATGCATATATCCTTATACAATAATACATATACATATTATATAAGGCTGTTGGGCAATACTTTTTTCGAAAACTCATTTGAATATCGACCCAACGATATCTTGAAGTTCAAAGAGAAAACTGCAAAGATAATCATTTTCAAAATTTCTCAACAAATCTACAGATTCATTAAATTACACAAAAATGTCTTTGAGTATTTTTCGGTAATAAATTAAGAAGAAGCAAGTCACCCGAGTACTACCGATTCAAGATATTTTCGTTCGGTAAAAACAACGGCAAGTGTTCGATTAATTACGAGAATCGTGAAATTGTTCGAATACCGAATGATCGAATTTGATTGGGCCATGGTCGGCGGTTGCTTTCCCGCCTTTGCACACCGCCATCTATGAGACAACACATGTTTTTTCAATCTTTATGTTTTTTCCGACCGTAAAATTTGCGGATACTGGAAGCGTTACGTTGTAACGTAGGTAGTGCACATTTTTCTATTACCTAGGTTTTCTAAATCGGGCCATACCCATAAGAGGGTTTGTAACAATCACATGAAAATGAAATCCCAATGAAATTTGAACGGCTCTATCGATTCTAGGTAAACTCAATCCTAGACTTCTTTGATAAAAACTTCATTGTAAAATGATTCGGCTCGATGATGCGATTTTTTTGTGTCGGTCAGAGCACAAACAAATCGTTTTGTAAAAAAAAACAAACGAACACAGAAATAAATAACAATTACCAAAAGTATCGAAACATCAATAAATTTCAATGATATTCGATTATGAACGAACGAACGTTGGCCTCTCTGGGAGTTTATAACGGTTCACGTCGATCGCTCGAGTCATTTTCGAGTGATAGAGGTTTTTATTTTACCGATGGGTCGTGATTGCGCGCGCACGCATGGTCGCCCGCCCGCGCGTACGCATGAACCGCGCAACTAACGAACACGTACACACGCGTTTACGCGAAAGCGACAACATATTCATCGACACATTTTTTCTAAATTTTTCGTTCCAATCAAATAAACCATTGATATATATGTTACTTTCGATTTTGAATACTTACTCGGGTCATAATAAGGAAGGAGAGGTAGGTACAGTTCGAACCAAACGGAAAATATCAGTGATACGACCGCAATTCGATTAAAATCTGGAGATAATCCAACGTCAATTTTGAACTGTTATAATGAAAAATTATTAATGACTCGCTCAAAAAATAATTCGTTTGGGAAATTGGTCGGTAATTTATATATATTTTCACTTACTAAATGTATCACATAATATTTCTAAAACTACCGGAATCATGTCGAAGATCTTCTCTGTTTTTTCGTTGATCTTGACCCTTCGAAAGGATAATAATGAGACTTGCTAAAAAACATGCCCGAAACTCGCGACATTCGATCAATTTTCTTATTTTTCAAACGGTGAATTTCCAATCGTAGAAAAAATTCTTAGTAAATTCGAACGGATTCAAGAAAATACATTTAGTGAATAAAGAAATTATTGTTTACCGGTGATTCGGTGAAAATTTGTCAATGACGCGTTAAGCGCCAATGCTGTTTCGTTTGCGTTTCCTTTTAGCCCGCGATATCCTAGGCGGCATGAACGAAGCGCTACGTGTAGGTATCGTCGAGCGCCGAAGACCGACATGCCGCTTAACGTTTCAACCAATCGATTAATAATTTTATCATTAATAAATAATTATCACAATAACAAATTAATAGCCTCAGTATTTTCAGTAGGTACGGATAATTTTGGTTTCGGATTATTAACGTATCGCAAAATACTCCAAATCGAACGAAAAAAAAGCGAACGTCGTTGTTTTTCTTAGGCCTTATGCATTTTTTAATGATCTCATGCGACTAAGAAGCCTTGGAAGAAGCACTGGAAACTCAAACCCAAGGGCAACAAAAAAACAATTTCGGTGTACAAAGTATTAGCAAAAGCCACCAAGAAGTTGCTACCATATTGTTAAACACAAAGCATGCCGACAGGAATCAACATCGTATACAATCCAAACTACGGCAATTTATATCAAAAATTTTTCACTCCAAAAACCGAGTGAATAATTTAAAACTTGTTCAACATAAAAAAAAGTAAATCGTTTGACGTTGACAAAAAAAAAAGTTTAAGATTTCTTGTCAGAGAAAAAAAAAAGAAGAAAAAATTTGCACGCATTGAAGCATTTTCGAAGAAGTTATAAGAAGAAGGTAGTCGATCAAGCGAATTAAGACGGTGTCTTCTCGAGAGCGTCGAGATTCGCGCCTCCCGACATTGCACTCGGCGAAACGAGAGGGACGGCCAATTCGTTGCTCGCATTAATTAAATCGTCACTCAACGACAATGTATGCGCGTGTGTGGGAGAATCAGCTACAGAGAGGATCTTGCACCATCGGCCCTACAGCGCAGTCCCGAATCCCGATGATGAATTAAACAAATGTTTTTTCATTTATTTCCGATTCACGGAAAGAAGATTTTTGGTAGAGATTATTGCGTAATATGGTCAAAACTCTCGTTTTTACCATACCATACCCATTTGTCCGGTCGAAAAATATGGTGTTTGGTGGCCGAGGTCGATTTTGGCGCCCAGGAAACTTATATGTAAATGAAACGGTCTAAATATCGGACGCTTCAAGAGAATCTCGTACGCATACAGATGGAACGAGGCTAAAGCGGTTACCAATATAGGTACCTATCGCATTGTCAATAATTACCGAACTATTCCACATCGGTTTTCAAACAAATTGTTTAGTCTTTCCGAATTAAAAACAAACAGATTTTCCTCGATATTTCACATTTATATTTGAATTACTTAAAATGTATCTGTGAACGCTTTGTATCGCTTGTTATAGGGTAAAGTACCCAGTCCCCAGCCTTGCTCCACTAGCTTTTCCAGTTTTTCAACTTTGTATGCGTACGTAATAATGTGCAAGTGGGTTCCCACTATCAAAAATTTTTTTACTGACTGCAATCTTTGGTTTCTGATTGATCATTACATAAAGTTCCACCTGCGCTAAACGTTCAAAAAGCCGAGAAAAAACAAAGTTATTCGCCACGGTGCGACCGAGCCGCACAGAACTTATTTTTTTCGTAACGGGAAGTCCCTTTCGCCCTGATGTATTTTTTATAAGTTTTTCTTTATCGTAAGCTTTTTGTCAGAAAAAACGTATTAATTCGTAGTAAATATACTTGTTTATAGTGACCGACTACTGGGTTTACAATTTAACACTGTAAACCCAATGGTCAATCCCCCCGGCCGATTTCCGTTTTTTTTAGCGAATTTCTTTTATAGAACTAAAAATCCAATAGTCGGCCGTATGAGGTATTATGCTAATGCAATCATTGACGCTCTTTTGTTTAGAGTTACATTCTCAATTTGTAGGCTTCTTTTCATAAAAAAAGTTTTTGAAAATTCTTTCTTCGATGAATAAAATTAGTAAAAAAACAATTAATACATTGTTTGCGGGTGGTTGCGCGGCAACGCGTGCTGTACAGCGTAGTTAAGCATCTCCCGTAAACAACGTAAATGAATAAAAATATCGTCTGTGATACTTGGTTGGTACATGGTAGGTACCATTTAAAATTAAATAAATTTATCGGCAACTTTTATGAAGACAGGAAATTCGACTTTTGCATACTAAAAGTTCAATAGTAATGTAGGAGGCTTATTATAGGATTCTGTCAGGCTGACTATGAGATCCGAGCGGTTGAGCACTGAAGAAAATATTGTTTTTATAACAAATACTGTTATTTTAAGGATTTGTATAGTTTTTTTTTCGTTTGTGAGCAATTTTTCACCCAAGCTTGATAAGTATTGTTTCATTTGGCACTATTTATGTTTTGTCATATATTTTTTGGTTCATACCGCAGTGTTTGAAACTTGAGAATTGGGTTAGGGCTGACTACTCGGTGTTTTAGATACCTACTCTATGCAAGTTTACAACAGTCCATGAAATGCAACTAGCCGCTTCCACATCTATCATTCAATAACTGTAAGAACGATAAAAAGGACTCGAATTGAATGTCTTTTGTGACAATTTTATAAAAAATGTTACGGCAAATAAATTTGTCCCCTTGTTACGTAAACCTCTTGTTTGTAGCAAACGAGACGTTTGCTACAAACAAGAGACGTTTAAAATAATAATTTCCGAAAATTATGGTTAAACCGATTGACCCATTAGTTACTCAAAGAAGACTCAAGTATTGTGATCGATAGAATATAATGAGGAGGCAGCGAACGAATTACATTTGCAGATTTGTATTTCGTTCGACATACAATTACCTGAATTTCAATATAGCTGAAAGGATTGAATATGATTGATTATTGTAATAAAAGCAGTGTTCTCGCTAATTGTTTTTCATTACATCGAGCATTGAACAAATATTAATCAAAATGCTTTCATTCGGGATTCATATCGTTTACCTCGCACGCCACCAGGCTACCTTCTCGAATATTAATGGGAATTCTATAGATTCTATTACTATGTTAACTTCGTTCCAGCCAAAAGAAAACATTTTGTCGAACGTGCGAAATTTTCAAAATCGGTCAGACATACGAACAAAAAGGGGGCATGTTTTTTTTTGTACAAATCATTTCGTTGTAGGCGAAATTGGTATCGATGAAAAGCAACGATAGCTCTCAATGGTCCGTTCGATAATTACATTCGAAAATACCCGATAACGGCCATTTCTCGCGAGTTCAGTTTTTCAACGATAAGGTGTGTGAATAGCGATACGAGCGAGCGAACGATTAAAAAAACCTGATTCCTTTTTTACCCACCTCAACGAGAAACTTTTTCATTCACTTTTTCAACGATAGAAATGATAAATTTCAAATATCTAAATTCCTTATACCTACGGAAAGCTTTCGTTTCGTGACATATAACTCGAAACTTTTATATCAGCGTGCAGAGTGTCCCAAAAAAGTTTGAAAATGTACACATTTCGAGAGGGGATTATCAACGTTGGGATTCTAATCGAAGTGGCTTCAATATGATACTAACGCACAAACACACACGCGTGCGCGTGCACCGATACGCACACACTAATTATCCATTCTCTGCCGATTCTATACCTATTGTTTGGCAACGTATTTGCCGTTTCTGGAAATTGGCCAGTTTATAGTACTTATCCTAGTAGTTGGAAAACTGTATGCGAAATATTATGAATTACTTAATCGTTGTGTGTGTTTCTGTCTTAAGGGGTCACGTACAGTTAGAATTTTCAAAAAATCGATTTTTTTTACATTTTCTAAAAGTAGCACATTTGAAAAGTATTCTGTGAAAATTTTAGACGAATCCGACTGTTGGGTATGGAGATGTGTAACTTTGAACGGAAATTTTTCTTCTGCATGTAAATCGTACTGAAAACTTTGAATGCGTTTTTCTCGAAACTATGTTTTCGAACACGGTGATCACTGTACCTAGGAAACGGCTTTACCGATCGACTTGAAATTTTGCTCACTTTTTCTAGACATAATTGTCCTCCGGATGAACGAAGGATTTTTCTATGCGATTATTTCTTTTTTTTTATAGCTGAAAATGTGAGCAAAATTTGGGTCGAAAACACAACTTTGACTTCCAACATCCACCATTTTGTGAAAAATCATAAAATTTTCAAATCCTTCGATCAACCGGAGCATTATGTCATTAACTAATGATCCCTACTTTTATTTTGATTTCGGACGATCCGGTGACGAGCTGCACTGATCACCGCGGAGGACCTTTTTTTTGGGACCCCTACGTTACGTGCGGTTATGGAAAAATTTCTGCATATTTTGCAATGAAAAAATTGTATTATTTACTTAAAATATATGTCTTTTGTATGGAAAAAGATTTACGATTAATTATTTAAATGTGTCCCCAAACAAAATTCGCAAAAAACCCCTTTTTTCGAAGTCCTAACTGTACGTGACCCCTTAAGGCGGGTGGCCACCGTGACCACTCGGAAAATGGATATATTTTTTTAAAAAATCACAAACTCAAAAGTACCTAAATGTGCGGTTATTCGGCTAACGGTGCGGTTTTTGTGAGGTCTACCTTCAATCAGCGATTCCTGGTTCATACATGCCCCATTCGGCAGCTGATTGAGCATCCCGGGCCTCTTTTCGAGAAAATCTCCGTGCTTGGCGTGCTTCTCTCGTGCTTTTTTGTGCCCATATACACTGATAGACCTTTCTACTTAAAAATACTTGTAACTTCAACAATTTTGCGTATTTTCAAAACCAACTACGGCTTAAATTGGTTCTAACGTTTCAAGGTTTATTATGAAAAAAAAGACAAAAATTTCAGGGTGGCCACCCACATTAATTCGGATGTAATGAAACCCTTGGTTCCTTTGCATCATCTTTCCAAACAAAATTTCCCTATATCGTACGATAAATACGATGTAAAAAGGTTCAATTGCAAAAAAAAGAACGCAGAAAGAGCTCTCCGAGACCTTCCGAAGGACGAAAGCCAAGCTTCGATATAATTGCCGGTGTATTACATTCGTCTTGGTGGCGCGCGAGGCCGCTAGTGTGGACGTAAGAAGGGCGCCCGCGGAAAGCGTGCGTTTGTCTTTCGATGAAGTTGGTGGAGAGCTCGAGGAGGGCGCGAGAAGAAGGGGGTCATTCGGCGAAGGCGGGAATTCGCCGAATACCCCCTACACGTTATTAAGATTTTACGACCCTCCAGGGATATGATCTACAGAGTCATTCGCCTTCGCACCTACAAGACCATTCGGTTACGGTTATACCGTCGAACCCGTAATCGCAACGAGAATCGACGCAAAATTGTGCATCCTTACGTGCCACCAGCTGGTCTTGGCTCGCGCCTACGACCGGAAACCGTGCCTCAAACAGAGATGAACTTCCCAGCCAGCCAATCGATCCCTTATTAGTCCTACCAGGCTTTCTTTAACGTGTTAAAACTTCGTAAACTACTATTGAGGTAGTTCTCGCATGGTATTCAAACGAAGGTCCCCTCGTCGATTTCCCACTCAATCAAACATAACCCTGTCTTCAAAGTTTAAAATGCCTCTGCAATGAGTATCGCTTACGGGGATAAATCTGATTTGAATTTTTCGTAGCCCTAAATTTGAGTAGTATTCGATCTTATCTGATTAAAATAATCAAAGTTCGTTATCGATCGTTAGAACGACAAATTCATCATTGAAAATCATGTTGATACGTCGTCGCGCCATGGGACAGAGACCGCTGATTAAAGCCTCGTGTCGTTAATAAGCGAGTCTAGGTCAAATATAGAGAATATTTTTAATTTCCGGATACACAGGCATGCTCAAGTTTTTCACTAAATCAACGGATTACATTTAATTTTTAACAATGCATACAAATATTTCATCCGGGTCTTCCAAAAGCCGATCCCAATGCCAATAGCGAGGCTAATGTTCGTACCGTTGATTGATCTTTCGTTGCTGTCCAACGGACCATAAAATTATATTGGACGAATGAATAAACGGAGAGAATCTAAAAAATTGTACACTTTTGACAAATTCGGGAAGATGATTGAGGAAGTTTAATCTCTGGGGTAGTGCTACGAGTGGAGTTTCACTCGAGTACGAAGAAGGTAGACGCTAAACGGGATTTGCAATATCTTAGACACGGCCGATTCTTGCCACGATTTTTGCCACGATTTTTGCCACGATTCTGCGTGAGCTAGGCTAAATTTCTCACCGATTGGTTTTTTCGTGTCGGACAATTTGCAAATAGCATTTTCGGAGTGGTTCGCGGGGGTGTCAAACTAATTTTCAGGTTATGTGCATCATACTCGGTCGGTAATAAGAACGAAAAAGAACGGCAAACTAGATCTAATGATTCTGTATATCGCGGTTTTTACTCAATTTTACTCAATAAGTCGATCGTTTGAGAGACAATTGGATTGGACCTCGCAATAATGGAATAATCTTGATAGGTTTTGCAGATTGTTCTAAGCCATCATATTTCGTATTCTATGTTTTTCGCAGTCGGAAAGAAATCTTCGATATTTATAATAAGAAAGGAATTACATGGTTCGAAATAAACGTCTTCTAATTATAATTTACTGGAATGTTCGAGTGTTGAAAATTGAAGGAAGGAAAAGTGTCGCTTGTTCGAATTATTGGATGCAAGATAGCAGTATTAGATAGCATTCCGGTCACTGGACAAATAGGTATGTTATAACATGAAACGCCCCGTTAATTTATTGGTCAATTGAGAAAGCTTGTGAACAATATTGGGGATCAGATTGGGGATGTGGAATATCATTCGGTCGAGAAGAGGGACCTTGAAGATCTTTCTATTTATTTGCGTTTTTTTTTTAAATACTCGGAATAATGATGTAAATCGAGGTAATTATGAAGAGAATCGATATATCGGTAGAAATATGTGCCATAACTATGTTTCGTGGTAGGGCCATTCACCTTGCAGCTCTAAAGGAAAAGTTAAAACAGTGAATCGGTACGATGCGAATGAAAACGAAACAGCTCGAATAGAACGCGAAAGGGGTAATTCATACTTTTCGAAACCCTACCCGTTATTGATTTGGAAATATTCTCGGGCCTGGATTCGGCGTCGTTAAAAAACCCTATTTTTCTTCGTTTTCATTTCGTCAAGAATGCACAAGCGAGAGAACAGCTCTGCTGACCGTTCAGTCGCTCGGGACAGAGCGCATAAAAGTTCGCAGATTCTCCGTACGGACTACGGAGTGTATATTTCTTGTTCTCTCTTTTTCTCTCTCCTCCCCCCGCCGTGTCCCGTCCGGCTCGCTCTCGCTCTCGCGCTCTCTCTCTCTCTCTCTCTCTCTCTCTCTTGCACGACGAGTTGTGTCGATAGTGGCTCTGGCGAGCGTCAACGGCCCTGGCCTCGTCTCTCCCTTCTCGCTGCTATAGCGCAACAACCACGTTCGGGAGTTTTGTTCGCTAGAGCTGTTCGTTTCACTACGTCGAGAACCAGAGAGGGAGTAAGAGAGAGAAAGAGAGAGAGAGAGAGAACCGTACAACAGCTCGAAATTCTCGAAGCGCCTTACAGTATGAAATATGCCTGGCTGGGAAAAGAATCCATTAGACGCTACGAAACGCTGTTCCAAGTGACGAAACGCGGGGGCTCTGTGCAGCGCTCGATACGCCACTGAGTTTCGTCTGTATGCGTGCGTATGCGTGAGTCTCCGTGTACCGTCGTGCCGGAGGGCCAGGTGGGCCGAGAACCGACGGAAATGGCCGAACGGCGAACTCGGGGGAAAACCGAGCGGCGCGGCACACTCGCCGAGAACTCTCTGTTGTCAGAGTAGAACTCAGTAATGCTTTGCATGGCCAGCCAGTCAGTAGGCTTGACTGTGAGAGTTGTTTCAACATTTTGGGGTGATCGCGTTGCCGCGCTCCGTGTTTTATTATCTCTCTCTCTCTCTCTCTCGCTCGATTTTTACCACATGAAAGTACTTGCACGAGCAGACGGTTCGTTGTCAAACGCCGTGATATCGTGACGTGAACAAAAAAAAAAGGAGAAAAACATACATCTCACTACATACGTGCCTGCGTATATCGTGCGAAGAACACAGGAGTGAAGGGAAAATAAGAGATCGTGGGCCCTACGAGCCAAAGACAGTGGAGTGAAAAATAATAGTCAGATACTGACGTTTGTTTTATAAAGGTGAAAAATTCCACCACACTAGTGTATTACTGTCGCTAAAGACGAATAATACACGAAGCTTCGACGTGTCGTTTTATAAGTGAAAAAGGAAAGAAAAAAAATATATATATATATATATATATATATATATATTTCCCAAGACGAACAACATTGTGCGCCGTGTATGGTTCACCAACGATCCAAGATGCTGTCGTCAGTGCCAGCTAAATAATAATGTGGTGCGACGTTGGTCAGGTGAGTTTTCGAGTGAAAAACCCAGAGATATAGACGTAAGGGTTTTTTTCAGTTGAAAAATCATCGGCCGTGGATCGAACGGGAGAGTTTTTTTTTCTCGTACCGTGAATATTTCGTGCGTGCTTTTTTCTTTTCTCTTCGATAGAAGTCTGTTTTTGTTAAACAAAGTGGCTAGTTTGATCCACATGCGGATTTTCCAAGCCCCCCCCCCCCCCCCCTCCGCCTCCCTCTCTCAGAAGACTCTCTCAGAAGATGGACTCTCTGTCTATTTCTCTCGGAATTGTGAGTGGTACGGGTTTCGTTCATAACCACGCGACGAATGTGAATGCGCGACTGCCATGAGACAGTGTCGTTCGACGTTATTGGAACGTTGAGCGTGGCACGTTTTTTTACAACCCCCCCCCCCCCCCCCCCCCTTTCTTTCTCATTCGTAGTCCTTGCACCGGCAGACGATTCATCTGGCATGTGACAAGATCAAAAGAGAGTGAGACGAGTGATTTTTTGTTTGTTTTCTCTCTGTTTTCCCGACTTGTGATATTTCGGAGATCCGAAGCTTCGTATCTTCGGGTACGTTCTCATATCTCGAGGCCTCTCAGCTATGGAACGTACATCGCATCGTCGTGAACGTATTTAACTAATAAGTAATCTATTCCGTGCCCAACGGTCGATGCTCATTTTCATCAATAACCCAGTATGACGGGGAAAAAAATAATTGCATGGGGTTTTCGAGGTTTGTTGCTTTCAGCGTTATCGGCGTCAATCTTTCGTGACGAAAGATTAAGTTAGCCGGTAGATTATAATAATAAAATTAGAAACAAATGTTTGGGGAACTATTTCGTGAATAAAAATATACGTAAAAAGATTACAAGTTTGAGACGTACTAAAGCCGCCCGGCACAAATCCATCAGCGTTTCATACGTCTTTTATATATACGTATGAATATAGTAATATACACGTAAATATAAAGAAATTTGGTATTTAAGCGTGTGTCGAAGTTCTCGCGAGGTCGAATAAACGAGAAAGAGAAGGTGCGAGAGCCAAAGAGAAAAGATGCGAAATTCTCGACCGGTTTTTTTGATTCGGCGGGACGTAAGTAGTGGCCCGAGATCTCGTCGCGATGCCGCGGCGAGATATACGTACGAAGAGAGACGCTCATAGCGCCGCGCCGGAATGTCAGATTTGACGCGTGGTAACCTCGTGTTCGGTAGTTTGAATTCGGAGCGATCCCGCGTTTCCTTGGATAAGCGGTGGGCGCTGAAGGGAGTCGAAGAGCGCGGACGGTAGGAAGAGTCCGGATGGTCAGGGGTATGGGACGCAGGGCCGGAGAGGGGATCGCGTTGGTTCGCCTCGGCAAGGGAACTGTCTATAAAGGGAGGAGAGGTGGGGACTCGTCGGTGGCGCGTCAGGCCGGTCAGCCAGGGAACGAAAGAGCGGCAGCGGGGACTGCCGTGAAGGGACAGAGAGGCAGTGTGCGCGCGTGCGTGTGGGTGTGTGTGTGTGTGTGTGTGTGTGTGTGTGTGTGTGTGTGTGTGTGTGTGTGTGTTTGAGAGAAAGAGAGAGAGAGAGAGAGGGAGAGAACGATCGCGGCCGCCGCAGTTCAGTTGCTTCTTTACTTGGCCAGTCGTGGAGGAAATCTAGGGGACGACGTTCGCTCGGCTCGTTTGCCGTGGAGGGGCGGTTGAACGTGGAATGGCGCGGCAGGCGGCGGGCTAGCGGAGTGGGGAGACTCGAAGAGCCCGCCGGGCTACGAACGTTCGTCGTTCCGCCACGAATCGACGCGAGAGAGAGAGAGAGAGAGAGAGAGAGAGAGAGAGAGAGAGAGAAAGAGACAAAGTGAACGCTTACGACTAACCATCAAGAGCGCGGTAGAAACCAAGGGGCCGAGGGGAACCCACGCGTTTCCATGGTTACCGCGACGACAACAATTCTACCGAGGGGTCGTTTTTTCCTCGTCCTCTTTCCCGACCATTTCTTTCGTGCTTTTTTTCTCTTCTATTTCGCTCGATCTCTCGCACCACTCGTCTCTCTCTCTCTCTCTCTCTCTCTCTCTCTCTCGACGTGTCCGCACGTACACATCGGTGGGGAACTACAAAGTCTACTTTTTATTATTTTTTATTTTTGTTTTATTTTTTATTTCGTTATTCGGTGGAGAAATTCGGACCTGACCACGTGGCTCGATGAGTCACGGATATTTGTTGGTCCGGTTATGTTGACGTCTATTATGTCGTTAATCCTGAAAAAGTAAAGGACGCAACTCGGTTTTTCCTTCGATTACAAAAATCGATGCGCCGGTTAACAAACTAATATTTGATCAATGCAGTTGTCTTTCGTAATCAGGAGACCGATAAATCGACTTACGATCGAACGCTTCGATCGCATGAAAACGGAATTTGAGCATTGAGAATCGGTTAGAGAAAAAAATAATGTTTTCTTATCGGAAAATGGGGAAAATGTCATACTTGCACCGAATATAAAAACGAGTAATAGAGTTTTACGCTTTCGTGTTAAAAATACGATCGAAGGTGGTAACGCCCCGAAAACAGCGTATTTTTTTTCTTCCATGGATTCGACTTATTTTTGTGAAATAATGTGAAGTAAAAAGATCTCGACAAGATTCTTAAACCTCAGGCGTTTTGCTACTCTCGGGGCTAACGAATGTTTATCATACGTGATTAATAAAATGTCGTTAAATTGAATATGAAAAAATTATTTTCGACGTAGGTTTGCGACAGTCTCATTTTTTTTAAAACAAATTCTCACGACCAAAATGTCATTTTTGTTCCCGAAAAAGAGAGGCGTGCGTAGATGCTCGTTGAACTTTGCATCGAGCCATTGTTAACGATTTAAAAAATTTAGCATTGGTTTTTTATGAGTAAAATGTATATTTTTCGTATCCAAGACATATCGTATTTGTTTACAAATTGTAGGACAGAATGCCTCGTTGGTGGATACTTGGTAATGAAACGAATAAGTGCGTTTCGAAGAAACGACGAGGGGGTTCGGTTTAGCCGGAAGGACCAAGCGTTGAGTTATGCGTCCGTGGGTAAATTTAGAAAGGGCTCGAGGTCGAAGGAACAGGTAGCGATTGGAAATGTCAGAGTGGGTTCGATCTTCGCTCGAAAATACCTCGTACAGATATATGACATGTAATAAGCATTAGACAAATACATATTAATATATTTATAAGTATGAAACGAGCATGAATTATTCCGGACCACATTCATTGGCGCCATACATCCTCGTCCACAAACTGTAATCCAATTTGCTCCGAGACGGTTGGCACTTTGTGCTTTAAGATTATTTTCAAAAAATGTTATCAACGAACCGCAAGTTCGTTCGTTCGAAATTTGTTCGTTTCCATTAATCCGTTATTCTTCTCGCAATGATTTAAATCGTTTTATTAATACTCTGGCTTTTCCAAATGCGACTGAATTATTATTCGTACAAGTAAAATTATTATCACGAAAATCTTATGTCAATGTTCACAATTTTTATCCGTTATCGCGTCTCGATCGTAAAACTTTGCGACAAATCACTCTATTTTCTCATCGATGTCGTTCTACTACATTCGTTCAATAAAAACCTAACGCTTATTATACCTGTGAAACTGTACGGTAAACGTTGAACTGTTTGAAACTTTGCGGACGCGATCAATCGATATATTAAAGTGCAATGACATACATAATTAGCTTACATTGTCAATATCATTTGGCGCGAAGACTATGTCAATGTCGGTTCATCGAACTCGATAATACACGGGGTTTGCGATCGAACGCGGTGACTCCGGTTGCACTTCTGATAATGCAATGTAATTTCGCCTGTATTTATTACGATGCGGCAGTAGCGCGAGAGTCTCGACCAGCTGGTCGTTCGTCTCATTAATGAGAAAGTTATCGTGCAGCAGCGATCTATCAATAAGAGTTGCAGTTTCTCTCTCTCTCTCTCTCTCTCTCTCTCTCTCTCTCTCTCTCTCTCTCTCTCTCTCTGTCTGTCTGTCTGTATACTTCTCCGCGTTCATTCATTCATAAATTCGATATACGAAACGTCGTACTCCATATACCACTTACACACTTACACACACGCACACACACTTGCACACACGCACACACAATACTCATGTTGAATCGACCGCGAAAACGTCGCACGTGGTGCTTACTACCGCTGCTGCTGCGGGACCGGCCCACCTACACTTCGTATACGTACCAGCACAATATGACCCGCCGGCTATATGATTTACGGCCTGTTGTGTTTTACGTCTCTCTTCCGCTCTCCCTTCCTCCTCTTCTCCCTTCTTCCCAGTATCGTTTCACCTGCACACCGAGCGTTTCACTCGGTCGACGTAAAACCCACGACCCCATTATTCTTCTCCTCTTGCCGTAACATTTGATATATACGTACACGCGTGCACGCGCATATACGAGTTAGGCCCCGAAACGAGATTTCGGAATTAACGAGCCGCGATCATTCCCGTTTTCGGGAATTTCAGAATCAAGAAATTCATTCGATTCGTTGGATGAGGACGAATGTGATTTTTTTATATCGCCAACGGTGGCCCTAATACCGTTTTTAAATGATTTTGAAATGAAAAATTATATGTTTTAACTAATAGGCAAGATGTAAAATTATGGCACTTGAAAAAAAGGTTTATTTAAAAACGGGCGCTAGATAGGTACAACGTAGACGTTTCAAAGATTTACCTTCAGTCGGTGGACGAGTCGAGACTTGTTTCTCGCAGTGCTCCGCCAGTTTCTCATATTTTGACTATTGAATCTCGGTACCTAAACTACTACGTTTCGTTAGTAAAGTACAGTTGTCAACTTTGATCTCGTTCCACTGGCTCCGAATGATCTGGTTCCAACGTTTCTTCTCGATTTATTATTTCCGTGCATTAAGGCTGTAGGTACCTATGTGCCCACCATAATTGAATAACATTTGATTTTTTGACCGATTACAATATTCGAGCATCGCGTCATGAGAATCGATCAAAGGCATCGGCGAATGATAATCTAATCGTAAGGTGAGAACGGCACGTGCAGGGAGTGCATATGGTCGAGGATAAGACGAAAACAAATAAAGAATCTTCGTGTATTATTTATCGTATCGTTCAACGATCTTCGCGCGGTGAATGCAAAAGAAGAAAAAAGGCAAACCAAAATAAAAGGCATGAAAAAAAGCGTGTGTTATTTAATCAACGGTATTTAAAGCGTTACAAAGTACGTCGCTCGAGGCAAAACAAACGCTTGGGTTTGTTGACGCTCGCAATGCGCGTACGTAAATAAAAACGTTTTCGCGTATTCACGTGGTTTATCTCGAAACAAGCGACCCACCCATCGGACCCAGGCTCTCGCTCGCATCGGGTCGTTTTTCTTTTGACCCTGAAATATAAATATCAATACATCGGAATTTATCGCAATTCGCGAGTCTCGCTGAAAAAGAAAGACGAAAAATTAAAAACACACGCTCGCGGGTATTAAAGCACGTGTCGCGTAACCAGTGAGGGCGAGAGACCGAGAGAGAGAGAGAGAGCGATAGAGCGAGAAACGATTATGCAAATCGTTTATGAATGGGAAACACGATACTTACATAGAAACACATACAGACACACACGCACTGGACGCGCGAGAATTCAGTCGCGGCGAAGCTCTCGCGACCTCGGGGGGTACCCCGAGAGCATCGAACCGTATAGTTGTCGGACCCACCGGCCCTCCTCAAGCCGCCGAATCCAATCGCATACGTCCATACTTACCTACCTACATATATCTATGGTATATATATGTATATATATATATATATAACGGAAAGGATGTACGCAGAGCGATACCAAATGCACGTTCCTACTATCGCACGTACGAAATGAGACATACGGGGTCGTTGATACCTATTGGTCAAATCGACGTAATTTACCTTCTCGAAACATCGTTTTCTTCGTTCCTCCATACCCGTTGCTCTCGGAAGAAATTGTTACCCAACGCGATTTTAAGACTCGACAAGAATTCTTGCATCGAATGGAAGCGTGGAAAGGTTCTTTTTCTTTACTTCGCTTGATCACATCGGTGCGACATTCGATCTGGAAAGAAGAGGAAATCGAATGAAACATATCGGGGAAACTCGAGTACGAGGATGAATTTGGCGGGAAATGTGGTGCGTCAAGGTGGGTACGCGACCTATCTCGCGTTACGAGGTTCGCGCTCGATGGAAGCATAACGTATAACGCGTTAACTATAACACTCGATGTCGCTCGGACTCTGAGTGGCCCTTCTCGGCATCCAATAACGTCGATACATAATTTGTCCCGTAGATATTTTCAAACTTTGTCTTTCGGTTGCGAACTGAAAGCTATTCTTTATTCCTTCCGTATTTGTCTCGATTCCACAAATAACGCGACGGAGGAACGATTATACGTTTCCATTTGATAAAGGGACGTTTTGTCCGACTTATTTTTCCGGACTTGGAACGAGGGACGCCTTGACCGAGATACGTCTATAGCTCGAACCCGCGATCTTCCCGATATTTCATTTCACCCCGACCCATCTCAAAATTCCTGTGCACGCCGAGGTAGCGTCGAGATACTTTTGTTATATCGAGATACCGCAAATCTCTATCTATCGGTGGTCCATCTTATTCGTACAAACTACTGGTTTAACGTCTACGTTAATACACTAATGGAGACGTACACTTTGAAGTACATTTATAGATAGATAGATAGATAGAAGTAGAGGGTAAACGACGAGCAAACATCGATACGAGACAAGAGTTCGATCCTCCGTATGTATATTTATGTATACGCGTACCTAAGCTCGACAAAACTCTGTAACGCGCTTATGCGACCAGAAAACAGTCGATCGGTATCGTAAACCATAATACACGTAGCTAACACTACAAATATGTATACCTATGTAGGTACACAGTTATACCGTATTAGCAAGTATAACAACTTTTCCACGTGCTTCGCGTACCTACTTGCGCAAATATTGTACTACACGTGGTGATGCATGAGTGTGCCTGAAACGACCTCTGCGCGTGTATTACGAGAAGCGTAATCCGCGACATGAATGGTCGCGAAACAGCGCGGAAGGGCGAGCGAGAAAGAGAGGGGAAAAGAATGAAAACAAGGTTATCGAACGAAAAGAGAAAGAGGGAGGGATAGAGAGAGAGAGAGGATTCGTTCGGTCGTCGTTTCGACCGCGAGAACAAAACCCGACACTTTGATTAGATCCGATATTAACTCGACCGATTTATAATAAACCGATTTATAATAAATGTGACGAAACAATATCGACTGAATTTTAGTTGGAAACATTTCGTGTTTTTCCCACTCGAGGGACGATCGAGTCGACTTTCATAAGTTTCAAATCTTCGCGAATGATACTTTGAAGATTATGAACTTTGTACGCTCGTGGCTAAGTTTTCGATTATTCAACGCGTCTCGGCTTTGAAATAACAACAACAAAAAAAGGAGGGTGGATGGAGATTATATGATAATTTTCCTACGACTAAAATCAATGAACGATTGTTTCCTTATTATTTTATATTGTCTCGTGCAAAAATTGTAATCGTAAAAGTCCAAGTGTTGGACGAGATGGATGATCGAGGGAATAGAGAGGATAGAGAGTAAGTAGTGTCTCTTTACCACGCCGCTGGGAGTTCGCCGCGACGTTAGTTAACGGTAATCTCATTCGCCTCTTCTCCTCCCGTCTTCTTTATATTCCGTCTCGCTTCCAAGCTCGTGAATTCTTCGATCGGTATATCCCGGCGTACGTACGTACGTACGTACGTACATACATCTCACTGCTGCTTTGGAGTAAAACCGTTACGACGAGAGCGGGAACAATCGCGATCTCACGTGCTTGTCGGGAATCGCAAAGTGCTAGGGAGCGGGAGTTGGGTGGGGGGTTGGAGAGAACGACACAGAAACGAAGTATGGTACCTACTTACATATAGGTATACGAGGACGAGAGGGAGACTCGAATCGCGACAGATCGATCGTGCCCAGACAGTCTGAGGTGGTCCGAGAAGAGAGGCGTCGCGCACGTGCTCCCAGAGATCTCTACTACAGCCTATACCTATAGATAACGCGATATAGGTACACGTAGTCGTACCTACCTATATACATGGCTCGAAAGGAAAACTTGGAAATATTTTTCACTACTCTCTCGTGGAAGTTGTAAGCTTTTTTTAAAAAATGCCACTTTTCAAATGTTTTACCATTGACATACCCTTAAACTCTGCAATACGCGTGTGTTGGGGGATTAAACGAAATATTTTTCATTCAAACCCCCGAGACCCATTCGATTATGTTTCTTTTGTTTTTAACACTAACCTACCTACACCAAACATACCGGACCTACCGGAAAATTCCCATCTGGTCGATTTGCACACCCGTGGAACAACTTAATCGAGCGAGTCCTTGAAATAAATCGGGCACGAATGTATTAAAGGTGCAACGCGCTTCCCCGTTTCTTGAGCCCTGTACGTCCATTTGGAGCGCCGCTGGCGCGCTCCTTATCTCTCCTCAAATTATTGTTGGTATACCGCGGCAACGGTGATGCGACCTTTCAATAATCTCGGGAGACACGGTGTTTATTTATTTTCACTATTTCGGCTATCTCTTTCATCGACTATGATACCTGTCCGAAACATCCGTCAGTCGTTAGTCTTTGACCGAGTTTGCCATATTTTCTTCGTTCCAATGTCGATCATACCCGTAACTCCTTGAATTTTGTTACTATAACTAGGCGTACTGCGAATTTAATTTTTATCCCCTGCGATTAACAAGTTTTCGTGTCGACGATTCTAATCTCCGTTAAAAGAAATATAAGCTTTCATCGAACGTTTATTAGTAAAATCATTTTATATCACTTATCAATAATTATATCCTCAATTGTAATACTTAGTCGAAAGAATTGTACTTTTGCATACGTTATTGAAATAATTCAGTATTGTACCAACAGTTCCAAGAAAACAAAATGTCCATGAGATTATATTGAAACTAGTGTCGAATAGCTCAACTTTGGGCTTGAACATCTCGAGCAGCAGCAACAACAACGACAACGATCGTACCAGCGACAATTCGATTTTACATTAAAACATAAATAGCCATATTAATCCTTTACGACATTTACGACGCAATTCGAAAAGTCGCGAGTGACCTAGCTACCCATTCTCCTTACCGAATGTCATATCGAGTGTCGATGCCCGCACTCGTACACGACCGTGTACGAAGTATGTAAACGATGCTGCAGCGTAAGTAATACAGATGAAGGCGGTCGGGCAAATTCTCTCTCTCTCTCTCTCTCTGGGTGAGAGAGAGAGAGAGAGAGAGAGAGAGGAGAGAGGAGAGAGAAACGGGGAGGTTCATTGTACGAGACGAGTCACAGGTGCGACCCTTTTCTCACCGCTGTATAGGACTTCGTTTTCTCATTATTGCTTTTCGTCGTTCCTTTCTCTCTAGATCCGATCGAATTTACGATAGACCCACTGACACGTACGCGTGCTGGTGTCGGTGTGTTGACGCGTAAGGTTCGGCTATATACGAGTACGAAGCTCTATAACTACCGATGCCGGTACGGCCGTATGAAACACTCTGCGAAGCGCGTCCTTGACCCTCAAACCTCTCCGACCGCTTTCGTCCGCACCCCTCGAATGCAATTTCATTGACCTCACTCGAAAGTTTCTCGTTTTTTACCTCCGCTATTTTTCTCTCCCCTCGCTTCGTCCTCCTCTCTATTTGTTCTTTTTTGTGCCGTGTCGGCGGCTCTCTCTCTCTCTCTCTCTCTTCCTGTGTGTGTGTGTGAATGTATATATATATATCATTGACTGCTGCGATTGAGCAATCGTGGGGATGAAGAACGAAAATTTGTATTTTATTCACAGACGAGCTGCCGCAGCCTTGACCCACCTTGGGTTCACTGAATCATCGCGACAGCCGCGAATTTCCTCCAATAGTGCATAGCCCAGTCAGCAGAAAGCTTTCTCTCTCGGTCTCTCTTTCACACGCGCACACACATTCGCACTTTGCGTCACGAACGTGTTATGTCGCATACTGAACGATTTAATGAATTTGGGATCTTTTCAAGCCGGTTGAGCGAGGCCGATTACTTGCGCGCTTTTTCACTTTTCACCGACACGAGATTAATCGTAAGTTAAATATATTCGAACTTGAATTTTTTGTTTCTCAATAAGTCTCGATTAAAAGCGGTTTTATTCGTAGTTTGAATACTTTACGAAGAGGCCGAATGTCAAATTCGATGTTCAACGAATGGAGAACGAAGAAATTTGTCGAGCCAACGTTTAAAGTGGCGTAAATGATGGAGCGACGGCGGCGGCAAAGGCGACGCGTATACTACGTTCGAATATAGGTAAACATTCGACGATCGCGATAGACGGCCGCCACCTTCGATCGATGCAACGGATTACTTTTGTACACCGGCGATTATTGGGACGTATTCTTTGCGCGTACCACGATCAAAGATCGATTGAATCTTATTTGTATACACACAAGTGCGGTCGAGTAAGGCAGGTCGTTTAATCGAATATGACCGGAAACAGAGAGTGATAATTCGTGCTCGTTCTCTCTCATCCCCTCCCTTCGGTCTCTCTCGTTCTTTGTCGTTTCGTTAATCCGTCGGTTAAATAAAAGAAAGAGGGAACGTTGCAACGTGCAGGTCGAGAAAAAGGGGGAGGGAAAGTACGTGTGTGTGTGTATGTGGAGATGGATCGAGAACTCGGAATACCGGCACCTCGAGCCACGTGGACGCGTTCACGCATCTGTTTTCCATTGCATGAAAAACAAAATATATATCGTTGGAAATTTCGATTTTTTAGGTACAATAAAACACGAGAACCGATCGAAAGAAGTTTCAAAGAAATTTTCAAAATCGAGGAAATCTTACAACGACGGAGAAAATATTTCCGCCTAAGGGAGAAATACGTGGGGGGTTTTTCTTTTTCTTTTTTGTAAAATAAGGAAGAAAAATCATTTGAGAAAGGATTTGTGCCTCGCGACGAATGCGTAAATTAATTTATTCGACGATTGGTCCAGGGGGATGCGGTGGCGTAGCAATTGCCCTTTAGTAGGTAAATACGTTTATCTGTCAACTGGTAAGAGAGTTGTCGGATAGTTTAGGAGCCGCGAGGAAGCCTTATATATATATATATATAATTTTATACCTACCTATCTGTATATGTATAAGTGGGTGCGAGAAGTCGAGCGCGCGTAGGTAGGTACGCTTACGTCTCGAGGGTAGGGAGGAAAGCTCCGAGTACCTCGTGGTCGTCGTATATGCACGGTTCTTCGGAGATCACGTGCCGCGCATAACTTACTTTCCCCACCGAAGATACTCTCACCACCGCTACTTTTCCGTTGGTACGATTGCAGCTGGGTTTATCACTACGTACTACGTAGCATCGCTACTAGGTAGGTACCGCACCTACCACGGGGGTTCTCCTTCTTCGAATCTCCTCCCCGGCACGTCACACTACGCCTTTTTACGCCTTTTTACGCCTTTTTACGCCTTCGATCGGTTCTCAGACGTTCAACAGTCTTGTTTTTCGAGTTATTTACGCAGAAGCCGGAAGATTATTATAAAATAGAAATGACATCTTTGATTCGGCAGATCCCAGGGATATCTCAAGCATTCGCGAGGTCCCCTAAAAATAATATTTAATAAGTCATATCGTCCGAGAAAATATCTACACCGAATTTATTCTCACGACGAGCAACATATTTTTCGATCTCGAATCCTCATTGAAAGTAAGTAGGTCCTTAGGAACAAAAATTGATCGCTATCGAGGAACGATAGTTTCGATGATTCAAAATTCAATATCCGTGTGTGTTTTTTTACTCGATAAATCGTAGAATGTTTTGTTTTCTTGTTTTTTTCTTCTTCGATTCTTTCGTATTTTTCGTTAAACGTCTCGAGAACGTCCTCCGTTTCGTTACTGCGACTCGAGGTAGTCCTTTTCCAAGCTATGTAATATCCACGTGCTTTCACGGTTTCGTCTCTCTTCCTCTCTCGTTGTTTCTTGTTCGGCGAAGGTTCAAATAGTTCCCGCCTCTTATCCAGTCTCTCGCGTCTCTCGCGTCTATCCGCATCTTTACGTGCTCTCCGTGTACGTACAGGTGGTAGCTCTATGCGAATCGTGTCAGCGACATAAAAGGGGGTAGACACGGTGATGAATGGAGAAGGTGAGGTCTCGTATCGGTGCCTCCTTGCGCTACAGTTGGCAGAACTGAAAGAGGGCCGGCAGTCTTTATCATATGCTAATTCAAAACGGATCTGTGTACAGTCTGCATGTGTATTAAAGCCACGTGCTCCTCGTACATATAGCTATGTACATGTATGTATACATGAATATTTACTTTAAAGAGTAACTCGTCGTTTATTTTTCCCCTTTGACGCTCGAATCGACTTCCTTGCCCCGGAGCGCAGATTTTCTTATTCGTCCTTTCTTTGTCTTATTTCTTCTATTTCATTCGGTATTAAGGGCATTTCGGGGATATCCTCTCGAGTCGACCATTACGATTTTTTAATACCACTTAGCCGCCAATGCATATTGTATATATAATTAAAAGTTCTCGACGTCGATCGACCGATAATTTTCGAGTTTCCCTATACCTATACATCCTAGCTCGTTCCAAAGAGTCAAACAATACGCAGGTTGTTTTATTTTAACGGAATATAGAACATACCGGTTGCTCTGGAAACGAAGATCGCGTAGAAAAATAAATCAATATCGGTAGTGTCAATAATTATTGTCGAAAAATATGGCGATCGTAGATTATACGAGAGAACTTGATGTAGGACGAAGGAGGAACGAGAAAAAACGGATTTCGTGGGCAAATTCTCGCCTATACATTGTAGGTATATATGCAGAAACACGTTAGCCTACGTATAGGGCTAAAACTCGAATAATATAAGTACACCGAATAAAACAATTTTAACCCATTCTGCGATTGGGTTAAAATTGTCTATTCTACTCCCAACGTAACCCTTTTCGCCTTTCTTCCATGCTTGTATACTTTTTTTTAAATATCGAATGTTGCCACGATTTTCACTCACTCCATCGCGTTACGCTCGTTTTTTAAAATATTTGTTTCATTCTCATTCGTACATGAAACGATTGAGATCGATAAAAATCATAGAGTCGAGTGCAGCCGACAGGGGATGAAAAAAATATGAGAGGAGAGAAAAACAAACCTGAACGCGAAACAACTTGCAGCGCTCGAGTACAGGTGGCAGCACGCACTGTTGCAGCCGCTGTTATAAATTACGAGAGGGCTATCATAAACGAGCGTGCGACAGACGCGATCGAATAGTCAAATGGTCGGTATTGTGCCTGCGCTCTCTCGTCTATAGGCACGAGAGAAACCTGTCCCCTTGTCGCCACTTACTCGGTTGATAGTCGCTCTCTTTCCCTCCCCCCTTCGCCCCCCCTCTCTTCTCTCTCTCTCTCTCTCTCTCTCTCTCTCTCTCTCTCTCTCTCTCTCTCTCTCTGCCTCTCAATATAATTGAATACAGGTAGCACGGCATAATGAGACATAATTTCCTATAAGAAAAATTACAATTGAAGTATGTTTTGCCAGAGTCCGGAAAATATATTTGATGCGTATGTTGCTTTGAAATACGAGTACAATATATCGAAAACATAATATTAGAAATATGGTATATTTCAGCGATAAACAATTACCCATGCAGTGTTACCTCGGATTACGTTGCTATCAAGGGCTGATGTGGCATTAGCGCAACATTGAATCATCGTTGAAACCCTGAGCAATTTTCGAATCCCGGAGCTAAATGGTATCCGTGACCCGAGGTCGACGATACATTCTCTTCCGAGCTTCGTGACACTCGTACGATACTGTCTAAGCTTAGGCTCAACATTAAACAATCCTCAGATTGTTTATTGAAAATCAAACTTAACTCGGCAAAGAGGAAATAAATAATTGGCAAACACCCTAAAGTGCCCTCGAGGGTCTTCGATCGTGACGTTAAATACAGAAATATTGGAGAAATAGCGATGACAATAATATAGAATATCAACTCGTATTTCGACCCGATCTATTAGTTTCGTTCGAAACTTTTCGGTAATCGCAATTAATGTCCTGCGTGTAACATCGTCGTCGTAGCAGCTCGAGAGATAACGGTGGCGCTGGAGAGGAAGTGCAGCAGTCTACCTATGCTTTTTGTAGAATGGTGCGATGCCCGAAGGGGGCTCGCTCTCTCTTCTACTATATTTTACTCTGCTTCTCTCTCTCTCTCTCTCCCTCTCACTCACACACACACACACACACACACACAATATATATACGCACATATGTATCTTATATTTTATCTTTCCTCTCTATCCATCACCAACCAGGAGTCAGTGTCCTTTAAGTAAGTTAGACGCCTGCGCGGAGAACTAGGCAGAGTTGAACTCGGAGAGAGAGAGAGAGAGAGCGAGAGAGAGAGAGAGAGAGAGAGAGGGTGGAAATTCGCATTGCGAGCGCACATATATACGATGACCCATACACAAGAGCACCGGCGTATATGCCAACATACACGTTCCACCAATACACGCGTGTACATGTATAGCAAGTCGGGCGACGTCATTGACGTTGAAGGGGCGGCGGTGGTTGGGGTGGGGTGGATTGGTGCGGGGGATGAGGAGGGGGATATGCCGGGAAAACAGGTTGCGCGAGTGGGGTTCTGTTCGTGAGGGTTTATGTATGCTCGGGTCGAGGGCGGGAATGGCGAGCGGCTGGATGGCTGGCTGGCTGGCTGGCTGGCTGGCTGGCTGGCTCGCTGGCGGCGGAGCAACGGGGGGGTAATAGGACTTTGGCGCCACGACGGCGGCTTGGCGAAGCACCGACGTATACCACGTGCTCTCTCGCTATCGAACGACCGCTCGTGTTCCATACTACCCCTTCTCCTCCCGCTCCATCCCCTTTTCTTTTATACATTTCTCATCCCCTTTATCGGAAGAGGGTTTCATCCCCCTTTCCCAACCCCAAACTCCGCTCGCGCCTGCCTCGTTGCGCGCCCTAACCCGCCCCGCCGGTATATCAGACTCTTCGTCCCACACGTCGACTATCGTCCCCTCTCTCCTCCCCAGACTCTGAAATAAATGTCCCTCCCTTCGTCCTCTCTCTCTCTCTCTCTCTCTTCCTCCCTCCCACTTCCCCTCCCCCGCCACTCGGTGTATCCGTGTCTCCCTCGTGGATGACTTCCCCAGCCACTGTTGCCGCCGCACCGCCATTGCCGCTTCCATCGACTTACCCTACCACCGTCACCATCACCATCACGACCAACCCGTCTCCGAGCGTCTCTCCCCATTGGCATCCCTCGTCCCATCAGTTTCTCACCCTCGAATCCTCTGTACACGTCGCACTGAACTATGACGTGGCATGCACAATCCCCGTAGTACCTACATATATATGTATGTGAGTAAACTCAAGTGAATTTGAACAGTTTCCGGCGACTATCTCGAATTTTGTTCAAATTCGAGGATCTTGTACAGTCGGAGACAATAAATGATCGATGCCACTTTAGGATTCTAGCCGATTTTTTGTAAATATGAAGCGAGGCCAAAGTTTCGATCCAAACAAATTTCGGGTCGAAACGACGCGTTAGCTATCGTACGCGACGAACAAAATTGTGGAGGCCTTTTTAGTAAAGGCCGAACCAAACGTTATACACACATCATTTGTTTTGCAATAGAAAATAAGAATAAAAACCCAATATTATTTTCGTTCCTTTGGCTTTTCTCGACGAACGTACGTTTGTTCGGTGGTTATGATTTTGCCACCGTCGAGAAAATAAACATTCAAAGAGCGAAAATGAGGGCGCTAAGGCCGGCGCCGCACTATCCGGTTTCGCCGGTCCGGCGAAAACGGATGTGATTTAACCGGAGGGGTATTCCATGTCAACAGCCAAGGTGTGAACACGAGTGGGAACAATTTTTTGATAATCATTTAAAAAATTCTATACAAACATCCGTAATTTTGAGGATAAGTTATTGAAAGTTTTGAAATCATATGTTTCAAAGCAGACCACGCAGTTCGGAAGATCTATAAGTGCAGAAGAAAGATTGTCGGTAACACTCGGGTAAAAATGAATAATGTTTGAATTTGGTGTACGCATTTTTATTTTGAACGATAGAAACTTATACGGCACAACCGTATAGTGTGACACCAGGTCGTGCGGTAGGTGGCGTCCGGCAGATCCGGCAATGCCGCACTAGTGCGACACCTCTCATTTGAACCTATAGTATGTCACAAACCGGACGGCGGTATCCGTAAAAACCGGACCGGCGAAACCGGATAGCGTGGCGCCGGCCTAAGTAGGCTCGCTCGCCGCATCCTCGAACGTCGACGACATTAAGGACACGTGGATCATTGTGCGCAATGTTTTCATTCGTTGAATGTTAATTTTCTCGTTTGCGATAAAAATGCCGAAAACAAACAAATTCTCAAGCATCCAATAAAGTTCAAGGAACGAGGGTAGATCGCTTGAATTTTAAAAAGTTCGAGCGCTTGGCGTTTGTCTTTATTTTATTTTTATTTTCATTACAAATTTGGAATAACAATTTTTAATTGTAATACAAAATAATACGAGTATTAAGATTGGTTCGTCTTCAACCGAAAAAGGTGTTTATAATTCAAACATTTTTTGGAGAAAAACTTGGACCCCGCGCGATATTTCGGAAAAGAGATCTGGCCGGTTTCAAACTCGCTTGAAAAATTTGTCATCTTATACAATACAATATACACGAATTTGAACAGAATCCGCGATGGTCGATAAAAAATTCTTCTAGTTCGTTTGGGATTATTCGTATTGATATCTTGAAGAGCCAGCCGTACGTATACTTGATCATATATATATACGTATACACGGAGAGAATTTCTTATTAATTTTTACGGTGAAATCTCGGTAAAAATTACATTAGAAACTTGAACCCGGTGACAAATGTGCAAACAGTTAAAAATTGACTCTAGTTTCAAATATTTTACTTTCAGGCATGTAAACATTTTAGCATGTAGCATAACTTTTACATTCCTCTGAGTAAAAATCAGGCGTCTATATATACATTCACGTCCACGTATACGCACGCTCGCACAGAGCTCATGTGTTACGGCCAGGCGACCTACCCCTAGCTGATTTTACTGCGAAGAACGTAAAAATTCTGGTGGACGCAGGGAAAATTTCGGCTTCCTTTTTAAAATTTTCAAGACAAACACGCAATTTTCTCAATGTGCACCGTACACCTTCATTCGTATCAGCACTTTTTTTTCAACTTATTGCAGTAATATTTACGTTTCACGAAAATTTACTGTTAATTTCAGTAAAAATTCTTGAAAATATTTTTAATTTCTGTCACGCAACGGTAAATTTTTACTGATGCCCATTACTGTGATTTCACAGTAAAAATTACTTAAAAATTCTTTCCGTGCATATACACGCGCTCGTTATACTATTAGGTACTGGACAGCTTGACGTAAATCACATTGCTATATATAACATATATATGTTGTATGTGTACATTTAACTTGTGAAATGGAATGGGAGGGTGAAAGTTGCAAGTTTTGCGTGTAGCTGTATTTTAGAATGGGTTCGATATATCCTAACACCCTCTCATCCCTTTTCTCGCGTGTATACATTATACGTTTATACCATTACCGAGGCTCGAATTTCACACGCGCACGAACGTACGTCACATGTATGCGTAAATGTATCGTTCGTAGGTACCTATATGTAGATGATTTCTCTCCGTACGGTGAGGCGCACGCTGGCTCGTAGTCTGCCACTCATGCTGTTGTGTACCACGAGCGCTCTCTATCCTCCGCTTTTGCAAACTCCCGTTCAGTCCCATCGTGCCCATCGTACTCGCCTCTCTCTCTCTCTCTCTCTTTCATCCCCTCCCCTTCCCATGCGCTTAGACGAATCTCGTAACCAACCGTTTAAAAAAGTATATATTCCCTTTCATTCTCCAGAGTGCATTTTGTCGTAGGGTTTATATATAAATATCAAAAATCCATGAAATTTCGCATTTCGATCTTTCTCCCTGTTTTGGTTTTCGTAGGCTTTATATTCTTCGCATGCGATTCAAATTGATACCTCTCTCTGTTTCTTTTCTCATATACTTGGAGGATTTTTTTTCTATTTCGATGTATGGACGAGCAATATTGCTTTAAACGAAAATTGCGCGTATGCACTTGTTGCCGATACCTCGTAGTTGCCCATATCGATGAGATTTTTCACACTTGATATTTTTTTTATTTTTCTTCTTCTTCGTTTCAGTGAGTTGGGTCACAACGCCTCGTCTTCTTTTCTTCCTCTTCGTTCTACTTGAAACTCGCTTCAGGAATTTTCAAGGTGTATTCCAGTCCTGCGCGCTTCTGTATATATATATATATATATATATATATATACTTGTATATATAAATGGACGCGCGCTTAAAGCGTGCGCGTCACATCCTTTCAAACCAGTTTCACACGGACAAGAACGGATACTTCGCCTTGAGATCGGATGATCTCCCTCTCCCCTCTGTTCTCCTCTTCTTCTCTCCTTTTCTCATCTTTGCCACCTCTTCGTCATCATCCGCCTACGGACAGCGTTCTCCCCTCGCGATGTATACCTATACGTATATAGGCGTTGCACGAGCAGCGAGACACGCCAAAAAATAATATATATGGATATCCCTGTGAAAAAAGAAATAAGGTAAAAGAAGAAAAACTGAAAACGTAGTGAAACCGAGAGAGACGGAGATACGAGTTTCAGAATCATTTTCGAAATTCAAAATTATGCGACAGAATTTTCATCATATCTGAATATGGTCCAATATCTGAGCATGTATCAAGACCACTGTCTCCACGACAATTCCACATCTCTGCTATCCCTCTCTATCCCTATCCCATCGATTAACGGATCGATGACAAAGACGGAGTGACATCTACTAGAAACGTGCTTTTTTCAATTAAATAATTTGATCAATTTTAACGTATGGAATGATACATATCTTTTCGAAAATAATAATGTTTACAAAATACTGTAATTAGATTCGACAAATTGCCTACGATACAAATTGCATCACGTGATAATTACATTTTGTCGCGTGTCAACAATTTTCAATTGTATTTTCCTTCAACGCTGAACATCCAACGTTGTTGGGCCTCGGCACTTTTTTCTTTTCGTCTTTCGCACCCCGGTGTAAGTACATATAGGTATAGTGAACTGGCCGATGGCGCTTGTTTGCGATCAAGTTAACTCTGTCGCGACCAAGTTCACAAATTCTTTTTCCTACTTTCGAATGTCGTTCTTTGCGCCGGTATGGAAGAGCATTGGCAGCGTTGCTTTTCCGTCTTACACATCTTATTCTTCCTCCTTTTGTTCGCGCAGTTGCTCAGCTCGAAAGACTCCCGGCCGATACGTTATCTATCGCGCAGAGAGCGCGGGAAAAATACCTGGTTCGATGGAGGGAGAGAGAGAGAGAGAGACAGAGACAGAACCACCGGCCATTCGTGAGAAAATAACGCGTCGACACACACAAACCCAAACACGCGCGCGCGGGCGCATGTTTATATCCCCCCCCCCCCCCCCCCCCCGCGCATATATATATATATATATATATGCATCGATGTAAATAAGCAAGCAGGCGAAGTAACAGTAGCGGCAACAGACAGGCCGACAGCTACGGCACGCGCGCTCTATCTACTTGGTACATACAGTAACGTCGCGACAAATACACCCTTTCAATATAAAACACTCGCCCCATTGATCGCCTAATCCGAACAATCGCGATCTTCTCGGCAGTTTTCGTTATTAAGCGTAATTTTGAAATCTCCCGAGCCACAATCGAGGACTTGACTCAATATTAAACGAGAAGAGTCGATACCGTTTATTAAATACGATCGCGACCAATTATTTGGAGATAAATACAGTTTAGTCGAATGCCAGGATTTTTAAAGGATATTTCTACCCATTTTCGGTGAGACTCGGTTGCTTACTCGTTGCGTCACAATTTTTTTGCACATGAGAATTTGCGTTTCCATTACCACCACCCAAATAATTGATAATTATCAAGAAATAAAACAGGTTCGGCAACATAATCATTTGTCTTGTACAAAATTGACTATTCGCTGTCATAATATTTATAATTGTTTACGATAGTCGTTGTTCTTTTTGTTTCTTCTCAAATCTTCGCCATCGTCGAACACGACGCATTTGAAAATTATAGGTATTTCAAGAAACGTCCAAGTTTATTGATTGTATATCGTGCGAGTTTTAGCGCATAGCTACCTAACGAACATTAGTATCAAGTCCTCCACCGTTAGGGGCATTCGCCTTGATTCTTATTTCATTGCGTAATTCATGTAAAAATGTTCTCAAATCGGATCTGGTCCGATATCGCGAGTACCTACCACGATACCCGGTGCTCTAATTGCCGGTATGATTCGCGATGGTTCCGAGCAACTCCTGTAAGCATCCGACGTTAATCACCCGTACAATAATATATCCTATATACGTTATATCCCTATCAAGATTCGTAACGCACCTACCATTATAGAGACTATGACGTTTCTCCTGATGTTTTGAATACGCATCCTTATTCATACGCATTCTCAAATATCGGCAACACGTTTGCATATACGATATATCGCGTCTGTATTGATGTACATCCGTACATCTATATCGTGTTTCGATCGACCGATATTTTCCATCCATCTCTCAGCAGTCTGTACAACTAGCGCCAGAACCCTCGACTCTCGCGGTCGGTGTTTCCAACTCGTACGAGATCGGGGAATTGACGTAACGTTAAATTACAATTATTTCGGTACTCGAGCCATACGAGGTGGATCTGGATCGCGTTCCCGGATGTAACTTGGTCGTACGACCACAATCAACCCAAAAATCAATAGGTATTTGCAGACTTACTATTGCCGAGTTTCCGAAACAGGAATAGCTAGAGTAAAAAATGGTGACGAGCTTGCACCCTAGTTATTCATGATTTACATTAATTTTAGTAAATTATCAATTAATCGATTTTTTTCTCTAATTATAAAACACTTGGAGTCAAAAAGACTTCCACTTCCAGAACTCGCTATCAAATGTACTCTTACGCAGATCCGGGTAGACCAGAAACAAAACAAAAAACAGATGAAACGAAAGATTTTGAAAAAAGTAAATGTCTCGTGCACTCTACGTACAAGCTCGAAATGTCCCCTTTCACCTCTCTCCGTGCCTCTCATTTTCGTTCTTCATCCTCCACGTTTTCCGCATCGTCTCTCGCCTTTGTCTGCGCGCTCTCTACCCTCGAAGTTCCCCTTTTTCTCGCGCAAATTACCCCCACCCCTCAAGCCTCAACGGAAAATCTATACGTCGGGTGTCGGGAGGGAAGTAGAAAGAGCGACGGAGAACGAGAGAGAGCTAGAGAGAGACAGAGAGAGAGAGAGAGAGAAAGAGCGAGCGAGCGAGCGAACGAGCGAACGAGAGGGTGGTGGAAGGGAGAGAGAGAGAAGCCTCTCTACTCCCGCTGGAGTGGTACCGCTCGATTCAGAGTTCACCACACTGCACCAATTTCCCTACAATTTTTTTATTCACAATAACAGATTGAAGATTTTTTGCCAATAATGCGCGAGCATAAAAACTATAAAAGTGAACATCGTTTCAGTGAAACTTTGATGAAAAAAACGTTGACAAATTTAGGACAGTTTTATCGACAAAAATCCTAAAATTTATTATTTTCACATTTATGTTAGTTGGAGAATGGTTCGGTCGGTAGATGGGTTAGCACGTTTGTCTTTTTATTCTTTTTATTTAACGCTACCATAATTGGAGAAACGTGGCAGTAGGTAGCGACCGTGCAACAAGGATATTTGGATATTGTGAATCCGCCTGTATACTCGTTGGGAAGCAGGGCGCTGGTCGGTCGTCGGGAGCGACAGAGCGGCCAGGGGTCGGGTGGGCGAAGAGGGCGGCGACGGGCTGTGTGGGGATTGGTGAGGCGGGGTTGTGGCGGGGGGCGCCAAGAGGTAGTGGCGGTGGTACCGAGAGCCTCGACTGCGAGAGACTGGGCTATACCGAGTGTGGGGGACAAAGAGAGAGAACGTATTACCAGTTCGTGGGGCGTTGCCATGGTAACCCCTACCAGCTTTCAGTCCCTTCGTACGCTTGACAGCAACGGGTTCGAGTGAGAGAGAGAGAGAGAGAGAGAGAGAGAGAGAGCGTGAGCAGCGGCTAACTCGTCGGGGAAACGAGAAAGGAAGATCGAACGAGAGCGAGAGAACGCGCGAGCGCGGGAGGGAGTGGAAGAGCGAGACCGAGAGGAGAAAGAGAGGGAGAGACGCGAACAAGTACTGTAGTAGGATTGCTGCGGAACGAACGTGGCGCGGAGTGGGGAATGAGTGGGACGTTATAATGAGAGAGCAAGATGGAATACGAACACGAGAAAGATAGGTGGGAGGACGGAGGGCGAGAGAAGGAGAGAGCGCGAGAGCGAGTGAGATGTACCGTGCGGGTGTGCTTGGTCGACGAGAGAGCGGGAGAGCGCGGAGGCGAACCGACGTTGGTGCGAGAAGGAGCGAGTCGTAAATTTGCCGGAGCGCGAGGAAATGAGAGGGGGCGAGAGAATTCGCAGTGCCAGTGCAATCAACCCGTTGGCCGCCCGCGAGGGTAAAGCTACCCTGAAGTCAGACGAGGACGCTCGTATATATCATGTACATGCCTACATGTGTATATAACGTGTGCTATATATATATGCGACTATGTATATATAGTCGCATATAGATATAATTTGAGGAAGTAATGCAGTAGTGGTAGAGCTCTCGGGCGTCGCGCAAGAGCGCCTCATATACGGGATCGCTCAGGCCGACTCGGTGAACGCGAGCGAACGAGATATGGGGCGCGCGAGGGTAAGAGAAAAAGCAATGAAAGGAAAAAAAAACAAGACGAAGAAGACCGCGCGGAATTACGAGAGATTAGATGCCGGGGCCACCAGTAACGAGACAACGTCGGTAAAACAGTCTTATCGTTCTTTCTCTATCTCTCTCTATCTTTCTACCAAACTCGACATCCGAGATTATAAATATATACTCGAGCGTTCGCAGGCGCGCGTGCGTATGTTTTGAAAGACTACGGAATACAAAAAATCTACTTCGATGACCCCGTCGTCCAGTCGATATCTCCGATCACATGCGAACGCGTTTTTTTTTTACTAATAGCCGAGCCGCGTTCTCCGAGCTCTTCAAGACGCTATATTTAATCAACGGCCGAAGCACTTTTCGGAACAAACTTTTTTATTAAGTTCTATTAAATTTGAATTTTTATTTACGGAATTTGTGATTAATATAAATCGATTATAGTCTACGTTGACGATCGAACTTGTATCTTTGGCTCTTGCGATTCGTGCTCGTTTGTCACTTTTTTATTCTGCCGGCAGCGTGACATTACAGAACGTCGTTTCGAAATATTCTTGATTTGGACGCGGACTGAATTGTTTTCGGACTTTGAAGTGCACGTGTAGATAATGAGTGCGAGGGTGTCAGGCTCTCTCTCTTCCTCCGTTTCTCGTTTATGTCTTTCGAGCTGTGTGCACTCTCATCGTCGCTGTCGTCGTTGCGCCGTATAGCCCAGTTACTCTATTATCCTGAAACCAGTTTTCCTTAACACGAACGAAAAAGTATCGTTCGCTGGAGAGAAACGAAGAATATAACGATGCACGTGTGTGGTGATGCCTTCTCCGTCTCTCTCTCTCTCTCTCTCTCTCTCCCTCTCTCTTTCTCTCTCTCTCTCTCTCTCTGTCGTTGCCTCTTGCTTCCGCCCATATAGTACGTACCCAACAGAACGTGCGTTTCTCACGGATGCGATGAAAGAGGAAGAAAGACAGAGAGAGAATGAGATGGTGCGAGCGAGGAAGGGGGGGGGAGCATCGATGGGATCGTACACCGTTTTGCCACACAACGCGTCGAGCGCCCGAAGCATCCGAACCAGGCCCGCTTCACACAGACGATACGCACACAGTATGCACGCACATCAGCTAAACTAGAAAGTTGCCCCAGCCCCGTGCGACACAAAAGAAGCTCGGCGCAACGCGCGAGCCTAGAAGCCTTTCGAATTTCAACCGCGAGCCTTATTGTATATATACACTTATAATATTATATTATATACCGTATATGGATATCATATATTCGGATTTCAATTTTTTTTTACTAAAAATATTTCAAAAAGTATACGATAAAAATAGCACCAATCATGTTTTCAATAATATCATATTAGACGATAAATATTCGAATCGTCGATACGGAACGTCTTTTTCGTATAACAAACACAAAGTTCTATACTTTTATTTCGATAGTTTTTACTATTGCCATTAACCATAGGTAAATTAGGACTTAACTATCGTCGATAGAAGTGAGATCAAGTTTTAGGGTATTTAGTGATCATTGGTAAGAATAAATATTAGCGATGGCGATTCTACTATGCTTGGGAATATTACATTTGATATCGATAAATACTTTTCTTTTTAATTATAAGGCATTGATGACAATTATAATCACTTGTAGCTATTTTTGAAAAAAAAAGTATGCACATTTGTTGGCATAAAATGTAGTACCCAGGTTCAAGCGAAGTCTTCCTCATACGCCCGAAGACGATCAAGGGAGCGACAACACATGTAGGGAGTTAGATATCAACCGACACTCGAAACGAAGAAATTAATGTTTCATATCGACAGTCGCCAGCATTATTTTTTGTTTCATCAAAGTATCGATATAAACATATATATATGTCAGGGATTCTTTATGGTGTGATGTATCTAATTCGAAAAGACAACAATGTCGCAAATGCGAAAAATAAAAATACAGAAACAACAAGTGTGCATAAGCGAAACGTAGAATAAGGAAATCAAAGACGTCAGACGGGACATGCGTGTGTGTGGATTGTGTGTAGCCATAATAGAGTTGGTCTGTAAACACGTTAGGTGTTTGGTCGACAGGGCGGACGCACACCCTGCGGTCTAGGCCACAGTGCCGTGGCGCGACAACCCCATTTCCCGCGAGATCGAGCGCGAGCGATGAACGAGCAGCTCCAGTAGAAAGTCTCCCGAGGCATTTCGTCGCCGTCGCCGTCGCCGTCGTCGTCGTCGTCCTCATCGTGTTGTGTTATATAGCAATGTGGAGCGTCAGCGAGCGAGTCGGGCTAAAAGCCAGGCACGCGCACACAGTCTTATACACACGCACGCAAGCGCGCGCGCACGCGCAGACAGCGAGAGATAGAGAGAGAGAGAGAGAGATAGAGAGAGAGAGAGAGAGAGAGAGAGAGAGAGAGAGAGAGAGAGAGAGAGAGAGAGAGAGAGAGAAATGAACAACGAGCGAGCGACGTCGCAGCCGATGCCGAGAGCGTGGGTATCAGCACGGAACCAAGCCGCCCTCTGTTTCCCTCTCTCTAAAACTCATCGACGCTACGTTGCCACATTTCGCGGCCTCTCTCCCGCTTGCCGCTCGGGCTCCGTCGTCCTCTCGTCTATACCGACTATATTCTCTCGTTTCACCACCACCACCAATCGGCTTTCTTTCAACGGACGGTTACACCGAGTCGTGTGCGACGTTCGACTCTCCGTGTACAGGCTTGCCCGTCCCGTAAACCGTGCACGATAGCGCTTCTACTCGCGCCATCGTTGCCGGCTCTCCCGGTCGCGGGAAAAACTCGTATTTAAAAAAACGAGAAATATCTTTCTTTTCGTCGAATGTTTTTGTTAACATTCTTGTAAATTTTGCAAATCCACCCTATCGAACGTGCCGATTTCCATTTTCTATAGAAAACGAGGAATCGCTAATTTTCAGTTATAAAAAGGAAAATTCTTTGTGCCCGAGCAACGAGGGTCGACGAAACATTTATCAGCGACATTATATTTCAGCAGTTTTCCATTTTGTATCCAGTTATAGAGGACTCTGGGTGTGCTGTCGTCGCCGGCGCGACCCAACGACTGTATTTAAATTTGAAAATAGAAAGGGATCGCAACTTTGAAAATAGGCATCGAAATATGCTCCGTCGGTGTCGCCGCGCGCACTTTCCCAGCTCGCCGAGAGAGAGAGAGAGAGAGAGAGAGAGAGAGAGAGAGAGAGAGCGAGAAAGCGAGAAAAAGAGGGAGGGGCGAGAGAGATAAAGATATTGCCGCTTACGAATCCTCGTTCTTGCGCCGCCACGGCCACAAAATATCGTGGATGGGTGAGCGGGCGGCGTCATTCTCGCGGCTGGAGGAGCGAGGTCGAATCGAGAAAGAGGGAGAGAGAATCGTGCCAGCCGATCGAGAGAGAGAGAGAGAGAGAGAGAGAGAGCGAGCGAGCGAGCGAGAGAAGAGGAGGGTCAGGGTGTACAGTTTTAGACTACGGACCGGCGCGTCGGCGGCGAGTTAAAAATATAACAGTACAACCGGCCAACCAGTCGTCGTCTTCGGTTTAGTCGACTCAGTTGGCAACGTCGTTGTTGGCGCTAAGGATTTTGTTTTTGGTTCTAGTTTCAGTAAGCGTCCGTCTAAATCATATCATCAAAAATATATTCGTATTTGAATAAATAAAAAAATATGTCAATACTTTGTATCCAATTATTCGGTGACTCGTCACTCCGCACAGATTCGACTCGTTATGAAAAAAGAGGAAAAATCGATGCTCCACTCCCCTCGTCTCGGGTTGAAAAAGAATATATTTTTAAAGAGGATTGCCGCGTGCACGATCAGCGCCAATAAAATTCGTCGAGAGTCTCACACCCGCGACTTTCACGAGGGACGTAACCTTGCGGTCCTATATCTCTCCCGCCTTCTCTCCCCCTTCCACTCACCCCTTCGTCCGCAAAACGCAGACGAATAATTTTATTTCGGTAACGGGCAAGTCAAGCGCATATACGTGGCTATACGTGTGTATAGATTTATACGCCGGTAGATGTACACAAAATTAGTATACTCGGTCTTCTAAGGACTCGTAAAGTTCAAGTTGCGTACCTCATTCCCCCCCCCCCCCCCCCCCCTCTTCCAGTTTTTTGGCACGACTCCGGACTAGAAAAGGTAATTCTAATACTGTCAATTATACAATGTTCAAGTCTATATTTACAATAATCGAAGATTCGGCATAGTTGCAACAGGAAGAAAGGAACGATTGTTATCCTTCTATCGAACCGTACATCGTATCGAAGTTTTTCGCAACGCAAAGCCAATAAATATTCATCAATATTTAAATAGTATCGCGTATATTGTATATTATATTTCATATTTTATTATATAGTTTATAAATATGTATATATGTATTAGGGTTTCGTACCTCTTCAGTGGCGCTTACCTCGCATCACATTGCCAGAGGGCCTGGGCTATGACAAACACCCTGATATCCTACAGGACTCGTTTGAATTCTCGTGCACGGCAGAGTGTTAGACAACTATCTGGACACAGAAAGTACCTAGGTAGTTGGCGTTGAGACGAGCGATACGTCTTGTTTGTTTAATTGTCCTGTGATGAAAATTGGCCCAGACATTAATTCACAATTTTTGTAAGTTTCAACAATGCCATCGAGCTTCCTACGATCGAGTGATAAAAAACAATGATTTACTCTTACCAGATCGAGTCGTCGTTCGTTTATTAATACATAGTTAACTTATAGCTGAACCTTTTTCAAACTTTACGAATTAATATCTCGCTCGATTTTCATCACTGGACAGGATAAAACACACACACATATTTTGCTCGCGACCATAGAAACGTTGCGAATCTTGATCCGGAATAACGTATGAAATCCCGTACCCAGAAAGATAAAAAACAAAACAAACATAAGCACTGAATCTCGCAGCCGTACGGTGTCGGACTTGCCCTTAAACATAATGAATTTTCTAACTTAAAAATACAGTAATTTATATAATACATCCGTGTATTATATGGCAATCGTACGAGGGAGCGAAGAAGTTGCGTAAAATCCTTATCACCTATGTGGTATTTTCACCGATTTTGCTATTCTGGCACGAGTACACTCGGTACTTAACATCTAGTTGTCGGAAAAATGGCATCTCGCATAAGCGATTCAATCCGTTAGGCAGCCCACCGTTGATCGATCACCCATCCTAGTAATGGCAGCGTTAAATATTGCGAACTGGGAAGATTGTCGAAGACGTACACCGACCGTAAGTCGGTCGTACAGTTCTTTCTTGTTTGACGCGCGTGGCGCCATCCTGCGAGTAAGCTCACAAACTCAACATATCCGCATCGAGCTTTCTCCACCCTCATCTCCTTACTCCTGTTACTTCATCGACCTTGGTAGTTTACGGATAATTATGTACTCAGCCTGAATAGATCCGATCGAAGGTGATCTTAAATGGCGAATAAATACAAATCCTGACTGTTGAACTTTGAAAACAAGTTTATCGAAGTTTCTTTTAATCGTTCCAAGTGGAACAAAAAACTAAGTACGCGCATACATTCGCGCCCTCTTGAACCAGTTTTGAGAAATCGTCTCGAGAACACCGCGTGCTTTCCGTTTTCTGTCCACAAGTACTGGTTGGGAGAGGACTTATGTACTTACAAAAGCCAAAGTACAACGAGTACAGTATACGTCTATATATCGTACGTACGTTATACGTACGATATATATGTCCGTAAGGCAGGAGATATTGCATTCGCGTTTTTTGAGTATCCGACCGGCCACACCTTTCACCAACACCTAACGTGGCAGGCTTAGAGCTCAGGCTAGCTCGATCTCTTGAAGCTGTCTCGAGCCGTTGTGTGTACCTACCCAGGCTCCGCGATGTTTCTCCTGCTGCTGATTTCTGGTTCGTTTTCTTGGCTAAGCTCGACTGGTAGGCCAGCCAACCGGCTTCGTCGTTCAAAACCTCGCCGTCGTCGTCGTCGTCGTCGTCGACATTTTCTATGGTCGTGGGTTCGTTTAGCCTCTCACAATCGTGTCGGAGAGCTCACGAGCAACAACGAGAGTGTCTATAGATGACGCGGTATAAAGTAACGGTAAACTCTCCCACGTATCGTACCAGAGAGCTCCACTGTATGTTTGCAGCGATGGAAAATACATATGCCTATGTATGTGTACATATATATGTATATATGAATATAGCCGGAACCTACGACGCTACGAAACCGGAGAACTGTGGTAGAGAGATGCCTGGTAGAGAGATTCCAAGTCATCGCAGAGCTCCTCTCGCGGGCTCTCCCATAGGCTTAACGTTATAACCGTTATGTATATGTAGGTATGCATCGAACGATTACCGATCGCCACTAGCTCTAGTGGCGAATTACGTATGTACTCGGTTCACATATCTCGTTAGATTACGTATCTCGATTATCTCCGCGTTTAGAAGACGCGGTAGAAAACTCTAAATCGACTCAGGAGTCATTCGATTTTCTGCTCGATTCTTATGATTCTTGTGCCTTCATCGAGACAAGGAAACGTATAGAAGCGACGAATATTGCAATTAATTGCGAAAAACCGAGATAATACGAGTCTTTTTTCTTTGTTGTCGATTCTTCGTATCTTGGAAATCTTCGATATATCCCAAAGTAGGCATGCGCCCTTATCTCTTGGTCATGAAATCTTCATCGTTCCGTCGTATGTGGAGAGGCCTGAACTTTGTCCTGTTACGTTGCCCCATACGTTCTATTTGCATATTCTTATCCAACTCGGTGTCAGCGGAGCAAAGAAGGGGTTGCCTTTTCCAGTGCAAGAAAACATTTATCGACTCGTCGTTTTGCACCGCGCTTATGCCCCCGTGCCCTGACACTACTAATGTTGCTTCTGCCGCTGCTTCTGCTGCTGCTGTTTCTGCTGCTGCTTCTGCTGCCGCTGCTGCTGCTGCTGCTGCTGTAACGTGCTACGTTGTCGGGGAGAGAGTGGTTGATACACGTAGCGTTGCGTTGGGATGGCACCCGGACGAGACCAGACAAAAGAGAACCGAGTCTCCGACAGCCGCTGCCTGAGCGGCGACCCTTCCTTGCTTAAACGTATATATATATATGTATACATAAAAGGTTCCGCCAGCAACAGCAGCAACCCTCCTTGCGGCAGGGCAACCCAGCGTTCCCGAATACAGCCAGGAGTAACCAGGGGTCTAAGCGGACACGCACACCGTGGGCTTTGTATTCACGTTTTATCCTGAGCAGAGCGCGATCGCTGCCCGGAATATTCCAACAACAATGGTCTCTCTCGAGTCCCAGTCGCAGCCCCAAAACTACGTCCCTCGATATATACGCCCTTTGGGCTCCTTTTTCCCTCGCGCGGTCTTTGGACATTCCCTCTCCAACAGAGATCCTGGAAACCTGTCGATATATACAGTTCCGCGTTTCATTTAGACACTTTCCTAACAACGATATGCCATATTGTTTATTACGTCGAGGACAATATTAATATTCGTATCGTCGTCATAATTATTTACTATATATTAGAGGAAAACTGTTTAAATAATCGTTTATTTCAATGTGAATAAATAAATTTGTTTCTATTCGAATCATCGTTTTACTTTGTAGGAGCGTGGATGTAGTTATTACTGTTGTTTATCTTTTTTTATTAGTTACTCGATAGACAGGAGGCTAGACTGGTTTGGTAATGGGAACATTGGCTGGACGTGGATAGAGTCACCTGGCTCTTTAGAGGAAACGTATATACGCCTCAATTTACATATTTGCGTTCCGGTACCAAGAACTTTGAAATAATGGCTCGATTCCACGTCGAATAAATAAAAATCGATCATCTCTATATGCGAATATGTAAATTTTCGGCAATCATATGTTTCTTTCAATTTTATTTTTGTCAATCGTCATTATTTTATTTTAAAAAGAGAATTTTCAATTGCACGAACAAAGTTTATTGGAAGAAAAAGGTGTACATATCGAAGAACCACTGGTGCCGAAACGAGTGCCATAGAGAAAGCCGAGATCTCCCGAAATAGACACAACATGGCGGTGGGTGCCGAGGGTTCGTACTCGATCCAATCCATGGATTTTGTTCCGGTACCCGGGTCAAAACCCCCGGGCTCGCTGGCCCGGGGGTTGAAGAATCTCGAAGAAGCTCTTCTCGTTTGCCCACGCCGCCTTGTTCTTACCTGTGCCACGCCGTTTAGAGACCCAAAAACTCAGGTAGAGGATCTCCAAAAATAGCCGCGCAAGCGCCATGGAAACTATGAATTCTTTTCAATCGCCTCACTCGTTCCCTCATTCCCCTTTCTCTTCTTCGTTTTCTTTTTCGGGATTAATATTCTCCAATTATAAACATTGTCGAAAAATGCTATAACGTCCTTCGTATTGTAAAGATATTCCGTACGGGTCGTGATATCACATTTTCTTCACATTCTTGGCATCCTCGAACCAATATCTTCCTAAATCGTTAAACATCGGGCGAAATACAATATGATCCTGTTCATTTTTCTTCGGGTTATGTTTCATAAACAAATGTATACTGCAATATGCGCGCAATTTTCCTTTATTCGAAAAATGGATCTCCTTGAGGATGGATTAACCCTCAACTATAGTCGTGAACAATTTCTACACGTCTTTAAAGTGCGAACATGACAAAAACAGTTAAGGGTTGAGACGATTTTCATAAAAAGGGCATAATTATGAAAAATATCCAAGAGAAGAAACGATGAAAGTTTTTGGAATTTCATTTTAAGAATGTTTCGAATAAAATTTTTGTAATATTCGTAAAATCGAGGGCATCGACTCGTCGAGTGGAACGGGTTTAAATGCGATGCGACACTTATAATTATACGCCGGGAGCGAAAGAGAAAGAGCGAGATCTCGTACGGTGAGAAAAAGTTTCAGCCTCTGTTCATCCCCATCCGTTCTTTTCCCATATCAACAGAGTCGGAGACCCACCAATTATCCATTGTAGAATAAATTCGTAAATTCATGTTTATCCGACTCCGTATGTATCTTCGCTGGCTTCTTCCTGCATCTCGTTCCTTCTTCAGGACACTGGCAACGTACAAATAATTCTCTGGGTCAGGAAGTCATTATTGGCCAAACCGGAGATACAATTTGAATCAAAGACAAAAACGGGCAAGAATACAGCTTACAATAATTATATGTCAACAACCAATATTCTTACTTTTTCTCAATAATTACGTAGGTACAGATAATGGTAATAATAAATATTGTTTAATTGTAAATGCGAATCAATGGCTGAATCATTTAGAATCTTTTTTTGAATATCGATTCAATAATTGATAATTATTGATCATTTTCTACCCTCAAACGTCGTGTTTTTTCTCCGTATACCGTAATACACTTTTGTATCTTTGATCAGGCGGTTTAAATGACCGAAAATCGTCGGGCACATTTGCTCTTATCATTCTTCGTATTCTTGCATCGATAACGCGAAGACTCGGCTTCGGTGAAAAGGGAGGTATCTGATTCACGCGCGTGTGCAGGGAGCGGCTGTTCAAGGGATGTTAAAAAAAAGAATAGAAAAAACTGAAACTCACTCGCCCTGTTTTCCTCGTGCCGTACACCAGTGGCTCCCTCTTTCCTATCGTGGATGTGAGAAGATTGACGACGAGGCAGGGCCCGCGGTAGAATACCGAATCCCCCATCTCCCACGCGTAGGAACGCCCTTCCTTCGTTGTCTGCCATATGGCCCTTTTTCCTCTCTCCCTCTCTCTCACTCACTCTTCACCCCGATACGCGACACGCTTCTTCCACACGATGTACGGATGAGTTTCTTCATCATCCACGTTCTACAGCGAACAAAGCAGCGAGCTTTGCAACGGCGATGTATAGGTGAAAAATCTATATTTCAAATTCTTGATAAATACAAACTCGTTGTTCTTTCCGATGATGCTCGTTTGATTTTTATCATAATTTTCATAATTTCAAAATGCAAATTTGTAATTCCGAGCCGAGTAATTTAGTTTCAATTTGACTACGAAGTGACGTATTTGCGTTGTGGGGTCAGACTCGATTAGATTCGTTCGAAAACGACGGAATTTTTCAAGTATCGAAAAGTATATATAGGTATATGTATATTTTTCTATATACTTTGGAAATTCAATCGTTTACACGTACATGGTTTACGGCGCAGATAAAACAAAGCGATATAGGTACGTATATATGATAATAATAATAACGCGACCACCATTATATTGTATGTACTTCGATGCATCGAGCAGCACAGGTAATTGAGAACGAGGTTGACAACCCCTACGAGATATATTCAGAGACGAGAAATGGATGGAGAGGGAATTCTCTTGGAGCTCTCATTTTCCGTTACTCGGATTACGCTCTGCTCATCCCTTAATGCGGGGGCCGGCCTCGTATGTGTACATCGCTACTGAGGAGCTTCCGCATTGACTTCTCATCGCATTACATATATGTATACCCTGAAATACGTATATACATAGCAAATCCGTGTAAAAAGTCCTTGAAGACCGCCGTGATATAACGAAGCACAAAAAACTATATATACGTATACGGTATGTACCGATATATGGCCACCGTAGAGGAGAAAGTGATTTGCACAATACGCGACTGGCTCCCCCTCTCGGGTTTTGTCTCTCGATCGGGCCGTGCGTTTTTTTGTTTCTTCTTTTGGTGCAATCTTATCTGCGTCGCGACAGATAGGGCTCGGATAATCTTTCGCGCGCGCTCGCGAGCGGACTTTACACCGCGATGTTTCGTCCGTTGTATGCGATGGTTTTAATCGAACGCCTTCGTTCGTCCCCAACGCAAGATTCGATATAAATTCGTTGCGTAACTGTCGCGATCGACTTAACAAAAGTCTTGGATTATTTTGTGTTTGCATTTCATTTACCTAGATCAATTTTGTTATTCTTATAAATATGAGATATCATCGTTGCATGGAACGGGATACATAGATGATAATAATATGCACGTATGTGCCCAGGGATCAGGACCTGGTGCACGCTGCTCCATCGGTCTTCCGGTGTACGGAAGGCTTCGTTCGATCCCCCGGGTGTTTCCTTCGAGTCCAGCCAATCCCCAAATTCCAACGATGGTGGTGTATAGTACATAGTATATATGTACGTATTACATCGGTGATACAGAGTAGAGATATACGACGTTCGAATATCTGTTGGTTGCGTGTGGCCGGAGTAAAAGATTGACTCTACAAAAACATGCGCGTGTGTGGATACGTACGCAAGTACCTACAGACGCGTTCGTACACATCACCGCACAAGTATGTATAGAAGCGGAGAGGTTCCGCCGTGAGACCCCTTTCGAAAATAACAGGCGGCTGGTTGACGTCATGCCGTCGCGAGGCACAGCCGACGTCGCCGCGCGGCTGTTCCGTGCATTGCGCGCCTCTCGCGGCTGTTTATCGAACGACCGCGAGAGGTACCCACCACTCACATGGAATTGTGCTCACGACGGAGCTGTCGCCAGTGACTCCGGCCAATACCCGATCTTTGCACAGCTTCTCGCTTCGTAATATCGTAATACTTATCAAGCTTTGAGGAGTTGCAACTATTTGTAATGCCCGAAAAAACGTTTTTTTCCGATTTTTTTTTGAAATTTTGTTTCATTATTTTTCAATCAATCTTTGTCCATAATATAAATAATCGATATTTTAGAAACATACAATACAATTTTCATGGCAAAATAATGACAAATAGGCGAGATACGAGCCAGTCTGCAAGGGGTCGAAATAAAGAAGGGGGTTTACGGTGATCACTGTCGCTCATCACCGGATCATCTGAAATGAAACAAAATTAACGGGGATCGTTAGTGAATTCTACTATCCCGTCTTTGAACGAAGGGTTAATACAATTTTGATTTTTGACAAAATGGCGGATGTTCAAAGGCAATTTTTTTTACGACCACAATTTCACCCACATATTCGGCTATAAAGTAAAAACTATTTGCGACAGATAAAAATCCTTTGTTCATGAACGAGACGACTATGTATAGAAATGATGAAAATTTCAAAGCAATCAGTCAAGCCGTTCTGGAGTTACAGTGCTCACCGACTTTGAAAACGTGCTTTCCAAAAAAACGCGTTTAAAGTTTGCGTCGAGCGTGCAGCTACCACTACCTAAGTATGTACCTACTTTTACCCACTCGACGCGGCTGCGGTCAAAATTACATATTTTTATAAATAATGTTCCGATTTATTTAAAGTTTTTAGCTTTTTGAAATGTTGTACTTTTCGAAAATGTAAAAAAAAAAAAAATTTTTTAAAAATACTGACTAGCTCTAACCCCTTAAGGGAGTTTGAACGCGTACTCCACATGAGCGGGAATCGGGGAAAGGGGTTGGGGGGGGGGGGGGGGGGTAGACTCGCCTGTGTATACACAAGCTCACAGGATCACTACTAACCCTCAATATACTGTTATTTCTTTTTTCTTTTTTTTATTTACATCATCACAGCGATGGTTTGTGTTGTACATTTGTTTTGGTGGGATCCGAACCGCCAGGACTGCAGAAAAACACGTAAAAAAAATTTGTTTCCATTGGTGTCGAATGTGGGAATCGAACCCGAGTCCGCTGCGTGCGAGCTCAGAGCCCTATCCGCTGAGCCACTGCGCTCCTTTTACTTAACATTATGTATTTATATAAAAATTGAACCGTCCTAACAATAACCTTTCTCTATAATCGCTATACAAAATCATTCGGAATAACGGCAATAGATGCGAAAGAAGGCAGTGAAAAGATTATTACGTTCTATCTCAATTTTAATTATTCTTAATCTGCTTGGATCCCTACTGGAAAAATGCTCATTCTGCTCGAATTAATTGTTCTCAACTAAAAAAATAGGCGGCTAAGTACCATACATTTTCTTATGACAATCATTCTAATGCATTTAATCATCGTTGGTATGTTCTTCTTTATCAAAATCTCTAATCCTCACAATTATTTGTTAATAAAAGTGTTCAGATTCGTATGCATAAACCCATACCTCTATGCTAAATTTATTAACTATGAACTCCATTTATTCGATACGTAAAAAATTTTGAATTTGAAAAAATTCGTAGTGATGTTTTTATCAATGTGATATAACAGTTTCATTGTATTGACATTGTGTTAGTATTGGGATGTTCCAAGTTTAGTGCTGAAACTTAATGGAAGCACCCCCGCGCGTCAAGCGGGGTCTTAAAATGAGTGTATTTATATATCCGCCAAGAAGATATCGTGGCGTAGGTATTTCGCGCCGTCTCATTGTCCACGACCCTCCCAGCAATTTCGTTCCAGGGCCGTCGACCACGTGAAATCTGATTTATATATCACATCTCTACGGAACGAGTCATTTTATTACTCAACAACGAATAAGTAGATTCGAACTTTACAATAACGATGTTATGTAGTATGAATTCCCAATTTGACATAATTTCATAATTAATCAGAGCCCTGCCCTCCCCCTCCCTTCTTGAATATTTATCTCGGAGGATGCAACAGAAGCTCGTTCTTCATCTTCTCGGTTTCATGCATAGGAGGTGTGTCCAAAAAACAAATAGTAACTTTTTATTTTTCTCGAAAAATATTTATTTATTCATCGATATCTATTTTGACCCCTTCAAAGTACTCCCCCTCAGATATAATACACTTGCGCCAGCACTTTTTTCAATCCTCGAAGCACTCTTTATATGCGCTTTTTGGCACGACGTTGAGCTTTTCTAGCGGTCTTTATCTCCTCGATCGTTGCAAACCTCCGTCCTTTCGTGGGTTTTTTCAGTTTTGGGAACCGGAAAACGTCGCAGGAGGCCAAGTTCGGTGAATACGGTGACTGACGCATGATTGCGGTGTTGTTTTTGCCCAAAAAATTACGAACCCATGCGACGGTTTTTTTTATCAAAATTGAGCAATTTCGGAAAAAACTTCGCCGACACGCGTTACATGCTAAAAACATCCGAAAAAATTGTATGGCACGAGCCAACCGATATGCCGACATCCTCAGCAACTTCTCTAATAGTGATTCGACAATTTCCCATAACCATTTTCTTCACTGCTTCAACGTTTTCATCGGTTGGTGACGTGCTGGGGCGTTCAGGTCGAGCATCGTCATTAACGTCTTCTCGGCCTTATGTAAAGAGCTCGCACCACTTATAAACATTTTTTCTCTCGCGAAGCAGACTCGCCAAATACCACAGTCAATATTTCAAGTCCGTTGGAGCACTTAATTTTATTTTTCACACAAAATTTAATACAGATTCTTTGATCCATTTTTTCGATAGGAAAAAATCGCCGAGCACACCAACACACGCTTAACCATTATATCTGTCCAAAACAAATGAAAAATTCAAAACGGCTGATAACGTCAACACGCTTTGGGGACATGTGTGCCAACATAATAAATCAAAAGAATCGGAATCGAATATAAGTAGCATGTGAAATTTAAAAAGTCACCTTTTTTTCTAAAGGCGCACTGTACTTTTTTGACATGTTTACGACGTTATGAAAATCTGCCGTAAAGTGGTAGTCACTCACTGGTATTCTGCCTAACGGCTCAAAACCATGAAAAACAGTGAGACAAGTAGAAGGTAGAAAATGGCATACGAATAGAGTAATTATTGTGGCTCCCGACGTGCTCTTGTGGTACCGGTGAAAACCAATGACTACGCGAGCGCCCCTATATCGTCTCCCTTTTGAAAGCTTCCACCCACCACTAGTTATCCGCTCGTTAGGCCGTACGAGAGGGCTACGTGTACACACAGTAAGTAGTACAGCAATACTACACAACCGTTTCGGGATATATTGACCAAAGCCACATGCCACTCTTGAAGCCGTCTACCGATAGTTTCGTTCCGCTACCTACGTAATAATATTAATGATAATAATCATAATAATCAATTTTATCGCATACCTCCTTATAAATCTTGTCTTTCTAGATATACAATCAGTCATTGCTCCCGAAAACATTACGAATGAATGAATTATTATCACAAAATACTAGGGATTAGCGTGGCTCGGATGATCTCTCGCTCCCTCGACTCTAAATAACTTTAAAAACTGCAATACCTAGCATTCCAAATGCGCTCAACATTATAATCTTTATAATATTTACATAGAGGGATGAAAAATGTAAGTACATCCAATTATATACAGTCGGTCAGAAAAATATTCGGACACCATTATAGAGTTGCTCTTTCTGTTCTCCGTTTCAAGTAAATGTTCGAAGAACCAGCAAATTATGGTATGATATATTAGAACATACTTTACAGGTAACATAAACACATAAAATATTTATTTCGCAAGTACGGTTATTCAAATAATGATTTTTTTCTTAAAATTGATATTTCGTCGGATTTCTACAACATAATTTTGTTTTAAATAACCCGCGCAAATATGACTCCACTTCTCCACAAGCCGTTTTTTCAACTCCTCCTTCGGCCCAGAAATTTTCAGTAGGATTCAAACCCGGCGGTTGCGGAGATGCGTGTACAATATTAGAACATGTATACATATACAATACTTCGGATTGTTGTCGCTTGATTAAATTTTAAGCCCTGTCCAAAGCCCATTTCCGCAGCACCTTTAAAAAATTATTTTATAAAATGGTCGAGTATTTACACTTATCCAGAATACCCTCTTTAAATACTAATTGATCCACTCCGTGCGATGAAATAAGCCCATATGATTACCGAACCGCCAATGTTTTGGATTTCACTTTTCCTTTCGTTTTACCCATACCTCCCTACTCTTACTCTCGCATTGCCACCATAAATATCAAATTTGCTTTCGTCAGCAAAAATTACATTATTCCATGAGTCAATTTCTTCACAAATGTAATCTTTTGCAAAGTATGTAATCTTTTCCGGTAATGTAGCTTTCTGACCAGCCGCCCAATGGAGCTTTCTTCACTCTTCGTACATTTTCTGCATATCCAGTGATGCCCCGTTCTTCCCACAGCATTGTAGCCAATTTTGGAACCCTTGTTTTCTGTTCTTGTGGTTTTATAATATGACGGCGATCCCGAATATTTCAAACTCGCGGGTGTCCACTTTCCCGGACCAAATCAATTCTATCTGCATTCTTATATCTTTTTATCATGTCCGCAACAGTATTTTCAACCATGTTCAAGATAATAGTTTGCCTTCTGCCGATAGAAAATTACTAATTGCCGTGTTTTAAATGAAGTGGTTCTGTTTTCCATTATCAAACAAATTGCAACGAACCTGGTGAATATATTTGAATCTTTCGTATTACTTAAACAATCGTGCCTACGTACGAAATAATTTTTTTTTTCCTTCGTGTTACCTGAAAAGTAGGTTCTAATATATCATACTACCATAATCTTATGGTTCTTCGAACATTTGGTGGACATAGAGAAGGAAAGAGCAACTTTAAACTGGTGTCCGAATCTTTTCGTGACCGACGGTACATAAACAAACATATTTGTCTTTCATGTATATATTCGATTTCATTCTTAGTTCCTTTTTGACAATTGCAATTTTTACAAGTTCGATCGTATCTTCGTACGAAGATGTTTTACTACGTATATGTTATTACTCTGTATCGTATTTGCAGCGAGCGCTGCGGTAGCTTTGAATTTGATTTATAGGCAGTTGAAAGGCGTTCGGTCGCGCGTGCATTCTGCGCCGCTGCTAATCCGTTACCTCCCTCCCTCTATCCTCCCCTCGCTGACATCACCACAGCACTTTCCCTTTCTCGTTCGAATCGCTTTAGCCACAGTACCTACTTTACCGCTGCCCAAGTGAGCCCACCGGATCTCCCCGATTCAACAAGTGCCCTCGCGATACTATAAACACACGTATACAGGGTGTTTGTAAACAATCCGGATTCCGAAAATACCTATGCAAAAAGATTTTTTTTTAATACCCCTGCGATGAGAATTGGCCGAGATATTAGTTCGCAAAATTTATACATATATATAATCGCACCCCGTATATATATACACAGGATGAGTGTTACATGTTGAGACATCGAATTTAATCAGATCGCAATAATTCTAAATCAATTTTAGACAATAGTTGTTAGGTTTTGAGGATGTCGTATAAGGATGACCTCGAACTTGACCTTGAATTCACTTTTCCACGTAATTTTAACTTTTAACGACTTTGGTTTTTTCGATAAGTATATATCAATAATATTTGTTTGCAGATTTGTGTTTTGCATAAAAAAAAAAGGAAAAACAAGAAATCTTTGTTCGAAACATTGTTCAGAAAATTTAAATTTCTTCAAAAGAATCAGCAATATTTGAAGAAATTTTGGGATTTTCACAATTTCTTACTTGAAAACTACAGCTTTTTAAAAGATGTTTCGAGAGGTAAAACGTACTCAAGTTTAGATATGGATTCTTGGAAAAGATTTTTTAGAAGTTAAAATTAATAATGAAAAAATTATTTTTTTTATTATTAATTAAAACGTTTTGTCGCGTATATATTGTACAGTGCCCTTATTAGATAGCGTTTCCGGTTGCTTAGATGTTTCCCTTTCATATCGAAACTTTTGCCACACTAATTCATAAATTAACACTCATTTAACGATCACGTAAGGACATTTCTAAAAAGATAGCTGCTGTGTCTTTTTTTTATCTTACGATTGATTGTTTGAGTAATGAATCACTTTAAGAGGCAGCGATACAGGCATTTGATCACCAATCATACCGGCACTAAGCAGCCGATCGTGTTAAAAATTGGCAGGGGTACAGACAATTCTGGCAAAAAGTGGCTCTTGGTATTTTTGTTCCAAAATATTTACCTTAATTGTCTAGATACCCTCAAAACTTTAACGCTCAGTAGCGGAGAAAGTACGGATGCCGTTTTCGAATCGCTCGTCGGTTGCAAAACTATTTTGCAAATTTTTGAAAAAAATACCAAGAGCCACTTTTTGCCACAATTCTCTGCGAACCTGCCAATTTTTAACCTGATCGGTTGATTAGTGCTCGTATGATTGCTGACGAAATTTTCGAAGCGCACGTTGCCTGTACCACTGCCTCTCAAGGCCCATCGTTGAGTTTCCAAAAAAAGGCGAATGCTACTGTGGAAAGGTCACGCCGGAATCGTCAAGTATAAAAAGAGACCGACAGTTTTCTCTTCACCCACGGGAGATCGTTTAAATTTTCAAGTTCATAAAAAAAAAAAAAAAAAAAAAAAAAAATCTTACGTCTCCTCAAAGGCGGCAGATATATAGAAGTTGACGCGAAATCCACGTGCTTTATTACGCACGTTGTGAAAGTCTCGCGTTCAAGATACCAGTGGAGACATCTCTCGGTATCTCGCCACAACTCGAAGCGCGTTTATTCGCATACGCGTATGTATATCTGTATATATAGTATATACATGTGGTATGTATCGCAGAGTTTCTCATTCTCGTGTTCGATGAGCGAGGCGCAACCTGCCGCGCAGTGGAGGGAAGGCTGCGACGAGGGGCGTCCATAGCACATACGCAACGGGTGGGGGATAATCATCTGCTTACTTTCTCCGAGGGAGGTTATGCTCGCTTGCCCGCGAGAGTGCATATACACTCGATTTGTATTCATATCCAAATACGTGTATCTGTAACCAAACTATGTGTATGCCAAACGATATTTTGCCGAAATTCACGATGATTTTCCTTCTTCATTTTTGCTAACGACAATAAAAACATCGTCTTGACTCGTGTTATCATCGATGCGGCCCGAACAGCGGGTCAATTTCAAATCCCCTCCATGTTATCACACCTTGAGTGGAACGGTATCTAATTAATAAGTAATATTAAAATTCCGTGTCAGCCGCATTTTACAAATTAGGTTGGCATTATGGAATGTAGGGAGGGAGTTTGGTCCTTCTATCCATGGCCGACTATCCATATTGTCTGATGCGAGATACTAAAATGTTTAAAATAGTAAAAAGAAAAGGAACAAACTAACACCCGATTCGCACTGTCAACGATTTCCAAAACGATATCGAACAAAATTTTGGACACTTGTTTCGTAATTCTTTTTCTATTGGACGATTCGGCCCCGCGAATCCGATCGGTTGTTCCGATATGTACCTACGGATAGTGTGTATGATTTTCTGCCGCGGTAGAACGGCGGGGCCTGCAAAGCACTGACTTGGCTGATTTAACGCATGACTAAAGCACCGCCCCCCCCCCCCCCACTGTTTGTTCCCTCCTACGGAACTACCATCCGTTCCAAAGATGACTTGTTCCAGGCGCTAGGGACAGAGGGGACCCTGACGTCATTACCCGGGCACGTTCCCGTCAACGAGCTGATCCTCTGACTCATGGAGTTCTCGGGAGCGGGCGTTGCTGCGTCAGGCGCATCAGCGAACCTCGCTGTTCTCTGCCTCCGGCCGACCAATATAGAGAGAAGCAATCTTTCTGATTGACTTGGCGGACTCGAATATTCCTTCATTCTCATTCGGAAACTACCGAAATAAGTCATCCTCTCGGTATATGTATATCTATAATGCTCAGTGGCCCTATCATTTTTAATTGGGGCTTCCTCATATATGTACCGATAAAGAAGGGTTTTTTTTGTCGAAAATGCCATTTCCGTGTCGCGAATGTAGGTATGTAGTCAAAAGTAGATTTGAAACAAAATTTTTTCGGTATTGACAATCTAATCTTGGTTTTTCCATCGTCGTTTATTTTTCCGGATCGAGTCGGTCATATACGATGTCCGACAGGCTTGATCGGTAATACAAACTATAACGTATATTTTTTTTGGAAATCAGGGGAATTTAATCAATCGCGTGATTCTCCAATTCACTATTCTCAACCGGAGCTCGGCAAGTTAATTGCTTGAGAGAAAATTTTAACCAGAGAATACGGCTATCTCTGCGGTATTGATCGTAGCTCCAGTGATATTGTGCGTCATCGCAATACGAAAATGCTTTTATAACCGATACATAATCTAAGAACGAGTTCCTCATGAAAATGTTGAAAAATATGATATGCGCATCGAGCAACATTATTGACGATTTTCAACATTTTCAACATAGTTGCTCGAACTTTGTGCTTTTAAAATTACCGAGCTTTTGAAAATCTAATTTTCGAATGATTCGCATTGGAAAATTGTGGGGGTATCGGAGCCTACGCGCGTAACGACTTATTTGAATACATAGTTAAGAAATTATAAACGAATCAACGACAGATTTCAGGCTTTTAAACGATGAATAAAGGACTAGCCTCCTTTCATTCATCACAGAGGTCAGATAAATTGATCGACGTATGAAATAATAATTCATAGACGTATAAACTTGTAAAAACAATGTAAAAGAATGAATAATCAAGTCGTTTATGTTTGATTTACTTGCAGAGCTGTGCAATGATGGGTCTGCAGGCCACGGCAGGAAAACGTAAGCTGGAAGGAGGCGTGGGCTGCATGGAATTCGACATGGAGATGGGCGAGAGCCCGTCAAAGCTCGGTAGAGTCGAGGGTAGCTGGTGGGCAATGGAGGACAGTTATACACCACCGTTGAGCCAAACAACGGGCTCGTACTACGATATGGAAGTGAGCTCGCCGTGTTTACAGGCAAATGCTTGCCAATCGGCGCCGATCTCACCACCGGCAGCGTCGCAGCTGCATCATACACCGTCGCCTCAGCACTACTATCATCAGCGTGGAAACGTTAATGCCGTCGGTGCGAACGGCGTCGGTAACAACGGTTATAGTCAGTTGTCGAGGCCTCAGCCTCAGTGGGGAGGAGCTCCTCATCATTACGAGCCACCAACGATACGAAGAGAGGAAAATGGCAAGAGTTATCTCGAGCTCGGCTCGAGTTATCGCTCGAACGAGAGATGCTGCGAAGGCTCGAGATCAAGCTGGTGTCGTCGCGGCAGAGCCTGTTATCGTCAGAGAAGGCTAGCCGTGTTAAATATTTCCATGTGCAAACTGGCGAGGTACCGCCAATTTCCGGATCCAAGTCTTCATCGTTCCGTATTGATATGCAACACACTGAGGCACCTCGAGAGAGAAATGGAAAGAGACCGAAGTCCACCGCCGATGGAGCCGGTCTTACAAGCGCCGATAGCCCAACTTCAACCATCCGAGCAGGGAAGATTGACGCCGTTCCCGACGCCACCGACATCCTCGAGCGAAACCGATGCCGATTCCGGTATCGGCGACAGCGACGACAGCCGTTCGATCAATTGGGGCAGCGTTCTCTCACTATCGAGTCAATCGCCCCTCGATCCTCTCAACAACAACGAACTCCTCGACGTCGATATCGGACCCGAGCTTGATCTCAACTTTATGCCAGGATGGAAATTGACACCATTGTCGGCCGACGATATACTGAGAAGTACAAACGCTGCTGTAGCAGCCGCAGCCGCCCAGGAGAACAATCATCATCATCATCATCATCATCATAATCACCATCATCATCATCATCATCATCATCATCAGCTGTCGTCCTCCAACGGTTCTACGATAATAACGAGTCCTATAACCAACACCTGCAACGGCAGTGGTGCTAATGGAACCAACACCACGAGCAGTACGCATGTCGAGTCGCTCATGTGCGTCGGGTCATAGCCGCCAATTTTAACGTCGCTGAGCCATCTCATCGACTTCTATCCACTGACGAGCCAGGGAAAATAGTGACGTCCTATCGGGCGCAACCAATAAACGACGAACAATGCCGAACAAAGAAGAAAAGAAACAATAAGCAACAGCCGCAGAAGCAGCAGCAAAAACAGCAACAACAACAACAACAACAACAACGACAATCGGGTATGAAAACTCGCTATTGTCAACGGTTAACGGAACAGCGCTAACGGCGAAAAGTACACAATTGTCTCACGTCCTTGGTAAGGATAAAGAGACGCATGGAGGAAGATGCTTTTCACCTGCAGCTACCCAAGACCGTGTTTATCGTCGCCGTCGTCGTCGTCGTCGTCGTCGTCGTCGTCGTCGTCGTCGTCGTCGTCGTCGTCGTCGTCGTCGTCGTCGTCGTCGTCGCCGGCATTTTTATTTACTATTACGTCTCGTGTCAATTATATGCCACCCGATTGTGACGATTTTCTCGATAGCAATTTTAAGGAGCTCTCCCTCTCTTCGCTATAATTTCAGCGTCAACCCATCGCGATTAGCGATTTCGCAGGATTCGCGGTATTCTCGTGCATCTCGACTATAAGATATCAGAGGTGGCGTCCGGAAAATGGCATATTTCCCCAATGAAAATGGCAATTTAACGGTTATACAGAGGCATACCGCGTATTCGAATAGTGCAACAGCTTGCGAAAGTTCACCGTTAAATAACGCGTCGCCGAAAAATCGGGCAATCGTCATTTTGACCGAACTCCCGTGAATCTTGCGACTCGACAAACGCTATTGAACGAAGCCGGGAGAGAGAGGGAGAGAGAGAGAGCTCCGCGTTTCGAAGCCCTCAACGTTCCAAGGTACCCCGGGCCGACGATGTGGTAGAGCGTTTAATCACCAAGGAGAGCCAAGGATTTTTGTAGCGGAATTCTTTTAAATTACTTTCTTCGTTTGTTTTTCATTCAAATCCTTGAACGCGAACCTTTTCCGAGGAGCTTTTTACCAATCTGACATCGTCTGCCTAGTTCGCCGACGTTGAGGACTCTTCGACTCAAATATTGTCATCGTCCGTAAACGACCTTACTCATGCGAGATATTGAAGCACGACGGGCTCCGCGACGGAACAACATATAGAAAGACACAGAAATTATGAGTACATCTAATATTCGAGTGTTGTATCGCTGGCGGAAAATACAACTGCCCTCGCAACATACGCTCACGATTACAAAAAGATAAAGAGGATTAATGCACACGATCCACAAATCGTCACATATACATTTGGTGCTAGAACGCCTAAAATCTGGTGCTTGTTTTCTTTATGGGCCCCTCCCACCCCGTCAATTTCTACCGGGTGTCTCATCTGAATATTTACGCCATGGAATTGTCAGGCAACTTTCGTAAAAAAATCCAACAGAATTATTATTTTTTTTACAAAATTCATAGAATCATGCATTTTTCCTAACTGACCTTGACGTATATATATATAAATCTACTCAAACAATGCGAATGATTTTATCGCTACGAACCGTTTGAACTTCGTTACACAAGAAATAAAAACGTGGTACAGTTCATATTTTCGACAACATTTGTTCTTATGCTCTTTTTCGAGCCTCACGGTGTATTATACAGTCTTCTTCTTGTTCTCGAGCGGATAAAAAAACGTGATCCGACAGCCCGGTGTGCGTGCTGCGTGCGTGACGCGTGTGGGTGGGTGGGTGCGTGTGTGTTTGTGCGAGATCCAAGAGCTTGAGAAAAGATAAGAAACGCGATAGGGCCAAACGCCCTTTTGTGCAGGAGTGTTATTCTTTTATGCCAGCCGCGGTTTAATTGTAAAACGTCAAAAAGTACCTGGATCTATTAGAAACCGGATAATAACGTTGAAATTCGATGGTACGGATCGCATTTTACCCGTAGGGACAATTCGAATTGCGTGCATTAAAACGGCAATGATCTCCCGTAGAACGAAACTGCGATAAGCGGATATAATGGAAAACAAAGAATAATGTTTCAAAGGAGCGGTCTTCCGGAGGGTAGCCGAAGAGATCAGTTAATATACTTAAAGATGAACATTATATCGCATAAATTGAAAATTACATAACAATAATCGATTGATTCCTGACTGATGACTTAAAAAAACACGAAAACACAACAGAATGAAAAAACATGCATTAAGAAAACCAACGCAACTTACACGACTCGAGTACTTGATGAGAACTAAAGTTATGACGCGCTTTATTCGATCGGTCTTCTCAAGTCTTTTTTGTTTAAATATATATATATTTTAAGAAAAACAAAACGAAAATAATTTTCCATTATTATTGAAAGAAAAAAAAACCTTTTTTTTCTCATACTTTTAGTCGAAGCGGCGAGACATATTACTTTTAGCATCGCCTGACAAGAGATTGTGCGAGTGTGAGTGGCGTATATATTGAGCATGCGGTGAAAAGGATCTCGGTTATTGTCACACCGGGCTGAGGAGAAAAGAACGGATGGATCTGGGCGAACGAGAGAGCGATTTGTGGATTCATGCGTGGAGTCATAAATTTTATTTCTCATTTTTTTCACCCAATGCTACACACGATGTTCTGGTTATCGATGAATTGGATCTTCTTTGTTTAGCTATTATTCACGTGTACAGAGATTACAAACAAAATAATAATAATAATAGTTATAATAATAAACGAACCGAAGAACAAGTGAAATTTCGTCCATGGCGTACGTCCGATTCGGGCGAAGAGAGTACTTATGAATTGGTGCTGAGGAGGTCGATTCTCAAAACAAAAGGCTTACGATAATCTCGTGGCTCCCTCGATCGATCCAATTCTTTGTAGCTAAAATGTCTAGCAATACTCGTACGACGATTTTGTTCGATAACGATGTTAGAGAAAAAATAGGAATTCATAAAAACGTTTATTACGAACGTTGTCTCGTCGTCGTCGTCGTCGTCGTCGTCGTCGTCGTCGTCGTCGTCGTCGTCGTCGTCGTCGTCGTCGTCGTCGTCGTCGTCGTCGTCGTCGTCGTCGTCGTCGTCGTCGTCGTCGTCGTCGTCGTCGTCGTCGTCGTCGTCGTTGTCGTCGTCGTCGTCGTCGTCGTCGTCGTCGTCGTCGTCGTCGTCATCGGTTTCGACGTTGCCGCATGTTTTGAAAAAAAAGGGGATACTTCGCCTTTTACTGGGACAAAGAAACAATTTGTATTAAAACGATGTAATGTAACCTGTAAAAAAGACGGAAGATTGGATGATGGCAGTGATGAACGAGAATGCGATGTAAGAGATTAAGAGAGAACGCGAAAAAGGGGTTGACGGCTATGCGCGGTGCGGATTGTATAATAAGTTGTCGGGGAAATGGATTATACATTCGGTAACTAAAATTGAAAACTTGTAAATAGTATAAATAGTAAAAGAGATAAAGTGCGTGCGTTTGAGCGACGAAGAAAGAAATAGATATAAAGTGAATTATACATAAGATATTATATATACATATACACACGTACGCACGTACGCACACACATATATATATATATATATCTATGTGTGTGTATGCGAGTGTGTGCCCGCACGCGCGCGTGTGCGTGCGTGCGTGTGTGTGTGTGTGTGCGTGTGTGGGATTATTATATATTTACCTTGGTAAGTGATACAAGGCGATTGCGGGGTCTCGCTCGATTGCTGATTACTTTCTTTTTACTATTATCCCATATATTTATACGTGTACAATGGAAAACGAACTACATACCCGCGTGAATCGAGTTGATTATTCGCATCGTCAAATTTCGCGGTTTAAACAAAAATTTGAAATTAATTCTAGGCGATTCGATAATGTTTTCTCCCTATGTTCGTCGTCGCGTCCTTCACTCGAGAATCGTGCGTGCAACCGCATCAATCAACAAAATCTGTACCATTTTTGTCGTTCTTTGTTTGTTTTTCTTACATTGTTAAACGAGACTCGATGTTCTACGTAGCAGTGGTCTCCGAATCAAGACAGCAAATCCCCTACGAAAATATTCTATTTTTCTTTTACGTTTCTCTGTTATTCCTGTATGTTTCTCGAACGAAATTTCACGCTGGCCGTGGATTCCCGTGGACGAATATCGATCGTGAGACCCGATGGAATGGCACAGAGTCAGTGAATACGCATATATACGCATACACACGTGTATGTACGTTTCAAAGAAGAAACATGTTGCTTTGATGGAAAAGAAAGAACAAAAATGCGCACGCAAATTACATTCAAGTGACTCGGGCTGATGCGACGATGTACGATTAAGTTCCTATTATAATATCTAACGAAGAGTTAGTTAGCCGTTGTCTGCATTCGACCGAAGTGCAGCGCCAGTCCAAATCGCAAATTTGTTTCTTTTTTTTGTTCCCTCGAAAATGAGGAAACATTCGAGCCGATTACTTTTAACGCATTATGAGAAGAAAAAAAACGATATCGTTTCGTTAATTTTTGTTATAACCTTTTTCCGGTTTATATTGGCATAGTCGAGCTCGGCGGCCCAGCAACGCCGAAAAATCTAGGGCAAGAAAGAAGAGAACACTGTACATTGTAAATACAAATTAAATGAAAACAAAAAAAAGTAGCGCGGAGAACGAAGGTTTACAGAAAGACAGAGTTAAAGTTGCATCGAAAAATTTACGCCATGCAGTCGAAGCGATTCAGAATGATAAATGAAGGCGCGATGTTGCGAATCTAATTCCAGAACGAGTTTGAGACGAAATTGCGATACACGTAATAGAAATTTATTGGAAAGCGAATATAAGGCCTATTGGGAAAATGAAGAGAAAGAAAACAGAGTACGGGAGGAAGCAAATACGCGTCTCATTCTCTCATGTTCGATCGCTTCGAATCGCGGTGTAATCTTTTAATAGATAAACGACAAAAATAGAAGAAATAAAAAACAAACGTTGTAAAATGCACGGTATATGTCTAAAGAGCGAATCGATCACTCGATGTTCTCCGTACTTCGTGTCACGGCCGCGTGAACAAAAAAACCCTCCCGTATGAACAATGTTCGTCTCATTGTCAGCCAAACATCTTCGGTGCTTCGAAAGAACGAGGAGAAAAAATGAAACTATCACGGCAGAAAATAATAAATATTGAAAAAAAACGTCTAATTATTTACGAGCGAGGAGTTTCTTTTGCTCGTCGAACAATCAATCTGAGGAATTAAAAATAAAACTATAACTCTAGTCGTAAGCGGTCCGAAGATACGGGGCGCGAATGGTCGAGTGGTCGAAAGCGTTGTTTTAGGAGTGGATTTGTGTACGACCACGTTATATCGTTTTACCAGAATGCTAACCGCGGAAGAACGAAAAACACTGGAAAGAAACAAACACAATATGGACAACAACAACTATCAAAAAACAATAAAGAGTATTATTCTATATATAACAAATGTTTCATTGGTGGTCATTTATACATGTGCTCTGCATCATTTTATTTATAATTATCCCATCACCCTCGCTCCTCCGTACTTCAACTGTACCCTACTAATGTACATAATTAAGCTAGGCTTATCTATGAAGCTTCCTCGTCGTCTTCCTTTAGTAAATTGCCGAGAAATTTAGGTGTCAAAATCGAGATATCATACACCGAGTCTTGCGAGAAATTGCGGAACTTTCCACAAATTACTTGGCACAAAAATTCACATAGCTGTTATTGATTTTTGGTTATATAGCGAATACGATGAATGAATATGAGTAAAGGACAAGAAGATAGTATTTTTGAAATAACGAGAGAAAAATCAATGCGTAGCAAGGACATTGGTCTTCCTCGACAGGATAATTTGCAAGGACCATCTTACGGGTTTATGCGAATATATATTCCATTTTTTAACTTTTTATATTACCATCACTAAGGTAATTGATGTTCGAAGACGCGAAAACTATTGTAGATAATTATCGATCCTACAGTTCTACATATTCTAGATATCCGTTCGTTCTAGAAAGAACTGAGATTTCTCACGCTCGAGAATCGACATATATCTACTTCCGTGATTATGAACAGCAAGACATTATTCTTTCGGGCATTTCGACAGAATTTGATAAATAATGTGTTTACTTATCATTATTCATCGGGTATATGGTTTAGGGTCGTGTAAAACGGAGAAGTATCGACCTACGTAATATAAAATCAAAATTTGAAAGATGTAACAGAGAAGGATTTTCATCGGCATGAATATCTTCAACTTGCGTATACTCGCAGTTAGGGTCATCGCAGGTTCCTTAAGAATGTAAACTCTCAGACCCAATTTGCAGAGATGAAAAAAAAAATAATTTGAAATCACGATTCATGCGATCTCAAACGATCTGTAAAAATCTCTCAAAGTGGAGAAATAAAGTAATGAGCACGCGTTATTCGTCAGCAGGATCCAGTACGACATGACTGCAGTAATTCACGAAACTTCGGTAAGAAAAGAATAACGATTTATCATTATCATTAATCGAGATTTTTCAGCCTTTCGACATGAAAGCCGTCCCGCTATTCTTAATATTCCTATTAGTAACTCGTTTTTTTGTTGTTTGCCCCGAACTCGAACACTCGAATTTGGAAAGACTCCGTAACGAGCGAACGCGGTGTCCTGAATTATTTTATTTATTTTTTCAATTATTTGTATGATCGTCGGTCGACAAATCCAACGACCGATAAGATAATACGATATCGCATCGAGATCGAAATCCCTCCTGCTAGCATACGCTCCCGCGTTCGTGAGCCTGTGCGATCTATTGGGCTACATTTTGTAATCCTAATAAACTACTACAATAACACCGTTCGCTATTCAATTTTCGAAGGATGGTTGAGCCGTTCGGATCTTTTTTAATCTTCAACATTCCGAAATAATTCAATTTCAGCTTCTTTACTTCGATTTAACTTGAAATTATTAAACGCAACATCTCTTGGCACTCCTGCCATTATGAAATTGAAGATAGTTTGGAAAATGTTAGGAAAAATCACATTGAAACAACTTCCAGCGTATTTTGATTGCCGCAGTAGAAATAAAGGGTGCACAAATGACAAAACGTAATTCGCACATTGCTGTCTCGTACTTTTTATTCATTGATAAAGCATTCACTACGAGGAAGCCAAAAGTGAGAAGGTGATCGTCTCATTGAAGATCCCCTGAAAACGGAGGGAAATTACGAGATACCAATGTGCAATTTATAATTGTTGGCTTTCCATTAGAAAATTGTAATTATTAAAAAATAAGTCGTAATTTAGATTATGAAAAAATGTGTAAAATGCGCTTGGAGCCGTTTTCTATTATCCGCTGCTCCCGGTGAAAGATATAAATATATTTTTTCTTCGTTTGTTGTCGTTCTTCTCGGCATGTAATTCTTGGTTTACTCACTGCGGTTTTTCGTCCCTACATAGTAACACGGTATTCCGCACAAGAGCAATCAAGAGATGAACCGTTCGATGAAGTAAACAGGAGTACCATATGCAATCGGTATTTGTAATAGGTATAACAGGGACCCATCGTCTAAATCGAGGGTAAATGACGGCCTCTAAGATACCTTTCTCTTGAAAATTCTTGGCGCTGATGCCGTTCACCATTGAACTTCCGTAATTATAGGCGAGCCCTTCATTTTTGACCTTCCTATTATGGATATTGAAACATGAAAGTCGAATTTTTATTTTACTTATTGACAACAGCGTCCCAGGTAGAGGCTATTAATGCATTAGCGCACATATCAACCGGAACGCCATCGAGTTTAGAATTACTCTTGTACATGACGCGAAGAAAACCCATGCCGCTTCCTAGTGCCGCCCCGACTGGTCCATTGGCATTATCGCACCACCCACGAATTGGCTGCAGGTCCGTTGATAGCACTGATTGGCAAAGATTTTTAACGCCTTTTTTTAGTTTTCTTAGTCTAGTTTTGGTGACGAATGTAGCAAATAATTAAGTCCATCGGATGATGAAGGCCACGTGAAACATTGATCGAGTCTCCACGAGTGTAAGGGGCTCAGGTCATCTCATAGGCACCCGCGGAACAACGAGAAAGAACAATATACATCGTAATTCTTATCGCTGTACGATGTTGTACGAACGAAATCTATTTATATTTTCTAAATGAATTAAATATGGAGAAATTCTGTTAATCCAAATATAGACTCCTTCGATATGTTTTACGAAATGGATGATTGAATGTTTCGATGTTAACGCCGACGGAGCCGTAGTGATGAATACCTACTACGAAAGAGACTGCTGATTCTAATGTACCATCGTTTTTCACCATCACTGCATTCCAGAAAAACGTGTGCGTTTTTTACATTTTTAAACGACGAATAAAACGAGAAAATAGAGCAACAGGATTTTTACCGGCCGAGCTAACTCAGTCGGTGTATCATTTCACTTTAGCGTGCGAGAGAAATCCATGTAGAGATTATGATACACGGTAAGACCCGGTATTGCCCCCGTTTCCATACGTCGTTCGAAATGGATAATGTGTCGAACTACAGAGTGGTGTCATTCTCCCGATAATCTAACAAGTGCCTCCGAAAATGATAGAAGCACACACAGAAAGAGAGAGAGAGAGAGAGAGAGAGAGAGAGAGAGAGAGAGAGAGAGAGAGAGAGAGAGAGAGAGAGAGAGAGGGAGAGGGAGAGACACTCCTCTTATGCCCAAAATGTTCGTTCTGTTCGTTGTGTCGGAGAAAATAAGAGAACCAATGGGTAGTTTGTATCTCTGTCGTTCGCGCCAACTTTGTAGTTGCTGTACTCATACTGTAAAATGGTATGCAACCCTCCCACCCGAAATTTTTCGTACGTTTCTCAAAGGCGCATAGGAATATAGAAAAAAATGTAAACATTCGCCTCATTCGGAATTGTATTTTGCATCATATGTAAGTCCGCGTTTCTAAAAATTCTAAGGTATCTCTGACTAGGATAGATTTTAATTTTTGTCGATGACCGAACATCAACAATGTTCTCGATCGATTGTTACACCATCGTATGATGGAACCCGAAAACATAGTGCACAGCGTTTCTCTTAGAAAGCGCGTGTATCGCGCTTCAAAGCTAACGAGCTTATCAAACTTTCTCTCAACTCGTAGACAAAGAATACTCACATAGAACAAAGTAGAATGCTTCATCCGTGAACGTCGATCATTGCGATTCGATATGGTAACTGACGTACTTACCTCCGGAGTCGCAGCCGTTATGTGAGGCTCTTCGATACGGGTCTCGCGAACGCCCTACTGAGGCAGCACCAGCCGGAAAGCTTATATATGGTTGCGACGCACAGTGGTTCAGAGCGGCAGATTCCCTGGCCAAAATTCGACAAATAAAGATTGAAAGATCGATGTTTTTTAAATGATTTCTTGTAGAGGGGAGTTTGGGGCATTCAGATCGCATAAGCAGAGATCACAATATTGTATACCTGCTTTCCTGCGACAGTCGTAAGTTGCCTCTCGTAGGAACACACGCGCGACGCTTCAGTGTCCAGTTATACGGTGCTCCAGAAAATCATACATAACTTTACAACGACGCGTCCGATTTCAATTTTCCAAAATGGAAAATGTTTATCAAGGTATGTAGAAACATTTTATGTGCTTCAATATTCGAAAATGTTTGTCGTTATTTATGAAACGTTATGCTAAAGGTAGTCGTGATTTGAATACTTTTTCGCGTCTTTAAACGTACATTTGTGTCGATACAAAACAATTTTAACGCATTTTAACGCTGGCATTGACAGAGACATGTTTGTTGAACTATCTATTAATATAATTTTCAAGAATTAGCTGCTCGAAAGTTGCCCATTTTGAATAATAACGATTTTAGTGGTACCGTGCACGTTTTTCGTGGATGTTTTCTATTTATTTCTAAAGTATTGTGAAGATAAGTACGGTAATTTATTGCAACGGTGCACAGTGGTTCAGAACGGCCTAATCTCTGGCCAAAGTCGAAAAGTGAGAATTAAATAAGGATTCCAAAATTTTCATTCATAGGTTTTTGGGGTCGCTGATTACGAATTTGATATAAAAAATGTGAAATTCAAAATGGTGGACAAAAAATGGCGGACATTTTGAAAAAATTATCACTTTATCGCTCGAAAATTTGCACTACTGGGTTTTCGGGGCCGCTGATTACGAATTTGATATTAGAATAATGACATTTGAAATTCCGAAATGAAGAACAATTTTGTAGAATATGTAAATGTTTATTTTATTTCACATTACATTACATTAATTAAAAATCATAATCTTGGTCAGATGGATCGGTTTCTGCTAACGGTAAGCTAGTATTTGCGACATTACCTTCTGGTGTTGCCAGTAGAAGTTCTATTCCATCAGAGGGTAATGGTGCACTATGCTTCATTTTTAATTTTTGGAAACTTGTTACGAGTGGGTCCGAGGATGCAAGAAGCCGACGAAAAACATCAGCCATTGTTTTCTCTCGCGTACATTTTCGAGAAAAATTTTCGCGGTACCGACGAATGTCTTTATTCCTAGCTTCTTGAGCATCCTCCGAAAGTTGTTCGATTGCTAAAGTACCCATTTCTATTATCGCGTAGCCATGAATTAAAACAATATGTACCGATGTTAACATCGGATACCAGGAATATAGCTCAACATACCGTTTCGCGACGTCTAAGCAATAAATCCTGAACTGTTCGATATGTACAGCGAAACCGCTCGCCATTGTCTGTAAAAGCAACTTTGCAACTTGCTACGAATTTTTCGTCCAAATTCAAAATTTCCACTGTTAAGGCAACGCTCTCAAAAAAGCGTCGGGCTGTATTACCGTCGATTGTACTGCCAAATCCTTGCTTAGGCATATCAATATTTAAACCTAAAGCAGCTTTCAATTTGTTTTGGATTTGTTCTTTACGATCGCTAACTACTTTCTTTTCATCGACTGATCGCGCTTGCCATTTACTAGTGTTGTCATTTAATTTATATGCAATATGAAGCATCCATTCCATGAACCTTATCCACGCGTGTAAGGAAGAAATTCCAAAATTCAATTTAGAGCTGTCACATTTTGTTTGTTCAACCAATTCTAAATTGTTAAAATTTGTCGACGTCAAATTACATAAATAACATCTTTGCGCAGATTTAGTGTCAGTAATAGCATTTCTCACCTTTCCATCTATCATTCTAAATGATAAATCATATTTTACTTCAACGTTAGTACCTACCCTCCATTACTGTAGCGAATGTGACGAGAGATGCTATCTGCACTAAAATTGTTATTATTAAAAATGGGCAACTTTCGAGCAGCTAATTCTTGAAAATTTCATTAATAGATAGTTCACCAAACATGTCCCTGTCAATGCCAGCGTTAAAATGTGTTAAAATGTTTTTGTATCGACACAAATGTATTTTTAAAGAAGCGAAAAAATATGAAAATCACGACTACCTTTAGCATAACGTTTCATAAATAACGACAAACATTTTCGAACATTGAAGTACATAAAATGTTTCTACTTACCTTCATAAACATTTTCCATTTTAGAAAATTGAAATCGGACGCGTCGTTGTAAAGTTATGTATGATTTTCTGGAGTACTGTATAACTGGGAACTGAAGCGTCGCGCGTGTGTTCCTACGAGAGGCAACTTACGACTGTTGCAGGAAAGCAGGTATACAATATTGTGATCTCTGCTTATGCGATCTGAATGCCCCAAACCCCCTCTACAAGAAACCATTTAAAAAACATCGATCTTTCAACGTTCGTTTGTCGAATTTTGGCCAGGGAATCGGCCGCTCTGAACCACTGTGCGGTGTAGCATTGTGAATAAAGATTTAAAATAAAATTCGAAAACGATCTCGGTTCGGAAACGCTCTTATTATTATTTCAAGTTGACGGATTCGAACGGTAGTATGATTTAAAAAAAAAAAAATTAAGTGTATTAAGGGGGTGAAAAAAGCAGCAGGTCTTGAAATACCCCCGTTTACAGGCGGAAGATGCCGAAAAAACGTTTACAGACGAAGTGTTAAAATAATTGGGAGTTGAAACTACTATTTCTAAATTACTTCTAACTTCGGACATGAAAAAAAAAAAACGAATATTTTACGTTGAAATAATCGGCCATGATAAGGAGCCAGATTAAGCATTTAAGATCATTCCAACGTTAAAGTAAAAAGTATAGTATCAGTTACCGGTGACCTCCGGCACTATATTCTCTGTTCTGATCACATCGGTCACCGGTAGCCGACGTCATACGTTTCGTTGAGATCGCCTCGGATATCGCGGTCTAAACGGAAAGGTAAACAAAATACCTTTAATGCTAGCTGTACATTCTCGTCGAGGTTCAACGAGGTTATGCGAGGCGAAAAATACGAGGCAAATGCTCGATAAAAGCTCGACGAGGTGATGCTAGGGCTCTATCTACATTCCTAGCATGCTAGCTCTACAAAAAAAAATTTTTAAAAATAAATAAAAAATAATTTGTTTAAACTTCTTTTTTGAACATGAGGAAAATCAAGCTACAAAAGGACTGAATTGCTTTAAAATGGGTCAGTATGGTTTTTTCATTCTTATTTCTTCATTTTCAAAAAGAAATCCGAAAACAATTTTTTTTTTTTCAAATTAAACAAGTAATTTGTGCAAAATTGTACGAAAACACGAAACAAAATTGATTTTTTCACTTTGATCGAAATTACACAGTTTTTAGGAACCAAATTCTTGCTCCTTTAATTCTTTTGTAAAACTTTGATCAATCAATCCGGAAAAACGGTTCAATGGATCGATTAAAAAATTTACAGGGCTATTGAGGATATATTGAGCTGTAAAAAATCTTAAAAGCCTTAGTCTCCCTATCAATATTTGTCGATACGCGGTAGATTATAACTTGATTATTTTATGGAATATAAGTATTATTATTATTATTATTATCGGTATTATAACTTGATTATTTTATGGAATATAAGTAACAAGCTTCTTTATAATGGAATATACGAAACCGCAGGCAAGAAAGATTAGTAACACCGCGCACGCAATGTTCCCAAGCAGTTACTCGATCCAAGTTCTGACCGCGCCCAATGCTGATTAATTTCAGTGATCAGACGAGGACTAGAGCTCTCACAATTAGTATCGTATGATCATTAGCCGAATTATAGCAATTTTCCCCTTCGAATATGGTGCTTTTTATGAAAATGAATATAATTACCAACCTCCCAGTGTGTTTGGGTAATATGTACACCTATTTATACAACCTTTGTTTATAAATATAATTTTAGAAATATCTAACACATTTTGAGTAGTCTGACATGAAAAGATAGAAAAACATATTTTCACGAATACTGTTTTATCAGGAAATGAACTTGACATTTTTTGTAATCACATTGTAAAACAAGCTGTAAAATAATTACGTCTTACATTGTTGTGAGAAAAATTTGAACGGTCAACTTTGTATGAACAAAGTTTTCCATCTTTACAAACACGTTGTCGTTAAGTTTTTATTTTTAACCGCTCGCTTTCAAACTAGTTTATAACTCAAGCAAGTGAATGTTTTGCGCTAGAGTTAAAGTAAGTGAGTTTGCAAATATCTTCCGGATTGCGAACTAAATTAACATTGAGTTCATCACGAAATTTTCGACGGAACACAAAATATTTACCTTATGATCTAAATGAACAGCTTGCGTATCGGATGGTACAGTCTTATTGTTGGCATAGCAAGCCACCGATTGCTTGCAGATGCATAATACCATTTCTTATGCTTGACCTGTGTGACAATGACCTTAGTCTAATGACTAGTCTACTCACCTGCTAGAACAATAAGACACGAAGTCACCTAGTGCGTGGAAGGTTACGCCGATTAATTCGTCTTATGAATATGTGCTCGATGTATTGCGATGCTTGCGTGGTATTCTTGAATCTATATAAAATCTATTCTCATTTACGTTAGTACTGTCAGCCGAAAATAAGGAGCACTTATCAGCAATTAACCGCTTAAATCGGGGCCCTTCAAGCCCGAAATTAAGCGGATATATAGTGGAACGGGGAGTTCTTAACTCAGGGTACATTTTACTTCGTTTATGTAATAAACAAGAACGCTACTTTAATTTTACTTCTAAAATGTCTCATTTTTGTGCCCAAGTGGTATCGCCTTTTAAAACGGTGTGGTTGGGTGGAGATTGCAGTCAGAATTGAAAATTTGAAGAATTACTCGTCATTTTGAATACATTTAATATTTCTTATACGTTCAGCTGGTAGAGAGAGTTGCGTTAAGGTAGGAAGTTACTTGCGGTAATATATTGTCATTTTTCTAAGTGAAGGGCGCGCTGAGTCTTGTCGAAGTAAAAAAAGGATCAGTCCTACACATTTCGATGACTGTAAGAAAACGACTACTCGGAATATCACGTCGTTGCCAAATTTATATGTAGAGGGCGAGTACATGAAGTTATTGCTCAGAACTGTAGATCGAGAAGCGATGGTTGTCTGTCGAGTTTACGAAAGTCCAAGTGTAACACGGGGCCTGCAGTAGGGTCATTGCAATTACGTTCAGTTACAACAATAGTAACATTGCAATTACATTCAGTTACAACAGTAAGTATGAGTAGGTATAGAGAACGATCTTCTATAGTCCAAAAATTTCTTCAATTCTGTTTCAATTTTGTTAAAAATTGTTCTACATAATTTTGTAACTCGCAGAACCATTTATAAATTGCAACCATTAAAACGTTTCAAGATATTTGTGCGTCACTCGACCGTGAGCGGCTCAGATGCGTCCCCATACCGTAATGAATGATTGACTAGAACTATAAGCTAGATATGGCTGTTCAGCACATGACAGGCTAGTATCGCGCTGTTCACAGAATTTCGTAGGTGGGACTTATATACGTACAAATTTACATAAGTCCCACAGAATTTACCACAAAAGAATCTTAACATAGTGGCCTGATTATTCATTTCAAAAAATTGTGTATTGTTATACTCTCTTTAAATCGCCGTATTCTTTGTGGTGACGGGGTGCAAGATGATTATCTAAACGTGCTTTGTAATGGTTTTGATTACTTTCAAATACTTCGATTGAAATACTTTCTTCATTGATTTTCTCAGTATAAATGGTAACATTATTAGATCTTCATGCAATAATCAAGAGTGAAATCTTGACAGATTTCTTTTGAAAAACAGAAAGAGCGAACAATAGTTTATGAAAAACATTATAATTGGGTTCGAGCGAATGAGTGTCAACGAACGGAGGAAATTGCTTAAGTTGGAATTAATTATCTATTTAAACAAATTAGCATTTGCTAACTCATATAGAAGTGTGTAGAGAAGTGGGTATTTCAAGAATTGTACCTACTATTGTATACAAAAGATAATTGATGTATAATAGTTATGTGCACTGTAACAACGTCATTTTTTCAACCTCTCAAATCTAAAAGAATTCTGTACCCCATGAAAAGCCGTAATAGTCCAGTCACCTTAGGCCATATTTTACGAAGTCCTATTCAAGAGGGGCACCCTCGCCCCAATTTTTGTATAGGTTGTTTAGCCCTATAAAAATATATCCTGAAGCTTTCCAACTGTTCCGAGGGGTATTTTGGCAATGAAACGTTATTAAAAATTTAAAAATTGATATTTTTTAGATGATTTTTTTGGAACGCATCCTATCGAAAAAAGTTTCGAATAAAATTTGTTCATCATAACGTCCTCTGTAAAAAAGGTTGTAATAAAAAAAGTGCTAACATTATTAATTAAGCGGTAATGGGGCAAATGAAAATGAAAATGTCAATTTCATTGTTGCAACCGCAATCGATTGTTTATCAACATATCGGTTTGAAACTCGTACATGTTGTAAAGGAGCCAAACCCCAAGAGAATCGTGCAAGATTAATCGATCTGCGGGATATAGTTTAGCAACAATTAGCGATCATCGAAAAATCTTTCCCCTTCAATAGAATTTCCCGACAAAAGCCCACAGGTTTGACAAAATCGAGGAGCTTCGTATCATTATACACAAGCGATTTGGGAAAAAAAATACGTTTTGTTGAAAATGAGTCGTGGTGGGGGACGAGGAAAAATACGTTTTGGTTAAAATGAGTCGAGGTGGGGATGCCCCCTCTCACGCCGCAGCCTGGCTCGCGCCAGGCTACGGAGTGAGAGAGAGCATCCCCACCACGACGCCCGGCCGAGCGGTCGACACCGCGCGCTCGGCGGCGAGCCGTCGATCGAAATACATCGATAACTTTGATGGCATAATTCCTCGTCAAGGGAATAATTTTATTGAATCCTATGGCCGGAAGCGTAGGGATTGCTAAGGAACTCGAATTTTGCAAAGATCTTGATTACAACAATAGAAAATTGAGCAAACGTAAACACATTCATATTTCGGGCTGTAATCAAGATATTGCAAATTTTTTTTTCTCAATTGTTCGTTTTCTTAAGACGCGTTAGATGGCCCAAGAATTTTACAGATATCTTTGCAACTTTGGTCAGAATTGTTATTTGTTTATAAGGGAAAATCTACAATCGACGAAAAACAGTATTTATTTTCAACAAATCGCTTGTGTATTATGATACGAAGCTCCTCGATTTTTTTCAACCCTGTTGGCTTTTGTCGGAAAATTCTATTGAAGGGGAAAGATTTTTCGATGATCGCTAATTGTTGCTAAACTATATCCCGCAGATCGATTAATCTTGCACGATTCTCTTGGGGTTTGGCTCCTTTACAACATGTACGAGTTTCAAACCGATATGTTGATAAACAATCGATTGCGGTTGCAACAATGAAATTGACATTTTCATTTTCATTTGCCCCATTACCGCTTAATTAATAATGTTAGCACTTGTTTTATTACAACCTTTTTTACAGAGGACTTTATGATGAACAAATTTTATTCGAAACTTTTTTCGATAGGATGCGTTCCAAAAAAATCATTTAAAAAATATCGATTTTTAAATTTTTAATAACGTTTCATTGCCAAAATACCCCTCGGAACAGTTGGAAAGCTTCAGGATATATTCTTGTAGGGCTAAACAACCTATACAAAAATTGGGGCGAGGGTGCCCCTCTTGAATAGGTCTTATGCTAAGGTGACTGGACTATAAGTAATATTACACAGTACGCCGTTGAATCACATGTTTGAGGAAGAACGCTCTATTAACGAGATCCGGTATTAATCGGATCTCATTGCTTTGTACACATCAAATTGATAGTGTAACCAAATAAAAATTATAATGTTTTAGATAACGTAGCCGAAGATATAGTAAGCGATTGTATATAGTCTGTATTATATATTTGTTGAATATTAAGGCATATTTGCTAATTTGGCCGAGTCTATTAAAAATTAATGCGATTTTCCAGACCACGTGTGCCCTAAGTAATACGCATGTCTTGAGTTATTAATTAAGTGGCGAAGAACGGTGCACCGGGTGGGTACTCCTGCGTTTTAGCTTTACAAATATTTGTAAACGACGAGGTCTCTTATATACAGAGTGTCCTATTTTAAACCCCGCAGATAAATATCTTTGAACACTAGCGTTTTTAAGAAAAATGGATTTTTTTAGAAAATTGTAAATTTTCATAAATAATTTTAAATTTTCCAGATATTTTTAGGTTTTCATAAATATTTTACTGATCAATTAAAGCTTACAATGAGAAATCGCGAAAGATTGAAAATACTTAAGTTTAGGTAAGAATTCTTAGAAATTTTTTAAAATAGATTCAATTACTCTATGAAAATTAATTCATTTTAGGTAAATGTAATATTTTTCATTTTTTCCATTTCCAAAGTCAAAAGTAGTAGTCGTTATTAAAAAAAATGTTTAACAAATTAAAGATTCTGTTAGAAAATAAATGAAATACTTAAAAAAAACAACCAAAATCTTTTTAAAAATGATTTACAACTTTTTTAAGAACATTTTCTCTAAGAACCCTTACCTAATCTTAAGAATTTAACCTACTTCTCTTAAACAGTTTTAGTTTCCACGTAACAAATTTATGAAAATCGCGAAAATTTCTGTAAACTTTGCTAATTATCTAAAAACAAAGAGATTTTGTGAAAAAATGTTTTGCATACAAGGTTTTAATTTTTTTATGTAGAATACGTATCTGCAAAAAAATACTTTATTTCCTGTTTGATAAACAGTTTACCTTGAAATGACCTTGAAAAGCTACACCTAAAATAAAACAAATAATGGTATTTTTGTCCTTCTTCAAGTCTTGTAACTTATCCGAGACGTTTAAAAAAAAAAACGTTTAAAAATATTCGACCGGGAGGTTTAAAACGAGACACCCCGTGTAATATATTTTGGTTCATGAAAGCGAAGAAATCTCATGTAAGCACTCGAAAGAAAACAAAAAGAAACTTTGAATATTTCGCCAGAACGCCGTCTGATTGTTAGCTAGCGCTGCCTTTCACTCCTTGAACTGTTTTTTGCATTTTTCATACAAGATGCAATACGGAGTCCGGGGAGCCTTGGCATAAATATTCTTACTGCTATTTATTATATTTACCTAAACGCATGTATATCGATATGTATATTTATGCCACAGCGACACAATTATTTCCCTTTCAATGATTACCATGAATTTCCAATCATTATAATTATCATTATCAATGACTGCTAAAAAAAATAAAGGATATTTTCTTATCCCGAATAAAATTCTCAAAAAGGAATGAAAACAAAATATCCTTCAATTTTGCTCGGCTAGCGTTGAATTTTAGCTAAATAGACGATTAAATGTTGTTTTCAATAATTACAGTGCCATACAAAATAATTAAATTTATCTCATAAGTGGTCTTAATACTTCCATTCGGAAATCATTCGGAAAAACTTTTTTTAGCTCTATTATCTTTACATATCCAGAAATTAGGCATCTTGTAGTCAAGTATCAAGAATCGCCTAGCCAACACTCTAAGTTCTTCAATGCAATTAGAAATTTGGACCTTATAGTTTATTTGATAAGTGACAATCAATTCTATAGAATTGATTGTATAGAATTGATTCTATAGAATTGATTGAAACATATCCATCAACTCAATTGATGGACATGTTTTCGCATTACTTTTTGACATGCAAAATTTTAGGATCACAATTTTTTTTAAATCTGTACGGACGTTAAAGTAAAGATTTAAGGCTTTCAATTCCTTTCATTCCATCCTTATACGACAAATAAATTAAAGTCATGAGTTGTAAAAAATTGAGAATGTTACTAGGTACAGAAAAATATCGTTTAATTTTTTGGAACAGCGTAATTCATCGCGATTAACACGCTATTCTTCGGACTCTCAGAGTATCATATCTAATTTTTAGTCGTAAGGTTAACGTTATGATCTGCTAATCTAAATTTAGGAATTGAGTGATACTGCCCTCATGCGACGAAGCCGCGTATCAGTGCAGAATTGACCAAATTGTTGTTTCATTTGCGTACAATGACAGACCATTAATATTAAGTTTAAAAATTATATTTATTAACGAGGCGAAATAACTTGCTATGATTCAGTTGAATTAAAGTATTATATCAATATACTACAAAATTTCGGTTTTGCACCTTGCAAATGAAACGAAAATACAATCGGAGATGTTTGTTAATTAATCTTCCGCCTAACAGTTTTTACTGTTCCCAACCTTTAGTCGTAATCTATCTATTAGTCCGCGAATTTGCCAATATTATTCGATCGACCCACATATTGGCATACAACCTTTCATAATACCTGACTATACGTGTCTAATTGAAGCTCATGGAGGAATATAGATCATCAAAATCTATTCTAGCTACGTCGCATATGAAACAATGATATCTGCATTTGAATAATTGTTGAATATTCAACATCACCTAGCTGATATATAGGGAATGAAAAAATTTCGGTCGAATAGTTTAAAGGTAGAAAGATAGGGAGCTTTACGGCGATCGCAACGAACGTCGGACCGTCTAACAAGGATACAATAGGAGATTTAATAAGGAAAAAAATCACACAATTTCGGTTATCGGCTTCGTCATGAACACATTTAACAAAAAGTCAAAGGGTGTCGTGGAGGTGGCTGCGGAATGCTGCACCGGAGATAGTGAAATTCAAAAGTTTTACTCCGGCAAAACGATTCTTTTAACTGGCTCAACGGGATTTATGGGAATGAGTCTGGTTGAAAAATTGTTACGGGGTTGTCCAAATTTGGCAAAAATTTACGTCATTGTCAGACCTAAGAGAGGAGTTTCGATTGAAGAAAGAATGAAGAAATACTTCGCTAATGCGGTAGGTTTGATGTAGGAAGTGTTTGGCAACTATGTAGACAGCGTGTACCTACGTATTTGCGTCAGTATAAGCAAAATGTTTTTTTTTTAATTGTCCTGTGATCAAAATTGGCCGAGATTTTAATTCACAAAGTTTGAAAATTTGAGCAATGCCACCAAGCCCGCTGCGGTTAAGCGATAAAAAGCAAATTTTGTTAACGTGCCAACTTAGTGTTTCTATGTGAATCTAATAACTTAGCGAATCTAAACTCTTTTCTGGGATAGAAAAATTCTATCCCAGATCTATCTTTAATGCATTTCCGATATAATATTCGAAACACGCGCTCGTTCTATGAAGGAACCAACCGATATTCCGTATTTAACTACTCGGAACTATTATCGATAATGCCAACGATTTCATGAAATCGTTACAAATCATTATTTCCTGACCGGCAGGGATAATAATTCGGGTGGCGTATCTCTCATATTTCTCTATTGAAACCAAATTTCGTTGTATTGCTAAGCCGGTATTGGTAAGTCGTTAATTAATATCTAGACACGCGGTAGTGTGTCAAGCCAAGTTCAAGCCAAGGAACGGGCGACGCAGCCGTGTGTATATTTACACGAACCATTTGGAGCCACTTTTAACCTCTTAATAATTCAAAACATATTTAACATGCATACATCAAATTTGGTTTATTTATTAAAACCCCTTAGATTAACTAGAACCCCAAATTTAATAAACACAGCTCAAACGGTTATTGAGATATTAACGTCTAAAAATCGGCATTTTGATCGCTGACTGACTGACTGACTGACTGACATATATATCAAAAACTTAATCAACTTCCAGATGACCTAGAACGATGAAATTTGGCGTTCAGCTCGGTAATTCCGTGTATACAAAGAAAAAAAATCAGAAAACAGTAAATTTTTACGATTTGAAATATTTCCCAAGCAATCGATTTTTATTAACATGTAGCGCCTTTCGAAAATATAAAATATTTAACTTACGAGCTAGAACGTGTCAAGACTAAGTTTCAGATACTAAATAATGCATATGTTCACCGGGAAGAATTCCCTATTTATGCTATTACTATCCACAAATCGCAAGACCTTAGTCTTGATAGCACTCTTCTCGACACAGGCACTTCAATATTTAGCAGAGAGCAGGCTTACGTTGCTCTCTGCAGAGTTAAAACACTAGACGGGGTACATCTTATCAATCTAGATCCTAGTCAAATTAACGGGTCACGTACAGTTAGGACTTCGAAAAAAGGGGTTTTTTGCGAATTTTTTTTGGGGACACATTTAAATAATTAATCGTAAATCTTTTTCCATACAAAAGACATATATTTTAAGTAAATAATACAATTTTTTCATTGCAAAATATGCAGAAATTTTTCCATAACCGCACGTAACGTAGGGGTCCCAAAAAAAAGGTCCTCCGCGGTGATCAGTGCAGCTCGTCACCGGATCGTCCGAAATCAAAATAAAAGTAGGGATCATTAGTTAATGACATAATGCTCCGGTTGATCGAAGGATTTGAAAATTTTATGATTTTTCACAAAATGGTGGATGTTGGAAGTCAAAGTTGTGTTTTCGACCCAAATTTTGCTCACATTTTCAGCTATAAAAAAAAAAAAAAAATCGCATAGAAAAATCCTTCGTTCATCCGGAGGACAATTATGTCTAGAAAAAGTGAGCAAAATTTCAAGTCGATCGGTAAAGCCGTTTCCGAGGTACAGTGATCACCGTGTTCGAAAACATAGTTTCGAGAAAAACGCATTCAAAGTTTTCAGTACGATTTACATGCAGAAGAAAAATTTCCGTTCAAAGTTACATATCTCCATACCCAACAGTCGGATTCGTCTAAAATTTTCACAGAATACTTTTCAAATGTGCTACTTTTAGAAAATGTAAAAACAAAAAAATCGATTTTTTGAAAATTCTAACTGTACGTGACCCCTTAAGGCACACGAAAGTTCCATATTAGAATACAACCGCCTCTGAACGTTATACCGTCCAGACTTAGCCGATTTAAGAATAAATAGGAAACGTATAAGAAAATTGCAGCTAATGAATGGGCAATGTGCTTTGATATTTCAAACGTTCAAGAAAATGTGGGAAATAGTAAAAAAAGAGAACTATAGAGCGTAAACGCAGGAAAAAAGATTAATTTTACAGATCACTTTTGATTTATAAATAATAACTGTAACTGTAACTGTACTTCTTTACAAAAAGTAATGATATCCTATCGAAAACATAAATGTGAAAATGGGTGCCAAGTTCAATATTAAGAAAATGCGTGGTTGTCGACTTTGCCGACAAAAGAATTGAGATCTAAATAGGTGCCAAGTTCTGTAGATAATCCTGAAATTTATTTTAGAATGTTGTATATTCTTGTAAATAAATTTTAGGATTATCTATCAAACTTGGCACCTATTTAGATCTCAATTCTTTTGTCGGCGAAGGCGACAACCACGCATTTTCTTAATATTTACCTTGGCTCCCATTTTTACATTTATGCTTTTCGTCATTCTCTGGAACTTTTACATCGATTCATGGTGAATATACTTCACATAATTACTCAACAAGTAGCCCAAGAATCTAATTTTATATACGACGTCCTCGTGTATGCTATAATTACAATTCCTTCTTGGAAAGATATTAGGCAATCCCAAATTTTCCATGACCATGCGCCTGTTAAAATAATGACATCCTATGGGTGTTGTGGAAATATAAATAAATGTAATAATTGAAAAGAACCTTATGAGAAAAAAGAGCTTCCGCACGGGGACTAGTAAAAATTGAAAAGAGGCCAAAGAAAAAAGAAAGTTCCCACACGGGGACTAGAACCCGTGACCCTCGCATGAGAACCCGAACTCTTGCCATTGGGCCAACCGCTGCATGTAAATTATGCTAACATATAAGACTAACATTATGTGTGACCGATCCACGATAAACATGTTAATAACTAACTAACGCTTGGTCATCTGGAGCTCCCCCTTGCGTCACGTTCATTTCTAATCGAGCTCTACATGTACTGTGGATCCGGACGAAATCAGTCAAAAACAATTAACTGACAAGGCCCCTTGTCAGTTAATTGCTTTTGAATTTATTAATAATGTTGGCAAATATATGTGGAATGTTGTACGAAAGCAATGAGTTGAGCACGACCTCTTAAATACATCATTTTATCGGAAGTGAATCTGCTCTGTTAAGTACTTATAATAGCCGTATTAACTATTATCATTAATTTGTAGAATAATTGAATTAGTTTGTAGAATGGAAGAAAATTTGATTTTATCAGATATCTATTGTGTTCGCAGCTATTTGACACAGTACGGAAAATGTATCCCAATTTTGATTCCAAGATTCACACGCTGGAGGGTGATTTGGTACGCGATAATATTGGGCTATCGGAAAAAGATAGAAACACTTTGATTGAAGAGGTGAATTTCATAATTCATAACGCCTCGAACGTGAAGTTCAACGAAAAAATAAGTATCGCTTTAACAATTAATGTCCTGGGAACAGCAGCAATGATAAATTTGGCGAAAACCTGCCGAAAACTCGAAGCGTTCATGTACGTGTCCACAGCCTATTCCCATTGTTATGAACAATATATAAAGGAAGAGGTATATGAATCGCCTGCAGATTCGAAGTCGGTGCAAGACATGTTAGCTATGGACTCAATTAATAAAGACGGTATGAGCGATAAACAACTAAATGACATTCTCGGAAAGTACCCAAATACGTATTGCTTCACAAAAGCTACGGCTGAAGGTTTAGTCGATGAACTTCGAAAAGAAGCACCATTTCCGTGCGTAATCTACCGCCCAGCCATTGGTAAGCTTTGAAAATATAAAATTACTTAATTCTTCTGGTACAATTTAAGCTTTTTCTATAAGTTATTTAATACTATCATTTGTCAGTTGATATTTTACCGACGTTCCAGTAAGTAACTGCCACATAATCCTAAAAAAAATGCCGAAAAATTATCTTATTGATAATAGATAGGTATAACAAAGATTCCAAAACTAGTTAAGCATTTGGGTGACTGCTAATATTCAACTAGTTTTGTTAAGGATTGTTTAATCTTCTTAAATTTAGAACTCAGAAGCTCTGGAGTAATGATTTCTACAAAAGTGTACTACGGAACAAATCTGTATCGTATCAACTTTGGCGAAAATCAATTAGTGTTAAAGTTTTAAGAAACTCAAAATTGTTAGAAATTTACAAATTTGGAAAAATGCTCGTGCTCCCTCCAGTATTTAGAAAGTTCAACTATTGACACAATACTTTCTGTTAATAGACTAGGGAATATTTGTTGCCTTAAAATCAAGTGCATATTTCATTTCAAGACTGCTCGTGACAAAATTAAAATAGTGGTGTAAATTTGAGAATAATTGTAGTCGCTGAATTATTTAGTTTTTTATAAATGGAAGTTTGTATTTACTTTTTGTAATTACTTGTAGTTACTTTTCTGGGATAAATTAAAAAAAAGGGTATGAATGAAAACTTATACACTCTTATCCATTTGACTTATTCACAAAACTTCGTCTACAGCAGCCAAAATTAATAAAGCCCACTCACTCTTCGAGGGAGCTTTGTAAGCGAATAAAATTCACGAGAAATCCTTAAGTAAGAAGTTTTTATTTTTAGATTTTTTTAATCCGATAGTAACAATAACGCGCAGCGTCAGGCTTTCAACTTTCAACAAGCTTTCGTCTGTCCTTTTAGTGTAAGTCTCAACAACAGAATGATAGATGCTTCTCACACTTGACGATTTCTTTCTCGATGGTGACTAACATCGCTAACGGCATGCGTAAGCAAGTCGGAGGGCGTCGAATACATTCGAATGTCGTTTTTCTTTTAACTGAACGACGCTGAATATTTCTTCTAGGCATAGCCCGTTTAAGGGCTTGTTGGAAAAAGATTAGCTACTTCGACTATTTTGTGTATCAGCTGATTTACATTGTGGAAAAAAACATAAAGATAACGAGTATACTCGTCAGTCTATATTTCCTATTGAAGCGATCAATCTCATCCGCCAGTGGTGCTGTAGTGCAAGGACGAGGCATATTCATTAGGATGAACATATTTTAAAACTCAATCCATTTGTACATGAAATCGATCGTACTGGAATCATTAACGTGCATAAACGAATCAAAATACCCTGCTGAGCCGAAAGACGCCGGCATTCAAATAAGACCGCTAAAACGTGCGATCCGATATTTTCCATTATCTTCCTGTTGCCATTTGAACATCGAAATAGCCCAGGCGGCATTATTTCTGGTAAAATTTATGTATACGCTGGGCTTGACGACAGTCCTTATTATGTTTTATTATGTTCAGTCGACTCATACGTATGTGTCAGCAATTTTCGCCTATTTCATTCTGGCTTGTACTTATTAATATAAAATCAGCATGGATACGTAAGAATGTTTGATTGTATCCGGCAGGCGGTTAGTAAATCTCAGATTGTAATAGTTCCCTTACAAGTCAAGGGAGGTGAGCCCTCCTATTCGTCAAATTTGTAGTTGACGTGATTCCAACTTCGCTGTTTAGATGAAGTACACTGTACAGCGATGTATATCGAAGAATAGCATTGTTTAATTGCAGTGATGTCCTCGTGGAAAGAGCCCGTGAGAAGCTGGTGCGGTAATCTAAATGGGCCAGCCATGTTGTTCGCGGGTTATGGATTAGGAGTTGTCCATGCCGCATACCTGAAAGATCGCGTTATGGATTTTATTCCCGTCGACATGTGCATTAACTCAATGATCGTTGCAATATGGGACGCTTCAAAAAACCGGTATTTATCGATAATAAGTTTTAAGATAATAGGTTTTAAGGTAATACTTGTTGAAATTTTTCAGGGCACACACTAAAGAAACATTGGTGTATAACTATGGTAGTAGCACAACAAAGCCAATGACGATACGGAAATTTAAAAAATTGTGCACTGTGAATGGAAGAGTAATACCAACTCCTTCGATACACACACTGTGGCCGGATTTCGTGATAATGACAGAATGTGTTTACTTTTTCGCTCTACTTCATATCTTGTTGCACTTTATACCTGCGGTTATAGTGGACGCACTATTATACTTCAAAGGGGAAAAAACGCAGTAAGTAATAATGTACATTTTTTGTTTTGTCTAATTGTTTTGATTACCGATTAGTGTGCTACTGATCCACAACAATAATAAAAATTCTACTATCAGCATTAAGATATATTACTTCAAACTTTATGATTAAATACAGATTATAAGACGGCTTCGGCCGTTATGGACAAAGTTTTTATTGCATTCATCTCTAAGTTTTTGAGAATTTTACTGTTAAAGTTACCTTAACTTACTTAGCATGAGTTACATGTGAGAGCAACTACTTACCATAATATGAAGAGTATTCACAAAGAAACTATATCAAGATGTATGACAGAGATCTGTGCCGATAGTAAGATGATAATTTCCTCGCGAGTATGTTAAATTTTGAAAACAATTCCCCATTTAATATTTCCGAGATCATAAATAACATATAAGATTTTTCTCGCATACATTGGACGCTCAGGATCTCGCGCTCTCAACGTCTGTCTCGTGTACTCTCTGCACCATGACCCAAGCTTAATGAGCCCAATCCTTATTAATCGTCGAAGCTTTCTTGAGCTGCAAACAGTATTTAATTTGTATAAAGCATATACCAAAACTGTGCTCAGAAAATAAAGGCATTATTCCTGTGCGCCGGAATAGGCTCTTAAATTCACCACCCTTGTTGAAAAATTGTTAAACAATGAAAACTCGTTCCTTGCAATATACAATATAGGTTTTCTCTCTATAATGTACGCAGACAATGTTATACTTACACAATATACAATGTTGTCTAGGCATATATTTAATACATAATAATGTCGGTTCACAGGGCCGTGTCAGCTTATAAAAAAATAACTCTCTCATACTCCAAGTTGACGTACTTCATGCACGGCGATTGGAGGATTCATACGACAGAAATGCTGAAAGCTATTGACCGTATGAGTTCCGTTGACCGACAATTGTTCTTCTGCGATGTTAGAGAATTAGACTGGGCTGATTATTGTACCACATACTGGGAAGGACTTCGCGTATTTCTTCTCAAGGATCCAATGACTACATTACCAGCGGCAATGAGAAAAGTTGGAAAACTTGAAGTTATACAAAGCATTCTTAAGTACGCACTGTTACTGTCGATCGTTTATATGATGATGGTGCATCTCTTTTTGTGAAGTAGAATTTCTAGCGGATTTCAATTTGTCGTACGAATTTGATGGTTAGATATTTATTTCCATGTTTTGGTTTACCGTGCGGGCATAATGTCGAATCGAAAAGCATCACTCTTATATCAGGCTACTACAGAACAGCCTCAATGAGATAGCACTTGAAGTTTTAAGAAATTTACTGAATTAGTACCACATACCTTTATAATTCGATTTTCTATATTAAGATTAGGATTCTAGCAAAGAGAGGGTGAGAGAGAGAGAGAGAGAGAGAGAGAGAGAGAGAGAGAGAGAGAGAGAGAGAGAGAGAGAGAGAGAGGAATTAATAAACAAAAATTTGGAACATAAGCTTATCTTGTTTTATCGCAAAACTGTGATCAAAGAATATCCAAAACCATGGAAGGGCGTTATTCTCGTTTAAATACAACAGAACTCAATTCTTCGAGTTTTTGTTTGGTTTCCCACAGTCGAAATACACCAATAACTCAACATTTCCGAAATACGCGATAATTTGATACTAGAGATAAGCTATAAGTCACAATAGTCAATTCACACAAAGTTTAGCGCTGAATTGAAGCGGGCTATGTTTGCCGGCAAATTCTTGGGAAATTATCGTGTTACCCTTTTCGACTTTCATTTTCTAGTTTTTTGCTTGTGTTGGTTTTATTTCTACTTGTCGTCGTTTCTCAATCTTAAATATGATTATTTTTCGTATAAATTTGTATTCCTTATGAATTCCTATGAATTATTAATAAAATGGTATTTCTATCTTACAATTTTATTGTATAATTTCTCTTCATAAACAATTATCTTAGCACTATGTCATATAGCTATGGCATATAGACTACCATCTGCTCATCACCTTCCTTTAGCGTTTGGTGTCGTATTCTTTTTCAACCCCTTTCTTTTCCCTAAAACATCGGGTGGCCCCTTTTTATCATTTTCATTGATTGGACTTTTGTTTTCGATCTTCCCTACTTTTCTGATCGTATAGTAATTTTGCCACGGATTATTGATTGGACTTGTCTTACAATGATAAGTAAGGACACACTTCCGTCACGAATCTATAAGAGCATACTGGGTCAATCTGACCCAAGGCATTTTTCAAATTGTTGTATCTCGGTAAATATGCATTTTTTTTTTGTAGAGACATTTTTTGTAGTAAAATATCCATATTTTATGGCTCCAAAGTTATTTTTCCGCGAAATCGAAAATTAAATGCCAAAACATTCGTTCATTCGACAGTGACCACAAAAGACTTTTATTCATAGTCAGAATCGCCAATCTAAGGATAAATAATCATCTACCTCGACAAAATTTGAAAACCATCTAAAAAGAACCCACACACAATCTCCACCCGATAATATGAATCTCTCTCCAACAGACATCGATAAACATATTAAAATTATAGAGGACCAAATAATAGACGCAATACAAATATTTACACCCACATACAATTTCCTTAACAATACCGCAATTTACGTAAACTCCACAATCATCGAGCTGCACAAATATAAATCACAATGATTTACAGCTCTAAATAAACGACGAAGAAAAGCCCCTTTTTCCCCAACCACCCCCTCCAGAGCTATTAAATCACTCATTAACAATACAAAACAATTAATTAAAGAACACTTTCAACTCAGTATAGAGAAATACTGGAAAAAGTATATTCTCAAATAGACCATAAAAACCCCGACAAACTCTTTCCCAAATTCAATAGCATCTTCAGACCAAAAAGTACAAAATAACTACAAACAATGCACATACGAACAAACAGTGATTTATTAACCAGAGCAAGCATATCAACCACACACACGGCCGTACTGAATGATAAATATATCCTCACAGATACAGATGATATCCTAGATATCCTGGGAGCTCATTACGAAACCATTAATTCCCCCAGAAATCTCAACACTAACACACGATTAAGACAAATAATAGATAAAAAAAAACCCCCCACAGAATTCAAAACCGAATATAACAGACATAAAAACAATACCACACCCCTTACACAACTCGCTGATACCAACAAAGCATATCTCCCAACATCTACACAAGAACACGCTCACTTCTTCACCTAGTGATGCCGTCGAGCGAGACGAGACGAAAATTTCGAAAAATATTTCTCGTCTCAAATTTCGAGACTCTCGAAATTCTCGATAATCTCCGCGAGTCTTGGGCTGCATGTATGGGCTGGGCTCGAATAATTTGAATACAAAGAAAACGCTTTGAAATACACTTTTATTATTCGGACGGGTTAAGATTTTGTTGAATTGCTGATTTCAGGCTGCACGTCAGCCTGAAATCAGCAATTCGTTCATACAAAGCAGACATACAAAGCAGACTTCTCGCTGATTCATTGGTCATTCTATTTCGATGTTTCCTTAGGATCAAACCAGCCTTCGAAAACAAACGTTCAGCCGGGACGCTTGTCGCCGGGATGCTCAAGAAATCTCGCGCCATTTTTGCTAAATTCGGAAACGAATCCAAGTTGTTTCGCCACCACTCCAAAATATTCTCGTTTCGGCTCGCCCGTTTGAGTTTACAATATCGTTCGAATTCTCGTTGTGGTTCACTACAGTCCTCTGCGTGAAAAATCTGCGTTGGGGCCTCATAAAGCTCATATAAATCGAAGGATCCCTGGTTTCCTTGATCCGATAAACTTTTACCCTGAGATGGTATCATATCGACGGTGGAATTCGCGCAATATTGTTCTTGGAAATTTGTTTGAAATTTAGCAATTGATGACTTTTTTATGTCACGACCCCAAGACGTAAGTTGAAACGTTTCAACTTTGTGCCGAGGATCGAGGATGAGAACAACACCATATATCCAATTCGTCTTTTTATAATGTTTGATCATTTTATCTCTTCCAGCTTGAAAAGCTTCGATAAATTTCTCGTCGACGTCACTTCGCGATGACTTCTCATCAAGTTGGTGAGTTACCGTCTCGATTTTGTCAAGAAGCATGTTGAACCCCACAATTACCAACGACAACGTAATGTACGTTTGACCACCGAAAACCGTCGACAGATGATCAAATGGTTTTAAATATGCGCACACAGTCTCGATGATTTCCCATTCTTCGGGTTTGATTATCATATCCCGAAGTTCTCCATAGCTGTGCATAAGTGCGTTAAGAGCCGACTTGAGACTCAGTGCTGTTCGCAACATTTTATAAGTCGAACACCATCGAGTTGATACGTCTATCGTTATCGTTATTTTTTTTTCATTGACCGCGTCACAATATGCGTGCAATTTACTCATCCACTGCTCGGACCTCTTAAGTTTTACAAGCAATTTTCTCAATTTATTAATAACATTGTTTTCTTTTGATTGCTCCCATACAGATAATACGGTCTCTTCGTCAGAGCTGCCGATATCGGTAGATAACTCGAAATTTGAGTGTTCCGGATTTCGAGCGTTCAATGTATCTTGTACTCCCAAATTCAAGATGTGAGCGAAACAACGGAAGTGTGAATCACTCGCGTTGAATTCGATGCCTTCCCCACATAAGAGATCAGAAAGTTCGGCTATGAACGATGTGTTTGCAGCTGCATTGTCGAGAGTGATGCCCTGAATTTTGTATTTGATCTCGAACTCCTCTAACACATCGAGCACGAGATTAGCCATATCCTTGCCTGTGTGAGCTCCACTCGATGAAATTGCAGTCTCTACTTCTGGTAGAGAGTGCAATTTCCAGTCATTATCGATATAAAGCATCGCTATGCCGTAATATGATCGATTAGCAATCGATGTCCATCCATCGACTGTCAGAGAAAATTTTGAATCAATTTTCTTCAATGTTTTAAAAACAGCTGCTCTCATGATTACGAAGTGGTTCATGACTTTTTTTCGCAAACTGGTCCGTTTCGGATATGCGAAGTTTCCATTAAGGAAACCGAAACAGTCTTGAGTGGCATCGTCATCGAAAAACGAAAACGGTAAATACTTTATCGCCGTCCATTCGACAATTCTTTGCTCGAATGTCCTTGTATCGTTTATCTGAATAGCAGATGGTGTGCTGGTATCGACAAGGTATTTCACTGATGAATCCCCACCATGTGCATTTCGCAAGTGTCTTTGAAGCCCCGAAGTATTCGAATCCTTCATTTTAATTCGACGATCAATTCTGGACTTGAGGCACAGCAAGCACTTTCCGTATTTTTCTTTATCGACCAAGTACACTTAAAAAAATCCAGTGTATTTCTGCTGTGTTTTGGCCATTGTTTGTACAATAGAATTATCTTTATTAGACGAAGTGGACGGTAAATTTTGAGTCACTATGATTTCCGTCTGCCTGACGTCGCCGGAATTTTTTTCAAGTTCACCGGTCGTCAAATCATCTTCTCCACTTTCATCGGATCTGATTAAAGCGTTTTGGCGTTTTTTTCCTTTTGCCGTGACTGGAAATCACTATTACATTGGAACGCTTCATTTTTCACGAGAGTCCGCCACTTAATAGTCAGATCTACAATGATAATAACACAAGTGAGAAAGGAGAACTAGAAATGTCGAGTTAAGAGGACGTGAATGATCTGTTTCACCGACAATTTTTCGAGCAAGTCTTTCTCGTAAATTGCGAGGGATTAAGAAAATACCAAAGTTTTAGGCCCTCGCACTTACGTAACAGCTGATCAAACTTCACATCCTCTCAAGTCGTACCATGTCTTCTCCGATCGTTTTTTTATGATATTGAGATATTTTTTGTCTCCATAAAAGACGCGTTAGGAATATTTCAACGGATATTAAAAATACAGGAAACACGAATTATTCAACTAAATCACAGACAAAAAATATAAACTATACCTTTTACACAGCCTCAAAGATCCGCGTATTCTGTAAAATTGAAAAAAGCAGATGTTATGGATATGTAATTGTCACGATCACTAGCTTGATGATACTGAGAGCTTACAGAAGCCTTGGCCAAGGTCATACGTGTTGTACCGATATGTACACGAGCGTGAGTCAAGCGTTTGAACACAGAGCCTCTAGCGACTTTTTGATGCAACTACAAAGAGCTTGTCGAAAGACCGATCTGGTATATGAAGATTTTCTAAAATTCTCGCAAAAACATTAACATAATATTAGTAATTGTAATTCTCTCGAATAAATACAGTTACCAGTCCATTTTTCTCATTCGGTGCCCCGAAAATCAAATGTCGACTGAGAAATTCCAGGAATCTCGAAATTGACGAGAAATTCGAGAAACCACGAGAAGTTCGAGAAATCTCGAGATGTCGAGAGTCTCGATCGAGAATCTCGTCTCGCCGAGAAATGTCTCGTCTCGACGGCATCACTATCTTCACCACAATCGCCCAAGTGCAAAAAATTCCCAAAAATCTACCGAATAAATCTTCCAGCGGTCTAGACAATATACCGCCAATCGTATTAAAACACCTACCACCCAAAATTATAAAAGACTACACTACCATTTTCAACAATGCTCTTAACATCCAATATTTTCCGAAAAGCTGGATATCTTCCAAAATATTCCCAGTAATAAAAAGAAAATCCTACAGACCCAGCCAGTTATCGCCCTATCAGTTTAACCCCTGCAATAAGTAAAGTCTACGAAGTGATCATACAGAAATCAATCCTTAAACAATGCACTGACAAAAATATCATTCCGGACATGCAATATGGTTTCCGACGGAATCATTCAACAACACACGCCATCAATAAATTACTTTCAGACGTCAACAAATATTTCTCAACCAAACACTTAGTAGGAGTCACACTCATAGATTTGGAAAAAAGCTTTCGATTCTGTCTGGCATGAAGGTTTAATCTACAAATTAATTAAAAAAGAATTTCCGATGCATATATGCAGGGTAATATGGGATATGATATCCGACCGCAAATTCATAACATGGGATGGAACTAAAACTTCAACTAAACAATTCGTCATTAATGATGGGCTGCAACAAGGAACGGTCACGTCCCCACTGTTATTTAATATATACACCGCTGATATATTAAATTCGTTCAATCTCAATAATAACAACAAAACTCACTCCATAGCTTATGCGGCTGACCTTACTATATACTGCGCCGGAAACAATGTTACAGCCATTCAAAACACACTTCAAACAATGGTCAATAAAATCGAAAACTATTATGCAATGTGGAACCTCGGAATCAACCCACTAAAGTGTGAATCGATATTATTCAGACGACCATACTTTTATCTATCTGACACAAACTGGATTCAGAAAAACAATTCCACATCACTACTTTTAACCCAGATACTTGCAATCCAATCACAATCCCAACGAAAAACATGATAAAATATCTCGGGTGTTAACTTACAAGGAGGCCGTACGTTTCCGGAAATTTACTTCGGGATGAGACTTGGAAAGTTAGTAGTATGCCTTAAGGGTATTCACCTCGTAAAGTAATAGAGTGCACTAGTCATAAGTTTCCGAGAAAAAGGGCCTTAAAGTTTGTACGCCCAGCTCATATATTCGTCGATTTCTGCACATTCCATGAACAGCGCAGTAGCCGATTCAGTAAGGAACTTCCTTGCCACACCGACGACCGGGCTTCGATGCTATCTCTGGGAACTTTTTTTTATTTCTATTTAATTCGTTTTAATTATTATAACAACTTTTAAATAAAGTTAACGACCTAAAAATATTATCTTTTTACGTAATTTTTTCGCTTAGATATCCGACTTTTATTAAAAAAAAGGTCCTTAGGCCATTGGTCATCGATATCTCAGCAACCAATGATCGCACAGAAAATTCAAGGATACTTTCGAAAACTTGAAGACATTTCCTATAAGACTCTTGATTGATAAATGTTGACGGGGAGAGTAAGACTTTCAGGATTTTTTACAGCTCAATGTCTATGTCTCAAAAACTATGTAATTTCCATCAAAGTGAAAAAATCAATTTTGTTTCGTCTTTTCGTACAATTTTGCACTAACTACTTGTTTAATTCGGAGGAAAAATGAATTGTTTGTAATTATTAACATTAATCTGATGCTAGCTCTACACTCTCGTCGAGGTTAGGCGAGGTAGCGGGAGCACGAGAATGTAGATGGAGTCCTCGCGTCAGAAAACAGATTTACATGGAAGCACAGGTCGCGTGTTAACTTTTGGCACAGAAAACGTAGTTCCACTTATGGGCTGTAAAGCGCGCGGCGATGTATCGGTGTGCCACACGACTCCCCGCATCAGCTGAACCCCACTCTCATGCTATCTCGCTTGCACTAATGCGTGCCTGCCGATAACTGTATCTCACTCGCTCTAGATATTTTTTTTCATCGAAGTTCAATAACGTTTTTTCACAATATTGACTTCATTGGCTTTCACAATATTGAATACTGGCTTTTAGTAATAATGATTACTTTTTTTTAATCGAAAGAGAAATACAATATGTAAAAAAATTAGTGTATATCAATGTGCCGGACTGTCATAACTGTATGACGTGTAAAAAAAGCATATTCAGATACGGAATATTATTTAAAGAATATCCAGGCGAATCACAAGAAATTAACAAATATTATTTAACATGATTACAGATTACATTTGTTTATGCGTTGAATGATTTTGTGACCAAATTTTTCTGCCAAACTGAAGTATGTGAATATTCCAGAGAAATAAGAAGAATGTTTGATAATAATAATAGTGAACAAAGTATGAAATTCTTCGTATGGCTTAATTTTTTTAGATTTTTGACAAATTTGGTATTTTATCTTCCTAGTGATTTAAAAATCGCGAAAATTAGTCAACAACCACTGTAATGCCTGTTACGTCCTAGCCGGTAATATCGAAGTCAACAGTGTGTTCGGCCGGTACCTCAAATTCTTGACAGTCGATAATGTACCAACACAGTTTTCTTACATCATTTACCATCACTCGTCGATCATTAACTCTTAGTTAACTAACAATATCATTCGCTCTTGGAAACCAAATAAGACCACGCTCTCATTACATATACACACCGCAGAATTCTAAACTGTAATCTAATATAAGCGCTCTATCAATTTATAAACACCTCGTACAGTAAACTTCTTAAAAATTCCTTTTCACTTTTATTTCTTTTCAACGAACCTCTTGTGCGACTCCGTCGCTCGAATACTTCGATATAAACAGAAACTCTGTAAGCATTCCGTGAATTATAGTTCGAAACTCCTTTTTTCTTTCCCACGAGGCGACGTTCTCACGTCACCTCCGTGCGCTCGAGATAATCCCCTCCGCGAGAAAAACAAAGGCCCATACGAAAAATCCGACCAATCAAAATCAGCCGTCTTTATTGTAACCTGCCTCGGGGAGGCAGAACGGTCTTACGCTCTGTAAAACTTAGCGCAGATCTTTTTCTACCTCCATCGAGTCTAAATCTATTATACCAAATCTCAATATCTTCGAACTCTGTAAAACTCGTACTCTGTAAAACTCGAACTCCGAAAAACTCGAACTCCGAAAAACTTGAACTGTACAACCCGATTCAGTCATTGAACAGTGAATAAAGTTACGTTATTGGTTATTGTTATAATTAAACCAGGAAAACAATTATTTCTCTCACGAGTAGAGCACCAACGTAACGCTCATCAACATCCAATCGATCCCATTAAATATTTAGTTGTGTTCCGAAAGCACGAGCGATCTATTGAAAAACTCACTTCCGCGGAAAGCACTATCTGTTGGAAAGTTCGCGCCATAACTCCGATCGCGCCGCATCTGCGGTCTAAATTTCTCATCGGGACGTAACATGCCATCAACAATTTTTCCTTTGTCAGAACGTTGTTTCAACTTGTTTTGCGGAAAAACCATCTGCTTTAAATGTTTTCCGCGAGGAGTCAATATTTTTTTGCCCATTCACAATTTTAGTTGAATCGCGAATAATTTATTTCTCGGTCATAATCAATAAATTTTCATTTTCTGAAAAAGAAATTCAGAATAACATTGTTCAACTTCTAGGAAAGAAGCATCTTTATTGTCCGTTATGAATAAAATCAATTTTCGCTATTACACAAGCTCTACAAATAAAAAAAAATGCGCATGCCTGGGGTCTGGAATCTGGTTGCCTGTTACGTGTCGGTGACGCACATCTCCGGTCGATCAATTAGACTATTATCTTGCCTACCTCCAAAACGATGCAACCTGCCGGTAAAATTCAAATACTATGTACACCTTTTTCTCTTATTATCATCTTATTATTTCATTTATAAAGCTATATTTAAGAAACAACAATTATTCCCGCTTCAGATACGAAACTATGATTTCCCACAACATTTCTAGATTATTTTTCAAACATTTGAAACACCAAACTCAATCTATTTACGTAAACAGTCACGCAATGCAACAAGAAACATTCCTTACCTTCTCAAACACTCTCCCAATGAATAAACATCCTTCCTATATACATCCTAGCAATAATAAACCTTTAGTTAATAACGATATTATTTACTCTTAAGTGTAAAGTACACTTTAACTTACAAATATCCAGCCCGACAATCTTGTTCTTATTCATATTTCATGTCTTAATTAAAATTATGTTTTCATAAGATTCCCGGCGGCAGTATGTACAATAATCAGAAAATTTTAATAACTTTTTCGCATTGGCATAACGTCAGACAATGAGATAGAAATCGATAAGTAAAATGATTTGGAAACAAATCTTCATATCATGCTCTGACGTTCTTCATGTAGATAAATCGCACGATTGACAACCAAATGTATAATTTTCTGGAACATCCTGAATTTCTTCGGCCCATTATATCCATTGCTTATTGTATATTTAAGCTTTGATTAAGTTGCTTATTTTTCTATTAACGTTAATGATAAAATATGTACAGATTTGAAAATACTTGCTTACAATAATACAATTTGTACCTAAAATAAGTAAGATCTTATATTGTTTATTAACAGAATGAAACCTTTATTTTATAACGACCTTTCCCTTGTAACTCACAGGAAAAAACGACAAAATATTTATACCATTGAATTGAGCTCGACACCCTATATCAAATTTTAAAAAAATCATCCATACGACAGATGGTTCAGAAGATAATCACCGTCCGGCAAGTCCCCTTCGATTTGAAGCAACAAACCTAGAAACGCGTGATGAGCGCTTGCCACTTTCCATACCACTGAGAATGAGTTAGCCGAGACAGCATCGAAAGTACGATCTCGTCGCTAATTGTTTTTTGCATGCTGCTAATTTTCTGTTACAAAATGACTTACTACAGTTACACAAAAAGCAACTATGTTTAGGTCGTATCTGGAGCTCCCACTTGCGTCACTTTCATCTCTAGTCAAATCCTACATATACTGCGAATCCGGACAACATCGTTGATCAGGAGTAGGGTCCTTCCCCTGGTAAGTTCCCGTGAGAGCGACAAGCACCGCGGATTTTGCAGTTTCGTTCATTTAATCCCAACGATTAATATTTTGAAAGAAAAATAGAACAATAAGATTACGATTGGCTGTGTCAGCGTGTCATTTTAACTTATGGTACAACTGTATGCCGGCATAGTTAAATCGGTCAGTTAGAACCCCGTTGCTTTATTTGATCATACAATATTGACATTTCGGTCAAAATAAGAACGTCAATCTATTGACCCTTCGTCAATACAGCAGAAAACAATTTATTTTCTGGTATCTTTTTTCCAAAATGACTGACAAGTTGTTTGCTCCCATGCTCACGGTTTACACCAAGTTGCGCTAGGTGTATCGTTCAGTCTTAAAGGGCAGGTGAAATTAATGACGTACGATTATTGATATTCAATCGACAACGTTGATTCAATTGAACGTTCCTCATACATAATTTCGACATTTTCCATAAACCACTTGCCATATACAGAGTGTTAGCCAACTGTCTGGAGGCAAGAAATACCTACATAGTTGGCGTCAGTACAAGCAAAACGTTTTTATGTTAGTTGTCCTGCGATGAAAAATGGCCAAGATATTAATTCGCCAAATTGGAAAGTATGAGCAAGGCCATTAAGCCTCCTGCGGGGTGGACTGATTAAAAAAATTATCCTCCTTTACTGCATCGACCCATCAAGCGTTTATTAATAATAATTTTGTCAAAGTGTACTAAAAAAAAAGACAAACTGTGAGAAGAAAGTTCTGAGCTCTAACCCGCAATCCCGGCATTTATTGATAGGGCGTTCGATCGCATTGTTGGCTTATAGCTCAAAATTGTATACTTTCCGAATTAAAATCTCGGGCAACTATCACCGCACAACAATTAAAAGAAATCGTTTTACTTATTTTACTTTACTGACGCCAACTACCTAGCTATTTTCTGTGTTCAGATAGTTGGCTAACACCCTATATAATATATCCATCGAGTAAATCCATAAAAATAAATACATTTTCTCCGCACAAAACAATGGACTTTCACTGATCACTTGTTTATCGTCATGGTTCTATCATTATTCAATCAAAATGTTGAAAAAGCTCGTTGCAGATGACATACTTTCGTGGGTTGCAACATTTCAAAGAGAGCTTACACCTTGGAATAAAGTTGGAGTAACGCATCGATGTTCAGCTCTGTTTTTTAGAAAAATCATAACATCAAAGAATGAATTTGTGATGCAGACGATGTTCCTTAAGACAAGGCATCGAGCAAAAACGATTGGCATTGTACTCGAATGGTACGAGACCGTCCATATCAGCTCCACACTGAAAGCAGCGGACAACAATTACAACTCCTTGCTGTTGCAAGCGTTGTTCTGCCGCCAGGGCTCGCTGCATAAAAAAAGAAATAAAAATTTAATTTTCGAACAAAAGATAATAATAGAAAATCAAAGTTAAAAAAAGGATACCTTTTCTCGATCGCTCAGACTAAGAAATCGCTGTCGTGATTCTTCCTCCTTCCGCTTCAGTTCAAACTCCTTTTTTTTTATCTTTTCACGTTCGCGCTTGGCTCTCTTCTGCATCTTCTTTTTCTCCGTTTCCTCATGTTCCATTTCCGGCGTGAGAGGTCCAGGTATTTGCGACTTATTATAATCGTATTTATCAGGATAACGGCCCATAAAACGACGAAACGAGATTCTTGTTTCTTTATCCATTGTTGCGGCGTACGGAGTTTGAAGTTTTTTATTTTTATTACAAGGATCCGAGCCGTATTCGAGCAAAGACCTGGAATTCATTATTGGAGACATGAAATTTAATAATACAAGGATAAGAAAAAATAGGCTCTCTTCGAGACCGATGAGGCAGTTATTCTGACCTACCACACGAATTTCAAGTGTCCACCGATTGCTGCTAAGTGGAGCATAGTATTACCATCCTCATTAGATTCATTCACTAGTTTCACTACTTCCTCCATCCGCAAAATAGTGGATTTTTCCATAGTTGACTCGCAGTTACGAATAACTTGATCCTCCAATTGTTCACACCTTTTTGCTTCGGCTAGAAGAGCATTCCACAAAACCACGAGAGATTCGTTATCCCCCGACTTACTTGCTTCCCAAAGCTGCAACTTTGTACTAGCCAGAATCTCATTTATTGGTGAATCTGTTGGAATTAAAATGTACAAAATATCGAACGAATATCACGACCTATAAGATCGTCAATTCTTCCTAAGGGAGTTATTTTCTATATATAAAAAAAAAAAAAAAAAAAAAAGTACGAGCCAAAAACAAAAAGCGGTTCTCTGTTGTAAATTTTTGTAATGTTTTGTTATATACAGGGCGGGGCCCATAAAATATTACAAAGTGTAGTGCTCAAATGATGGATGATGTAAGCAAAGTTTCAAATGAGAAATTATACGAAGGGAGGCATGGTATTGAACAGTGGGACATCTTCACATTATGAATACCGATGTTGAAACATATAATATGATCTAAAAGTCTAAAAATCATATTACGACAGAAGATCTAAAGATCGAGTCCAATACAACCTATTACCATTTTGATTTGGCAAACATCGGTTTTTCCTTTTCCTTCATCGGTTATGAATAAAAAACGACTTACTATTTTTAGTAATGAAAGTTTATAATAAAAAAATTAATTTTTTTATTACCTTTTTTTAATCTATCAAAAGAATCTATCAATGTTTTGCAATAAAAAAAGATCATACATGTAATTCGGTTTTTACATTTTGTTCATAGGTCATTAGATTTCTATAATAACCTCAAAGCCGGTATTCATAATGCAAATAAAAATTCCATGGGTCCATTTGAAAGAGGAGAAATGAATTAAGACCAATTTCAGTGCCTCGTATTACACAATAGCTCAATTCCAATTCGATATATAATTGAGCATCATTTGAACTCTGTAATATTTTATGAGCCCCCCGAACTGAAATCTCTGATCCATGATAGGCAGGGAAAAACTCTGATGGCACGAGTAACAACATTCATAAGTAAACAAACTGACGCAAGGAATCTTCAAATTAATATCTCACAATCGTCAGGATTGTTCTTTTTCTTCACTCATACCATCTGCCCAATCCTTTTTGACTTTTCTTTTTTGACGCTTGATCTTTCTATTTTTAATATGCCTCGGTGCTGTATCTTGGAATGCTCGCAAATGTTCGTTGAAATCGATCTCAAGATCCTGAGCAGTAAGGGAAATATCCATAATCAAGTTTCCAGATTGATCGATATCTGATTCAGACGACGATTGCGCCAGCCTGGCTACTATATCTAAAACGTGCGGAATACAAATATTAAGTGAAATGTTGAAAATTCTTTAGGTGAATAACGTACCAGGTAAAGGACGTCGGGGACTCTTTCGCGGTTTCGCACGATCTATGTGAGTACGAAGACTCCGATGTTGACGTTCATCGACGACCGTTGTATGAGAAATACGTCCACGTGGATATTTTCCATGTTCGTGGGGAACATTACTCGGATCGCCAGGTAATTCTTGGCAGCTTCCCAAAACGTCTCCTTTTTCCGATACCTCGCCAAGTACATTGTCCTTGAAGACTTTTTTGCGAACCGGTTGACGCGGCGAAGTAGGAAAGCAATCCGTAAAATCGGAAGCGGAACCTTCAAAATTACAAAGTGTTTGACAGTGGCTTCAAATATTAAAAGTTAAACCATGCAAGTCAATATTTTTCAAACGCTCCCGCGATATGTTCCAACTTGCACAAGCGTTCTCCTTTCAATAAGAAACTTTATCAAACTTTTTGCACTCTCATACAGCTAGAAGGGTGCAATCTTCCAATTTTCAGTAGTCATTAATCGAATAACATCTGCGTAGCGCAGCATTAGTAATTAAATTAAAAAAAAAATTCAATCAAATGCGAACAATATTCTGTCAAATTTGATTTCAAATATCCATGTTTAAAATTTGTATTGAATAACGAAATTGAACTTGGTAAAACAAGTTAGTTATTGGCATTTTTTCCTATGGCGGATTTCTTCGCAAATATATTTATTATGTTTTTAAAAAGTTTCATAATATTTTTAACTTTTTTTAAAACACAAACAAAACGTTCACGAAAATGAAGCTTCCTCGATAAAAAAAAATATTTGATTTTTCGAATTACCGTAAATCTCCATCGTGCTGAGAATATCATAAACACGGTTGACTTCGCTAAAAGTAGCTCGACGAGTCGGAAATGGCAATGGCCTCAGCCGTAAATCATTTTTGTCCAAAGGGGGATTTCTGCCGCCAAAAAGAACAGTACGATTGTGAGGTCCAACTGCACGGTAGAGAATCAGCGAGGAATTGGCTATGTGAGTCGTCCACGACTCCAATATGTCTTGAATGTGCTGTAAAAACGGTCGATTGGGGAATTTAAGTCGCTGGTCGATTGAAACATAAAATATTTAAATATGAGGTGTTACAAGCTATAATCTCCCTCCGATCGTGAATCATAGTTGCAAAAGACGATATTCGAATTTACCAACACAGGGTAATCGAACGAAATTATTTATAACTCAGTTACGTTTTGTTGTAATTCTCCGACAGCTAAAGTAAATTTCATCTCAAATCTGTTGGACCACGAGGAAGAGTTATCCGATCGCATTTTAAAAGTTGTCGGGGCATGTAATAATACGGCTTAAGTACATGTCCCCTTCGTCCCTAATTAAACTAAAAGACGACACTTAAGGCATACCCCTTAAGTTATCAAAAGGTAGAAACTATCACGAAAATATAAAAAAGCAACTGATTTATAAATACTATCCTATAATATGAATAGTTAAATTCATGGATCTCATTGTCAACGGAAACAGTATGCCAGAATAAATCTTTGTAACTTGATTATCGTAATAATAATATATATATATATATATATATATATATATATATATATATATATATATATATTGTAAAAATTATCTTTCAAATATTGTATTTGTAGTGAAGTGAAGGATTCGTAAATAGTTGGCAGCTCGAAGTGAAAACCTATTTTGAAGAATTCTCGACAATTCAGTTATTGATTTTTTCACCTCTTGATCAAACGAACCGTTTTACCAAGCAATGCATGTGATTAAAAGATGGAATAATTTATTAGAGACAGATTCATAAGAATGGCACCAGGTGAACGAAGTAGAAACTTACCCATATTTATTACTATTAATTTTCTGTTTCTCAGCTGCGATGGACGCAAAATTTGCAATTTTATAAAAAAATTTATCTCAATTCGGTAGATTACCGAAAAATATTTACCTGTACGAGGAGAGCTTCGTTGTAACGCCGTAAGCTGGCTCCCGCGCTTTTAGGGTGTCCTCCAGTCATTCTACTGTCACGTGAACTCTGCGACGAACCTTGTTTAGCTCGTACAGTGTAAGAGTGAAAACTTTTATGGACTACAGCTTCACCATCTGTAAGAAAAAGAAAAAGACAAGTAGGCAGATGGAAAATGTAATGCGCCTTATGGGCTTCATTATATAATCATGACAAATAAAATAAAAAACCTTGAAAAACTGCTGCAGCAAAGTGTCCACCCCCCAACATTATCACTGTCCACGTCGTTTTCTTTCCACTGTCAAGCGCCTGAGCTATAATTTCACTGTCGATCTCTGGTATCTCCTAAAATTGCATTGACATGAAAATGACTGTTAACCCACTCTGTATTTGTTCCTTTCATTAGCTAAGATACCTTCTTCTTGTGAAGCAAACATCGGTAAATACTAAATATGGCACCCTGATCGTTCTCGAAAAAGACTTTCGAGTGACGAGTTGCAATCGCCAGAAGTGCCTCCATTTTTTTTTTCTGAAAAGCTTCTTCATCCATTTCCGTGTCCGAACTATCCGACATTGAGCCAGTTTCCGTCATTTTTTTGTCGTTTTTTTTACTTTTAGCAGGTGTCATATTTTTACCATCTGCCTCGTTCCCTCCAACTGGTTCGCTCGGCGAACCATTCTCCGAATTTCCAGTTTCTTCCTCGTTTTCTGATTCTATCTCACTGCCCGACAAGCTCGATACGCCATCTATAAATCATGTGAATTCCATGAGTGTTTACATTGTGTATACGGATTAATAATATCTATAATAGAATAATATAAGGGGAGCAGTGGCTATGCATTGGGCTATGCAGTGGGTATGCATTGTACTCGCAGCAGAAACAGTGACTTTTATAAATATATGCTAGAAGCATTTCCCAGTGATAAGTGGGTTAGATTTAGTCATGGTTTTCGTGCGATTGTCATCACAGGGCACAGCGACCTCTTGCCCGTCGCCGGGCCGCAACTTGGCCGTCGAATCACTTTTGCGATGTTACCAAGTGCTTCTCGTGTTGCTGCTCCATTTTCCCCGCATTAACATTGGCGATTTACAATTGGATAGGCACCAACTGTAGCGCTACCAGTTTTCAGTCGCTAATCATGCTTTAAGCAAATTTCGAAACGAAAGCGACACAGTTCGTTTATAATGTCATGTTCAGATTCTCCTATGGCGATTTGGAACACCGAACATTTGAGAGAGTTAATTATTTTGGAGAAAGCAAATGTGAAATATATAAAAACTACATTGGAGACAGTGACTCCAAAACATAGTTTGAGATTTTGAAGTCTGCACCTTACGGTAATAATGAAGTCGTTCGTAACGAATGCATTGCGCACGTTTAGACGAGAATAAGCAAGCGTCTCCGAGAATGCACGAAGGAAAATGTACAAGTCGTTGAAAAATATCATAGAATAATAAAAATAAACTCTTGGTAGAAAATGAAAGTTTATCGGTAAGATGAGCGACAAATAAACGATCTATTATGGTCTACAAATAAGAAGAAACTGGGACTCTGCAGAGAATGTGCGTAATGCGATATGGGCCACGTACAATCATTATTGTTCAACGAATAAGTATCCTCCACACGAGAAGTACACAATTGGAGAACAGTCATGGTGCTGTTAGCAGCGCGTGCCAACTGCGAATAAATTAGAATCATTGAGATATGATTATCAGCCTTTATCACCGGATGTTCCTTCAGCAATACGACCAATCTATGAAGATGTCAGCAGTGACAATTTATTAGAAATAAGCGTCGATGGCTTTACGCGGAACAACAACGAAATCTACAACCATCTGATTTGTAAAATCAGTCCGAAAATTATTCCGAATGGTTATGAAATTGTTGAAACTGTAGCATACGTCGCTGCTTGCGTTTTCAATGAAAGTACATCATCATTTTTATACATGATGAATGGAATGGGAATCACACGTGGCCCGAGTACTCATTTATACACGGAGAAAAGAGGATACACGTTGGATCTCGATCTTGAAGCGATGAGCGCTTGAGAGCACGAGGGAGAGAATAGCGATTCGTGGACAACATCAAACAAACTTTCGGAAGTTGGCATAGCCCGTCAAGTCCCAATAATACACAACTCGGTCGTAAGATCGCAAGGTACTTCTGTCGCACTGGTGCTTCTTTTGTTAGCCAGTGTATCGATTCTCCTTGAAGCAGGAATCAGGAAAGGCGTTTTTGTCATTATTTCATTGAAATCATTGAAGGCGAATCACAAGAAGGCGGAGTTGTTTTTTATGCCTTTTACATTTAAGCGAATGCGAACCCAACCCCTAACAGCGGCATACTTGTTTTCTCTAGTTTCTACGAAGATTTTGACAAAATGTTGAATAAAGTACTCTTTATTGCGGTTAATGTAATAATCTTTAAAAAAGGTTTGAATCTGCACAGATTTGATTTGGATTGGAAATTATGTTGGATAATAAGGACATATTATGTAAACTCGGAAATTCGCCTTCGTCGGTAACTTCATGATGGGCCAGAACGAATGATAAACTGGGACACATCCTTTTAAGGAAGAATTTGGTTTAGACGAACACAGAAAAAAATCTTATTTGGCTGTTTCAATCGAGGTATTGATTAAAATTCGCAAAATACTACCAAAAAGTACATATTTAGAGGTACAAATATATATTTCTATATAAGAAACTATTGTAAAATGAAATAAGCATAGCTCTTCTCCTAGAGCGTCCGTTGGTTCTTCATCACTTGCGGCGACCACAATATCGTCGGGATGGCTGATCTAAAATCCAAATAAAAGAATATAGCGTTTCTATATTTAATGATGAATGGCCTGAATTAAGGGTTTGGTAAAATTTCGATTAAAAACAAAAAACTTAAAAAAAAAGTAAATTTTCCGAAATGAAAAATACTACATCCGTGCCCTGCTTATCGCAACAACAAATAAGCTTGTAAATTGGAGTTCGATCGGTGTCGTATTTATGAAAAAACTTTGGTCACCACAACCGTTTGGAGAAAAAAAACAGTCTCGAGATAATCCCGTTTAAAGTTTTATCTATGTTTTTCATAATAAAAATTAATTTTTTAAAACTTATATAGGGTTATCTATGGCAGGGCCAGAAAGAGTCGCTTCTGTACTATCAATCACCTCTGCAATGGCGAACGGTAGTCCGCGAGTCTTGTCTTCTTTTCCAATATATTCGTGGACATTTTGGCCACGGAGCAGCACGCCTTCAAAAGTCTTCAGAAGGGCTATGTTACCGTCGTTCAAAATATAGGCAGAAGTGCATGCCGCAATTTTAACGGGAGGCGCACCCCGCCCGGAAGACTCTTGGGGCTGATTTTCCAGTCGAGTTGGTGATAATCTTCGTTCGTCATTATTCTACGTGAATCCGCCAATGGTTATCGATCAAGCAATTCCCTTTTTGAAAGATCCACGTAAATGGGCTTGACCCCTATCAAAACCACTGGAGGAAGAGGCTCATACGTGTGCTCGTAATCTGGGATCTCATTCTTTTTATCTTCGGACAGCGCTGCGTAAGCTCTCTGGCACTCATACCACGGGTCACTTCCGGGCAGGCATTTTCATGATCCTTTTCAAGCTTCGTCGATAGAGCTCTATAAAGGTTATAATGTTGTCCAAATTGCACTTTCCATTGCTTCGGCTAAATTTATCCCTACGACCACACTATGCTCCTCGCGCTGCCACGATATTGCCGTAGGCGGCCACACACTGCTCTACTCGCGCAACTCCTCGCCATACTCCGGATTTGGTTATAGCCTTTCGACAATGTATGTCAAAGTTGCGACAGAGTGCACAGAATGCCTTTACAGCATGGCAAATTATATCAATGTATATTGTCTATAAAATATAGCTTGATATCTGCGACAGCCATCATCGAAGTGGACAACAAAACTTGAACAAACGTCTCGAGAATAATTTGAATCACTTATTATTTATTTAATTTAATTCATATTGACAAAATTTCACTATGAAAAAGTAATCTATAAATAACTAAAAATAATATTAGATTGCATATTTAAAGTGGTGGAGAGATGAGGTGACATGGCTTGTAACAGTTCAACAAGTTTAAATGTTTTTTTGTTACACCATTTTCCAGCAGGCGGCATGACTGTTAGCCCAAAATCTCTTAAGCGCTGTCGCGACGAGCACTCCATGGCAGAGTGCGGTTACGCAAGTACGTGGCCGGGATATTCGTCCTCGTATTCTCGGTCCTTTGACTCGCGGCCGAAAAACCGTCAAAAGAAGGAGGGGTGGGCATGACGAGTAAGTTAGCCACACTACGTCTCTGCCTTCTTCCCTCGCTACTTGCTACGCCACTCGTCGAGTCTGTGGCTGTAGCATGTGCGACAACGAATCGCTAAACCGTAATACACTGCTAATTTGTCAATAATTCTTCCGCTCAATTTTCCCATGCCTCGGAGCACAGTATTTGTCTTGAACGAAACAATAAAAGCATTGCCTGGAGAGGAAAAGGGACAGTATCGTCCACGTCCTAAGCGGTAACTGCGTGCTACGGCGCATCATTCCAGGTAGCGCTCCAGTTAAAAGATTATAGCTTTTGAACGTGTACCCCGTTTCATATGTAGATTGAGAAAAAACAATAAAAATAAATCGATTTTTTGACCTACCCATGTGGGCACAATCCCTTAATTAATAATGCTATTCTTAAAAGATGTACTCATAACTGTTTAAAAGCAATTTCGAATTATTTCCCGCATCAGGAAAACAGGTACGTCTCTCCCGGGTATACGCATTAACTGTGACCACATTTTTCTCGACATTACTTTTTGTGAAAAATTCCTCATTCGAATGAACAGCAAACATGAATGAAATCTATTCGACTCGTCAAAGTCTCCCAAAGCGTTTCCATTAAATAATAATCATTCTTTTGAATAAACTAAGATTTATAAAAAAACAAAGGCAAAGTGGAGCGATTTCGTATAAAAATCATAATTATTTCTTGCAACACCATTATTTATGCGATTATATTCTTCATTTACCGACCATAGAATTGTAAATATACTGTATTTGTTTTTTTTTAACTTTTCATACGAAAATTTACGATCGCATATTTCCGGCCGTGTGATAAGAACCCCAACAGGGAGGCGCGAAAATGAAATCCGATTTATTAAAAATAATTATTTTGTACGGTTTAAATATAAAATAAATAAACCCACAAAATTGAAAAGAATCGGTTTTATTGTTCGTTTTGAAAAAATTCACCAAAAGTTACCTCCCCTTCACTAGAAATGAAAGCGACGCAAGCAGGAGCTCCAGATGGCCAAGCTTTTATTATTTATTTGGGAAATTCAATTTTTGCCGTGGAACAATCAATATGTTCTTTTACGTTAGCATAACTTCCAATATAAGCAGTGGTTGGCGTACCAGCAAGAATTCGTGTTCATAGTGCGAAAGTCGTGGGTTCAAGTCCCCGAGCTAAACGTTTGTTTTTCTGTCTTTACTTTTCAATTTTGTTTACATTTATTTATATTTTCTCGAAAGGCACAGAGCGTCGTTATTTTCATAGATGCATGATCACGGAAAATTTGGGATTGCTAATAACTTCTTAAGAGCCTAACAAATCCACAATTATACGACGAGGTTTTCTAAGATGAAGGATTGCCATTGTGCAGTATCAAAGTGATTCTCCCCAAATGCACTCCGCTAATGCAACCCCTTGCGAGGTGTATTTTTATCATTAGGTAAAGAATTTGATCAAAAAGATTCAAAATTGTTCTTATCTCTGCGAGAGAGAAAAATAAATCACATCCCGAGAAGACTGTATCAAAATACATTCCATTGTACATCACTGGCTATAATAATGTATAATGGATAAACATCGATATAATGTATAAAAGGAAAACGTGTTATTGACCATTGAAAACTAAGGAGAAATGCGTACTTATGAATATGCCACCATTTAAAAAAGTTCTAAAAGACACTATGAGATGGATCATTTATCTCCTTGTAGAATGTATAATTTAATATGCACTTTAAAATGTTCAAGTAAGACACATATCACAGTTAAAAAAATCAATTAGCTTGATGATCTCGTCGAAGTCTAGGGTCTCTAATGAAATTTCGACTAGACGTTGTGAATGTGTTGCAGGGCGATCGCGTATATGAAGTTTCAGCACAGTAACTCGAAAATGCGACAAGTGACAGCATTTACGAACACTGTCCAAAAAATATTAAACATTTTACAAAAATTAGGTGTCTGACAGAATCTTGTACCATATTATTTCTATCAATGCCCATATGAAAGCCATCCAACAGAAACTCACTCCTTACCATCTGAGTTATACTAAACCTTTATCGTTATTCACTTTGGGCCTGATATGTTAAGAAGATTATAAAATACCCTCCATTGTCGACAAACCATGAGTCTGCGTATGGTTGAGATTCTTTAGTAGATTCCTTAATCGAACGGTGCACAATTCAAGCTTTTTAAACTTTGTACAGATGGCAACACTCAAACCGTGACATCACTTTGCACATATATACAATAGGTTTGCACTCCGCATTATAACAGCTTCGAATATATTAATAGTTTAAGCGCTATAGTTTCCATATTATTTCGATTTCATGTTATATCGCCTGGAAACTTTCGACAAACACATTTGAAGCCCCAAAACAAAATGTATTTCGCGGAATATAAAATATAAATAAGAGAATGTACACACCTAGCCACATAAAACATGCGATTTTTCTATCAATTTTACTCACATTCAATACTGAATATCTTTTGGCAAAGTTTCCTTCTCAGGCTTAATGCAACGAAAATTACAAAAGCAAAAGTGTCCAAATGATTATGAAAAAATGCTTATAATCATAAAATTTCAACTATTCGTGTACACTACCACAATACATTTTTCTTATATATAACATCCTGAGTATGTGGAACGTTTCAAATATACTAATTAGGATATCTTGGAAAATAGTTTTTCATAAACAAAATTTTGTTTCTATAACAATGCAAAAAAGTGTCGGTGGGAAAAATATAATTACTTATTTATAAAACATTTTTAAATAGGCAAAAGTAAACGAAATGCAATATTCAAGATCAAATTAAAATCTTTTTATATCGATTTTAAAAATGCAAAGATCGGTAAGCATTTGATCTCCAATAATTTGTTACCCAAGAAATAATCACCTTTATCAGCGAGAAAACCAAAGTCATCCTCGGTAATGGATTTGAGTCCCAGCAGACGTTGCTTTAGATTGTAGCGATGCCAATCCAATTTATAGTGAAGTCGTTGCTGCGACTTGTTCTCAAATATCGTATTACAAAATGAACAACATAACGAATCGGATACTACCAATTCTTCGAGCTGACTGAGTACAACATCTGCATCTGGACCTACAACATTTATACTAATGACAAACTATACAATTTATAGGTTATAGGTGTATTGTACATTATAAAGACGAATAAATCATAAGATCAATGACATTGAATAATGCTCAAGTTCGACCGAACGGATAGATAATGTGTATATCGTTGTGTAGGATCCTCTCCGACGTCATAACCTCTTATTTATTAACATACAGTCAGCCTCGGATAACATTTCCACTAATGACCAAACTGTACGAGACTAATTATTCTAATGATAAGAAAATTTATGATATTATAAATTTCACCGATTGTAGTTACCGATTGATGATTTCGATTGCATGCATTGTGCAACTTTGATTCCTTTGGTGATTCTATCAAAATCTTCACGGTTATAGATTTTAACCATTCGGTGCTCCATCGTACAAGTTTTCTTTTGGAAACCACTTATGACTAATGAATTAATTGTATATAGGCACCACACTAGAGAGATGAACAACGGGAGAAGTGCCCGATCGTTCAATCCCGTTTATCGACAAATATACCTCTTGCCTGGATATGACATGCAACTCGTGCTATAATGGTGCTATTGCCAATTGGAATAATTGAAAATCTGTACCAACGAACGTAGAGGCCCATAGAACCACAATCGGCATATAATACCTATAGCCTGTTTTGTTACGTCCTAAATCGCCGTGGCGCTGAGTAGTAGGCGCCAAGTTCAAACGAACGAACAACATAATAGCATAGAACATATATTTACATGGAACCACAGGCCTTATGAGCGCACTTGGCTCGGGTTAGCACTAACAAGAAGTGAATCCCAGCCAGGTGTGGGGTGCTATCCAATATCTGTGTGCACGCATACACTGACTGTGGGGTTATAGCGCGCGCTTGTCCGACCGAAGCGTTCAGTCATGCTTGGGCTTTCCGGACCCCAGGCTTGCGCTTTTTTTTTAATTTGTAGAGCTTGTATGGATAGCGAAAATACATTCTATTCATAACAGACAATAAAGATGCTTCTTTCCTAGAAAGTTGAACAATGTCATTCTGAATTAACAGTTTAAGAAATTGAGCCTCCCTGATGAATGGGATCGATAAATGATCCATTCTGACTTAAGATCAAGAATGTCAACCGCTCGGTAAAACCATTCTGGTCGATCTCAGTATTATTCCCTGCGAGGAACTTTCTGCGAAGTTCGATCTTGCACATGCACACACTCACATATATGAGCAATCACATCAAATTGTACATGCGAGTCGATCCGTGCTCGTGCCTGCACAGAGTATCCTGATGTGCTTTTCTTGGAGCCAGAGCCTAGAGCCTCCCTATGGGCGACGGCAGGGGGGGGGGCAATCGCACGACGCCCGTTGGTGACGAGATGACATTAGTTTGGCCTTTTCTTCTTTATCTGGAGGAAAACCGAGTCTCGTTTTCCTCAAACCTCCCGCTGATTCGAGACCGTTTCAAGTTTTCCTCCACGTACTTGTATATTCCACCATTCACGGAACTGATCCTCGAATCGCATTCTAATTTATTAACTATATACGTGACTGAAAATTAAATATTGCCACATGAAAAATGTCATCCAACCCTTCGAACAGAGATTTCCGTTTCTAGCTGTTGTATACATTTTCATTTACTTTATATAAAGTAATTGTTTATCGACCAAACTTATATTATATATCATATTAAATTATTTTAATAGTTATTAAGTTATTTTTAATTTGACTCGCGCGGGGCGATTCGTTACATCTTACAAATCGGGGAGGCGGCGTTCCACCTACCCCCTTAAAGAAAAATACGGACTATCTACGGAGGTTCGTACAATTGTTGAAAACATCGAAATAGTATTTAAACTTGTATGTCCCATTGATGAAAACGTATACTATCACTAGGAATTTTTCCAAATTTGTTGACCGTTTAGTTATTGAGTAAATAAAGTTCAAAGGTAGTGACTTTAACATGAAGATATATCAGGCGCCATATTCTTGATAAAAAATACACTAACGATGGTTAATTACATAAGAATGATTTTCTTTAGAAAATTAATAGTACTTATTACCGTCTATTTAGTTAGTTATGAACGACTAACTCCAGCAACCTGAGCATTTCTCAAGTAGGGGTCCAAACAAACCGTGAACGCTTGACAACGTTACATACCAATACTTTCTATATGTGCTATGGGGTATCAGCTTGGGAATTATAATTAGGTTAGGAATAATTAATATAGAATGTAATAATCCTTTCACTACCTTTTTATCTTTATTAAAAAATCTGAAGAAATAGATTAAGTATGCAGGACTTGTACAGTACACTTATGATAAAGTTCGTGTATCGACGTTTGAACTACTGGCGCTCTTGTCTTTACTCTGGCTTTATAAAGTTGGTCGATCGACTAAAACTTTTTAAAGATTTTGCTTATCAATCGTTTGATATCGTTTGATCGTTAATCAAAATGGTTTTGATGGTTAATAGTTTTTGTTTACAGAATCGAAATCTACTTTCTTTCAGTCTGATCTGAAGTTGGCTAGTAACTATTTACTGGTGAACTTTGGACATTACTAGTTTTTTTTTGCTTTTTGAATATTTTCCTTTTGTTATCGTTTCATCGTTGTTCGATACTAACGAATGCCAAATTTCATAGTTTGACCGTGAATAGTGGCGTGGAAAAACCGAAATTTACTTTCTGCTAGTCTGACCTGAAGTAAGCTGGTAACTTTGTATCACTAAACTTTGGACAATTCCAGTTTTTGTATTTATGAACTTTTTCTTCTTGCTATCGTTTGATCGTCGCTTGATAGCGATAGGTACTATATATCAGCGTTTCATCGAATAATTCCTCAGAAAATCAAGTTTCGAAATCGGGAGTAAAGTTAGCTACCAACTTTTCCAAGGCTGCTAGGAGTTAGTTGGTTTAATACAACGCATAACTAGTAACGATAACAAAAAGAAACAGTTGAAAAAAATGTTAAACAAAAAAGTCGGCTATCTTTACGCTCGATTTTGAATCTCGTTTTTCTGAGGAACTATCGACGATCGAACGATGAAATTTGGTATCCACTACCATCAAATGTCGATCAACCAATTGGTAAACAAAAATCTTTAAAAAGTTTAAGTCGGTCGGCCAACTTCATGGAGCCGGAACTTTCAACTGTAGTATTCCGTTGTAGAATGTTGCCTAGCTCGTGTCTGATTGGTTGTTCGGTACAGTGGAAACGAGGATCGAACGGAAAGCAGTACGGAGAAGATAGAAAATATTATTTTCGGTCGTTTTGTAACAGACTTTCTGTATTACAGATTTGATGAATGATTATGCATTTTTGTCTCATTCGATTACAATTCCTAAGATTTTCCAAAGAACTTGAATTAAATGGAAGATACTGTGTACTCGTATTTGTACCGTTAGTCAACATCATGGAGTTAATTCGATCCTAACGACGACCCCACTACACGGCCGCCTTCAGCGCCACTATCGAACAACTACCGAACTACGAGCACTCGTGGGTGCCGAGCACGCCGTTGTTGGTCCTTTGCCCGCGTCCGTCATGGCATCCGCCGAGGAATTAGGTGTTTCTGCCCTCATGTACGATTATTTGCTGAAAAAGGATGTATCTCTCGCAAAAATTTTCCAAACAAAAACAAAGGCGGTAAGTCTTTTTTTACATCTTTCAAATAATATTCGTCGCGTATGGTTGTTTCTGGTATCTTCGGAATTGCGTAGCCGAATGCAATGCCGCCTTCGCCTCACACCACGTGGGCATTTGAACCCGCTTAACGAGAAACGGAAAAACGCGATTTTCTTCCAACAACTCGTTGCTCCAATTGCCCAGTTGTTTGGAGAATGCCTAAAACATTCACAGTGATACGAGCAAAACAATTATTTCGTTCTTGTTTTTATTATTTGGTATAAATCGCATGGCCTTGACGCACGAAAACGTGTGTATGTGTAGAGCGCGAACCACGCGTGTTATGATTATTATTACATCGATCGTAACTACGCTTGAATTTACGACCACATAGAATAGGTTCGTTGTAGAACGATCATTCGAATACATTGTTTATTGTTGACTTTCAGCCTGGATTGCCCAGGGGTTGTCCAAGTATTATCGATGTGTACAAACACTATCAGAATACTGCTACAAAGAAAATAAGCTTCGATGGAGCGCAGAGCGACAGCAGCGAAGAGAGTTCGGAGTGCGAGGATGAACCCCCGAAAAAGGTAGTGAAGCTCAACGGGAAAGCACCTGCGTCTAAACCTCCTGTGAAAGGAAAGAAGAAGGAGGGTTCTTCGGACGAATCGTCGAGCGAAGAAGAGAAGCCTACTAAGCCTGCGCAGAAGCCGGTCGCATCTGCTAAAGTAGTGTCCGCCAAGAAGAAATCTAGTTCGGAAGAAAGTTCTGACGAAGAAGCGACAGTGCCGGTGAAAACTGCAGCAAAACCTATTCCAAAAGCAGTTGGAAAAACAGCAGGAAAACCAGCCGCAAAGGAAGAATCGTCGAGCACGGAAGATTCGGAAGAGGAAGATTCAAAAACAAAGACCGTAGCTAAGATCCCATTAGCAAAAGCAATAGCAAAGCCCGTCGCAAAGAAGGAGTCTTCGAGCGAAGAGAGCGACAGTGACGAAGCCACGCCTACGGTTAAAGCCGCCGTTCGAAAACCAACCCCAGCAGCAGCGCCGAAAGTCCATGCAAAAAAGGCTGCTGAATCAAGCGACGAGGAGTCCTCGGACGATGACAAACCTGCAGCAAAAAAATCACCCGTGAAGCAAGCTCCTGTTAAACCCGTAAAAGTTGTTGCGGCGAAGAAAAAATCTTCATCCGAAGACTCATCGTCGGAAGACGAAGTACCGGCAGCCAAGCCAGCTGTGAAAGTTCTTCCTGTAAAAGCTGCAAACTCAAAGAAATCTGTTGCAAAGAAGGAGTCATCGAGCGATGACGATAGCAGCAACGATGAGCCACCGGCAAAAAAGACAATTCCAGCAGCAGTTGCCAAACCAGCCACGAAAGCCCTGACGAAAAAGGCCGAATCGTCGAGTGATGATTCGGACGATTCTGAAGGAGAGAGCAAACCTGTTGCAAAAGTAGCCGTAAAGCCCGCGCCTGTGTCAGCGAAGAAGCAAGAATCCTCGAGCGAAGAATCCGACTCCGAAGATGGAAAACCAGCGACAAGATCAACACCGGCCAAAACAGCAACAAATACGGCAAAGGAACCTTCGAGCGAGGAGGAGTCCTCCGAGGATGAGAAACCGGTAGCTAAGAAGGTCGCAACGAAATCAGCCGCTAAGAAAGAATCTAGCGACGAGGATTCTAGCGAAGAGGCTGAGGAAAAGCCAGTTGCTAAAACACCGATTGTGGGAGGAAAGAGGAAACATGAGAAAAACATCGAGGAGGCTGAGAATGAGGATGAAAAACCCGCGAAAAAAGGAAACTATAGCAACTTCGTTAAGGCCAACAACAGTTTCAATGGCGATAAGGTAAGCAAACTAAAAAGTACAAATTTAAAAAATCATTCTATCACATATTTAATCACAAAACACTGGATAAACGACATTTAAAGCTTCAATCTTCAAGCCACCGATATCCGAATAATTAAGATAACAAATATAATTATTTAAGTATTTCTAGATATTGAGAGCGCTGGAAATGTTTTACAAGTCAATTCTCGACAATATAGAAAACATACGATGCGAGAGAAATAGTTAACATTTTTCGGTCACACTTTTTTTTCGATAATGTTAATAATATAAGACTGGTAGTTTGCGGAATTTGAGGAAAAAGTAAATTCGGCCCTTATTTATTAATTAAATCCGAATGTATCGTAAAAATGTTTTTCATTTTTCCGTAATTTGAATACTCTTTTAACAACCAAAAATATGATATAAAAAGCGTATGCCAGTAATAGATAACAAAAAATGATGTTGGTATAGAAGATACTTTTGGAATTCGAGATGTATTATTATTTTTGCCTATTTGATCGTTGGGTGACGCGAACTGTGAACCTTCGAACAGCCATTTTCATTATTTCTTAAAACTGCCGCTAGATATCGCATTCTCTCAATGTCTTTAAATCCCCAATTGATTTAAATTATTTTGATTTATTTACGTTTTTAATTTGTCAATGACGTATCTCGAATCGAATGATTTAGCAGCCAAAGAATACCCCGTTCCGGCGTGTCAACGACGATGAGTACATCAACGGCCTGAGTCCACAACTGTCGAACAATTCATTCGAAGCGAAGGTAAAGAAAATGTGAAAAACGAACGAGGAAACTGCAGGTCACTCGCCGCTTCGTGAAAGCTCACAGGCCCCCCCCACTTCGTTCTTCGTATTCAATTATTTCGCTATGCATTTTCCCCAGTAGCAGGGTCTTTCAGATGCCATGTTCCGTGTGAAAGCGACGGGGTACTTGACGTCGTGGACATGAAAAAGAGAAAGAGAGAGAGAGAGAGAATTTATTTAACCTTATGGGTAAACTTTCGTGTAAGCAACGCGGCTGACCTGTGGTTTCTCTTCTGTTCTAGGCCGAGGAAGCAGGTGATGGAGAAGGCGAGGCGGAGGAGGGTGGTTTCAAAAAGCACGGTGGTGGCGGAAGAGGCGGTGGTTTTAGAGGTGGTCGCGGTGGTCTTGGTTTCCGGGGTGGTAGAGACGGTGAACGTGGAGGTGGACGAGGCGGTTTCCGTGGTGGTCGTGGTGGCGGTGATTGGGGTGGTCGCGGGGGTGGGGGACACGATCGCGGTGGTCGCGGTGGTGGTTATGATCGGGGTGGTCGCGGTCGCGGAGATTTCCGGGGTGGTCGTGGTGGCCGAGGAGGTTTTGACAACAGAAAATCTTGGGGCGGGAACGACAGCAATTCACGGGGCAGGGGAGACGGTTCTAGAAAATCTTTCGGCGAAGGCGATAGGGGTGGTCGCGGCGGCGGTTTCCGGGGGGGCAGGGGTAGCTTCGGCGAAAAAAAATCATTCGGCAATGACGCACCGGCGCAAAACAAAAAGATCACCTTCGACGATTGAGCCTAGAAGGTCGTAGAGGTGAGACAATGTTTATTAACGTCGAATATCTCGTCCGTCTGATATCTTTTAAGCAACGCGGCAGAGATGGGCATCGATTGAATCGATAGATAAAGTAATTCGACCCAAAGAATTCCATATAATATTTTGTTTGTTTTAATGCGGATAATAATTTTGATTAACGCCTCTCGAGAAATTTTAATACTCTACAAAACAAAAGATTTCACGCTTTTGTTCGAATGGCCATCTCCGCTGTGTATATTTATATCGAAACTTTGACTTGCTCTGCTAACGTATCTGTTTTTTTTATTCCTCAAACAGAGAGGTTCACGCGGTTCATGGGGAGAAAAGGCCAACCTGGATTTGAAGCACACCAAGGGCAAGTCTTTCCGCCACGAGAAAACGAAGAAGAAAAGAGGCGCGTATCGTGGTGGTCAGATAGACATGTCGGTAAATTCCATAAAATTTGACGATTAACAAACAAATGAAAAATACGATAGAGAAATCATAAAGAGGGATCGCCGAACGAAAGCACTATGGCACCTGTGATTCAGTGACGCGGATAACGCAAGAATCGAGAGCAAACGTCCTTTCGTTTAGGACTTATCTTTTTCGATTGAATTTGATTAGCGACCGTTCCGTCGTGAATAGTTCACATCCTATGAACCATACATTGCAATGTCTCACGTTATTTCACCATCATATAACCATGTCATACTGTTTATCTTTTATATTTATAGTAACTAATAGTGTTTCTATCGCGTTTAATTGCTAATTTGAACCTAATCCGCGATTTGTTTATCCGGATTCAGCCGACACGATTCAATAATCCACAATCTACAGTTGCAACCCTGACTGACTGTATCTATTGAATTTCAATATTGTAATTTTCATGATACTGTGTAAATGTTAGCTTGACCAAGCTATCGCGTGAAAAAGAGATAAAATGGAGGCGTACACCTTCACCTACTTTTATTTTATGTATCATAAGTTTATCGAATTTGTGCATTAGAATTTATATTAAATCGCGTTTTATATCACACGATTCAGAAAAGCACACTACACTCTACAGCGTATTAGATAACTTTACTCCGACATGATCTGCGAACGTCGAGCACGTTGGGGAAGTCATCCCGAAAAAAGTAAAATTATTCAGTGAAAACGCCATATTTGTGAATTCTTTTAAGCAAAATTAAGGCTATTACCACCGAGGTCACGATTTCCGCGTCAGTGGCTCGTAGCGATGAATGGAAAATTTGTTTTTCTTTTGGTTTCGAAAGAACGCGGCGATAAACAATTGACTCGAGCTTTAATTGATCGTAGAAAAAAAAAGATTCATCGCGCTCCTACATGTCGGATTCTTTTTACGCCGGAAGCGACGACTTATTTGTACGATGTTGTAGATATCCTATGACGAGATTATAAAAGGATGTACGAAAATTATTGTTTCATTGTTGTTATTTATACTTTCAAGCCCTTTCCTAACTAACACTACGCTACGTGTCGAACAAATGATTAGCGACTGCCTTTTCTTTTCGAAAAATTCGTATTAGAGGACAAAAATGTCCAGAAGTACAAAAGACTAACGTACTTTTTTCAGTCTCCCACCAAAGCAGACCAGAATCGAAGGAAAAAAGGAACGTTCCCAGGTGGAACACAAGAGCCAATCCCTCGCAGGGGAACTCCTTCTTTTCTTCGTTCCTTCTATATTCCCCGTCTTTCTCGCCTCTCTGTCCCTCGATCGCCAACCGAGCACAGAGGCCCGGTTACTTACGATTCTACCAGTCAACCTCTGGACATCCACCTGCGAGGACGGAGGTGCTCGACCCCTACTCTATACGAGCATCCGGTGTAGTGACATGAACGGTGTTTTATACGGTTTCACAAAACGCGTCGAGTTTAAAAATTCTTATTGAAAGAAAAAGTAAACTATAAGCGATCCCTACCTCTCGATGCAACGTAACGATCGAGAACAAGAACCAATACCTAATAATATTAATCGTTCGCGAATAAATAAATAAAATAATTAAGTACGCGTCTTGTCAATAAGAGACTGATAACTATTTATAAAAATGGTGTCACCGATTCATCAAACGGTGAGTAAACGACAATCACGATACAATGATCGGCCTTCGGTCATCGAACAATGCGATGTTAATTCATGAATTTCGCTTCGAGTTATTTGTTTGTATCGCTGTTGGTCTTTGCGTCCATTCCTGTGGCATTTTTTATGATCAGCGATAATTTACGAGCCGAAAGATTCAAAAGAGTCGGACTTTCGGGAGGTGACCGACATAGTTTGAATCTCCCCTCAGGTATGCGAAAGCATTGATCGGAGAGGTTTTTAGGAACGATCGTCGGTCAGGCCGGTTCGAAAGAGCCCGGAGGGGTGAGCCTGATGGTAGCCTTTATTATCCAGGTCGAACGTATATATATAACGTCGGGGTATGCAGGTCATTCCTCCAGGTATATATCGCCGGAAAAGAATTTACTGCAGGAGTCATCTCTCCAAGTGGCTTCATCTTCTCATAAAAATAATAATGCCTATAATTCACACTGATAATGAAAAAAAAATGTTGTTTTTAAATTAAATTGCATCGATCGGCCCGACTCGTACGCGGAATCAGTCATTTTTCATTTAATACACACCCGTTCGAAGAGCCGAAAGATCGTTGTACCGTTATCGAGCCACGAAGAGGATGACTCTTCGGATACTTGTCTTATTCAGCACCGTGAGCCGGGAGGAAACGTTTTGGATGATTTACCGTTACCGTTAGAACACACCGTCGGAGACTACATATAGACGTACGAGTGTCTATGTGCGTGCCGAGTGTATATGCTACACATCTTACGGACTGTCCGTACCATGAGATCATCTCTTGGACCGTTACGGATGTCATCGATTCTCGTACGAGCGTAATACCGCGGAATTTCGTTGGATTTTTCATCCAACTGGATAATTCCTGTTGAACCGACAAGGACCATCGAGGTCGTCGAATCGAACCGTCGTGACCGTTGACGCTAGGATAGGAAAAAACGAACGATTATTATAATTACATATGTCTAATCGTTCGAGTGGTCGAGAGCGCTGGGATCCTGTTGTAGGCTTCTCCGTGTACCGAGACACGAAACGATGACACACGGAGAAATGGACAGTTTTGGCCGTGACCCTGAAAGCGATCCGGACGGGAGAGAATCAAGTTCACGTTCGGCTCGAGGATATTATATACTCGTATATATATATAGCTGAATCCCGCCAGTGGCGAGAACAACGACCTCACACGTTGCTTTCATGTATTACGCAAACATAGTCCGGATATGGCGGAGAAAAAGACGTACAGCGTCGATGCTGTTGAATAATAAGAAAGCGAGAAACAAAACGCATAAAGTAATATACGTATACCTACCTCTAAGATAATGAGGTTCGCGGTCTGAAGAAATCGCGTGCTTACGCGGTGGTGAATGACGATCGCGTTCATGATCGAGCCACGGTATATTATAATAAACTTTTATGCAAACGGCATACGCTAGGGTATATATTGTATGGATTATTCTACGGAAAATTACGACCACCTACACCGACTCGCTGTCTCGAAATTGACGAAATTTTTTTTACGCGCGTACTATTATAAAAGATAACTCGAGATTCTCAAGAATGTTTTTGCCCGTCGATTTTGAACGGTACGCACTTTTTATTTTCATCGGTGTTTATCAAATGAATAAACCTATTAGTATTTTCAAAAAAAGATAATCACAGCCAACTTTCACTTAAATTTTTCAAATTTAAAATAATCTTTATTTCAACAATAAAGATTATTTTGCTATTCGTGCAAATAATCCATTACTGATTTTGCCTGAAAGTCCCTCGAGGGATTTGAGTTTTTCAAACAATCTTTTTCGTTATCCGAAACAAGGCGAGGCGAATGGGCGGGAAAGACAAAAGTTTGATGGATACTGATGAGATGGGCATTGATGGAACGAACCATTTTTTTTATTGTCTATATATATATATATATATATATATATATATATACGAAATCTCAAGTTCAGAACATTCTCACGGACGAACCGTGCTCAGGTACAGAGTACACGATTCTCGTGCAGATCGGAGCGATCCGTGCTCGTGAATCCGTTATACCGACATGGCACGACGATGGCGAATAAAGTCAAGACGGAGCCTCGCTCCGTGTATGACGACAACGTTAAATCGCGTCGGGCGATCCAAGCGGCAGAAAGAGAAAGAGAGACGGGAAGCAAGATATTCCACATACTTTCATTGTTTTAAGGCGCCACAAAAAGTATCGCACGCCAATTACTCGCTTTATGTACAACTCCGTACATTTTATCGCGGCAAGCGCCAATGTCGTGGCTCGCGTGCGAAAATTCCGCCGCTCATTAATTCCATCTGGCGGAGCTTGAGTGTACCATTCTACTACACGCATCGACTATGTCGAACAGCATCAGAGATTAAATGAGAAAACGACTACATTTTGGAGGTGATTCTTTTAATTCCATTTCTCCCGTAATGATTGTATTAGCCCAATTTTTAAACATAACGGTCAAGTGATATCAAGGAGATGTGCAAAAACAATATAACCTCGAAAACTTCACGAACAACTTTTCGTGCGAAAAACAATAAATGCTTATAGTTTGAAATCAAGCGATTTTGCAAACCACAAGGATTTTCTTTTGGCGGAAAAAAATCAGTGCCTTAGGGAAAACATTGGGTATGCAAGAAATCTGCACGTAACCGCAGTTAAATAGTCTCGAGAATTTCACAAGCGTGATCTTATCTACGAGTGTTAAGGACACTTGGCATAATAACAGCTGCGTTTTAGGAAAGTATACGGAAACAGACGCCGTATTACACTCAAGGTGCGAGGTCAGAGTTCAAGGTCATTTACTAATCCCTTTGTTCCGAGTCAAAATTAAAAATCAAGACACAATCCTAAATAAAATTGAGTATGCTCTAAGAGATTACAAGAAAAAATAAATTTTACGAAAAAAAAAATGATAAACTTTCTTCGTTCCCTAGTTGAATCGTTGTGTAGAACAAGTGTTGCCACAAACTTCGAGAAAAATAGACGTTTCGAACCAAGTGCTTTGGAGATTTTTCACAAAGTTTTAGATCAACGAAACGAGAAGCGCTTTGGAGATTTTTGCGAATGTGGTCCCTAAAGCGGATGTTTCCGTAAACAGGAGGACCCTTGGATATCGAGAAACGAGCGCGCGTGTCTTTCGTCGGGCACGAGTGAAACGTCATCGCGGAAATTTCGGGTCAAATTCCTTGGGCTCGAGACGAACGAATCGATAAAATTAGTATCCCGTTCGCGTTGATGGAAGAGAAAAAAAAGAATTATCGCCTATAAGAACGAAGTTCGAAATCGAAGTCGAGGCCTCGTCAAAGTCGCCGGTGTAGACGGCTCGATGAGGCGATACACGCTAATTGGTATGGGTCACGAGGGACAAACACTTTTTGCTTTCACCTCGTGACCGTACGTGTGGTACTTGGTTGCTGAGAGAGTGTCGTGTTCATACGTACCTATGTACGTACGTATGCACAGGTGTACCGGCTGTTGATATTATACGGGTATCGGCTAGCCGACTGAAAGCGTGTTGCAGAGCATTCGTACGAGTAGCATACAGAAATAGAGGAAGTTATGTGGACCGCAACCCAGAAACCGTGAACGGGAAACCCGGCTAAAACTCTCACACCTCCAGGGACACCGGCTCACCAACGACTCTTACCGGAATCGTCATTCTAAATCTTCAAATATTCCTCCAATTGATTTTTTTTACAATTATCTTCAACGGTTATCTTTGAAACCGCGTGCATCATTATTTACAATGAATCGCATTTCGATTTAATAAACCAAATCGGTGTTATTTTTAAATATTAATGAAAGCTGCGGTAATTAAGTAATTAGATCACTAATTTAAGAAATAATACTTTTTCTTTGTTACTGAACTATTTTACATTTTTCTCGTGATCTTAATAAATTATTAGTGAGATTCTATCTTTGATTTATCCAGAAATATTTTGTTTAAATTGTTATCCGTAGACCTTTGCACTATGGGTTAATGTTAGAGTCAGGGTCGATCGGCGATCGACATACAATTTTGTGGGTATCTTTTGGACTTGAAAAACTAATCTTTAACAGTCAATTTTTTACTTGAAATCTAGCATCTAGATTTGAGCGCGCGTCATTTTTTGAAAAATCATTATGGTCGCATAGTTATCGTTGGGATAAATCGTTCGTAACTAAAAAATAATCCAACCATTTCTTCATCAAAAATTAGATTAGAGAAAGAATTTATTTCGAAATTGGACATCGTCTCGTGATTCGTCCAAAAAATGTTTAGTGCTGGAAGCATTAATTGAGTAACTTGATTTTTTTCGTGTTTCTCTACACACGAGCACGGTTGAATCGATTATAGTCTCGGATAATCCCTGTAAGTTAATGAGGCTGAAGTTAGCCGATGATATTTCAAAGGGCATTCCAGCAGCGCATATTGGCTCCAAAAATGGTTGGATTTAAAAAAAAACATAGCTCCGTATTCGCTATAATGAAATTCTATAGGGGTATTTTTTTCGGTGTCCATGGTAAATTTCGAATTTACAGAAGATTTTTATGAATTTTTTGTATTAAAATAAGATTAACATCGCATATATACCAGAAAAATTATCAAAAAAATACAGAAATTTCGGGCTTAAAACCAATCATTCGGGGTATTTTTTTTCCCGCATCGTTAAATGACTGAATAAACCTTTTGCATACAATAACTTTGAGATGGAATGTCGCAGATAAAAAAATTGAAATTGTATGGATTGGTGTTAAAATCGTCTCGATGGGTTATTTTTTTCATCATGAAATTATTTTTTTAACATTTTAAAAATTCATACTGAAAAAATTAAAAAAAAAGTGTTTAACGTAGCATATCTTAAGAGGGAAAAATCGCAGACGAAAAATTTGAAAACATATGGTTTCGATTTCAATTTTTCTCAACAGGATATACTTTTTTTTCTTTATTATGAAAGTTAATTTTTTACATTTTGAGTATATATCTTTACCTGTTGACAAAACTTCAAAAAGCATTGGGGGTCCGAGTCGTTCAAGGTCATTCAAGATCAGTGTCGATGAAAATCGAATCGATACCAAAAATATTTTCAAATTTATATTTTATTTTAATTTAAATTTCATTGGAACAGTGTACCGTTTAATTGTCCCTCGTGCTTGTACACAGACACTCGTATTCTCCTTCTATCAGCTAAAGTATGTTTACGGGCATTATTATCGAAGTGATAATCTTATTGTTAGTAGCCAGTTGACGAGAGAGATTTTCGTCAGTTCGACGCGAGCATGCGAAACGATCGGGGATTTTCTATATCCGATTATTTGGCTATCCAACACATGAATGAAAACCTCTAACACATTTAACTGTCGAATCTTGTGAAAATTCTTAAAAATGGGGGGGAAAAAGTATATTTAATGACACAAAAGCAGTGAAGGCCATAATAAACTGTGCAAACAAAATTATTGAACTTAAAAATGGACCAACTGCTCCAGACATATTTTTAAAAATTTCAATTTTTCTCAACGGGATATTTTACGGTGGGGGGGGGGGGACAAATAATATCATTGAGAAAATGTCAAGTTGAAACTATAAGTCGTGGAATTTTTCACCCGTGATACATCATCCCTCAGATATGCACAATCAAACATGTAAATTGGTCGATTTTGGGAACATATATAATACAAAATTTTAATCGAAACCATATGTTTTGAAATTTTTCGCGTTCAATATTTCTCTCTTGAGCTATGCTACGTTAAACACTTTTTTTTTAAATTTTGTTTAGTATAAATTGTTAAAATGTAAAAAAAAAAATTTCATGATGAAAAAAAATAAAAATAAAAAAATATCCCATCGAGACAATTTTAACACCAATCCATACAATTTTATTTTTGTTGTCTGCGATATTCCATCTCAAAGTTAGTCTATGGTAAAGGTTTATGCATTTATTTCCGTCTATTCATTTCACGGCGCGAGAAAAAAAAATACCCCGAATGATTGGTTTTAAGCTCGAAATTTCTTTATTTTTTGGATGATTTTTCTGGTATATATGCGATGTTAATCTTATTTTAATAAAAAAAAATCATAAAAACCCTCTGTAAATTCAAAATTTACCATGGACACCGAAAAAAAATATCCCGACAGAATTTCATGCGTTTTTTTCAAGTTCAACCATTTTTGGAGCCAATATGCGCTGCTGAAATGCCATTTGAAAGATCATCGGCTAAATTGAGCCTCATGTAAGTTAATGCCCCATAGTAAGAAAACAAAATGAATTCTTTCGTACATCAGTTACGCTCGAAAGAAACCCCTCACTAGCGTCGATGTACTATATGGGTTGTCCTATTTCAGCTCAACTGAAATTATACCTCAGCATCTCCGATCACGTTCATTATTTCTCACCTCTTCGTACGAATAAAAAGAACCACAAAATTGTTAATGATTGTTGGTTGAAACCATAAAAAAGTAAAACAAGAAATCTAAAGCAAAGATTTTTTATCTCGATCATAAAAAAGAGTTGGCACAAGAAATAAAAATAACACAAAAATTGTTTTTTAGTTCGTGAGATAACGTAACAAAAATCAACCTTATTGAAGATCAAAAGATTGAAGATGGTGAAAAATTTGTCGAGTCAGCATGGAACCCCCCATATGTATAAGCGCACTAACGTGAGTGTATAGTCGCACTGTTAGCACTTGAACGCTTCGAAGATTCCGAAAGTGAACAAAAATCGTAACGCTATTACGAGTATTTACTCTCGTCGTTACACTTCCATTTCCATTCACCGAGAGCCTTTGTTTTCTTTGATTCGAGCCCGAATAACGACAAGACATTTTTGCTCGTTTTTCTTGCGAGGAATTCTTGCAAACCTTATTAGATTCTAAGTAAAGTTGTATACAAGACGGATGCTCCCGGGCTAACAGGACTCGGCGGAAATCGTTAAATTCCGCAAAGGAAAGAGGATTATGATGATGATGATGATGACGATGAAGAATACAAGGGGGGTCCGAACGATGCGCTCGGAGTTTGAGGAAACGATTCGTTTCGCGAATCTTCCTGCTCCATTATTTTTATTTTCTGTTTTATCTCCCTCTCTCTTCTTTCTCTCTACTCGATGCGGATGTAAAGCTATCTTTCTCACGTTTTTATCATCTGCTGGTCTCTCCAGGCGAAAAATATTTTATGGCACATCGACTGAGATGAATAATCGCAGAATGCCTAATTATTAAGAGGCACGGCAGTGTTTCGACGTTAAGTAACTTAATGCGAGAGCTGAGATAATTCGAGCGGAAAGAAACTCATTAAACATGATTTTTTTTCATAAAATCATTTATTATAATATGAAAAAAATGAATAATTTGTTAATTCAGAAAAAACATGAATATTTAATAGTACTTAAATATGAAATTTATATGAATTACATACCTTTAAAAGCTGTGAAATTATATACAAGTTTATTCGAAAAATAATTTACAATATAAGTATGCAATAAACTCAAAGAAATCTCCGGCCTCTCTTGTCTGATAGATGTCTGATGTTAAAGTAGATCAATAAAATTAGTACTTATCATAGCCGATTTTGTCAATATTTATTTTTCGAAAAGCAATAGATAATGTTTAAATCAATATTAATTTATTTATAAAGCCAAATTAAAGTATGAAATAAAACAATTACTTAACTTAAATTAGTACTAGGTAGATGATAGTACGGTAGTTAACGGTATAAATTTTCATTCGGTACAAAATTAATATTCCATGCTAAATACGAAAATATATATGAATATTACTAAAAATATTTATCTCGTACGAATTATTCCTATTTGAAGGATAATAATAATAATTACCATAGTTTCGTGGCAAGATTTTGTAGAGAAAAAATGAAAAATCATTTCAATGAAATTTATATAAAACGTTTCTTTTTTCAATATTTCAGATGTCAAGGTGTCTCGGTGTTTGCCTTATTCTCGCGACGCTTAGCTTCGTCACCGATGCTGCGAAAAAGTGCGAGGGCAGTGGTCTCGGGCTCAAATACGTCTGGGGCGATGCCCTCACGGATTCCACGGACTGTATAGGTCCCAACGACATGCAATATCCCTCGTGAGTTTTTAAGATTTTTGTACCAATCGAGGAAATCATGATGAAAAATTCTAAAATTGCGTTTCAAGACGACTTAATTTTTACATTCTTCGTCATATATATTTAAGATCGTCCCCTTTAACCCTCGAGTAACGAAGGATTAATGATGATCGAGATGCAAAATCTCAATAAAAGAACAAAATTGTTGCATCACGTAACTGAAATTTGACCATTTCAATAGAAATTCGAAAAAATTAACTATTTCGGAAATATCGAAAATTTCGATTTCTAATAATAATAATAATGCCAAGAAGACATTTGCAAATAGGTTGAGAAAACTCATTAATCATATTAGTCGATAGGTAATCTTTCTATAGTTATAAATATATTCATTCATTTTTTTTAATCGTTTGTATCATAGCAAGGACCATTGAAATTTTGCTCGAATCAAATCAATATTTTGATACTCCTAGATTATTATACATGCCGTTTATTCCGTCCGTCCCATTCAAAATGGTAAAATTAAAAAAATAATCTTCGCAATAATTATTTTTCGAACTTTTTAAAATCCAATCAATGTTTCTCGAATGCCCTGCATAATTATATTATTATAGAAAGTAAAGAAGAAATTTCCTTCCCCTTCTCTAGTGTCGAACGTTATTAATTAAAAATATTGAAATATTAATTTATGTTTACGATTTTTGTCTATCGATTAATATTTTTCGTTGACCCAGAGCCGCTATATCCCGAAGCTTCAAGAACGTGTGGGGCGGTAACAGTCGTACGGGAAGAACGTTCCAGCAGCGTACAATCGATCCTGAAATCACGAGGCAGACTCTACTTCATAATTACAAGGCAGCGAAAGGGGAATATTCGATGGCGAGTTATTCGCGCGGTGGTAAGTATCTTGGTGGTAATTTATGATAAAATGTATCACGTGCGTGGGAGAAAGAGAGACTCGTGCGAGACAATTACAACGTAAAAGTAAGTCAACGTCTAACAATGCTATCCCGAGGATAGTAAATCCAGCACGTTGCGGCTGGCGACCTGGGTCAAGCTCTATAGTTGCTCGACTAGAGGTCGTTCTAAATGAGACTACTAGTTTTCCGGAATAACAAATACCTAATCCCGAAAATTTACATTGTACCCGGGCTCGGCTTGGCTTCGGTCATTAATTACTGCATTAATCCAGAAAAAAAGAACCGTACTGATGTCTTAAAGTGTCAATGAGAGTTAAAAAAACGAATGAAAATAATTTCACGTCGAGGTAATTGCGTGAAAAAAATAAAAATATTTCTCCTATAAGGAATAGTTTTTAATAACCATTGTCCCATAAAACGTACCGATTACTGTTTTTTTGGAACAGTCGTTCATCAATCCTTGTTGTTAGAAAGTTGATCTCAGGGGATTCTTTTCATTAGTATTCTTGGAAATTCATTCGAACGAACACTTGATTATATTTTGTTGTGGGTACGAGTAACCCGTGGTGGATTCTTTTGGATCGACCACGACGACAACCTAAAATGAAGCTGTCTTTAATACCACCAACTGTTTTAGATACAATATTATTCTTCGACTCTTCAAATACAATGGAATAATCTCAATAATCTTAACCTCCGAACTTGTCAATTGCATTATACAGCTAATCTTGCCGATGTCTAAATTTTATTATAACTCTTTTTCATACATTATAAATATAAAAATCTTAAAACGCTAACTTGAATTTTGCTTGACATTCGCGTGAATATCTTATGCAGAAATCTGAAAACGGACATATTAATAAGATATACTAAAGTACAAGTCTTACGAATCGTGGGAGTTATATTCCCCTTGTTCCCAGGCCTGCAATTACACGAATGATATAATACGGTTATAATACGGGTGTCTATAGAACGAATGGGATAATAGCAATATTGCATCGGTTCATTCGTTCTCGTGGAAAGTACTTGGAAGCACGTGTATCTGCTACAGACTGTAACGTCGAACACTACTATTGTACAATATATGTATACTATAACGATCTTACAACACAATACTGCAGCAATAGCGTCTAACAGCAGTTGCACCGATATTACATATATTTACTATAGATTACTATAGATATTACATTTATTTAGAGAGAGAGAGAGAGAGAGAGAGAGAGAGAGAGATAAACACCCACATAGGCACACACGTGTGCGTGGTATATACACTTTTCGTGTCGACATACGCTTAGCCTCGGATAGTAGTACAACACACGCGACTCTGTGCGAATGGGTTGCAAGAACCGGCCAGAGTTTTGTATGACTGTGTATATAATAAGGTAGCTTGCCCCGGCGCCGCGCGGGGGTTATCCGGCCAATACAGTTATCGTCTCCTGGAGGCGCTCATAACGGTACGGTCGGCCCACTCGCGTTTCGAATAATCGCACTTGTCTCTCTTCCCTCTCTTTCTTTTTCTCGTCCTACCTCGAACATCAGAGATTTCCCAGATTTACTTAACCGTGGAACCACGAGAATTTTCACCTTCCAGATGAACTCTTCACGATATTTCAGTATTATTGTTGCTATTATTATTATTATTATTATTATTATTATTAACGTTAATTATTTTCACACGCATTTTTGTAGGTTTATATATATGGTATTCTCCGCTAGGTCTGCTAATATCTTCGAACAATTTGCAAATATTCTTTATCATTAGCCGGTTTGTAATAGCGCTTGATTCGTTTGTAGATTTGTTGAAATGTTTTTATCAGTCTGTTTCCAAATTACATTTTATTTTTCGTCTTCACATATTCAATCGAAACACGTTAATTTTTTGTCCCATCTTGAAATTCAATAATAGTTATATATTACTTATGATCGATTAAGCGATTTAAAACAATGCAAGAGACTTGTTTTCTCTCAATCAGAAATATATATCAATGTTAATTACAACTCTAATTGTATTTGGCGGCAAAAACTGTATTTTCCGGTCGACTCCTTTTACTTGTAACTCACTTTTCTCAAAAAATATAAGGGCCATAGAATAATATATAACATGTAAACGAAATGCTTAAAAGTTATCGATGAAAGCACGAAAAAATTACTTTTGAACGTTTTCAAGTTTCGAAAAACGGTACCTGACCTTCTAGATTCTAGAAGAAAAATTCTCGCATAGCGTTTTCCTTCGATTTTATTCGATCAATGTCGAATTTCACTATAAATGATAATATCATGCGTTTTACAATTTCAATTAATTCTCTGAATTTCGCAGGCCGAAGCTTTTCTGCGAAAGAGAGCTGCGGTTCACCAGCGCGGCTTTGCAAAACGAGGTATAACACGACCGCGCCCATGTACGGGGTCAGTCTGACCAGTGGACAACCCGTGACGATCGTACAGAAATTTCCAGATCTCTTGCAACAGGTCGTCTTCGAGGTTTGCGAGTGAGTACGATCCGCTAAATACAACAGCCGGGTATCTCCTATGCTGCGTAGTTACATTACTCTCGGAGCGATAATAGATTAATCGTAAGAAAAAAAAATGTGGCAAGAAAGAAAGAAAGTCGTAGTAATAAAAAGGTGACCAGTTATTATTCAACATTTGTCGAGGGGTCGTTTGATGACGGGAGGACTCATCGACCACGTTCGAACGCTTATTCATTCTTTAAAGCATACTCGGGCGTCCGGTTTTTTTTCCAGGCCTTGATTTCTAAAACCAAAAAAGAAAAAAAAGAAAAATTGTTTCATCGACATTCCTGATATGTAAATTCTGAAATTAGGTATAAACTTGATGACCCCCTTGCTCATGAAAGGCGAAATAGAGTACAGTGGGTCATATAACTCACTCCTACTGCATATTTTACTACCGAGCACGAGTCGGTTCACGACCCGATCCTCGGTACCGAGGGACGCTTGCCTAGTTTCGCGCAATTTTATGTCACCGCGTGAACGCGAGGAGCACGCGGCAAGTCTCTCCACGCACTACGTCATGACAACGTGCGGGAGTTAACAACTTTACAACGGCGAAATGTTCGAGTTCTGGAAAAAAAAGAAAGCAATTATTTTGTTCGGTTAATCAAAAATCAGTTCGGATATCATCGAGATACAAAAAGAAAATACCGCTACGTATTGTACGTTGTTCGTTCGCAAAACACCATACGAGAGCTTTTATCTCGGATTAGAATAACGATAACTTCGGCTCACGCACGATTCTATCCATCTTTTAATTGTGCGCTGTCTTAACCGTGTGTTTACTCGTACAATTTTCAATTTCATTTCATTTTATTGACATGGACATTTCCACTATTGGAAATTGAAAATTTCGACGATCCTTCCTCGCACTTTTTTTGCCTTTGGTTTATATATTAGAAACAGTATTTTCGAGATTTGCATTAAGGAGCTTTGTGAAGAGTCTGGAGATTACGAGGAAGCATTATCAAAATTAGTTATTTGCAGAGTCTATAAAATTATATTATAAATATAGTTTGTTATTCTATTATAGAAACGCGGAAGCAGTCGATCGAAGAAAAGCTTAATTTATACAATTAATTACACCTCACGATTTTTCTAATCTTTTACAGTACAAAAATATAATACCCCAAGATTGTAATGCAAGCTTCGAGGCTTTTTGGGCAACAAATTATTCTACAATTAAAATTCAAGGAATAACAAAACATGGATTTCTAAAGTATTCACAGAATGCGAGGATTTCGGGTTATTAATTAAATATTCAGATAAAACAACGAATAACTAATCCAACTAAATAATAAATAAATAAAAGAATCGTTTACATTGATTTTATCAATGAATTGTTTATAAATAATTTTAATATCTCTTCGTTATTCATTAGAATCAATATTCACGATCAATTAACGAATACTTACGACGGATCTTCGAATCGATAACTCAAAGTAAAATAAAATAATCATTCGCACGATAACCAACGCTTGACCCAAATCTTTGTTCGTTTTTCGTAGATCGAAGGAGTGCGACGTCGTGCATGGTGAGTGCACCCAAACGTACGTACCTTATCTGTTCCTGGTGATACCATTGGGGCCTGTGACGTTGACTGGTCAGGATTATGTTCTCGTCGAGAGTGGCTGTGTGTGTAAACCAAAAAATTCGGTGAATTCCTTATCCGATCAACAGCCACCTGCGGTACCGAGCTTCTAACGTTGCAACGATTTATCGCGAGGCCAAAAAAGGCGGATAATACACCATCGACACGTCCGCTCGAATGGATCGTCTAAAAAACAAAAAACAAAAACAAAAAAATGGGACAACATAAGACACAGTGCATCGCATCGTTGAGATTATACTCCGTTATCACGATCTTACAAACTCGAAAAAGTATATTGAAAAAAAGTAAACAAACATAAAGAAAACAAGTGCGAAAATTCTCTCGTTAGGCGAAAAGAAAAACTGAACGAGAGAAACGTATAATTAACGATGATTAGCAAAGTGGTAAAGGCTGGTGTGGTAATTCGCCGATCGTCCACCAGAGGAAAGTCCGTCGACGTCGATCGCGCGTACGTCCACCAACGGAGTGCGGGGAAGAAGATAAAAAAACGCCACAATGCGGTTTTCTCATTCGCTCCGCCGTGAATGAAATCGAGACGCGTGTCGGGATTGAGAGCGCGCGTTTCGCCGATCGTCAGCCGCGGAATAATTCCCGATGGTAACGATCCCGAGGGGAGAGAATCACAGAATTGAAGAATCGACGAGTCGCCTCGAGGGAAAGAGAAGAATATTCTTCTTCTACTTCTCGTCTCTCGTCTCTCGTCTCTCTCTCTCGTTGTTCCGGTTAGAGACCGTCTTTATCTTCTCGTCTTGGAGCATCGGGCGGACAAAGCTCTACGGTTCTTTTGGAATGTCGAGTGTACATAGAGAGGGTGGGAGCCGCGGAAAGGTAAATGCCAAGTTGTAACGGAAAAAGAGGAAGAGGACCGGATCATTGGAAGGCCGGGAGAATCAATAGACGCACAGCTGGGCCAGAGTTGGAAGCTTTTCGCAGAATCCAATCTCGGAATTCGATCGTCATCGTCGTCGTTGTCGCACAAATGCACGGAACGTTACATCGTCGCGAGCCTGAGAGAGCTCTCTTGGCGTCTTTCGTTGCAGTCTTCGATCAAGCCGGTTTACCAAGCATCAGCTGCAAACCTGAAACGAGACATCGCCCGGTGTGGTAGAGTCAAGAGAGATACAGAGAGAGAGAGAGGGAGAAGCACGAGACCTCTGTGGGCAACTTGCTTTCTTCTCGCATACAACGATATGTCCATTAAATAGTATTGTACTACTTCGAAGACTTCGAGGGTTCCCTTGTATTGACTTACAATTCTCTATTTTTCCATACTAAAGGTAATGTGAAACTTCTACGAGCGTAAGGACAATTGTTGCATTTTTCGATTTCAAATATTTTCTACTAGTTAATATCTCGAGAAAAAGACGAGAATAGTGAACCCTGGAATTATTGGGTCGATTTCGCTATTCTTTTCTTTGTTTTCCCCGAAACATCAACAATTTGGAGATTAGAATTTTTTGTACCGTCCGAGACGTTGTTTCAGGGCGATGTGAAAACGTTTTCTAGGACAATGTTATTTCCAAGGTTATGTATAAATAAAAGTAAAGTCTAATGAGGTGTGGAATTATTTGGTGTAAATCACGGTAAAGCTCAGTCGCTATTTCACATTATCTTAAGGACCTTTCGGCAATACGAATGATCTCCAAGAGTTCTCGAGAGATTGATTTCAACGACGGTGGTCCTGGACGGCACACCGGCCTACTTGAAATAGAAAAATGATTAACAATTATAGTACGAGAAAACGTGTACTTTTTACTATGAAATTAATGTATCCGGAGTTGACAAAACTTTCGTATCGTTAATGTAGGTCTCTTTTTGTTTAAAACTTTATTTTCTATGCTATGCGATCCAGGCTCATCTTCATTTATACCGATCTTTTTATATTTTTATACTCAACGAAATTGTAATTATCGTACTACTTCATTGACCCAGCAGGATCGTCGAAGCTTGTAGCACGAAAATATTCGTAAAATGCGTCATACGGGCTTCGAGGCCAAGCCGGACGATTTCATTCTATTTATTTGTATTTGATTCCCGGGAGAAGATTGCCGAGAGATCCGTTCCGGATTACCGTGCGCTCATCCCGTTAATCGGTTACGATAGAAGAGGCAAGTCAGTCGCGAAGCCAACGGCAATCGGCGCGTCATCGTTATGCAAACGAGCACGTTTCGAATGTAACACTTTTTTGTTTCGTTCCTCGTCGCAAAGACCGCGATATACACGGGAGGGTCTTGACCCAGAGAAAGAGTGGCCTCGAGAATAAACCTGTGTGCGACTTTCCCACGCTCGATTTTACGTCGCGAATCTTTTTCTCTCTCTCTCTCTCGTTTCTCAACTCCCACGTAACGGAGCTCGGATCTACTAAAATTGCTTGAACGTAATGTGAACCGAGGCAAATCATTTTCAGGATTACAGCCCTCGTAGTCGTCCAATTATATCTGTAAATTTATAGCAGAGACAAATTAAAAATTAAAGCTTCGAATCGTCCTGATTCGGTCGAACGCCAGTTATTCGAATTGAAAAACTTACGACAATTCGTATTCACATGGGGTCACACTTCCTCATTAGTATGTAAGGGGGGGGGGGGCCTATCGAACCAGCGCATCAGAAATTTTGGTGCATCTTCGCAGATTATGATTGCCCTCTGTGAAGTCTTTTACCGAGATAAGCAATAATATTTTTAATAATGAAAGGACTGACGAAAATTACACTATTTACGTAGCTAATCTTCGACTTTTCCCTGCGATAACAATATTCCAGTGGAAATTAATTAGATAAACTTTGAAAAAGTATTGAAAGTTTGAGCATCGTTCATTTCGTCGATCGAACACGATCTTGAGCCGCGGAACAAAACTTTATCTCGTCTCGGTGAGTGTCCTGATTATCGAGAACCGGACTCGGAATCATCAGCCGGGGGAGACTCGTGCATCGAGAGAATCTTGTGCTTCTCGCGAACGGGACCGACGGAATGGACCTACAAGCATACTGTCGTGAATTCCGATGAGTGTAGGGTACCGTTAGACTCGCAGCGCTGCTGGATAATCCGCCTCGATTCGCGCCACGTTTTCCCCCCTTGTATATTTTCACATAAACCAAACTTACAATTGCAAGAGAGAGAGAGAGAGAGAGAGAGAAAAGGACCGATACGAATTCGAATTTCAGCCAACAGAATTTATCCGAATCCCTCAATTTACAAATATATAAGGAAAAATCGAGGAAAGAGCAGCATTTGCTCAATATAAGTGCGTTCTATTAGTGTAATCGATATTTGCCCCCTCTTTATATTTCTCTTATATAAATAAAATTCCCAACGACTCTCTTGTGCTTGGATAAGCTTTTAGACTCGGATGCAATTTTTGCATTGGATCATTTGCGGCCTCAAACCCTCTCTATTTTCCAATAAACGAATAAATAAATAAAAAAAACTGCGTCCAATCAGTGGAATCGAGTGATTCGAGGCTTATGACAAGTCGAGTTATCGATGATTTAGTTAGGAACATCCTCGTTAATATATATAAAGTATATATAAAAAATGTACTAGACACTCTCCTTGGGTCTATCGAATCGTCAATTATTGATTGTACCTATTATAATAGAGTATTATAATTTTAAACGTGTATTTATAATTTATTACAGAGTTATTTGTATCGTGACGAGTATTTTTCGTTTTTCTTTTTTCCTTCATCGCATTCCTTTCTTTCACCGTTTCCTGACCGATTCTATTCCTATTTGCGACACAGCGCGGAATCGTTACAAACGTACATATTTCATTCAAGAACCGCGTTTCATCGACCTTTCAGATAAAACGTAACAATCCGGAGCTTTCTTTTAAAACATTATCCTTTCTAATTAGCAATTATGCGATAGATGACAATATATGACTATGCGACGTACTAACCATAAGATATATTGTTGATACAATAATATATATATATATATATATATATATATATATATATATATACGTCGAGGTATACGTTGTACATGCGTTTCGATAACGTGATATTGGGTTTTAAGGCTTTTATTTATTTTTACGTACCGATTTTTCAACTCTCATACAGGCTCCGACGCGTTTCTTTTGTCTCATGTCGGCGCCATCTCGGGCCAAAATATGATGCCAAGTTGTCTTTTTCAAGAGATAATCGAATAGTGATATCCATTTGTACAACTTAGGATAACTTTTTGAAACATGCTCCCTCGCTTAATCGCATTCGACGCAACTCGATGTGTCGTTTGCATCAATTTCTCGAATAACCTTTAGTCCGCGATACGCGAACTTTCCACATGATTTCATACGACGTAAATCTCGATCGGGCGATTCTTTCTCCCAACAACGTTAATTCTAAAATTGTCGCAACTCTCGAAAAGGTTGCGCATTATCACGAACAAAAGCTGTTAAGATTTCACGAACGGTCCACCTCCGGAAAACCTGAGACCGTTCCGTTATCTGGTGAATCGTGGCCAAGTCACATAAGACTGTCGGTCATGGCGAGCGGAACCCTTTGAAAATGTGCAACGATACGAACTAACCGGGGTCAGATAAGATTCCTTATAGATTATTCTCCGACACTATGTTATCCGGTCAAGGGATTCGCAAGGAAAACATATCTATCGGAGACGAGTTATTCGAGTGACTGTTGCGAACGGACATCAACTCTTATGGCAAATGATACATAGCATGCCGGCGACGAAGTAAACGCTTTTCATAATCGTACATTTTTCACTGACTAAAAAAGTACCGGACAAAGCACGCGCAAAGGCGTAAGAAATGCGCGAAACGCATATATAATAATGAGAAACTTACCGCGATTGCGCATTTTCATTGCCTAACAAATTTGGCGTCTCACTTGTACTCAAATAACTAGTACTATTAAATATTCAAGTCCGTACAGTCCAAATCGTCGCGAACTTACAGCGAATTGAACGCAACCGCCGCCACTGTCGCTTGGTTTGTTTCAGCTATCGAGAATCCAGCTCCTCTGGACGACGTGACAGCGTACCAACGATTCACACGGTTCGAATATGGTTTTTCATCACAATGGTTGGAATTGTTAAATTCGACATTCAAAAAACCATTTGGCAAGTAACATTAAGAAGTTTGAGAAGTAAACAATTTGGACTGTACGACGTTGTTCAAAAATTTTTATAAGGAAATTCGTAACAAGACGAAAGAAAAAACATATCGTAACGATGGCGATGGGAGTATGAGATTGTCCCGAAACAACGATAAATCTATATGATATAATTAATGAATAAATATATAACGATCGAAAATAATGATCAAATGCAATATAATATAAATGATCTCGCTACGTCCTCGTTCCCTCACTTCCGGTTCTGGTAAAATTGTTCATATAAATAGTAAAAAAAACCATAACAAGCATAATATATTATTCCTATAGTTACATCTTTGGATAATCAACAAAAACTCCACGTTTCCTTTGTTCTCTCATCTCCGTTAACCACTCTTTAAAGTATAACACGCATGATCGTCGAGTGTTTTTTTTTTCATGGGATCTTTGCGAATTGCGCGTTTCCTCGCAAATACGTTGGCGTTCAAAAACGCGATTCCGTAGCACATGTTGGACTAGAATAGCATTACACGAACCGCTACTGTAAATTATTTTATCGGCGAGATTATATATATATATATATATGCATGTATATGTACACGATGCTGCAGTTTTGCAAATGATCCGGAACTCTCGTAATTAGTCTCTCTCTTTCTTGTTGTTGCGAAAGTTAATACTCGTTGCCCGTAAATAGAATTCGGGATATACATATTCTGTTGGTGTCAGAGAAATACCGCGTACTCTGTCGACAATTCGAGCGTCTTTGAGATGATTTCTAAGAAGTGCACACTTGAGTGCCTTTTCGGCTGTACGAGAAAGTAATTTTCAATTGGCACATGCTCCGCGAGACTCGACAGAGAGAGACAGAGAGAGGGTGAGAGAGAGAGAGAGAGAGAGAGAGAGAGAGAGAGAGAGAGAGAGAGAGAGAGAGAGAGAGAGAATATTAATGAGACTTTCACGAAACATCGACAGACTTTCCTAGCGACGTCGTCGCCAGGTCTTATACATATTATGATATCGAAAACCGTGGCGAGTATGGACTCCGTTTTGAACGAATCAAGCCGCAATATCGGGGGAAGCGCCAACTAATTGGAAATATTAAAGATCCGCGTGATTCGAAGCGTCGATAATACATATGTCGTGTGTATATATACGTGTGTGTGTATACTTATGAGACTAACATCAGATCTGACAAATATATCCTCGATGAGCATCGTTTTACAAAAAGGACGCATTATTCTGTTTATAAATAACCAACTTTTTACACACGATTATCGGTAATTAGGTATATAAATACTTAATAGTTACGATGACTCTTTAGTATAATATGCTTGTGACGATCACACACGACCTTGGCTTGTTGCACGTATGTATGCGTGCGCACGTGTGTGTATGTGTATGTGAGATTATGTCATTAATATACGTATATAACACGATTGAATACAGACGGAGTATTTATATCAGTGGATACATAAACGATCGAGGATTTTCAGTTGGATCGATTAATTAACCATCCACTCGTTCGCTCGCGCACTCACAGATATCGTTTTTCGTACAACTACGTTCCTAGCTTACTCTTGATTTCGAAAATAATAATCGACGTTTTGGCGTCTATTTACAACCTTGAAGTACACGATTTGTGATTACATACGTCGAAACAACGATTCTTATCACATTAGGTCGAACCTATAAATATGTATGCGGGCGTGTATTTTGTCCAAACGAGCACGAATACCGCAATTTTCTCTGCTCCGCGATTACGAGAGATTAGTTTCAATCGTTTTATTAGTTGTCACTCTCAGCGTAATCGTCGCTTTCACCGCTGTCGTAATTCTGTGTCTTCGGCGTTTGATGATTGACGGACGGTTTATCGTCCTCGAAACGAGTGGGCACGACTTCCTTCGTCTGACTGGAATCCGTCGGATTTTCGGTTCCGACCAGCATATCGAGATTCGGCGAGAATGCATCATTTTCTCCACCATTCTCGTACAACCTGCGAATATTTTCAACAAACGCATCTTAATCGATCGTAATAGTGAAATAAGTGACAGGTGGTAATACAGTTATGTGTGTGAAATGTATCAAAATTGTTGTGAGTGACCAATCGTTTTCTTTTTAATCCTTTGCTCAGCTTTAGAAAAAATAGAAATGTAATTTACAATATTGGGGTCAACAATTGTGTGAATTTCATGCGAGTGAAAAAATACCTAATTATGTAATTTTGTTACTCTTAGTATTATAATCAATCGATTATAACAATGAAGTATCTTGCTAACAGATGCTTAAACTAACCATTGAAAGAAAAATAATAAATGCATGATCTTTTGTATTCTGTTTCATTAATCTTAGCACCAAGTACATTGACATAAATAACGAATATAAAATTGGTAGAATAAAATATGTTGATGTGTTCATGCTCTTCTCGGGAGTGCGTGGTATACACACGAGAGTAATGATATACACGATGGAAAATAAATCGACGAGCGTCACACTCAAACACACACACACACAGGGCATGCAAATATCGTCATCGATATTATAAAACACGTGCAAGCTTATCGACTTACTTACTGAGCTGCAGATGATGGTTACATTTCATCATCACACAGCCTGCAACAAAACGCATATCGCATTTTCGTCATTTTCTCAAAGTTCCAAAATTCCAAGGAGAATGTTAACACGAAGATAGAGTGGTATAGATAAATTAGTGAATGGAAGACGAGTGAAGCAGGGAGATGGACAGAAAGGAAAAGAGACGGAGAACGAGAATGAAGAAGAAAAAGTAAAAAAGAAAGATAAAAAGAAAGCCAAGGAAAGTAAAAAGAGTGTTAGTCCCCAAGGGTTATCAACGATCTAAGCATGCCCCATTCGAGAACGTAAGAATAGATTTTTCGACTCTCTTGTTTTCATTTTCAGGTATAGGGGTTTTTCAAGAATGGAACGATATGTATACCACGCTGGGAATACACAACACGAAACGATTCGCCAAAAACTCTAGAAAATATTGTTCATTACATTGGCCGAAGGTGTCTGGAATAAAGATATGCGAATGAAATCTCATTACGGAAAATTCTGGTGTCGGAGAAATAATGAAAAAAACTGAGGATGATTGCCAAGGAGCAAATGAAGTTGGATAAAAGTATGATTTGGTCTACTTACATCTGTTCGGTCTGATCGTTTCCGCTCTCTTCAGCGACCAAGAGCTCATATTCGTCGGCCGCGAATCGATCCCAGTCGGAGAGCTATAGGAGTCGAAAAAAATAAATTATAAAATGAAATAGGAAAAATCGAAATAGAAAATGTCATGCTTGTTCACCTCGTGGCCGTCGGCGTCGTGATCTCTCGTCGAGGCGAACGGATCTCTCTGCTCGTGATCGAGATATTTTTCGAGATTGAAGAAAGTGTCGAAGAATATCGAAGTCATTTTGCACTTTTTCAAATCGCTCAGTGATATTTTTCCCGGTATCGTCGGATGTATCATGTCAAGCATCTGACACAGACAATCCTCGAACGGCGGTGTTTCCATTCCAATCGCTTCCATGCGATGCAATTGCTCCTCGTAGAAATATTCGAGCTCGTACATCGACAAGTAACCGTCGCCGTCCAAATCCATGCATCTGTCGATGAGGAACGATATTTCAAACGATTTCACTAAAAACTGCAAATAATTCTCTCGGTTTTAAATCAATACTAAAGGCGATCATTAATTTTATACCTGAACCAGTATTCAATGGCAGTGGGATGATTTTTGTCTTCCTCGCTCAATAGGAACCATACGAATTCCGTGTAACTCATCTTGTCTTCGGGCTGTTGGGTGCCACCACTTTTTACACCACCTCTCGTCACTGCACCGCTGAATATTCTCTCGATCAAACGGGTCGACAACGCTGAAACATTTAACAAAAATCTTCATTTATGAATTCATTAAATGTGTGGTCTTTTAAAAAGAAATTTTGTTTGCATGAAAATAAATTTTGGCAGAGACGTTAATACTCAACATCTTACCATTCGCGATCACCAACTACATTTAGAAAAATAGCCCATTGAACATTTCATGAACGCGAAAAATAAAGTAATTGTGAATTATTCGAACTATATGATCTTCGTTAGATTTTATTCAAGTTTGTTTAATTTTCTTGATTTAATATGTCTAATATCGTATTTTCTAAGAAGTGCGAAAAGAGTACGCAAACTCTATGATAATTGTTATTTTTGGAATAATATTTTCCAATAGTAAAAAATGAAGCAAGCTGCAGAGCAAAATAAGAAACAAATAAAGGTGTAAAATAAACCTTGCTCATTGCTTCCTCATGATTTGTTCGCGCTCGCAAAACGACTTCTACGAAAACAAAAAACTGAATGGAATTGATCGCGGTATTAATATTTAATAATTCGTAATTCATCGACATAAATCTATTACCGCATGGCAGTTTATTTATTGGTTGAACGACTCGAATTTATCGATTCATTGATTGAATTATATACACTTTTTAATTTATTCCGTGACGCCAATTTATTCATTTATGATTCAACACTACGAATCTGTTTCGTTCGAGTACTTACCGTGATCATTGTGTCTCGTAAGATCCATTTTATCGATGAAGAGATCATGATCACGATCGAGTTCCCAAAATTTGCAATATATTACGTAAAAATGTTCATAGCTGAAATACGCGGTAACTTGATTAATGTCCTCCTCGTGCTCGAGTACGCTTATAACGGCGAGCAAATTGCTTCTTCGCAGTTCCGATACCGAGATTTTGCCGCTCCAGCTACGATTGACGCAATAAAATATCCTCGCTATTACCTGCGCGAATTAAAGACAAATTAATGTTTTTTTCTTTACCCAAATCAATCGTAATTGCGAGATAAATAAATATTGCGTCGCTCCACGTGTACTAACCGTATGAACGTAACGAGAATGAAATTCTGTCGCTTCCTTGAGGAAAGTAAGTCCCGGATGAGTTTCAACGACATCCTGAACGAGAGGAATCAAATCCTCAGGAATTATCGTGTTTTTGAGGCCTCTCGTGGCGATCCTGACGAACTTACTGGCAGCATCGTGATGGGTATTCGTCAATCTAAGATCAATTCACATTTATTGAACCATTATTGTAAATAAATAGAATTTTCAAAACCTAGAACTTTCCCACGTTGATTTTTTGTCCCATCCTAACGGGTTTATGACCCTTTTATTTTTTACCGCACTTGGGCGCACTATCTTCCTATTCGTCTAACTATTTATCTTACTCTTCCCAAAAGTCAAGGAATGCCGACATCTCGACGTATCCATTTTGGTCACCACCGGCAGCTAGGAACAGCGGTACTTTCCAATAGAGGGGCAAGTCGCAAGCCTGATTAAGAAAATCAATATTTATCGTTCGTCCTCGGCTCTATGAAAGTTCTCACCCATGGAAATATCAAAACAACGAAAATACATTTTTAATTTTATGAAAAAATCCCAACATTACGATTACCTTCGTAACGGCGTGGAATTGAGCTCGGGATGCCCGATGACCGTGCAAAGTCTGGAAGGCTGTAGTGATTTTTGCGATAGTAGCTTCGATCTGCGACAATGGTGTCGGCTTTCCGCCGGGGAAATAAAATCTGCAATAGAATTAAAAAAGAAAAAAGAAAAATGAATAAGATAAAAATAAAAATGAAAAATTGACGAGAGCGATAGGTATCAATGTCGAATTGTACGGTCGATCGATCTCTCGTACGATCAATAATTCATTCTGAGCCTCTCACCTGGGTATATGAACGTTTCTATTCGCTTTGACGTGTCTCTGCAAGGTCGTGTGTGGTGGCAGGCCCTTTTGCTGCGTCTTGTCCCGCGAATAAGACTGAAATCATACGAGCGATAAATCGAATATATGAATATATAATAGAATATAATATAATTATCGCGCTATGCTAATAAAGGCGTATCGATTGATCGATGGCCCGATCAAATGTATATTATTCAGACTCGTATAATCATTTCTGTAACGTTAGAAATCCGGATAAAAAATATAATAAAATGAAATAAAAAAAAGAAAGAGTACAGCGTGCGATGTAAACGGGGAATAACGGTGAATGGAGCGTGGAACTAGCGAGATCGGTGGGATCGAACGTCGTTCGACATAATCAGCGATCTCGGTTCTCCTGGGCATAACTACATGCATATAGGCGTACGTTACGAATATTTATACGTATTTTCATCGCTGGCTGGTTCTTATCGAGGAGGCTCGTATAAACGCGCGCGTTGCTACCACCGCGGTACCTCCTCGAGTATGTTCAGTCATTTGCGCGCGGCCACCAAAGACGCAGCAGCATCCTGTTACGGGGAGAGCTATGCCGTAAGAAACATCGCGAAGAATGCAAAGAGACACCCGCGCGCGCCTCAGAGGGGAGGGGGGGGGGGGGAGAGAGAGAGAGAGAGAGAGAGAGGTAGGAATAGCTGGATATCTCGCGGCTCTCTCCGCGTTTGCATCGCGTGTAGCGCGAAGAGACAGAGTTAAATATCCACGGGGCCGCATCTCGGCGCGCTGTACACACCACGTACCTATGTACCACGAGATCGAATATATCGGAAACCCTCGTCGATTACATCATCTCTCTCTTCTCGTAGGAGCAACAAAAAGAGACGGATCGACAACATTCGCCCGCTCGTTACAATTGTAAATGCATCCATTGCCCCAAAGATCGTCAGATTTTCGTCGGTAAACCTCTTTTCAAAATTATTTTAACAATCGACGGATTATTCGATAATTTCATAATTGTTGATCGATGATTGATTACGGGTTGGAGCGCGTGTCGCTCGTCGATTTTTGTACTCAATGCATGGCCCGTTCCAATGTCTGAGATTTTAGAGGAAAAAATTACTTTGAAGATTTTTCGGTCACTTTCGATAAGTTTAACGACACAAGAGTGTTCTGTAATAATCTTGAGTTACTTCGAGGAAAATTGACGGAGGTTAGTTACAGGTACACGAGTGAACGTGAGTTTTTAAAATGAATGACAACTTTGTCTTAAAAACAGTTATGCCGAAAGATATGAAATTTTGTGGCATACTTTTGTGCGTAAAACACTAGTTCCTACTCTAGCCACTAATTCTTAACGCAGTCATCCCATGCGAAGGCTCTTTTTTGCGCTTTTATTGGAATTAAATAAACATACAACTACGAACTTTTCACTACATATTTATTAATACTTTGAGTACATATTACAATGGTTTCAGACCAAAATCGTCGCTCATTGCTGAAGTACGCGTTTTTCTCGAAGGTGTATTTTTCAAATTGGCTTTCATAATAAGTAGGAAACTATTTAACCAATTTTGCTCAAATTTATATGGTATATTCAGCGCATCTATAGTTCTAACTGTAACTAGAATATTGATAATTTTTGTGAAATTCGACTGTTGACACGGTTTTAAAGAAATGGATCTAAGTTTCGTTACGTTTTTTCCTACTTTCGCAGCTTAAAAAAATTACTTCAGCAATGAACGACGATTTTGATCTGAAAAAATTGTGAAGTGTACTCAAAATATTAATAAATATGTGACGACAAGTTTGCAGTTATATGTTCATTTAATTCCCAAAAAAGCGCAAAAACCCCGCCTTTACATGGGATGACTGCCTTAAAATCGATCATCTAACTTTCAGCGCGCACCATTTCTTTAAGAATTATTATTTTTTGTTAAACGTTCGATTAAGGACCACAATGATTCATATAATAATTCCATGTTTCTTTTTTGCGGATAAGCCGTTGTTGAGAAAAATTGGACACCGCAAAATGTCAGTTGAATAAAATTTCTTGTAAGTGTTCACAAAATTTACTTTAATGAGGGGATAAAGCTGAAATATAAAAAAACACCCATTTTTTCGATAAAAAATTATAAAAATGTATCTTCTTTGGACTGCTGACTGCCCCAACCCCTAAATGCTTAACGAATTAGTCGATGCTTTATTGATTATTGGATTCATTGTTGGTCGAATCTTTAATTGTTAGAGCGATGATTATTAGAGCCGAGTGATTGATAATTTTGCAATAGTTGAAACGATGGATCATAATTTTTTATCAATCAATTGAACGTCAATAATAATTGTTACTATTGGTCAACAACGTTTTAATACTAATAATAATGATGAATTATGTTGATTAATGAACAAAACTGATACATCGATGAATGAATGATCGATTATTAATTATCGATTTATTTACCGAATTAAAAGATTGACTTATTTTCAGAGCACTGCGCTGCCTCCGCTTTTTTTAGAATCCTCATCTCCTACTCTTGTAATTACGAGTCGCGGGGATCAATGCCCAAATTCGGCGCGCCTATCTCGAGATGGAAAATGACAAAAGATTACATAACTCTGTCGATTTTTACTTTTTAATAATTCGAAGGAAGAGAGAGCACGCAGCCACGAAAAAATCGATAGGTATCAATTCGATCGTTTCATTAAAAGTTCGAACGGTCCTTAAAAACGAAAGATCGTTAACCTTCGATCGATATTAATCGATGCAAACTATACGATATCTCGTAATTAACAATTAAACGAACTTTCAAAAAATTATTATCACTCATAATTTTGTGCAGCGTAGAATCACCAGCTTCGACAATTCGGTACACAACGTGCATTCATTACGAGATTCGTGACGTTATATTTGTAACCGCAATGTCGCGTGTAGTAAAAATAATTTTCGTTACTAGGAACAAATAACAAACAAAAAAAGGAAAGAAACAAATAAAAAACTTAAAAAACAAAGCCTTATTCCATATTTAATTGACGATAAAGAAAATGACGAATTTATCGTCGCTGCTTTCGATGAAAAGAAATGTGACAAGTTCCAGACGACTCGCGCTCCATTGCGCGAATTGAATAAACGCGGGATAAGATCAATTCGATGATTCGGTACGACGCATATACATATATCTATATACACGTAAAAGTTATATTCTCGTTGGCACTATCTCGTGCCTATACACATTTCTCTCCTCTCGTGATTGGCGTTTGCCACTTTGATAATCAAATTTCACGTGCCGGGTTACGGCAAAGACGAGAAGCTGGCAATTACGAGAGACGATGCGTGGGTGTAGGAGGGATCCGAGTCGGAGGATTGCGGAATAATCACGTGGGTGCTGTGTATAACGTCAGCTTTGCTCTTGTATTATCGTCGATATACGTTGGCTTGGAAACCCTCGCCGGTGCCAGAGGCTGTCGTAAAAGAGAGCCTTCGACTCTCGGCCACGAAGTATCTACTGCACAATTCTTTTATTAAAAACTTTATTGTTCCTCTCTCTCTCTCTCTCTCTCTCTCTCTCTCTCTCTCTCTCTCTCTCTCTCTCTCTCTCTTCATCGAGGACCAGACGGAACGAGAGCGCGCCGATACCGTCGATCAATCCTTGGCAATTGAGGCGACGACTTCGACAAAGGGGGTGTGTTCCTCTCTTTTTATACGTAGACGATATATACAGGGTGACTCAAAAGTTTCGAACCGCAAATTTGAAGGGACACGGATCGTCGCCGGTGCGAGGCTAAACTAGTCTCTATTATCGAATATCGTCCGGACTTTGCTCGTGCATTGCCATAGAACAAGGAACTCGAAGACCGGTGCTCCTTTAAACTTTGGATACGCGATGCTATTTTCTCGATCACGTTCAAACATTCTGATTGAACAGCGTCGATCGTTTCTCGTTTGAAAATTAGATTCGATTCGAACGTCCGGACTTCGGATGTAAATTCGTGGCAAAGCCAGATACCCGCAGGTAACAGAAGGTCCGGGACTTCCGAGGCACCCGGTATATAGTAGCGGCTATATTAGGCTGTCATTTTTTAGCAACTTTTTTTTCATCCTGGTAACAGGCTTTAAACTTGCAGGAAGGTAAAAAAAGAAGCCTGTCCAAACTTGAGCTCTAAATATTGATATTTACAGGTAGCTAAAACACATCTCTATTTCCCATTTGAATATCGCAAGGAAAATGTCTTTTTATGTTTGGAATGTTATACCACGCGTGGTACATATAGAGATTAATTTGACAGCTGTCAAATGAAGTATGCCACCAAAATGAAGAGCGAAATAAAAGACACTTATTTGTTTAAAATATATATGTAGATATATATAAAAGTGCCATATTTTATTAAGTTTTTGCTCTATTGAAATAATAATGGTGCCAACTTATGACTAAGAAATGGAGCTACCGCTCATATAAAAATCGAATTTTTAAACGCTATCATTAACAAATTATGACGTTTTTAGATAAAAAGCAGTTCAAGTCTCCCGGACTCCCATAAAATTATTCAGCTAATGCAGAAACCTTCGCGGGCATGCGCACTGCAACTCACAAAATTTTCATCGCAATCAATTATTCTATACTTTTCTCATTTCACGTACTTTGGCAACAATACGATAAAAAAAGGTATTGTGCTGGCTATCGCATCATCTGGACACCCAGCAACTGTTTTGGACAGTCGCAGAACGGCGCATCACCACTAAAATTGCCATTGAATATGGAAATCACTGAGACACCAACATGCAATATAACAAAAAATTCAGGAATAGGGAACGTACTCAAATCATGTAAACGCATTATACGGGACGAACGTACTATGGCGCACAAAAAAGCATTGGAAGTGCTTCATCGTACGATAAAAGATTTAAGAGGGAATGAGCAGATCTTCGGCGTAGCACTAATTTTATTGTCCGGTAATTTTAGGCAACCTCTACCAGTTCTACATGTGTTGATGAAATTAATGCATGTCTGAAATCATCATTTCTATGGCGACACGTTCATAAATTGACATTGAAAACCAATATACGTATACAAATATAACGTGATACATCGGCCGAACATTTTGAAAAACAATTGCTGGATATTGGAAATGGGAAAATGATGATTGACGGATCCACACAATGTATCACATTGCCAGCAAACTTTTGTACAATCCCAGCAACAATACACGAATTTATTAGCCACGTTTTTCCTGACATTTCACATAATTACAAAAATCATCATTGGCTCAGTGCCCGTGTTATATTAGCAGCAAAACACGACTTTCCAATGTTTTCAAGCTTCCGAAACTATCCTTGAATTTTCTGTGCGATCATTAGTTGTTGAGATATCGATGACCAAAGGCAAAAAGATCTTTTTTCATTAAAAATCGGATATCTTAGCGAAAAACTGACGTAAAGAGATAAATAAAAAATAAAATTGAAGCTGAAACAATAGGCTATCTGGCCATCGAAAAAATACATAGTTCCATTTTAAAAAGTGGAGTTGATCTTGACGTAGCTTCAGCGCCTCCACCAATAAAAAAAATAGGGTTGTCCAGTATGACGGCCTTGGGAAACATTGAAACTTTTGTCTGAAATATTTTTGGATATGATCAATAGTTTGACTACTATTGCTCTGTAACACTTTACATGCCTCACCCTGCATATATACATGACCGTCGCATATTTGTGTATTTAATATATATGACACACAGCTATGCGACGGTAATCTCTCTCTCCCTCTCTCTCTCGCCTTACCTTGGGATTGTGCGTGCCAAATCGACCATGTCAAAGGGCAGCCTTGAATAATTTGAATATATATTTTGCATCTGATTATAGCAATTACGTCATCCTCATTAGACTTTTCTAAGGTGTCCGCTGTTCGGTAGAACCAACCGGTCGAGGCTAAAGCGCGTTTGAGAGGGCTATAGAAGATTTTGTTTTGTACTTTTAAAGAAAATAAGGAATTCTGTTACTCGTCCCAGTGATGAGATAACATTAACAACTGAAAAAAAATGATCCCATATTTGTAACGCTCTATAACGAGAGCCTTATAACTTACCTACACGAGATTTGTAGAAACTGAACGATTTAATGTAAAATTAAATCAGTAGGAGGATTCGTTCATCGAAATAAATACAAAACGTGTATATTGATTCGATAAGAAGTTGACTAGCGAGCGATCGATTATTAAAAATCAATATTTTCAATGTTGATTTCGATGATATTTTTTTAAAGATTTTTATCGTACCGTGAACTAGTCATATTCTGTTTTAATCAAACCAGCCCGCTTACCTTTAATTAGAATAATCAATAATCATTATGAAGTTTGTTTATAAATTATTAACCGAACAATGTAATAAATCGCGATTAATCAATAACTCGAAAATCGACGATTGGCAATATCGTTCGAAATGTAATTTCATCGTTCTCTGGGACTCGTGGACGAGAGATGACTCCTTCTCAACACCGGTATCACCGCCGAAACCATGGAAACCCTTTTAAGGAGTAGCGAGAATCGCGAATGTGCATCGCGACTCTTGCACACCACTATGTGTTTTCTTTCGATTTCAGGGAACATATGAGAGCTCAAATGAGTCATCGCTTTACACGAGTGGCACTTATCCGATATATATATATATATATATGTATGTATGTATGTATGTATGTATATGTGTATTTTCTATATACGTGTGTACATAAAAGACATTCGACGAAAGTATGTTGGCTGTATCGTTTAATCGAGCCTTTTTAGAACGAACTCTCCCTTCCAAAGATTAAACCCGTTGCTTTTCCATGCTCCGCTTCTAAATAACTATCGCTCATACTCGAGACTATAGAGAAACGTAGAACTCGTACACACTTTTTCTCTCGAATCCACGTGCCATAATATCGTCGCTGTTAAATCCCCCTCCCGAACCCCTTTATGCAGTTTCACTTCCTGCCCGACCTTGTTTCTTGGTTTTTCCATCAAAAGTTTCGAATTTTGATTAGTGGTAAACGATACGTGCGGCTAATTGTCGACCCCGTTGTGTCGTCGCCAACGATTTTGCCATTTGGGCCGCTTACTCGAAACAATTAGTGTGCGTACATGTGCATTAACGTTTTGCAAAAAAAAGAAAAAAACAACCATAAAAAAAATATGCCAGAAGAGGAATCGAGGAGATTTTTCCCCCTCGTATATAGCGAAACAGAAAGCACTTGGAACGAATTCAGTGCAACGGAACGCGTATCGGCGAGGAAGGAGAGAAATCCTTGGGATAATCACTCCGAGCCTTATATGTATTATTTATGTTTATATATACGTATGTACTTCTATGCGAAGTCACGTGTCAAACGTATACGTTTTCATACGCACCGGGGCTTTTATCTCGAAAGAGGAGAATATCGTTGAAACTTATATGCCGGATATATTTCGTTTTATAACGGAAATATTGAGCGTGTTGCCGATTAAATTTCGCGTATTTAAATAAAAGACACGGTGAAAAAAATGACGCGATAAATCGTCGTCTCGCGACAGTAAAATATGGAAAACTCAATTTTGAGAAAAACGATCTTACGTTTTGGAATAGTGCCGATTAAGACGACTCTAAATGGAAATCCAATGAATCACTGCGACATTAGTACATTAATGGCGTTGTACGGGTTAAAAAAATCGCTTTTGAAAGCCGATATAAAATTATCTTGAATAAAACGTTCTATCGTGAAACGAAAATTATAGAGACATAAATATTCGTCGTTCTTTATTATTTGTTATTATTATTAGTGTCCAAAGTATAATCAACAAGTGTTTTTATAATTTTAGTTAAAATTCGCTATGTCCCAAAACTGGAGCAAGTCGCGGCGATAAAACTCCGTATCCTATATCTATGAGTATATTCTGATTCGTTGTTGGTCGACTCACCGCGACGGATACACCTTCTTTGGGCCCGCGCAATTTTTCGCCGCGATATAAACCCGACTGTATACTTTTCTCTTTTCGTTTACCTCTTTTTAAAAATTGTTATAAAGCAATATTGTGTTTCTCTGTCTCCTCGTACTTGTAGGTACCATTATTCCATATATACGCGCGCGTATAAATTGTAGGCGCGCGAGAAGGAATTTCGTTGCACGTGCAACTACGGTTGACACACATATATATACATTTTTCTTTTTATACGACAGAAAGTCCGAGTTAACCGAGATTGGTCAGGTCGGACGGAGCGGCTGTTCGCATAATAATCGAATACGATGTGCGTATATACGCACATCTACTCATACAACGAAATATACGGTTTATATATATATATATATGCATAACTAACAGGTGGAATGGCCTGTCGATGAAACAGTGGTCGAGCGATTGGTGAATTCGAAGCAGAAGTTGCCGTGTAAATGCAGTCCGCTAGTATCCACGAGAGCCACGAAATCGAGCTCGGTCGTCGCCTTGGAACACTACTATCACCCGATCATACTCTCCAGGGCCTAAGATTTCACGTTAGTTTTGATAATCTTCATCTTCTCGGACAGAATTTAATTACAGTTCGAGACCAAAATCGAGCGAGTCCTTAGTCGGCGTTCTTTCGATCTATGCTTTGAGAATTTTCGGATGAAAATGCGTTCGCTCACCAACGGCACGTTCGAGGGGACAGGATATGGCTAATAATAGGTCGAAAGAACGTTCGCGATGTCAAAGACTGACGGCAATTAATTTTTGTGCGAGGGGAGGGGTGCGTAAAAACTAAAATGATAAATGTATTCGTTCAAACCGAATTCGTGGCTCGGTCCAGCCAACCGATGTTGCTTGGCGGGAACACACGTGCTGTTGTTATATATATATATATATATATCTGGGTTTGGGTGTATAGACGTAAGTATACATCTTTTTTGGGTTTTACGGGTTCATAGTTCAAGCTCTCGACCGACACAACAACGACAGTGTGACAAAGCGGCCAGGCGTTTTATGTTGCTACAGCATATCCTTAAATATATATGGGACGTTCCACGTTAATACAACCGACATGCCGCGCACTCTCCAATTTTTATTACAACTGTTAAAACTTTAAAAACGAACCCTTTTTTGTAGACTTTTTTTTGTAAGATTCTATTCGATCATAATGATAATAATGAGTCTATGGTCTATGGTGGCAAATTCCGATCTTTGTCCCGGAACTTAAATTATAACAAACACAGAACAAAGACTCGCTCCATTCTGGGATCTCAAACTCGATATTTAAGGGGTCACGTACAGTTAGAATTTTCAAAAAATCGATTTTTGTTTTTTTACATTTTCTAAAAGTAGCACATTTGAAAAGTATTCTGTGAAAATTTTAGACGAATCCGACTGTTGGGTATGGAGATATGTAACTTTGAACGGAAATTTTTCTTCTGCATGTAAATCGTACTGAAAACTTTGAATGCGTTTTTCTCGAAACTATGTTTTCGAACACGGTGATCACTGTACCTCGGAAACGGCTTTACCGATCGACTTGAAATTTTGCTCACTTTTTCTAGACATAATTGTCCTCCGGATGAACGAAGGATTTTTCTATGCGATTATTATTTTTTTTTTATAGCTGAAAATGTGAGCAAAATTTGGGTCGAAAACACAACTTTGACTTCCAACATCCACCATTTTGTGAAAAATCATAAAATTTTCAAATCCTTCGATCAACCGGAGCATTATGTCATTAACTAATGATCCCTACTTTTATTTTGATTTCGGACGATCCGGTGACGAGCTGCACTGATCACCGCGGAGGACCTTTTTTTTTGGGACCCCTACGTTACGTGCGGTTATGGAAAAATTTCTGCATATTTTGCAATGAAAAAATTGTATTATTTACTTAAAATATATGTCTTTTGTATGGAAAAAGATTTACGATTAATTATTTAAATGTGTCCCCAAAAAAAATTCGCAAAAAACCCCTTTTTTTCGAAGTCCTAACTGTACGTGACCCGTTAATGAAGAATTTTTGCCCATTTGTTGCCGATTTTTTAACTTTGGTCCGATTTCGGTTTTTGTTTCCTTCGAGAAATCATTGTGATAAGCTGACAAAACTTCCATAAACAAATAGCAGCTCCTCTAGGTTTATGAGACCGTTATAAAAAAAAAAATGAGGAAAAGATGCTAGAGGGTGAGTGCAAGTCCCTGGTCTAATTTACCTGGAATTCTCCATATATTATGTATGTATATGTATTTAGTGGACGTGTATGGCACGTACGTACAGTCGATACATACTTACGGGTCTCGTCGTCGTACGGAATGCGCACCGCGGATATATAGTATAAGCCGAAGCAAACCGGCTAGGTACAACGATCGTCGTTCGCGGGTACACAACAATGCCACGGGGGCCAAGCCCTCAAACCGAGAGAGAAAACGCTTCGAGCCGCGCACTATGCATCGTACCAACTTTTTCACTGTATCTATATGCACATACGACTTTACACCATATAGGTATAGGTTCATACACGCGTCGCTATTGTTCCATTATTGTGCAATAAAATGATCGCTGATAAAACGCCTCCACACGATCTGACTTATTGCGGCGAGTAACTTACAGTCCAAGTTTTCACGAATTTCCAATATTTTCTGTCGCGGTTGAATAAATATATATTATATAAGACTTTTTTAAGTTCTTTCTAAGCGTAGAACAAGCATAAAAGATTGGAAATCATTGTCGATCAATATTTTCGAAGATCGTACAGAGACGAAATATCAAAATTATTGTCACTTGTCATATTTTATAATCGTAGACTTTCACCATGATATAACGTACCTACATTCGTTATGTATAGTAGGTACGTTATGAATTTTCACCTTTAACTCGAGTGTTAAAAAAGTTGCCATGTATATTTTTTAAGTAGGTATTTTTCGAGTATACCGACTTCGAGTTTGTCATGAAATTTCTTCGACCGATATAAATTTTTCCCTAGATGGAAATCAGTCGACGCTTAACCGAAAATTGTTCTTGGATCGACCAAGCCCCGACCAACGCCCTCGTTAAATATCAGATAAGGACCCAAGTTCCCGCAGTGATGATTAAGCCTGTATAGTTAGCCTCGACAAGAGAACACTTTAAGTCGAGGAAAAATCTCGCGAATGAAGCTGCGAATGTTTTTTGTCAACACGTGTGTACGTATCCAAAGTTTGATTGAACGTACGATTTCGAAAATATTCAACATTCCATGACTCTGTGCCAATTTATAATTAACAATCATTATACAAAAATTATAAGAATAATACTAGTAGAATAATTTCGGTGAAAATACTGTTTCAAAAATATAAAGCGTCGCTTATGAGAGTCTTTGGGCTATTTCAAGGCAAAAGCGTTACTAACGATTTTCTGAGAATGTAAGATAACAGTGGTAATAACGAAATCAAAACAATAAATAAATGGATAAGAATTCAAATTTAAGAGTAGCTTTTAATTTTGCGATTTATTATTGTTTACCAATATATTGATCAAACTTATCCAGCCATTGTCTTCGTGAAGTCGACAACGTTTGTAGTGTTGGACTGAGGAACGGGCATAAAAAAAGTTCGCGAGGCCACGGTTTGCGAATTATATATATATGACTGGGTAATCGCGTAACAAACGTATGCCATTGGTATCGGAATCTCGCGCAATTTATATGTACGTAACATATAGGCGTCCTCTCGCGCAACTCGGATGATTCCAAATGAGATCGAATTCGAGGGTCGAACAGGAGAAATTCTGGACGTACGCCAGGGCGTACGAGCAAGCGAGGAGAACAAACGTGCATCGAGGCTTGCCAAAATCTCGTTATCTCGTGCAAGTTTTCGCTCTTTGCTCCATGTTTCTCGTCGTCGTATTTTACAATCGAGTACGATAGGCGGCTATATGGAAGAGAAAAAAAATAAGAAAAGAAAATTGCGCGAGCGAGGTGACGCGAGATCGGTAAACGATAAAGCGCCGGAATGATGAACGATCATTCAACAATCATATTATAAATGTTTATTACGAAGAAATAAAAAGTATTAATTATTCTTAATTACGTTAGATTATTGGGACCCGAGTTGTCCTATATAATAGGTAATGTTTAACCAAATGATTTGGAACAATTAACAATAATTCATTATTATTATTTCTTTGTAATTAATGTTATTATTATTATTTGATATTTTTATGTATTTATGCTTAATTTAATTAATTAAGCATAAATTACGGTAATTAGGAAGTCATAAGACGGTCGTGAAATGATTACGCGAAAATTCTGACTCGCTAGTTACATTTCACAGCAATCACGCAAAACCGTTGGCCCGTCGAGACCAACGAGGGGCGTGGTATTCGTTACCACCTGCGCTTTCTTTATTTTTCTTCGATCATTTAAAACCCACTCGATCTTCGCTTCTCCAAATACCAAGCGTAAATTCGAGCTCGCGTTTTCTCGAGATGAGACGAACAAGAAGTGAGAAGGTTGAAAGAAACATTGAGAGGAACAAAAAAGAGTTATATTCCTGGCAATCGACGAAATGTACTTTTTCCTGCAGGGCGTCCGGCCGCACAAATGATCGATCGATTATAGTTTCGAATGGTGCCCGCCGATATATTTTGACAAAACTCGTTTTATCATAATATCACGCGATATATATAGGTAGATTTTTTAAATGCTCCGTCGCGAACCTATCGGGATTTCACGATCCATCTTCCTTTTTTCACTTTATGCGAGCCACTTTCCTACTCGCACTTAATTCACCTAACCTAACTTTCCGGGTGGTTCTCCAGGCAACTTTGTAGGTACCTACATTGTGCCTAGGGTACACTCGCAGCAGTTTCAAATTTTTATGTTCCTACAGGGAATCATCAAGCTCCGGAAGAATAACCTTCCCCCGATGAGCGATTAAATGGGCCAGCCAGCATAGGTAGGTACGGTTAAGGGGTCACCGCACCGAGTATTGGCAGACAGCCGAAAATGCCGCTTAACTCACGCTAATCTTTAGAGTCGCACATGGGTATCTCGTAAAATTGATTGGAAACCTATTTTTTCATCGTAAGTGAAAATTATCAAAATTACGAGCATGCAATTTCAATGAATAACTTAACAAAGTATTGTTAAAAAAGGGAAGATGAAAAAAATAAAATAAAAGAGGAAGAAGACATTACCTGTGCCTTGTTCTGAACCTCGTGTCCCGTTCTCCAGGTATTGATAGCGGGCTGTCGCGGACCTCGTTTATCGAGCAAAAGTTCGCTAGGACATTTTTCAAAAATGAGAACTCTTTCGGCGACGGAGCCCCTCGTGAGAAACGGTCTCACAGGATTATTGCCGGTTCCGGTGGCAGCAGCGGCGCGTATGTGTTGTTTTTGTTGGGTGGTTAATTCCGGATGCGGGACCTGATCGAGTCTCGGCCTGGGCGAATTGACTCTGGGTCCCCATCTCGAGGTAACGAAATCACGCTCGTCCTTCGAGCTCTCTCTCGTATCTTTGCTCGTTTCCGGCTCGAATTTTGTTCTCGTAGCCGAGACGTGCTGTTCGGGTGTATTGAACGCGGTCCCCATCGAAGTCTTTTGTTCCTCGAGCCTCTGCTGAGTCGAGGGATTTTGTTGGGCGGCTCGGTATCTGACTTTGGCATAATCGACGATCGACATCGCCGAAAGATCGTCCTTGGTGTGATTCTTCGTGTCCGCGGGGTTGATAGAATTGATGACGAGGGGCGCGGTGACGATGTTATTGACGAGAATAGCGGAGGTCGGTGTAACGGCGTTACCAACGATTCCAACGTTCGTACCGATCGGACCGTGACCTATGATGATCGGTTTGAACGGGTCGACCTTGGGCTTTTCCTTCTTTATCGCAGGTTTTTGTCTCGCTACGACGGGTACGGTGGTAACGAGCGTTCTGTCGGTCGGCGTTGGCTCTTCGATTATGACCGCGCCGGTTTTCAGAGCGTTTATCAGCCTCTCCTCTTCCCTCGCCACCTCGTCGAGATACGAGTTGAGGTTGTAGTTCGCGCTCGGACTCGTTCTCGAGGCGAGACCGACGCCGTAATTCTCATCCTTGGACGGGGAGGCGAGCTTACCGACCGAGTTTACAGTTGCCGCGCTGGCCGCTCGCCGCGGCTCGCCCATTTTGTTTTTCAACGGCCATGTCGTGAGACCCGAGGTTGAATTATCCGTTACGGAGGTCGCCGACGACGTCTGCGAAGTTATCACCGTGCTAACCGGCCTCTTCTGTTGTACGACGATCTTGGACGGGATTACGTCCGATGGAAAAGTCGTCTCTATCGTTTCGAGAAATATCTCGTTGTGATGGGAGCTGGCCGGTGTTTTCGGCGACAACTGCGGCTTTACGATTTGCGAAGGCTTGTTGGGATAAATCGGCGAGGTCGGCGACGTAAGAACGCTCTTGGCTTGAATCTGAGGCTTGACGACGGACGGCGCCAGCGAGCTCGTCGGAGTTTTGACCGGTGACGTGTGGGGAGTAGAATTTCGCTCGAATTTTTGGAGAGCGAACTGTATGGAGGAGGGAAGATTTTTTGCGGGTGATCTCTGTTTACCGGCGGCCGCTAAACGCGCGCGATCCTCGACGACGAAATTGTTGACCAATTTTTCGAGATTATTGTTGTCGAGACCGGGCGCCTGAGTCAGAATCTCCACGGCGGTTGGACTCGTGGCCGTCGGCGATACACATTTTTTTCCGCTCATTGCGCTCATTGCGCTCATTGCGCTCGTTACGCTCGTCGCCGGTGTCAAAGCGCTGCCGAACTTATCGGCGGCCGTTGCGTTGCTGTGACAATTTAGTATCTCGGTCGGCGCGAGACCGCGACTCTTCCACGTTTGATAAATCGCCTCGGCGTGATCGCTTATCTGCTTAGCGATCGCGGCAATGTCCTCCTCGCCGGAGGACTCGCTCGGAAATTTGCCCCTTAGCTGCTCGTGTTTGGCCGTTGCCGCCATTCTCGTCTCTCGAGACGCGAGTTTCTCTCGCGAATTATCTCGCTGTCGACTGATTTCCTTGTTCCACTGATACGATGCTGGATGATGATAAATTACCTGTTGATAATTGTTTTCCTGATTATAACGACGGTTTGTTTCGCGACTTCGTTGCCGATTCGATCGGGACGCGATCGTCGAACGATCGATCACCAATTCGGCAAATTCGGGGTTATCGCTGATCGGCGAAACGTCCACGGGTATCGCGTAACCGTATTGCACCCCGTGGCAATCGATCTCGTCCCTCGGACAATCGATCCCACCGTCGCTCAACCTTCTCGATCTTAGATCCAGTGTGTCACGCGTACCACGCGTTCTCCACGAGTTTTTCGACGATACGACGTAACGATCGGCGCGCCAAGGGCTTCCTCGACCCTTTGCCGATACGATTCGATCCAAAATATCGATCGTCTCGTTCCGATTATCCTTTTCTTCTTCTTCTTCTTCTTCTTCTTCTTCGCGGGCTGCTGGCATTTCTTAGGCCATTCGGCCCCAATTCCTATAATTATTGTAATTCGTAAATATTTCGAATCTCGAGAATTGACGATCTTTCGAACAACTCGTTCTCGCTGCCAATAGATTCATCTTTGGTCTTTGAATTCTTATTATTCTTATTTTTCTTTGAGATTTACTTTTTTATTATCGTTTTGAAAACGCTTATTATTATTATTATTATTATTATTATTATTATTATTATTATTATTATTATTATTATATCGAACGATTATTCCTATCTTTATAATATGTATTTACATTTTAGGGATTCTCGGTGTTCCGGCCGCTCTGATTTTCCGTGTTTCGACGTTAAAGAAAGAAGGCTAATTTTCTACGCGATATTGCGAGCTACGCAACTCTCGTGACCTTTTCGACGGAAAAAAAAACATCACTTTTCATCCGTTTTTCTTCTCTTCTTGTTTTCTAGCACGCGCTTACGAATACCACCGGTCGATTATTAGCACTTTCTTTTACACCTTGATAATTATCACCGCAACAACGTTTTCTCCTTCATACTATACGCGTATAGTATGTATTCCTTCACAATACGCAATGCACTATAGAGAGCTTGTTTCTTTCCTCCGTCAACAATCGTCGAACCTCGCCGATTCTATACATAACTCACTGTTTTTGTTGCCGTTGCGCGCGGCAATTAAATATCCCATTGGCGAGGAACCTCCTTGTTGAGTATTTGCTTCTTTCTCTGTCGATGATCCTGACGGTTTTAATAATCCATGGTTCGATCTGAAAGAAAAATGAAATTTTCGATGAGTTTGATGATTGACCGAAACTCGACTCCCCCGTCCATGTATTTTCGTTCTTTGGCGTTGACATTCACGAATATTAATCTACATGGTCGATAAACACCGTCCAGTGAGGAGGTCCTTCATTTTGACAAATTTTCCAACTGAACATTGAATTTTTTTCCAAACTTTCTGGTGCACGGAAGAAAGGTCTTTTACGGTAACAAAGTAATAAGTACTCGTTACGTTACGAAAATCTGTACCTATAATTCTATGAAAACTATAGAAACAACGCTTACTTACTAGAAAAATTTTGTTTACTATCGTGGAAAGAATGTTTTTTTCCCTGAAGACTTAAAAAAATGTATTTCGTGTAATTTAATGTGTTATTACTTTATAAATCAAATATATATAAATAAATGAAGCTTATAGCGTTTTGCGCTCACACATTTTTCGTAGATATCCTAATTTGTACTCGAGGTATGTCATTTTTTATCATAAATGTACTTCGTATATTTCTATATTTATTTTGTCACTAATAACATGTCGAGAATTCGTTTTTTTTCAAGTTATTCGAGTGTCGATCAAATCCTCGGGTTACTTAGAATGTTGGTTGAATACGTTGATAGGTTTCCTCTATATTGGATTTATACGTTCATTCGCATAATTTCGTCACGCATAAACATTTTTAAAACAGAACACAAGATTCGTCAACATTTCCACTTTCACCAAGATTCGAGATTATTCTTAAAAATCAACTCGTTAATCAGTGCAATAGTAAACAAAAAGACGTTACCAGGAATCGCGCACTTTCACTCGAAATTATACGTGCACGCGCGGAAAACAAATTGAACATGACCGACGCGATGCCCGATCGGCAAAAAACCCCATGACGATAAAAGAAAAAATAATAACAAACGAAATAAAAAAAATAATAAAAAACAATAAAAAAAACTCTACAGTGTACGAATGCGAAGGAACTGAAAGGCGCGTGAATGGAACCTCGAAGAGAAGTCACGTTTCCTGTATCACGTGTCCGTCCGTGTCACTGTACTCCGATCCCAGACGCACACAGCTTTTCTCCTTTGTTTCGTTTCCTCTTTTCGTATAGTGCTTATATATATACACACACAGTTGACGTGTACGGTACGAGACACATATTCGCCTATACATATATATGTCGTTCGTCCGCATATTTTCTAAGCTCTTTGCGTGTCTTTCTCCGATCTTTCTTCCAAGCTATTTTCGTCCTCGGATCCAGTAAGTACAGACAGACGGAGCGTGGCACACGAAGAGACGAAACGTAAAGCCGAAGCGGAGGAGAAGCTTTCGGCAGCTCGTGGTTATTCTCCGAGCTCGATTCCGTCGACCGAGGCAAAAACCTCGGTCTCTCTACGAAAATCGATCGATTGCCAAAACGATCCGATTTCACGATGCGAATAAATGCAAACTCATCGGACGAATCGCGTCCCATGAGTTTTCATTGCCACTTTGAAACTCATAATCGTTCGATCAATTTGGGATCGAAATTTGAACAACGCGAGGGTCCCTTCGATCGTCGATGATCGATACACGTCGGCGTTTAAATTCCGATCGTTCGAGCGAAGAAGTTAACGACGCGACGGAATTTAATGAAAAAATTAGTGAAAAATAAGTTTGTTAAAAATATAAGTTTGTTTCGCGATGATGATATACCTACGGTTTTCCAAAAATGTAAAAGTGTATGGTAAAATATTGTTTTGAGTACGCGACTGGGACAAGTTGCGGGGGGCTCCAATATTGCTACGATAATTTGCGAAAAGAAAAGTGTTTAAAGAGAGGTAGGTAGGTACGTGGTAGTCGGCGCTACGAACTTAGGTTTCTCGTCTGTCTTACAATTAGTGACGCGCAACAAAAATAATGGGTTTTCACCGACTTGAACATATTCAATTTTTCACTACTTTTCGAAATTGACTACAACCTACATTCAAATAAGATTAAATATTCACTACAATAAGATTAAATATTCACGAATCGACGTAGATGGGTATCCAATCGAATCATAGTCGAGCGACATTCGGTGGACGCCGAGAAGCGGTTTCGACGCCCGACTGTAAGCCCATCTCACAATCGGCCTCGGAACGACTGGTGGAGATGATATCGTAGTTTTCGAGTGGGTAAGTACTTACTGGTGATACGAAATTGGAACTATTTGGTGTCGTTTGCATTTCCGGAATCCCCCCTCTCCTCACGCCGACTTTAATATAGACGGCCCTCGCGTCAAAACAGTATTTCACTTATCGAGGCGAAAACCACAGTGGTTCAACGATTTACGAATCCGATCGTACGCGATTTTCCAGACCGATGGGATCGTTCCTACATGGATCCATACCATTGACCCCGTGCGGTTGAATCAATTGCGTCGCTCGCGTGACCGACTCGCGACAACGTTGTCGCCGCGGTACGATCCGCGTGCCAAGGATCTAACAACCACGCTTCATTAGCAACGTAAACATTCGGACTCTTTACGCATCGTACCGGGGACTGAGCAAAAATAGAAAAAAAAAACAGCGTGACGCAATCTATCGCCATCTTGCATCTCTCTCGTGTCTCAACCGGTCGAATAATTGTTCTATCGATCGATTTAAACGGAAACCTGGGGGGAAAAACGTGTTTTAAAGCTCCTACGTTTGAGACTCGAGTAAAAAAGCATGCGATGATTCTTGGCTCTCGTACAAATTGTCCGCTAGAGAACGTCCTTTTTATTTCCAATTTTGTTTTCACTCGCGAACGCAACCGGTGAACCGGCTTTGACGATTGTCCGTGCCCATCGTGGTGGATCTTCGGTTCCGCACCGAAGTAATCGAAGCGACTAATGAACGACGCTTATTTATACACGGGCGGCTATGTATCGCGATGAAAAAATAATAATAAAAAAACGTTAAAAAATAAACGATTTAAGCGCATGATCGCTTTTCCGAGTAAGAAGAACGATGCACAGCCGATCACATCGAGTCTCGATGTGTGCGACTATATTGCACGTACGTGCACGTAAACGTATGTGTGCACAGCTTAATTATAGATGTGTGTGAGTACCTACGCGCGTACGCGCCCGTTGAAAAGAGACGGAACGAGAGTGAAAGAGAGAGAGAGAGAGCAGAGAGAGATAGATAGATAGAACCTTCTATTCTACCTATCGAGTAACTCGGTCGCCTGCCTTTGCGGTCTTGCATCGTTAGAATATATGAGCGGCTTGCAAGTTTCTCTAAAAATAGCGTTGAGCGCCGCCCGTTGCGCCGATACGTACCTACATGTACATATGTACGCACACGTACACATTTAATACATACACATATATATGTATCGAGAACGATGCATGATAATTTTCAGTGCTTAGGGAAAGGACACCTGATTATTGCTTCCACGACTAGTAACATCGAACCTCCATAATGCGAGATTATGCATTCTTTTTGTTTGTTTGTCATTTATCAAAAAAGTCACTCGGCCTGTATTCTGGTTATCGCGACCCCGACACCGACACAGTCGTGTGGCTTTTCGTCTACTGTGTATATATATATATATAAATGCATAGGTGCTCGTGTGTATTAGTAATCGAAACGCCGATAGGCAGTACCTCGCTTCCGCGAAAAGCGAGAGTGTTGCCCGATCATATGGGAGTGCCGAAAGCTTCGACACGCTCCATAAATGCGCGTTCGGTGGAACGTATCTGTACCGAGACACTATATCCTATCCTTGTTTTTCGTTCGTTAATACTCGAACGATAAAATACTAAAACTTTTTGATAATCACGTTTTTACGGCGAATGAGATTTTTCGTGAGAATATTTTTTCATCGTTTAACGAAGCGGTATTATTAATTATGAAATAACAAATTAGAATGCTTTCGATGAACGAGTCAACGTTACTTTCGTCCGTTTAAATCGTTCGAATTTTATTTCATCCGGTCGCAAATGAGTAATCCACGATTACGATGATTTTTCAATTTGTTCTCGTATCATCGAATAACGTTTAAACGCTTGGTAATCGAATGCACTTGGACTGCACTCACCGGTTGAATATTTCGTATCCATTGTTATTCGGTTTGTATATCTCGTCATGATTTTTCTTGTCGTCTTTTAAGTAGAATTAGCGAAGATAATCAGTTCTCTTCACTTTTATGAAACGTCTATTATGATTTATTATATTCCTATAGATTTTTCTTGGCTCGTGGATAATATATATTTTGTATTCCCTCTATGGACGGGATATTACAGCACACGATTGTGACACCCGCGATCGCGAGATGCGCGCACCACGAGAGCGCGACATTGACTGAGGAGCGTGGGGAGTGCGGCGGCAGAGTCGTGCGCGGCAGCGAGCGTGGAGGCGTACGTACATATACGTATACATATATTGGTAGTTGACCGTTCACCCACACAGCCTCTACAGTCGGGGAACGCATGCGGCAACTCCGACAATTCCATTGCCACTGCTGCCCATACCAAATATTTCAACTCCGGAAAAAATATCGTCGATTCATTAGCAAACTTTTTTGTTTATATTCTTGCAATATTCACAGCCGCGCACGCGGTACGACGCGTAAAGTAGTTTTTAAAACCGGCGAAATGGCTTCTTAGACTAATTTTGTAAGAAAAATACGATCAACTTGTGGGAAATATAGTTATCGGTTTATCGATCGGCGTTTCGGGAATAATGACACAATAACCATGGTAAATAGAACGTTGAAACTTTCGTCCGAAACTTTTTATTTTTTTTTGTTCTCGAGGGATTCCGCCGATTCGACATTTACACAATGCTCGGTCGCTCGATTCCGTTTCTCGAAAAGTTTCGTCCTTGAGAAAGCAGCTTTTTCGATCGTTTAACTTCATCTCGGACGAAAACTTTGAGAACGCAACGAAATAACGAGGAGACGAAATTAATTTACGGATTACGAGAAGAAACTGGCGGTCGGCGTTGGTTCGAACCGAGTTGAAGAGTCGCGTATTTCCAATTCACGAGCACAAAATCAGTTATATGAGTCCCGAAAAAAAGTTTTAATGAATAAAAAAGAAACGAATCGTCAATCGGAACGAACTTGGCTAATCGAGTCTAATCTTTTTTCGATTAAACCTTGCACTCGAATGAAACCTCTCGTCGAATGTTCCATGTATATATTAGTACGTAAAATTTAATTTAAAACAGTTAAACTTGATTAGTAAAGTTTGGCCTAAATAATCTTTCTTTTTTTCTAATCCTTTATATTTTGTATTGTTTTCGTTGAACTAAACTCTGCTTACATGGATGTATAGCGTGTGCCGTAAGGTACCCGCGCGAGAGTGTAGGCAAGGGTACTAAAGGAGAGACCGGGCGAACCGATGGGGGACCACAGAGAGCTCCGGAGAGAGGAAGCAGCACTCTCGCCGGATTTATTTCTGGATGAGAAGACTGACTTACGCCGTCGTTATAAGTCTTTTTTTCTCTTCCTTTTCTCTTTCTCTCTCTCTCTCTCTCTCTCTTTCGCTCTCGCTATTTCTCTCGTGCTCCTGTGGCTTTCTCGCCGTCTCGTTGAGCTCTTATATTATGGTACACCGGCGCGTCGCGTCTCACGAAGCTTCTCTTCGGCGCGGCGCCCAGCGGTGTGTCACTCTCTCGCTCTTTCTCTTCATCTCTCTCTTGTATACGCACATGCATATATAGTACAGTTAAGTATGGACGACGACGAGCGTCGCGACGTTACTGCGATATAAGCTTGACTAGATTGCCGTACGGGCTTTTATCATGCGGCTCGTCCGTGCGTATGTGTGTATACATTTATATTCTAGACACAAAGATATTTCTCGGAAGATCTCTAAACGAAGCGACCACGTTTCGTACGGTAATTAATTTGTACCGTGATATCACGCATAGGTCATTTCTTAGATAGTAGTTTATATTCTTTATTTCGAATGATTTGTGCGCATTGCGATCGAGGCATCAATTTTATACGGATTTAGGCGGCGATGAGCAGTGGCATAATGTAACAAAGATTTTTCATCCGCGTCACACGTGCCGTATATAAGATCTATATGTGCATATGTGTGTGTGTGTGTGTGTGTGTGTGTGTGTGTGTGTGTGTGTGTGTGTGTGTGTGTGTGTGTGTGTCTAGAGTTCTTACATGTGGTGTACAAAGGTTATCGAGCCCGAGGAAAACGTGCGCTTGTTCGGATCGCGAACTCTGCCAGACCCTGTCAGGCAGTCGATAATTAATACGATGAGAAATCTTCGAGTTTCGCTATATAATATATATATATACAGGCTGTCCCATTTCAATTCATCGATGAAAATAAGTCGAGAAAATAAGGTTATACGAAAAAACCGTTTCCCATGGAAGTTTTTTTTGTGATTTCGAGAGGGACACAGGTTGTGATGGTCATGAGATGGACATCGTTGGTTTTTTTTTAAAATGGCAACTTATAATTTTTCCTTCATCACGTTGTTGTAAACGCTCAATAATAACTGAGTGAATGCACTTTGAATTTGAGAGACTGAAAGCGTCAGCTGTATTAGTAAGTACGACACAAGATGTACCGAGTGGAGGTAGCACGGTCGCATTTTGGAGTTCGGGTTGTCCCTGTTGCGGTTTTGATCCTACTTTTAAACCCTGTTCCATCGCTGATTAGTCGCTGCTAATTGAGTAATGCTAAAGGAGGCCGTAGGTTTTCAGTGGCATATGTTGGGTCCGAGGGTGGTTTAACGGTTAACTATACGCCATCCTCCACCCCTCGACAGCGAAGGGCGTACCTTATAAGTACTATTTAGAAAAATTCATAGTTACACGACGTACCTCCGTCGTTGTCGAGGTTAGAAACATTTCTTTTTTTCGTTGCATTCGTCTTGCTCCCGACTACGATGTGATGAAGGAACAATTATAGGTTCCATATGAAAAAACCGACGATGACCATTGTATGACCCCATTGAAATCATACACTTTCGTGGAAAACATTTTTTTCGTGCGAACTCATTTTCTTAACTTGTTTCCATCGATAAATTAAAATAGGACGTCCTGTATGTATAATATACATATCGTCTTATAGTATTAATCGAATGAATGAGATAGTTAATTCGACTCGATATATAGAGCCAGCGGTAAAATTGATCGAGGTACAAAGTACTGTCGCGGAATAAAACGATATATATGTATATACAGGGTGTTTCTTTTATCGCTGCGACCCGAAATAACTCGGTAATTATCGACGTCGCAAAAAAATGTTCAACAAAACAAGAGTTGTATGGTGTGGAGAGGGCCATCAAATGCGACCATTTTTTTATTTCGCTGGAGGCGTTTACGCACAGTGAAGGTCACCTTCACTTTTTTAAATGGCATGGTACAATTTTTTCAACTATCTTGTAGAGCATCTCAAGCCGCATAAAACATTGGGGGGTCAAAGTCATTCAGGGTCAGTATCGACGATACAAATCTAAATATCTCGCATTAGTACCAAATATTTGGTAGTCTTATAAACATTGGTGGAGGGTGGCCTACTCGATCACCGGACTTAACTCCACTCGATTTTTATTTATGGGGGACGTTGAAGGATAAAATTTATCAAGATATGCTCACAACACCGGAGAACGTGTAAGAACGCATCATTAATGCGTGTAACAGCATCACTCCAGAAAGCATTCTACGATTGAAACAGTGTCTGACTGTCCGACTGCACAAATGTTTGGAGGCTGGTGGAGGTAATTTTGAACATCTATTGAAATAAAATATTTTTGGGTAATTTCAGCTCGGATCACTACCAAATGTTTATAAGACTACCAAATATTTGGTACTGATCCGAGATATTTAGATTTGTATCATCGATACTGGCCTTGAATGACCTTGAACGACTTTGACCCCCTAATGTTGTTTTTGCGGCTTGAGGTGCTCTACGAGCTGGTTAAAAAAGATGTACCATTCCATTTAAAAAAGTTAAGGCGACCTTCACTGTGCGTAAACGCCTCCACCGAACAAAAAATGGTCGCATTAGACGGCCCCCTCCACACCGTACAACTTTTGTTTGGAACATTTTTTGTGACGTCGATAAGTACCGAGTTATTTCGTGTGGCAGCGATAAAAGAAACACCCTGTATAGACGTAAATGAAGAAAGGAGGCATCCACTCGACGTCTCGTAATTAAAAAATTATATATTATGTATCAAAGCGTTGAGTGTAATAGCGATGGAGTTATTTATTCGCGAAAGTGAATGGAACGATGATACTCGACGTAATGTGTACAGTCTCGTCCAAGATAAGTGACGGATCAATAACAGACGGGAGAAAAAAAATCATGAATTTTCAGTATATGTTCTTCTGTAAAGAGATGTCGCCGCATTTGCAAGGATGGAAAAAATAGCGGTTAACCGAATGGAACGCAATATTAAGAAAATAATATTTTTCTACTCTCTACGTTTCAATCGTAATATATAATAAAAGTTGCATATTTTCTTTTCAATGTACGAGTCATGAAATAATTTAAAAACTGATTTTTCTTGTGATCTAAAGGAAATTGTGATTCCGCCATTGCCCTTGCCCGCTGGGTAAAATAGCGAATGGGCTGAGGGAAATGGCGGAATACATGGCCATAATTCGAACGCAATCTTTAACCGTAACTACGTCAAACTGTTCGATAAGGTCAACGGCATTATAGTTATAAAGTCGATCGAGATTACCTTGCAATGTCGGCGTTTACTTTGTGATGAAAATAATGCCAAATTACACGCGAAATAAAAGGTGAAAGTAAAGACGAAGCCAGCAGCCAAAGTTCGTTTTGTTAGGCAAACTTATTTCCAATGTTCGTAAATTTTGTACACCTTTTTTTTAAATGAAATATACATTGAACATTATAAAAAATGATCGAAGTTTATAAATCGTATCAAGCAATTGATTGGAGACAATGGTTTTTTTTAAAATTAAAATCATTTTCTGAGTCTATAAATTTTAACGCTGCTAAAAACATAAAGTGTATTCGATGAATCGGGTTAATAGAAAGCTAAATATATCACAATTAAAAAAAAAGGTTTCCTGAACATTTGGCAAGTCAATAAATGTAATTGAAATCCTTGTTGAAAATCTTATCATCGTTACCAGCATTACTTCCGATTAATATTCTTAATATCTGCGATACAATTGATTGTTCTTTTCAAATTTTCATCCAACGGATCTTATGAATGTGCCTATACCCGTGAAGTATCCTCAAAAAGATGTTGAGTGCGAGCATTGTACATTTCCGGAGTCTTTCATAATGAATGACGAAACTCCATTTTCTCAAATACATGCAATGCAAAAGACGCGGTGTGGTAGATTGAAATTACACGTAATAAAGAAAAAGCGCGAGGCTACGTTTAAATTACACGCATAAAAACAAAAGATTTTTCGCCTAATAACGCTGCGTGGTTAATTTTGTTTTCCTAATTTGCTTGGCCTCGGGCTTCGATGTAAGTAAATTTTAAACGAGCTAAAAACACCACTATCTCGCCACAGTGCCCATTAGAGAGGGAGGGAGAGTCTCGTAGAGGGAAAGATGCTCACACACACACTCTCTCAATTTCTCTCGTATAACGATTTGGGAGCACCCAATTTCCGTGATGAGGGAATATCGGGTTGTTTCCGGAGTATATCACACCGACTTGAGAACATCGCCCCTCCTTCCCCGGTTACGATGACGATAACAATAATAATAATCGTTATTATGATATACCGCGATTACACGTGCGTGCTCGCCACTCGCCTCGCCACTCGCCTCGCCACTCGCCTCGCCACTCGCCTCACCACTCGCCTCGCCACTCGCCACTCGACTCGAAACTCGCAACTCGCCTCGCTACTCGCCTCGCGTTTCGACTCCACTCGACGAAATGTTTGGCCAAATGTTCGTGTGGTCGATCCATATTTCGTTTTGTGTTAAAAAAACGTGTCGGCTTGTAGCGCGTTTGTGTTTTAAATGAGCGACGCGAGCGTTGCGAGGCGCGAGACAAGCGGCGAGGCGTGTGGCGAGCACGCATGTGTAATCGCGATGATAGATAGTCGATGAGGCACGCGAACAGGCGAAAGAGATAACGCGCTGTGATCCGACAGGCTTTCGTAGTGCATCGATTAGGATACCTTCTATCGATATACCTATACATAAGTATACTTTTACAATTAGGCCCCCCATATTACTGGTATTTGCGTCATACCTTTCAAATAGGACACCCGGTATATGTTGATAATTTGTAACGAGCCAGCCGGTGTATAAGCCAATTCCCTTTAAACGCGACACTCGATATACGTTCGTCCGTTTCAAACGGGAATTCCTCGTGTAGCATTCGTCTCTTTTCAAATACGACACCCGGTATACATTTATCCGTTTAAACGAGGACACCCGGTATATAATTAATCTCTTTTCAAATACGACACCCGGTATACGTTTATCCCTTTTTACCAAGATACCCGGTATATGCTGTATTGATTTTAATCGGGTCACCCGGTATACGCTTTGTTCCTTTGAAATACGATAACCGGTATACCTTTGATCTTTAAATTGGGCTCCCGGTATTCTCCCACTTCTCTTCTTATACACGGTGGCAATGGTGAAATCTTCCGATGTATGTTATGTAAATGTAAAAGAAATTTCTCGATTTTTACCACCCGAACACGTGGCAAGATTTTTGAACAGGACAGAAAAAAATTGAAGGTCCCGAAAGCGGAAACTTCCTTCCTCTTATTTATTTCCAATTAAAGAACATTTGTTTGTACTCGTCCTGCCGATTTCTATAAGAATGATAAAAAAAAAAAATCGTGCGGTGGGCGTTGCGATGAAACATTTTTTTTTTAAAGTGATGTAACCGTCACTTTTTCCTCATCGATCCAACCTCTCTTAGAATTACCCCGTACTAGCTACACGTCGATCGATATTCGCACTGGTTTTTAAAAAAATGTGAGAACGAGAGGAGCTACTGTGGAACGTGAGCTTATCAGCCACCGGACAAGCACATTGTCACGCTGGGATGAGCGTCGACGATTTTACTATATCGCTCCACGTCTATATATACACATCAGCTTTTCTCTATCCATCCAACCCCTTTTGTCAGATATTTCAGGAGCCTCCTATATATCCAACAATAGCTCTCACGCTCTTCTCGCTGGACCGGCTCGCGACTCTCGTTACTTTTATTTCTCGCGCGCGAAAATCATGAACTACGAACTAACGTACCGTCCCTGTCTCTCTACTGCTTATACCCCTACAGTACCTAACGCGAAGCAGCGCGGTATAATATATCGCGGGAGCTCAGCGTTTTCTCAATGAAAAATACACGAGAGGAATTAAAATTTGGCCAAGAACCAAATTGCTACGTGTTATTTCCGTGTACATTTTTCATATTTTTCTCCTTTCGTTCAAGGGTTGAATTATTTAAAGAAGATCGACGTAGCCGACATTTTGATAGTAGAGATGCGGTTACCATTCGGGTGAATTTTGCGATGAAATTACTATAAATATTCTCTCGTAAAAGTGAAAATTACCAATCGCAATTATAATAAACTTTAGTATAATATATAATATATATTTAAGTATATAATAATTAAAATAATTAACCGCAATAATTAGTTTGATTACGATTTTCACGCTATCGTGATAATTGACCGTTAGTATCTATAAGAGATAATTATTTATTTTTATTTCGTTACGGAACGGTTGCTCTTTGCCACATTCGTGATAATTAATGAATTGACATAGATAGAAATGTAAGAATATGAATGAAAATCTCATTGCCGAAAATCAAATAAAATAAGCGGCCCAATTACATTACACAAATATTGTATGGTAATTGGAGCGGCAGTGTATAAAGCCAAAAGGCGATACGTAGAATAAAAAATCATCCACATTCCACGTTATAAATATACAAATAATAATAATTGAAATAATGTAGGTACAGTCTATCTCGATAATTGGTCGGAATGATTAATGATAATTATTCATTTTTATTTCACTGCGGAACGGTAACCGCTTACCATATTTTTTATAACCGGTCAATTATCACATGCAAACATATAAAAATACAAAATTGACAATCTTATTGACGAAAAAATCAAATTAATCATTCAATTACATTATAAAAACCAAAATAATAATTGAAATAATTTAGACCAATAACATTTTTAATCATAACTCTTACAATTAGTCTGTGACGATTATTAGTCGTAACTACTAATGATAATTAGTGATTGGCATTGCTTTGCGGAATAATATATCTTTACCAGGTTCGCGATAACGAGACAATTGCCACACGTACACACGTATATAAAGATACGAATAAAAATCGAATCGCTAAAAAACAAATAACATTCCAATTACAATTGGAGCGTTAATTTATAAAAACAAAAGAAATATTAATATCAAAAGCGTTGAATTGGCGTTAATTATTGGTTTAATTATAATTTTTAGTGCCTAGGGATAATTGGTCTCCGATATATTAGTGATAATTATAAAATAGTAACTCTTCGACCCGTTGGCAATTATCGCGATAACGAGTCAATTGCCAAGTATAAACACGTAGATACAGATAGAAATGAAAATCTCGCTCGACGAAATCGGCGATCGTTTCGCGACGCTCACACCGATAAACAAAACAGCGACCGAAGCCGGAACGAGAGAGTCACTTTTCGAGGAGTTTCACTTCCATACTATGGCATTCACGTTTGCTACCTATTAGTTTCAACTGGAGTTCGGCCAAACGAGACGCCCGTCAGGTAATTAAGATTGGCGTCCACGTATATAATGATACCAACGAGGGTATCGCGAAGGCCTATTCCAGTTGGTTACTACACGCGCTCTTGTTACGTCGCATTCTTGTTTCATACAATCCCATTTATACCAGACATCGCTGGACTTTCGGAACGAGGTACGCGTTCGTATATATTACCTGCTTATATTAATATCGTCGATGCGCATCCTGTACATACGTGCATCGACGACGCGTCCAACCCAGGTTTGTATCGTTATTAGTCGAGATCGCGCCCGATGCGTCCTACACCCCATCGGTGACTTATAATTTCGCTAATGCACGTGCGTTCTCCTTCGTATTTTTCTTCTTCTTCCCCCTCGTTTCTTCTTTTCTTCTTCAATTTTCTTCCAACGTATATTTTACGAACGAGGCCGTTACGCTCGATCTACCCACGTTGCCTCTCGAGACTCTAATCGGTTTCTAATTACGGCGTGAAACTCAAATGCTAGTTCGCGAGATTCGATGAATAATGGTGATGCGTAAGAGGAAAACAAAAAATTGAGGCAACTGTAATGGGCGGAGAAGAATTTTTTCAAACTTCGACGATAATTATGTGAATGACAATTTTATTATTACTAATTGTAAGTAAACAAATTTGTTAAACTCTGAATACTCATCGAGGTAGCTCCGTTACTCTCGAAGGCTCAATATTGTATTTGAAAAAAATGGCATTTTTTTAAATTGAATTGCCGATACACCAAATACTTGTCGAATCGTCGAGTGATGATTTATTGTTTCAGAAAATTGTTAATTTTTCCTGATGACGTCAGTCAAAATTTCTCTTATATAGAACTGGGTTAAAAAATTACCAGCTTTGGTGTTGACATAGACGAGAATCGATTGAATGATTCGTATTTCATAAAATTTTCAATTTTATGAATAGGTATTGAAATATTTTGAAAAAAGCGCGTACTTGCCATACTTTCGTAAAGTTACAACGACCGACTTGATCTTTGCTATATATACCTAGTGAAGAGACTAGCAATATGGGATATTGAATTTTTACCACAATCTATTCGAGGCTTCGTACTGTATCGAATATGTAGTTTTTTGAAAATTGTAGATTCGAAAGAAACGTCGATCGTAATTACTGGTATTTTTCAAAGCTTTCCATTTTTTTTTTTATGAAAAAAGACAAGCCATTAATTTTATATCCGTTCAAATTGTCGTAGCCCTAGCTCGAATGGATTTCCACCAAGAAAGAAAACAAGATTACGTTAAAAAAAAATTCTCTCGTCTGTGACCGTGTACTTTACAATCGTCGATCGCCCCAGCGCTTTCCGGCTTTGTCGCTTCGGTTAAGCTATCCTCATTCCACGTAGATCAACGAAACGAACGTTTTAAAGTTTTACGAGCGTCTTCCCTGGCACTGTTCGTGCCCACGGAGAAGTCTACGACCGTGGAGAAAATGTATTTTTTTCTTTCTTTTATTTAAGTTCAGATAGGTTCCCAACAAGGGCGCCCGTGTGACCCAGTAACGTTAGAAAAGTCTACGGCGTGCGTCCCGTTTGTTCGCGATAAGAAAGTGCGCGTCCAAACGCCGGCGTAAAACAAACGGGAATTCTAAATTGTTCGGCTTTTGCCTCAACAATTGCACTTGCGATTCGTATTATAATTATTAATTGTACAGTATTTGTATTGCGCGCGTGTTTCGTATCGCGACACTGGATACCCGCGCATAATTAGATACAATGCGGCATTCGTATTATTATTATAATTATCACTCGAGAGATTCTTTTTCAATAATTACGTGTATAGGATTGGTTGCCAATAACAAAAAAGACAACATTTTTCGTATGTTTTTTATGAAATAATTAGCGACTTCTCAAAGGTTTTTCATCGAGATTCTCCAAATGGTTAAGAATAATTTAATATCATTATTATTCTGTAACGAAATCAAATATATATAGGTATATATATTTGTTTACTATGATTAGATTAGTGTTTACATAAAGTGTTATTGGTGGCTCTTTTGTGTCGCGCTCGTTCCAAACGTTCGTACGTCCCATTTCGAAGGCGAAAGGGATAATGAAGCGCGGCTCGAAATACCATTACCTTATATATATCTACGATATTCGTGACAACACATATAAATGATCTATACTGGGTGTCCCTGCAAGTAAAGACCAAACGAAGCAGGCTGATAAAGGTCATTTTCAAGCATTTTAACCCAATGAATGCCGGTCTGATTTTTGATGGTTCAAAAATTATGATAAACTTGCAATTTTCTTTAAAAATTGGCGTAGTCCATACAAAATAAAAGATATTAAAGATAATAACAATCATAAAAACTAAAAAAAAACTAATTTTAATCGCTGTGTCAGTGCAACTTTCATTTCCAGCCGTTTTTTGAGGTATCTAGATATATTCCCTATAAGTAGTATTCACATGAAAATATAGGAAGGGCGGGAAAGAAAGGGAAAAGAATTGGCTATGCAGGATTTGTAAGAAAAAAAACGAGACGTTGGAGCATTTATTGGTATGCACAAAAAGCTGGGAGGTGGTTACAGAGAAAGCAAGAAAAGCAGTAGAAGAGTGGACGAAAGAGATGGATATATTGAAAATAAAGGGGGAAATATTAAACATGTTATGGGGAAAAATACAAGAAGATATTTATGAGTATTATGGAGAAAGAGAAGAAGTGCGGAGAAAGAAATGTAGGGAGAAAGCAGAAATTTAAGATTAGATGTAAGATTTTGTAAAAAAAACTTTTGTAACAAATTGTGCAAATAAAACTACCTAATAATAATAATTACATGAAGCTATAGTAAGAATATGTCAAATAAGAAAAGCGATACGATCGTATCGATTCAAGAAAAAAAACATTCGGTTTTTAAACGATTCTCACGGGGAAACAAGTAGGTTCCTACTACGAAAAATTAAACATATATATGAAAAAAAATGTTCCCGTTTATCGGAGATTTTAACGCGATATGAATCGTTGAATCTTTTTCAATAATGGAAAAGCTATGAATTTGTGTTTTCACGAATGTCATTGATCAATGGCTGAATTATTCAACTTTTAATTGTTCAGTTACCGACGGCACGATTAATGATTTATTTATGGTCCCCGAGCATTGGTCAGCTGTTCGAGAATACCTTCTAGTGAGGTGACGAACCAAAAGTAAATTAAAATCAAGTAAAATAAAATTTGTTAAAGATCGCGTTGTTGTTTGCATGAATGATAATTGTTTGAACCGTTAAAAATCGGACCGGCATTCACAGGGTTCAAAATGTTTGGAACGAGGTTCTCTATCGTTATGTTTCGTTTGATCCTCACTTCCAGGGCCACCTTGTATATATACAATTTGTATAAGTGTTGCGATGAATAACGTAGGAAGATCGCGAGGGCCGATGTACGAGAAAAGCCAACGCATAATAGAGAAGTTGAATCGCGTGTCCATTATCCGTGTCGTCTCACGAGTATAGAGAGAAGGCGATTCGTTTCGGGCGATCGCTCGGTCCGACGCGTACCTTCGCATCATCGCACGAGAACTGAGAGATATTGAGATGGAAAAGGCGTTTTGTCGAAGGTTGTCGCTACACAACATCGGCTGCTACTTCTGTATCATTTATATATATATATATCGTCACCTTCTGGAACGAGACGTATGAATGGACCAGACCCTGCGATACATACCTAGTCAGCTGGGAAAGTTCAACGAAGCGAATAAATCTCGTCTCCCGGCAATTATCTCGGAAGCAATATAACAATTAATAACAGATTCGTATCTCACTGAGAAATCTGCGCAGGGACCTCGGATCAGTCGGCAAATCGATTGAAAATTCCCCCGTGGCATTTTCTACCGACGAATTTGTCTACAATCGATTTACTGTTTGATCAGTGATTTGTTTGTCCGCGCGTAAAGAAATATCTCCTCGGAGATTTGTTTTATTTTTACGATGTATTTTTCTATATCGATGAGTATCGATTCATTTCTGTTTTTTATTAATACGAAGGGTACGGCGTTATTCGACTGTACTCGACGATGAATATCGCGAGGCATTTATAAAATTATTTATTTCGTTGATAAAATTAAAGCCCATGAGGTAAAAACTTTGACGTGGCTCAAATTTTTATCGCCGCAAAAATTGCTGATTAAATAAATTAGTCAAATTGAGCGATGGGTCAAAGGATTAAAGGAATAATGATCATAATAATAATAAAATGAAAAAAAGAATAAACGCGAATTTCGCGCGATGCGAGATCAAAGTTCTGAGAGTTTCGTGGTTCCAATATCGAAATATCTTGTGCGTGTGTGGGCGAGAAGAATGACTATTATACTGTATGTGCTAGCAAATCCTTGCCGGTAGGACCAACCCACGTTTTTTCACTTCTATACAATGTACATGAGCATATATACGGGGCGTTCCATGCTCACATATTTTTTATAATCGTTTTAGGCCTAAAAATCCACCGTAACTTTTCTTAGATTTTTTTACAATCTAAGAAATCTTATCTTTTATTAACATTTTTCAAACTCTTTTTATTTTGTTTAATCTGACAATTTTTCAATAATACGAGATCCTTAAACAATTCCTTTTCATAACAAAAAATCGTGTATTACTTAATAAAAATATTGTTGTGGTACACCGAAGCTAGAAAAAATCATCATCAAATTTGAGAGAATTTTCAGGGTCAGACGTTGATGGAGTTGTCGTGGAACGTCCCATACATATATCTATAGAGGATCGTGCCGATGTGCAATGAATTCCATCATTCACCGTCCTCAAACGCGTGGGTATGTGTTTTACCATGAGCTCTGTTCTTACTGTGCTGATTTGCGATCGTGCACGCGTCAAACTGTAACGGTGATATTGACGCGTTGAATTTTTATCGATTTCACGCCCACCGAGAGAAGAATCGAGCGTGTTTTTTCTGACGTTCGGTTTTCTCCTGTACTTGTATGATGTATACCTCACATACCTTGTTGTTCTTCTTACATACATAATTTACATATAAATATATCAAGCACCCCCCCCCCCCCCCTCCCCTCCAGTGTGGTAAACCTTCCATACAGCCGGTATATATGCTTCGTCCGACACCCGGTATAATATTTATCCTATTGATGATCCTAATGAGACACTATGTATATGCCTCATCTCTTTAAAGTGGGACACCCGATATATATTTGACACCTTATTGCATAAATTATAAAGGAGATGGAATACAATTTTTTTTTTAGAGCAACCATCTTTATTTATTTCCTTTACTGCATACAAACTTTAGCAGGTATTTATGGCTGCTAAACTTTCTAATCTTTTTTCAATATTTTAAGAGACGTTTTTTTAATACCAACTTTGAATTCGAATTATACATTTCTTCGTATAACGGAACATATTTTTTGTTGTCGCGAAGCAAAGCAATTGACAAACAAATGTTTTAACATACTGAAAAAACAACATTAGCAGCAACCATATATGGCTTTGTATGCGGTAAGGAGTTAATTGTTTTGAAATGGCACACCTGGTATACGACAATGAACGGCGGCAAAGAAATTCCGTTGTTATAATAAGAGATTATATAGGATAATGTTGGGGAATCACATTTACAGTTGTATTTTCCATGCAAAAAATAATATTGTTAAGGGGTTTGGGCACAGTACGAGGTCCGAAAAATACACCTTGCTAATACTTATTATTTTTTTATAAAGAAATGCATGGATCTTGTTCATTTCAATGTTATCGTGTTATTAACGTACACTTTGATAATATTTACAAATAATAATGTTCCAAAATATTACTAAAAAATGGAGTTGCATTGATTTTCGCCAAGGGATTGTTCGAAAACACGTTTTAAAGTGAAAATTTTTTTAAATACATGAGTGAATTTAATCGGTGATAGTAGCTTTTTGAAAAAAGAAAAAATATCGTTAAACCAATGGCAGACGGTGGGCGATCGATTAACAAAAATGCTCAATTTAAAAAAAATGCTCCGATCAAGGATTCTTCGCCAAACAAAATTCTTCGCTCCAGTAGTAGTTTTTTTATGTCTGAAAGATACCCACAATGTTTTATATCGTTCGGTTGAGTGGTTTTCGAGAAAAAGTGGTCAACGGTTATGAAAACATAGTTACGAGTAAAACGCGTATGAAGCTTCGAGCACGTATACTTATGTTTACGTTTATACCTGTGTCTTGATTACTTATCCTTGAATCAAGACAATTATTTTACCGAATAGTTTTAAGACATTACACTTTCCAAAAATGTTTAAAAAATCGGTATTTTGAAAAATTTCTAACTAACCCCTCAACTGGGGAAACCATATTAGGAGGTTAAGAAATTGATTTTTGTATTTCATAAATCGTTAGCTTAACTATCCCAGCTTACGCTGTCGAAATTTCAAAGCGAAATTCGAATTCATTTAGATTTTGAGCATAGAACCGAGCGCTCACTAAGTACAGGCAACAGGCTCGAGTCTGTTGTCTGTACCTGTAGGTAGGTTTTCTCAAAATGACCTTTTTCACATTTGCGGGAAGTCTAACTCAAAAAGTAATGAACAGATCATTATCAAAATTAACAGTATGATTCTTTATGAAATCACGAAACATATGAACCAACTTTTGAGATGATACCATGATTTGAAAGGTGTTTTTTTGTGCATAATTAGTGGGAAAAAATGGTGAAAATTGAAATAAATTTTTCCAACACCCGCAACATTTTTAATTTTCATTATTTTCACCTGCATTGAGGTTCATAGTCTTAGAAAATAAGTTATTCATGTAAAATGAAAACTTTCTTGATTTCCAATGAAAATTGGAATGGCTACACATCCCGCAATTGGAGAACTCTAGTTATAACTCACAGCGAACATCAGTGCGTAACTTTGTTATTTTTGGTTGAAATTATTTTTAAAAAATCACAAAAGTTGTTCGAAATATGAATAAAATGATGTCAAAATTTAATTGAATTCTAATTAATTCTTTCCACCCAAAGAAATCTTAAAAAATCCGAGAAAATGAGCCTCCTAATGTGGTCCTAATGTGTGCATCTAATATACGAATAATATTAAATACGTTCACATTAATAGCAGCCCGACCAACTTTCCGTGTTTTCCTGACGCTTTGTGAAATACCTATGAACAGATCGCGCTAAGCAAACTCGGAAAACCGGACTTCCTGGTCGTCGCGATATATATGTATCAATAAGGTAGGAGAGAAACGCGTTTATTTAGTCAATTAATAACCATTTGCTATAGTACATCTTTGGAAAAAACGCCTCTAGACTGCATTATAAAGCAGATAATCAAGACGTTTCGCGGCTTCCATCGACGAGGAGCTATTCCATTAATTCGATATATGCCAACTATTTATACCTCCGTTACCGAGGAAAATTATAGATGAAATTGAAAAAATGGCAACGTTTAAAAATCTGCGATATTTACAATCTTTTTCAATTTTTGACCGGTAAATTTCTAAAAACAGAGATATTTCATTTGTGATCTACCAACATATTCTGATCGACCAAGATCACGAAAGGTTGAAAATGTATGATAACCACGCGTAGCCTCATTCTTTCAGTAGTTTCTCGAAAACTTCAAGATATCGAACTTTTAAGTGGCTGTCACTGTACATATTTGAGGTTGACCGCTTTACGTTTAATTTGAGATTTTTGTAACTTTGCGAGAAGACATAAAGAATGCCGCTGGGTTCATTCAGATGTCGATTAACGCTGCTCTGACGTCGCTTCGAAAAATTAAAAAAAAACCCTATAATTTTTAGATTTTGTTCTGATACAGACAGTGGGTTTTCAATGGCTCTTTTTGGGTCCGAGCGTGTCACCCCTCGCTGTCACTGAACGTGCTCATGTACATGGCCCAATTTCAAAACTTCAAAGGGCTATAACTCTGTCGCTTTCGAGACTAACAATATTTTGTTCCCCACTGTATTCGTCTCGAACCCGCCTTCAATGGGACGAAAGAACAATTATAAGTTCCAATTTAAAAACCGATAATGATTTTCATGTGACCTCAACGTCCCGAAAGGAAGAATCCTTAATTTGGCCATCGTATGCCCCCTCCAATCTATAAAGCTTTAATGGAAACCTTTTTTTCTAACCTCATTTTTATCGTATTCTTTTCCTCAGTGTGTACATTAAAATGGGGCACCCTGTATATATCACTGACAATATCTATAGATATGGCTGCAGCGATAAATCTATGACTAATAACCGTCGACGGCGCCGACGTTCTCTTCGTTATGCAACGAGACCAGCCAATTATTGACAACTTTTCACTCCTACCTATACAAACACATACATAAACCTCGTACGTTCTCGTGGCCCACGGTCCATGCATGCGACATGGCGGAAATAGCGAGAAAAGACAAGAAATAAACGAGCCAAGGAATTGTCAGAGAGCTGACGAGCGACTGTTACACTGTGGCAATATTCGTGAAAAAAAAATTACGAGACAACGGAACGTTTACGTGTCGCTGGCACGTACCCGAAAGAAGCCGTATAGATACCTATACCCTGTACCATCGACGATAAGATAAATTTCCGCAATTGCGCTTGCCTAATTTTCAAAAATTTGAATTTATACACGTGCTAAAAGAATTGTTAAAGTTCAAGAGCTCTAGAGGCCGGCATTTTGGTCAAAAATGTATTCCAGTAAGCTTTCGGCCGACGCTCGTGAAAGTTTTTGTTTTATTTTTCTTGTTCTTGGTTTAAAAGCATTTTAAAACTTCGGTTATAATTTCATCGAAGCTTGGAAAAGCTTTCGCAACTTCCGGGTATTTCACGTCGCCGTCGCGAGTCTTTATGGAGCAACGGATGCAGCCCAGGCTCATTCGTTTCGGTCGATGTGGGCGACATCTCGTCACTGGTATAGTCGTATGAATATAAATATACTATATTTTATAGATACCTACATATATTGCAAATGCAAGTATAATGAACATATATATATATATAGAGAGAGAGAGAGAGAGAGAGAAGACCACTGTCGCGTCCAGCGATTTAAGTTAGTTCGTTGGCCATCCCACCAGTGATGACCTTAATAACCTCGTTAGTCGGTCCCGGGTATATCAATTATATCACCTAATTCGTGTTAAACCCAGCGCCGCATCAGCAGACAAACCGGTCTAGTCTCCAGCGGGTATAACGACCCCAATATGTACACATATACACATTTTGTGTATTTACGTATGTTCTTAGAATGTTATGTACTTATTGTTATGAGCAATTCCTCTTGATCTCATTTGAATCTCTCCTAGCCGTCACTGCAAGAACTTTCTTTATTAGCCATTAGCACAACGGCGAAAAGAGGGAATAGCTGACCTCCAGTGATTTTATACTACAACCATAGTGTGAGATAGTGATGAGGTCCGCTAGCAGATAGACAATAATATTTTTGAAAAAAAACTACGTATATCGTCACGATTTTTCGATATAATTGTATGTAAGAAGTGGTTCGCGTGTAAACATCTCGTAGGTAATATGTACTGCAAAAAGAATTAACCATCGTTTCATTTGATGACAAAATAGTACCAAGGCTCGTCACGAGTGGCGTTATGTGACTATACCCTCATTGCCGAATATTCATCACATCTGTAGCTGGTGTTTCTGTGCTCACCGAGGGCTATATAACATAATCGTGTCTTTTATCGCGCGGGTTAACACAGCGTCGATAAATCTACCACCGGAACAATTGAACATCGTATATTTTTTTAGCCCGATATCGGGTTGCTCCAGGGATATTTTGATAATAAATTTAGCATCTAGGGGGTTTTCCCGAGCCGAGACGATGCAGCTACGTCTTTTAAGTAGAAATATACGACGCCTCGTTGCCAATATTATGACAAAATCCTTATTAACGACCACATTTTCGGGGCTTCATTGCCAATATAATTAGCAAGACACTTATTAACGAAAAAACAAAAAAGATAAATTACTCAACCAACAAAAACCAGAGATATTGATATAGGCAAGCGAAATAATCATACATTACGTCTACATCCGGCCCAAATTCGATTTCAACACATAAAACGAACGAACGACTCGAAATATTGTACGATAACAAAATTTTCATCGCAGACGTCCGCCATATTGTCCAAACGTCAGCGGGATCAACGATGCCGCCATTTTGGTGAATGCCGCGCACGCGGTCCTCATAAATCGTTCGCGTCATCGTTCGATCGTGGAGTAGAAATTCTCGTGCCCGCGTGTCATTTCTTACGAGATAAGTATACATACGCGAGTTTATATACGAGCTAGTGAGAAAAGCGCAGAATTCGGCGTTTCCGAACGGTGTAAAGCACGGTATTATCCGGTCAGAAGTCTCTCGGCAAACTCCGCCAGCCGTCGTCCGCATTCGTAGTACACACGTCTAAGAATACCGCGGGCAGCCATATTTGGCAATGCAACCGCGTGGCACACACACTTAGCTCGCGAGAACGTGTGGGAATTACCCAACGGTAGTGCTATCTACATATACATACATATACATATATATATACACATAGATACATGTATATACACGTACATAAGAGTTTCGAGCATGAGGGAATGGGATTTCGGAATGGAACGAGAGGAAACGCGGGCGAGAATTCCCGCGGCACGAGGAGACCCGGAGAATAGATGACACTTTTTTCCAAGGGAAAACATTCGATAGACGGAGGGGAAGAATCAGGTTATGCCGCTATTAGCCCGGGAGGCATCCTCAGCTCGGCTTATAAATTATCGCCCGACTCAACGAGGACGGAGTGAAAAAGGTTCGCGATAAAATTTAACAAAATTTTGCACCGAAACGAAATGTCCTAGTTATATGTTTTTCATTTTTAAGGCAATACTTTCAACCGAGAGATTAAGTTTATTAAACGACGTGGCAAATATCCGGGAGGTCATTCGCGATTCGGTTCGTAAATTAATGTGCTATATGTAACGAGGACAAGATTTAAACATTTCGATGAGAATGAGTGAATCAAAAAGGATTTTGAAAAATTACAAAACGAATAAATGCAACGTTTTTTTGGATCGAGAAGAACGAGACGTTTGATGTTCGAATTTGAAAATGCTTTTGACTCGCAGGGACGAGAAAACCCGCGTACTATATGATTCTTTGGATTCGGAGGGAACGAATCTGAGACAGAGAGAAATGACAGAATGGCAACGAAAAACGGACGACATACTGTGAAAGTTTGCTCCGCCGCGATCTTCGCTTCTGAATTATTTCGTGGAGGTGAAACGAGAGCCCCAATGGGGAAATCCCTGACTTGCGGCGCTCATTGTCAGACGTATACGTATATACGATGATTTTGAATACGAATAATATACGTACAGTCTCTCGAAACATCTCGTGAGAGACGTTCATATGGAGGGGAATAACTACGGGAAAACGGGAATATAAATTTGGCACCGGAGAGGAAGTCGGTGGAGTCGGAGTGGTAGTGCACGGATGATGATAATGATAATGATACGCGAGTTGTGGCGCGGGGATGGAGTAGGGTATGCAAATCGAGTTGGGAATTTTAGAATATGCGTTCCGCATAAATGTGCGCTTAACACGAATCTCGTCGTGTCTCTTACGTCAAGTGGATTCTACGACTGAGAAATACAATGGATCTAATAATTTGTTTTGTGTGTGTGTGTGTGTGCGCGCGCGCGCGCGCGCGTGTGTGTGTGTGTGAGAGAGAGAGAGAGAAAGAGACTGTTATATAGGAAATTCTGCATATAAGAATAACGAAAGTATTCACAATGCCCATTAATTCTGGGTTCTCTTAGTTTTCCTCGACTTCATTAATCGATATGGGACACAAGCGTACAAGCGTCGAAGAAATGGAGCATTACCCGAAAGTAGCGACTCTTAACCTTTATGCTTTGGTTAACCTCCGAAATCTCTCTGAGAGATATCGCAAATTCTCCGAAATAGCTCAACCGATCAAGAGAAATTATAGATCGGCCATTTTGTGCCACAATTGTGCACCCTCTTATTTGAATTACTTCTAGGTCCGTTGCGTCACCTCGGAGAATTTGCGAATTGTTTTTTCGAAGTGATCGGAGCGCAGCCATGTTGTCTCTTGTGACTGATGCCAAAATAGAATTTCGACATGACCTCCCAAATTTTCGGTCATGTCCTTATCGAAGTTGTATGAATTTTCATTAGGTAGGTACTTATGTATATCTGTTCAATACATTTTTTTATCATTAGAGATCCTATCGCACTTTTAAAATCTGTTAACAGCCTATCTCGAAGATAGAAGGAACTATATGTAAACTCTCATTCTACCCGGTTCACATCGTTTCTTATATATACGTGATAATAATCCGAGCGATTGTTTACGAATAAGAATATATATAGCCGCTTTCGGAGTTTATTTATGAAGCGTGATAAAAGTGCAGTGCTTTTTCGTCCCTCGGCTTTTTTCTGTCGGCTCATGGGAAAATATAAGCAAATGGTGATTCCGGATATAGGTACAGATATGCATACACCTACGACGTAGGCGATATGGGGTAGTTTAGTAGAATAGTATGTACAGGCCGATGGATAAGAGCATTTCCAAAAATATCACGAACCTTGGCGAATTCTCAAGCCACAGAACTATTCATTATTCTCGACGATGTATTCGATCGCGCCGTTGTACTTACAGCCAGTCAAAATACACGACAGACGTAGAGACCGACATCGAGGATGCTCGAAAAAGATATTTGGCCAAATTTATTTTTCCCCAAAAAAACACTTTGACCTCTACCCATTTCATATATATATATATACATGGGTGAGTTTGGAGCTTACCGATGAGCACAAAATAACTCAGCAGACAGCGCACGAAGGCAAATGTCGGCCGTCCGTTAAAATAACGAAGTTGTGGGGAAAAAAGCCGTGAAAATTGTTCACTTACGAGTTTCCAAGCTTCCGCTTAAATCCATCGCGGTACCTTCGAAAACATGTAATATTTCTTTCTATTCTGACTTATATCCTGAACAAAATTATGTTTTTATTTAAAAGTCTTTTTCATTCCGAAAATGCAAAAATATTTATCGCGTCGTGATATTGTGCAAACTTTCATATGATTTATTAAACTTTAAATTGTTGCATTTAAATAATTTCGAACACATTTATTCGTTCGCTGTCATTTTTAACTTCGCGCAGTTGTTAACTATTAATAAGTAATGGAATAACGAAACAAAATGATAGTTCGGATGGTAGTTTTAGATGATCAATCGGAAATTTGTTTGGTCAGCTAAATTAAAGATACGAAACGCCCCTATAACGTCGGCATCCCTCGATTCTATACATCGAGATGGCGCACCCATATGATTTTCGATTCTAGGTCAATTTTATCCTCTTACAAGACCCCGACGAAGAGTTACCCTCCATCACGAAATATATTCCTCGAGGCGTACCAAGAAATGTTCGTTAAAAATAAAATAAAAGATTTACGTTTGAATTTAGAAACATTTACAATTCTCCAAATTTCCTGACACTCGAATTCTCCATTCCTACTACTTTTTTACAATCGGTTTCCTAAGCCTTACTCGGCATTTCCAATCAATTTCATCTTATCGCGGCAAATTTTCACAATAAAATGAAAATTAACCAATGGCTGATCAAATTTGATTCCTTCATACGAATCTTTTCTACCGCACTATCGAGTCATTAGCTCTATAGCAGTAACTAACAGTGTTCCTAATCGCTTAGAATTAAGAAAAAAATTGTGTTAGAAGAGACAACCAATCGTTGTTGTTTTTTTAAATTTGCTTCGGGTGAACCAATCGCACTGTTACCAAGGCCGCGGAGCTGAAGAGCTGAGAATGTACGTCCGTAAACGAACATCAGACTCTCGTTCGTCCTTGCTACATTAACCGCAGGTTTCTAGCTCAGGAGAACGCTCTGTAGGTATACACTGCGGAAATCCAATATCTCTAATGCGTTCAGGGTTCTCATGGTACACGGTTGCGAGAATCAACCGGCAGCATTGCCGCCCACACTTCTTTACTAGGACGTGAAACGGCGCATAATAAAAAAGAAATAAAAAAGAGGATTGCCTCGCGTATCAAAGCGGTCGCTTATAACGATATACATTGCGCCACGATTTATATTCGCTCGAAGTTTAATTATTGTTTTTTTTTTTTTAAAGCTTTCCCACAATATTCTCGAAGAGATAGCTTGATTCCACGATTAGAGCCTTTTAAATCAATTTAAAAGTGCCGCGAGCAACGGGGTAATTTTGATGAACCGATCGACTTCCCTGATTAGTATCGAACTTTGCTAATTATTTTAGAAGATAAATATCCATCGTAGATTAATTCGCGTTTTATCGATTTCGACCGACAGGAACCGGCGGGTCGAGTGATCAATAATTGAGGAAATTACGTACAATTATAGATTGATTAAAAAGATTGAAAGTCTTGGAAAATCGATAGTTCGTGAAATGTCGATAAGATTTATCAGGGGATCGGTTTATCGAAAGAGATGAGAGAAAATTGAGAAAGGGGAATTTTTAATTTCCTGACATATTTCGTAGAGGCGAAGGAGCATGTTTGTCCGTATGAAAACCGTACGCGATATTTTACGTGAAAAATGATGAAAGCTTGTAATCTAGAGTTGGTCCATGTGGAAAAAGACCGAAAGAAAAGTTGGATGCAGGGAAAGCGCGAGGTGGGAAGCGAGGTCGAGGCCACATCGGGGCGAAGTGAGAGTGTAACCAGATCGATGAGAGCGTCTCGACGCCGCCGCCATCGGTGTCTTTTCTCTCTCGACGTCCTCTCTTTTTCTCTTTCTACCCGTTTCGGGCATCAAAACATCACACGGAAAGAAAATGGATATATAGTGACTCCCAGTCGGTACCTACACGGATCTACTCTGGGAACGCGGACACACCGAAGGTAAAAAGCAGGTCTTCTATCATCCCACTTTTTCCATCAGTCTAGTCGACCATTTTCTTTACGGGAAAAGTGAACCATTCCGTAGCGTAAAAAAAGAGCTATCGGATTTTTACGGCACATAAAACATTGAATTTTTATCTTTTTATTTCCTCAGGTTGAAACCATGGTTTTTACAATTAGAAAAGGCTAATTATAAAATGTTCAAATTGGACTACTTAAGATGTTCCAAAAAGTTAAAAATCATGTTTCAAGAAAGCTTCTTTATGTTTAGAAGAAAAAAAACGTATTTTTACAATGGTTTGAAATATCCAATACTTAAAAAATACTTTGCAACTTGTTTATTTCAATGAAAAATTTCACCCAAACATTTATATAGGGTAAGTTCGGATATTATAGCCTAGTTGGCCAATATGGCCTACTGCTATTTCTCCGAAACTACCCAACATTAGCGTTAAATATACCTGCCACGTTTGTGCAACCCTACCCCTCACCTCACTTTTACAAACAGCCATCCAAAATTGCATATTTCAATGTTACTTTTTGAAAAGTTTCAACCATTACTGTTACTCGAATTGTAATTTTTTATATTATTCCTGCACAGTTCTATACGTAAACCCTTAATCTATAGTGTGGTGACAATTTTGTATACAAATTGTTCACTGGTTTTTAGTTTAGAACTTACTTTTCAAAAACGTTTCTATGGCCAATATAGCCCACTAGGCGGAGGGCCATGATCAATGCTTATGTTGTAAGCTATAGGCTCGCGAAGAATGCTCAGGAGTGCAAACTGACATTTTTTCTGTGAACATTACTCCACAAAATAACGTGCGATTTATTGTTTGTATCTCAATATTTTACTATGTTGATTGACTTTCATTCAAATTTCGATTTTCCCGTAATTTTCAAAATGTTGACAAAAATAGTAAATATCAAGATTCCACTATGAAACTAGTCCAGATTTTTCGAAATCACAAGTGGAATTCGGGAAAAAATTGAAAAGAAATCGATAACGTCATATTTGATGTTTTTTGATTTCGTAAAAAAAAAACATCGAGAAATATGTAAATAATTTGTTCGTTATTCTTTTCTCAAAAAGCAGTTCGGGACGCATAATTTGACGCACTTATAACATTACTAAAAATGTTTTGTTCTGGAGTTATTTGCATTTGAATTATTTTTTCGGAATATTCAAAAATTCATAACTCTAAAAAAATGGCGAAAAAATCTGGAAATTTCATGACTTGCTATTTTCATTACGGCCCTAGGCCACCCTAGAATTTTTGAAAAATCGATTTTTTGTTTTAAATTCCAAATGGTCCCTTAGGACCTCAAAAATGATGTCCCAGAAGATTATGGTCGGGAAAAACCTTTAGGTACTCGGTTTTAGAATTTTAGTACAAGGCCGTCTGGTCCGCAGCGAGACTACTCAAAACTTTAAACGCGTTTATCTCAATACTGTATTTTTCAAGTTGGCCGGTCTCGTAACTCAAGCAATTTTCAACCGATTAACTTGAAATTTTGAAAATATCTTGAAATATACATTGTCTATGGAAGTACGTAGGATTTTTTTTTATATTGCGTAGTTCATTTGTTATTAACAATTATCTGACAATTTTTTAAGCAAGTTTTTCACTTTTCACTTTAGAAGGGCGCCATTTGGCCAAAAATCAATATATCGCAAAAATCCTACGTACTTCTATAGCAGTTACTATATATAATCGAAAAATTCATTTGCTCATTATTATTTTAAAAATTACAGGAGCTGTTAGTCCGGCCGTGGACCCCGAAACAAAGACGTCGTCGCAAAAACGCTGCACAGCCGCCATTTTGTAATAAATCGCTTCAAAAAAATTATTGTAAGCAGTCACTGATATAGATAATAAAATCACGTTTCTGTTATCTCGATTTATTTTGTAGTATTTCTGAAAAAAAATCCCCAAGAAGCCTATTTTTTCAGCCTCTAGAGTGGCCTAAGGCGTTAAGTACTATGAGGGAAAAAAGTTTTATTCGAATAGGTCGAAAGACACCGCCATTTGAACCATTTCGTACCCTAAAAAAGCTTTACGGACCAGTAACTGTCGGTATAAAGGGTCACATTTGCGCGCAAGTTTATACCTGACAATGAGCCCTGAAGAGTTCAAGTTTCTGACAGAGGAAGTCAACCCGGGCTAACACCGAACGTAAATCTTTTATGACAAGTTTGCGGCTCGCGGCACGATAGAATGCGATTCGCATTTTTCCACATCTTGACCACTTTTTTACATGTGAAAAGGGTCAACGGATACAAGATACCCATAATAGGCCAGTAAAAATGAGGAAAAGTAAGACTTTTTTAGCAGCAGTCCCGAAAACTTGATATAAGGGTAATTCGACGACGCTGAATCGAATGGTGCTAACTTGTTTGCTCTCGGGTACCGAGCTTTTCCAGAAAAGCGTTGATAAAGGTTAAACGCCGTGTTATCTCAGAAACTGAACGTTTGATCGAAAAAAGTTTCAAACAAAAGTTGTAGAAAATTAAAAAATACATAAAAAAGGTTGTCAGATCCAAATTGAAGAAAAGTTCTAAAGCGGAATTGTAAGAGTGGGGATAAAGCCCCGTCTCGCCGCCGGTCTTTACGCGTGAATGGGCTAGTGTGCGTGCGAGCGTCCGTGTGTATTACGCACAAACGAAGAGTCTTCGGCTATTCTCGGGCCTCTCGGTCGTGAATCCGAGTGCGAGTGAGAGACGAAACCGGGTTTTATCTCTTTCTAATTTCTCACGCGTTAGCGAGTATTTTTCGTCTTTGGCCGTCGAGTGTCGAGCGTTCTGTATATCTATATATGTCGGCGTTTCAGCAGCGTTTTTAAGTCGAATCTTGATGCTTACGGTATGCCGCTTTTTAAATTTATTGTCAAAAATAGTGAACCTTGAATTTAAAAAAAAAACACAATATTCCATTTTAACAGAAATTATTGTTATGTAGTCGAGAGTAAAAATAATGAATTAATGTTGTGTTTCGACATAAAATTAATTGATATACATTTTTTTCCTCACAAAAATGTATTTGTATATCAAATTGAATACATATTCTTTTTAAGATGAAATTTAAAATGACTGAAATAGATAATTTCAGTTAATTGTGAATTTTTTATTTATTTATTTATATTTTACCAATCCCAAATCGTTCTTCACGTCCTTCCCTCTCTGGAGGTCTACACCTATCCAGACTGGTGTCAGTAACAGCGAGGATTCACGTGCGGGTAGGAGAAATCGTGCTGTTTCGAGGTGATAATTTTTTGTCTAATATTTTCTACTAATGACTTTTGTTTCATTACTTTTAGAAGTTTATGTAAAATACACTCGGACGCTCGCACGCACACTAGCCCACTCACGCGTAAAGACCGGCAGCGAGGCGGGGCTTTATCCCCACTTTTGCGATTACGCTTTATAACTTTTCTCCAATATTTCTCCCTTATTCTTGCAAATACGAAGATGAACCTGACAACCTTTTTTATGTATTTTTTAATTCTCTAAAACTTTTTTCGATCAAACTTTCAGTTTCAGAGATAACACGGCGTTCAACCCTTATCAACGCTTTTCTGGAAAAGCTCGGTGCCTGAGTGCAAAAAATTAGCACCGACGATTCAGCGTCGTCGAATTACCCTTATATCAAATTTTCGGGACTGCCGGAAAAAAGTTCTTACTTTTCCTCATTTTTACTGGCAAAATAAGCGTACGTATTAAACGCACTGTCTGCGATACTATGATATTTGGAGAGAGCAGGTAAAATGTCTTGGGCGGTAGGTCGTTCAAGGCTCAGTAGTTTAATTAAAAAGAAAAATGTGAAGATTCTGAAATATTTCGTTGAACGACCGATTTTTCCTATATTTTTGCCGAATACTGATCTTTCACTCCGAAGTGAATAACAAACGGTCGACTGACGCCGCTCGAAGACCCCGATTTTTCATGTTGCATAATCAAGCATCTAGTGTTATCTATAGGGGAGACTGGGTACAGTTGTAACAATTTAGCTTTGATCGCTCATAAAATCGTAATAATAGAAGTGAGCTATGCACTAAGCACGTGAAGCGAAAGAGTGCTTATCAATCTTCACATTGGTCATCACATTTGCGCGCCTAATGCAATAATTAGCCTACAGCAGCATTTTGAAAAAAATTCTCCGATCGTTACAACTTACCCCCATACCAGGGTTAGTTGTAACACGTGGAAATGCGGCACTATTCGTCTATTTTAATTAGATTTATTAGAATAAAATCACAGATAATGGTCAATTGCAGTGTCTAACACTAATAAGGCACAATAATAGTTATTGTAAATATTTTATTTTCACTCCGCAATTAAAATAAAGTCAACAAAAACTGAAAGTTTGAGAGCATCTGTTCTCAAAAAACTTAATGATCTGGTAAAATCAACAGTGTCAATAAAAAAATCTTAAACCATCTTTACGAAAAAAAAACAAATAACAAATAAAACTTAGAGAGATACCATTTTTCACTTCCTCGTATGCGTATTTGCATTGCGATATGCCATGATGTCGTTGTGTTGTCTTTTTTATGCGTATTCTCGGCATCTACAAAGTGAAACGAAGGAATTAGTAATGTTACAACTGTACCCACAAAAATTGTTACAACTGTACCCACCTCCCTCCTTTATAAATAAAAAATTACAGTGACGAGGCAAACTGTCTCACACAAAAACTAATTACAATGTCATATTCTCTAAAGTTTAATCTTCAAGCAGAAAAATACTTATGATCCTGTTTTTAATATCAGCTGCGTAGTTAGAAAAAATCTTCGATCGAAAATACTTACTTTGCCTCGACCGCGCAAAATAGGGCCCCTTACAAGCGACTGTAGCACGCAACCATCGGGGCAACCCTGACGAACACGTTCGGACACGTAAACTGCTTCTCTTTCCCCTGAACCCCCTCGCCGTATTTTCCATAATTCGAGAGATATTCAATTTGTTTCAACTGTACCCTGTTACAACTGTACCCAGTCTCCCCTATATTTAAAATTCGCCGTTGCGGGACATCTTTTTCTTCATCTTTCAGCCTTAGCGGCCTTTTTTTTATTTATTTTTTGCTAAATTCGCTCAAAAGTATTGAAATTGTGTTTAGAGCCATGCGTATCACGCATCTTGTGGTTTATTCATGCCACAAAAACATGTTTAAACAATCGACTCTTTTTTCTAGCATTTTAATAGATGAATGAAAAACGGAGTTAAATATACGTTCACGCCATAGAAATTATTATTATTATTGTTATTATATGTACGATATACCGTTGATTAGGAAAAAGTAACACGAAAAACCATATTTCATCCATAAACAAAAAACTGAAAAAAATGAATACCGTGGAAAACAATGTAGGAGCGATTAAAAATCGTCTTATCGAAAAAAATAAAATGTAAATAATCACAAAGAATCAACGAGGTTGTTGAGGTTTTTCAAGTGTCTCGATACAAGGTTCGGAACGTGTCTTACTCGCGACCCTCTCGTACCATCTACGTCAGCGCTTTCGGAGGACCTAGGCAGCTTGTACGTATTCGGGTTATGTAGCGGCTCGACGATACCCAGGGTACATGGCGAATCATCGAGCGAGAGGTGAAGCATCGAATGCATCGTGTCGTCAAGGATGAGCCACGAGGAGTACAAGAAGCTGTCGCTGATCGCTTCAAGCTTTTTTCTTTTCCAGGTGAACGAGAGACGAGTCGAAGAATCTGGAAGCTACACTGGCGGCGCGCCAAATTTCTCTCGTACTCACGGGGTACTTCGCTGTCTTGCCACGTGGATGAACGACATTCGGGAGTGTCTACAACGAGACGTCGAAAAAGACTTTTTTATCGCACTTTTTGGGGTAATTTGAAAACTTTTGTATCCTTTTCTTTTTTATAAAATCTTATTCTTCATTGTAATTCTTAGACATTTTCACGAACCAGTAGCTTGCTCGTAGGTCGAATAAACACACAATCTGGACAAATTTTCCTGCTTGTCTCGTGTAAATTGAAGAGTTTTGTTTAAAAAAAAGTTTGAATGCATAAAATAATAATAACATAATATTTCAATGTAACGGAAAATCATTTAATGCTTACTTCATCGCGATGGTAATCGATTCGCAATCTTTGGCGGCGTCGAAGTTCTTATTTAGAAAAACAAAGAAAGAACCTGTACTTATATACGCACGTAAGAAGTTGTACTTCTCTGACGTGAATAAAAAAAGAATTTCTTTACGCATTGAAACAAATTTGAACTGATTGTCAGTCAAATGATCGATAACCAACATTAAATACCATGAATACAAGCTTGAATAAATGATACATACTTAAATTAAATTAAATAAAAATCACATATTAGAATCTTTCAAATGAAGGCAATTAAAAATAATATAAATTTATGTAAATAACAATTTTGCAAAAATAATATTAAATCGGACGATTCAATAAAAATAATACTGTCATTAATGTAACCTCAATTCTTGAAGCACGATATCCACAAAAAATATATCTACACTGCAATATAAAAAGTAATTTGTTTATTCACGCCAAAGAAGTATAACTTCTTGCGTGCGTACATAATTACACACAGATTTTTTTTTCCAAAAAGTCCCAAATAATTTGTACAAACGTTCGTTATTTCAAATAATCGATGTTCACATCAACAACAAAAATTACGGCAAATTGATGATTCGTTGATATCAATCTTCGTCTCGAACGAATCGAATAATCGTTGCTGCAACGTTCATCCTTGTTCCTAAAACGCAAGTTATGTTGTCTCTCTCTCTCTCTCTCTCTCTCTCGTTCGGCCGTCATATGTATTTGTATGTCTACATTTACAAATGTTTAAAAATATACTGTTTATATTGTGACACTAATTTTCTGGCTGTCAATCATGGCCAACGAATGCTTATTTCGAATTACAATTCTGATTATAGTATCGATGTTCTTGATTTCACAAATATAAATATATACATATATAAGCTTGAGGTCAAACGTAAGGTAACACCGGAAGGTACAAGTAACGTGTTCACCGCACATATTACGTCGTCGAGACTCGCAAATGTGGGACAGTTTGATCGATACAAAGATAGCGACGGAGGAAGATATATATGGGGCATTCCACGCCAGATCGGACGCCATTTAGCTTTTGCATGTCCGATTTTTTTGAAATTTTTTTATGTGCTAGTATTGGTTGAAAGAGGCCTCCACAATTTTTTCCAATTTTTTTGGTCGAGCCGTTTTCAAGATATCGGCTTTTCAAATATTACGTTATTTTTTGTTTAAACGTCCATAACTTTACGAAAAATGGGCCAAGTAGGACGTTTTTTTTAAATCTTGTTTTTTAAACGCCCTTTTGATACAAAATATCGAACAAATTTTTCAAACCATATTTCTATAAGATTTGGAAGTTTCGAATATAAATTGTTGGTTTACAAAAAACACGTACTGATCGATTTTCTTGAAATTTTTTTGTAAAAAACTGTCATTTATCCCACAACTTTTAAACCTAGTTAGATAATGGGACAACGATGGGATCTTTTTTTCGACTTTTCAATTTCCATATTTTAGTTATCCGTGTTGAAAAATATCTGAAAAAAATACTATGCACAGGAACGACTATTAATAATTACGACACATAGCGATTATGAATTAGTTCACAGATTGATTTCAGGAAACAGATAGAGGCAAATTGCCGAATAGCATTATCTCCTTACACGTTTAAATATTTTATAAATTCCAATTTCAACTGATGACAAAAATTCTCTAAATCTCAAAGTGTCTTTTCCGACTGGCAATAAAACTGAATTGTTAGCCGAATATTTATGCTCAATTCTTCTCTAAGGAAGATTAAATTCGAGCCAAAGAATCATACGAGAAACGATATATGAGAGCAAAGGCAATAGGAAAGAACAGGGACGCAAAACTATCATTGTGTAATTCCAGACGCAGAAGACACTTTGAGATTTAAAGAATTTTCTTTATCTGTTGAATGTCGAATTTATACAATATTTAAACGTGTAGAAAAATAAATGCTATTCAGCGATTCACCTCTATCTGTTTCCTGAAATCAATCTGTAAACTAATTCGACACATAGGGAATAATCCCTATGGGTCGAATAATTATTAGTAGTAATTCCTGTACATAGTATTTTTTCAGATACTTTTCAACACGGATAACTAAAATATGGAAATTAAAAAATCGAAAAAAATAGATCCCATCGTTGTCCCATTTTCTAACTAGGCTTAAAAGTTGTGGATAAATGACAGTTTTTTACACAAAAAATTCAAGAAAGTCGATCAGTACGTGTCTTTTTGTAAATCAACAATTTATATTTAAAACTTGTACATCTTATAAAAATACGGTTTAAAAAATTTGGTCAATATTTTGTATCAAAAGTGCGTTTAAAACGAAAAATTTCAAAAAAAAGACCGTCAAATTTGGTCTATTTTTCGTAAAGTTATGGACGTTTAAAAAAAAAGTAGAGTAATTTTTTAAAACTCGGTATCTTGAAAACGATTCGACCAAAAAAATTGAAAACAATCATGGAGGCCTCTTTCAACCAATCCTAGAACATAAAAAAGTTCAAAAGAATCGGAGATGCAAAAGCTAAATGGTGTTCGATCTGGCGTGGAATGCCTCATATATATAGAGAGAGAGAGACTTTTTAGGTATATGCGAGGCTTCGCGAAGAAGCTTTCATAAGGGGATGTCATCGTGAAAGAGATGAATACTTGCTATTAATATTCCATGACACGAACAAACAGGATCAACTACATATATATATCAATATATAGTATGTATCGACACCCAAAGAACTTTTCAAAGAATCCTTCTTTATAAATCTTTTGGTTTTTTTGTACTTTAGTTTTTTTAAATAACGTTTGTGTGTCTCTACATGGTCGGTGACAAACAAATTTTTCAAATATCGCCGCGAAAGAGTTATATCGGAGTTCGAATAATTTATGACATTCGGGTTTATCAGATTTTGTTCTCAATGCTAGCTTTACACTCTCGTCGAGATTAGGCGAGGTAGCTCGAGCACGAGAATGTAGATGGAGCGCTCGCGTCACCTCGCCGAGTCTTCGCCGAGCCTTCACCTCGTATTCTTCGCCTCGCATAACTTCGTTGAATCTCGCCTCGCCTAACCTCGACGAGAGTGTAGAGCTAGCATGAAACGTGGATCAAAGGCTGTCCCAGGAAGTCTCCAATTTATTCCTTAAACCGTCGAACCCACAGATTATATGAAAATTCATTTCGCGTATATTTTTGTTTACAAAGACCTTCAAGTTTCTTCATTTTTTTCATAACAATAAAGCGAGGCGACACCTTTCGATTGCTTTTTTTTTAAAACGAATAAATTCTCGAAATTTATGAAGCGAGAAACAAAAATCGGATTGTGACGTGAGTTTAACTACTTACTTTTGCCCTTAATACATGCTCGACGGTCGTATTTTTTCACGTGCGAGAACACGTATATTACATTATCAAAGCTTCTTTGTCCTCTCAATCCCCGGATCAAAGAGATACACGGGTTTGTGTCTGTGTACGGGTTATGCAATTGAAACATCGACGGCAGGAAACCTCTCCCGTTCAAGGTCGTACGATAGGTCGCCTGTGGTGGCTAAACTGCGAGTTCTCGCACTTGGTGCACACAGACCCACACATAGGTTTGCGCGCACACACACACACCTATATATACCGTGCCAGCACCCTGAGAGGACCTGCCGCTGATCGATAAGAGCGTAACCAGGAACACGCGTTTCTATCCTTCATCATATACATATGAGGTATTCCAAGAGAGATCAGCCATCAGACTGCCGATCCCTCTTCGATATTGACAAAAACAAATTCCCTCATAGTACTTAATGAAAAGAGCAAGTCATGAAATTTTTAGATTTTTTTCGCAATTTTTTGTTGAGTTATCGATCGAAGAGGAGTCGGCAGTCTGATGGCCGATCTTCCGTGGAATACCTCATATATATATGTACTCTTATTTCCCCTCAGCAATACCTGAGATCTTACCGGCTCAACCGCTTAATTTTCTCGCCAATTTCGTTAAAGTTTACCGCCGGAAAATGGAAACACGTGCTTTAGAGAGTTTCTCGGAGATTAAAAAAAAGAATGCCACGAGCTGGAATTCTTACATCCTCGGTTTTCTTATCTCTGGTTTTTTTTCAAAATTTAAAAATTTCTCACGGAGGAATCTTTGTGAATGGTGAGAAATTCCGATGAAGCGGTGCGCACCGTGCGTAAGTCTTCATTTACAGGGTCTATTCTCGCTTCTCTCGTAAAAAAAAATGATGGATGAAAAAAAAAGTTGCCCAAAAATAGACACAGTCTAATATATATATATATATATACACAGGGTAAAGTACCCAGTAGTCAGCCTATTGCAACTTTGTATGCGTGGGAATAGCCCGCAAGTGGTTTCCCACTATCAGAAATGGAGTTACGGAAATCTTTGATTTCTGATTGATTAGTACATAAAGTTCCAATACACTAATCGTTCAAAAAGCTGAGAAAAAAAAATATTCGCCACGGCGCGTTCAAGTCGTAAGGAACTACCTCACGTCTTATAGGCCAGTAAACATGACGAAAAGTAAAACTTTTTCATCAGCAGTCCCGAAAACTTAATATATGGGGTAATTCGATGACGGTGAATCGAATGGTGCTAATTTTTTGCACCCAGGCACCGAGCTTTTTCAGAAAAGCGTTGATAAAGGTTAAATGCCGTGTTATCTTAGAAACTGAACGTTTGATCGAAAAAAGTTTTAAACAAAAGTTGTAGAGAATTAAAAAATACACAAAAAAGATTGTTAGGTCCATCGTCGTATTTGCAAAAATAAGCGAGAAGTATTGGAGAAAAGTTCTAAAGCGTAATTGTAAGAGTGGGGATAAAGCCCCGCCTCACCGCCGGTCTTTACGCATGAGTGGGCTAGTGTGCGTGCGAGCGTCCGTGTGTACTAACGCACAAACGATGGGTCTTCGGCTATCCTCGGGCCTCTCGGTCATGAATGCGAGTACAAGTGAGAGACGAAACCGGTTTTTCTCTCTTTCTAATTTCTCACGCGTTAGCGAGGATTTTTCGTCTTTGGCCGTCGAGTGTTGAGCGTCCTGTATATTATCTATATATGCCGGCGTATCAGCGCGGCGTTTTTAAATCGTATCTTCATGCTTATGGTACGCCGTTTTTTTTAAATTTATTGTCAAAAATAGTGAACCTTGAATTTTTAAAAATACAATATTCCATTTTAACACAAATTATTGTTATTTACTCGAGAGTAAAAATAATAAATTAATTTTGTGTTTCGACATAAAATAATTGATGGAAATTTTTTGCCTCAGAAAAATTCATCCGTATGTGAAATTGAATACATATTCTTTTTAAGATGAAATTAAAAATGTAAATATTATTCCTATTTGGGGTTTTGGAGATGGCGGCGAGGCGTGTAGACGTCTCCGATCGCCCATAGTTAGAAGGGTGGAAAAAGTGTTCCATAGCAAGATATTTGGCATATAAAATGAAAGGAGGTGAAGGAAATGGGTGAGGAGTGAGTACAGATAATAATTACGCGCGAGGAAGGACGAGGTTCAACGGATTTGAAGCAAAAAGAGTTTGTGAATTTTTGAGGTTGTGGAGTGTTGGCAGAGGAAACATGAGCGGACGAGAAGAGAGGCAAGTTTACGAGCGCGACGCCGACGGCTCAGACTCGGAACTAACATCGGACGGGGAACTAGATCGAACGCTGCAAGAGAGTGACGCGGAGTCAGTAGCCTCGGTCGGTAAAGTAGACGTGGCGGCGAAACGCGGCAGAGGCGGACCGCCCGGCTCGACGAATAAGCCTAAAGCAAGGGGCGCGGTAGGCAAAACAATGATGTAGGAATACGTGAGTGCGTTTGGGAAGAAGGGGAAGGTAACCAGATCGCCGGTAGGGAGTAAAGGGAGGATGGGCGCCTTAGCGCACAGTGGAGTGGGGGAATCGGGGTTAACGACGAGGGACGAAACGGTGACAGATTCGGGGAGCGTATCGTACTTGCAGTTATCGGGAATCGAGAACGCGCAGAAGCCGCTCGGCGACGAAGACTCCAGATCGGCTGGAAACATGATAGGCCATGCAACTCATCATAATTCGGAGTCTCCAGGACGGGAAGCAAAAAACACAAAAAATAATAGAAAGAGAGTGTAATCGAGTTTGGGGTGAGATCAAAGCGGAAGTAGTGAAGATAAGAATGGAAATGAAAGAAAGAGAAAAAGAGGCGGCAATTGAGAGAAAACTGCTCAGGACAAGGATCGAGCAATTGGAGGAAAAGGCAGAAAAGCAGGGCCGGTTGAGTGACGAAAGAGTGATAAGAAAATGGATTGGCGAGGAGGTAGGGAAAAGTGCAAGGCAGCAAGGCATATCTATACCGGAGGCTCAAAGCGAAGAGAGGTGGTTCAAGCAAATCGAGAAGAAAGTGGAGGAGATACGAAGGAGAAGAATAGAGAAGAAATGTAAAGGATTATGGCGAAACTTGACAAGAGGTTCGAAAAGGCGGAGAGACGGACTAGGAGGCAAAATGTCATAATCAAGGGCATGGGTTTCGACACTACAAACTTGAAGAAGGAAGTGGAGGAATTCTTCAAGAAGAAGCTGGAAACGAGAGTGAGGGTGAAAAAACCCGCAAAAATTGGCGGAGGGTCGAGTGAGAACAACAACAAGGGAGGAAGTAATGTTTAAGTGCATCTGGATTCGTTGGAGGACAAAAAGGGCATCATGATGAAGAGGAGGCTGCTCAAAGGGCCCAGTGTGTTCGTCGACGACGATTTCACGAGGAAGGAACGAGAAGTACACAAGAAGATATGGGAGCACGCAAGGAAATTAGAGAAGGATGAGGGTCGGGTAAAAAGAAGATACATGAAGCTCATCGTGGACGGAAAGTGCTGGAGGTGGAATGAAAAACAAAATAGACTGGAAAAGCCGCATTTTGGGGGCAGAGGGGAAGAGAGCCAAAAAACCTAAAGCTGCTAACATGGAACATAGCTGGAATAGTACGACTGGAAGAAGCAGAGATCCTTTTGGAGAATTATGACATAGTGATTCTTCAAGAAACATGGGTAGGGGAGGAGTCGATGGGGAAAGCGAGAACTAATCTTAGTGATAGGTATGATTGGACGGCAAAAGCAGCAGTGAGAGAGAGTGCGAAAGGGAGAGCAAAGGGCGGACAGTTGGTGGGAATTAAAATAAGAGATGAGATAAAAATGGAAGTGAAAGAGTAGGAAAATGGATTGGTCATCGAACGGGACATAGAGCAGGAAAAGTGGAAAATTGTATCGATGTACAATAACGTGGGGGTTAGGAATGTTAAGAAGGAAATCGAAATGCTGATCATGGAAAGTATTACGGGTGGCGAGAAACTGTTAATTGTCGGAGACTGGAATGGAAGAACTGGACAAGAGCAGGGAAGAGGATTTCAAGGACAGGACGAGGAGTGGGTCAGAAATTCAGAGGACGGAACGATAAACACGGAGGGTTTGAAACTGTTGAATTTGTGCGAGGACTATGGATTGACAATACTGAACGGGAGAGTAAAGGGGGATAGAGAAGGTAAACTCACATATGTAGGTCCAAGAGGAGCGTCGATGCTAGGCTACATAATTGTTAAAGAAGAGGGGGACGCAGACTTACCGATCGAGTCGGTGGAAGTTATGAAAAGAACAGAATCGGACCACCTGCCGGTAGCAGTTACGTTTAAAGCTGAGGTGAGGGAAGAGGAGGAGGAGGAGAGTGGATTAAAGGGAAGCGACAGGGAAGAGGAAGACGGTTTAATCTGGGAGGCGGAGCGTAGCGAACAGTACGAGAAAACAATGGCAGAAATTTGGAAACCTGAGGAGAATCAAGACTCAACAGTGGAGAGAATGAAGAGCATGACTGAGTGCATGAAGAGGGCGGCGAAGAAGGCGGGAATGGTTAGAAAGAGAAGAAAAAAGAAAGGACGGAGCTGGTTTGACGAGGAATGCAGATCAAAGAGGAGAAGAGTGTGGAAGGCACTGTCAAAGTTCCTAAAAACCAAGAAGTCGGCGGACCGGCAAATTCTAAGCAAGGAAAAGATAGAGCTAAAAAGATTGTCCGAGAGTAAGAAGAAGTAGTGGTGGGAACGAAAGTGGCGGGACGTCGAGCTAAGTCAAAATATTAGAGACTTTTGGAGTGCAATTAGAATTTTCAGACCGTGTAAAAAAACAATGGGGCGAGGCATCAAAGAGGAAAGCTGGCTGGCGCACTTCAAGAAGTTACTGGGGGGAACTGAGGGAACGGAAGCAGTCGGAGCTTGGAAAGGAGATATTGGAGAAGAAGTAAATGAAGAGGAATAAGTGTACGAACTGAACAGGAACATCGAGATCGAGGAAATAGGAAGGATTATGAAGAATATGAAGAAGGACAAGGCACCGGGGGAGGATGGAATCAAGTTGGAGCTTTTTAGGGGAATGTACCGAGAAGGAGTAAAGGAATGGCACCGAATTCTGAGTGACATCTGGAAGGAGGGTAGAATACCGGAAAATTGGCAGGTGGCAAGAATCTATCCCATTTTCAAAGCAGGGGACGAGAAGCGAGGCCGCGAACTATCGTGCGGTCGCATTACTGAATGTGGGCTACAAGATACTAACGGCGATCATGGCGAGAAAATTGAGGGTGTGGCTGGAAAGGCACGATAAGTTGGAAGAAAGCCAAAATGGGTTTAGATCGGCAAGATTGACGAGGGACCACGTGTTCGTCTTGAACACCTTAATAGAAAATAAACTCAAACTGAAAAGAGGAAAATTGGACGTGGCCGTCGTTGATTTTAATGCGGCGTTGAACATGGTGGATCGGGAATTAGTGATGGAGAAACTGAGAAGAATCGGTGTGACGGGTAGAATGCTGAGGATGATCGGGAACATCTATGAGAGCACGGCCAACGAAGTAATCACGCAAAAGGGCTGCACGGGAAGATTCCAAACTAACAGAGGGGTGCGCCAAGGGTGTCCGCTCAGCCCAACACTTTTCAACATATTCTTGGACGACTTGGATAGTGACTGGAGAAGGAGAAACGAGGGAGGTAAGGTAGTCGGGCAAACAAAAATATTCGCGTTAAAGTTCGCCGACGATGTAGCACTTGTCGCAGATGACGGGAAGGGTTTAAATGGAATGCTGAGCACGCTGGCAACGTATGTGAGAAAGAATTGCATGGAGGTCAATACGGCAAAGACGAAAGTGATGGTATTTAGGAAAGGAGGGAAAAGAAGCAAGACGGAGAAGTGCAAGTACACTAAGAACGAAATTGAAGAAGTGGGCAGCTATAGCTACCTGGGTTTTTGGTTCACCGTCAAGAACTCATACACAAAACATCTTAAGACACTGGCGGCAAAAGCCCAAGTAGCAACAAAGGCAGCTTGGGGAATAATGAAGCGGGCAAATGAGTGGGCTGAAAAGAAGGGGGTATCTACTGGACACGTTGATAAATGTCATTTCAATGTATGGAGTAGAAATCTAGGGCTGGCATGAAAGAACGGAAATTGAAAGGCTGGCAGGAAGATATGTGAAGATGATGTTGGGAGTAAGCAGGAATACGTCAGCATACATTTGGAGAATGGAGTCGGGAAGGCAGAAGATAGAGGTGGAAGCGAGAAGAAGAGCTGGGAAATACCTGATAAGTATACTGCAAATGCAAGACGGTAGATGGCCGAAAGTATGTTGGAAGGAGGAGCTGGCGAACTGAGCGAATAAGAAGGAGTCAAGATGAATAAGGCTATCGAGGCAGTCATGAGAACAGTCGGAGACCGAGTGTCGATAGAGAGGATGAGAAACGACGAAGACCTTCGTCAATTAGCAGGGAGAATACAGCAAGGGGGTGGTGTGGTACGAGACCAAACGATTCAAGGTCATTGGTGTCGGATCAGTCACGATATTGTTCCGAGTACAAGAAACGAACAGACAAGGCAGAACTCCAGAAATATTAGCAACAGGAAGGTGTGAGTGGAAGAGACAAAGAACAGTGGGCCAGGTTGAGGTGCGGCAATGTGAGCAGGGCAGGGAATAAGGGATACGAGGACGAAAAGTATAGGCTATGCCAGCAGGGGAAAGAAAACCTCGATCATATAAGACAATGCGCGGAGTTCAAAACGAAAGTGCCCGAGGATTAAAGAATAAAATCGAGTCGCTATTCGGAAATATTAAAGGGCAAAATGAGTGGAATGTAATTTTGAAGGGATTTGTAAACCCCAGCTTATGCGACTATTGTAGAGAATTTGAAAAAGGGATAAGAGAAAAAGAAGAGAAGCAATAAGTCAAGTGGAATATAAATTAAGAGGAATGAGTGAGAGAGTGGAGGAACGCAAAAATAAAGGTGGATGAATGAGGTGAAACCAAAGAATGTAAATATGTTGTGAGAACCAAGAGTGCTAAATTAATTTAAGGAACAAAGAAATATATGCTAAACTTATGTGGAACCTATGTAAAAATTCTAAAGCCGTGATGGGCAAGAATGGCTAATAAATACTACTACTACTATTATTATTCCTATTAAATGGTGTATTTTTTAATGGTGTATCGAATTGAATACATATTTTAAAAAAAGAAGAATTTTATGTCTACACATAAAATTAATTCAAAATATACAGAAAAGGATACTAAAAGCGTGGAATTGTTTTTTTGTTTAGACATAATTTTAATTCATTTTAATTATGTTATATGGAAACATTAATGCATTTTTATTCAGCTTAAAAGTCAAAAATTGCAGGAAAAAAAAATGAATTCGCCACAAAATAATTGGAATTTAAATTCGATAAATTAAACTTATACTACGACTGCGTGCTATTTCAAAATCAAATTGAAATAACATAATTATAATAATTCGATTAATTGAAATAAATTTTAAATCACGGAATTTGTATTATGTCGACACAAAATATTCATTGTAAATTTTCGTTATGTGCATAATTTAAATATTTACATTGAAATTAAATACATCATTTTAAATCCACGAAACTTTGTTCAGAAATTAAAATTCTGAACAAGAATACAGACGAATATAAATAAACGAATAAACGAATACAAATCTCGGCTGTGATAATTGTCCCTCATGGTACCATTTAAAATACACTAAATTTGTCGGCAACCTTTATGAAGACAGGAAATTCACCTTTTGCACGCCAAAAGTTCAATAGTAACGTAGTAGGCTGACTATTGGATCCTGTGTGGTTGACTATTGGTTCTGGGCGATTGGGCACTGGAGAACATATTCTTTTTATAACCAATATTTTGTTTAGGTTTCGCATGCTTTCTTCGTTTGTGATCACTGTTTTATCAAAGTTTAATAAATGATATTTCATTTGACACTATTTCTGTGTTATCGTAAATTTTTCGTTCGTACGACAGTATTTGAAACTTGAAAGTTGCGTTAAAAGGCTGACTACTGGGTACTCTACCCTGTATATATATGTACATACGCAAAGAATCCTGTTTTGTGTTATCACCTCTTTTATGTATCGGCGTAAAATTTGTGATCGCAAGGCTGCGAAGACCCCGACTGTACGAAAGTATTAGCAGCGGCGTGTGTGTAATGAGATTTTAGCGACAGTTGCAACAGTGTGTATTCGTGTATATATGAAGCGATAGTTTCGGAGAACGAATACCAACGCGAACGGATTTAGACGGTCGGTGCGTCGTTGCTGCACATGCACGATGGCCACCGCAGTATACTGACCTCTGGCCCACGTCGCTCCTTTCGGTAGTGTATGTATATATACGCGTGCGTGCACGCCATGCAACGAGAAAACAAAAAGAGAGAAAGAGCGAGAGGGAGAGTGAGCTGCGAAGAGATAGAGTCGTACTATATGTTATATGTGTTATATATAGTGCAGAAACTACCGCGAGTTGGCACCGTGACAGAAATGAGAGATTTTAACCCCTTCCCTGGTATACGCGATCTTCTCGTCTCTCAATTACCGCGTACCTTCACCTCTGTTGCTCTCAGCACCATCGCCCATGGTCTATTATAACTTTGGGGGTATTACTTCAATTACTTCAATACATGTATATATATCGGTTACTGTGCAAACGCTCTACTGCCTTTAAAATGTAAACCTGGGTCATTTTTGTCGGACACGTTTTATCCCTACTAATTGGGCTACAAAAAATTCGAAAAATATTCACGCAGTTTTTTTATTCATCTATTAAAACGCTACAAAAATAATATTGATGAAGATGAAAGGCGAGGGAAAAGATGCCCCTCAAGACCCAATTAAAAAATTTTAACTACATGCTTGATTTTGTACTATGAAAAATCGGAATCTTCAAGCTGCATCAGTCGACACTTTGCTACTCAGTTCGGAAGAAAAAATCATTATTTATAGGTAATCATTATTAACCGCTTTGTTTAATTGTATTACTGGAACGTGAACGACCTCCCTCCCATGAAAATTTACCTGACCTCTCCAAATATGTTCAGCGCGGACAATATTGACCTAGGTTTATGCGATGAGGAATATATACACGAGTACATTCTATGATTTTATTATTTTTTATCCATAGCAATAACTATCCGTACTTCATCAATCTTTTTGGATTTGTAATTTGTTTCATCACGCTCAACTCTCCGATTAAGCGTATGTTTCGCCCAACGGCGGATATAATAATTTATTTTTTCAAGAACAAAAGGCAATAGCTGGAGTGAAATAATTGGACCATTTTAATAATGAATGTAGTAATTGCTTTAATTTCTCACGATTACCGAGCGAGTAATTTTTGTCAATCGAGTCTGCGACGTTTGCTATTTCAGCGGAGTAAAGAAACATTACTTATTCCTTAAGATATTAATTATTAATATTACTTATTAATTTGTTGTAGTTTTTTGTACTTTTTAAAAAATTATCTTGCTAATCAAGGCAGAATCAATTTTCCGATGCGGAGGACGGAACATCGTTCATGAGACGGTGACTAACGAAAGTTCGCGGAAGCCACGGGACGAAAAAAAATACTCTTCCAAGCCGAAAGAGAATTCGTTTTTTTGTTTTTCATTTTTCAACCTAGTGCGAAGGAGACCGTAATTTAGTAGTTCATTAGCCACTGTCACGAATATAGTATGCACAAAGTACTATACCTACGTGTCGCGTGGCTCGATGAGCTTTCACGGCGCGAACTACTCCGTTCTCTCTCTCTCTCTCTCTCTCTCTCTCGGCTTTGGGAGAGACCCCCTGCGATGTCCAAAATAGATGGACGAGTGTACATAGTACAATATACATATATTCCATGTGCCTGCGGAAGTGAAACCTTGATCGCGTTAACGCTGAAAACTTGTTGGTCTTCCGGAATTGTTTGTATGCTAATTATGAACTATAAAACGTATATTTCGTCGATAATATTAACTTATTTTGTCCGCTTTCTCGTAATTAATAAGACGAAATGTAAACGTTAATATTTTAAGGAAGGCTGCTAATTTTGTGGGGAGATGCGACCACTGGTTCTCTAGGGGTTATACAGTTTCATTTAAATGGTCTTGCGATGAAAATTCGCAAAGTATGAAACATTGGGCAATGCCATTGAGGCCTCTGCGGTTGAGTGTTAAAAGAGATGATTCTCTTTTACCTACTGTCGCGACCAATCGTTCGTTTATTAATAGTTATTTTATCGAGATCTGTAAGATAAGCAAAAAACGTGGGCGAAAAAAATGTCGATAGGATACATTGTCGGTTCAAACTTTTAAACTTTGCGACTTAATATCTGGGCCATTTTTTCCATTCGTTGATACCAAAATAAAACATTTTCTTATATATTTGAAATATACTTTCGCCTTCATATAGGACTGTTGCAGATCAAATGAATGGATCGAGGTGAATGCACTCGGTGGAATAGACGATCGCCCACGATCGATTGTCGTGCGCCGTTGGGGCATTAAAATATTGAAATCAATCAAGTTATTCTTGGCTCTGTCTCTCAGTTTGCGCGATCGCTCCATCCTTCTTCCTATGTATTATGAAGAAGCGCGGGAAAATTGTCAAAGAAAACACATCGCCAAAGTTTTATGTACACGAGAAGTTAAGAGACACGAAATTAAACGAGAAACGAAGCTATATCGGGCTATATGGCACGCCGGGCAAGTTTTTGCTACGCAAAGCACGTGCATCCACGAGTCCAAAACTTTAAGTAGTCCTCTAAATTCTATCTTCTCATCTATACTATACACATACATATATATAGGGCATCTCACGCAAAATCAGACACCATTTACTTTTTGCATCTTCGATTTTTATTAACTTTTTTTTCTTTTAGTACTAGTTGAAACTAACCTCGATAATTTTTTTCAATTTTTTTATCAAGCCATTCACAACTTATAATTTTGTGGGAAATGATTTTTTTGAAATGCTCATAACCCCGCAAATAATCGGTCAAATTACAGTTTTTTTTCAAAATTTTCGTTTATGAACGTACTTTTTATAAAAAATATGTTTTTTTTTAAACGGTAATACTATGAGACTTTCAAATTTCAACAAGAAAATATCATTTTAACGATGTTTGTAGTCATCGATTTTCTTCAAATTTTGTTGGTAAAAAACTGTTGTTAATTTAACATATTTTCACTCTTTCCAGCCGTTTGGTACCTATATGTACCATATGTACCGCTAGTATTTTGAAAAACCATCCTGAAAGGGTTAAACCTAGTATCATTATGGGCAAGCGATGAGATCTACTTTTTTTTCGATTATCAGTTTTCATGTTTCTAGTTATCCATGTTGAAAAATATCTGAAAACAAATTTTCATGCTCAAGAGTTAGTGTAAATAATTATGTGTGTGTGTGTGCGCGCGTGCGTGTGTGTCGTATCTGAAAAGTCTTTTCAATACCGAGAAACTCACACCATGAGGTTTTCCATCGATATTATCATTTGTATCGGTAGTCTTTTATCAAACTTTCGGTTGCACTTCCAAACGTTTTGTTGGACGAATGTCGCGGTTGCCAGTCGGCCACGATGGCAGAGCACAATGATAGCAAAACCTCGTGCAAAATGAACGTTGCCATGATGCAAGATCGTCCTTTAATCTTACTGACTTCACAAAGCCCCTTCAACGAGAAAGCACCTATTTTTTAAATTCCCTTTTCTCATAGCCAGAAATTTTGAAACAACCGGAAGTTTCCAAAAAAAAGAAAACTTTTTGTTCGCATAGTTTAATTGAATTTTTTTCCTAAGTTTCACACTTTTAGGCGAAGACTATCCTCAAGTAAGTATGCTTTCTGTATTAAAAAATAAATTCAATTGATTAATGCTTCAAGGTTAAGTAAGCCGAAAGGGTAAAAAGCTTTCATCTTTCGAAGAATTCAATAATTCGTCAAACCAGTACGGCGATAGTACATGTGCCCAAGAAATTTGAGCCCCGTAGCTACAATATTGCAACAGCTAGAGGGTCAATACAAATTGCAGAAGAAATTGAAACCCCTCGAGGTCCGAGGTATCGGCCCAGCTTCGTAAAACTAATCTCAAATACAGGAGGGCGGCAGGTGCATTTGCGTAAAAAGTTGCAGCTTGATCGGTTAAACGGTTCCAAAGTTATATAGCTTTTATTTTTGCACCCTCATCACACACACACACGCGCGCACGCACGCACACACACGCACGCATTTGCACATGAGCACGCACCCATGCACACATATACGCAACGCATGCGCGCAGAACCACGCACGCGCACGACCTATGTACGCACACGCGCATATATTATATATGTATGTACTCACCCATGCATCTTAACTTCTTTTGTTTAACATGAAAAAGACTCGAAAAACTTTATTTTTACGAAAACGAAGATTTTTTTTTACGAAGAAGCAAGATTTGGTAACAATACGTCATAGTGCTGCGAAAAGGAGGAACGATCCGATAATTAATGAATTGCAAAATAATGCGTGTAATGAAAATAAAATAATAATTAACCCAGTGCTTTACTAATTGATACAACAGTCTGTGAGTATAGCAAAAAATAGTTTCTCTTTACCATGAGATAGACACTGAGCTAAGGTAGAGAAAACGTACAACTACTAACATACCGAGCTGTTTCGATTATCTCGAGCTTGCAGCTTGGTGCTCTTCCTCGGTGGTTTCCCGGTCACTGGACAATCATCTTGCATATGTATGTGAATACCAGTTTCACAATTCTTGAACAACGTTATTTCGCACAAATGACAGATCTTTGATTTCTCGGCTCTATTATCTTCTCGATTCAACAAATTCCTGTCTGTTCGAGAATGATATTACGACTTTTTTCACGCAGCTACACGCACGAATCATACTACATCGTATGTATTCGCAAGAGGTAAAGGACGAGGAGAGAGATATTGGTGCGGGTTCAAGATCATTTAACGTGTGTATCCGCATTTATGATTGATCGGCTCTTTTTTCCGAAACGCATCCACACGCGCGCACGTAATAAACACTCCTCACCAAACACACGTATGCGCATCCCGCGAACCGAGTCCCGGGAGAGCTTGCAGCCGACTGACCAAGAAGAAGAGAGAGAGCGCTCAGCGCCGAGAGAGCCAGTGAGACTAGAGGCGGCTGCGCGAACTACAAGAGTCAGTGCAGTGTAGTGCAGCAAGCGCGCGATCGTTTATTCGCCTGACGGGGTAAGAAATGCACGGCGTTGAAAAAGCTTTTGCTCTAGAGTACAATCTCTCATATAGGCACACTCTCTCATATCATGAACATTTCTCGGTTCGTTGAACCGGCGTACCAAGCCGTTCTGCTTAATCGTAACCCGATTTAGAGCAACGTGATTACACCATTGATCGAAAATCACCGAAGCACTCATTTTTACAACCAAACAAAATTTACCTTATGCGCATACATATATACATATGTCATACATATGCTCATATCACATACGCATGCATAAATGATAGATATCGGTGAATAAACGGAAGACTTAAGGGTTGATACTCTAGTTTAAGACCTGTAGTCGGGAGACAAAACAGTTTCGAGCGTCGCGACTCGATCGAAGATACGGCAGCGAAAAAAACTCGTCGATGTGAACCCCTCTTCTCTCTCCAGAATGCTATGTATGCGCGTGCGCATCTACAAAACTTCCGCCGTTCCTATGATGATTGATTTGAAGATTTCCTCTCTCCTTCTCTTTCCGGTACTAGTATGCGATCTTCGAAACTTCCGGTTATGTCCGCTTTTAGAATCCTAGCAACCTCTTTCATTCTTATATGGGGGTCATCATATTTATTATTAAGGCAAATATTTGGGCATAGGTGCGCGTGAGAAAGAGTGAAAAATCAGGCCCAACTTTGGCCCATTAATGAAGCAACAAAACTGCTTCGTTGTGATTTTGACAGATTTAGAATAATTTTAAATAAGAGCACGCATCCAACTTCCATATATTCTCAGTTTTTCCTCAACTGGATTCTCAAATAAGCAAAGTGTCACGCTTGGTTGAGGTAAATACATAAACCCGTTCACATTTTATGAGGTAACATTTTTTCCACATATATTTTCTCTATTTTAAAAAATTTCCAGTTATTGTCTCACTACTTTGTACACCAATAAATTATGGTAAATCAAGGTTCAGTACCAGCTCTAGCAACATGACAAATATTTTCGAGCTTTGAAAACTTTTGAACATTGACAAATTGGAAATTCTTCTGTGGATACTTGAAAAATAAAGCGAAACAAAACATTCAAATTGAAACTCGTATATTGCTTCCCGCATTGTAAAGGATTGTTATAATAAAATTTCATAGTGATGTTTTTTTGGGTGACAATTGTTTTATTATTGATGAACATACACCCAAATTTGTCAACGTGATTTTCGTAATTATAACAAATCTGGGATTTTGATCTTGGTGAAAAAAATACGAGTTATTTGTACATTGAAAAGAAATATAGAGAACAGCATTTGATTTTCCATCCGCGAATACTTGACCGGTCTCAAGATGCTGCGCACTTATCAAGTTCACGAGTACCATTGCTACGAGACGAAACTCCCACAATACAGTTGATACTTGCGCGAGACTATACAGAGTCTTTTGGTAACGTGTATAACGGACGTTTTTGGAAAGACGATAATCGATGGTGGAGGAATAAACATTAGAATTTGTCGATCAATTGCAGAATGTGTTGTTGCTCAGCTTCTCGCCACTCTGTATCGCCCGCATCCCCAAGGTTTCCCGCGTATTCTGCAAAAAAATATAATGTTAATGTTCATTCGTCATTCATAAACTTTATGGTTTGCTAGCCCAAAATAATAAAGGGATAAAAATTTTAATATGTCCAGGTGAAAATTCTTGATAACTTTGATATTTTTTTTTGTACAGGGTACGTTATGGTATTGTTTATGATGAGAAATGCTACGAGAGCAAATATTACGAATAGACGAGTATATAAGCTGCGCGTAAAAACTTTAAGGTCCTTTTTCTCGGAATCTTGTGGCTATTGCGATTTACTACTTTGCGAGGTGAACACCCTTAAGGTATACTATTAACGTGCGAAGTCTCATCCCGAAATCAGTTTACCAAACCGTAAGGTCCCCGTGTAAGTGAAAAATAATGTTCATATACCTCTCATAATGTGTCGAATTGTTTTAAGCGATGCTCGCCGCTGTGCGAGTATTCGCGTGACTCGTTGCTTAACAGCTGGTGGACAGCCAGTGCATGCTTCGAGAAGAACGTAATCAACGAGTTGTAGGGTAAAAAGCCCCCCGTCCAAACGTCTCAGATACGATTCTTCCTCGTCCTCTTCTTCTTTGACATTTCTCTCGACTTCCTCTACTTTTTCGAGATACTTAAAGTGCAATTCCATCAGCCTGTCCACTTTTTCGTAATCGTTCTCCGTAAATTTGCTCAATAGCCTCTGTCGTTGTTGACCCTTGCAATTTCGTAGCATGCTCGCGATTATTGAAATCACATGCTCTGTAAGTAAAATTACAATATGATAGTTTCGGACGAGTAAATAAGCCCTAGAGTTATGATCGTCCTTTAGACGATCGTACCTTCATGATCTTCGGTGCTGAGCATTCTCTTTCGATTTCGCGTCGGTGTCTTCATGAACAGAGGAAATATCGTCCTAAGGCCAAGTATATCAACAAATTTGGTACAATTGTCCCTGCCGTCTGGGCCATTCATAGCATGATCGAGAACTTTGAGCGAACCGTTTCGCGACATCTTCTTCTCTCGTAACATGAGATTCATCAGTTGAAGCCCCTCACCCCGCAAAAATCTATCGCGATTTAATGTAGCCATAAGGCTCGAACAGAGAACGTTAAACAGATTTTCCATCATCTCTTGCTCCTCGGCTGTTTGTGGATCGTGACGTTTGTAGTACTGAAAATTAAAAAAGGTACGCATTATATACCGATGATAAATTATTGGGATTATTCATTGAGACAACAGCCGAAGGGTTTTAAACGAACGTAGAAATACCGCGAGTTGCTGAAGCAATACGTCAATCCCATCGAGATCCCCTAGTAGCAATTTATTCTCAGGTGTTTGTTGCAAAAGTATGGACAAGAGTTCGCTCGCGTACAATTTGTTAGCATCAAACGGCATCTTTGTTTTTATTCGTCGAAGCAGCCACTGCATGAGACCTTGTTTACCTGCATCTATGCACAATTCTGGCCTGAATTCAAGAAGATTCTCGAATATAGCTGCAAGACATAGAAATCAAATTCCATTGAACATTAAGCGGATACGGCGCGTCGATGAAAGACGTATCCGATACTGAACCTAATGTGTTGAATACACCATCGCTCTCCTCTTTTACAGTTTCGTCGAGTCTGTCTAAATTCTGAACAAGGAGAGCACACACTTGTTGCTCTAAAAGAGCATCGATCAGAGAATCCGCACCTTCTTGGCTCTCGTGTAATATATCAACGTCGGAAAGTTCCTGCACCAGATCCACAACTCCCACCGCAACGTCCGTATTTTCATGAGAAAGTAATTCCAACAATGAGGGTACGGCTCCAAGTTCGACCATTAACGGATAAAGCTCAGGATTTGTTGCAACAACATGGAGTTCTTGTAACGTTTCATGCAGTTCCAATTCCGATTCCATAAACCTGAAGATGAAGAAAAATACCGGCATAGGCAATACGATCATCCACTGCATACATAAAAAGAGGTAGATTTCGAAGAAGAGGCGCAAATACTTTTCTGGCTGATCCGGAAATTTGACCCGCATCTCTTGATTACGAAGGGCTCTCTTTTCAAACAGCAAAACCATTCGTTTTAATGTCGTATCATCGAGCGCCTCGACCTCAAGGGCTTCGGTTTCAACATATTTAAGAATATCCTGCTTTTCCTTTTCAGACAATTGAGGCTCCACAACATCGTTGGCAGCCGCCGGTAGTGCGGCTCTTATTGGAGTTGGTGGTTCGCTGCTTCGAACCGGAGTCAGATCTACTTCTCTTGGTTGTCTCTGACGAGGATGATATGGAGTTTTTATAACTCTCTTGGACCGTTTCGAATTCTCCCACTCGTCCTCGTCATCGTCTTCCCCGGGAATTGGTCGTTTTGGAGTGTTTGGTGGCTACAATGCAGTCACAGAGGTTAAGTTGCGAAATTATTTTAATCTCCTATTGTACATACTCGATTATTTTTTACTTTAATCGACAGATGAACCTACCTTGTATGATAAAAGTTCTCCAATATCCATCACAGACTAGTCCAATATTCAATTTCAACAAAAGGATGTCCAATGTTTTGTTGTTACGATTGATATACCTATATCAAACGTAAGTATAAACAGAGATTAGTAGGGAGATCAGCAACGCTCGACAAAAGTTGAAACCTGGAGAGCTGATCCGGCGGGGCGACATCTGAGCGACCAAATATCGAACTGTGGGTACTTTTGTACCCATGACCCGAAGTTGGCTCAGCTATTGGAGTCATATACATATATGGCCAACGAATTCAGACGACTATAGAAGGAATATGCCTATGGTTCGGTTTGGCTCCAGAAATTGTCCCTCAGCGTAGTTATGTATGTGTTAGGTCACACAGGCACGTTTACGTAACATCACACAACTTCATGGCGTACCTCCGCCTCCTCGCCCGCCAATCACGTACGAGCAAGTGCGCCTTACAATCCATCTCACTTCTTCTAAGGTTGTTTAGAAGCAAATTACGTTTTATGAACAATTTTTGAATTTTAAACAGTAGATAGTTCAATAGTTGAACTATGTCTCTGCCAAATTTCAAGTCAGTTCGGATTTTATTAATGGAGATAAAAAATCTCAAAGTTATGCACTTTTAAGCGTCCGTCTACAGCCTATAATGTGCAGAGCAATGCGCGATCTCAATAAACTCGCGATAAATCTGTTCGCGCCATTAAACTTTTGTTACAAAATTAACCGAGTCTCCGGAATATTACGCATCAATCAGCACCAAAATCATGCGGTTTTGGAGATTTTTCTTAGCGATTTTTGAGCTTGTAAACGAAAAATCTTGTCAATATACACTTCGAGCGGGTGAGTGCTGATCGACATGGCAACGCTCTGCCGGAGAAAGAAGGGGCGCAAAACAGAGGACCGAAGCGTCAGTATCGGAAACGCGCGAAATTTGAAAAATAAATAGCATGCATGCCGCTTTAGCATAAAATAAATATTGATAATTAATAATTTTTTTTTATTGTATTGAAATAAAAATTAAATATATATGTTTCATGTTTTTATCGTCCCGTGAAGTCTGGAAAATGTTTAAACATGTTTTTAAATAAAATTAGTATTATATATTTTCTTTATTTTCTGTACCTAATATTTGGCATGAAACGTATACATATTAATTCATATTTTATCATATTTAATACATTAAATCACTTTTTGCGACGAAGTACACCGCATATAATTACCGAATCGCCACTGTACTTCACTGTTCATTGCCAATGCTTTGGATTTCATTCTTCCTTTCGTTTTCTCTACGCTCTTAGTCTCAAGACTACTCGCACGACCCTTTCCACGTGAGAGTTTTTTCCGCGACAAATTTTGTACACTATTTCTACACATAAATCACCAGATAACGCGGTCGAGTGTTTTAAAAAATATTGTTTATTTTATAATACAGAACGAGCCGATTTTGTTGGCGGATATTGCGTTTTTGACTTCCAAGTGCTACCAAAAATAGAAAAATTGATGATAAACAAAAACTCGACCGCGTTACCTCGGGAAATATCTCACTTAATAAAGGCACTTTGATTATTTCGTTTCGGATAAGTTTTCGCAAAATAACTTTTTTTCGAGGCGCCCGCGGAGATTTGTTGCCAACGGCTTATTTTCCCATATTTTTCAACTAAAATTTCGCAAACTATAATTGAGACATTGTATTATTATATGAAAATTAATTAAATAACCCAGCATTACCAGTATTGTCTAAACAAAAACTTGAAAATGAGCATGTTATTGGTAGAATTAACCTAACTCTGCCCTCAAGAGATATGTTTACGAAAATTGTGCTGGTACTTCTATTCAACGACTATTGTATACGTTTATGAACAGTACACCAACCCTGTCCGAATATTGTTGTGACATACAAATTCGTCATTTCCTTGATTCTCTCGCATTATTTAAACAATCGTACATACGAAATAATTATCTTTTGCGTTCATTTTACCTGAAAAGTAGGTCCGTTCTAACAAACCATATCATAATTTTATGATTCTTCGAACATTTGGTTGAAATAGAGGACAGTAAAGCAACTATATGCTAGTGTCTGAATATTTTCGTGACCGGCTGTACATTAAAGTAGATTTAAGTAAACTTTTATTTAAAAAAAAAACGTAGCCGTTCTTGGTTTCGTTTATGTTTCGAAATATGGCTACGTTTTGAAATAAAATGTATTATTTTCACCTAAAATTTTTCATTCAAGAAATAGTAATTTTCACATATTCAACTCCGTTTCATAAACGTGGTTTCAGGTAAAGTTTATTGTACTTTAACTATTGTTTTGTTTTTCATGTGATGTTGGTTGAAATGGAGAACAGAAAGGTATATCCGACGACGAGGGGACGAGGTATATCTGTAATTTTTTCTAATTTATTGCTTCCCATAGTTGGCGATACACTTTCAAAACCCAAAACTACGTAAAACACTGTGTTATTCGCGATTGAATTCCCAACTGATATAAAATGTTTGTGATAAAATAACAAATGATTAAATGAATGCATACAACGTGTTGTAAATCACGTGAAAATTCGACGAAAAGTAAGATATGCACAACCTCGAATGACCAATCCGACTAGATTTGTAGTTGTTCATGGCAGGGTAGAAAATATAAAAATAACGAAGCCAGATACAAAAAAAAAGAGAAAAAGCCGCGGCCATCTCGCACTGCTACTCCAAGGTTCTTCTATTTCTGCAAAATAATGTCCTGCTATAGCAAAAAACATTGAAGCCTTATCTTGATGAAGCTGGATCGACGATGATAAATTATATTTTTTCCACATTATTTAATTTTGCTTAAAAAAATTATAATTCGTCTTTACAGATTTGATAGCTGAAAGAATAAAAAACACATCGGCGGCTTTACGCAAGTTGTACATGCGGATCTTTACATATTCGCGCGCTCGGATCTCGGAACATTCGAGCAACGCGGACGGGCCTAGAATGTATAGACATATGTCATCATTGCAAGCTTGCCTCATTCACGGAAACACCCGATCGGCGTATACGGATCGCCAGATTATATATATATATGTTGCCTTCGCCGTATATATGACAACGATAGCTTGCGACAAAATAGTTGGCGCTTTGGCCACTCAGATGTCGCAGAACAAATTCTCCAGGTTTCAACTTTTGTCGAGTGTTGCTGATCTCCCCCCAATCACTGTATAGGCGTACGCTCTTTCAATACATCGAATGACACATCGATGCATCGTTATCATCGAAAGTAACCGATGCATCGGATTGATTCGATACATCGAACAATAAACATCGATCTTTTCGATGCATCGATATATATCGAGCAACCCTATCTTGTTGACTGCGTTAACCGTTTCAATACCCGTTGACTATTTCCTTGTTTACTGCGTTGATTGTTTACCCATTGATTACTTACTTCCCAAGTTTACAAAACACTGACATTCACAAATATACCAAGGCTCGAAATAAGATGATTCTTTAAATTCTACCGTTATAATTCAACGCTCCACATTTAGATCTCATAACCTCCGAAAATAGAGAAAATTTGAAAGAAATTCGTTGCTGGCGACTGTAAAAACAACATAACCGAACATTTGTGGCGTCACATTTACAATCGTATTACAATCGAGAAACAATGGTGACCGCGATTGGTTTTGAGGGAAGTGCTAATAAAATTGGTATAGGAATAATACGGGACAATAAAGTTTTGTCGAACGTCAGGCGAACGTACGTCACACCTCCCGGTGAAGGTAGGGTTAGGATGTTTTTCTGGCAAGTGTTTTTACGATCGGTGAATGGATCTCGACGTGTTGATTTTTATTGATTGCAAAAAAACTTTGTCTCTCATTCTGAAAACAATAAGGATTCTTGCCCAAGGAGACTGCGATTCATCATCGAACTCATGTTCTTGAAATTCTGGAAAAAGCTCTGGCAGATGCAAAGTTAACGATGCGTGATATGGATGTTGTTTGTTACACTAAGGGTCCAGGAATGGGAGGGCCATTAACTGTACTTGCTTTGGTAGCGCGTACAATGGCACAGCTGTACGACAAACCAATTATCGGAGTTAATCATTGCATCGGCCACATAGAAATGGGTAGATTGATCACAGGCAGCACAAATCCCATAATACTGTATGTCTCAGGGGGTAACACTCAGATAATAGCATATTCGCGACAACGCTATCGGATATTTGGTGAAACGATCGACATCGCGGTCGGTAATTGTTTGGACCGATTTGCAAGATTGTTGAAAGTTTCCAACGATCCTAGTCCTGGGTACAATATAGAACAGCTAGCAAAACAGTGAGTAGTAATTTATTACTGTTTTATCGCATAGGGAAGACTTTGGTTTCATAAACATCCAGGGAGTTTGACCAACTGCAAATAACGTCATAAAGAAATAGCGATGTATTATTCTTTACAATAGTCAACGATTATTGAACATGCAGGAAGAACATGATCTGGAATTCCGAAAAACTATAAGTGTGGATAGATTTTTACATGTTCGTTTTGAAGTTTTTTTTTTCGTTATATTAATATTTTATGTATTTAATTTTGAGGTTTGTTTATTAAGTCAGGAATGAATTAAAAAATTGTTAAAAATCAGATTTCAATTTAGATTTAAAAACATCAGATTTAAAAACAAATCAATTTAGTTATAGTCTATGTTCGCTTTCATTTGTGGGCAGGTTATTGTTATTATTAGGGTTCTTATTAATTAGCCATTCTAGTTATAATCGCCGAATAATCACTATTATTCAGTTTGAAGGAGATGAATAATCACTATTATTCAATTTGAAGGAGATGAAATCAAAATGAGCTTTGACCAATGAAATTTCAGGATAATATGTTAAATGGGAGACAAGACGTTTGTACATTTGCAGAAGTGTCGTTCTTAATGTGGATTTTTCTTTATGAAACTACTTATTTCCAGAATTGTTTTAACACTAGATTTACCAGCTCTTTTTGAAAGCATCTCTTTTCCATTATACCAACAGTCATTTTGACTGGTGTGGTAAATCCAGTGTTAACATCATTTCTCCACTCGTGGTTATTCTGATATCTGTCCTCGGTATTCGTAAATTCTCCCACATATGAACAAATGTGGCCAAAGTTTATCTTTAGAAACAATATTTAGGTCTGATTGGCCTAGGTTATAAATTGTATACAAGCTTTTTGTCACAACAGTATTGCTGGTACAATGGTTTTTGTTATTTTCAAAGTGTTTACACCGGTCATCGACCCTGCTACAGTAAACATAATCGATGAATTATTGTTCTTTTCGCGTGTCTGAAGAGTGGGAAAATGCGTTTATCGTAATATCAAAATTAAAATTCAAAGTCCAACTTTGCAGCTGTCATAAAGTAAAATCGGTCATTAGAAAATACAAAATATGTTTGAAGGTTTTTGTAACGTGCAATACTCTTCACACCGAGCTAGTTGACTCTTTCTTTCGCACCTTATCAAACTACCTCTGCCCACAAAATTGGATCTAACCCGTCCATGCACCGATAGGATTACGTTAGAACAATATAAATATCATACTATGTAGGTCGCTTAAAAAAACGTAATATAAAAAATGGAACCCTTGTCTCTCCTATGACGCGCAAAATTGCAATAAGGAAGTAGAACAAGATAATTGATTCGTGATATCTTTCCCCGCCTTTATCATTCTTTCTCTGTTTCCGGTTTCTCATTGGCAAAATAAAATAAAGAGGTAACAAACTGGCACCGCTGCCATACGTGGTGAAGGGTATGGATGTTTCGTTTTCCGGCATTTTGTCAAACGTGGAAGAGCGTCTGGACGGTTGGCTGACGAGCGGCGAATATACGAAGGAGGATCTTTGTTTCGCGCTGCAGGAGACTGCTTTTGCCATGCTCATCGAGATAACGGGTAATAATATATTAAAGGCAAATATAACCGGAGACGATATATATTTACGTGTGATTATGGCGTTTGTGCTAATACCTCAAATGATATTTCAGAGCGCGCCATGGCTCATGTTGGCTCTAACGAGGTGTTAATCGTGGGCGGCGTCGGATGCAACGAGAGGCTCCAACAAATGATGGGCGTCATGTGCGACGAGCGTGGCGCTAAACTCTACGCTACCGACGAGCGTTTTTGCATCGACAATGGCGTTATGATAGCGGTCGCCGGTGCGCTCGAGTACGAGGCCGGAAATTCAACGGCTTGGTCCGAAACGACGTGTTCGCAAAGATTTCGTACCGACGAGGTACTAGTCTCGTGGAGAAAATGAATAAACGCGAATCGAAAAAAAAAATATATTATCAATATTAATTTGTTCAAGGTAACGTAACGTACCCTGCGCCAACCTTATAATTTCTCGACATTCTCATTTCCGTACGAGTCCGCAATCGAACATTCCCATCTCGCGAAGGTATATTTGCTGTTTGGGGCGAAAGAAAGAGAAAAAGCGTCGTCTTTGTCGAGTTGACCATTTCGCGCGTGCCAACATTTTTTCTCTCGTACGTCGATCCTTATCTCTTTTTCATGCGACCCGAGTGCCATGCGGGGGTTGTTTGGTCGAACGTAAGAACCGTGTACAGGACACGGAAACCGGAAGTTCCGTTCTCCGAAGCTCGCGCGCTCCACTCCGCCTCCCTCATTTTATTCGTTCGCGAAGGGTGGGGGCGTTCCCATCTTAACGCGCGCGCGTAACAATCGATAGAAACGATTTCGATATGGTTCGCAGCCTCGAGGGAGAGAAGAGTGTACTACTACTGTTTCTGTCGATTGCGCGAGCGCGTGTACTCTCCCCGTATTATACCCCCAAGGAAGTATAATGTGTCCCAAAGATTTAAGATACATATAGGAAACGCGCGCGCATACGCAGGCGCGCACGCGCATATATACACATATTTATACAGATAGCTGTATATATAGGGTGTATAGAAATATATATATAGAGCCGCCCATATGCCATATAGTTGTAGGTTTATCGCTTTAGGCAGGCGCATAGCTGGCTTTCGTCCAAGTACCGCCTCGTCACAAGCCGCGGAGCCAGCAGCAGCACCAGCAGCAGCTGAGCGGCTCGAAGAGGAGAGCGAGGCTCAGTCGCGGATCCCGTGTGTAGTACCTCGCACAGTTTCCATTCTGGGAAAAACAAATTCTCGTGGGCTCCCGCAGACTTTATTTTACAATTAGTACAACGATATCCAAAAGTATATAATAACCAAGTACCCTTCCTCTCCGTCCTCCCGACCCTTTTTCCCACATCCGTCACACGCATGATACGGTTGCCGATTTTTTTTTGGGACGATTTCAATTATCGAAAACGAGCTCTCTATGCGCAATCTCAACGGCGCGTTTACTTTGCCAGTGTCTAGTAACGGAAGAAAAGTACCGGCGGAAACATTCGCATTTGGATAAAAAAGGAAATAAATAATCGAGGAATAATAGAGGAACGAGAGTCGTTGGTAACGATCGTTGACAGAGAAAAAAAGGATTAAGAAGAAAAGACCGGAAGAAAATACGGTTGAGCGGCGTGGTGGGCCGAAGTGTAACACACATGGCAATCGATAGTGTGGCGAAACGTTGCTCGCAGCGCCTATGAAACAAGTGGTGAAGCACGTTTTGAAATCGCCTGCTGCCCTTACAACGGCGAGAGCCTCTTTGTACACACCCTCGTGACGACGAAGACAAAAGTTCTATAAACGTTAAAAATATGTCGAGATCAGTGAGTGACGTGCAAAGTTGGGAAGACGACGAGAGGCATCCTTAGAGAGGTGAGTCCCGTGTATCCGTCATTCATCGAACATCCGTACTCGAAGTGGCCATTTTCATTATAGTTGATAAAAACGAGAGAGTACGAAAACAAATCAATATTATTTATCGTCTCACGGACGAAAGCATCGATCTAGCTTCTCCTTTCGATTTATCCTTCGATGTAAGCTGTACCGAACGAGAACGACTATGAGTTTACGCGAGAGGTAGGTATAGAGCTAGCTCCTGTCTGTTGACAGTCGCGGGAACGTTACGACAATGGTGCAAAACGAAAGAGTGTGCGTACGTTATGCGTACAGCTGTAGTTGAATTCGGTCAGCGTGTGCAGCCGAGGTTCGCGATGCGATCAATGCATCGGACATGCAGCGAGTTGACCCTCTCATCACGGATGCCTCTACATATTTACGGCAACGAGCGTGTATACGTGCGTGCGCGCGCGCGCTCGTATATGTTTGCCGAGAGAGAGAGAGAGAGAGAGGGATTATACATATAGTGCAAAGTTATTCAGTTGTATCCGGACAGCCAAATAGTTTCGACCTCGCGGGAGAGACGCGGACCTAGCGAGCACCAGAGAGAGACAGAGAGAGAGAGAGAGAGAGGGAGTGAGAATATGAGAGAGAACGAGGAGTCGTTAAAATCGATTTCTGGGAGCCGTTCTCCTTCATTGCCACACATATATATGTATAACAATATTCTCTGTCTTTGTCTGGCTCTCCTTACGGTGCGTCAAGAAAGGATATCAAGGCCCGTGTTGTGTACACACTACCGTGCCCTATCTATCGGTTGAATCTCCTCTGGCCTATGTACGTATATATATATGGTAGCTATATGTATATTTATATGTATACGTACATGATGGGTTTGGTGGGCGCGCTCGGGTAAGTGAGAGGGAGGGAGAAACGGTAGACTCGGGCTCACCTCCACCTACCCCACACTCGCGTTCACCCCTATGGTTATTTAGGCCAGTGGTACTTTCACCCCCGTCGTTTTTTCTTCACTTCTCACCGCACACTACACCGCCATTATACTCGAATGTTAAATGTTAACGAGATGGGTCTTTAACGATAGAGTAGATGGGGAATGAGCGAGGAACGGGGGGAGAATTCGAGTATTTTTTCACAAAGACCCCCTTCGGTCGGCATTTTTTTCTTTTTTTTTCGTACGTCGACCGATCCATTGTTGATAATAAATTTCATTCGAGAGAAATTGACGATCGATCGGTGGAAAATGTTTATTGAGTAGGTTTTAACGACGAGCGAATTTTCGACGTTGACGAAGGTCGCGAGGCCGAATCGTAGTATCGGTTCTCGATAAACGACAAATTTGTATTCTTATATGTTTATTCGTTTTAATGAGATACTTCTGTATGTGTTTTGACGATTATCGTGATATTCGGGACAAGGGTCGTTTCTATGACAAGAGTGAATATTTATTTCCGTATAAATTTGTTCATGTGGATCGAGTGTCGTAAACGTATTTGTTTCCGACGATCGAACCTCGTACAAAAAAAATCGTTTTCAATCGTTTGCAAAAACAAAAAGAATTATTATTTGAAAAAATGCAGCCGACGAATATCGCAATGAATATTTATTTATTTATTTATTTATTTATTTATTTATCATCGACTTTCATTCCGCGAGTATATTCTCGATCGTTCTTTCTTCCAATGGCGTACATCGCTGCAACGATGATGACCCCTGTCAGATTAGAAATGATTGAATTCGGACGAGTTTGTCATGCGTAATTATAGACCGCTGTACGCGTCAATGTCGAGGTATATAGCGAATTTAGTGGAGAAGAAACGGGATAATGTCGATCGGCGATAAGTCGCGACCTCTTCCTTTTAAACAAATATTATAATCAACGTCGAGAAGTAACCGATGCTACACTTTTTATTAAACAATGGGTAAACCTTTTTGTTTTTTAAATTTCGTGCTTCGATCGATTTTTTACAAGTATATTTTCGTTTTGATCGATTCTTTCCAACGTGTACCCTATCAGATTTTTACGATCCATACCGTTTTTCACTTTTTGCAAGTCATTTTCGTACTCGCACTTTGTTCACCTCATCTAACTGTCCGGTTGCGTCGGAAGACGATTTTCTACCCTGTGCCGTATTTTCCCGGAGCAAGTGAGAGTCGCGGGAAAGCCGCGTCCGGTACAGTCGCGGTTCTTCCAATTTCGAATGTTCCTGCAGGGAATTATCTAGCTCTGGAAGGATGATCATCCCCCCCCCCCCCCCCCCGTACAGCGATCCGATGCGCCAGCCAGCGCACGGCTAAGCGGTCCCCGCACCAAGCGTTGGCAGCGCTGCACGCTGCCCGCGTATCCATCGCTGTTGGTGATTTTTTTAAGTAGCAAAATTTTCGATAATCTCCTACGATTCGTCCCAATAAAATTGATGGGTCAGGAAATGAAGATTTGTGAAAAGTTCAAGTTAATTTGCCCGTAATGAATTTAATGGTTAATTTTGTCCTAGAACCAACTTTTTTATTTCGTGAACGTAAAGATTTTTTATGTAGGGGATAAAATAGAAAATAAATCGAAAATAAGCGCAGTTTACGACCTGATCGTCATTACCCGGAAGCAAATCGAGCATTCGGCCTGCTCTAATTAACCGAAACATCAATGATCCTGATTGCCCTAAATGCTAACACCCGAGAGAGTACAAACGAACCCCAACATTTTTTTTACAACCCCTAAAAAATACACTTTTATCGTTATTGTAACATTTATTCATTTGGTTATTTAATAATGATCTCGCCAAACTTTCGGTAAATATAATTTAATTCAATTAACACTATTGTCATCTTCGTTGAAAGACGTAGGACGTGGCTTAAGATGCAATGCTTCTATCGCAATTTAACAAATGTCAACGTAACGTCCTTGGACTAACCATCTCTGATTGTGAGCATCGTTCGTCTTTCGCCTCTTTTCCCCGGTAAAACAAAAAAATGATACATCCCATATTTTATTGTCGAGAAACAGCAGATTGCGAGATCCACCTTAAAAAATATTATTTTGAGCTTAGGTGCTCGCCATTTACCCCTCCCGCTCTCCTGCCTCTACGCGTAGAAACTAGAACGGCCTTGTGGATCGAATCATTGACCCTAGCTCTATTTGGGGCAGTAGCACACAACCCCTATCGGCCCGGCGAACAACCTCCTCGGGGCACCAGGTCTCGAGGCATCGTGAGTCTCTCTCTCTCTCTCTCTCTCTCTCTCTCTCTCTTTCTCTCTCCCTCCCTCTCTCGTGTTTCGTTTTTTAACTTGCCGGTAAAACGTAGACTTTGCATGCGAACTACCTCGGTTTCCTCTAAGTTTTCATCTGATATTTTATTCTTTACGAAAAAAAAAAAAAGAAAAAAAAAAAAATCTAGGAATCTAGATTCGTCGTAAAGGTCGAACGATAAAATTGCTTTAACATAATAGTAAAGATGTATACCCGAAGAAGCCGGTCATGGGCGTTGACGTTGACCCTCGAGAAAAGAGCATTGCGACACGATCCTTCAACACCGAGCGAGCGAATGCTTTGCGTTTTCTAGCCTTTACATTTTATTTTCTCCCTCAAATTCTTTTTTCTCGTCGACTCCGCCGTTCGCACCTTACGTTGTTTCTTGTTCTAGCGGTAGGACAACGACAATTATTGTTTCAGCCGAAACCCATCGGGACGAATCTTTTTCTCCATACGACACAGTCTTCGGTAAATTGTCTCAACTTTTTTCTCCTTCTCTTTTATGTTCCTTTTTCTTCCTCTTTTATTTTTTTCTTTTTTTTTTCTTACTTTTTTATCAGCACACGCCCGAAAAACCCACGATCCCTCGAGGATTTTCCCTTGTCTCGGTACGAAAATTACTACGCGTCCGCGTATCCGAGAATGACGACGACGACAACGATGACCCGAGCTGGTCCTTTTTTCTCGTTGTCGTTGTTTCTCCCACGCGATCTCGTTCCATATGAAGGAGAAAAATAAAAATATGCAACTCCCGTGATTTAAGAGTCGCGACGGGCAAAAAAAGTAACCGTAACAGAAATCACGCGGCGAGACTCGCCGCGTGATATGACGGAGCTATAAAAAGATGAACATATAAATAAATCGAGTATATTTATAAAACCGAATTCCGCGAGTACAATTTAAATATAAGACAAAACAGAGAAAAATACAATAATAAATAAATCAAAAGAAAATAAATGAGGAAAAAAGGAACATGAAAATGTACCACGAAAATTACGTCTCTGGTAAACGTTCGAATCGATACCCGCGAACAAAACAGATGACACGTCCATAAGTCGCGAACGCGAGCGAGAGGGAGAGAGAGAGAGAGAGAGAGAGAGAGAGAGAGAGAGAGAGAGAGAGAGAGAGAGAGAGACAAAGAGAGAGAGAGAGAGAAGGAGAGTTTCTTCGTTGCTGATTCAACTGCTCTAGTTTTAGATACGACGGGGTATAGGTATAGTCGCTTGGCACAAAGAGAAGATTATACGTCCCCGTGTGTATGGCCGTTCGTGTGCGTGACTGCCAGTGTCGCGTATATAGTAAACGACGACGACGACGACGACGAAGACGACGACGTCTCCGTTGTCATCGTCGTCGTCGTCGTCGTGCCTCTCAAGTATCGTCTTCTGGACGAACAAAACTACCCAACGGAGCCGGAAGTTCGAAGCACAATTTTTCATGAGAGATAAATTTCTTATTTGTTTGAGAAAGCAGTAACAACCCCTCCTCTCCTTTCCGAAGTAAGTCAGGCCGTCGCGTGTATCCATCTCTGCGAAATCTCGTCTCTGTAGCTTTCGTTTACGAGTATTTTATTTTTGTGTTACGGCTACGGATGAGCAATGCTGCTCTGGTATGTATTTCTATAACTGCGATTTATATATATATATATATATATATATATATATATATATATATTCAATTCTCCTTCTAACATAGTAGCATATACAACATATAACAAGGCTTGTGCGCTCGTGCGTATGTGCGTGTGTGCATGTGTGTGCATGTGTGTGCTCGTAAGCGCGCAAAGTCCCGGGTAAATGTAAACAATAACTGCCTCTGTTGAGAACACACGCGATAATGCCTCGGGTCCATACCGGCTAAAAACGCACAGCTTTGTCACGATAATAGCCGCTCCGGTGTTACGTTCGTCCGTGTGTGTGTGTGTGTGTGTGTGAATCTGAAGATTTTGCCACAAGGAGAATTCGAGAAATTCCGAGTGTTGAAATGTCGTATACCGTTCGCGCTGTTATACCTCGTTGCTTTAAACTACATCTATATGTAAAGCAGGTATGCTGGTAATATAACTATATTTACGTATGTATAGCATCGTTTCTGGCACTGACATTTCGATAAATTTGGTGAATCCATGTAAGTATGTGTGGCGGACTGGTCTCTCGCGGTAGTTGTCCGGAACGTAGCACTGCCGAGGGATCTAATACACACGTTTCGTACACAACGAAACCGGCGTATCGCCTGTCTCTCTTCCCCGCGCCGTGACGTATAGAAAAATCGTGCGATTTCGGGTCTCGATAGCGCCTGTAGTAGCGTGTGTAGCGCGTGTAGTACGGGTTTAATTTTATATGTCGCATTCACGCGAGAGAGCGACCGACGCTTTTCGTCGTCCACTGCACGCGCCTCGTCAGACATCTCGCGTGTGTCCTTGAGCCTCTTTGTGAATAAGGCTATTAATTATCGTACTATCGATAATTAATTTCTTTAATTTTCCATTTTCTCTCGTTTTCTTCTTCTACGTTTCCATCACTCGTTATCGGGCTTTTCGAGACATTCGCAAATTCGATCGTTTATATTCGTGAAACATTTTAGTTGGAGGGATCGTAAAATGGGGAAGGGTGTGTATGTTGCAAAATCGATTTAGTGAAAGGGCGTAAGCGCAGTGCGGTGGGTATAGGCAAATGCAGGAATTGGACGACGCTGATGATTGATCATGAGAGCTGATGCGGTCACGGTCAATGTGTTCTATAAATGGAACACACATTCGTGAGGGAGAGACTCGTACGAGGAACGTGTGCGGGGCCAACTGCCATGGGCGCTCGCTCGCGTACACAAATTTTCCAACTTATATGTATATACGTGTATATAATAACAAACATGTATCGGTACATATATATATATATATATATATATATATATATATATATATATATATATATATATATATACACACACAGGCTGTCCCATTTTAATTTATCGATGGAAATTAGTCAAGAGCGCGAAGATGTACGAAAAATACGTTTCCCACGTATGCTCGATGGTTTTAAAGGCGACACGAGATTGTCGCCCTGAGATTTTGTTGCCGAGGAGATTTTCGGGTCGAACGAAGGTCGTCGTCGGTTCTTTGAACGAAAACGTTTATTTCTTTTGTCTGTGACGTCGTAGGCTGCCTTAAGACGAATACAACGAAAAAAAAACCGATGTTTTTGGCCTCAAAAACGACCAAGTTTTGACATTTTTAATTCGTGAACCAACCACCGTAAGTAGGCACACCAGCGCGTTCTTCGGCTAGGTGGCAAGGGGTCGAGGATCGTCTAAGATCACACGTAAACCAACGCCGGAGCTCAAAAAGTCCCACTGAAAATCTACCGGCGGCACTAGACCCTTTTTTCTCTCCACTTGTTTTCATCGATAAATTAAACTGGGTCACCCTGTATACACAAAATAATATCATGTTAAAGTACGAATACCTACTTATATCTATGCGAAAAAATATATACAGTAATATGGATGAGTCTGTAAGCGTGTATATACATATAAGTCGAGTTGATATACACGATTAATAAAAACGTCTGTCAATATTTACAAAAATATTTCCGTGATATATCGTTTTATGTACAATATATGAACCAAGGCGAAAATTCTTTACGGCGAACGAACGTAACTCCACGTGACTGTGCGAATTCTCATCGAGTCTTCTCTTGGCATGGCTGCCTGGTTTTCTCATTTCTTTCTTTTTTTTTGTTTTCTCGCGGAAGAGAGTCATATAACACAGCTCTGCTTCTTTTTTCTTCCGCCTCTGTCCGTTAAAACACCGACTTGGAATTTTTATATATCGGGTGAAATCGATGAGCTAATTTTAGTATCGCGCCGCTCATAACGGTGGTAGGGGAGATTCGAAAGTTTGTGAATCGCGAAGCTTTATAAACGATTCAACGGTTATACGTCAACGTCGACTGCCGCACAGCTATACTCGAGAGCCTCGTTTTGCAAGCTTCGAATTGTAGTATTAACGAGGGGGCTAACTTTCGTTCACGACTTCATATTTGCTATATATATTGAACGTACGGTAAAATTATTTCAATGTATGCGCTAGGCGTCAGTTTGGGACCGAAGCCGGATGAGAATGGTCGATATTTCTCGTGAAAAACCGACGGCGTAGTTTGCATGGAAACGAGGACGAAAATGGAATCGGATAACTTTGGGTAGGCGGAAGAGGTTGATTATAGAGAGGTTTGATCCTATCGCTTTATATGAAAATGTATTATTAAAAAAGAAAATTTTATATTTATTATTCTACGAAGGCACTTGTCAGCCCTATAAAAAGTTTATATGAGAAATATATTAAAGATATATCATCTCGGATAAAAAGTATAGCTCGACAATGTTTTTTTTCTTTTTTTTTTACATTGTACATATATTTTGCGATTTATAAAGAATATGCCCGAAAGTAATGAGGAAAGGTTTGATACGAGGTTCGATTTATATTTTGATATTACATATTTGTTTTCTTTGGGTTGCCACGAGAATAATACAGAAAGATAAAGTGTGAATACTCGACGTAGAGGAAATCAGCCACTTAAGGGACAGCTCGAATATCTATATTGAAATATGAACTTTCTACGTTAAATAGATTTTTACTTCCGGATGTATATCCCCTTCGACCTTTCGAAGACCCCTCTCAACCCCTTATCGAACGATATATAGATACTTGCCATTATACAATATTATAACGGAATGGCGCTATACGTAAACTACCCCTCGTGGAAAAGGGACATATCGAAAGATATACACCCCTTGTATATGCCTTATCGTTGTTTTTTTTTCTTTTATTTTTTTTTATCATCCGTATATTCGAAATATAGCATTTTTCATCGTGATATAGGTACGTATCTCACATTTTTAAAACAAAAATGTATATCAAATATCTCGTACATCGAAAACTTATATTCGTTATATAACTCGCATATATTTATTTTTCATCGGGGAGGCCCGGGGTGTTCGACCGGTGGCTCACGACCCCAACCATTTGACGAACATGGCCTCCCCTTATCACATCCTGTCAATCCCTCCGTCTTGTTTCGTGACGTCTCTCGCTTTCCCCTTTCGTTTTCCAGTCCTTCGTTCATTTTCGTTATCTTCCTCAGTCTGTCCCGTTACACAATCCCGCGGTTCATATTCGTAGTACCTAAACAATCTTTTGGTACACGCTTACCATCCCTTCCATCCAATCTTTTCATATACCAATTTTTCCCGCGGTATATCACCACCATATGTTTCGCGAATAAAAAGGCCGAAACCATATTCTTTTCCCTTTTTTCAAATGAACATCTCGTATTAATTAGTCTCGATGATTTTAGATTATGAAGTGGCTACAAGCCACTTTGATGACGGCGGCGGAGAGGTGCTGCTCCGGTGGATGAAACGTGTGCCGGGAAGGCCGGCAGCAGCAACGCGACAAAAAGGAGAAGCATAAGAAGAGGAAGAAGAAGAAAAAGAAACAAGAAAAAGAAGAAGAAGAATCAGAATTGGAGGAAGAGGAAAACCGCACTGACACGATCCCCCTCCTGGAACACACCCGCGCATACTCACCCGCACCTACACGTACACGCACACGCATACGCGAACACGCACACTCATACACGCACGCACGCACGCACGCACGCACGCACGCACGCACGCACGAACGCACGTACCTACATACACACACACAGGCACGCACTCACATACACTGTACACTAACACAGAGACGCAAGTTTGAGGTTCGTTCATATATAGCTCAAAAGCGACGCGAACGCCATCGTACATAAAAAAGAGCATCTCTGATGCTGAACGATAGGAGATACGACGACGAAGCATCGGGTCACGATCCGGCCGATCGTAATGGAAATGGAATTTTGCCCCCGAGTTGCGTGGCATCTTACCTCGCTGCTGTCGCGGCAGCGGCAGCGGCCGGAACATCTTCGACCACCACGGCGACGACGACTACGACACACGGCGGTGGTCAAGGGGCTCATCATGACGCGTACGGCTACGAGGGAACGACCATTATACCACCCTCTTCGGGTATCGTTGTCTTGAAATATTTTCATTAAAAATCTTATTCTCGACCTATGCTTACCTCACCGCTCGTACCCCATAAAAATCTCGAAATATCTCGTAATATTTCAAGGTCACGTGCCGGCCGAACTGTTTTACAGATTTAGGTGGATAACGAATCTACAGAATTTTTCAATACGACAATTTGTTTTTCCTACCGTTAATTCTTATGGCGTTAAATTTCATCAGGGTCATCAAATTTCGTTACATTTCAACACTATTAGGGAACGATCGGTTTTACAGATTAATCTAGTTAGCGAGTATTTTCTTTTTCATCATTTCTTCTTCAATAATTTCACCGGCACACCAAAAAAAAGTGGTCTCTATATTTGAGTAGAACCACGTACCGACATGTATTTCGACGTGCTGAATTCGAATCTGAGGTCCGTTTAGCTCGTACACCCTCAAAATTTTGAGTACGTCGCGAAAAACCGCTAAAAATGGCTAAAAATCGCGAAAAACTGCAGTCATGGAGATGAAAAATATTGTATGGACCTGGATCCAGTATGATTTTTATGTAGTTCGATCCGCTGAACCTGAATCTGAAGTTTATTTGGCCCGTTAACCCTTCAAAATTGGAGTACATTGCGAAAAACTGCAATTATAAATAGAAAACAAATTATTGAACACGATTACATATGTTTCTTGTATATTTCGATGCATTAAATACAATCTGATAATCTCAAACATTTATAAATCTATAAAAATATCGTGAAAAATAAGCATATAAAGAGAAGGTAGGAAAAGAAACATGGATTTCAAACTGTTTTTCATGCCCTGCTTTTTATGTTTATGATCCATTATATTTAGAAGGATCACCATTGATTGATCCTTCTAAATATTGGCTACCACCCACTGCATATTAAGCTGGGTCTCATGAAACAGTACGTCAAAGTTCTGAACAATGATGGCGATGGTTTCCAGTACTTGGGAGAAAAGTTTTCCGCGATAAGTGATGCTAAGTTAAAAGAGGGAATTTTCGATGGACCTTAAATTCGAAGTTTATTTGAGGACGCAAATTTCGTTAAAAAAATGAACGAGACAATGAGAGAGCTGCTTGGCTAAGTTAGAAAAATGTTTCACAAAACTTTTTGGGAAATAATAAAAGTGATAATTACAAGACTTTAGTTAAAGAGTTGCTGGAAAATTTCAAAAATTTGGGTTGCTAGTGAATAAGTGAATCTTAAATTGCACTTTCTACATTCTCACCTCAACTACCTTCCTGAAAATCTTGGAGACTACAGTGAAGAACAAGGAGAACGATTTCATCAAGACATAAGTGAAATGGAAAGTAGGTATCAAGGAAATTGGAATGACAACACGATGGCAGATTTTTGCTGGACGTTAAAAAGAGAAATACCGAGAGAAAATAGGAACCGAAAAAGGAACCCGCTGCGTAGGTCATTTGAAGACAAAAGAGTTCGATACAAACGAAGAACGGTTTGAAATCCATGTTTCGTTCCCTACCTTGTCTTTATATGATATTTTTCCCCATTTTTTATAGATTTATGAATGTTTGAGATTATCAGATTCTAAACTTGTATTTAATGCATCAAAATATACAAGAAACATATGTAATCTCGATCACTAATTTTATTTTCTATTTATAATTTCAATGTTTTTCGGTTGTTCGCAATTTATTCAAATTTCGGAGGGTTAACGGGCCGAATAAACTTTAGATTAAGATTCAGTGGATCGAACTACATAAAAATCATACTCGACCCAGGTCCACAAAATCTTGTTCATCCTCACAACTGCAGTTTTCCGTGATTTTTAGCCATTTTTAGAGGTTTTTGGCGATTAACTCAAAATTTTGGGGGTGTACGAGCTAAACGGACCTCAGATTCGGACTCAGCGCGTCGAAATACATGTCGGTAGGTGAATCTGCTCAAATGTACAGACCACTTTTTTGTTTGTGTGCCGGTGTTCTTATCGTATTAAATTTCATTAAATTTCAATGTTAATGGCCGACCAGTTTTATAAACATATCCACACAACGACTTGAAAGATCTTTTCTTTCGGATAATTCATTTTTCGCAGGGCTTGATTAATATAACAATAAGGGCGAAGAACTTTTTTTTTGAGGATTCAGCAAACGAAGGTGCTTAATTTTCCGAGGAATCATTTCAATTTATATCCAAGAAGGTCAAGCCTCGTCTTAAGATGGCTGAGTCGATATTCGGCTTAGAAAGCCAAGATGAAAGTAATTTTAGCGAGAAAAAGAATGAAAATATTAGATAATGTTAGATAAAAAACGTGAGTCAAGCACCGTCGTCCGCTGGGATCTTATCGTAGTTTGAAAGTCCCAAGATAACAAACAGCGACTCAGCCTCATTCACTGAAGTACAATCTCTCCACTACACGATAAAGACAAATTGATTTCTTTTTTAATTGGGTTTTGTAATCAACAATCGGACTTTACAATTTATAAAATCAAATCAGCTGAAAGTATTCATACAATTTTGAAAACTTGGGCAACAAACTTTGTTTTTCTGCCCGATATTCTTGGTATTTCTACGGAAAAAACTGTACGGAAAGAAATGAAAGGTGACAAACGAAAGATTTTGAAAAAAAGAACGAAAAATCTTTGATTTTCAGGATGGAGCAAAGAAGTACGTTACGCGCCATTCGCAAGCGTCGCTAATGCGGTATTACCACCGCCGCCTTTACCACCGCCACCGCCGCCGCCACCGCCACCACCTCTTCCTCTTCCTCTTCAGATGCAGCAACGTACTTACTCCCGATCCATGACCTCATTGCCACCAGAGCCTTTTATGATTATGCGATCTAAGGCTCTGAACAGGCGTGTATCGATAAACGTCGGTGGTGTTAAGCACGAGGTACTATGGCGTACACTCGAGAGATTGCCGCACACGAGACTCGGTCGTTTGCGTGACTGTAACACTCACGAGGCAATCACGGAATTATGCGACGATTACTCGCTGATCGATAACGAATATTTTTTCGATCGTCATCCAAAATCATTTAGCTCCATATTGAATTTTTATCGTACCGGAAAGTTGCATCTCGTCGACGAGATGTGCGTATTGGCGTTTAGCGACGATCTCGAGTATTGGGGAGTCGATGAATTGTATCTCGAAAGCTGCTGCCAGCACAAATATCATCAGAGAAAGGAGCACGTGCACGAGGAGATGAGGAAGGAAGCTGAGTCGTTGCGGCAAAGAGAGGAGGAGGAATTCGGGGAGGGCAAATGTGCGCAATACCAAAAATGGCTGTGGGATCTTCTCGAAAAACCGACAACGTCCATCGCTGCCAGGGTGAGTCTGTCGTAGTCGTTCGTACCTCGTTCAATTCCTTTTTTTTATACTTTTTTTTTCATCTCTCTTCCTCTTCCTCGTAACGCGCGTCTGTCACAAGATACGAAACAATAAATACTGACCTATGCCTCCGCACTATTTTCATCCTAAACATTTTTTGAATCCTTGGTACGTATATATACATATACATTCTCACATATATATATATACATGGGCGTGTGTACACCGATGATTTTTATACAAAAACTTATTTCTCGTGTATCATCATCACTTTTAAGGTTTCCTCAGACTCGGTTGAGCCTCCTCGTTGATCATTTTTATCGGCATTTGCCCAAGATTGGGTCATGTAATGTAGATGAATTTAACACCCCCCCACCCCCTACGCATTGACACATTTGGCACTCTGACACAAACTTGCGCGATTCACAGATTCATCGAGCTAATTTTAAATTCGTGGTACCTACAACATTTTTAAAAAGCACATTTTTTGTTTGTTTTCTCAATATTGAAGCCAATTGAAGCATTATGTCGGCTCGCTTAATGATGTTTGCAAATATTCAAGTATATATATATATATAATCGTTTGTGAACCGCGGGAATCGCCAAACGATAAAGTTGTGGAATTACGAGAGTTATTTTATATCGGTTAGCCTGTAACGGAGGGACAGTGGTACCGGTGAGTCGGTGATCAGACTAGCCCGCCTCACCGATAGCCAGTGGTAAGGTTAAACGCGGAACAGACATTATACATAGGATCACTGCCGCGTTAAGCTCGATTCGTTCTACTTGCAGCGGGCGTCGCCCTCAGCCAACAGTGTACGATAAGTAGTCAAGGTCTGTATTGGGCCCGACCTCGTGTTCTGTCAACTATGCGCACAATTTTTACCTATTTTGGAGAATTCGAATTTTACGTATATGTTTCGAAGCGATGTCCAAGGTCAAGAAAACCTCGATATTTTTCTATAAATATTCGTGCGCAGAAATAATGAAGTTTTTTCCCAAAAATATATCTCGATACGATTATCATTTTATTAAAGTATTAAATCCTATAGAAATACATATTTTTCGTCTTTTACCTTCGGGCTTTGCAATGTATGAAATTTCGAAATTTCACGGTTTGAAAATATTACGACGATTAACTTGAAACAATATCGTTATGAAAAAGACGTTAATGAGACAATACAAATACGCAATGCTTCGCAAATTTTATGAAATTAATATATTTGCATTGAACTCAGTTTTGGATAAATGATCATCCTTAAACCGAATTGCTTTTATTTTTAAAGTTGCCAAAGAATCAGAGTCAACAAAATACGTCTTTCTAATTTCAAAGCCTGGATCCGATTTGAAATTATCCACCGTTTTTGATTCGCGCTGAATTTTTCTGCAAATTAAAGTCAAAAGTTCTGAGAGTGGTAAAGCTTCTTTTTCTCGGTCACTAAAATATCCGAGTATTTACTCGAGCTTCGTTGGCCTACTGTCATGCGTATATAATACGTAGGTATATAATACACCGAGCAAAAAAGTCGACGGTACAACGGTTTTCTTGTACAGTACGTGCATAGTTTCGTGCGACGATGGGAAGGTCGGGGGGTTGATTCGATACCGCGTGCATCACGAAGGTCGAAAGCCTCGCCCGTCGCAACGATTCTCGTTTTCCCAAGTTCATTCACGAGCCACCTACTAGCCCGTCCCGCCTCACCGATTGCTCGTTGACCCGTCTATTTCTTTCATCGCGCTTTCCGTGTTCGTCGTCGACGCGTCGTGTCGCAACGTACGCGAACGATCCTTCGCTCAACGACCAGGCGGTCAATGAAGAAAAAAGCTCGAAACTTTTTGTAACTACCCGTGAAAGAATTCAGCCAGGGCTTAGACTAGGTCCCGATTATTTTTCCCTCACTCTATAAGGGGCCTAACAGGGCACCCGATCAGGTCCCTTGCGGGCCGGTCACACTTTGTCGATGAGGGCCTAAACAGGGCTATTAATCAGGGCCCGACTGGTTGCCTCAACAGAACCCTGCCAGAATAGAAACGAAGCCATGAAGCAACCCTATTACTGCCCTATAATTGCCAGCTTTATTAGTGGCTATGTATCAAGCGAGATGTTTTGCAATAATGAACACAATTTTTCCGAATAAAAATGAATATATATATATATATATATATATATATATATATATATATATATATATATATAAACATATATAATTGTATATGAATTGATCATATACAATTGTATACAAAAATTGGCCCGATAGAATTGTATATATTTCTATGTAAACGTATAGAAACATATACAATATCTACAACGTATATATACGTTGGTAGATAAGCACTACTCAACATGTTACATAAGAGTGTGCTTGCCAGCGCAATCGGGAGACGAGTAACGATTTTCTTCATCCTGCTCACGTCTTTATAATACCGGTGGACGACGGGTACGCTTGCGAGAAAGCGCGCGGCCATGCGCCACCTGCTGGCCGTGAGCGAAGCTACACGCTCATTTTTCTGTCGTACTTATGGCTTATATCTATGTCGTCTCTTTCTATATATCTATATGTATGAAGTTTACAAATTATGTATTGATGCAATATATATATATATATATATATATATATATATATATATATATATTTCATCAATACATAATTTGTTAACTTTTAATAAACAATCTTTTGATTTACATGCTTCCATACGCGAATAAAACCAAAGAAAACTATGTCTATATCTAATGATATATGAAGCCATATAAAGATGAAGCCATATATATATGTACAATTATTATGTATTTCAACATAAAATAAAAGTACTCATATACAGTCATATACAATTTTATATACCGTAAATAAAATTAATTATATAACTTAACTTAAAATTTTTGTATAACCTAGTGTTTTACCGAACTATAAAATTGTTTAAATAACTTTGCAAATATTGTGTGCTCTGCAATAACTGCTGCCTTGATGAATCCCTTTTGGGCCCTTATCATTTACCTCGCTACGACCTTTTTTGAATAAATAATCCAACCCTGTTATTTTCCTGTCGGGGCCTAGTCCGATTGTGTTGTGGAAATCCCTAGTAGGGAATCCATATTTAAACCCTCATGGGCCCCGATTTTTGTTATGGCTGCCCTACTAATTTCTTTCACGGGTAGAACTTACCAAAGTTTGTCGAACATTAACGTCTATCGTTTCGTGAACCACGCCTCGCGCACCGCAACTTTGTCGTTTGACGTCGTTTTCTAAAAATAAAGAAAAACATAAAGAAACAAAGAAAAAACGCATTTTGCCTCTCATTGTCAGCTTCAGCGTCTCTTCGTTCGCGCTAAAATAATGAAACTTAAACGTATCGTCTCTTGAGTATATTTTTTGACGAATATCGGAGATCTTACGTCAGCTTATTCCGGTTGAATCAGCACTGGAAATTCGTTGTTGTTCTTTTTCCTATTTTTTTTTTTTTTTTTTTTTTTTTTTTTTTTTCTTCGCATTATCGTAAAGCTGTAATGCAAGTAATTTCACGCAAAAGAATAAAACACATTTAAAAAGAAACGCCCTGGCTTTTGTTTATATAAAACAAACACACGAGAACAAAAATACACGCACAGACACAGACACATACACACACCCACACACACACACACACACACACACACACACACACACACACACACGCACACACACACGCGCGCGCGCACACACAGATACACGAGTATCTTATAGCATATCGTTCACGTATATAGGTTGTTACATACTATCCGGCACGGACCGTCACGTACCGGCACCGACAGAACAATTTTTTCGCGTATGTGCATATTGCATCCGTCACGCAACGAACCGACACGTTCCGGCACCCACATGAAAATTTTACGCATACCTGTGTTGAGATTGGTCCGGCAGGCCGGACCGTGTCGATCTGTGCCGGAACGTGGCGGTCGGTGCCGGTCCGTTACGTGACGGATGCAATCTGAACATACGCAACAAAAATTGTCGTGTCGGTGCGGGTACGTGCGCGTCCGTGCCGGATAGTACGTAACAACCTTATATCTGTCGATTTATCACGTATCGAGCTCTGCGATATATAATGATTTAACGCTGACGTTTGTACAGTGATGTGATTATATATCTATACATATATGTACATACGTTTGTTTTATATATATATATATATATATATATATACATATATATATATATATCGATAAAATATAAATGAATTGTGCTTGGCCAGAGCATTGATAGGTTTATTTCACGTCTTTTGTTTGTGTTCATACACGTACACAGTAAACTTTGTGTCCGTAAAATTGCGAAAGTAATTGTCTTTTTTATTGGACGTAACGCAACCAAAATGTTGAGGATTCTCTCGCATAACGGACGCACCAAGCTGTTTACGTGTACGCTACATTTTTTCGTAAACGTATGTCGTCGTTTTGTAATATATACTTTATTTCTAGGTGGTGTAAACTACTCGATTACTATCTGTATACGTGTACAATTCTAGCTTTTCGAGTTTCATGTAACGCTATTTACAAAAAAAAAAAAAAAAAAAAAAAAAAAGAAAAAAAGAACAGTGAGAGAAAAGAGTAGAAAAATATATATTTACGTGAATGTTATCACTATAATTGATCCCGATGATAATGGGAGGGTTTACACGCGATTACCAGGTATCACGTACGTCTTCTCTCGACACCGCTCGATGCAAAAAGCAATTACACGTGGGCGCTCGATCGGCAAATCCTTCTAATTATTCAAATTTATTTTCGTTATAAAAATTGTAGAGACCATTTCGAGTTATCAGAATCGAGAGCTCTATATCGAATACTATATCGAATAGTTTAAAATACGAATTAAACAATCGACCGATAAACGTGCGACTGCTATCGTACTGCATCGAGCGGGATCTTGAGAAGAAATTAGCGGTGTGTCTGTGTGCGATCTCGAAGAATCACGCGATTCTTATTTCCCTCTCCTATTTTATTATTTTGCTTTTGTTATTATTTTAACGGCGAACGAACTTTATCACAAATCTCGTACGAACTCACTCGGACATTAATTTGCTTTTCCTCGTTTTCTCTTCATCGTTTTCTTCGTCCAATATTCTTTCGTACTTTCATCCGAACTATGAAAATTCAACGTAGCTTCGAGCACAAAGTTTTTGTTTTCCGCGGTAAAACTTGTGTTTTTCGATTGTAAACAAACAAACAAAAAGAGAGAAAAGAATCAAGATCGACAAAGCATCGTCGAAAAAAAGGTACGAGAGTGCACTCGAGGGCCAGAGTACCCTCGGCATATTTCTCCACTCGAGTTCCTTGCAGCTTCTCGGTGTATTCGGGCGTCGCGCACGCTTTCGAAGCGTCGCGCTTTTTCTTTGATGTTTACACCTATCGTTAGCCTCGTCAAACACGTACACCGTTTATTTATCGGGAATGATTGAAACCTGTAAGTTTCTCGATGAATGTATTTCGGCGTATTTATGCTACAGACATGAAATATCCAAGCTCGATATTTACGTTGGTTAATCACGCGAGTTTTTCGCCCTACTCGAGAGATCGAATCATTTTTCACTTCATTGTACAATTCTTTATTATTTTTTCTTTTATACTTATTTTCATAAGGTCGATGAAGCGAAGATCACGAGAAGGACGGATGCGAGTCTGTCGGATAGAAACGCCAATAATTCGAATTCGCGAGAAATAAAAAGGTGGCGAATGGGTATGCGTGCGATGATGAACGTTTGGGTCTGGTCGAAAACATCGAAATTTTTCTATCATGAACTCCGGCAAGAGTTGTTTCGTTCCTTCCAAGATTATTCATCGATGAAGGAACGTCCTTATTTTTTTCTTTCTATTTCAATCTATTTTCTATAAAAACCAAATAATAAACATTACGGAATTAATAATTGGGCGAAATCGTTGGAAAAAAATTAACGTTCATTGCGAGATACCGTTGTTTGTCGATTTATTGAAAATAGTCGGAAAAACTATGAATTTTATTCTTTTTTTCGTGACGATTATGTGTTGATTAAAAAAAAAATGTGTTTTTACGTAAAATCATGTTTCAATACTTTTTTCATTGAAACGACGAGCGTTCCCGTTCGTCATAATTGTCATTAAATTTGTCTATCTCGGTGATTGCAATCGCCCGTGTGAATAACGCAGCCGTGCGATATAGAATTTCCGCAACTGGCAATTCGTTAGTTGAACGAGACGCGATCGGAACGAACAATCGCTGTATCCAATGCTCGAGATTTTGTTTGTTTGTTTTTAATTATACCTTACGTGTATTATATAATCGATATCGCTAACGCAAATTATCATGTCTCGATATGCTTTCGATATATTGATATGATTATTCAGTATTTATAAATATTTTTGTTACAATTTTTAATTTAACTTTCGTTCAGGGCGCAATGGGTTGTATGAATAATTTTGGTCCAGCTGTGTATTGCTTTTAACGCTTACATGGTAGAATTCACGCACCCTTTTATTCGCAGCATTTTGTTCGTGCAAACAAAGAAAAAAGTAAATGAAAAACGAAACGATCGCAGGATCGCCGTGCAACAATCTTGTTGATCCTTTACTTTCGAATCGGCATCGTTTGTGTAGTTGTTGTATTTTCTTTCCGTTTTTTTTCTCGAAAGATTTGCCTCGTTTTTAAATTTTCGCAAAGATGATGATGTGAATACCGTGAGGCGTTAAGGTGATATACGAGAACGTGACGCTCTTGGAAGCATCCGGATTTCAGATGTTTACCCGGGAAACGGGAGGAGGAGAGTGGTCGTAGAAAAAATACTACGTTCTCGATACGATAGTATATTGATTGTTAAACTTGTTTTCGATAACCTTGAACGAACGCGACTTGGCGACGAATGAGCGACGCTCCTCGTCGCGAACTTGTGTTCAGGAAAGAAAAAAGAAACAAGGACAGAGTTGTCTTACAAAAGTAAAAGTAAATTTTCCAAAAGTAATTCAGTGGAAGACCGCTGTAGGTGACCCAACCACACGAACGTCTTCGAATATTAATTGAATCATGGAATTGTAACTACGACCGGATAAATCGTATCTGATTGAAACAGCACCAGCTTCAAAATGAATTTAAGGAAGAAAAAGAATGAAAAGAAAAAAAAATGGAAACAACGTAATCGAGAAACAGAGTAATATAGCGCGATAACGAGCGTAGATAAATCGAATTGGCGAAATTAAGCAAGTAGTAAAAATCGATGAAAAGAATAAAAATTGAATAATTTGTGTCCATACGGGAGGAAAAAAAGCAAAAAAAAAAAGAAAAAAACAGAAAAAGACAATCATGCGAAAAAAAGAAATTGACGATGGCTATGAATTACGTGAATTTGCAGGTGATAGCTGTGATATCGATACTCTTTATTGTGCTATCGACGATTGCACTTACTCTCAACACCATTCCTAGTATGCAAGTGAACGATGAAAAGGGAAACTTTCAAGATAATCCGCAGCTCGCTATGGTGGAGGCGTTTTGCATCACTTGGTTTACCCTCGAGTACGTGCTTAGATTCAGCGCGTCTCCGGACAAGTGGAAATTCTTCAAGGGCGGTCTAAACGTAATAGATCTACTAGCGATATTGCCATACTTCGTCTCGTTGTTTCTCGTCGAGACAAATAAAAATGCTACCGATCAATTTCAAGACGTGCGCCGTGTAGTACAGATCTTTCGTATAATGCGTATATTGAGAATATTGAAACTCGCTCGTCACTCGACCGGACTCCAAAGTCTCGGTTTTACATTGCGCAACTCGTACAAAGAGCTCGGTCTCCTAATGCTATTTCTCGCTATGGGAGTACTGATATTCTCGAGTCTCGCTTACTTCGCGGAGAAGGAAGAGCCCGGGACCAAATTTATAAGCATTCCGGAGACGTTTTGGTGGGCAGGAATCACCATGACGACCGTAGGTTACGGAGACATTTATCCTACGACTCCTCTTGGCAAAGTGATTGGAAGTGTATGTTGTATATGTGGTGTCCTGGTAATTGCGTTGCCTATTCCCATTATCGTCAATAACTTCGCCGAGTTCTACAAAAACCAGATGAGACGCGAAAAGGCCCTTAAACGACGCGAGGCTCTCGAAAGAGCCAAACGCGAGGGAAGCATTGTTTCATTCCACCATATCAATCTAAGGGATGCTTTCGCCAAGAGCATGGATCTCATCGACGTGATCGTTGACACGGGTAAGACCTATACCATCGTCCTATCGTTTCGTCGTCTCATCCTTGTACATCACTTGTATATCACTTTTCATCTCTTATTCTCTTTCATCATTTTTTTCTCCATCTTGTCGCAATCTCACCTGACACCCGACTTTCTCTCATCGTTTTATCGCCGATTAATATCTCATGCAAAATCACATATTCTTTCTCTCTCATTTCTTAATAATAAATGTTTGTTCGTTCTTGTTCGTTCTATAATCACAAACGTCCTTGCCTTGCCCGTTTACCCATTATACCTATAATAATACACATAAACTCTCTCCAGTAGTGCGCTGTTACGAAACCTCTAACGTATGCTCCTCCTACACATATATATATATATATGTATACTCTCTCGCTAAGCAGCAGTAGTACGAACCTTTGTTAGTCAGGCGGCCAAGTCCCATGGTAGATCGGCGATCCCATTATCTCACACGTTGCATCTATATTATAATCTATACATACATTATATAATAGTATATCTCGGGAAATTATGACTATACAATTCATCGACCGAGAACAATTTTCCACTCGGTGACGCAATTAATCGTCATTATTCTTTTTTTTTCTACCTCTTCTACTACTCCGTCACTTGTTACTTTTTTTTCTCCCTCGAACCGCACACACATCATTTCGCATATTCCGATCGTCTACCAAGCGTAAGTCGCTAGCTCGCTATCAACGCAAAAACAAAAACGTCGAGGCAACCTCTGCGTCATGAACGCAAACAAAAAATAGCTTTTGCTTTCGAGTATAGAAATGAAAATAGTCCGATCGACTCCGTTGAATTTACGGAGATACCAGGAGTTACGAGCAATACACCGCGAGATACGTTTCACTCATACGCGTGCTCTCCATCCAGCTTGATCGTTTGTATTTTTCCTGCATTAACAATTGCATATTTTTTTCATTTTCTTTTAGCAACGTGAATTTTCGATGATGAAACATAAGATAATCGAGATCCTCGCGAAAATATCATCGGTGCAGAATTCTCAGAAAAAGAAAAAGAGCATAAACAAAAATGAAACTTCACGAGGGCCTCGATTATAGAACTCTACGTAAATATTTTTACTTTCTTTTTTAGGACATAACATGTCGGGTGTGGACGGAAATAGTACCGAGGGTGAATCGGCTTGTGACAGGGGACCGGCACAGACCGGACCCGGTTGTTATCGTAATTATGAACATTACAGTCTGTCCCGACATCGTAGAAGTGCCTCGTCGTCATTTCCCGCAATACCGAACGACATGCCGACCACACCGGACAGCCCGAATCGTCGTCTTCTCGATTTTGCTCAAACGATACCCGGCAGCCAGAACGACGAATATTTCCAAGACGAGCTACCGGCCCAACACTCTAATCACGGCAATACGACACCTAGCGTAAGTCTTTGATGACCAATCATTTATCTATCTGTATACGAAAGTCATTAGAATCTTCTGTTTTTTTGCGCAATCTCATTTATTTTTGTCGCAACACACGCGCCCGACTATTCAAAATCAATAATTTAAGAATTGTCCGCTAAATAAAAAAGAAAAAAACAAATTACAAAAAAGTAAAAAGATCAAATTTCGTAGAATCAATTAACGTGTGCGAAACGCTTCGTGTGCTGCCACAAGAAAAATGCTTGTTCAGTGTAGTCTAGAGCGTGACTTAGAAGTCCGTTATTCTCCATTAAAATAAAAAAAAAACGTTAAATTTAGACACACATACGAAAGCTATGATAATGTTTGGGCTCGCGCTGTTACCAATTATGCCATTCGGTACAATTGCATTGACGGTTATCGGTCGTTCGATCAATAGAGAAAAGATAACAAAAAAAGTGATTAGTATAAAGCAAATAACAGCGACAACGTGTCGATTTCGTGGTGTCTCGAATATTCGATCCGAGTTTCTCTAATCGAATCGAATTGAATCGAAAAATTTATCAATTCTTGAGACATTAATTCGAGGCCGCTCGTACCACGCCCCCACGAACACGTTGCTTGATTTTTTTTGTATAATTTTTGCTGTTGTATCGACCAATTGGATCGACACATTCCCGTTGAAATTGGCTTTATATTAATATTTTTCAGGTTCAAGTCTAATTGTACTGGGCCGATAATGTAAATATTTTATCGATGGAGAGATCTCGTATTGGAAGCCAATAATTATTCGCGTACACCGTCACACGAGACGTACACGAAAAAAAAAAAAAAACAACAACAACAAAAACTAAGAAAAAAAAGATACTCGAAGATTTGTACGAAAATCGCATGGGTTTGAAAACTGCAGTGACAGCCGAGATAGGATCGGTTCATCGAATTTTCTTCTTTTTTTTTTGTATATTGAAGAATTTTCGGAGATACAAGCGACATTGATAATTGTCATGGAAGTGCTATATACGTCATGTATATCCTCGCTAGGATTGCGGTAGGATCGTACCTCGACGGTATTCTTCGCTCCATGCAATAATTTTCTTCTCTTTCTCGTTTTGTTGAAAATAAAGCATGCAGGTTGTACGAACAAAAAAACGCTCACTTCTTCGCTATTCGCATACGTTCTTTTGTTCGCAATGTTTTTAATACCGCAAAGCCAGAGAAAGCCTGAACGAGGAAAGCTACTGAAAAAGAGACTTCCAGTACGTACACGAGCACATTTTATTGCGAAAATTTCGCCTTGAAATTCATTCTCCGAAGATTTGACAATTTACTTAAACACGGTTGAATCTTAGCGACAATTGTATCTTAGCAGGCACTACAGAATTCAACTATCACATTGCGAGACACACACTGAGACAATATGGGTACGAAAAACAAAAAAACAATAAAAGAAACAAATGAGAAAAAGATGGCGAGCAAACGGGATGAACTCGTTGAGTGGGCGAGATACGCGCGACGGCAAGATCGGTAATACCCTATGAGCCTGCATTATCAATGTACGGGGAGGATAAAGAACGAGATAACATTTTACTTTGGCGCATTGACAGCCACTTAGAATGGTAATTAATACTCATTTGTTCACGAAAATTTGAATGCCTAAAAGTAAACCATTTTTATAAACAACGTACAATGACGAAACGAGACAATCGTGATAATAAACAGGCGACCGAAGAATCGCGTACGAAACGATCGACTGATTCTGCGTATTAGTCAAATGCGTCCGCGTCAATGGTCATTCTTGCTGCTATGTCGATCTGTTCTTCCTTTCACTATTTACAAAAACAAATCGTTGTTTTACTTCAATTTTTATTTGATAAATAATTTCAAACGTTATCATGTTGATGTATTGTTTAAAAAATGTATCCCTGGTGCTGTATTTATCGCAGTGTGAAATTTTCTTGTCAGCTTGGCACGTATGATTTTCTAATTACCTGTTTACACGAGTAGTTCCGGAAATTTGAGGAGCCCGAAAGACCAATTTGTTCAAAATTCTGTACATTATATCGCTAAATGTATCTCTGTCACGTTCTGTTTTTGTGTATCGTGTCGTCAGACGCGTGGATATTTTTCTTCTACATTCGCGGATTTCTAGACAAACAAACGTTTTCTAGACAAAAAAGGAAAGAGGAAAGAAAGAAATATTAATTTTTACTTTTCGCGGCAAATTGGCCATCATCCGTGCTCGAATTCCTCTTTCTATTTCTGCGTACATAATCTGTCTCTTGTTAGAACGTGCCACTTTGCAGCGACACTCTGTGCAAGCTTTGTACATCAAATAATATATCGATATATCAAATATATTTTTAAGATATATCAGATATTTAAATATATTAATAATACAAATTTATGAAAATAAACGTTGTAATATTAAAGCCCGAATTTGTAAATCGGCATGTCTTAAGGCACGCCTACACGTTCAAGTTATGTGTGGAAAATAGCTCGTGCCTCGAAATTACGACATAAAATCTGTGCATGTGCGTCGCGTACCCGCGTTTAAGCAATTTGCGCTAATCCTTAATATTTTTGTACTGTTATTGCAACAAGACCGGTTCATTTTCCTAATTGTCTTTCAACTTTCCCTCGAATAATGACCCGATATGTAAACTTCAATAAATCCACTTAGAAACTCGTTTTGCTTGCGCACTTTTTTTTACAAATAAATTAGATCACGCGATCTTCGGTAATAAATAGGACCAGCACTGGTACATTTTAGTATTAACGTTGAAGACGAAGATCTTGTTCGCGTGCAAAGATTTGCTCGTGCAAAGAGAACCGCATAAATAGTTTGCACAAACAACTTGATCGCGTAGACGAGCCCTTAAAATCGAGCCGCCAGACTGACGAATAATCGGTAGGTGTTAATAAAAAAAAAAAAAAAAAAACAGTAACAGTAAACAGGGTTGATGCATAATTATCGAGCGTTTTTGTAGGCGGGTTTTTTGTTAATAGATATTGCTGTTTTGTTTACTTTTTTTTAATAAGAATATTATTTTATTTTCAGGTTATAAAAATGCGTGCCGATAATCATACTCATAGCCGTTATATTATACTTTACCACTTCGAAAAGAATGGAAAGCAGCGCAGTCATTTCGCGATCTCAACGAACTTTTTGGCGAAGTAACAATCAGCGAAAGTCGATGCAGGGAATGGTATGCCCGTTTCAAATCTGGCGACCCTAGCTTGGAAGATAAGCCAGGAAGAGGTCGACCATCGATTTTCGACAGACAGGCACTTTGGGCAGCCATGGAAGAGGACGAAAGCTTGACAACTGGAATGCCGACCGACAACTTCAATGTGAACAATTCAGCCAACCATTCAAACCGGTGAAAATTCGGACACGTTCGGGTTTATTGTTGTCGGAGAGTTCGCGAGGGAGCCATCCAGCCACTTTCCATACGTTTCCGAGCTTTTTGAGACGGCGAACGATAGTTGAATGGTCGACATTGAAGTCTTCGGCGAGCTGTCGGCCGAGTTGTCAAGCTTTCGTCCTCTTCCGCGGCTGCCAAAAGTGCCTGGTTGTCGAAAATCGATGGTCGACCTCTTCCTGGCTCATCTTCCAAGCTAGTGTCGCCAGATTTGATACGGACAAACCATTCCCTGCAACGATTTTCGGTGATTGTTCATTCGCCAAAAACTTGGTTGAGATCGTGAAATAACGGCGCAGCTTTTCATCCTTTTTCGAAGCGGTAATGCATAATACGATGAGTATGGGTATATTTATCGTACACGAATTTTTATAACACGAAAATAAAATAATATTTTTGTGAAAGAAAAATAAACAGAACAGCAATTTTTATCGACAAAAAACCCGCCCATAAAAACACCTGATAATTATACACCAACCCGATAAATTTATCGAATATATGAGAATAGAATTTCGAAAATAAATCAGCGATTAGGTATCTATTCGGTTGGAAGATGTGGTTCGGAGCGTTGAAGAGAAGAGATTTATAAGTCGTTCAACTGTATCGCGAAAGCTTACGAGCTTCTTCGTTCCTCGTCTGGTGATAAATAAATATACATGCGTAACGGTGCTGTTTACTTTTTCCAAAATTTACAAGGCAGCTTCACGTTCCAACAATGTCGTTTCGTTTCAAGAATCACCATTGTTAAGTAGCTTCGACGTTCTTGTATATCGCCGCTTTATTCACCCTTGCCAGAGACTTCTACGTTCTTATTCTTAAATAAATCGTTGAAAAAAAAAGTTTTTCGAAACGTTGGGCGTTTTTGGGACAAATAAACATTCTTACAAGATGAACAAATTGAACATGTGAGAATTGTTATTTGCTGGAAAACGTTTGGTACGACGATTGCCCAATAGCCTTCAAGACCATGCGAAAGTCACGCGACTCATAACCGAAAAAAGCTCCGGATGGTGATAAACCGACGAATGTTCCCTATACGAAAAAACGTTACGAAAAGACGTACCGTTAAAACACACATGATAATAATTTAAGAAATTATGAAGAAAATAAAATAAACAAATCTGCGTTCGGGTAATGGAACATCCTCAAATTTCACGAATCTCGATTTGCTCTGGCGCTTTTATTAGAATGAATATTATGAGGCATATAAGTCGAACCGAGAGGGATATTATGGAGCTTTTGTGTTTCAAAGATTTTTGTCACTGTTTTTCAGACAATGCTGCCTGATTTTCGCAATGTACAGACGTGAAACGTTTTGGGATAACGTTAAAACGATGGAATAACGGAGAGCGCAAAGTGTGTGTTTTCTTTTTCGAGACAAGCTTCGCGGAGGGATTTACGGAGAGGAAAGCAATACAGAGAGAGAGAGAAAGAGAGAGAGAGAGAGAGAGAGAGAGAGAGAGAGAGAGAGAGAGAGAGAGAGAGAGAGTGAGTGAGAGAGGGAAAGAGAAATATTGATAGAGGAAGTTACTGCCCGTAAGAAACGGCTAAGTAAATGACAAAACATTCCGTAAATAGACGCACGCCAATATTAGCATATATGTGTATGCGAAACCGAGCCCAGTATATAGAAGAAAGAATACACAATCGCAGCAATGCAGACGCTGAAATAAGTTCAGGCTAATTTGTAAAAAAACGAACAATAAAATAAAACACGTTCAATAAATGATTATTTTATCCATTTCACGATGTTTTTTTATTTTGTGTATATTTTTTTTCTCATTGTTTCTCTGTTCATTAAAATCCTAAGCTATAACATTGTATAATTTATTGTAAAGTATTTATTATTATAGAATATTGACGGAATTGTGCCGTGTAAAAAAATCGGACTAGAAATAAGCCGGATTGGGAAAACGAATAACTTCGATCTCTGCGTAATCTCATTAGCGATACGATTTTCTTTCCTTGTAAAAGTAATCGATCGGGTAAGTAAGAGGCGCATGTAAAATCGAAATGAAAAAAAAATATATTTTTTTTTGTACAAAGTGGCACATTCTTTCGAAATTAATTTTATTGTAAATTTGTTAAGTTTGCATCATCGAGTTGGAAATCTTGTGCAGTTGCTAGTGTAAATGATATCGACTCAAGTCTCTCAGGCTCCCCGGAAACGATCGACACAATTTACGCAATCGATGTACATATTGTATCGTATTTTGACGCTTTTAGTGTCGTTCAATTCCATGAAACTCGATCCGGAGCGTTCGAACAATTGTTCTTACAGTAAGACGTATCGTTCGATTAAAAAAATGATCTCGCGTCTTTCATTACAAAAAATTATCGTCGTATGAAAAATCGTTCGAACGCTTCGAATCTTACGAAACGCTAATAACGAAAAAAAACAATGGATAGAGAGAGAGAACGACACGAGAACATGAGATAATGTGTAATATTATAGGATGAAGAGAAAAAAGACGGCAGAAAAATCGAGAAAATCGATGAATTGCCTAGTGAATTCGAGTGTTGCTTTTGTACTACGAAGGTATTTACAAACCACTAACATTTTATCTTGAACTCGGCAATGTAAAAATCGCGCGTTCGTTACTTTTTTCGATTCGCCGACTTTGATATATTCACGAACGAAAAGAAACTTGTCCTAACTTTAAATCGATTCTGTAATTTTCTAGAATTTGGCACGATTCATACATTGCTGTGCGAGTTGAGCACGAACCATTAATTGAATAATTAAACATACATGTATATTTCACCGAGCACTAATCATAACTAGTAGAATTTTGTTGACGTCGGTCGCTAAAAAACGCGATATTGCGGTGTGATAAACATGAGAGATAAATGTAAAATTAAACAGCTTCACTATATAGCGCATTATTTTCATTCCGGATGATTATCAAAAGTGTGTAAAGCTTAATTCATTCGCTTCTCGAGTTTCGTCAAAATTTAATGGAGAAAGAAAGGAAAAGTAAATTCGTTTAATCTCGTAGCAAAAAAGAAAGAGACGTGTGTTTAAAAGTTTTACGCTGTAACGCGGGTAAGTGTCGTAAATTTATCTATCCTCTCGAAAACAAAACTTTGACACTTTAATGAAATTCCAAGATTTCCCAGAGTGCTAATGGATTACAATGAGACTCTCTCGATTAATACAAGGCCGATGCCGCAGGTAAACGGACGGTTCTTTTTTTTCTCGGATCGCTCGTGAAGTAATTTGTAGTTGCACCCAACGACATTGAAAATTTGTCGATTTTTTTGTCTTGACTCGTATAAATATGAAAAAAACGGTGATACGACAAATTGATAGCTTTCTATCATTCGTAGAAGTTGATTCACGGTCAAAAAATGAAAGAAGAACGTAGCTGATGAGGCATTCGATTTCGAACCGACCACGCGCGTCTCATCGTTGACAATTTTGAGAAAATCTTCGATCTCGAGGCTGAGAATGAAAAATATCGGCAGACGACCGCTCGTTAGCCGTAGCTCAGCTCGGGGCGAAATGCCTCGTGTATAATTAATTATACGCGGTCTAATTGCACCGCGGTTCGGTTTTATTTTTCGTTTTTTTTTTCGTTTTTTTTTTCTCGAATCATCCCGAGATGCGCTGCCGCTCGAAAAATTCTCAACCTCCTCGCACTGACACGCCTTATCTCTTTTTCAGGAGTATAAAGAATATCGGGACGCTGAAAATATAATGCCATTGGCAACGAGCGATTTTCGAAATCCCGTTTGTCAGGAATTAAGATCAATGCGCGAGAGCAGTATTGAGACGAGCGGAGGATACGGCGATTACGCGCCCGAAATATATCAAGCCGAGATGTATCCACCCGAGATGTATCAGGCCGAAATGTATCCGACCGAAATTTATCCACCCGAGATTTATACCGCTTCGTCGATTCAAGCGATCGAGTCGACCGTAGTTTACACAAAGACGTACGCCGATCGCGGCAGCGTCGATAGTTCCGACACGTACGCCAGCTGCCAGACGCATCCGTTTCACTCGCAAGCCGATCTCACCGAGGAAGGTGACAGTAATCTTTACATAAATCCACTCGAGGGTACCGAGAAGTGCGGCAAGGTACGAGTCAAAAAATCGACCTCGAGCGAGCACGTGAGAAACATGGTCGACGTATCGCCGAGCACGGAATCCCTCAAGGGTCTGGATATTTCCCACCAGAGCGAAAATAGCAAAGTCAGCCTTATCGAGACTCTCCCGAAGCACAAGAAAATTCGTATACAAAAGGTAAGAGAGAGAGAGAGAGAGAGAGAGAGAGAGAGAGAGAGAGAGAGAGAGAGAGAGAGGAGAGAGGGAGAGAGAGAGAGAGAGAAGGAGGGCGGAGAAGAAGATGAAAAGAAGACATTTGCACATTCGCACGCTTTCTCGTACGGACAATTTTGTGATAGGGAACAAGCATGTGTTTGATATTGAATTCGATCTAACAATAAATCAGCAAAGCTATTTGGTATTCATAAACATTGCGGTATTATTGAAAATTCGATGGCTTTTTAAATGTATTTTTCGACTTTTTTGACTGCGACAAGAATCATTAAAAGGATTTTCGATTTTATCATAAGTTCAGTTTTTGTAATTAGCGCAAGTATTAGCGTCTTAAGAGGCTCCATACACGTAGACCGAGGAAAAAGAGAATTAGTTTTTACGATTTTTCCATGGGAAACAATTTTTATTTAAAAAAAAATCATAATAATCTTGAAATATCTATTTTAAACAATCGTGTCTGTAATTTTCATTTTCGACTGTTTATAAACAGCTTTTGTTATGTCCAAAACCTTCCTTGACTTTTATCTCAAACATAGAAGATAATCTCTTGCTTGAAACACATAGAACAATTTATTTTTCGTCTTGGCCGTTTTTAAAAGTATCGATACTTCTCAAAATGGTGGCCAATTGAAAATAAATATCTGAGCGTTGACTGAAAAAACAGTTAGCTTTTTGTTTAGCGATTTCGCTTTTAAAGTTTCGAGCCCGTATTGTCAGTCGGCCGGCCAACTAGCTTTCAAGAATTGCAACTTCGTTAAAGTTGCCAATTACTGCATAACTTTTCGAGGGTATTCGGTTATAATATAACAATATTGGACAAAACTATTTTTGAAAAATGGCTTTTTGACGAATCACGTGCACGTAGCCCCTTAAATTATTGAAAAATTCTTAATACGAACAGATTGTGATCTTGGAAAATACTTCGTGTCAACCCAATCGCAAAGATTTGATTTATACGAAAGGCAATGTTAAGAAATGGATTTTTCTCATATTTTTTGCGTTACGTAATTTTCCAGAGTGCAGGTCTGAGAAAACAAGTGATAATGGAACATGAACCGTCCTCGACGATTAGCCAATTATCGCCGATAGCTTCGAATTTCGGTAGTACGGAGGACAACAACAATCAGCACGAGATATCCGGTCTTCGAGGTGGACATTCGTCGTCGACGAGCAATCAATCGACGATGACGACGACGACGACGACGACGACGACGACGACGACGACGACGACGACGACGACGACGAAGACGACGAGCGTAACGGCAATGGCCGCACGTGTTATAAGTCATCATCAGTACGGCAATATTAGCGGTTCTAAGCAATATACCGGTAAATGATGAACTATATATCCCTCTCCACGTTGGCGATTAAAGCGCCGTGCTTGCGCAACACGCATACGATAGCAGCGAAAAAAAATACAAAAAAAGCAAGAAATAAGTGGTTTCGCTACGATATTAGATCATCGCATATTAGAAAAACATTATACGTATTGAGTACCAATGTCATATTGATATCACCGCAAGAATCTTCATTGTACATACCTATTTGTAAAGTAATTTACGGCCAGATTCGTACATATCATTGAGAAAAGAAAAATGCAGCTTTATCGTTCGTTGGAAGTTTTCGAGATGAGAACGCGATGTTAGCGACGACTTATCGTCCACGTAGATCGTTGATTGTATACAATTTTTGATTATTTATTTTGAATCATTTCGTCAGCAACTTTATACGAGTCTGCGTCTGAACTTTCCATATTCAGCGATTTTTGTTCTCTGTTCGTTGGATCGTTGATGAGAGAGTCTGCTTATTATTTATGGTATTGGTATCGTTCTCGCCCACTCTCGCTATTTCCACGTTGCGGCATTCTCTCGGTCCTCGCGAACGATTGTATTCACGAATTTTGTTCATGCCTGAAACGTAGGCGGGGCACAGAGAGATGACCGACGCACATACACTAGGAAGAGTGGGAGGGAGTTGATTAGATCGTGAGATATTTCTAGATTATATATCGTTTGTTTGCCTGTTCATTACTTTTTTCGACTCATTCCGCGAATCTGTTTAAGGATTCGAGGACCGTCATACGGAAAATAAAATAAAATAAAATAAACTATCGAATGTTGCGAATGTATAGTAAAAAAAAAAGAAAAACAAACTCATAGTACGCCACTGTGTCGGAAATTAGGCCGATAGAGCTTCATTACTCGCAACATGCAAAAGACGTAAAAAAGATGGATACGAAACACGCGCGACACAGGAACACTTTGCCAATCATGTATATATGTACATTTTTTTATTTATTAAGACTTGTTATACCTCACGTCGTTCACGTAATGTGAGATAGTTCATACTAAAAGAGTTATTATTATTATTATTATACAAAACGTCAGATATTATACGTATAGTTATGCACGCTACGTAGTTTGTAATGAAAGAAAACATTCTAGTTTGTTTATACACACACCCACACACACACAAACACACATATAGACATATATATGTATGTCGTTGGTTATTTATTATAATAGTTTGTTGCGGTTTTCTATACCATTATGATATTGATATGATTGATCTTTTATCAACGAATTACATTATAGGTTGCTGCCACAAAAATACAAATTATGCTCGTATTAGAACTTATATATATATATATATATATATATATATATATTAAAAGGATATCTTTTGAAAATATGATTTCCGCAACAAACTATCAATCGTGTAAATACAATGATTATAATTTATTTTTTTATCGTCGAGTCGAGCGTCGTAGAAAGACAACGAGGTAAAGGTACGAGAATGGTCTGATGTTCTGATATACATATTAATACAGTATATTATACATAGTTATATTTACGTGAGAAAAAGAAAAAAAATGAAAAGAAAAACAAGCATTATTGCATTATTCGAGTTATCGCATTCGCTCACGAATCTCTTTTAGCGTCTCCTTAAGAAATAACATTATTGTTGTCAATTGCGGACGAATGTTTATACAAACGAGTTTCTACAAACATTAGTTTTCTTGTTTCGTTTCATATCTTCGCTCACCACGATCGTGCGGTCCCAAAACTGAACTCTCTCTGTTCCGCTTCCACGGCCCATGATCGGAGAAATCTAAATAAGAAAGGGAAGAGAGAACAAAAAATACACGAAAGATAATAAAACATGAGTAAAAGTTTGCTTTTCCTTTCATTTGACAGTGTACGTCGGTCCGTTGAACCCTTTCACGAACAATCGCAAGATAATACGTGCGTATCGTTTTTTGGTTACTTCGTTTATTTGTAAATTATGTTGACGTTACTAATTCGAGTGTGGGGCGTTACAAACATATTTAACCAGGCTCTGACCCTCGGTTTGTGGGATACGAACCCCAATTTTTTATGTCGTTGTGACTCTCAAAATGATATGTTAGATTATTGAAGGATCCCTTGGTGCGATAATCATGTTTTGAAAAAAGTAAAACAAACTCTTATACATGTTTATTAAGGCATTTTTATAAATTTATCAAAACTCCCCAAAAAACTGAATCAATATAAATTACTTATTTTTACAACAGTTACAATATTCTTCGGATTCGAATCACCTAAATGATTAAAAAAACTGGCAATTTTACGAACTGACCCGAGTACGAGGTGAAACTCACGTTGCATTATTCCAAAATGCACATATGCGTATATACATGAATCTTTTGTTTGCTCTCACCAGCTTGAGGCATAGTGAAGAATCTTTTTGCTTCAATGATATAATTTCAGGTACAAACACACCGACGCGAACGGGAAACAATAAACTATCGATATCCGCCGATTCGATAGACAACGCGATGGCGGTACCTTGCATAGAACATCAACAGCAGCTGCAGCTGCAGCTGCAGTTACAGCAACAACAACAACAACGACAACAACATCAACGACGACAACAACAACAACAACAACAACAACAACAACAGCAACAACAACAGGAACAACATCAGGAACAACAACGTCAAAGAATATCAAAATCGATACTGAAAAAGTCCGATACTAGTTCTAACGAGTATAATAACGACCGTGACGGTGATACGGAAAGACTAATATTAGACAACGCGAGTGGAAGCAGCGTTTGCAACGAAGGATTCAATCAGAGTCCGGTATTGATGAATTTGAACGCGGCGCGTTACGGAAAATGCGGCCAAATACTGCGAAGTAACAACAACGTCGAACAATACAGGACCACCGAACAGAACGAGGGTAGGAACGTTATCAAGGGCCTGTTCGGTAGTATGCTCGAAGGTATTGGTAGTTTAGAGTTAGAAAATACAAATTAGTACGGACGCGTAGTGCACTTTTTTGGTAGCCCGTAGTCTCGAGCGCTGAGGTAGAACTTGCCACTTGCAGCACGAGCTTTTTCCCAAAGTTGTGAATCCTGTGACAACAATATTTTATTAGGATGACCATCGACGCACGACCGAAACGTATGTATATGAGGTATTCCACGGGAAATCGGCAATCAGACTGCCGACCCCTCTTCGATTTTTGCCAAATTCTGTTCCCTCGTAGTACTTAATCAAAAGAGCACGTCATGCAATTTTTACATTTTTTTCGTCAATTTCTTTGAGTTGTGAATTTTTGAAAATTCCGAAACAAAAAATTCAAATACAAATAACTCCAGAACAAGACATTTTTAGTAATGTCTTTAAAAATCTTAAAACCATAAATTCACAAATAAAATGATTATTGTCAAGAATAAATGGTTTCTATCTCAATCGCTTACTATATTTATTGACTTTCATTGAAAATTCGATTTTCCCATAATTTTCAAAATATTGGAAAAATAGTAAATATCAAGATTCCACTATGAAACTAGTCTCGATTTGTTAGAAATCGCAAGAGGAATTCGGAAAAATCGGTAACGCCATACTTGACGTTTTTTTATTTTATCCGAAAAAAAACATCGAGAAATTTGTAAATAATTTTTTGTTATTCTGTTCTGAAATGGCAGCTCAGGACGCATAATTCGACGTACTTATAACATTATGAAAAATGTCTTGTTCTGGAGGAATTTTCAAAAACTCATATCTCAAAAAAAATGCCGAAACAAATTTTTCAATCTGAAAATTTTATGACCTGCTCTTTTCATTACGTACTATGAGGGAAATTTTTTTTTGTGAAAATCGAAGAGGGATCGGCAGTCTGATTGTCGATTTCCCGCGGAATACCTTGTAGAACTTGAGAATGTTACATTTTCTTACATACAGGATGCCTCCTTTTGATTCATCGATGGAAAAAAGTCGAGACAGTTTTCTGGTCTTGAAATTAAAAATCCCACAGCTCCTTCGCTTCTGAATGTACAAAAATCTCAAAACATATTCATGTTGATTTTGGGTAAACATGACGAAGGAGAAGTTTGGTGCTGTGAAGTGCCCATTGGGTTTAGGTGCGCGCCACTTAAGAGGTTTAAAACAAATATATAACGACGTTCACACGACTTCAAGGGTTCGACCGAAAAATATTAATACGACGATCGTGGGTCCCCTTTGAAACCACAAAACTTTCATAGCAAACCTTATTTCGTGCGACCTCACTTTCTCGGCTTATTTCCAACGATAAATTAAAATGGGACTGCCGGTATATGAGACATTCCAGGGTAATCCCACAACAAGATTTTTAAATTCGTTTTTTCAAAACTCGTCTAGCTTAAAGTACTTACATGTTGGAAAAAATGTAGCTAGTTCCACATCCCTACGATCATCCGTTTTTAAAAAAAACAAAGGGTTCAACTCGGTCACCGATCGAACTTAATTAAGGGTTCACATACTCCTGAAATTAAAAAAAATCGATTTATTGTTTTTTACAGATTTTCAATCTTTATACTTTTGAGAAATAAAAACAAAATTTAAGAAAATTCCACTTCGTTACAAAGTTATAGGAAGAAATGTGACCGAACGTCGGGTTGCGATGGTCCTACTGCCTCGCTAACCATGTGTCCTACGTGAGCGAACGGAACGCGAACGCGATGCGACGCGGCGAGGCTGTCCTACGTGAGCGGTGTCGCCCCGCGAACCGCCTGCTCGTCCAGTCGCTATACTTACATGTATAAACGCACATGATTATTCTCTGTCTCTCTCTCAAATCGCGGCCAAATCGCGCGAGAATATCAAACAGACTGATTACGTTTGCTTCGCTTCGCGCCGCATCGCACGCCACTCGCGTGCGAACGGTCACGTAGGCCACTTCAAGTGCTTGCCGTGTGTTTGAACATTTTCGCGCCGAATCGCGTCGCTCCGCGTTCGCGTTGAGTTCGCTCGCGTAGGACAGCGCGTAACTGCCGCGCGCCTCTCGACACCTGCGTTTCGTATTTCTTTTGTTCGCAACACCTGGGTTTCTTAAGGGGTTCTTAAGGGTTCAAAAAATTGATTTTCTTTTGTTGCATTTTCTAAAAGTACAATATTTTAAAAGTATTCCCTGAAAATTTTAGACAGTTGGCGCATTACTTATGAAGACATAAAACTTTGAAGCAGCTCCGTCGAGTGGGTACAAGGGTAGGTAGGTAGTGGTAGTTGCACGCTCGACGCAAACTTTAAACGCGTTTTTCTCGCAAGCACGTTTTCAATGTCGGTGATCACTGTAACTCCAGAACGGCTCGACGGATCGCTTTGAAACTTTTACCACTTACCTATTCTAAACATAAATTTCCTGTCCTTGAACAGAGGATTTTTATTTGTCGTAAATAGTTTTTTTTTTTATAGTCGAATATATGGGTGAAATTGTGGTCGAAAAAAAGTGCCTTTGAACATCCGTCATTTTGTCAAAAATCAAAGTTTTTATTAATCCTTCGTTCAAAGACCACGTAATATAATTTACTAATGATACCCGGTAAATTTTTTTATTTCGGATGATCCAGCGATGAGGGGCAGCGATGATCACCGCAAACCCCCTTTTTTATTTCAACCCCTCGCAGACTGGCTTATATCTTGGCCATTTATTATTATTTTGTTTTGAAAATTATATTCTATGTTCTTTATATATGTATTAGTTGATGGTAAAACAATTATCAAAAAATAATGAAACCAGTCTTCAAAATAAAATCTCATACCGCGATTACACATGTGTGCTCGCCACTCGCCTCGCGTCTCGCCACGCGTCTCGCAACCCTCGTGTCGCTCATTTAATGCTAGTTCTACACTCTCGTCGAGGTTAAGCGAGGTAGCGCGAGCACGAAAATGTAGACGGAACGTCACTCGACCGTATCTCTCCTCGCCTTGTCCGCGCTCGGGCTGGTGTCGGTTTTTCGGGCGCGAGTCAAAGGACGCGAGGTGAGGCAAGACGAGGCGAGGCGAGGTGCAGCGACTACACTCGCGCTCCTCATTCACTATGCAACCGGATTTTGTAGACGGAAGTTGTTAGTTTTACGCCAAAAAATGGCGAATGTGTGGACCCACGAGAATTTAGTAAAGAAAGGCAAGAGGGTAGACGGTCATTTCCTCGCGCCATCTCGTGTTAGTTCGCCTCGCATAACCTCATTGAACCCCGCCTCGCCTAATCTGGCGGGGAGTGTAGAGCTAGCATAAAAAACGAACGCGCTACAAGCCAACATGTTTTTTGAGACAAAACGAAATATGGATTGGCCACACGAACGTTTCGCCGAACATTTCGTCGAGTGGCGACGAAACGCGATGCGAGACAGAAGGACAGGAGCGAGGCGAGTGGCGAGCGCGCATGTCTAATCGCGGCTTAAAAAAAAGCGTTTTTTCGGGCGTTACGAGTGACTCTAACTCCTTATGCTAGCTCTACACTCTCGTCGAGGTTATTCGAGGCGAGGTTCAACGGGGTTATGCGAGGCGAAAAATACCAGGTGAAGCCTCGGTAAAAGCTCGGCAAGATGGCGCGAGGACTTCATCGACATTCTCGTGCTCGCGCTACTTCGCCTAACCTCGACGAGAGTATAGAGCCAGCATTAAAGAACAAGGTCGTTTATAGGACGTTTATAAAAACTAGAATTGACACGAGATTACAGAAACCATAATAAAACACGAAAATACAAAAGGAAGAAGGTGTACAGTAAGAAGCTGAAATGGGACAACGTGAAGCCGTAAGTTCACGTTGTACCTACCAGAAACTTTAAACGCGTTTTTCTCGAAACTGTGTTTATAGACAGTGTCTGCACGATAACTCAGTCAACTTTGAATGTTTTTAAACTTTTTTCTTTAATCTCGATAACTATTTTCTCTATAGTCTGTCGAGAGGATTTTTTAAATTGTTGGTTGTACAATTTTTTACAAATTATTAAATACTCGGGTTTTTTTTTAAATTGCATACTAAAGTTTGAAATACTATAATTTGTTTATTTTTGGAAAATCAACAAAATTCCCTCCTTCACACTACAACTACTACTACACTTCTTTACTAGATTCTTCGTTATTTTTGCAAAAAAAAAAAAAACAAAACTGTTTTTTTCTTTTAGTTGAAAAGTTAATGAAAAATGTGAAATAAACAATTTAATTTCTTTTTCACCTAATATAACCTAATATAATATTTTTTCAAATTTATTCGGTTTTCAGCGCGCACAGGGGTATGTGAGCCCTTAACTGACTAATTAAAACTTGAATAAAAAATTAACTTCGATCGAAAGGAAATACGTCATTTAGCTGCTCGTCCCTACGAGTCGACGTTAAAAAAAATCTCCACTCGAGCTTGATCGAGCTTGATTAACTAAATAGTTTAGACGCAAAGAAAGAATTAAGTTCGATTGAAGAAAAATGTTTATCCAGTTGTAGGGTCCTATCAGCTTTCCTTTTATAAATTACGGAACTTGCATGTCCAGTTATCAAATTTCTTATGAAAGTTCGACCGTAAATACAAAATCAGGAAAGAAAATCGAATTCGAGCTTAAAAATGAACGAGCTTCGTACTAACGACTTCCAGTATGAATCTAGAGGCTATAAAAGACGTTTATTTTTCTTGTAAGAAAAATAAACGACGGAGTAGAGCAGATTAGATCGCATTCGTAAACGTGGATTATATTGCAGTGGAAAAAGGAAATCGTAACGAAACGCCGATGGATAACCAGGATACGAGGGACGACTGGGACGAGGCGAATATGAACGAAAAAACAACGAGGGTGCGCTCGACGCAGACCGGAAAGGACGATAAGACGGCTATGATAAAGTCTGTGAAGCCGTATAAAATAACGAAAAGAATGATTACCGGTGAGAAAAGAAAAGTTTGTCGTGCCAGTAGTGGCTCCTCGAGTCAGGGTAGCGGTGCTTCCGATGGAAATCGTCATCTCTCTCAGGAGTCTCATCGTTTCTCATCCTAGCCCGGAATACCTCGCTACACCTGTTTCATAACGAGACTCAGCGACGATACCGTCGAAATCGTTCTCGTCGAAGAAAATACATCGATCGATTAAACTTGTGGGATAACAATAGATATAAATAGCGAACGTCTGTATTCTCGGCTTCTGCTCTACGTGCGTGCGTGTCGGGTCTGTATAAAGTGACAAGTTATACTCAAATCCTAATTTATATATATTAATACAGTGTATAGAAAAGATTTACGGAAATTTTAGCAAACATGCGATCATAAAATCGTAACCTATTTTGTTAGAGAACCACCTGTAGACATTTTCATTGTGTAGTAAATATACACACAGCGCGCTCACTCATATAGCTATTTGTATGTAAATACTTATATATTAAATTTAGCCGATTTTGCATCATCAAAAGGGCCAGTCGCGGATTCTTTTCGTATTTGTTTATATCAAATACTTTTTCTCTTTAATTTGAAAAAAATAGCGTTGAGCCATGTTTGTAAGGGGGAACAAAGGTCGAATTCCGACCGAGCATCCTAATCGATTCGTAGTTATACCTATATTTGTTTGTAGAAAATAATTTTCGTCTCGGATTCGTGTTCGAGTTGAAATTGACTGTAATTTGCATAAAATACCAATACCGTGGTTTTTGAAAGCTGAATTGTCAATGAAAAAAGAATAAACAAATAATCTTTTCGTACAAAGGGGAATTTTAGCCCCACGCTGTAGATCGGCTTCGAGTTATTTGATAGAAAGGGCGAGTCATTAAAACAAAAGAAATATATTGGTATTTATCGTAAATTCCCAAAGCATTTCCCGTTAGTTCTGAAAGCTTTGCAAGTTTTTCCGAATTATTCGGCCGTCTATTCCAAAGTACAGATTGTGAATTTTTTTTATTTTACATCACTTCGTATACTATTTCATAAAACATTTTACTTTTCATTTATGAGGAAAAAATTGTCCGTAGGAAAAAGTTGAATTTTGCGTCTCAACTTCGAGATGCAAACGTAGCCACATTTTACTCGTCGTTGTATGCAAGAGTATTTACGAAAAGAATAATGACAAATCACTCGAACGTGGTAAAACGTTGAATATGCTTCGAAAAGTTTGGCCAAAAATTGGCTGAATACAGAGTGGAGAATACCCCGGATTCTAGAAAGGAAAGGGAAAGTTTCGGTTGGAACGACGACCTTTCAACAATGAAGAAATCTTATGCTTGTGGGCAGCGAGAGATAAGGAGAATGCTGTTGTGATATGTATATGTATGCAATGCACCATGCCACTCATTAGGAGAATGCGTACGGCTGTTTATAGTAAGATTGTCTATCGATCGTTATAACTGGTCATGCGGCGGGTATCAAAATTTAACAAGCTAGTACATTTACACATACGGACTACGACAACCTTTAACACGTACATACTAAATTGCACTACGACTATTTTTCATTTGATGTTATACGATGACTTTTGAGAGTTTAACTTTAATATATATATTATGCCTATAACTTAAATGTGCCTTGTGCCTCAAGCATTCATCTCGCGTCACGCGCGTAAAGAAAAGAAGAATGAAGAAAAACGTAATAACAACATGCCTACGAATAACACTATGTAACGAACTGCTTGTGCTCAAAATAATGGAAATGGAAAACATTTAAAAACAAACAAAACAAAAACGAAAAATTATTTAAAAAAGATAAGGGAATTTGCATTTCTGTGATACAGACTCGCATCTCCTTATCTCTATAGATGCTTTTCTGGTCCGAGTGTAACAAGTTTTACGATACTATAACGATCTTTCGCGATTCGATGATGGGTGCGGTTTGACTTTGAGTTTAACGACGAAAACAAAACAACAATTGCATTAACGTTATTATACAATTGACAAAATCGATCATGTGTCTTTCGTAAATGTTCGGTCGCGTATATAATCGATTAATATATTATACACCTGTACACATACGGATACTTACACCAATGTTATTCGAGCCTGTGGAAAAATACGAACGAATTTCTCTGACACGCAACGGGACATTTGTCGACGATCCTGATTCAGGAAATTGAGGAAACGATGAATGCATAAAAACGTAACAACAGAAATAGATATTCGGAACATCTCGCCGAAAGGCGACTGTGTGTAACGTACGTTAAACTGCGATGCGCGGGGTCCATCAATATTTTTTACACAGTACTAGAAAGAAACAAACGAAGCCCGAGTCGAGTCGAAAATTTGCACCGAGAACAATCTTTACCATCTCTGTCTTAATTATATAGAGGATTATTTTCAACACCGTGCGGCCACTTCGGTGTATTAATTAAAACAAAAACAAAAAGTATAATAATGATACTTGGGCGCTTGCAAACGATGGTAGATCACGGAATTAGACGAGCTGCAACTGATAATTCGATCTCGATGTAACCGACCCCCGTCCGGGTACATATAACTCGAGCGTTGATGAAAAAACAACAACAACAACAACAACAATTTACTTACCTGATAAAGAAATATCATTTAATCGTATCGTCTGTCTAGAGGGAAAAGATACCTGTGTATATAGGCGAATGAATAAATAAATAAATAAATAGGTATAATATAATATACAATATATAACCTAAGCTTTACTGCACAAGCGTTTTTTACTGCCTTCAAAATGTAAATCTGAGTCATTTTTGTCCGATCTGCTTTGGTATGGTAGTATTATTATTATTGTTATTACTATTTGCGCTCGGTTAGCTCACGGTTACCAAGGGTTGTAACCGTTTTCTTTAACAACCCTATATTATACTTATATTGTTTCAACTTTTCAATCCCTTCATTTTGCCGTTCTTTATATTCTTCACATTGTGCGATAACCCCCCTCCTCCGCGTTTCAGGTTCTGATTAGCCAACCGTGGCAATTTCTTCATCGTCGCGATAAATCCTAGCTATTCTAAAAGTTCCATCATTCCGGAACTTCTCACAATCAGCTTTTTTGCACCCATCGCCGCTCCGTCTATTAACGGTTCTTTGCTATGTTGAGGAATGAGGGAAATGGAGGAGAATTTTTGTCAACCTATTGGAACAAATCTATTCGGCCCGGGCAATGTTGGCCCGCGCTTACACGATAAGGATTATATCGAAATACATAGACATATATGTATGCGGGTATATAATTTACTGAATCAAACGACAAAGGCTTGGGTAAATAATTTTGAAACTTGTTCAATCAATATTTCCATTCAGTTGCCGCAAGCATCCGCTCGAAGAATTTCTCCAAACGATGCGTATTGAAGATTTCTTTATCCGTGACTAATGCGTCCTTCCCTTGTCCATTTACGTTCGATTTATACGATAACAATTACATTGTCGTGGTTCGCTCAAGTATAAACGGGAGACAACTCGTTTGTTATACGATGTGAAAGATAAGATACTCGATTACAAAATGACGAAAGCTCGTGAAACGCTTCGAGCTTAAATTTAACACAATACATTTCACATCGGTCATGATAATTTTATTAAATAGACGAATATTCGGAATAAATGTTATTTTACAGTTATCGTCTTGCAATTTTTCTCACTCGTCGAAATAATCTATGATATCGCTTGGGTTTTTCTCGTAACGTTGGCCAACCGATGCTCTGACGTTGTCCTCGTCGGATAATAAATATTTCCTCAGTGAACGTACCAGTTCGGGTCTTACATTGAGTAATTGGACGAGATGTTCTATGGGAAACCTGTGTGAAAAACATAGTCCTACAAATTCATGAAACACGTTTGATGAATGCTCTCACATGATTTTCTCGTTTCTCGTCACATTTCATTTACGAGAAATCGTGAGATTCCTAAGGGAGGGAGCTAAGTTCTCAGGGTACGGAAACAAAGAGGAAGCAGACTCAATTAAAGGAAGCTGCTAGCTCCCACTAATCTTTTTCGATCGATTGTTGTTCGCATCAGTCAAATCATTCAAACATGATTACTATAAATGATTACTATATTTTTATTTTTGCATTTGACAGATATATTTAAGAAAAAAAACTCAGTATCGGAAAACTTTATCTATAATGAAGCGAAATCAAATCGAACATATTTAAAATTTTATTATTTTCTTAATCGTGACGACATTCACCAAGACATTTTTGAAATATTTTCCGTAATCTTTGTCTCCGACATAAATATATTGAATACAATCGGTGAAACAAAGTTTCCCTCGTGATGAAGTAGAAACGAATCAACCATTTTCGAAATTGTAATGTTTGGTGAAATCGAGAAAATTACCTCTTTGGAACATCGATCGGGGTCAAAAGCATCGGTGTGTCGTGACGATACGGTTTAAACGGTTGCAAAACGCTATTTCCGCGTTTTCCAAATCCTCTTGCAGTCGACAACGAGGGGGGTTCGAGCATCATCGTGTTATGACGATCCAGTTTTATAGGATGAAAGATTCTACCCTCGCGTTTTCCAAAGCCAATTGCTGTTGACATCGATACTCGATTGAAGCCGCGAATTTGGCGGGGTTTCGGTATTGGCTTTGGGACGGTTGGATAATCGTGACTGGATCTGGCACCTTCGACCACCGGAGTGAGTACGTCAATGGCTATAAGAAGCATTATACCGAGGCGCACAGTGTCCTAAAATAATTAATACATCGATTGAATATTTAATGAAAATCGAGTGCGTGCAAGTTACGGACACACCATTCATGAATATCCGGAGAGAAACGAGATCCTAAAGGCGATTATTAATCTGTACATAAAATTAACAACGGTATTTATCCCAATTATTGTTTCGTTGATAATTTATCCTTGTAATCCCGTTATAATATTACACATTAATAAACGATTTAAACTTTTAGAATGTTTGTACGATATTGGAGAATTCTGTGAATATGATTTTTACACGTTTAAATCCACTTTAAGCAATTTGGCTCGGACACCTGGAAGCTCTAATGTTGCCAGCGCAATGATTCTACAGAAAAATTGTATGAAACTCAAATTTGGAAATTTAGAAATTTGCAAATTTGCACATTATTTTCCCTCATTCATAAAACTGAGCGCATTTATAATTTGCAGAACGTTTCAATTTTCACTGGTATTGTATATAATTACTCTTGAATCAAGATAGATTGCATTGAATCAATTTAATTCTCGCTTGAAATTAAATACCATTAACAGATTACTGTTTAACAAAATCGCGAAATAGTACCCCGTTTGTATAAAATATACGAACCAAATCATTTAACATTTGTTCAAGTTCAAAATTGTTCGAGCAGGTGTTTAAAACCATTAACAATGTCGTTGACAAATGCCGAAATTCGACAAATCGATGTCACTGCTTCAAATATATGGGAAAATATGAGCTCGATAGCCGCGTGGGTCTCGACCTGCCGATGTTTCAATTTTGAATTTTACGGTTCACTCGCACTTATACACGTACCACGAAACACATATGTGAGATATTTAGCTACTCTCGATAAGCATCACGAAAAATATATTTTTTCACGAGAACAAAGCTTCTCGTGTAATGAAGCAAGAAGAAATAACTTTGCGGTTCGATTGCCAAAGATCGAAGTTTCTTACGGATATCGGTATAAATTTATTGAAAACTCATCTGCTGGATATGTATTTGGGGGGGGGGGGGGGGGGAGCTTTTCGCTTTGTTACGAACGTGAATGTACAAACTTTGTACAATGCCGGTTCACTCGAGTCAAGAGAGATAAAAAAGAGCTCCTCGGGCGACACACCTCAAATTAATTATACTCAAAGGGAAAGCATGCAGCACTTATATAGATACGGTGACATAAAAGTGTAATGTAACGAAGAAACACGCCCTGTTTAGCCGAAACACTATAACGTGAAACTTAATATATATATATATATATACAGTTATCACATTGTAAATCCAGCTCACCTGTAACGAAAAACAATTCTTCGGCGTCTTCATAGCGAAATGTCGAGTACTGATCCCGGAAGAATTAGCGGACGCTGACGAAGAATTCGAAACGAATGACGAACAACGAGAAGAATAATAAAATGAAAGCCGAGCGACGTATCGCGTGACAAAACTCATTCGAAGTGGTCGACGCGTTTTTCGGTACTTGGGAAATTATCGACAATAATAAGTTCGTATCTCGCCGGTATATCGTTGTTTTGCTGGGCCGGAATCGCGACTGAGTATCCGATTCGGCGGAGTTCCCTTTTTGTACCGCATGAGTTGCGCTGCCGCCGCACTCGCCGCCGCAAAATCCGCCTACCACCGTTCTTGCAACAGTTGCATACGAACCGCGATACACCAGTTGACGTGAATGCGTACGAAATTTCAATGTGATACCTATATGAGCTTGTAGTACGGGAAACTCGGGGACGAAGTACCCCATAGCAGTGAACAACTCTCGGGCGAACCTCCCTTATTGCCCGGACGACATATACTACTATATATCACGTAGTATGGAGAAGCTCACGCATATACGCCAAAACGTACAGAGCCACTCAAGTATAAATAGTCGTGGTAGAGCGAGCGAACAGTCAACGGCACTCGCGAACGGTACTCTCACCCGCTTACACTCTCGTGCTGGCGTCTCCTCGATACGCGACACACTACTTATCGCTAATTGAAAGTGACCGTGTTGCCAGTAGTCGGGGTAGTTTAGATCCGCCTTCGGCACTTGGGAGACTCGGTGCACGCTATTTGGACCTATACCTACGCACCCCGCCACTAACTTTAACTCGACTACCAGTTATTCACCAACCCCCCGAGTATGTACAGACGTATACGTGTAAGTATATTACATAGGTATGTACATTTCTCATACATAACTTTATCGTAGCCCTTTTAAATAACGCACGAATTAGATAAGTAGGCGGTGCGACTAATTTCACCTCTCGTTTATTGCCATACCGGGCATTTACCAATTAATGTAACAAAAGCTCGTACGCGATACCGGTATACTAATGTGTACCATATATATATATATATATATGGTACACATTAGTATACCATATAAAACGTGCGACAAAAAATTAGGGGCACACAAAGTGTCCGTTATATATATTAATTTTTGTCGCACGTTTTCATAAATATCGATATCTTTTTTATAGATATATATATTTTTTTTGTTAATGCCTGTTAGCCAAATTTAAACTATTTTGTCATTTTTTTGTACTGATCGAGTACGATGACGGGAATGTTTTCCAGTACCACGGATTTTGGTAGGCCGGAATATTTAGCGAGTAACTGAAGATAGTGGAGGCTCGTAACTCCTTCGAGTTCCCACTCGTTGCCGAGTTTTCCACTGAAACAGAAATAGTTGGTTAGATCTTCGATAACGCGATAGACGATAAAATGAATTTGTTGTTTCTTCTCATACCTGTCCGCGGTGACGAAGGATAATATGTACTTGCAAACATGCGCTACATATTCGTGAAAAACGCTCTTGTCAAATTGACGAAGGACCGTCTGCATGCCGATGGTAAAAACCACCGCGTCGACCGGATCTTGAATCTTCTTGCTCAGTAGACTAGCTACGGTTATAAAAATTTCATGCGATTATCATTGTTACGTTATTCCACCGATACATTCGGATGGAGCATATCATCGATATATGGGCATGAACCGCGATGGAGACGATGGAAAATTCAACTATACGAGAATAAATCTTATATCATTCCCCGTATCGTATCGCGTATAAAGCGCGTATGTAGATCGCCGAGCTATTTCATCACATGTGCAAGCTTCTGCGGGAAATTGAACCGAGCGCCCGAGTAGCTTTTATGCAAATCGCTATAGATGCAGAAATAGAATATACATTGAATTGAATACGTAGGCGAGGATTTTGCGGAAACGATCAGCTCACCCACGCTCTTGATCGTATTAGCCCCCCCCCCCCCCCTTGAAGTGTGTGCGAGACACCGAAATCGTCCCTTGACGATAAGCCCGAAAAAAGGCGAAGGCCGAAACGCAAACATTAATATTTCTAGGAATCGTCTTGATGACAATGGAATGATTACGAGTTTACTCAACAATTTTGTGATGTTAAAAGATTATATTATATGAATTTTTCAATTAGTATATAAACGCGGAAATAGATACATTCCGAAAATGTTATTATGACGAGTGAATGATATAAATCGCTGTAGGCAACTTATTGGAAAATATGTCATAACGGCAATATTTCTTTGAACTTGATTGGATCGAAGAAAGACTCAGAGAATTTTAAAGGACCGCGACGCAACAGTTGTAAGTTACCCAATATTTCAATACGTCTTCTTACCTGTATTCTTGCAGTAGTACAGTTTATGAAGATGTGAGACGGTGAATAGGAATAGTACGAGCGCCACCTCACCCATATTTGGTGGTTTCACGTAAGCTTTTTTCAGTGGATCGCTGATACCCGTCCAATCGAGCCTCAAACTAAGATCACGCAACAGATCTGTTTCTTCCTGGTTCGTCAATCCCTTTACAGATTTCTTTCGTAGTTCCGAAAGGATTGCACTGCAAATGAATTTTAAAAACATATCACTTACGTTTATCCCAACAATTTCGAGGAATACGTAAAAAAAACGTTCGAATAATTGATCGTTCAGCTTTATAAATTAATCCTTCCATCGTATCTCTCGTTTTTCTTCCCATAATTAGCTTTCAACGGGTGTTTATTGAATGAAAGGTTTTTTTTGTTAAAAATTCTTTACGATAAAATATTCTGTCCGAATGAAACTACTTAAGGTGTTCATCAAGACTTAATTATTTGCGAATGTTGAAATATCTGTGACAGTAATATTAAAAAAACATCGTTAATAACAATTGGTTGGAGAAATCCTGAAAAATTGAATACGTGCATTATTAAACTTGACTATTGATACTTTTCGGGGGCCGTTATTTTTTAAACTGAGCGTCCTCGATGTTGTCGGTATCGCCGTTATACGTACTCCTTCTTATATTTCTATCTCGTTGGAATGCCAAGGCAGCTGGCAATTAATTAAATATTGGAGATACATGGATTCAGCGTCCAATAGGCAGGTGTGCAAACGACAAAAGTAAGGTAGTTTCATAATACGTACATGTTTAGAGTGCGTAACGCAGATTCCATATGTTTCGCCTCGAATTTACAAGCTGTATTCAATTCATAGGCCATTTTATTTCTCAGTAATAGAAAATGACCGATTCTCATAATCCAGTCGAAGATCGGTGGCCACATTTTGTTCGTGTGACTTGATACTATGGTGTAGAGTCGTCCTGGATTGTTCATTGATCCTTTAATATAATCGGCATTTTGCACTACGGATCTACATTCGTCCAGCATTAAAGTCCAATTTTTGTCGCGAACACCTTTCTCGATATATGTGTTTATACCATTCAATTCATCGACCACATAATGGGAAATTAATTTATCCAAACCGGCGAGACCCGGTGTTCCTATCGCATTAAGTATTATCGAAAATATTTTGTGGTTCAGTACTTCGCTTTGAGTCTTCAGATCGTACCAGGCAAGCGTGTGCTCTATGTACACGGTAAATCTGAAAAGCACCTTGTCCTATTACTAGAATGAAATTTTCTTGTTAATTCGAATTATTTGGTCATTCGAATTTTTATTCGCACCTTGGGTCCGTAACGCGGATGAGCTCTCGCGTGAGACGACCCATGAAAGTTCCGGAATTCGACTCGGCAGGCATAGCGCTACCATTTTTTTCCTCATAAAGGGAAAATTTCCATGATTTTTCCGGTGTCCAGGTCGACTCCCTCCACTCGTCCTCCAATGCCGTATTTATTATGTACGTGATCTGATGAAAATTATCAATAGAAGCGGCGAAAATCTATTTACCGAATTAAACGAAGTAACTCACTTCTTCGTGCCATATTTTCAAACTATTGATGTTTATGTAGTCTTGAATATATTGAAATGATTTTCTATATCCGTCCATCACCCCGGCCAATGTGCTTAATCTCGTTGTTAGTGAGATCTTAAACAAATAATGTTTATCTAACCTGTCGATGCCACACGGAATGATTAAACATATTATAATAATACAAATTAAGTAAGTAAGTACTTTGGATTTCAGATCGAAAGCAAGTCCGTTGTGCAAAGCAAGCGTAACTTTTTTTGCAAGTTCCTGACGAATACCATCCTCCAAGAGCCGGTGAGAATCGACCCTCAACACACCGAGAGAAACACTTCGCAAGGACAGGACTCCTTTTGTAAATACGGAAACTTCGTACGTCAATTTCGCCATCTGATTTAAAAAAAACATCAAACCAAGAGGTTCGAATTAAATCGTGTAATCTGTTTGGAAGAGGAAAAACGTCTTTCTATTCTTACTTGCAAACGTTCGTCAAGCTGAGCATATTCTTTCAGCTTGTCTTTGTACAATTTTGTTGGAATTTCTTTAAAAACATTGGTTTCCAGATGGACTATTTGAGCAAGAAGCCCGAACACGGTTTCCGGTATTATTTGTAATACCCGTCGTGCGTAACTCTCGAGTTCCCGTGAATAATACTGTGATACGGAAGATAAATCGGCGCTCCGTGCCTGGTTCACTCTCAATAAAGGAGTTTCCAATGCTGACGCCATCTAGAGGTGATTACGTAATCACCAACCGAAAATATCTTTTCACTTTTTATCACGCAATCGGACGGCATTCGGATTTATTAGACGCTCAACGTACCTTCAAGAACAATGCTTTCAGTTTAATCACAGTGGGTGGATTATCTTTTATGCGAGACTGCATGATAGTTACAAATGATTCCATGATATTCCATGCGTAACAACAATCCGTTACAATATTTAAAGCGATCATAGTATCTTCAGTTATGCTACCAGTCCGCAACATATTGTGCAAAATTTCGCCTGTATCCGTCAGGTAACGGGACACTTGCAAATTATTCCTTAACTGATGAAAATCTATAATGATGGAAAATTCGAACATTTGATTTCAGCTGAAATCATGAAAAAGCATGAAGATATTGTTTACCCTCAAACTTACCCTGAACTTCTTCTAGTGCTTGCAACAGTTGAGCAATTTTTCTGCCATCTTCTTGCTGTAACGTGCTCACGTGAACGCTTATCTCTTTGAACCATGACTTAAGGCACTCGTTGGTCTCGACACCATCGAGCAATTTATTTCCACTGAATACTTCGGCGATGTCGGTGATACGCTCGACGCATGTCTTCTTGTTTTCGATCCACTTGGACTCTTTATCCGTTAATAGCTGAACAAAAATAACATTGTCAGCCTTGTTCGAAGGCACGTGAATATGCCGGCATATTGTATAATGTCCAGCTTGCCTGGACCTACCAACATCCTCACCTGTTTGTACATATGTTTGAGATCGTGCTCGATCTGTGCTGTGCTGAGCAATAAACTAAGACAATCGTCGGCTGTGTATTTACTTTCGTTTACAATCTGTTGCCGAAGCGCACGAGAACGTTTCGAATCTTCTATTAGAATGGTGGGCGTTGCAGTATGCAAAAGTATCCAATGCAGCGTAACGTTGCATTCTCGTATTAGTTTTACTATCGATTCTATTTCGTGCTCGTCCAATGTTACTGCTAATTGCAATCTTTCAGTTTCAGCAATTTGTTTCTGAAAGATAATGTGAAAATTGGAGACATGACGAATATGCTTAAACGATATCCGCAACATGGACAATCATTAACTTTAATTTTTTGGCCATATGTTTGAGCTATCCGCTTCACATTGGTAGCCTCAAGGGTATTGTTGAGTGCCGTTCTTGCCGCTTTGTACGGCAGCCACCAGTGTTGCAAATTTATTAGAATCCCCATATAAATGCTTATCACCCAATTATCGGGAAAAAAACGATCTACGATTTCTCTCATCATGGCCGATTGAGTGTGCAAGATAGCCGGTTGAAAGGATAGTATAATGACAAGCATTGCTGCTTGATTCGCTGAAGCAATGCTCCGATGCTCTGGATGAGGAAATGCCAGACTCTGATTATATATCTCATCGGATCTTAATCGACCAATTACAAGGTCAATCAGAGAGCTTTTTATTGGAACTCTCCTGAAATTATATATACGATTGAGGGATGATATTAATAATACTATAAACAGCAACGCATATATCACAGGAATATAACGATAGATTACTTGAAATATTCTTCGGGATAATTGACCGGTCGTTTCATAGTTGTCTTTGAAAATCCTGTCGAACGAAGCAGCATGCAAACATCATCGATGCGTGGCGATGATGAACGTTGAGCATTGTACCTATAATAGGAAACTAAAAGTCGTTCGCGAATCTGACCTTCGAATTGGTAATCAACAAGAAGCAGCATAACCCCATATAAGTATACCGCCTCGCACTGTAAAAAAATAACAATTTCATTCATTCTGATACATTCGCAATTTTTACATAAATATGTCCAATCGGCTCATTACCAATAACTGTTTGCCCTCTTCATTAAGGATTACAGTCTCCACTGATTGTTGAATATAAACTCCATCATCCAAATCATCGATATAGGCGTTAAGATCAGTCACATATTTGTGGATACTCTCAAAGGCTAGATAAAATCGTGTCAGCACATCGGCATAGTTCTCGCGGATGCTTTCATCCAACTCTCTAAGTACCTGGACCAATTCGATAATATTAATACCATAGAATCAACATTATACAAATTACTAAGTACAAATCCTTACCGAGTCGTTTTCAATTTTTTGTTCGTACACGTTTGCTGGCTTAAAGTAGGCAAAGTCCATTATAACAGTGCCATATTTTTGTATGTAATGCTTTGAATCCAATCTGCAATGTATCAGGAGTCAATTAATATTATAAAAAAGCTCTATCGCCAGAACACATGAATTCGTTACTAGAAAGAATTTGAGATAATGTACAATCACATACTATTGAAAAATATTTTTATACCAACTACAGAATTTATTGTTAACGTTGTTCAGAAATTAAGACTAACACAGTGTAATTCGAACATAAGGCTGAAATAATTATCAATTCTTACGATTACTAACATTTTTCAATCAACCGAAGCATTAATCGCTTAATTATTTTGTACACTACAAGAATACGTGCGCGAATCTCGTGGCGTTCGTAAATTACAAAATAATAAGAATTGTTCTCAAGAGACAAGATAATGTCGCGAGAAAAGTACATGGTAAACATATCCTGAAGAATTTTTATTTTTTCTAACCTAAAGGCAGGTGGCACATATTCCTTCAAGCGCATAAGTTCCGCTATTATAGCATTTCCTCGTGAAACCAGTCTTAGAATATTCTGTCCACAGGTATTATTGTTAGCCAAAAAATCACCCATTGTTAAACAATTATCATCGTATCAAATTATTAATAAGGCAGATCATCTGCAACCCCCTCCTTTTCAGGTTCGAGAATATAAAGAAATATCTTAGGAACTTTTACTGTCAGATGAATGATTTCTGAGGTTGGTACGAGAATAGAAAGGGTGGAAACATTTTAACGGACCTCCGCAAAGTTAACCGACTGATATTAACAATCCAAACATAGGCTGCATAAAGTTGGCCGAGCGACTTTAGGCTGCATAAAGTTGGCCGACCGACTTTGACTTTTTCAACTTTTTTTTTTACGAATCGTTTGATCGTCGTTTGATACCGTTTGATCGTTAAAAATAATCGTTTGATCGTTAATAGTTTTTTCACAAAATCGAAAAAAAATTGACCGTAAAGTTGGCCGACCGACTTTAACTTTTTTAACTTTTTTTTTTACCAATCGTTAGGCCGTCGTTTGGTGACGTTTGATCGTTAAAAAGAATCGTTTGATCGTTAATAGTTTTTTCACAAAATCCAAATAACTTTCGCCAAGTCTGGCCTAGTGACTTTTTACTCGTGAACGTTGGTACATCCAGTTGTTAAATTTTTCGACTTTTTCAATTTTTTCCTTTTGCTATCATTTAATCGTCGTTTGATACTGATGTATGCCAAGTTTCATCGTTTGATCGTTGATAGTTTCTTGGGAAAACGTAATTTACTTGCTCCCAGTGTGACCTGAATATGGCTTCTAACCGTTTACCACGAAAGTTTCGACTATTGCAATTTTTGTAATTTTGAACTTTTTCAATATTTTCCTTTTGCTATCGTTTGATCGTCGTTTGATACTAACGTGTGCCAAGTTTCGTCGTTTGATCGTTGATAGTTTCTCGGAAAAATGAAATTCAAAATCGAGCGTAAAGATAGCAGACGACTTTTTTGTTTGTCAACTTTTTCAACTTTTTTCTTTTGATATCGTTTCATCGTCGTTTGAAACTAACGTATGCCAAGTTTCGTCGTTTGATCGTTGATAGTTTCTCGGAAAAACGAAATTCAAAATCGAGCGTAAAGATAGCAGACGACTTTTTTGTTTTTCAACTTTTTCAACTTTTTTCTTTTGACATCGTTTGATCGTCGTTTGATACTAACCAATCCCAAGTTTCATCGTTTGATCGTTGATAGTTTGTTCACAAAATCCAAATTACTTTCGCCAAGTCTGGCCTGAAGTTGTCTAGTACCTTTTTACTGGTGAACGTTGGTACTTCCAGTTGTTATATTTTTTGACTTTTTCAACTTTTTTCTTTTGCTGTCGTTTGTTCGTCGTTTGATACTGATGTATGCCAAGTTTCGTCCTTTAATCGTTGATAGTTCCTCGGGAAAACGAGATTCAAAATCGAGCGTAACGATAGCCGGCGACTTTTTTATTTTACATCTTTTTCGAATTTTTCCTTTTGATCTCGTTTGATCGTCGTTTGATATTTTTGTTACGTCTCAAAGACAGAGCCAGAGTTGCTCCGTTGATAATTCGATGTGCGCGGGATGTTTGAATTGGTTTGCGCTATTCCCCTGGGTTGATTCCCCTTCGAAGACGTTTAGTTTGATGATTGTTTTCCCAAACTTTGTCGATGTTGATCCGTGAGAGTGAGTTTGTTGGGAAAAATATTATTTGCAACACCAACAACGCAATTACATTTAACAAAAACTAATATTTTATTTGACTTTTAAAATTACAACTCAGAGATTTGAACTTAGAATAATTTTGTAATGAGACTGGGATTTTACTCCCTTGAGATACTATTCGATTCGAGGTTGAAGATATTCTATTTTTCTTCTCTAAAAAAGTTATCCATTTCGCTTCGGTTTGGGAGGAGTTACAAAAGTTGGGTTGACTCGATTGGTCTGATTTCTAGCGAGACTGATCGTGTTTCTGTGGAGGGGGTGTCTCAGTCACACGGGGGTGTTAAGTTTGGGTTAGGGGTGTAGTTTTAAATTTATAGTTCGGAGAATTTTACAGTTTGTTTTGTGACTAATTTTCGAGTGGCGATATCGCACAAGACGTTTCTTAAAATGAAATATGAGTAAGAAAGATTGTCGGGCTGGATATTTGTAACTTAAAGTATGCCCTACACTTAAGAGTAAATATTATCGCTCTTCGTTAAGGTTTTATTCTTGGAAGGATGTGTATAGGAGAGATGTTTGTTCATTGGGAGAATGTTTGGGAAGATATGGAACGTGTCTTGTTACATTGCGTGACTGCTTACATAAATAAATTGAGTTTGGTCTTTCGAATGTTTGGAAGATAATCTAGAAATGTTTTGGGAAATCATAGTTTCGTAACCGAAACAAGAATAATTGTTGTTTCTTAAATGTAGCTTAATAAATGAAATAATAAGATGATAATAAGAATAAAAGATATAAATAGTATTTAAATTTTACCGGCAGGCTGCACCGTTTTGGAGGTAGGCAAGATAATAATCTAATTTATCGACTGGAGATGTGCGTCACCCATGCCGGGACGTAACAACTAACGAATCCCAACTTTCATCGTTTGATCGTTGATAGTTTTTTCAAAAAACACAATTTACTTTCTGCCAGTGTGACCTGAAGATGGAAATTCAAAATGGAGCGTAAAAGTAGCTGGCAACTTCTCCGAGGCAGCTACGAGTCAGCTGTTTCAATACAACTCACAGCTACTTAGTAGTTCTCCGCGTATTCGGTGGATTTGGAAGCGTTCGAAGTTTTTAGTAATGGAAAAATATTTCATAGAGTAAAAAGAAATAAATTTATTGAATCCCTATGCACATTGATTAATTAAATATGCCAGTCCCTTCCGGATTGTGTGGTCGCCAGCAAGACGTCAAGAAAACAAGTCTTTTGGGATAATTCGTTAACACAAATATTATGATTTACAAAATAAGTGTACAAAGAAAATAAATCCATTATATATACGTTATAAAAGACTTCTTTATTAAACACAAAAAACCTGTCGAACATTAAATTTTCAGGGAAGGTAAGTTAACAACTAAAGTACATTAAACAGTTTATTTTTTCATGACTCGTAGTACACTAAATATTATCACAGATTCGTGGTAAGCTGTAGAAAAACAGAACATTAGTTATATTAATTTAAATTATGAAAGACGTATCTATATAGAGAACACAAAAAAAGAAAGCTATCGTACGATAGCTACGATATATACGTCTTTCATAATTTAAATTAATATAACTAATATTCTGTTTTTTCCACAGGTTGCTACGAATCTGCGATAATATTTGGTGTACTGCGGTCATGAAAAAATAAATTGTTTAATGTATTTCAGTTTTCAACTTACCTTCCCTGAAAATTTAGTATTAGACAGGTTTGTTTTCTTTGATAAAGAAGTCTTTTATAACGTGTATGTAATGGATTTATTTTCTTTGTACAATTATTTTGGAAATCATAAAACTTGTGTTAGCGAATTATCCCGAAAGACTTGCTTTCTCGCCGTCTTGCTGGTGACCACACAATCCGGAAGGCACTGGCATATTTAATTAATCAATGTACATAGGGATTCAATAAATTTATTTCTTTTTACTCTATGAAATGTTTTTGCATTACTAAAAAACATTGAATGCTTCCAAATCCTGCGAATACGCGGAGGATTACTAGCTGTGCGTTGTATTGAAACAGCTGACTCGTAGATACCTCGGGAAGTTGCCAGCTACCTTCACGCTTGATTTTGAATTTCCAACTTCAGGTCACACTGGGAGAAAGTAAATTTCGTCTTTCCAAGAAACTATCAACGATCAAACGATCAAACTTGGCATACATCAGTATCAAACGACGATTAAGGGCAGGGTAGGGTTTGAAAAAAAAAAATTTCAATTTTTTTTAAATGTTAACTGAAAGCATAATATCTCAAGAATATTGTGTATAAATTTCAAGTCGATCGGAGCAAAATTGACGACGTTATGAGTATTTTTATACCTGCCTGAATTCCTCCTGGTGCGAATGGCAAAACGCTGCAGCTGCTAATGCATTGGATTCGTTCAAACACACGTACAGTGCTCTTCCCAAGGATGTTTTGGACGCCATCAAGTCCATCTATGAAGATCTGAGCAAAGATGCCCTCCAAGAGCGATGTGTCGGAGGCTTTACGCAGAACAACAATGAGAGTTTGAACCAACTTATTTGGAAAATCTCACCAAAGCACGTGGGTGGAACCTCTGTCATCGTTCAGATTGCAGCTTTTGTGGCAGCCTATGTCTTCAATGAAGGTTCTTTTGCTTTACTAACCTTCATGCAAGAAATGGCAATCAGTAGTGGAGCAAACGGTCATGAGTGGGTGCGATCATCTGACTCTATGCGTATAGGCCGAGCAGATCAGGAAGCCGAAAAACAGACGAAAGAAGGCAGGATTCGTCGTAGACAAGAGCAAAAAGATGCTTTAGACATCCTGGATGACAGCAACATCCTTTATCGACCTGGCATCGATGATTCAGTGTGAGGTAAGTCGATAAAACTCACTTACCAACGTTTCATCTCAAATTTTTTAGTGTTCAAAACTTTAAATCGTTTTTCCCACAACTCACATTTTCAAAGTCGGTGCCCATCATAACTTCCAAACTACTGCACCGATCCTTTTGAAATTTTGCACACTATTTCTGTACATAATTTACGAGGTAACGCTGGAGAGTTTTTTCAAATTTGTTTATATTTTTCATTTTATAACAACAAATTAACCGATTTTTTCGCTCAAAATCGCGTTTTTCCCTTTAAAGTGTTCCCAAAAATTGAAAAATAAAAATTTCGACCCCCCCCCCCCCCCCCGCGTTACCTGGGGAAAGTCCTTATCTAACGATATAACTTTGATTTTTTGATTTCAGATGATCCAGCGCGGAGTTATGATGGGCACCGCAATTCAACTTTTTTCCGAGCCGCTTGACAAAAATTGCTGCCATCGCCGTATTTTTTAATATTTCTTCGTGAAAATTCGACACAATATTCTTCGAATGTCACACTTTAATGGACCATTGGTTTAAATAAATAGATTTCAACCGTTTCGTCAACAAAAATCATAAAAATGTGCCTTTTTTCACACGAATTAACCCTACCCTGCCCTTAAACGATAGCACAAGAAAAAGTCAAAAAATATAACAACTGGAAGTACCAACGTTCACCAGTAAAAAGTTACTAGACCAGACTTGGCGAAAGTAATTTGAATTTTGTGAGAAAACTATGAACGATCAAACGATTATTTTTAACGATCAAACGTTATCAAACGACGGTCTAACAATTCGTAAAAAAAAAAGTTAAAAAAGTTAAAGTCGGTCGGCCAACTTTATGGCGCCGCAAAATAAATTCTCGAGATTTCAACTTTTTGTTACGTCTCAGAATGTGCGACGCACATCTCCAGTCGATAAATTAGATTATTATCTTGCCTACCTCCAAAACGATGCAGCCTGCCGGTAAAATTCAAATACCATGTACATCTTTTTCGGTTATGATCATTTTATTATTCCATTTATAAACTATATTTAAGAAACATCAATTATTCCCGCTTCAGACACTAAACTATGATTTCCCAGAACTTTTCTAGATTATTTTTTTCCAAACATTCGAATCACCAAACTCAATCTATTTACGTGAACATTCATGCAATGCAACAAGAAACGTTCCTTACCTTCCCAAACATTCTTCCAATGAACAAACATCCTTCTTATATACACCCTTCCAAGAATAAACCTTTAACTAATAACTATAGTATTTACCCTTAAGTGTAGAGTATACTTTAACGTACAAATATCCAGCCTAATAATCTCTTTCTTATTTATATTTCATTTCAACGAACGCCTTGTGTGATATCACCGCTAGAAAACCTAGTTATAATCAAACTCTGTACTATTCTCCGAATTATAATTTGAAACTGTATTTTCTTTCTCACGAATGCCGCCCACAAAGCAATGATCTCACGTCATCCCCGTGTGACCAAAATAACCCCCTCCATAGAAAATCGAACAATCTCGCTAGGAATCAGACCATTCAAATCAACCCAATTTTTGTAACTCCTCCCGAACCGAGGTGAAATGGTTAACCCTTTTAGAGAGGAAAGAGAGAATATCCTCAACCTCGAATCAAACATTATCTCAAGGGAGTAAAATCCCAGTCTCATTACACAATTATTCTAAGTACAATTTCTGAGTTGTCATTTCAAAAGTCAAATAAAGTATTAGTTTTTGTTAAGTGTAATTGCGTTGTTGGTATTGCAAATAATATTTTTCCCAACAAACTCACTCTCACGGATCAACATCGACAAAGTTTCGGAAAACAATCATCAAACTGAACGTCTTCGAAGAGGAATCAACCTCGACGATTAATCCTAAATCGTTGAGTTAGTATATTGAGCACAAGTAAGTCCCATGCAGCGAGCTCACGTTCAGCCGAATAGCGCAAACCAATTCAAAAATCCGGCGCACATCGAATTATCAACGGAGTTACTCTGTCCCTCTACTTTGGGCCGTAATATTTTGTCGAGCGTTGCTGTTCTCCCCCTAATCACTGATTTTACGTTATCACGTCAACCCTGACATCCCTATGGGCTAATTTGTCCCGAAAGATAGTCGGCCAATTTTCGCCCATATTTTTGATAAAATAATGTATATATTATATATCCATTATCCGTTATAATTGTATTATTAAACAATATGTTGTAAACATCAAATGGTTGAATAAAAAGAAAATGTATAAAGGTAAGATTAATCGGCTATGTTCATGGATCTGCGAACAGTGACGCATTACGCATTAGTTCTGTTCAGGTTTGCAGGATTTGCAGCTTGAACGCTCCAGTTTATACCTTTAACCTTTAACTCTCACGAAAGGGAGAACGTACAAGCAACATAAATAAATACATTGTCCCCTATTATCTATTCATTAACCGGGAAATATATTGTGCATCAAATTTGTATGTTTATGTGGATGTTGTTACTTTAATTTAATATACAAAATATATAAAGTGTTTAATAGATGTGCCACTTAAATAACTCAGTACAACCAGTGTAGTTCGTGTGTTCTGTTCGTATATAATAACGTGTATACAACAATAACATACGGTATGTATTGTTTCAACTATATTTTTGCTTCGTTAAGCTATGACTGGTATACATCGTGTACATTTTAAGAGGCGAGCTACCAAACATAATTGTGAGAGATAGCTTCAATATTTCAAACCTATCATTCTCGGAGACGGATTGATACAATGATCACGAATAAAAAAAGATATCCTCGTAACTGATAAATCTGCATACTCTAATTATTAGCTTTTCATTCCATCAAGCCGACCTTCCGAAAAGTGGTTGGGCAGATTTTTAAGGTTGTGTTGATCTTTATGAGACGGCCACTGCAGAAACGTAATTGGCAAATTCCCTGATAGAATTTGCGGATCGCATTTTGCAGCCATCTGACAGACGAATGCTCGTGAGACAACAATGGCTAGGAGCACTTTCTTATAATCCTGAATTTCTAATTCTATTCTTTTCAAAGGGGTGTTTCAATTCATGGACAGGGCAAAATCGTTTTTGTGTTACAATAAATACCGTATTATACTAATACAATTTCGAATGTTGTCGAAAATTATTTCATATATCATGAGCATCCCAACAAGCAAGCAGATATATTAAATATGATATTGAATTGTTGCAGCATATCAAAATGGCCCATTATAAAGGAGCAGCGAGCGAAGCTGGGAGAGCTATGCAGCTGATGAAGAAACGTGAAATTGCTCAACAAGAAATAGAGTTAAGGAAAAAAAAGATCGAGGATGATCTCAAAATTCACAATATAGAAAATAAATTTGCAACTCATTACAATGCGGTTGAGCAACAACTCAAGACATCAACCATCGGACTTGTTACCCTCAATGAGATGAAAGCGAAGCAGGAAAACATAGTTAAAGAACGGGAGAGAAAATTAGCTCAAAAAGAACGTGAAAAGGAACAAGAAAAAGAACGTGCTTTGGCTGCTAAGCAGGCAGAAAAGAATAAGCAGAAGAAGCAGATACAAGCGCTCTCTTTTAATTTGGACGATGATGAGGACGAGATAGAATCTTCGGACAATGACAACGATAACAGCCATGAAGCCGATGATTCCGATGCAAAATCTGAAAAATCTACAAAATCCAGGGACAGCGATTGCTCTGCTCCCTGCGTCAAAAAAATTAAAAAAAATCCTGATGTTGATACAAGCTTTCTCCCTGATAGAGAGAGAGAGGAGGAGGAGAACAAATTGAGAGAAGAGCTGAGACAGGAGTGGGCAATGAAGCAAAATGCCCTTAAAGAGGAAGAAATAGAAATTACATTCAGTTATTGGGACGGTTCGGGACACAGGAGAAGCGTCATTATGAAAAAAGGTAAGGGTCTATTTGTAATAATTGATTCGATCGTAAATAGCGATACTATTAGAATAAAATATTATTGACATTTTAATATCGAAATATAATTGGTTTCTTCTTATACATACTCTCGTATTAATTGGTATTAGTTTGTACTGTCGGCAGGTAATTCTATATATCAGCTGCTCCAAAGATGCCTTGAGGTGTTGAGAAGAGAATTTAGCGAACTGAAGACAGTTATGGCAGATCAATTGATGTACGTGAAGGAGGACTTAATACTCCCTCATCATTATACTTTTTACGATTTCATTGTCACGAAGGTCAGGTTGTTTAACAATCGGTTTTTATAATACCTTAGATTATTGCGCTATTTTATTACTACGTGCTATGTGTATTGATTAATAGGCAAGGGGTAAGAGCGGTCCGCTATTTACATTCGATGTTCATGACGACATTCGCATGGTACACGATGCTTCAGTCGAAACCGAAGAGTCGCACGCCGGCAAAGTTTTGTTGAGGTACAGGTTATTTTTTGCACGATTTTTCAACGACCTAAATATACGTCAAACATTATACCAATATTTTTTATTGTAGATCATGGTACGAGCGAAACAAACATATATTTCCTGCAAGCAGATGGGAACCGTACGATCCTACAAAGACCTACGACAAATACACCGTTTCTGATAAGAAAAAGAAAGAATGAGCTGGGTCCATTCATTTAGAATGATTCAGAGCGCTGTAAAAAAAACATTGTACTTCAGAAGCTGATGAGATTCGAAAACTTGAAATTTACATATCTATTTGGTATCAATAGAACGAGATTCTTCCATGAAGAGCAATATGGTATTCTATAAGCTAATAAAGTTCATGATTGTTGAATATACAAGTATAGTATTGATCCGAGATCTAATCTGGAAAAACACGCATACATGTGTATATACGTATATATGCAAGGAACTTTTAATGCTATGTCCAAGACTACCGGTATTCCCATTCGGCCCATTCTAATCCGGTCTGTGTGCCCTTCCCACAAAAATCACATAACTCATATATATCCAGACATATTTTTGCACATTGCAGTGGTGGTGACGTCAAGATTTAATTATTTATGTATACATTTGATATTTGCATTATTACCAAGTCCAGATACCACTCCAAATAGTAATTTGGTATGTAAGAAATAGCTAACACTTTCCAGAATTTACACTGTGGAAGCATATACAGTTATCTCGAATCCTCTATTTTTTTAAACATTTTTTCTAAAGATTCGTTCATTCAAAATTCATACTTAGTGTCAGTTGCCAAATCCATTTCATCGACCGTTTGTTTTATCTCTGGCCTTGTTTGAAACGTTTATTAATGGGTACATCGAGACCGTTTTTCATTATCCAAGTTCAGTAGTGATTTTTCAAGCTCGTGCCGAAATTTTGAAGCTTCGTCCCCCCCCATGATATGGATACGATTAAACGCTGAATTTGTTATGGACTCGGCACAGAGATCAATGAAATGTTGAATATTTTTGGTTAAAGTTTAAGTTTGCAGAGGTTCGAGTAACGCATTTTTTAATTCCTGATAATTTTTCGTGTAAAGGTCGGTCGTATCCGCTCTCGGCATCTGCACAAATTCACGCGTGCAATACTTGATACAATCGGATCCAATAGCTTTGTTTGTTTTCAGGTTCTTGCCTTTAATTTATGTTTTATTTCTCGTATGGACATATTGAGATTAAGTATTTTTAAATACTCTTTCCTTGTCTTTTCACCCGTTACTGGCTTTTTGCGAAATCATCCTCTTCACTATCCGAGACAATTTCCTTATTTAGCGAAATGTTTTCGAAATTATTCGTGAAGGAACTCATTTTCTAAGTCCCCGAGTAATTGTCTCCACGAAATCTGTCGATGGCCCCATCTAAATCGGAAATCGCTCCTGGCAATGCAACTGTTTGTGTTTCATATCCATAGTGAATGTAGTCGGAGTTACCACCTGATTACCTACATGTCAAGTACTCATACATTCTAGTTTTAGTACAAAGAAGTATTAATTAGATTGTACACGAAAGTATACGTATTGTAGGATAGTGTCTTGTACATTGTGTTGTAAAAAATAACAAACTCCTGTCGTGTCATGTTTGGTGAAATCATATTGACGTTTCACAAACTTTCGGTTTCATGATATATCCTGGTATCCATGTATGTTATATTTTTTGGGAACTCATTCATTATAATAAATTTGTTCTCGTTTGGTTGATGCAAAGTATCGACATAGTCGAACCAGTAGATCACGAGTCCTGTTCCAAAACGATTCCAGTAGCTATGATATTGCTTCTTGGTGTGAAAATGATGAATTTTTTCAGTACCGAATCTTGCCTTCGATTCGATCCAATTTATGACAAAACCATTTATAGCAATTGGCACTTCCAGTTTGAAATCTGGTGTTTTGTCGTAGCCTCTTTTCTGAAGCTCTTGTTCATCAGAAAAAGGAATGTTCCGCTCGGTCAGATAGAGTTTTAGTTTCACTTCGTACTCATATCCGACAGATCTATGTGAAAATAAAGAAAGTTAAATATTTCTATTCACCAATGATTAGTCCAATCTTTGCACTGAATATATTTACTGGCCAAATGCGGTAGCAATGTATCCGTATTTATCATCGCAGAGGATACACTAAAATTAAAAGAATCCTTTATTTAAGTTATTGAACAACGCTAACCATTGAAATGTAGATCATGTAGCATAAAAAAGTTATTACCAAGTAAACTTCGTACGCCAAATCACTGTCTTGTATAAGTGTCGTATCCCTCATGAACTGACTTATTAAAATTTTTGATCCTAAAAGGTTTTAAACATGATAATAATAATAATCGATATGATTATTTTTAGGAAAAAAGAAAATTATTATACAAAAGAAACCTTGGTTCGGAGATAGTTTTAAAGAATATTGTAGCATTTCTTTAGCAAGCAGTGCCGGCGGTAGACCAACCCGAGCTGCGATCTGTAAAATGATGCCTGCTGGTTGTCCTGATTGTTTAGCTTTCTGATATCTGGATACAATAAATCAATACAAACATTAATTTTGATTACGTTCAAATGTTTAAAATTTCAGAAACGTTTAAGTAAAACTTACTGCTTAAAGTAACCGTTGAGTCCACGCAGTTTTTTTCTTGATCCTTTTACAGAGACGATTAGTGCTTCTGTCAAAATACTGTGAAGTGTATTAACTGCAACACTGTGAATAAATTTTCGTGTCAATGATTTGATTAACGATCAATGAGTACGACGTTTTACAGATGTTGCAATAACCTTTTATATTTTCGTATAAGCATACACGCGCAATCTCTAGAAAGGCCTTCAAAGGAATCTATCGATTTCATTATATCGTTGAACGTTTCCGTTTTCATTGTAGCTCTTCTTCGTATATCACCAATTAGTTTTTTCTTTTTAAACAAAATCCTAGCAGCGTTAGTCAACTGATCTTCTTTTATTCGAAAACTTGGATTTCTTCATCGATACCACACAACGACATTTCCATTGGGCCTCGCGGCAGTTCATACAAGTGTTCTACGCGCGTTCACATAGCTACACTATACATACACTGGAACGCGCAGCTGTAGTGTCTGTTCACGGCTTTAGCATTCACACACAATACTCCATATTGGGGGACGGGGAACGATCGAAACCGCGTAGTTGCCAAGGTGCCCGCGTGGTGACGGACGGTCGGAACGTTTCTCGCCGGGGAATTATTGCCTCTAACACCTTAAATAGGAATACTTTGTTCATTATTTCTAGGGGGGTTTACGGCTGATGATCAGTAGTGCCGATTCACTACAATTGTACTGAATTAAGTACGTTTTCATTTCATTCAGTATACTTGTCGTAAATCTAGTACGATTTCGTTGTGGACGTTGTCATCTTTCATCAAATTTTTTTTTTTTTCGACAAATACAACAAATATATGGGGTATTAGAATGCATTATTCTTATCTACTCGCTGAATACATATAAATACCTCCATTAATTTAACTGGACGGTCTTTCTTCTTATCCATGGAGCCTTATTAGAATCAGTGCAGCCAGATCGCGCGCGCTCTGATCGCTTATTTTTTTTAGTTTATACGTTAATTTAAATATAATAATAAATCTAAATTACAACTTATAAAAAATTCTTTACGCTTTACTCACACCCGTCCTTATCCCAAATCAATTATAATTCATAAAAGTAAGCCGCAATTTATTTATATTCGTATTATTATATTAATTCTCATATTTTCATCAAGCGATAAAGCATTATCCCCAAAAATAACCCAATCATCAATCCGGCCGCGAATCGTAAGTTCCAGAAAGTGCATTTTTAACACAAGCGATAAGATGGTCCCGTTGGTAGCGTTCCTGAGTTCGGCCCGCAGGGGCGCGGGACTGTTCACCGCGCTCAGTACTTTTATTTTTTTTATTTTTTTTTTTTTTATTAATTTGTTTTCGTATGGGACGAATTGTTTATTTCTGAAACACGCTCATTGAAAGAACATTATTCTGAAAATAGGAAAACTGCTCATGATGTTTTACGATTAACAAATTGTTGTTCTGTCATCGGTGAGTGTTCTCAAATAAACAATTCACCCCACTACAATGAAAATTACCTCTAAATATAAAAACATAAAACAATGACATGTTTTGTACTTCTTTCCATGTCATCCATGAGGTAAAGTACAATGGTACACTTTTTTTTTTAGTGGTGTCCCGAGGAGGTATAATTCACTACGAAAAAAAAACCTACACCCTTCGAAGCATACATTTTCTTCGATATTTTATATTATATTTTATAGATATATTTTAAGCTCAAAATTGTATATAAATAACCATTTATACACACCTATAAATACAATTTTTATAAATAAAAATCTTGGACGAAACAGGTGGTTATTATAATAGCCACTATACCACTATGTAAGGGTTAAAGAAACCTCCAAGTTCAAGTTTTTATCGATTGCACAATAATTATTCAAATAAACACCTTATTAACATTTTTCGCGAATATTGAACTAAAGGTTGAAACAAACAGCAGGCGGCGACGTGACGCTGGCGGGACGTGAAGAGCTGTAATATTCTATATTAACTAGTATATTACAACTCTTCACGCCCCGCCAGCGTCGCGTCGCCGACCGCTGTTTGTTCCATCCTTAAGATCACTTCTTATTTTCATGTGAAAACAAATTAATTTAACCCGGAAACTTGTCAACGTCCCAGTAATCGTCCTGGTCGTATTCTCGGACTTGGAGCTTTTCTTTTCGTTTTTTGCCTGCCTGACTATACAAATTTTCCGCGGTCATTAGTGACAGATGGTCTCGAGTTATTGTCATCGTGGTCGCACTGTCCCCCTAGCCCTCAAAGCCAACTTTACGACGCAGATTGAATTTAGTGTACTCGAACTGAGGCAGTTCCTTTTTTTTTGTTTTTGTGTCTGGGATGAGAGAGAACGCTCTTTCAGCCGCAGCATTCGAATGAGGCAATATCCTCACCATACCCAGCAACAAACGCCAAGTTTCGTACCGGAGAATACCGTCAGAATTGGTAACAGTACAAATTGCCATCCACATCTCGTCGAATGACAATTTACACCATTCTTCCTTCTGACGAATGTTCTCTTCGTACAAGGAATGTCATTCATTGCGAATTTTAATTTTCTCGGAAACGCGAAGTTGATCACAAACGAACAATACGCGCGCAACGGTCGACTCGCGATCTGCATCTAATAACGCGGGGCGCTTTTCGAATACTGTTAAATTTTTCAAAAATTTGTTCTCGAAGGGGAGTCTATCGCGAATTTGACGCGAAGCCGTGACGCAAATCCGAAGGCAGTTTTGACGGAACACGTCGAATTCGGCTTGTGGAGTCCCTCTACTCTGTACATCCGTCAAATATTCTTTGCAGTCATCCCCAATATCAATATTAATCAATGCGCGCTGATTCGCGCAATTTTCGAAGTTGATATTGGAAGCGTGAACGTCAAATATTGCGGGCTGTAACTGAGCGGGTTTGACAAACCTCTGGAGGATCTCTACAAGCATCGTCTTTGAAGAAGGTTGCAGACGATGCGTTAGAGTTTCTTCGCTTTGAAAGTAAGCGTTGATTTTATTGAAAGATCGAGTGCGAATCGCAAAAAAAGAATATAAGCTTTAGTTACTGGGTTTGTTGCAACCTCGAGAAGTTCTTCTGCTTGTTTAACCTTCTCCAATGACTGATCAGCCAAAAATGCTATCAGCGTCGGCCAATTCTCGATAATTTTAACGACGGCGAAATGGCGTGAGAGCCATCTCGTTTCTGCGTATCGTGTGATTTTTGCCGGACGATCCTGGAAGCTATCTTGGAAATCGCAAAAAACTGCTGTTCGTTTCGGACTGTTGTTCAAAAAGGTCGCGATACCTCTGATAAAGCGATCAATCTCTTTTGGGATAGCGGAGAATGCGGCGCTAACAATCAACGCGAGAGAATGGCAAATACACGGCTGCGTTATTAGATCGGGGTTATTTTCCGACAGAAATGTACGGAACGACGAATGTTTGCCGACCATTACGGATGCGTTATCGCACGCGAGACCGAGAATGCTGCGCATGGGAATTTGTTTCCGGAAAAGCTCATTTTTGAACGCTTTGAACAGTTCAATGTTCGTCGTCAATGTTCATCGTCAATGTTCATCGTCAACAATTCTGTCCTTACCCTCAGCGTACTCGGCTCTACGTAACGGACCATTAACGACATCCATTTATCGTTCGTACAGTCTGATGTTTCGTCCACGTGAATCGAAAATTTGTTTTCGCGTAGCACTCGCGTTATCCGGTCGGCTTCTACTACGCTAACCACCCTGTCAAATAGCTTCGTTGCTTTTGTTTTACCGACGGTCATAGCCTGCAACACAGCAGGCTCTTGACCGATGAGTTTAAATAGGCTGAGCATATCCGGTGTAACCGTCATCGCAATATTATGCTCAGCCAAAAACGTCGCGAAACGAATTTCAGCAACTTGTACTCGTTCATTGAAGTCAAATTCAGCACCAGAGGCAGCTGAAAACCTCTCTTGAGTACAAGTTGCTTCCGGAACACACGCAGAAGGCGTAGTGTTCCCCGAATGGACCGATCCTACTCTCAAGTTTTTCACATGCACTTCCGATATCGAATGCCTTTCTATATCACAGTGGCCCCATGACAACGTTCTTCCGCACGCGAGGCAATAAAACTTATCAGGCTGCGAGGCAACAGCCTGAACCCATTCTTTCCACTCTGGATGCTGAACATACCATTGGTGTTGGAAATGTTTCTTTTTAGCCGGTTTCGGCTTTTTTACCGCGGGCTCATCCATGTGTTGTACCCCACAGTACAACGAAAGAATATTCCAGTAGACTAAGCGAATGGGATATAAAATGCATACTAATCACTTATAAAAATAAAGCGTGAGAATCACGCCACCAGAAATTCGCTGTGACCATATATGGTCACAAAACCAAGTATTCCCCAACTGCACAATAGGCAGTTTAGTAAAGGCGAATCACGCCATCGATATCATCGTTGTGACCATATATGGTCATAGCGACTAAATGGCGAATTGGCACTTTCGCATAGCAACTCGCGGGCGATCCGAGATCGCCCCGACAATTAATTCAGTCTTAATTGACGAGCGGAGCTAATCAGTTGGTCTTTGATTAAAGCTCATATCCTATAACTTCGCCTAACTTTGTAAACTACCAATCCAAATCTTACAATAAACTGTTATTTCTTTTTACTACATAAACTCGAGTTCTACTCCTTATTGGCTAATATCCCAAAATAATATCTTATCGCGCAATACTAACGTTGTGCCGATATAACATTGGTGGCAGCGGTGGGATAGTCAAAGTTCGTGAATTGAATAACAATCAGTTGTGCGCGAAGTGTATAGAAGACTTGTCAGAATCAGTGACAACTAGAAGTTATCCGATCTCCCATCAAACGCCTTGTGCGGAGAAATCGAAGAGAAATCAACACGCAGTCGTTGAGTTTCTGGAGAGTATTGCCTGACTGATTTACGTCACGGCAAAGGAAGAATCCGCGAACGACCGAGTCGCCGGATCACAACCGTCATCCCGAGGATCGACGAAGCAGGACCAACCGAAGATCATCCTAGAGCAGGAAGGAAGGAAGACCGAGGACGCGAACGAAAATCAGCCCACAACAGAAATCGCAACCGGCAGAATTCAACAATGTACAAGATCATCATAATGTAAGTGGCGGCACAAAATTCACACTCGTAACTCAAAGCCAGTTAGGGAAACTTTATGTCCGATGAAGAGCGTTTAGTATCTCTGCGTTTACCGGGAAAGAATTGTTTATCGCGGTCAGAAAATTCGATATTCGACCGAGTATTAGAATATACAAAAGAGGAATCTCTCCACGACGAACTAGTAGTAAAACGACGCAAAATTTCCGCGGTAAATTCCCCTAATATCTCAAGCGACACGGACGACGATTTCTCCGACGCCGTCGAAACAGAACGCGGACTGGAGATTAAGTTTTCCGATTTCCCTTTGCTCACTCGTCATAACGAAAGAGTTAGAATGCAGGCCGATAACATGACCCTGAAAGAGGCCAGGCGCCTAATTCAGCCTTTCGACGGAGAAAAACCTGAGACGGTATACGATATCATCGAAGCATTCGAATATGCTTACGAAAGCGTAGCCGTAAACGATCGCGCAAATTTATTAAAGGCTATTTTAGCCACTAAAATTATTGGCCGAGCGAAACGCGATCTCCGATATAAACAAATCGACACATTCGCGAAATTAAAAGAGGAATTACTCTCGTTATACGGTACTCGCCGGACAGTCGCCGCATTACAGGTCGAATTTAATACCTGCAAACAAAAATACAACGAAACCGTGTTAGCATACGGACAAAGATTAGAAGCCGTCATGATGGAGTTAGTTGACGCAAGCACCGCGGGCGAAACTACAGCCGCGGGAAAGAAAACGATAGAAGGCTACGTGAGACCTTGCATAAGTTTGAGCGAGGACTGAAAAAGGAATTTCAAGTCATCGTGAAGGCCCGTAACTTCACGGATCTCGGCACCGCCATGAAAGGGGCAATGGAAGAAGAAAAATCTGTTCAAGGAGGCGAATCTATCGCCAAGCAGACGCACTTCCCAAATCACACGTCGCAAATCACATGCCATAAATGCCATAAGCACGGGCATTTGGCACGCGACTGCAGAAGCTCGCAAGTCCGCATGAGTTTGCCTGCTCCAGGACCGAGCAGAGGAATTCTGAAGATGGACGTCACGTGTCATTACTGCAAGAAGCCAGGACACATCATCGCAGAATGTCGGAAAAAGAGATGGGACGAAGGAACGCGAAAGGAAACCGGACCTTCACAAAGAGTGCAGCACGATTACGGCCGAAGAAACCCAAATGCTTGGCCGAAAAATCAAAATAACAATCCGTCAAGAAATCGCGAAAATAGGCCTACACTAGGATCACTGGAACTCGGCACGATTACGATTGTCCCCGACGAGAAAATTGAAGAGACAGAGAATCTAAGAATCTGCAACGTCAGCTCGCCTTGGATCGAAGGCGCGATGAGCGACTTCACCGTTACCTCGCCGCATGCATCAGCTGGAACGCTGACCCTAAAGGCCGACACCGGCGCGAAATGCTGCGTGGTGCGCAAGGATGCGCTGAAACCTGAGACGCCGATAACGCCCTCGACCATGCAGCTGAGAGGAATCGAGTGCAAGGCCACGGTGATACTTGACACCCGGGCTATCTCGATAAAGCACGACTTCTATGTCGTGAGCAACTCCGTACCAATGACCACGGATGGTTTATTGGGAATGGATTTCATGCGGGAACACGACGTTGATATATTGGGAGGCAAATATATCAAAATAGACGGAGATACGAAGCGCCTGGCGAACGCGCATGAAAAAATTGAACTCCCGCCGAGGAGCGAGAACATTGTTCGTGCAAAAACTTTGGGAAAAACCGTCGGTCTCGTAGAAAAACTCGAATTAGCCGAAGGAATCGTAATTGGTTCATGCATAACTGAAGCAAAAAATAGTAGTTGCATTGTGAGCGTCGTGAATACAAATGACGAGGAAGTCGAGATGGAACGACCCGTCATAACAGTGAAATCGCTGACGCTCGCTGAATTGCCGGACGACGCCGAGTCCGAGTGAAAAATAAGTACAGTCGCCGCTGGAAGTGGGGCTGCACGTCTAAAAATTCTACACAATGAGATCAACACGGCTCACCTCAACGCCGAAGAAAAATTCGAATTAATAAAAATATGCGAACATTTCGAAGAGATTTTTCATTTAGACGGAGACCGACTAAAATGCACCGACCTGATAGAGCATGAAATCCCCCTGAATGAGGGAATACGACCAATTAAAGTACACCCGTACCGACTGCCCAAAACACACAAAAGGGAAGTAGAAAAACAAACCGCTGAGATGTTGGAAGACGGAATCATTAGACCGAGTAGGAGCCGCTGGAACGCACCGTTGTTAGTGGTTGCCAAAAAACCCGACAGCAGTAGTAAGCGCCGAATGAGAGTCGTGGGGGATTTTCGCAAATTAAACGATGCCACCGTGGGAGACTCTTACCCATTACCTAATATCTCCGAGATATTGGACCAATTGGGAAAGGCAAAATATTTCTCCACGCTCGATCTCGCCTCGGGCTTTCACCAAATTCCGATGGCAGAGACTGATAAAGAGAAAACGGCATTTTCCACGCCGCAAGGTCATTTCGAATACACTCGTATGCCCTTCGCACTGAAAAATGCACCACCGACGTTCCAACAACTCATGAACACCGTTCTGGCAGGAATACAAGGTACTCGATGTTACGTTTACCTCGAAGACATCGTCGTCTATGGTTCTTCACTGAAAGAACATAATGATCGTCTCAAAGACGTATTTCAACGACTAAGAGAAGCGAAATTGGCAGTTCAGCCGAAAAAATGCCATTTTCTTCGAAAAGAAACTCATTACCTCGGACAGGAATAACCGAGGAACGAGTAAAACACGACGACGGAAAAATCAAGGCTGTCAAAGAATTTCCATTACCAAAAAATGTGAAAGGTATACAGTCATTCTTGGGACTCGCAGGATATTATCGGAAGTTTATAAAAAACTTTTCTCAAATAATGAAACCGCTAACTACGTTATTAAAAAAGGACGTTCCCTTCGAATGGACAGCGGAACGAGACGAGGCATTCGAAACTTTAAAAGGAATGCTTACAACGGCTCCGATTGTACAATATCCGGATTTCACCAAACTGTTCTTAGTAACAACAGATGCATCCGATAAAGCAATTGGCGCGGTACTATCTCAAGGAAAGATAGGCGAAGACCTGCCAATAAGTTACGCTAGTCGAACTTTAAATAAGACGGAACAAAACTACTCAACAACCGAAAAAGAATTGCTTGCTATCGTTTGGACCGTAGGAGAATTTCGTCCATACGTTTACGGGACCAAATTCTCGGTAATCACGGATCATCGACCTTTGACGTGGTTATTCAGCGTAACACATCCCGGCTCAAGACTTATGAGATGGAAATTAAAACTATCGGAACATGAATTCAACGTTGAATACAAAGCCGGTAAAACAAATACTAATGCGGACGTGCTCAGTCGCATATACGCGACGACAAGCGCACAGGCAAGGGAAACCCGAGCCCCACAGTCTCGCGACGACAAAGATAGCGCGAAGAAAGAAAGAAAGAGCGGGACAGAGGAGAGCGACGACGACGGCCCGAGCGACGAGGCCCCCGCGGACTCGTGCGCAGCGACCAAGGGAAGCGCGGCGCGGGAGGAGGCCGACCGTGCGAGCGACACGGAGCCACAGCACCTCCGTCACGAGAATGAGAGAGACAGCGGCCGCATAGGCGTAAGCTGTCCCGAGCCAAGCGAGTGGACAATTATAATACACGAGTACCACGACGCTCCCCACGGCGGTCACCAGGGTATAACGCGAACACTGGAAAGAATAAAATTAAAATACGAATGGCCTGGGATGAGAAAACAAATTGAAGAGTACATATCCGCTTGCGATAAATGCCAAAAGAATAAGGTGAGAAGAATAACGAAGGCGCCCATGGTCATCACCGACACTCCGACGAAAGCGTTCGAGAAATGCGCCGTCGACATAGTAGGGCCCCTCACCATCACCTCGTTAAAAAACAAATACATTTTGACCTTCCAGGATCTATTGACGAAATACAGCGAAGCTATTCCTCTACAAAACCAAGAAGCAGCGGAAGTCGCGAAAGCGCTCGTCACCAAAATAATTTGCCGTTTTGGTGCACCACAAACCATACTATCCGATCAGGCTACAAATTTTCTTAGTACTACCTTTAAAGAGGTTTGTAAATTGCTGAAAATTCAAAAAATTCAAACAACGGCCTACCACCCGGAATCGAACGGAGCGCTTGAATGATCACATCGAACACTGGCCGAATATCTGAAATGTTATATAGAGGAGGACCAGGAAAATTGGGACGAGTGGCTACCATACGCGATGTTTACTTATAATACTACACCGCACACAGCCACTGGTTATACTCCGCACGAACTCGTGTACGGAACACCCGCTACATTACCGACGTCGATAAAAACAGAGCCCCGGCTCACTTACACCGCCGACGACTTCGCACAAGAAGTACGCGAAAGACTCCGAGCCGCATGGAGTCTCGCGAGGAAAAATTTAATAAATGCGAAAACAAAATCTAAGCAATCTTTCGACGCTAGGACTAAAATCCCCGAATTCCGAACTGGCGACAAAGTCCTCTTACACGACGAGACGGTACGACTCGGACGGTCAACGAAACTAACCCCTAAATGGATCGGGCGATATGACGTTACCGACCGGACGTCACCCGTCACCTACGTGATAAAAAAGGGACGCAGATCCCTAAAAGTCCACGCGAACCGCCTAAAAGCATTCGTCGAATATTAAAACCAATAAAAATAAAAACCCGCCGAAAGATAGCGAAACTAAAAATCTCAATAAATAAATCAATAAGTTAATAATCATCTATCTTTCTACCTTCTCCAAAATTGAAAAAACTAAAATTAAAAGAAACAGAGAGAGAGAGAGAGAGAGAGAGAGAGAGAGAAATACAAGGAGTAACAGTCGGTGAACTGTTTATCTCGTTGAGTGAAGAGGGTGTGAAAAAAAAACAAACACAACCACTTTCAAAACAAAGAGAAAGAAAAAGAGAGAGGTGGGGTCGAGAAATAAATAGAATACAAACACCAGGGAATACAGATAATCTTTGTTTATTTACGGATACGGCGAATAGCCGTATCCCCCGCCACTCAATACAGTTTTAATATGCCATTATTCCGAGATAAACCCGCAACTCGGGCACGGCGGAAACGGCGAAAAAAGCCTCCGGAGACCAATAAAGTCCTCGAAGGGATCGCCGTCCTCCTCCGCAAACACGCCGAACCCCCACAGGGCATCGACTGCGCGCCGATTCGCCTCTCTACGGCGACGAACCACCCGGGCGCTCCGAATAAACCGGTCCATGGCGACGGACCCGCCCAGCAGACCTCCCGGACGCCAAGATCGCTGGAAACATAAAGAAAATAAATAAATAAAAATTTAACATTTAAAATAATAATTTAAAAAGCGGAAACCTACCGCCACCCTCTGCGCATAATTGCGCCGGCACAACGCCGCGAATCTTTCCCATGGCGCAGACCCCATGATGTAGTAAAACAAAAAAATTTTTCCTAGTCTCTTGCTCGAGAGCTGATCGTCTAATGAAGCTCGAAGAGAGCTCCAGAGCACGGAGCACTCTTTGAAAAATAAAAATAAAATTAAAAGAAAGATGGCCGACCGGTAACGTACGGCAGAAAATAAAAAATAGACTTACGAACATACCGTCAGCATTTTCTCACGAAGATAACGCCGTGAGTTCTAATTACAGCACCATGATACTGGCAACGGCCAGAGGAGACGCGCGAGACGACCCGTGGCCGTACGAGATACGAACTCTCGAAACCAATCCAGGGATCTTATACGAAAAGATCGGAACCATGTCAATAACCGAAGACACATGGAGTTTAATTCTGCACATGGACCTACAATCGCTGCAATCTAGGGTGAAACTAATTAAAACTACCCTACGCGACCTCAGCACCCCGTGCGCAAAACAAGCAACCACGGATTCCCTTTGCGGAACGCTTAACGGCACATTATTAAAATTACAACAAAAAATTAATAATGGTATCGGGACGATATACGAATTATCAGGAAGCAACCTGCGAGCCAAAAGAGGTCTTATCGATGGCCTCGGCAGCGTAATTAAAAAAAAAAAAAAAAAAAAAAAAAAAGCCCTCACTGGAAACATGGACGCTGACGACGCTAAACGACTGGATGACGAAATAAACGAATTAAAAACCGCTTAACAGACATTCAAAAGTAACCTAAAGGAAAATCTACAAATTGTGAAAACCACTATAGATATTCTCAATAAAATAACTAAAAACATACAAGAAAACGAAAACAAGCTAAAAACCGTAATACAAAACATTGAAAGATGCATGAATTATGAAATTTCTCATTTTATAACCAGACAAACACTAGACGAAAATATCAACAGCCTTGGCATGATCGTCGAAACATTGCTTGACGACATACGAGAATTAGAAAATTTCTTATCGGGACTCGCTCAAGGTATTATTACACCGGGCGTACTCTCAGGAGAAAAAATGGTAAGATACCTCACAGACGCACTACCACACCTACCCACAGGACGTAGCCTACCGACTACTATCACACGACAGAACGCACACAAACTACTTCAGCTAGATGAGATAAAAGCATACAGCCGAGAAAATACAATAGTGTTGGTAATAGAGATACCACTCGTCGGAGAACAAGAATACATTGTCAGCAGAGTATACCCACTACCAACGCACGCGTTCAACGACACGTACCAATACATAGAAACGACGGACGAAAACATGATAGTAGACAAGGAACGTCGTACATATATTCGCAATACCGACCTGCATAAATGTAAAAGATTAAGCGATACATACATGTGTAAACCCACCCACGCATCCCTCACAATTACAAATTCCGCACCCTGCGAAATATTAACATTTGCGATAACGAATCCTGAAAAAGCAGGATGCACACAAAAATTAATAACGCTCAAAAATACATTGATAATCCCATTGCAACAAACAAGTCGATGGATCTTCGTAGCTCCAACGGAAGAGCGAATAACGATATCATGTAATAAGAAAATTAGAGAGAATGCGATATTAAAACGAACAGGTATACTGGTGTTGATAGGGAAATGCGTTGTGACCGCCGCTAATTTTAAGATAAAAACTGAGAAAAAAACCGTTCAGGAAAAATATGAAACATATTTACCACCGTTCAATTTAACCCATTTGGGAGAAAAATTCGATATCGAATCAAAAACGATAATCGAAAATAGAAAGATTAATTTAAAAAATGTAATAAGTAATCCAAAAGAATTAAATAATTTAGGCATACAATTACATACCCTGCAGAAAGAAATAGAAACAGGAGACAGTCAAACTTTACATTACCGCCATACTATAGGCACATATTCAATTAGCACTATAGCAATAGTCTTAATAGCAGCATACATAATATACATGTATCTGAAGAAACGAAGAGGAAAAACAACGATAATACAGCCAACGCAGAAAATCGAAATGCTAGGACTACCAACAGAGAAACCATTGAGATGGAGGAAGCCAAACCAAAACCTAGGAAAAGGAAAGCATCCGCTGGCAAACTACACGTTTTCTTTCAGCGTAATACGCCAACCACGAGCACAAAATAATTTTGGGAAATAAAATAAGAAAATTCTAAAAGAGAAACGAAAATAAATAAATCCGTTTCTTTTTCTTAGGGGGGAGGGATGTTGTACCCCACAGTACAATGAAAGAATATTCCAATGGAATATTCCAGTAGACTAAGCGAATGGGATATAAAATGCATACTAATCACTTATAAAAATAAAGCGTGAGAATCACGCCACCAGAAATTCGCTGTGACCATATATGGTCACAAAACCAAGTATTCCCCAACTGCACAATAGGCAGTTTAGTAAAGGCGAATCGCATAGCAACTCGCGGGCGATCCGCCCGCGAGTTGCGAGATCGCCCCGACAATTAATTCAGTCTTAATTGACGAGCGGAGCTAATCAGTTGGTCTTTGATTAAAGCTCATATCCTATAACTTTGCCTAACTTTGTAAACTACCAATCCGAATCTTACAATAAACTGTTCTTTCTTTTTACTTCATAAACTCGAGTTCTACTCCTTATTGGCTAATATCCCAAAATAATATCTTATCGCGCAATACTAACGTTTTGCCGATATAACACCTCGGACACGTAATAACCGAGGAAGGAGTAAAACCCGACGACGGAAAAATCAAGGCTGTCAAAGAATTTCCATTACCAAAAAATGTGAAAGGTATACAGTCATTCTTGGGACTCGCAGGATATTATCGGAAGTTTATAAAAAACTTTTCTCAAATAACGAAACCACTAACTATGTTATTAAAAAAAGGACGTTCCCTTCGAATGGACGGCGGAACGAGACGAGGCATTCGAAACTTTAAAAGGAATGCTTACAACGGCTCCGATTCTACAATATCCGGATTTCACCAAACCGTTCTTAGTAACAACAGATGCATCCGATAAAGCAATTGGCGCGGTACCATCTCAAGGAAAGATAGGCGAAGATCTGCCAATAAGTTACGCTAGTCGAACTTCAACCCTTTTAGTGCCGGGCTAAATAGAGGTGCCTATGCGAGAAAAACCAGCCGAATTTTACAGTTTTACAAGGATTCGGGAAAATGTTTATAAAAACCAAACGAGGAACAATATTTACATGATTCAAAAAACCATATATTGTGGATGAAATACAGAACAAAATAATGACACTAGTTTTTTTTTATTCAATTAAAATTTTAGAAAAAACAAAAGTATAAATGTTTATAAATAAAGTAAAAGTTGAGTTCTCTTATACAAAACATATTTGCATATACAAACAGTCATCTTTCCATCATAATTTTATATGGGCCAATTATTATGAAGTATATGCATTTCCAATGCATTTTGTAATAAGATAAACAAAACTACATAACAAAAATAAAACATAACTCGAAGGTACATGGTAGGCGCCGGGCGGATTATCTCTTTCGACATATGTAATTGGTATAGGTAATATAACATTGCTGAAACAAAATTATGTTGTCATAAATATTTATATTTATATATTGTAAATGTGTAAAATTTTGTTATTGTAACTCACACAAATAATTTATTTAGCATTCGTGGCTTCTAATCCACACTCCATGCAATCCTTTGTTGCACACCACGCAAACTCTTTCCAAATTTCCTGGCAGTTTCCGTACGCCTATACGTGGCACATTTGTTGAACTTTCAGCCAATGGTGTGTCGTGTGCTACCCTCTTTATTGCCACCCATTCAGTGGTTATCGACTGGATAATATCAGTTATAAATTCAAGTCGTGTTTTGTTTTTGCCGTCTGTATTGTTCTGATATAAGATGTAGGCATTTAGCACCATTCGGGAAAAAATGGAGAAAACTACTTTTTTCCAATATTTTACGGCTCGTCTTTCATCCAAGTATGAGTACAACATCATGTCTGACGTGTCTACGCCTCCCATGTGTTTATTATATTCTGCTATGATTACTGGTTTTTCGACCTGTATTTGAGCATTCACTTTTCTAATTGTAGTCGTTTTGTTCTCAGCCTTTTCAAATGTGGACAGGAGTAAAACATTTTTCTTCTACGACTTTTTTTCCCGGTACGCTAATAGGAATAGTTCGTTGTTTCGGGCGTACTTAGATGCGCCCTCTTGCAATTTAGGCTTCATAAATGGTGGTATATATTTCCTGTTGCTCCGAATTGTGCCAGTCAGGTACGTCTCTTTTCCAAACAATGCTCTAGCTAACGAAATGCTTGTAAAACAATTGTCAGCTACCACGTGATAGCCTTTCATAAAATAATTTCCCACATTCAATAATTTATGAATCACGACGTGGCCAAGACCGTTCTTCTTTATTTCTTCTTTATCAGTTTGATCTCTGGCTCCTCTATAGCAGAAAAATGATAGGCAGTAATGGGTAACTGCATCAGTCAGCATCCAAAACTTTATACCCCATCTGTGAAGCTTTTTATTCGGCAGATATTGCATCAACGACGTTCTACACTTCGTGCCGACTAATGATTCGTCGATACTCAGATGTTGATGAGGCGAATAGTGAAATTTGAATTTATTGTTTGCGTGGATAACAACTGGTTGAAATTTCGCTGTAGGGTCATATTCTGGGCTATCACGTGCTGGTAATTTTTCATTGTCTACGACATGACAAAATCTAGAAACTAATTGAAATCTGTTTCGGCTGAACATTTTGCCAAACCATGGGATATGTCTGTGGTTTGTTGACCAACAGCTAAAAAGTGTCGGTCTACGTGTGATACCCATTTCCAAGAGCACAGCAAGAAAAGCCCTCATTTCTGACACTGTGGTTGCCTTCCACTCTGTTACTCTCGATCCTGAGGGAACATCGATTCTATTCAGGAACTGCCTGGCATAGCGATTCGTCTCACTCCTCAATGAGCTCAAAAATTCTTCCGTAAAAAATAGATCGAAATACGCTCTGGGTATGGAATTTCTTACTGGCATATGTTTAGGCTTAGCAATTTCCATAAATTGTGGTCGAGGATTATGTTCGCTGTCATTGGCCACGGTAACTTCACGGAAATTTGTCAACTCTTCCTCAGTATCGAGTTCCTCTAATTCCGATTCGCTATCATCGCTCACTGTAGATCCTACGTTTCACTATCACTGTAGATCCTACGTGGGTGCCGACTTCTTGATGCCACGATTTCTTCCTCGTCACTATGTGCTAGATCGATCTGGTCAACCATTCGGACTAATTCCGCGTCATCCATGACGGTGTATTTTTTTTTTATAAAACGGTTACTGGTAAAATTTTCGTCAAAAGCAACAATGTTTGACAGAAGCGGAAAACAACGGTAATAACACAAAAGACGTTTTGAAACTGCAACTGGGACGAAATATACTGTTGTTCACATCAACGGTCGTGGAGAAACTGACTGATCCTACGTTTCGCTGCGGCAATGCAACGTTATTTCGGGATCGTCCTCAAACAGTTGTTTATATGAAACAATGTCGACAAGTGCCGATAAGGGCCCAACGCCACAGCGATGAATGCCGCAGATCGAATATCGCCTGAGTGGCGACCATCGGTGTTTATGTTAGATTTCGGTACCTCCAAGCGATAGGAAAATGTCGTCAAAGAAATAAAACGAAAAACTATTTATTTTAATTCTCTCGTAATGAAATTAGATAATTTATAACGTATTCTAAATTTATTTTGAGATAGAGTTCTCCCGCAATGCAAATAGTAAAGCGCTACAAGGCGCGGGCCGATATATCGGCTCTGGCACTTCTCGCCAGTGCAACAAGAGCCGATATATCGGCCTCCGGCACTCAAAGGGTTAAACAAGGCGGAACAAAACTACTCAACAACCGAAAAAGAATTGCTTGCTATCGTTTGGGCCGTAGGACAATTTCGTGCATACGATTACGGGACCAAATTCACGGTAATCACGGATCATCGACCTTTGACGTGGTTATTCAGCGTAAAAGATCCCGGCTCAAGACTTATGAGATGGAAATTAAAACTATCGGAACATGAATTCAACGTTGAATACAAAGCCGGTAAAACAAATACTAATGCGGACGTGCTCAGTCGCATATACGCGACGACAAGCGCACAGGCAAGGGAAACCCGAGCCCCACAGTCTCGCGACGACAAAGATAGCGCGAAGAAAGAAAGAAAGAGCGGCACAGAGGACAGCGACGACGACGGCCCGAGCGACGAGGCCCCCGCGGACTCGTGCGCAGCGACCAAGGGAAGCGCGGCGCGGGAGGAGGCCGACCGTGCGAGCGACACGGAGCCACAGCACCTCCGCCACGAGAATGAGAGAGACAGCGGCCGCATAGGCGTAAGCTGTCCCGAGCCAAGCGAGTGGACAATTATAATACACGAGTACCACGACGCTCCCCACGGCGGTCACCAGGGTATAACGCGAACACTGGAAAGAATAAAATTAAAATACGAATGGCCTGGGATGAGAAAACAAATTGAAGAGTACATATCCGCTTGCGATAAATGCCAAAAGAATAAGGTGAGAAGAATAACGAAGGCGCCCATGGTCATCACCGACACTCCGACGAAAGCGTTCGAGAAATGCGCCGTCGACATAGTAGGGCCCCTCACCATCACCTCGTTAAAAAACAAATACATTTTGACCTTCCAGGATCTATTGACGAAATACAGCGAAGCTATTCCTCTACAAAACCAAGAAGCAGCGGAAGTCGCGAAAGCGCTCGTCACCAAAATAATTTGCCGTTTTGGTGCACCACAAACCATACTATCCGATCAGGCTACAAATTTTCTTAGTACTACCTTCAAAGAGGTTTGTAAATTGCTGAAAATTCAAAAAATTCAAACAACGGCCTACCACCCGGAATCGAACGGAGCGCTTGAATGATCACATCGAACACTGGCCGAATATCTGAAATGTTATATAGAGGAGGACCAGGAAAATTGGGACGAGTGGCTACCATACGCGATGTTTACTTATAATACTACACGGCACACAGCCACTGGTTATACTCCGCACGAACTCGTGTACGGAACACCCGCTACATTACCGACGTCGATAAAAACAGAGCCCCGGCTCACTTACACCGCCGACGACTTCGCACAAGAAGTACGCGAAAGACTCCGAGCCGCATGGAGTCTCGCGAGGAAAAATTTAATAAATGCGAAAACAAAATCTAAGCAATCTTTCGACGCTAGGACTAAAATCCCCGAATTCCGAACTGGCGACAAAGTCCTCTTACACGACGAGACGGTACGGCGCGGACGGTCAACGAAACTAACCCCGAAATGGATCGGGCCGTATGACGTTACCGACCGGACGTCACCCGTCACCTGCGTGATAAAAAAGGGACGCAGATCCCTAAAGGTCCACGCGAACCGCCTAAAAGCGTTCGTCGAATATTAAAACAATAAAAATAGATAAAATCAAAATTACATTGAGAAGAGGGAGAGAGAGAGTAAAATACGGAAAGGTAAATAAATAGATAATTTTGTTTGGAAAACCATGGAGAAAAGTAAATAGGTTGTGACGAATTACCGGAATCCTTCCGCCATCGTCACCTTCGGTCGCCTCCCTCGCGGAAAGATACACCCGTAATGTGCCGGCAGGGCGCCAGTCGATTTTTGTATCGCCGGTATCGACAACCGGCCTCATCTGGAGGTCGGGAGGGAACGGCCCGACCTCTCTATCCCCGCGGATCGGGTTAAGGGAAGCGGGAACGACTTACCTTACTTCACCGATCGCGACTCAACCGTCGCGATCGGGGTCACTTTTATATCCCCGGAAGTGACGATCCGGGTCACCTGGGTGCTTCCGCGAGGTCGGCGGAACCGGAAACGCTCGGCCGCTCAGGTTGCAGAGTTTGGTAGAGAGGGTCGGGGTAAGTCACCCCGGGATGGCCGAAAGATATCGTCCATCCTCCACGAGGCGAAGCCTCACTCGGAGAGCGAGAACACGGATTCTCGCAACCCCGCACCACTCGCAGCGTCGCGAAACGGGTACCCGCGATAACGCCTGAGACCGACACCCATTCACAAAAAAATCACGAGATCAAACTCCCCCGCCCGAAATCGATACGTTAATTCTTATATGGCGAGAACACACTGAAACTAAGATATCCGTAGGGAGCCGGGTCTACACGGAACTCCCCATGGCGCGTACGCGAACTCGGGCTTCTCACTCTAGAGAGCGAGCGCCCTACCACACGGGACCGCGTACGTAGAGAGAGAGCGACCTACGCACAAGCGCAGGCGAGACAGAGACAGCCCGCTCTCTCTACGATCCTTCGCGAGACATCTGCTCGCGAGCGCGACACGATAACGACTGTCTAACAGCCAATCAAATCCTCAGTTCCTCAAATCTGGAATCGGACACCGAGAGCTACTGCCCTCTCGCTCAGCGAAACACTTACCTGCCAAGATAGCGCGATTATCGACGTTGCACGGGATCTCGCGAGTACGCCGACAATCGTTTCCCCTTGGTCATCGCGTATAGGCGAGCACCTACGTCGGCGGCACGAGGGGTTCCCGCCCTCGCCCGTAATCTTAAAACTCCGCTCGTCCTCATACGCGATGCACCACACGGCGGGGCGCCGGTCTTGCAGCCGGACCTGCATCAATTTCTCGCGCGTACTCGCTGGCCGCTTTTACCTGACGGGTAGCTCGATACGGTGAGCGCTATCCTCCACGTCAGGGTCGAGCGCCACGACCTTTTATCCTCCTAATCTCTCCTCTCAACTCCAACTAACGGTCGTATCATCTTCAGCTACAAAGCTACGGGAACGCATTTGTCTACCGGGTGAGAGAGCGAGGGCAAACGACGCGAACGGCCTTGGGACGGCGACTTTTCCCTAAGCCGGGAAAAAATCACGTCACAAGGTAAATGAGTAATTTTGCCTAAAATCAACGAATAAAACAACCTTAGCTAAATAAAACACAAAAGACATAATTCAATATAAACAATTTTTATTACGGGTGCGGCGAATAGCCACACCCCTCGCCCTGCGAACTCTCGTCAGAATAACATAATCTAAAGTTTTATAATAATTAAACTAAAATTCCTCGACGTAGCCGCAAGCCCGACACGGCCCGTGCGGCGAAAATAGCGCGCGCAGCCCTATATAATCCTCGTACGGCTCGCTGTCCTCCTCAGCAAAGACGCCGAATCCCCACAAGGCGTCAACCGCGCGTCGATTCGCCTCCCTGCCGAGAACGCACCACCTGGGCGCTCCGGATGAACTGGTCCATGGCCACGGACCCGCCGATCAGACCTCCCGGACGCCAAGATCGCTGGAAATATAAATAAAATAAATAAATAAAAATTTTAATATTTAAATAAAATAAGGCCGAAATTTAGCCCTACAATAATAATTTAAAAGCGGAAACTTACCGCCACTCTCTGCGCATAATCGCGCCGACACAGCGCCGCGAACCTCTCCCACGGTGCAGATCCCATGACAAAACCAAAGCGAATAAATGACCGACAAACGCTTCGTACGAGAGCTGATCGTCTAATGAAGCTCGAAGAGAGCTCCAGAGCACGGAGGACTCTTTGAAAAAATAAAAATAAAATTAAAAGAAAGATGGCCGACCGGTAACGTACGGCAGAAAATAAAAAATAGGAGTTTAATTCTACACATGGACCTATAATCGCTGCAATCTAGGGTGAAACTAATTAAAACTACGCTACGCGACCTCAGCACCCCGTGCGCAAAACAAGCAACCACGGATTCCCTTTGCGAAACGCTTAACGGCACATTATTGGAATTACAACAAAAAATTAATAATGGTATCGGGACGATATACGAATTATCAGGAAGCAACCTGCGAGCCAAAAGAGGTCTTATCGATGGCCTCGGCAGCGTAATTACAGCCCTCACTGGAAACATGGACGCTGACGACGCTAAACGACTGGATGACGAAATAAACGAATTAAAAACCGACATTCAAAAGTAACCTAAAGGAAAATCTACAAATTGTGGAAACCACTATAGATATCCTCAATAAAACAACTAAAAACATACAAGAAAACGAAAACAAGCTAAAAACCGCAATACAAAACATTGAAAGATGCATGAATTATGAAATTTCTCATTTTATAACCAGACAAACACTAGACGAAAATATCAACAGCCTTGGCATGATCGTCGAATCATTGCTTGACGACATACGAGAATTAGAAAATTTCTTATCAGGACTCGCTCAAGGTATTATTACACCGGGCGTACTCTCAGGAGAAAAAATGGTAAGATACCTCACAGACGCACTACCACACCTACCCACAGGACGTAGCCTACCGACTACTATCACACGACAGAACGCACACAAACTACTTCAGCTAGCTGAGATAAAAGCATACAGCCGAGAAAATACAATAGTGTTGGTAATAGAGATACCACTCGTCGGAGAACAAGAATACATTGTCAGCAGAGTATACCCACTACCAACGCACGCGTTCAACGACACGTACCAATACATAGAAACGACGGACGAAAACATGATAGTAAACAAGGAACGTCGTACATATATTCGCAATACCGACCTGCATAAATGTAAAAGATTAAGCGATACATACATGTGTAAACCCACCCACCCATCCCTCACAATTACAAATTCCGCACCCTGGGAAATGTTAACATTTGCAATAACAAATCCTGAAAAAGCAGGATGCACAAAAAAATTAATAACGCTCAAAAATACATTGATAATCCCGGTAAAGGCCGACAAGTCGTCCTACTGCCCCTGGTACAAGGAGATAAAGACAGGATGCGAGAGAGAGAAATATTGGGAGAGCAGAGAAATAGGGGGGGGATGCAAAAGAGCAGTGGGCCAGACTAAGATGCGGAAACGTAGGGAAAGTCGGAAAAAAGGGCTACGAGGACTGGAGTTGCGGAATTTGTGGCGAAGAAAATGAGAGTCTGGATCACATTTGGGAATGTGAGGTAGCGAGAGGAACGATAAAGGAGGAATGGGTAAAGGGAGTGGACGCCTGGAGAGGAGGGCGGGAGGGGGAAGCATTAGAGCAATGGACCAAAGAGACGTTAAGAGGGGAGCCGTTGAGGGCGGTTTGCGGGTACTTAAAGGAATGGGGAAGAATGAAGGAAGAAAAGTAGGGGTCGGGTAGTTTTTAGTTTTGTTTAGTTGTAGGTAGAGTATATGATTAGTAATACAGAAACTTTTGTTATTAATATAAGTCCGAAGGGAGACATTCGGGAGTCGTGTTGAAAAGAAGTAATATTTATTACACCAGAAATGTGAATACAAAGACTATAGCTCACACAGAACGCTCTCTGCTTATTATCTCGTTGCTCGATGCCGTCTCGCAATCGACTGCCTATACCCGAACTCATCTGCCTATCCCTACCTCGTCGGTCACTTGGACAAAGGCCCTAACGGCTTCTCGGTGCGTCGTACGTGTAGCGTCTGCTACGACACTTTGTCTTCGCAACAGCGCGAATATGTGTTTACGTCGACGAGCGAATATTCTGCTAGAAGGTGCGGCCCCTACACTCGGCCGTCCTGCAACTACATACGACCTCGTATGTTGTTTAGGCTTCTCGGACGTCAGGATCCTCGGAATCGTGATCTTCGTAGTCGCTAACGATCCCGTTCATCCAGGGTTTCATGTAATCAACGGCTGTTGACGTTCGGGCTGGTCCTTCGTGTTCGCCAATTTTTTGGACCAGGTAACGGTTGTTACGCAAAACGCGGGCGACTTCATATGGCCCGAGGAACTTGGCTGCGAATTTTGAGCCAGGCCCCTGCTGGGTGCGCTTCACTGCCACTAAATCTCCTTCGCGATATGCCTCGGCTATTTTCCTCTTCTTATTAAGGGGTCACGTACAGTTAGAATTTTCAAAAAATCGATTTTTTTTTACATTTTCTAAAAGTAGCACATTTGAAAAGTATTCTGTGAAAATTTTAGACGAATCCGACTGTTGGGTATGGAGATATGTAACTTTGAACGGAGCCGTCTCCGGCGCACCAAAGTAGGCAGGTAGCGGCAGCTGCGCGCTCGACCTTCTGAGGCCGGTCAGTGCGTCTATTGTGACCTATACACACATATATATATTATTATATATATATAAGAAAATGTACCTTTGAAAATTATATATATATTCCAAGGTACATTTTCGAAAAATTGCTGCTTTGAAGCAGTTTGCTGTGAGACGTAGAGCTGTGCGCACGTTATATTTCTCTGGGCATACAACAGTATTAAATTCGATAAAAATGGATAAAAAAGTTTCAAGAGAAGTGAGGAAGTCTCGAACAGTTTATAAGTCGAGATCCCGGAAAAGAAAACAGGTTTTCAATCCGAAAACTGCAGAGATAGATGATGGCGGAGCGAGTACGTCTGCGAAAAAACTGAAAAATCAACACGAATACCATGTCCCTAAAACTAATTCTATAGATTATAGAATTATTAATTTTTTTTCTGTATTTTCCGCGATCGCGAAACTGGTGAAATGTGCAAAGTGTAGCGGCGAAGTGTCGTTTGGCATCGTGAGCGAACGTGGACTTGGATTTAAAATTTCTTTTACTTGTGAAAACTGCGCTCCGGAATACATTGCATCCTGCGGGTTCATTAAACATTCATACGAAATAAATCGAAGATTTATATTAGCCATGCGTGTAATAGGAATCGGTTACAAAGGTGCAAAAAAATTCTGCGGTCTAATGGACTTTCCGCCCTTTTTATCCAGATCTTCGTACTGCATAATGTTGTAGCATATTTATGAAGCGAGTCGATGTATGGCAGAATTTTTCATGAAAAAGGCTTGCAAAGAAGAAATTCGACGTAATTCCGTGGACAAGAAAAATGAGAATACCGATTTAATGGTTTCCGGTGATGGGACGTGGCACAAACGCGGATTTTCATCTCTGTATGGCGTCACATCGCTGGTAGGACGTTTCACGGGCAAAATTATTGATGTGCTCGTAAAAAGTTCTTATTGTAAGGCTTGTGAAGTTTGGGAGGATAAAAAAGGCAGTGAGGCATATGAAGAATGGTATGAAACCCATGAAGATTCTTGTTCGGCAAATCATACGGGATCTGCGGGAAAGATGGAGGCCAGTGCTGTGATTGAAATGTTTCGTCGTTCGATAAAAAATCTTGGAGTGAGATATTTAAATTACATCGGGGACGGAGATTCAAAGACTTACTCCGAAATTTTAAAGGATTCTCCTTACGGGAATACTGCCGTGTCAAAAAAAGAGTGCGTTGGTCACGTTCAGAAACGGATGGGTACGCGTCTACGTGGTTTGAAAAAAAAGACCAAAGGACTCGGCGGTAAAGGAAAATTGACCGGTAAATTGATAGACCAATTGTCTGAATATTATGGCAATGCTATTCGGAACAACTGCGATTCTGCTGAGAAAATGAAGACAGCCATCTGGGCTACATTTTATCATAAAAATTCTACGGATGAAAATCCGCAGCATGATAATTGCCCACCGGGTGCTGACTCATGGTGTAAATATCAACAGGCAAAGGCGCAGAATGAGTTGGAGTCTTTCGAGCACGATTACACCGCCTTTCCAGAAATCGTCGCAAATGCTCTACATCCTATTTATGAAGCACTCACAAACGATGAGTTATTACAAAGATGCATCGGAGGATTTACGCAAAATAGCAACGAACGTTTCAATCAGAGCGTGTGGAAAATCATACCAAAAACTTTACCTGCAAGTTTTACAACCGTCAGCATAGCCGCCAATATTGCTACCTGCACATTCAACGAAGGTGCACGAGGACTATTATCTATTTTTGACGCTATGGGGATTAAACTAGGACCTCACGCCCACGATTTCGCCAAGGAAGAGGATTATATTCGAGTTCCGACAGCTGCCCGACGATCAACACAGAATACTCGAGAGGCCAGAATAATGCGACGAAGGCTCAAAATTACCGCTCGGGCAGCTGACAAAGAGAAAGAAGGGACCGTTTATGGTGCTGGAATAGACGATTCACTGTAAGTCCCGACATAAATTTTTCTTCTGCATGTAAATCGTACTGAAAACTTTGAATGCGTTTTTCTCGAAACTATGTTTTCGAACACGGTGATCACTGTACCTCGGAAACGGCTTTACCGATCGACTTGAAATTTTGCTCACTTTTTCTAGACATAATTGTCCTCCGGATGAACGCAGGATTTTTCTATGCGATTATTTTTTTTTTTATAGCTGAAAATGTGACCAAAATTTGGGTCGAAAACACAACTTTGACTTCCAACATCCACCATTTTGTGAAAAATCATAAAATTTTCAAATCCTTCGATCAACCGGAGCATTATGTCATTAACTAATGATCCCTACTTTTATTTTGATTTCAGACGATCCGGTGACGAGCTGCACTGATCACCGCGGAGGACCTTTTTTTTGGGACCCCTACGTTACGTGCGGTTATGGAAAAATTTCTGCATATTTTGCAATGAAAAAATTGTATTATTTACTTAAAATATATGTCTTTTGTATGGAAAAAGATTTACGATTAATTATTTAAATGTGTCCCCAAAAAAAATTCGCAAAAAACCTCTTTTTTTCGAAGTCCTAACTGTACGTGACCCCTTAAGACGTGCGTGTATGGCTTTTCGGGATATGTTTATCGTCAGCGGCAATGTCTGCCCGTTTGATGAGTGCACAACGATAGCGTCAGCTTGTTTTCGCGTTTTTCGTAAAAACTTTTTGAAAGATAAGACGATAGGGAATATTCCAACGAACGGTTACAGATGGGCTCATAACCAATCTAAAAAAGCAGTCTCATGGCTCGTGTGGATGGAATACTCTCTTGGGCAGCGAATTCTTCACGCAGGCCGGGGACGCGAATTTAAAATAATGCAAAATTTACTAGTAGACGGTTACTACAAAACAGGCGAAACATCTCATGTATTACAATTTCACGGCTGTTATTGGCACGGTTGTCCGCGTTGTTACCCTTTAAAGAGGGATCGACGACAGAGTGATGGTACATCGATGGACGAGCGTCTCGAAAAAACTATAACTATAACGAATAGAATCCAAGAGGGAGGTCATTTATTAACGGAAATTTGGGAATGCGAGTATGATCGCCTATTAGAAGTTGCTGCTGAAATACGTGCACTCATAAAGGACCATCCTTTAGTTGATATAGAGCCTCTTAAACCACGCGATGCTTTCGTTCGGGGGAGGATAGAAAACATAGTTACGCTTTACGATGCCCAGAATTCGGAGCAAATCCGTTATGCGGATGTCTGTTCTTTATACCCTTTCGTCTGTAAATTTGGCAAATACCCCGTAGGACACCCTCGCGTATATACAGGCTCTGAATATATGGAGCTGATAGGACCTAATAACGATCTTTCAGACGTTGAGGGCCTTGTTAAATGTTCTGTATTGCCGCCTACGAATCTTTATCATCCTGTATTACCGGTGCATATGCATCATCGATTGTTATTTCCTCTATGTCGTACCTGTTCCGAGAGTATGAACCAGGAAACATGTACGCATGAAGATCCCTCTGACCGTATGTTCGATGGTACATGGGTGGTCGATGAGCTACGCAAAGCTATCTCATGCGGATATATAGTTATCAAAGTATACGAAATTTGGCAATATGAGATCACACAGTTCAATCGCGATACTGATGAGGGTGGTCTTTTTGCATCATATATAAATACTTTTTTGAAAATCAAACAGGAAGTCAGCGGCTGGCCCGAAAGCTGTTTGGAAGATGAAACGGCGCAAGAACAATACATATCAGCTTTTGAGAACTCTGAAGGTATTAAGCTAGAGCCGTGCAATATTACAAAAAATCCGAATTACGTTCTGTAGCTAAACTATGCCTTAATTCTTTTTGGGGTAAATTCGGTCAGCGTGAGAACTTACCGCAAACGACAATAGTCTCGTCTCGTGAAAAGCTCATGGAATTATTGACCAGTCCGGAGTATGAAATCACAGGTATTCTACCTGTTAATAACGAGATACTGTATATTAATTACACGAAGATCGACACCTCTGTAATACCTTCTGATATATCAAACGTTGTAATAGCAGCGTATACAACAGCACAAGCGCGTTTGAAATTATAAAGTTATCTCGAGCGCTTGGGTCCTCGTGCACTATACTGCGATACAGACTCTGTGATATATGTATCGAAGAAGAATGACACCTGTGAATATGAACCTCCGACTGGCCAGCTTTTAGGGGATCTTACCGACGAGTTATGCTCTTATGGTGAGGGTAGTTATATAAAAAGTTTTGTTTCAGGGGGTCCGAAATTTTATTCGTTTATTGTGCAGTGCCCCGATGGTTCGGAAAGCGAGGTGTGCAAAGTAAAGGGTATAACACTCAATTTTACCAACAGCTCGTTAATTAATCATAAATCTCTGCGCTCATTTGTAATCGGTGAAAGAGAGGCACCTATTGTATTACGCTACGACGCCATTAGACCGACAGCATTCCATCAGGTCGTTACGCGCCCTGAAAAAAAAACCTGTATGCCATCGAGCGTCAAACGAAGGCGTCACGGCGAATATGGCTCGCTCCCTTATGGTTACAGAGTCTACTTTATGAAAATTACCTTTTTTATAAATGTTATAAATACTGTTAACACTGTACACCTTTATACTGCTACTGTAAAATAAAACTTTATACATGTACCGAATATTTGAATACTTTATATACACTGTGGTATAGAAAATACACTTATTCGTACAGATGGATACGCGGTGGAAGCATCCCTGGACCTCGATGATCTGCGGTCCCACGGGCTGCGGTAAAACTTATTTTGTAAAAAAGTTTTTGAAATTTATTTCGCGAATGAACAGCGAGCCATTCGAAAGAATTATTTTCTATTATTCCGAGTGGCAGTCCGCATACACGGAGTACGGTACATCGATAGAGTTTCATAAAGGCCTACCCCAGAGTACCGGTTATGCGAGCGATCCTCGTGCAAAACTCATAATAATCGACGATTTGATGCGCGAGGCGTCGAACAGCAATGTTGTAGATCTTTTCACTACAGGTAGTCAGCATAAAAATCTGAGTGTTATTTTTATTACTCAAAATTTATTCCATCAAGGACACGGTCAGCGCGATATTTCATTGAATGCCAATTATATCGTCATTTTCGAAAATCCCCGCGATCGTGCTCAAATTCAACATCTCGCGCGCCAGGTATACCCGGAAAATCCGCGTTTTTTACAAGAGGCCTATCACGATACAACATCCAAACCGCATGGTTATTTGTTACTCGATTTGAAACAATCACCACCTGATAACTAGATTTCGCTCTTGTATTTTCCCCGATGACGCTCATCATTTTGTGTACATACCACGGAAAAAGTTAAAAAGCAACTCCGATACCTGCGAATTACCAGTTCAACGCGTGTAATCACGCCTAAAGCATCGTCCTGTTACGAAAAATGTATAGCTATATTGAGTGCACTTCAGCAATCCAACACAGCGCATACTACATCTGACACGCACAAAAAAGAAACAAGTGATTGCCGCTCCGTTTGTCAGTGTGTGATGTACATTCTTAGGGGTAGCACAGCCCCGAAGACATGTAGCGCAAAGGGGTTTAAAAGGCGTGATACAACAGGATGATCTGCAGTTCATCAGACGTAATGGCGCGGGGTGGTTCACCACTCTGCAAAAAACACGTTGCGGTATTGCGTGCTCTTCAACATATGAATAAGGAGCAGCGCGAGGCTGTTTTACGTAAAACAGATCCGAGCATTATCCGCTGTATTTGTGAGTGTGCACTGAACGTTCTCTGCGGTAATGTGCCGCTGAAGATCAACCAGAGAAAAAAATTACGTCGATACGCACCGGTTCTCCGTCGTTTAGCCTCAAAAAAAGGCTGCTGGAAGAGTAAAAAACGATTCGTCGTTCGGAGCGGTGGGTTTCTACCTCTCTTATTGGCCCCAATACTAGGTACTGTTCTATCGAATTTGATTGGTGGCCGTGGATAATGGAGCACGCAAGAAAAATGGTACTCGTGCCTGAGGAACATCTAACGCGAGTGAACACACAAAGTCATGCGCAGCCTGTGTTTAACGTGGATGTGTCTCAAAAACAGCCAGTGCGAGGTATTGACGCTACACTGGCTCGATTAGACACGGAGATGAATGAAATTTTGCATTCCAATGCATACACGAATGAGAGGGAAAAGTGGGCTGCGTACTTGACTGTACTAGAACGTTATCTCCACTTCATCGATGATGAGAGAGCTCAGCAGTACCGCGATCTTATGAAAAATAAACACTATGTAGAGTCTGATTATGCTAGAAAAAAAGAAGAAGAAGACGAAACCGGTGACGGTATGAATGACGCCGTCATAAGCGAGAGCGTACCAGCTAAATTTCGCGTAAAAGCGAAACTGCTGCTTCGCCGTTTGCGTGATGCTCCACGATCTAATTATTCTTGGGATTCTGACGGTGTCGTGTCGGTCAGCGGAAATCCAATAAAGGATTCAAATATTGTTGATCTCGTGAACAACGCTATGAGGACTAGGAAAATACCTAATCCAGCTGGGCGCAGTGCCTTTGCCAGAGTTCTGCGAACGATCAAGACACCTCGGGAATTCATCGGTAACGAGGAGTTGTGGGCGGAGTCTAGAGCTAACACACCACAGCGTCAATCGCAGTCTGGTGATAGTACAAGCAGCGAAGAATCGCCCGATACGGACCAGTTGGCGTTTTTCAGTGGTCCTGAGAACAGATCACCAATACGGCAAACACAGGGAGATAAGCAGAGAGGCGGAAGCTATCATAATAAAAAAAGACGTGTAACTTGGGCTAACTTGAAATTATAATCATGAAAATCTTAGAAAACGTGTACTTTAATCCAGCCTGTTCGAAAGCTCTTACAATAATTGCGAAGTGGAGGCGCAGCGATGGGGAATGTTAGAAAATCATGGTTGAGTCGACATAGGTGAGAATTGCATAGTTTTATTCGTTATTGTTGACGTCGGTGAGAGGTACAGAGCGGGCTCTTGGGCGTTCGCTCCAAAGAAGTGGTGGCTGCGTGGTAGTGGTTCGTACTCCTGGTATAAGGTGTAACGGTGGCGTGTATCGTGGTGAGTTGAAGTTCTTTTCTGCTGTTGGCAGTCTGGGAGTGGGTGCTTCCCACTCGCTTCCCGAGGAGGTCTGTGTTTCGGCGTTGGCTTGCCGAGGTTGGCTGCTGAAGCCTGCTGAGGTTGAAGCTTGTGTGCCTCGGTGAACTCTTCTGGAGTCTGTATGCGTGGCTGCGCAGTTGTAGCGAGGAGGCGTAGCTCGGAGAGGAGACAGAAGAGCCGGCACAGCGTTACTCCAGCTGGGAGAGGTCCATCGGCGGATGCGGACGTCCCAAGTACAGAGGCACGAGCGGGTTGGTCTTGTTAGATGACCTGGGCATGCGTTGCTCGGGATGGTGATTCAGTGTAATGTCCACTCGGTGACTAGTTGAAATGAGAGTTTGACCTGTCTGGATTTTCTTTTGGTCAGGCCGTGACGCATGTCGTTGGGGGTATTGGCAGAAAAACCGAAGATTAACCGCTGTTAATCTTGTGGTGATGAGTGTCCCAACAAGTGCTGGCTGCCTTTCCTCGGCGCACCGCTGCCGCTTATGTATCCGCTAGGGCCACTAGTCGCGCGCGAGAACCGTTGCGCGCGTGGCCCTCTCGCGGTGGACCGCGCGAACTAGTGCCCCTGTGGCGCGGCAGCGTAGCGCTAGGCGCTCTCCCGTGCTGTGTCTCTCTCTCTCTCGCGTGCGTTGCGGTGTCTCTCTCTATCTTATGCATTGCGGTGTCTCGCACACAGCCCATGAAGCATCGTTTTCAGGTGCTACCAAATTGTTACGCCTGGCGCGTCAGAAAAAAATCTCCCGTGTGAAGGCAGTACAGTGGCTTGAAGCACAGGATGCTTATACAAAACACAGGCCCGTGCGACGTCATTATCCGCGTCGTTTTTATAATATCCGAAACATTGATGACTTCTGGGAGGCTGATCTCGTGGATCTTCGCTCGATTAAAGATTATAATGATGGTTATGTTTATCTCTTAGTCGTTATAGACGTTCTTAGTAAATTTGCATGGGTTCAGACTTTACGCGACAAATCTGCTGCATCTGTAGCTAACGCGTTTGATCTCATTTTATCTAAAAAAAATAGTAATGGACGATCACCCGTTTACCTACAGACGGACAGGGGTAAAGAATTCACCGGTGCTGTATTTCAGGATCTCTTAAAGAAAAAGAACATACAGTTCCGTGTTGCGCGAAACCCTGATATAAAAGCGGCTATTGTCGAGAGATTCAATAGAACGCTGAAAGAAAGAATGTGGCGGTATTTTACGTATTTTAGAAAAAAACGTTACCTAGACGTTCTGTAGAACATCGTTTCGGCATACAATCACTCTGCGCATAGTGGCATAAAAATGGCTCCCATCTCAGTGACACACGCTACAACGGCTAGGGCCCGTAATAACCTGATACAGCGGTACAAAAGAACCGAGAATTGCTCGCGCAAATACAGCGTGGGCGACATCGTGCGCATCAGTAGTGCGAAAGCAGCCTTCGTAAAAGGTTACGAGGGTGGTTGGAGCAGCGAGTTATTTAAGATTGTACGTGTATCGCACAGTATTTGTCCGGTGACATACATCCTGCGTGATCTCCACGACGAGGATATTGACGGTATATTTTATGAGCCTGAGTTATCGAGAGTGCGAACGAAGGAGTCTAAGCAGCAGTCGGCAAAATGAAGGAGGAATTTTACATGGTTTTACCCAGTAATAGTAGTATGAATTATTATCCCGATAATGTGACAACAAGATATACCACTCATTTGCCCCAATGTATGTCTCTTCACGGCAGCTGGGCTGTTTCTCTAGCTGAAATACACATACCTACGACGATTTTGCATATGCCACCCGAGGGTGAGCGGAACTTTATGAATGTCATAACGAACACAGTAGCACCCGGTAGTATGGCAAGCACCGACTTCAAGGAAGAGCGCGTGTGCGTGCCGCCTGGCGTATACCTCAGCATAGACACATTACTCGAGGCTATTAACGAATCATCGTGTGTTGGGGGCCATCTGAAATTTAAGCATTGTCGCAACGGCTATGTGACGTTCACGCGTATCTGAATCGTGTAAGAATGTGGAGCAGTCATTCTACTTCTCCGACGTCTTGAACAAGATTTTAGGATTCACCGAGCCTAAGGATGTGGTAGTCCAGAGCGTGTACACTGCTCAGAGGCCTGCCAATCTAGCCCATGGGACCCCTAATATGATGTACGTTTATACGGATATCTGCGGGTCCTATATCACCGGAGATGAGCATACACCACTTCTGCGTGTCGTGCCAATCATTGCCGCTGATAATCGTAACTACGGATCGGTGAAGATAAGAAGCTTCTCGCCACCACGCTATATTCCCCTATTACGTACTAGTTTTCAAACAATAACGATTGATATAAGGGATGAGTTTGGCGCTCCGATACCATTCGAATATGGGACATTGACAGTGACGTTACAGTTCAAACGTACAGATTAACCTGAACCAATCTAAAAATGGCTTACTATGACGAATACTTTGATATGGAAACGGGCAGCGGCGGTCGAGCCGGCTATGGTGGTATCAGCCATGTATATATAGGATCACCGAATCAACGTGGTCACGGTATTGGAAGTTTCCTCGGAGGCCTCTTCCGACGAATAATACCTCTCTTGAAACAAGGCGCTCGGGCTGTTCTGGTATTCATCCGCGAGAAGCATTTAAAACGTACCTGCGCGAATCAGGGGAGAATCTGAAGCGTAAGGCTGAAGAAAATATTAGTACGCTCATGAAGGGTTCGGGGTATAAAGACGGTAAAATTAATAAATTGTTGCATTCTCTTGCCGGGAGCGCATCACGACGTACCGGTGTGAAAAAACGAAAAAAGACCGCAAAGTCGCGAAAACGTTCGGGCTCTGTGAAAAAGAGACAGGGGCAGAAGAAGAAGGCTGTGAGGAGAAGAAGAGCAACAAAACATACAACTAAGAATCGTTACAAGAAATCAAGAACAGTGACGGATATTTTTGCCTAACGCAATCTTGGAAAAATGGCTTTCTTACACGCTCACTCTTGTGAGTGTCTTAAGTCGGAGCTGGAGCTATTTACACTACCACCAACCCAGACAACAATCGAGGGGTCGCATACAGTGTGTTACAAGCCAATCTCATCATTGACGGATGATTCACCGATAGAGTTTGTCATACCGGGCCAGGGTGATGAGTACATTGATCTTGCGCACACCATGCTAAGCATGCGTGCTAAGCGTCAGTGTAACACGGAGAACAATTTCGACGGGTTTCCTTTCCCAGCGGTAGTGCAGAGCTCGCAGCATTTGGCTACGAGCCGCTGCGCACTACCGCTAGATGTCACGGCGCGCGTCTGCTACGAAGCCCCGGTACACGAGGCGGACCGAAGGCCGAGGCCTCGTAGCAGGGCCAGCCATGACCCGCCCCGTTCGAAAATCTAATACTAATGCTCGGCTATGCACATGTAACATACACTAGTGTGCATGTTACACGTACGCTGCAAGAATTTCTTTCTCGCTACAATATATAGCCGAGCGTACCAAACATTCAAGTTTGTTTTTGCTGCAACCACAGTAATAAATAACAGAATTATGATAATTCTGAGTATGCAACGACAAACGTCGTTGGCATCTCGCTCTTTAGCAGAGCGGTTTTTATTAATTAACATATTTGTTAATTATAAATTCTTACGAATTAAAATTATGTCCGTCTATTTTAGCAGACGGAGATAAACAACGACGAACGTCGTTGGCATCTCACTCTTCAACAGAGCGGTTATTAATAATTAACATGTTTGTTAATAAACATTTATAAACAATTAAAATTCTCTCTGTCCACTTTAGCGGACAGACTTACAGCGTCAGACGTCACTGACATCTCGCTCGTTAGCAGACCGAGTTTATTAATTAACATATTTGTTAATTCATTATTTTTAGAAATTAAAAATATCTCTGTCCATTGTGAGGACAGATTCACAGCGACAGGCGTCACTGGCACCTCGCTCTTTAACAGAACGGTTATTAATCTTTAACATATTTGTTAATAAACATTTATCAACAATTGAAATTTTCTCTGTCCACTTTAGCGGACAGACTTACAGCGACGGGCGTCGCTGACATCTCGCTCTTTAGCAGAGCGAGTTTATTAATTAACATATTTGTTAATTCATTATTTTTAGAAATTAAAAATATCATTTTTTCATCATTTATTGAAGAAACTGCGCTGATATTTTTTATCATTCAGTGTATATCGGAGAAGCTTCGCTAACATTTTTTCATCATTTATTATGTATTGAAGAATCTGCGCTGACATTTTTTCATCATTTAGTATGTATTGAAAAAACTGCGCTGACATTTTTTTATCATTCAGTGTGTATCGCAGAAGCTTCACTAACCTTTTTTTATCATTTAGTATGTATTGAAGAAACTGCGCTGACATTTTTACATCATTTAGTATCTATTGAAGACACTGCGCTGACATTTTTTCATCATTTAGTATATGTATTGAAGAATCTGCGCTGACATTTTTTTATCATTCAGTGTGTAGCGAAGAAGCTTCGCTAACCTTTTTTCATCGTTTAGTATGTATTGAAGAAACTGTGCTGACATTTTTTATCATTTACAATGTATTGAAGAAACTGCGCTGACATGTTTTTATCATTCAGTGTGTATCGCAGAAGCTTCGCTAACCTTTTTTCATCATTTAGTCTGTATCGAAGAAACTTTGCTGCCTTTTTTCATCATTCTGTGTTTAGCAAAAAAGTTTTATTAAACGATGAAAAAATGACTGCAAAGTTTCTTCGATACAGACTGAGTGATGAGAAAATGTCAGCAAGGCTTCTTCTGTACACACTGAATGATAAAAAAACGTCAGCGCAGTGTCTTCAATACATACTAAATGATGAAAACATGTCAGTGCAGTTTCTTCAATACCTACTAAATGATGAAAAACTGTTAGCGAAGCTTCTCCGATACACACTAAATGATAACAAAATCTCAGCGCAGTTCCTTCAATACCTACTAAATGATGAAAAAATGTTAGCGAAGGCTCTCCGATACACACGAAATGATAAAAAAATGTCAGCGCAGGTTCTTGAATGTATACGAAATAATGAAAAAATGTCAGCGCAGGTTCTTCAATGCATACTAAATCATGAAAAAATGTTAGCGAAGGTTTTTTGATACACACTGAATGATAATAAAATCTCAGCGCAGTTTCTTCAATATATACTAAATGATGCCGTGCCGAGAACCGATCACAATGCTAAATGTCATATTTCGTAATCGTTAAATAGTGAACCGAAGATACTTTTCTGAAATTTTGTCATCATACGGTGTATATCAAAGAAACTGTACTGATATTTGTTCATCTTTAGGTATGTATCAAAGTCGCTTCACTCACATTTTTTCATCATTCAGTGTGTATTGAAGAAACTGCGCTTTCATTTTTTCATCATTTAGTATATATTGAAGAAACTGTGCTGACATTTTTTCATCATTTAGTATGTATTGAAGGAACTGCGCTTTCATTTTTTCATCATTTAGTATGCATTGAAGGAACTGCGCTGACATTTTTTTATCATTTAATCAAACTTTTTTGCTAAACACAGAATGATGAAAAAAGTCAGCAAAGGTTCTTCGATCTAGGGTGAATGATGAAAAAATGAAAGCGCAGTTGCTTCAATACATACTAAATGATGAAAAAATGAAAGCGCAGTTCCTTCAATACATACTAAATGATGAAAAAATGTCAGCGCAGTTTTTGCAATACCTACTAAATGATGAAAAAATGTTAGCGAAGCTTCTCCGATACACAGTGAATGATAAAAAAATGTCAGCGAAGGTTCTCCGATTCACAATGTATGATAAACAAATGTCAGCGCAGTGGCAAGAGTACGATTTCCGAGGCCCCGCGATTTGACGATTGATTCTTATAAGACGAGAAAAATCGAAAATGAAGAATAAAACTTTTCAATATCTCGCTTACTGTTCGAGATATCGATACATATCGATATTCTTTTTTTTGCAAAATATCGCGGTAATTATGAAGTTTCCGAAAAAATCATAAGAGACACTTTTTGTAGGAAATAAAATTTCCTATAAAAAAGGTTATATGAAAATTTTCAGTAAGTGCATATTTTATTATTTAAAAATTGTAGACTTACCGAATAAAATACGTTCGCTTCCTTGTAAGCCGCTTATATTTATTCCGGCTATTCGCCATACATTCGCTTGCTGTTCACTAATTACGCGCACATCACTTTCACAATAAATCCACTGTATAAAAGAAACAACGGCAAAACGCGCGAGTTAAAATAAAACGTCGCGGACTACGTTGTATCACATTCGCGTGCTCGGCGAACTGAGCTTTGTCCGACGGCACGTGGCTTTCGAGCGCTGCGACGATCTATCTATATATATGTATATTGGGCGCAGTCGAAAGCGTCCAATGTTTACATTTTTAAAGTCCCTTGTTCTTGACGTGTTGCATCGCGTCGTGGAGCGTCAACACAGAGTAGTAGCAAACGTCGAGAGAAAACCCCACAAATTTATGATAAAATAAAATTATAATATGATGCAAAATAAATGTTATGGAACATAATAAAATTCAACTATAATATTACGCTAATGAAAAAATATTAACAAACATAAAAATAAAAAATCAGAATATTTCGCAGAAAAAGAAATCTTTTCGCACAAAATAAAATAAAATAATAATATTGCCCGGGTGAAAAAAAATCGTAAAAAATAATCAAATAAGAGTATTATTTGATTATTGATATATACTAAGGATCAACAGGCAGTTTGTCTTAGGAACACTACTCTGCATTCCCGTGCTGGCAAAGTGATAACAAATATATAATTTCGTCAGTCAATATTTTGCCGTTTTTTAAGCAAAAAAATATTAAATTGTTGACGTGAAAAAAAATTGCAAAAATAGGTTCGAACCATCGATATTCTCGACGAGTATACAACGCCTTAGCCCACTGAGCCACCGTCGTTCATTCGAATTATGCGCAGTGGGAACCGTAGGTAAGGCACTCGCTATCCGTTGTGGAGTGTTCGCTTCTTCTATGCTCGCTGACAGCGAAAAACTCAGCGGCAACGAGAAAACGCCGTCTTTGTTTTGACGAGCACCGAGCGACCGATCGGGTTGAAACTTTGAGGATACCTAGAGAATTATGGTACAAAGATCCTAAGACTCGTTTTTTTTTTTTTTTTTTTAATAAATTATTTTGTTAATGAAAAAAAAACGATAAATTGTCATACTCGTACGATATTTCTTATCGTGTTGAAGCCAACATCCATGCACAATGGAAAAACGCACATTTTGGGCTTTGTTTCATATCATTTGATGAAAAAATGACTGAAAATTCTCGATTCCCGTTTTATGTATCGCGGGGTCGGTGTCGGTAACTCTCATAGCCCGCGCGGCAGACGGATGAGACGCGAGCGTCGAACACAGAGACGCCTCACATACACGTTCGACTCTGCCGTGCCCGTAGCTCTAATGCGGCGCACGTATATATTGTCACGCCGTTGGGAGAGGAATAACTAGGGGGAAAGTGGGGGAACAGAACAAAATTTTAATTTAATATGGGCTACACGAATTCCAATAAATATAATAATTATTTTATTCGCTTATTATTAGTCGGTAACAATTATATATCACACACAAAAGAATTAATACTTATTTTCGGCGGACGATCTCGGGGGCGATCTTAACAAAAAAAAATCTATACAAGTAAAATTTGGATATGGGCGCCAGTTATTTTTACTTAAAAAAAAAATAACAAAATAAATTTTATTACAAGGGAGAGGGTGCAAACAATTATTTTGGGGCAGACTAGGGGAGGATGAATATTGGGGGTTAGCTCAGGGTGGGGGTCCTGCGACTCTACGGCCTCTTAGTTATTACCACTGGCCACACTTTTAATATTTGAAATAATATTTCGCTAAGTGCGGAAACTTAAACGAGATACCGCGGGGGTCTATAACAAAAAAACGTAAACACGAGTGACTCTAACTCTGACGGGCGAGGACGGTCGAAGGCCGTCGGGAAAATCTTAAAGTTAACGCGTCTTAATATTACACAGCCGTTCCACGGGCTTATCAAACTTATTACTATTTCTCCGTGAAAAATCACGGAGATAATAAATATTGTAGGGACAATCCAAATCGGGAACAAGAAGGGGGGAGGAACTCGGATACAAATGTTTTCGCAAAAGGGAAGTATACTGAATAAAAAAAAAAAGAAAAAAAAACGGTGTGCCAGAATTTCGAATGGTGCAAACACTTACGTTCGTTCGCTTTCGCTTCCGCTCTCCTTCTCTCACTCTCTCTCTCTCTCTCTCGTGGTCCTCGTAGCGTGCCGGGTCGTCGTGATTATTCGATGTTCTGTTTGTCCGTTGATCTTTTCTTCCAATCTACTCTTTCGCGCCTCGCTTGTCACTCACACTCAATAACTCCTCCGCAAACTCTAACTATTCTCCCGCACTCTAACTCTCCTCTAAATCTCTTCTATCCGTTCGTTATACCTGTCACTTCTATACTGCTCGTCTTTCCTCTACCGTCGCTCGTCGCAAAGTGTCCGGCACATGGCGTGCCGGAACTTGCGAATTTTTCCGGGTTCTTAAATTTCTCCCGTGCCTCTGATTTGACGAGACACGGGAGATCCTTGATCGATGATTGGCCGCGCGGGTCACGGGTCAATCGATGAGGCGACGCTCGGGTCGATTTTTCTGGGGACAATGTTGGGGGCAGGCTCTAACGGGAATTAGGTGTAACGAGGATTTGTCGATATGGTAGGATAAGGTATCGGGTAAGTAGGGCGGGTGGGAAGGCTATCGGTGTCGCCGGACGCTGCTGCCATCTCCTCGCTTCGGCCGTCACCTTCGCCGATTGATGGCTCGGGGACAGCTGATGAGATGTGGCCGGTGACATGTGCTGTGTTGTTTGGAGAGTGCGGGTTTATATTTTCTTCCACGTGGAGATACTTTGGTGGATTTGATGAGTGCGCGGTGGGTGATGTTCCTTCCGGGTTTCCTCGTTGGACTTTTCTCCGGTGGGTGGTGAGTGTTCGTTTATTTGTGGCTTTCTTCGTTTCCTTTTTGTTTGTTAGTTATTTTATCGTAGGTTATGGTGGATGAAGAAGTCCGGGTGACGATGCCGATGGTGATCTTGGGGATGCTGTGGCTCTTCTTGATGGTGATTTTTTTTGTCGGTGGGTGCTGAGTTTTCTTCGAGGCGGCGCGTAAGTGTTTGCACGATTTACAATAAGAGGATACGGGAAGGGAATAATAATACTTACTGTTATTTTATATTTTAGGTCGGTGAAACGGCTGCCTTTGGGGCGAGCGGGTGCAGCGGGGGGGAGGATAAAATTGTGCAACGTCACAATATATATATATATACTGTCGCCGAAGTGTATGGCTCGCCCGATCGAGCTATAGGCAGCTTCTTAGGGCGAGAAAGATAAACCGTATTATGTCTGAATTTTACTATACAGAACAATTGGTCTGAATGGCATTGCTCTTATTGTTGGTCGTATTGTGCTGTATTGTGGTGTTAGTTAGAGAATAATCGTGAAATATCATAGTTTCGTCAATCAATATTTTGTCGTTCATATGATTTCATGATTTACGTTTGTGTGGAAAGCGGGCTGGCGTCGTTATTTCACGAGGCACGTGTCCCAGTTGGCTTCGGAGGGGGCCGGACTCCGTAGTATAAGTAGATATACATATAGAATGGATCTCGATATTGTGGCATAGGAGGCGTGGCTGTATGCGGTGTATTAGTCGTAACTTTTCGAGAGTCTCCTCCTCTGCCAGTTCCCGCACCCATCTCGTGAGACAACTACGTCAGCGCTCCACACGGAATTTCGTCACACTATTTTCACGCTGTGCCGATAATATTCTCGGTGTTTTTTTCCATAAAACCCCATCCTTAATTTCGCAGCCAATTTTGCATCAAATTAAATGAAACAAAGTTTAAAATGTGTGTTTTTTAATGCTACGTTGCCTAAGAGTCCGAAAATTTCGATAGAATCGGTGCAACATAAAGAATTGTCTCATTTCTCTAGTGATAAACTGAATCTGCAAAATTTTGTTCAAAATTTCGAAAAAAATGAGTCTCATGTACAAGGTGACGTAATTCTCTATGTACTCGCCAAATTTTAATCTGATCGGTTGCTCAGTGCTCATACAAATAAGGATGCCGTTTTCGCATCGCTCGTCGCCTGTTACACTGACTCTTAAGATAGAAACCCCTGACAAAGCGGATGTGGCGGCTCCGAAAGTAGGTCCTGTCAATAACCTGTTACACTCAATGTTTAACCAGATCGATGTATTTTTAAATCAGAAACTTGTATCACCTCTTAACAATGTTTATGCGTATAGGGCGTACATTGAAACGCTCTTGAATTACGGACCTGCTGCTAAGTCTTCGCATCTCACGAGTACTCTGTGGTATAATGATTTGCCGGGTAAAATGGACGATACAGAAGATAATAATAGTGGGCTTACAAGTCGGCGGAATGTATTAGGTAGGGCTCGAACAATCGATCTCCTTGGTGATTTGCATTGCGATATCTTCAATCAAGAGAGGTTTTTGCTAAATGGTGTTGAGATGCGTCTGCGCCTCGTACGGACCAGTAACGCTTTTTGTCTCATGAGCTCTTCGAAAGATTGTACCATACGTATTACGGAGGCATCGCTACTTGTACGGCGTGTTAAGATAGCACCCGGTATACGTTTGGCACATGCGAGAGCTCTGTCTAAATCTACAGCGAAATATCCTTTGACACGAGTCGAGGTTAAAGCGATATCGCTGCATGCAGGCATATACGGTGATACTCTTGATAATGTCATAAGGCTTTTAACGGCGATCGTAAAATGAGCCCCTTCAATTTTCAGAATTACAATATAAATTATTTTTCTTTGTACGCCGATGGTTTGCAAATACCGTCAAAACCTCTGCAGCCGGATTTCACAGATACCGATATGTATGTGGATGCATACCACACACTATTCTCCGGTACAGGTATCCACGTTCTCAACGAGGGCAATTGTATTACACGTACAACTTACCCGGCTGGTTATTGTCTCTTTGCATTTGATCTTACACCCGATCTCTCGGCCAATAGTAGCACACATTGGAATCTTGTGAGGCACGGTAGTGTGAGAATAGAAGTACGTTTCGCTGCGGCCCTAACATCAACGATTAACTGCATTGTGTATGCGGAATATGATAATGTGTTGGAGATCGACTCTTCCAGACAAGTAATTGTGGATTTTAGTGGCTAGATCGCAAGGCTTATAGACGGTCGAGTGAGTGTCATATATCCACAGAGTGTGTAATATTTGTCGTCAGTCTGTATTTAAAAGCCGACGTGTTACGACGGTTGCGGAGCATCATGAACATCGTTATTGATATACAGGGCCTGAAGGATAAATATAATCATTTTATACCTAAAGAAGTTGCCGTGGTCTCTATAAAGACGTCGTATCTAGCCCACTGGATTATATCACCGCCTTACTCTTATAACGTTCTACCACCTAGCGTAAAGCGTCAAAATACCCGGCTACAAACCAATCATCATGGCATAGAGTGGGCCGAGGGCGAAACGCATTTACGCACAGTCGAGGCTTCGTTAAAAAAAATAGCAGTGCAGGCTGATCGTCTGTTTACAAGAGGAGCTGATAAAGCGGCGTATCTGACGCAGCTAACGGATTGCTACGTTATAAATCTAGAAGAAGAAGAAGACGACGATTCGTCTATCCGAAATCTTCCCGAAAGCAGTACCCGCTGTATATACCATGGTTTACTGCGTAAAAACTGCTCGTTCACGTGTGCCCTCAACAATGCTGTGAGAATCAAAAAGTGGCTTTCTCATAATGACCGTTCCAGCTCCTTGTGGGAATACAGAACCACCACAGCCTAGAACATCGGTTTACTAGCTGTGGAACGCCACGAACAGAGTGCTTCTCTTTGTATGAACGAAGAGAGTGCTTCTCTTTGTATACAGAGTAGGGGGATGGGTCTGCTTGGTAGGGGGTCTGATGTATCTGAGCTCCTTGATAGGCACACATTGTTCTCAAGTCTTCAAAGAAGTAAGCACCACCGATTAAAAGTACGTTTAGACGTCTTTTTGCGAGATATTGCAACGGTTAAAGCAGAAATACGCGCGATATCGGAGTTTCGTGCTTTAGAAATAAAACTAAAAAAACTCAAGTTGGATAATGGACTTCCCACGTATCAACCAAGTGGGACGCCTGGAGACGCTTCTCCCTGTCAAAAGACTAGCCGAGCTGGAGCTCGAAAAAGACTACTATATCACTGGCATTAAAAGCGTACAGACGAAATGGGGCTCTCGTATTGTCGTGGACGTGGATAATGCATTTACGTGCTACCTACCAACGAGATTCGTCAAGGTTTTCGAAGAAGCGGACGAGTTATTTCAACAAATGAGCGAGGCCGCGACCAATACAAATCTAATTATGCAGTATTACGGCACGAAATTCAATAAGCTCGAATTCAAAGCTGCTAAGGAGCTATGATAAACAGGTATGTACTAAAAATCATGTACAAAGTACCTCTGTTACGATACGTATATACGATCTTCTCTCACGCCATATGTTTCTGTCTTCCGTAGCTGAACAATCGAAGAAGAAGAAGAAGAAGAAGAAGAAGAAGAAGAAGATGCTATGGATTAAAATTCTAATATATATTATCACTTGGTTGAATATTTATTGTAAAAATATATATAACGTATAATTAATAAAAAACAGTCAGAATATATATCATCGGTCTTTGAGTATTTACTCGCACCTCTTCCCCCCGCGTCCACGACCGACCGAGCTACGGACTCGGTGGCTGCGGAGTGGTGGAAAAGGAGTAGGGGGCAGGATAAAAATAAATAATAGAAAAATTGAATTTCAAAAGCATGCATACTATGGTGACATGCTCCATCCCCCTCTTCTCCAAAAATATTATCGCCGAGGGACTGGGGGGGGGGGGGAGGGAGGGAGGGAGAGAGAGAGAGAGAGAGAGAGAGAGAGAGAGAGAGAGAGAGAGAGAGAGAGAAATGGAGAGAGTACTCCCGTACTCCCTTTTACTTATATTGAAGATTTTGACCGATCGCTATAAAAGCCTTCAACATAAACTTAATATCATAACGGGCTTTGGTGCAGAGGTAAGTATTCAGACCGATAATCCAAGGGTCGACAGATCGAGTTTCCGCGCCTGTATCGGATTTTTTAAATTCCATTAAAACTAAAAACAGCGATCCACTATACCAACACGTTCCATCCCCCTCCACACCACCACCAAAAACAGCGATCCACTATGCCAACACGTTCCATCCCCTCCACACCACCACCAAAAATTAAAAAAAGAAAAAGCGCACTATGACGCCATGCTCCCCCCCCTCTTCACCCCTCGCAACTCTTCCCCTCGCGCCAACAAGCTGATCACTCGACGGACGTGGTGTGGGGGAAAGGAGTGGGGGTCGCCATAGTAGCCGCTATACTACTCACGTACCTTTCGGTAAGTGGGTGTTTATTTTTGAGTCTACTGCGCTAGTCCTGCTAAGGACTGATTTTTTAGGCGGGGGCAGCGATTGGTTTAGTCGGCACCAGGACTGGCACAGGTTAGACGGAGACGTTCGGGAGACTCAGCTAGAGGGGTTCTCTTGGCTGGAGTGATAGGCGGTGGAGGTCTGGTGGGAATTCGGGCGGGAATATATATGATAGTGGATTCGCGGAGTTTCGAAAGGAGTCTGCTTTTTGGCAGCGCGGGAGGTTTACAAGTTTCCCAAAGAGTTTCAAATTCGTCTACTGCGGATTGGTTCGGAGGGATGATGTTTTCGGGAATATAGGGAACGGGGTTGCAGCGCCGAAACCACGTAGCGTAGTCCCCAAATTTTGCAACCAGGCGAGGATCTGCGCGCAATAGATTTTCAAGGTTGGCTGGGTGCGGAGGAGGAGGACTTCGACTTCGTGCTCCGCAGCATGACGCCGGTTCAATCGATGCCAGTACGACGGGGGCCGTTTCTTAGCCATAAGACTTCGATAAGTAATACACAACTTGTATCGTTGGTACAAAAAACCTTGTAAGGATAGTCAGAAGAACTCTGCTTTGTTAGCGGAGTTCGGAGACGAGAATAATTTTTGTCCTCCAGCTCACTATTTATTAATGCGTGTAGGCGACGGCTACCCTTGCGAGAAAGCGCGAGACCACGCGCGAACTGTCGGCCGTTATTTTCGTACAATTATTCTCGTCACAATTACAGAAGAGTCCTGAGAACGATTCGCTAACCATTAACATACCGGGAAAATCGACTCGCGACGAAGCTGAAATGTTTGTTCGCACGGCAACAGGCAAGAAAGCACAGGACCGAAAATCGTACTGAATGTATTGTAAAACAATGCAAAGTAAATTCGTTCGCCATTTGGAAAATAAACATAAAGATATTGAGAGCGTTAAGCAATTCTCGACGCTTCCAAAGAGCAATCCAGAAAGATTGCATGGTTCGACTTTAACATGAATAATCTCGTCAATGATGCCGAGCTATTGGTTTGCCGAAGACCAAGTGCCCACGCACCACGTCCAGCGTCTCACTTAATTGTATGCCAAAACTGTAAAGGTTTTTTTTTCCAAAAGATAACATCCGTCATTATGCAAAGCGATGTTTCTCCCACGACGGGAACCAGAATAGGAAGCTGCTCGTGCGAAGTCGCGAGATTCTTGGCCGTATTCATATGGAGGCATGTAACGTATTGCGGAAAGATATTTTTCCTGATTTGCGTGAAGATGACATCGTTCGGCTTAATTGCTATGACCGACTAGTCATTCTGTATGGAAACAAACTCTGTGCAAAGCACGGGGATCGTCAGCACCAGCATGATTTAATACGGGCAGATCTACGTTTAAGGCAGTAGTCTGCTTTACAGGCTTCAAAAAATCGATTTTTCGTTTTTGTCTTAAATCTATTCCAAAACTATCCAAGAATATGTCTTAAAAATTTCAGAGGCCAATTCGACATATCTTCGAAGTTAGATCAGTTTTAGTGGTCGAGCGTCGAGCAGGTGCGAATGCTCGGGCAGACCCGAGCGCGCGCGCTTCGCTCCTTCATGTATTCTATTGTTTCACTATACTCGTATATACCTGAAAAGATCGAATCGTCCTTTGAAATATTATTTGGAGTTTCTAGAAGGTCTGTGTTGAGTAGTCGTTGGGGTAACGGTATACAATATAACGGTAAACTATAGCTCTCGGCATCGGCTTCTACACTGCTATTTGTAGCGTCAGCTTTCAGTTTCATTTTTTATTTTGCCGAGCGCACATCGAAATGTCAAGCTACCCGAAAAGTGATCGATGTCAAAGACAGCGTGGTGCGTAGAAGGTATGAAGGCAGCTATTATGGCACCATTAGACCATTATTGTTCCACCGATAAAAATCCTCGGCATGAAAATTGTCCAGAAGGCGCGGAGAGTTGATGCGAATGGTGCAAGTCTGAAGCGGCGAATAATCTGGCATCTTTCAAACACCCGGCAAGATTAATTAATGACAATGTAGAGAAGCACATTCGTCCAATTTACGAAGATCTTTCAAGTGATGATTTATTGACGCGGTGCTTAGGCGGACACACTCAAAATTCGAACCAATCGTTCAATTCGATTGTGTGGCGCCTAAATCCGAAACACGTAAATTCCGGTTATAAAATCGTCGAAATAGCAGCAAATATGGCTACAGGCATTTTCAACGAGGGTTATTCAGCTATGCTTTCTACCATGCAGCTCCTCAATATTGTCATCGGGCAGCAGTGCAAAAATTTTGCTGACACCGTCGATGCTGAGCGCATAACGCGGGAGAACCGGCGCGCCTCATTTTCCAGCAAGGAGGCTCGTACAGCTCGAAGATCGGAAAGCCTCCGCCAAAACGAGTTTTTTTGAAGAAGAGGAAGGATTATTGTATGGCCCGGGGATAGCTGATTAACATCTAATTAGTGTAAGTATCCAAAAACTTATATTTTTTTGGACCGAAAACTTTAAACCCCGTTTTCTCGAGTTTTCATTTTCACAAGTTTTAGACAAGTTTTTTCACAAGGGCCGAGCGATAATTAGGCAACATCGCCCGGTTCGTCTATATAAGGGACGAACCATTGGCTCCGAGAACGTTCTCGTCTGTGAGCCGTTCGCGCAATACGAATATATCGTCTCTCTAAACGTCATTGTAAGACGCAGGTTCCGTCTTTGTCTAAAGCGGCCGCGCATATTGACAAAGAAATTAGTCGGACTTCTCCTACGTATGTAAAGGGGAAGCGTCTGTTAACCGAATACGTAGGAAACAAAACTGTGTACGCGCTACACCAGAGTGTAACTTGTCTAAACAAATTTTGTATCGTGTAAACCATCGTCAGAGTCGGAGTCTATTCGAATCAGAAAATAAGTAAGTAAAGTGAGAGTTCATATGTCTATCTGGCACTCTTTTCTTCTATTCCTTGGTCCTTCAACGTCCCTCCCTGAGCTTTCTCAGCTTGAGAACTAACATAAAATAAAATTGAAAGAATAAAGTAACGTCTAAATATCCGGTTGTCAATTCCCCTCAAATTGACTGGCGCCCAACGAAAATCATATAAATAAAAATAATTGTCAAGAGCCCTACCAGCCGGCGGACCACGGCCGCGGTAGGTGTGGGAATTTTCCTTGTAAAAAAAGTCCCGTCTCAATGTCCGATCGAAAAAAATCAAAGTGATCTAGCTTCAGTATTAAATTATCTTCTATTTGAACTAAAAAAGTTGGACAAAAGTACTATTTAAATTACTTGTTTTGCAACTTAAAGTGAATTTTTTTTTTTCAAAAAAGTTAATTGTTTTTCAAACTTCGAACAAATTTGGAATTTCATCATTTCTTCGGTATTTTTTTAGTTCATATAGAATAGGAACTTATAAAAACTAAAAAAAAAATGGTTCGACTGTTTCAGATGCATCGCACGATCTCCATCACCGGCACCGATTGACAAGTGCAGACTCCAGGCGCCCCAGAAAAATCGTTACAACTTTGAAAAATTTCAATATTTTTTAATAATAAAGATTGTTTTTTAAAGCTTGAATATAATACACTATCGTCTCAAAATTTCGTTTACCGCAATCATTTCCTTCCCTTTCAAAAAAATTGCTGAAAAAACGCTTTTTTTCGGCTTCTAAAGCAGGTGTTCGAAAGCTCGTTCAATATTAAGTAGTGGATGCGCAGCGATGGGGAAGGTGCATGAATTATGGCTGAGTCGAGAGATGTGATAAGCGTAGTTTTTTATTAATGCTCATTGTTATTGTCGTCAATGTGATGTGCAGAAGAGGCGCGTGGATGTTCGTTCCAGTAGAGCGGTAGCTGTGTCAGTGCAGCCAGATCGCGCGTAAAACTTACCCTCTCTCTAGTATCTTACGCGCCCATCACACAATCATACTAGCGCGTGTCCGTGAGCGAGCAACGCTCGGACATCTTCGGAAAGAGACGAGCGCGGTCGAAGTTCCCCGACCGCGCCTTCGGCAGCTACACCAATACATGGGCGCTGAGCACGTTCATGTGCGCCCAAGCCGAAACGCCCGAAACGAAGGCTTCGAGGGAAAAAGCAATTTGAGCACGAATCGGCTTTTTGATGATTTTAATGCTTATTTAGGTCTTGGTTTTCTGCGTTATTAACGTATACAAAAAAATGTATCACGCACTGTGATCGCTTATTTTTTTAGTTTATACGTTAATTTAAATATAATATTAAATCTAAATTACAACTTATTATCTTATAACAAATTCTTTACGCTTTACTCACACCCGTCCTTATCCCAAATCAATTAGAATTCATAAAAGTAAGCCGCAATTTATTTATATTCGTATTATTATATTAATTCTCATATTTTCATCGAGCGATAAAGCATTATCCCCAAAAATAACCCAATCATCAATCCGGCCGCGAATCGTAAGTTCCAGAAAGTGCATTTTTAACACAAGCGATAAGATGGTCCCGTTGGTAGCGTTCCTGAGTTCGGTCCGCAGGGGCGCGGGACTGTTCACCGCGCTCAGTACTTTTATTTTTTTTATTTATTTTTTTTTATTAATTTGTTTTCGTATGGGACGAATTGTTTATTTCTGAAACACGCTCATTGAAAGAACATTATTCTGAAAATAGGAAAACTGCTCATGATGTTTTACGATTAACAAATTTTTGTTCTGTCATCGGTGAGTGTTCTCAAATAAACAATTCACCCCACTACAATGAAAATTACCTCTAAATGTAAAAACATAAAAAAATGACATGTTTTGTACTTCTTTCCATGTCACCCATGAGGTAAAGTACAGTGGTACACATTTTTTTTAACGTGGTATCCCCAGGAGGTATAATCCACAACAAAAAAAAACCTGTAAAGAACAAATCTACCAAAACATGTAATAACAATCTGTAATAAAAATTTATATATACATATTATATACAACTATATACACCGATAAATAAAATTTATACAAATAAAAATGTCGCACTACGTAAGGGTTAAAGAAACCTCCAAGTCCAAGTTTTTATCGATTGCACAATAATTATTTAAATAAACACTTTATTAATATTTTTCGCGAATATTGAACTAAAGGTTGAAACAAACAGCAGGCGGCGACGTGACGCTGGCGGGACGTGAAGAGCTGTAATATTCTATATTAACTAGTATATTACAACTCTTCACGCCCCGCCAGCGTCGCGTCGCCGACCGCTGTTTGTTCCAACCTTAAGATCACTTCTTATTTTTATGTGAGAAAAAATTAATTTAATCCGGAAATTTGTCAACGTTCCAGTAATCGTCCTGGTCGTATTCTCGGACTTGGAGCTTTTCTTTTCGTTTTTTGCCTTCCTGACTGTACAAATTTTCCGCGGTCATTAGCGACAGATGGTCTCGAGATATTGTCATCGTGGTTGCACTGTCCCCCCTAGCCCTCAAAGCCAACTTGACAACGCATATTGAATTTAACGTACTCGAACTGAGGCAGTTCCTTTTTTTTCTTTTTGTGGCTGGGATGAGAGAGAACGCTCTTGCAGCCGCAGCATTCGAATGAGGCAATGTCCTCACCATACCCAGCAACAAACGCAAAGTTTCGTATCGGAGGATACCGTCAGAATTGGTAACAGTACAAATTGCCATCCACATCTCGTCGAATGACAATTTACACCATTCTTCCTTCTGACGAATATTCTCTTCGTACAAGGAATGCCATTCGTTGCGAATTTTAATTTTTTCGGAAACGCGAAGTTGATCACAAATGAAGAATACGCGAGCAACGGTCGACTCGCGATCTGCATCTAATAACGCGGGGTCCTTTTCCAATACCGTTAAATATTTCAAAAATTCGTTGTCGAAGGGGAGTCTATCGCGAATTTGACTCGAAGCCGTGACGTAAAACCGAAGGCAGTTTTGGCGGAACATGTCGACTTCGGCTTGTGGAGTCCCTCTGCTCTGTACATCCGTCAAATATTCTTCGCAGTCATCCCCAATATCAATATCAATCAATGCGCGCTGATTCGCGCAATTTTCGAAGTTGATACTGGAGGCATGAACGTCAAATATTGCCGGCTGTAACAAAGCGGGTTTGAGAAATCTCTGGAGGATCTCTACAAGCATCGTCTTTGAAAAAGGTTGCAGACGATGCATTAGAGTTTCTTCGCTTTGAAAGAAAGCGTTGATTTTATTGAATGATTCTAGTGCGAATCGCAAAAAAAGAATATAAGCTTTCGTTACTGGGTTTGTTGCAACCTCGAGAAGTTCTTCTGCTTGTTTAACCTTCTCCAATGACTGATCAGCCAAAAATGCTATCAGCGTCGGCCAATTCTCGATAATTTTAACGACGGCGAAATAGCGCGAGAGCCATTTCGTTTCTGCGTATCGCGTGATTTTTGCCGGACGATCCTGGAAGCTATCTTGAAAATCGCGAAAAACGGCTGTTCGTTTCGGACTGTTGTTCAAAAAGGTCGCGATACCTCTGATAAAGCGATCAATCTCTTTTGGGATAGCGGAGAATGCGGCGCTAACAATCAACGCGAGAGAATGGCAAATACACGGCTGCGTTATTAGATCGGGGTTATTTTCCGACAGAAATGTACGGAACGACGAATGTTTGCCGACCATTACGGATGCGTTATCGCACGCGAGACCGAGAATGCTGCGCATGGGAATTTGTTTCCGGAAAAGCTCATTTTTGAACGCTTTGAACAGTTCAATGGCCGAGCAGTTCGCCGCGTTCAAATGAAGCATCGTCAACAATTCAGTCCTTACCCTCAGCGTACTCGGCTCTACGTAACGGACCATTAACGACATCCATTTATCGTTCGTGCAGTCCGATGTTTCATCCACGTGAATCGAAAATTTGTTTTCGCGTAGCACTCGCGTTATCCGGTCGGCTTCTACTACGCTAACCACCCTGTCGACTAGCTTCGTTGCTTTTGTTTTGCCGGCGGTCATAGCCTGCAACACAGCAGGCTCTTGACCGATGAGTTTAAATAGGCTGAGCATATCCGGTGCAACCGTTATCGCAATATTATGCTCAGCCAAAAACGTCGCGAAACGAATTTCAGCAACTTGTACTCGTTCATTAAAGTCAAATTCAGCACCAGAGGCAGCTGAAAACCCCTCTTGAGCACAAGTTGCTTCCGAAACATACGCAGAAGGCGTAGTGTTCCCCGAATGGACCGATCCTACACTAAACACACTCATGTTTTTCACGTGCACTTCTGATATCGAATGCCTTTCTATCTCACAGTGGCCACATGACAACGTTGTTCCGCACGCGAGGCAATAAAACTTATCAGGCTGCGAGGCAACAGCCTGAACCCATTGTTTCCACTCTGGATGCTGAACATACCATTGGTGTTGGAAATGTTTCTTTTTAGCCGGTTTCGGCTTTTTTACCGCGGGCTCATCCATGAGCAAAAAAATCAAAAGTAGAAAAAGCACAACCCAAACGTCAAAGAAATTGAGAAAAAAATAATTAAAAACCACCAATGTTACGAGGCACAGAGTAGAAACGCTACCGATTTTTAAGCCAGGACTTCTATAACTGAGACTCGCACTTTCCCTATACCTCTATAAGCAAGAATTGAGCATATCGATCTGTTTTGTTTTCCACGAAATTACGAAAGCGTCATACATTGTAACACAGTAAATATGCTCGATTCTCGCTTATAGAGGCATAGGGCAAGTGGTATTTGTGGCAAAGTATTTATTTAAATCATTTTTGTGCAATCGATGAAAAACTTGGACTTGGAGGTTTCTTTAACCTTTTGCGGCATAGTGGCTATTATAATAACCACCTGTTTCGTCCAAGATTTTTATTTATAAAAATTGTATTTATAGGTGTGTATAAATGGTTATTTATATACAATTTTGAGCTTAAAATATATCTATAAAATATAATATAAAATATCGAAGAAAATGTATGCTTCGAAGGGTGTAGGTTTTTTTTTCGTAGTGAATTATACCTCCTCGGGACACCACTAAAAAAAAAAGTGTACCATTGTACTTTACCTCATGGATGACATGGAAAGAAGTACAAAACATGTCATTGTTTTATGTTTTTATATTTAGAGGTAATTTTCATTGTAGTGGGGTGAATTGTTTATTTGAGAACACTCACCGATGACAGAACAACAATTTGTTAATCGTAAAACATCATGAGCAGTTTTCCTATTTTCAGAATAATGTTCTTTCAATGAGCGTGTTTCAGAAATAAACAATTCGTCCCATACGAAAACAAATTAATAAAAAAAAAAAAAATAAAAAAAATAAAAGTACTGAGCGCGGTGAACAGTCCCGCGCCCCTGCGGGCCGAACTCAGGAACGCTACCAACGGGACCATCTTATCGCTTGTGTTAAAAATGCACTTTCTGGAACTTACGATTCGCGGCCGGATTGATGATTGGGTTATTTTTGGGGATAATGCTTTATCGCTTGATGAAAATATGAGAATTAATAATACGAATATAAATAAATTACGGCTTACTTTTATGAATTATAATTGATTTGGGATAAGGACGGGTGTGAGTAAAGCGTAAAGAATTTTTTATAAGATAAATAAGTTGTAATTTAGATTTAATATTATATTAAAATTAACGTATAAACTAAAAAAATAAGCGATCACAGTGCATGATACATTTTTTTGTATACGTTAATAACGCAGAAAACCAAGACCTAAATATGCATTAAAATCATCAAAAAGCCACGCGCGAGTCGTGCTCAAATTGCTTTTTCCCTCGAAGCCTTCGTTTCGGGCGTTTCGGCTTGGGCGCACATGAACGTGCTCAGCGCCCATGTATTGGTGTAGCTGCCGAAGGCGCGGTCGGGGAACTTCGACCGCGCTCGTTTCTTTCCGAAGATGTCCGAGCGTTGCTCGCTCACGGACACGCGCTAGTATGATTGTGTGATGGGCGCGTAAGTTTTACGCGTGATCTGGCTGCACTGGGCTGTGTCACTGTGGTCCTTACGCCGGGAAGGAGGTGTATCGGTGGCGTGTGTCTCGGTGAGTCGCAGAAGACTTGGCGGCCGGCCGTCTCGGAGAGGGCGGTTCCCAGTCACTCCCAGAAGAGAGGTTTGCGTCGACGTGCCGGGTTAGGCTGCTGAAGCCTGCTGACGTTGAGGCTTGTGTTCCTCGGTGAACTCTGGTAGTTCAGTCTGCGTGGCTACGGAGTTGTAGCGTGGTGGTGTCGCTCCAATTGGTGATAGTAGCGGAGGAACTGCCTTGCTCCAGCGTGGAGAGGTCCAGCGACGGATCCGTACGTCCCACGTGCAAAGACACGAGCGAGGTGGTCGCGACACATGTCTTGGCAATTGTTGGCAAAAACCCGAGCTGATTAGCTTGTTGAGAGATATTTCCCAACAAGTGCTGGCTGCTGTCTCGACGCACCGCTGCCGCTTATGTATCCGCTGAGGCTACTAGTCGCGCGCGAGAGACGTTGCGCGCGTGGCCCTCTCGCGGTGGACCGCGCGAACTAGGGTCCCCGTGGCGCGGCTGCGTAGTGCTAGGCGCTCTCTCATGCTGCGTCTCTCTCTATCTTCTTGTGCTTTGCGGTGTCTCGCACAGCAGCCTTAATGGGTCAATTTTTGAAATCGATGAAATTAATAAACCCAGAAATCACCGACCTCGCATCAGTTTATGGTCCAAAGTTTTATGATACTGTCATTTTGGCAATTCGGAACGTAGGAGGATATGATGAAAAAACAAAAAAGTATGCCGCTCCGTCAACTGCGTAACGCACTTGGATCAATTCTAAAAAAAGTAGCGCATTGTTTCATTTGCGACTGTATCAAGCGCGAAGATATTCTCCAGAAAGATCGCGTTGAAGACTTTCTAAAACTCTTAGAAGTAGATCTGGGTACGGATATTAATAAAGCCATTATCGAGTCGCAAACGCAACAGCGGAGAAGAAAACAAAAATCGAACTACTACCAGTATCGAATATTCAAAAATTGCACGACTATGTGAAACAACAACGCGAAAAAGCATCGAAGGAATTGACGAATAAATTTAATTACGATGCGTGGCTCAAGCTCGCAGAGAGTACACTAACAGTGACACAACTATTCAATCGTCGTCAGGCCGGAGAAATCGAAAGAATTTTGATAATCATGAATGCGTCATGGACGAAGAATTGAAAAATATGTCAATCGAAAGTCAGACAATTGCTAAAAATTATGTACGATTTACAATCCGGGGAAAATTAAATCGTACTGTGCCCGTCCTCTTGTCAACTGATTTGACTTAATCTATTCAAACAATTTTGAAACACCGAAAGAAGCTGGTATTCTACCTGAAAACCTTTATATATTTGGACTTCCCGGTTCCAATAAGATAACGATATCAGTATCCGAGAGCGTGTGTACTCATGCGAAAATTCACTGGCGAATCGAAAGTGACTTTTCCCTCCGAATTAACGGGGACCACTCTTAGCAAACATGTTGCAACAGTATGCATAAATTTGAACTTATCTGAAAATGAAATCGCTGACGTCGCCGAATTTATGGGGCATGCCGAATAAATTCATCGGACTCATTTCCGGCAACCAATTGTCAGCCGCGAAATAATGAAAATGTTGAAAAGTCTCGAAATGTCACAACAGAATCCGAGCGCGAACATAAATGGGGAAAGCGAAAGCGACGATGAAGAGGGTATCTTGGGCTCAGATTCAGGTCTGTAGTGAAATAATAGCGCTGAGAAATTCAGATAATCGAAGAGTATTTTTTGCTTACATTAATTGTTTTATAATGTCATTTGTTATATTAATATATAATTGATTATTTTAGGCGCCGAACTACTAAATGGAGAACCAGATAATTTGCGAACAGGGAATTCCGCGATAGTTTCGAAGCCATCGACATCCAAAGGAAGGCCCCCGAAGACGATAAATGAGGGCAATAATTCAAGAGAAGGCGATACAATGCTAGGATGCTCGGCCAGAATGTTAAAAAAAAACGCTCCAGTGTGTACTCTATTACAGTAGCGACTTTATTTTTAAATATATATATATAATATATATATATATAAATATAATTGCCTAAATATTGAAATTAATGTTGCGTTACAGCTTCACCTTATGGGCATGTGGGGCCAAAGAAACGTTGCATTATAAAATGAAAAATAAGATGAAAAAAAAAACCGCTTTTGATTTATACGCACAAAATATTTCCAATGGAACATATCCTCTCTGAGACGCATTCAGGATGAATGCAGTCGCCATCCTATTCTACAAGCGCGGAACCCATGCGTAATCAAGACCTGGATTTCTAATCAAATTAAAAAAAGAAATCAACAACGACTTTAAAGCGAAAAAACCCAAAGTGTGGAGATTTCCGATATTGTTATAAGAGATATATTTTGAATAAAATCCTTTATTACCTTTATTGATAGAAATAACACGAGGCGGCGTTTCTTCGCGTGCAATAAGCAACCACATGCGCAAATTTCTCTGACAGCGTCGCGTAAATAGTTCGAAAAAAGATCTATTTACCGAACTGTTAACGAATATAAAGTGCACGGTTCCAGGTAAGTGAAGGAGCGGAGCACATAACAGCCTTCCGAAACGGTGAGGGAATAACAATCCCATATATTCGAAGAGTAACAAAAACTATTCAAATATATCTAAAAGCCCCTAAGAAATTATTAACTATAAAAAAGGGGGAAACAATTGTAACTATTAAATAAACAAAATTTAATCACAATATGTAAACAAATCTAACACAATTGGGAACTATAATAAATAAAACGAAAAAAACTTAATAACTAAAAATGGAAAAGATAACGTTCTGGCAGAACTGTTGTAAGAAGTGCCCTGAGAACAACCAGCCTGAGGGGGAAAACACCTGGAGTTGTATATGGTCGTTATGGAGACATGTTCTGATGATATACGTTACTAAGGAAAAACTGTCAGAACATTTAAAGTAGTATAAATATCCTGAGTCGTTTAGGTGTTTGTCGAGGCACGTCCTGACATTACACGTCCAAGGAAGAAGAATCATCAAAATATTGTCTACTACAGTTGTCAGGACTGTCCTGAGAATAACCTGGTTACGACAAAAACACCCTAAGGAGGGTATGGTTGTTATAGAGACATCTCCTGACAATATACGTTAGTAAGGCAAAATTGTCACGTCAGTCCCGATATGCACCAACTGTCCTGACAACAGCCAGTAGAGCACAGAAAAAGACCTGACATCAACCGGTTGACACATATATATATATTGAAACGGCAGAACGTTTTATTATTTTATGTTCTTTGGAACCCGACGATCAAGACACATTTCTAGAGTTTGGTATCGTAGACTGGTAATAAATTTCGTAGACTGGTTTTTAAAAAACATATTTTGTTTATTGATTAAATGAAATGGTGAACTCCACGGTGTGATTATTTATTGATAGTTGACGATAGTGTCGTAGCACTCTTAGTCGTTTAGTGTATGTGTGTACTCTAATTATAGTAATCGGATTTCGGCCTCTTGTGGCGCTGCTTCCCTCTCCAAGGCTCAGGATCCACTGAGCTGCGTGGTCGCGAAATCCTCTATTGTTCTCGAATTGTCGCGTCGCGATGTTGATACTGTCGCTGCGTGCCCCTCCTCTCCCCGTCCAGTGACAACTGGACCGTCTCGTCGGTATTTACGGGTACGGCTGTTCTTGTGTGCAAACTCACGTCGTCGTTGCTGTCGCACGACGTGAGTTCCTTTAATATTCTTGGAGAATATTCTCCCGTCGTCCCTCCAGCTGTTGGCTACTTTTCAGAGCACTTGTTCATCCCAAGCAAGACTCTTCTTCAGAGTACGAGGTTGGTGAGTGACCAGCCCGGACTGATGGTTTGCCTTGATTTTGGGCCCTTTTATACCCATTTTGCTGCCGATTTTAGGTTGGTGGGGGGTCCATGTCGACGGGTCAGCTGTTCGGCTGTGGTGCCGTGTGGAAACGTCGTGCTCGTTATGCTGTTTTCTTTTATTTGCCTGGCGGCGGGAAATTGTGAGATGGTGTTGGTTGTCGTATGAGACTGTTACCGTCTCAATATCGATATATATATATATTATCACGCCGATGGTGGGGAATAACTGGGGGAAAGTGGGGGACTATAAAAAAAATGAAATTAATATGGGCGACACGAATTCATAAAAATAACAATTATTTTATTTTGCTATTATTAGGTAACAGAACTATTTATAACAAAACTTATTTTCGGCGGACGATCTCGGGGGCGATCTTAATAATAAAAAAAAAGTCTATACAAAAAGAATTATTGGTATGAGCGCCAGTTATTTTAATAATGAAAAATAACAAAAAACTGAATTGCTCTAACAACAAAGTCCCAGAAATAATTATAATGAAGGGCAGAATTTAGGGGTAACTCAGGGTGAGATTCTCCGACTCGATGGCCTCTTAATGATTACCACTGGCCGAATTTTGAATACGTGAAATAATATTTCGCCAAGTTCGGACACTTGGACGAGATAACTCTGGACACTGTACAAAAAAACGTAAACCCGGGTGTCGCGAACAATGGGTAACGAGGACGGTCGAAGGCCGTCGGGGAATCTTGTACTTTAACGCCTTAAATTTTCTTAACTCTACACAGCCGTTCCACTCGATAAATAAAATTATTACTATGTCTCCGTGAAAATTCACGGAGATGATAAATTTTCTTAGGGAAACTAAACCGGGAATAAGAACGGGGGAGGGAAACTCGAATACAAATTATCGCAAAGGTAAAAAAATTTGAAAGAAAAGAATGGTGCCAAAATTTCCAACAATGCAAACACTTACGTTATTTTTTTTACGAAATTTTTCTCCCGTGCCTCTGATTGGACGAGACACGGGAGATCCTTGATTGATTATTGGCCGCAAGGGTCACGGGTCGATAGGTGAAGGGACACTCGGGTCGATATTTCTGGGGACAACGCTGGGGGAGATTCTATCGGGAACTAGGCGTAACGGGAAATTGATCGATATCGTAGGGTAAGGTGTCGGGTAAGTAGGACGGGTGGGAAGGCTATCGATGTTCGCCGGGCTCTGCTGCCATCCCCTTGGTCGTTACGTCACCTTTGCCGATTGATGGCTCGGGGACAGCTGAATCGATGTGGCGGTGACATGTGCCGGTGTTTTTATTCGGAGAGTGCGGGCTAAAATATTTTGCGAGTGGTAAGATCTTTAGATGTATCGTTGTTCTGCGAGCGGTGGGTGATTTCCATTTCGGGTTTTCCTCGTGACTATTTGACAGGTGAGTGTTCTGCGTTGTTTTTTCCTTGGATGATTCTTGATGTTTCTTTTATTTGTTGGTTATGGTGTGGCGATGTGGTTATCCTGGGGACGCTGTGGCTCTCCTTGGCGGTGATTATCTTCGGGGCGTCGTGTAAGTGTTTGCACTATTTACAAAAATAATAAGGGAAGGGAATAATAATACTTACTTACAATTTTATGTTTTAGATTGGTGGAACGGTTGCCTTTGGGACGAGCTAGTGCAGCGAGGGAGGGACAAAATTGTGCAACGTCACAATATATATATATATATATACAGGGTGGGGCATCGAAAGTGACCAGGGCGTTTCATATGAAAACGAAGCGAGATATCGAAAATTGTTTCAGACAAACATTGTAGGATACCGAGGGGGACAAAAGATGACGCAAATGAATTCTCCCCTGAATGCAAGTATTAAAGTTATTTGGTGGTCAACTTTGCTTTTTCAAATAGGACGATAACCTTTTTTTGTCGGATATCGAAAGGGTGTTCAATTTCGGGTTTAAAAGTACTAGTACACTAATGTCCTAAAATTGTTAGGTTATGAGATATTTTGTATAATAGTTATAACGTATGAGTTCTCTACATTACTTAGAGTGTACTTACAATTTTAATCCAGAAAGTGTTCGAAATGATGGCCATTGACATCGATACATTTTAGAAAGCACTTCACGAAAAACGCTGAATTTTAAGAAACATTTCGTCACGTACACTCGCACATGCAGCAATTATTCTTTCCCTCATATTTTCAGGTGTGGTCGGCACCTCCTGATATACTTTGTCTAACGTATCCCCATAAAAAAAAATCTAACGGAGTAAAATCCGGAGATCGGGCGGGCCAGTTGACTGATCCTCTACGTCCTATCCAGCGACCGGGATAATCTCGATCCAATATTTCTCGAGATATTAGCGCGTAATGGGCTGGACAACCATCGGGTTGATACCACATACTCAATCGGTCTACAATGGGCACATCTTCAAGCAATGCTGGTAGTTCTTCATCCAAAAAGTTTCTGTACTTCACTCCATTGAGTGAACCTTTGATGAAGTACGGCCCAATTATATGGTTTTGGTAAATACCACACCAAACATTTACATTCCATGGTCGCTGGTGTTCTACTTCCCTTAACCACCTTGGATTTTCATTGGCCCAGTAGTGCATATTATGTCGATTAACTTGACCATGATTCGTAAAAGTTGATTCATCAGAGAATAATATTTTCGAACAATTGTTATTGCAGCAGTGCCCATTGACAAAACTCTACACGGTTTTGAAAATCATCGCCGTGCAGCTGTTGATGCAAAGGTATATGGTATGGATGAAATGTATTACGTTTCAGTATTCGGAGGATACTTCTTCGAGAGATACCAGAATTACGTTCGATTCCACGAGAACTTATTGGATTTTTCTTTGTTGTTGCAGTGCTTCCTGTTTCTCCTCAAAATGACCTCACAACTCGATCCAACGTTCTACGCCCAGGATGCTGTCCCTCTGGATACCGTTCTGCGTATAAATGACATGCCGTAATTGAGTTTTTATGTGTGTCACCATAGATGTAAATCGTATCAACTTTCTCAGCAACCGTATATCGATTCATTTTCAAAAGTAATACTATTTTCAATGTCCAAATTCAATAAGGATCGTATGATTTAGGATTTTCTCTATGACGTATTAACAGTTCATTACTTTGAAAATACTAAGGAACTGCTTTTGTGGCATTTTGTTTTCACGTTGCTAATCATAAGCAACGGGAAAATAAAACAAAACCAAAACAAAGACCGATTGAGTACGTCGTATCAACAGGATGGTTGTCCAGCCCATTACGCGCTAATAGCTCGAGAAATATTAGATCGAGATTATCCCGGTCGCTGGATAGAACGTAGATTACGACGTGGATTAAGTTTTCCTGTAATCTCAAAACGAACGTAATTTTCAGCCGCTTGTGTTTGTTCCGGTGTGAAATTTTTGTATGCGTCGCCGATGTTGCTTGCGTTAATAATTTCAGAATTTAACAAATCATTTATTAAAATCCGTTCGATTTCTCCCGGACGTCGTCGATTGAAAAGTTGAAGTGCCACCAAAGTCGACAATGCCAAATCCATCCACAAAGTTTGCGAGAATTTTGTCATCAACGCATCGTAATTCTTTTGGATTTCCTTTCGAAGAAAAACCTGCAATTTCTGGATATCATTGGTCGATGGCAATACTATTTTGTTTGTTGTCGTTTTCGCTGGGTGCAAGTTTCAAGTGCTATACGAGCAATGCTCGACGTATAATCTTCTGTGAGAAGTTTTAAAAAATCCTCCGCGTAAGTTTGTTTTTGTTTGTCTTGCCGTTTGATCCACTCAGATATACAAAAAGCTTTCCCATCCGCTTAATCAATGTTCCGATCGATGTTGCGAGAGACGGTACTGCAAATCCAGTTTCGCTTTCGTTGAGACCGGCGAGGGACTGAATACTCCGTATGGTAGCGTCGTAGTTGATAGGGTAGAAGTGACTAAAAAAAGTCGTGTACGCGATCCGTCTGCTTACGCATTTCGATGAGAAAACGGCCCAGTTGGTGCAACTTTTGGCGAATCATATCGAAAAACTGTGGATCCTGATATTTTCGACACAGCTTGTTGCCAAATAATATAGCAAGCTCATCATATCGAATAGCTTTACCTACGTCATCCTCGTGCATAGAGGGAAAAACGCGTTGTCGAAAAATATTGCTCGCTTCGTGATGAATACGACCTGTCACTCTTTTTGTGCTTTCTTTACCTTTCAATCGTTCCGCGCAGCGCCGTACATTATGGCGCAGAGATGTTTTTCCGTAATCACCGAAGCACAAAGGACACGTAACCAAACACGGACACGAAAGAAATCAGAGGTACCTCGAATCTCTTTCCCGCCGGACGAGTGTGTCTCCGCGCTCCTTGATCGGCTTCTCTCCCCTCCTTTTCGGCTTCGATTAGCTCTTTCTCGAATGTTCTCGACTCTTCTTCGATCTCTCACTCTCTTCCTATCTCACTCTTTCTCTGTCTCTGTACAATGTACCCCGTTTGGTCTCTGTATTACCCTTTACGAAACGTCAATGACACCGGCATTCCTTCCATGAGTGTTTCTTTAGATTGATAATGCATAAATTATACTTACCGAATCATTGGATAGAAATAGTAAAATTATAATAATTTCGATACGGAAGGTGCAAAAGTTTCCGCTGGTCAATAGAAAAAAAATTATTCAAACTCATTACTGTATTGAGTTTTTAGATATTTCTTTGTAATTTTTATACCAGCTAACCTTTATTTCTGTCAATATTCACTGATATTTTCACCAAGAGGTTATGCTTTTCGTCTTTTTCAGCCTCTGTACTATTTGCATAGCAGAGGTCCTCGTAACCTCCTTTCATTCGCCGTTAAGCGGACCTTATAATGATCGATAAACAAAGTCGGGACCGGCCCCCGTATCATCCGATTTATCTAAAAAAATACGGGGTCCGATCCCGTATGTAACAAATGTCCCCGTATGTAACATTGGGGTTCGGTTATGGTACCGGTAAGTGCCTTTTTATAAAGATATATACTGTGACGAGGCGGTATATCCCTCGCAATCTTAAGGAATAGAAATATTCTTGAGAATATTAGAAAAGGGCCGCAATAGCAGAGTCGCGTCGTCTCGCACCCGTGGTTGGCAAAAGTGTACGCTAGAACTTGCGCTGCCGAGACATCTCGTGAATTTCAGAGACCCAAGGCCACGGGATGTCAACATTGTCGGCCGTACGCGAGAGACGACGTCGGCGGACGAGAGAGAGAGAGGGATGGCTGTGCCGGCGATCGAGTGTCGATCGTCGCGAAGACCGTCTTCCCCTCTTCCCCCAGATAGGTAGTGGAGCTTGTGTTCGTCTCGCGAGGTAGACCGCTCACGCTCGTAGCCCTTCCCCCCGGCGTCTCCGGGGGACCGCGTTACGTCGCTCCGCGTAGTTTTTGACCAGAAAATTATTGTAAGCTAGCGACAAGCTAATTATTGATAATCACGGTGCTTGGCACACCACATTGTCGAGATTTTGTATAAACGTTAAGAATAAATTAATTTTGTGGAATCTTACTCACGTGTTCTACGGGTAACTTTGATCGTTTATTTTACCCAATGTTAATCGATGCTCGTCCCCCGACCCTACGAATCCCCTGAGAACGAACGAATAGAGTAGAATGAACGCGAGACAGTAAAATTCCCTTAGTGCTACGGGGTTGGTGCAAGCACCTGGCGCCCAATGTTAAATTGGATAGAGGAAAGTGTTCGGCTCACTAAAAGTATTCGGGGCGTCGTTATAAAGTTTGACTGGTAGCTCTTTTCGGCGTTGGCGAAATTTCGTCGAAAGGAGCTCGTCACAATACATTGTCACGCCGATGAGGGATAAATAACTGGGGGAAGAGTGGGTGAATACAAAAAATTTAATTACTATGGGAGACACGAATTATAACAACCAAGTAACCATTATTTTATTGATTTATCATTAGTTAACAAAATGAATTATAACAAGAACTACTTATAGTTTCGGCGGACGATCTCGGGGGCAATATCTCAACAAAAAAATTATACAAAAATATTCTTATCGGTATGGGCGCCAGTTAATTTTTACAAAAGAAAATAACAAAAAGAAATTGTCACAATTTTGGGGTGGGTAGGTTTATGATCGGGATACTGAAAAGGGGAGGGGATTTGGGGGTAGCTCAGGGTGGGGGTTCTACGACAGTAGTATAGCGGCCACTATGGCGACACCCACTCCTATCCCCACTCCTTTCCCCCACGCCGCGGCCGCCGAGTGAGCGGCTTGTGGGCGCGGGGGGAAGACTTGCGAGGGGGTGAAGAGGGGGGGATGGAGCGTGTCGTCATAGCGGCCGGCGGTGATCAGCTTGTCGGTGCGGGGGGAAGAGTTGCGAGGGGGGTATGGAGCGTGTCGCCATAGTGCGCTTTTTTTCTTTTTGGTGGTGTTAGGAATTAAAAAAATACGATGCAGGCGCGGAGACTCGAACTGTCGACCCTTGGATTGCCGGTCTGAATACTTACCTCTGCACCAAGGCCCGTTATGATATTACGTTTATGCTGAAGGCTCTTATAGCGATCGGTCAAAATCTTCACTATAAGTAAATGGGAGTGTGGCACGCTCTCTCTCTCTCTCTCTCTTTCTCTCTCTCTCCACAGCGCAGAGCGTCCCCGCTGCCACCGCTGCTTCACTTATAGCCACACCGCGGTGCCCCTCACGATAATATATTGCTCTCTCTCCCACGGATAATATTTTTGGAGAAGAGGGGGGATGGAGCATGTCCATTGTTACAGAGAAAAAATTTACTACTCACCATTTTTTGTTTGCGGCAACGCTCCTTTCCTCGCCATTGTTTGCGGTACAGCCCTTTATTAACACACACACACACACACACACACACACACACACACACACACACACACACACACACACACACACACACACACACACGCACACACGCGCACACACACGCACTAACCCTAACACTAACACTAACACTACACGCACTTAAAATATATATGGCTGTATGGTGTTTACAAAATGGTCGATCACGTCAATGGGTTCCTCATCGTCCACCGAGCGCATGGCTATTAACCTGATCGCTACAATATCATTCAGCTCGCGGCCTGCCACGGTGGCCACCAATATGTGACTAGTTAAAAAGTCCATTATAGCGTCTTTCTCGTAGAAGGCGTTGAGCTGCGTGTTGAGTTGCGAAAGGGGAGGCATCGTGCAACGTACCAACGTTACGTCCCTTTGGAAATATGGCGGAAGATGATAAATATCTGCCAATTCGCTATAAACACTGCGCGCCTCGTCAATGAGCCAAACATCGCAGCAATAATCACTACACACGTCTCGTAGCATCCCTCGAAATATGCTGCAACCGATTCTCACAGCGCAGAGCATACCCGCTGCCGCCACTGCTTCACTTATACCCACACCGCGGCTCCCCTCACGATAATATATTGCCATAAGGTCTGTTAGTGTCTTATAAATTTCGTCCATCTCCCCCGTTCTCACATACACCTCGTCGAACCCGTCGAATTCGATGACGGTGCAATGGAATACCATCGGCAGATCGCCGATCGGATATATAAAAGTAGGGTACATGATTGGAATTGAGTAAAACGCAAGAGGCAGTTGCAAACGAACTAAATTGTAACGAGCGCCGAGATTTTTCAACACCTCGCGACCCCCCTCCCTGCTTCTGGACCATCGCGAGTTTTATCAAGGGTTTTGTTTGCAGAATATATGACGCTGCGTTTTTGCAGAATATATGTTATTCTACATACAGCGAGAATGAGTCACGCGCGCATCGTCGCGGAGGAGCGAAAACCAGGATCGTCACGGATTTATATCTAATAGCAAAACAATGCCTAGTCTGCTGCTTTAGCCGCGAAGAAAGCGCGTATCGTATATCGTTTCTTTTAATTGAAATCATTATGAAGACGCAATAATTTTTATGAAGAGGTGTTGAAAGATTTATACGCGTGCATAAAAGAGACTGTACGAGAGAAACATCTTAATTTGAGTTAATGTTAATATATTTCATTTTTATTTTATTTTAATTTCATTTAATTTTATTTAATTTTTATTTTTAATTTTAATTTAATTTTTTATTTTAATTTTATTTTAATTTTATTTTTTATTTTAATTTTATTTTTTATTTTAATTTTATTTTTTATTTTATTTTTTATTTTAATTTTATTTTTTATTTTAATTTTATTTTTTATTTTAATTTAATTTTTTATTTTAATTTTATTTTTTATTTTAATTTTATTTTTTATTTTAATTTTATTTTTTATTTTAATTTTATTTTTTATTTTAATTTTATTTTTTATTTTAATTTTATGTTTTATTTTAATTTTTTTTTATTTTAATTTGTATTTAATTTTTATTTTTATATTTTATTTTAAATAAGAAGAAACCGTTGTACAGATTTAAATAGAATATACGGCCAGCTGTAGAGCCATAAGGCCAGCGTAAGAGAGAGAGAGAGAGAGAGAGAGCGAGCGAGCGACCAGCACGAGCGGCCTGCAGCATACCCCTCTCCCACTCCTCGACGCTTGGGCCTATACTCTGAAGCAGCGACCATGCGTTCTCTATCTCTTTAAACAGCTGTGTATATGAGAGAGAAAGAGCTATAGCTGTTTCTCTAGAAAGACAGAGTGCACGCTACAGACTGTTTCTTTTTATTCCTTTACATATTAGATATTAAATAAATAATATTTTAATATTTTTAATATTATTTACCTAGAGCATGCTACAGACTGCTGCTTTCTATTTTTCTTTATATATATATTAAACAGATATTGAATAAATTATTAAAATTATTATTTATATTTAATAAATATATGCAATTCTCAAATTTTTTCAAAATTAAGACAGGGTGTTCTATACATATTTATAGGCACATGGTTGTATTAAAATAAGCAGTAGTACAGATTTATTTAAATAATGAATAAACTCGCACGTCTATATATGTATAAAGATGACCAGGCTAGACGGCCCGTCTTTATACGCGTGGCCTAACGCCTCGTGAAACCGATATCCCTGCACGTTTTACACAGGATATTTGTCTCGCTGATTTGGTCAAAAATGCATACAAATCAAATATGAGCATGAGACCATCTTTTATACTCCTCTTTTGACATAGAAGTTACAGTCTCGATTGAGCAGTGTAACAGCGCGTTATATTTTATTGTGTGACGATGACAGACAGCACTGTTCGTAAATGTATTCGCGATTTTTTGCGTTTTGTAAAATTACATAGCGTACAAATACGGCGTCGCTGCGACACTCAGTGGTGTTACAAGTTAAGGCATTTGTCGGGTGATAGACTCATCAACCGTTTGAAATATCTTATATGGTGGGCGCCCTTACGGAGTATAGTGACAGCCTATGACAGGGGCATATTGCAGGGTCACAGTGTGTTAACATGCGTGTATGAAGAGCTACAGAGAAGGGGGCTTCAAGAAGCTCAGAGTGTTCGTAGTATTGCTGATGAAATCAGGGGTAAGTACTCTTTGCCAAGTGTTTAAGGCGTTTTCTACTTTGTCGATCCGAAAATAACCGGGTTTAACCGGATTATTAGAAAAAATACAAACTGTGAAGTAAAACTTTTTGCCGTTTATCGAGCAGCATGTTTGCTATAAAAGCAATAATTAAAATTTCAAAAATGATTGTTCAAAAATAATGGAAACGGTATAATAGGTTATCGGCAGCTTTGGGATGCGTCGAGCGATGAAGAAGCTGCTCTTGTAGACGCTGTTTGCGCTGTAGAAAATTTGGAGCAAAATGCCGCGAAACGTAAGTATTAAGATTTCAGCTATTTAAAATTTGTATTTTGAAATAGAAATTTATTTATCTAAATTTATAAATTTTCGCTTTTCGATTTACTACGTAACTAACAAAACCCTTGATCTTTCAATATTACAAGCTTAACTTTATTCTTATTCTTTTCTTTAGACACACGAGTACAAACATATGGAAAACAGCAAAGTGAGCCGACTGCAGGTCCTTCCGGACTATGCCAGAGACCAAAAAGTATCGGTAAATCTGTAATAATCGATACGGATAGCAGCGACGAAGATGAAGACGAACGTAATATCGTCGTTTTATCATTGCACGAAGATGGCGAAGAAGAAGAAGACGGCGCTTACGTTAATATTTCTGGCGATCGGAATGCCGTCGTTTTGCCAATGCAAGAAGAAGATGGGCAAGAGGAAGAAGAAGAAAATAGGGTTGTTCAACAGTATGAAAATCAGCTATGGGAATACCCAATAGAGGCTGGTATAATGAACAATGATGATGAAGAGCCAATACCCTTAATTGATGATTGGTATCAGCATCTCTTGGATGATACCGACTCAGGTAAATGAGGTCTTTTCTTATATCTAAAAGTAAGGCGGCTATTCTAGGCAGCAAATAAACGAAATGGTAAATTTATCGTAGGTTATTCAACACAGGGGTTATTGTTTGATGAATAGCCGATTTCTATTATATAAAAAGGTACCAATAATAATAATAATAGGCTTGAATAAATGCATATATGTGTTAACAGTGCAAAAATAATCAATCGTATTTATTTTCAGAGACGCAGCTAGGCGCTGGAAAGGGACGTACTCGCGCGAGTACAGAACCGTTTAGGGATGTTCAACCTCCCGGAAATCGCTTCGAGATCATCAGAGATTCTACGCGATATTTCAAATGTTTCAAGCTACAAGGACGTGAAACTACACTACGTATCAGAGCGCCTCACGTAGGGGTCTCTGTGATAGATTGGCTCGGTGGCGCATTCCGCGATCTTCTGACATATATCACCAGCACTTGCGCCGGTGGTGACTATGTAGGAATAACATTTACAGCAGATAGTTTAGCACACGGCCCAGTATGGCTGTCCTTCCGACCAGCCAGAGATTATACATTTGAAGATGTCTGGCAATTGATAAGCGGCGTTGCTCAGAGTGCAACATCTCTGAATATCGGGGACGTGTGCGAAATAAAAACCTGTATAGTGAGAGGTGTCGAGGGGTGTGGTAGGAAAGGTCTAACCCACGAAGCTGTCACGAAAAAATCGATATTGTCAATCCGAAATTTTGATAATTTGTGCTTACCACGCTCATTGGTAGCAGCACGCGCATATGTCGAGCGGGGTGAAATACGATCGGGAGAGTTACATACTAGATGGCAACGTATTAGACAGATTAACGGGTCGTTACAAAGAAATGAGGCTATTGAACTTACGAGAGTAGCTAATGTCATTGTGCCTGTAAATGGTTGTGGCGTATATGAGATAGCCCAATATCAAGATTATTTAATGCGCGACGGTATCGCTATTGTCGTATACGAGTTTCTAACTTTGGGGCGACGTGAAAACCCTTTGTTCGATGGTAGAAAACGAGTTTTGGCTTCTGTACGCACGATAAAATATACATTATATATATTGTATTATGAACGCACGCACCATTTTCAGCCTATTTTGAATCTCCGAGGCGCTGTAGGCGGTAGAGATTTTTGCTCAAGTTGTAATGCACGCAGTCGTCGAGATGATCACAGGTGTACAAAAAAGAAATGTCCCCGGTGTTTTGCGCTACCACCCTGTGATCCTAACGCGAATAATACAATTAAATGCAATGATTGTAATCGTATTTTTTTCGGAGATCAGTGTCTGCAAAAACACAAAGATGTCGCTGTAGTCAGGAATCGCCGAAGAGCGAGTGTGTGCGAAACTGTGAAACGTTGTCGCTGGTGTTTCCAAACAATAAGACCTTTAGAACGGAAGAAGCATATATGCGGTACGAAATATTGCAAGACGTGTAAACACAACGAACCGAATAATCATATGTGTTTCATGAAAAGTCTTCGTATACACAAAACCGCGCGTAAAGTAGTTTTTATTTTTTATGACTTTGAAACACAGCAGTGCACACCTTTAAAGGGTGACGCCTCTACTTTTGCGCATGAACCAAACCTCTGCGTAGCTCAACGACTCTGTACATTTTGCTGTACTGACGATACCATAACAGAGCCGTGCGAATATTGTGGAGTGCACGCCTTTGTTTTCAAGCACAGTCCTGTAGCTCAGCTTGTAGAATTAGCTATGACGGATATCAAGGGATTTTCTCGTACAATTTGTATTGCTCGTAACGCAGGGGGTTTTGACGCTTAGTTTATTTTGCGATATTTAACCGAAGAAAAAAAGACACAGTTACCATCGGTAATTATGAACGGCACGAAAATAATTACGATGCGCCTTGAAAACCTTGTGTTTCTCGATAGCCTACACTACTTTCACATGTCTTTAAGCGCTCTACCAAAAGCCTTTGGACTCGCGAATACTGTCTCAAAAGGCACTTTCCCTCATTTATTTAATAGACCTGAAAACCAAAATTATGAAGGTCCTCGTGCACTATACTGCGATACAGACTCTGTGATATATGTATCGAAGAAGAATGACGCCTATGAATATGAACCTCCGACTGGCCAGCTTTTAGGAGATCTTACCGAAAAGTTATGCTCTTATGGTGAGGGTAGTTATATGAAAAGTTTTGTTACAGGGGGTCCGAAATTTTATTCGTTTATTGTGCAGTGCCCCGATGGTTCCGAAAGCGAGGTGTGCAAAGTAAAGGGTATAACACTCAATTTTACCAACAGCTCGTTAATTAATCATAAATCTCTGCGCTCATTTGTAATCGGTGAAAGAGAGGCACCTATTGTATTACGCTACGACGCCATTAGACCGACAGCATTCCATCAGGTCGTTACGCGCCCTGAAAAAAAAACCTGTATGCCATCGAGCGTCAAACGAAGGCGTCACGGCGAATATGGCTCGCTCCCTTATGGTTACAGAGTCTACTTTATGAAAATTACCTTTTTTATAAATGTTATAAATACTGTTAACACTGTACACCTTTATACTGCTACTGTAAAATAAAACTTTATACATGTACCGAATATTTGAATACTTTATATACACTGTGGTATAGAAAATACACTCATTCGTACAGATGGATACGCGGTGGAAGCATCCCTGGACCTCGATGATCTGCGGTCCCACGGGCTGCGGTAAAACTTATTTTGTAAAAAAGTTTTTGAAATTTATTTCGCGAATGAACAGCGAGCCATTCGAAAGAATTATTTTCTATTATTCCGAGTGGCAGTCCGCATACACGGAGTACGGTACATCGATAGAGTTTCATAAAGGCCTACCCCAGAGTACCGGTTATGCGAGCGATCCTCGTGCAAAACTCATAATAATCGACGATTTGATGCGCGAGGCGTCGAACAGCAATGTTGTAGATCTTTTCACTACAGGTAGTCAGCATAAAAATCTGAGTGTTATTTTTATTACTCAAAATTTATTCCATCAAGGACACGGTCAGCGCGATATTTCATTGAATGCCAATTATATCGTAATTTTCGAAAATTCCCGCGATCGTGCTCAAATTCAACATCTCGCGCGCCAGGTATACCCGGAAAATCCGCGTTTTTTACAAGAGGCCTATCACGATACAACATCCAAACCGCATGGTTATTTGTTACTCGATTTGAAACAATCACCACCTGATAACTAGATTTCGCTCTTGTATTTTCCCCGATGACGCTCATCATTTTGTGTACATACCACGGAAAAAGTTAAAAAGCAACTCCGATACCTGCGAATTACCAGTTCAACGCGTGTAATCACGCCTAAAGCATCGTCCTGTTACGAAAAATGTATAGCTATATTGAGTGCACTTCAGCAATCCAACACAGCGCATACTACATCTGACACGCACAAAAAAGAAACAAGTGATTGCCGCTCCGTTTGTCAGTGTGTGATGTACATTCTTAGGGGTAGCACAGTCCCGAAGACATGTAGCGCAAAGGGGTTTAAAAGGCGTGATACAACAGGATGATCTGCAGTTCATCAGACGTAATGGCGCGGGGTGGTTCACCACTCTGCAAAAAACACGTTGCGGTATTGCGTGCTCTTCAACATATGAATAAGGAGCAGCGCGAGGCTGTTTTACGTAAAACAGATCCGAGCATTATCCGCTGTATTTGTGAGTGTGCACTGAACGTTCTCTGCGGTAATGTGCCGCTGAAGATCGACCAGAGAAAAAAATTACGTCGATACGCACCGGTTCTCCGTCGTTTAGCCTCAAAAAAAGGCTGCTGGAAGAGTAAAAAACGATTCGTCGTTCAGAGCGGTGGGTTTCTACCTCTCTTATTGGCCCCAATACTAGGTACTGTTCTATCGAATTTGATTGGTGGCCGTGGATAATGGAGCACGCAAGAAAAATGGTACTCGTGCCTGAGGAACATCTAACGCGAGTGAACACACAAAGTCATGCGCAGCCTGTGTTTAACGTGGATGTGTCTCAAAAACAGCCAGTGCGAGGTATTGACGCTACACTGGCTCGATTAGACACGGAGATGAATGAAATTTTGCATTCCAATGCATACACGAATGAGAGGGAAAAGTGGGCTGCGTACTTGACTGTACTACAACGTTATCTCCACTTCATCGATGATGAGAGAGCTCAGCAGTACCGCGATCTTATGAAAAATAAACACTATGTAGAGTCTGATTATGCTAGAAAAAAAGAAGAAGAAGACGAAACCGGTGACGGTATGAATGACGCCGTCATAAGCGAGAGCGTACCAGCTAAATTTCGCGTAAAAGCGAAACTGCTGCTTCGCCGTTTGCGTGATGCTCCACGATCTAATTATTCTTGGGATTCTGACGGTGTCGTGTCGGTCAGCGGAAATCCAATAAAGGATTCAAATATTGTTGATCTCGTGAACAACGCTATGAGGACTAGGAAAATACCTAATCCAGCTGGGCGCAGTGCCTTTGCCAGAGTTCTGCGAACGATCAAGACACCTCGGGAATTCATCGGTAACGAGGAGTTGTGGGCGGAGTCTAGAGCTAACACACCACAGCGTCAATCGCAGTCTGGTGATAGTACAAGCAGCGAGGAATCGCCCGATACGGACCAGTTGGCGTTTTTCAGTGGTCCTGAGAACAGATCACCAATACGGCAAACACAGGGAGATAAGCAGAGAGGCGGAAGCTATCATAATAAAAAAAGACGTGTAACTTGGGCTAACTTGAAATTATAATCATGAAAATCTTAGAAAACGTGTACTTTAACCCCGCCCATGAAGCATCGTTTTCAGGTGCTACCAAATTGTTACGCCTGGCGCATCAGAACAAAAATGTGTGAAGGCTGTACAGTGGCTTGAATCACAGGATACTTATACAAAACACAGACCCGTGCGACGTCATTATCCGCGTCGTTTTTATAATATCCGAAACATTGATGACTTCTGGGAGGCTGATCTCGTGGATCTTCGCTCGATTAAAGATTATAATGATGGTTATGTTTATCTCTTAGTCGTTATAGACGTTCTTAGTAAATTTGCAAGGGTTCAGCCTTTACGCGACAGGTTTGCTGCATCTGTAGCTAACGCGTTTCATCTCATTTTATCTAAACAAAATAGTAATGGTCGATCGCCCGTTTACCTACAGACGGACAGGGATAAAGAATTCACCGGTGCTGTATTTCAGGCTCTCTTAAAGAAAAAGAACATACAGTTCCGTGTTGCGCGAAACCCTGATATAAAAGCGGCTATTGTCGAGAGATTCAATAGAACGCCGAAAGAAAGAATGTGGCGGTATTTTACGTATTCTCGAAAAAAACGTTACCTAGACGTTCTGCAGAACATCGTTTCGGCATACAATCACTCCGCGCATGGTGGCATAAACATGGCTCCCGTCTTAGTGACACACGCTACAGCGGCTAGGGCTCGTAATAACCTGATACGTTATTACGAGCGGTACAAAAGAACCGAAAATTGCTCGCCCAAATACAGCGTGGGCGACATCGTGCGCATCAATAGTGCGAAAGCAGCCTCCGTAAAAGGTTGCGAGGGTGGCTGGAGAAGCGAGTTATTTAAGATTGTACGTGTATCGCACAGTATTTGTCCGGTGACATACATCCTGCGTGATCTCCACGACGAGGATATTGACGGTATATTTTATGAGCCTGAGTTATCGAGAGTGCGTAGCACCAAGGGAATTATTATCTGTTCGTTCTATTTCTTTTCTCTTATCCAATACTCAAGGAAGGGTAGGGTCGAAGGACGAGCATCGATTACATTAATTTGATCCAATATCCGAAATTAACGCTTGAGTAGACGTTTCTAAAATATTCACAATGTCTTATTTATTATTCAGGTCCACAGGTTGGACCTTACCCATCAATTACACTCGTACGATATAATAATTATCTGCGTGTCAATCACGCTCAAGCGACAATATTTTTCACATTAACCTCTCAGAGTGAGATCGCTCTATTCCCCGGAGACGCCGGTAGGGACGGCTAACTACGTGATACGCGACGCGCTACGAGATAGGCACAATCTACTCCCGCGCGTCCGACGGTACTCGTGCTCGTACCGACAAATAAAGTATTGCACCTGCGCGCGCCTACCTTTTTATTCGCCAATCCTATGTTCCCGTCGCTCAGCGTTCTTCGGTTTTTGCCTCTGGCGTCTCTCTCACGCTCACTTCGCTACTCCACGCTCTCACTCGCTCACTCTCTCACACTCTCTATAATTAACGTTCTCTAACTCTTCGCGTTCCGCTCTTCTACTATATCGATTCGTGGTCGAGATCACACTCCCTTCTCAGCTCGTTACTCTCGCTCGCCGGCTTCATCGTGGTTCTATCGATTTGATAATCTTTTTATTCCGGAATTTCTTTTCCTTTATATGTTAAGCACCGGCCCAAAGTAATCCACGCCCACGTGCAAGAACGCCGCCGTCCCGTTCACACGTGCCTGAGGTAAATCAGCCATTTGGTTTTCCAACAAGACCGGTCGGTGTCTGAGACATCGAACACATTTCCGGATGATTTTCCGTATCTGGTTCTTTCCATCGAGCAGCCACAGTCCTCTCTGTCTTATGGTGCACAGCGTGCTCTGAACTCCGGCATGATATGCTCGCTCGTGCGTTTCCTTGGTAATCAAGTCGGTGACGGGATGATGTGTCGGCAAAAAGATCGGATGTTTTTGCTCATAGGGAATCTGCGCCCTTTTCAGACGTCCTCCAATGCGAAGAAGCCCATACTCGTCGACGAACGTATTCAGCGAAGCAAGTTTGTAATCCTTGACGGTTTCATTGTTCATGATCCTGTCGATATCCTTCGAAAATTGATTTCTTTGGATTAGTTGCAAAATTGCATTCTCCGCAGCAATCTTTTCTGCCGTGTCGATCTCTTGTCCTGTATATTTTTTGGGTCTTCGCATACGTAAACAATACGCAACTACCCTCGTTAATTTTGAATAAGACGAAAATCAGGTAAATAAGTCGCAGCTCTCTGGTTGCAAATTGAAGCACAAATTCTTTTTAAACCCGATGAGATCGGTAACTATGATCTTGGTGTTTGCTGGCCATTCCTTTTCAGATTGGTTTAGCCAAATCGGCCATGCAAACCACGATTTGTTCTGCAATAAATCCTAGGGATACTGGTCGCGCGATATTGCGTCTGCGGGATTTTCCTCGCCCTTCGCATGACGCCAGCTCACGTCGTCGTTGATGGTCTGAATTTCGGCAATGCGATTCGACTCGAAGACCCTTAAAACTTCCGGAGGTTTTTTGAGCCAATTAAGAACGATGCTCGAGTCTAACCACAAAATCACGCGATGTACCTTGAACTCGAAGACTGATCGCACCTCCTTGTATAACCTAGCTAAATTCAACGTACCGCACAATTCCAGACGAGGGATCGTGTGTATCTCCTTTTCCTTTTCCTTGTCTGAGTTCCCTGTTGCGATATACGCATTGATTTCAACGGAGCGACACGAGATTTGGCGCACGCTAGAGCCGTAAAAACTCGGCCAATCGCACATAGATGCAAGACCCATATCCCTCCTTGCTAGCGTCGCAGAATCCGTGTATCTCGATGGTTTTCGGATTTTTCAATACCAAATGACGCTTCACCGACACGTCGCGCAAGAGCCCAAGTTGGTTCGAAAACGCAATCCAGTCACCGTATGCAGTTCGTACGTCGTAATCTCATTGCCGTGATACCAAAAAATTCGCTGAAACTTCCGATCGCTGGGATGCATGAGCCCCTGCCGGTACATTTTCTCAATATCGGCTGTGACAACGTACGCATGGGTTCGGAACCTTAACACATGTCCGAATAATTTATTTTGTATGACCGGACTGACCATCAATACGTCGTTTAACGAAAAACCCTTGCCGGCCTTCGCCGAGGCGTCGAACACCACGCGTACCTTGGTCGTGTTGCTGGAAGCCTTTATCACCGCGTGATGTGGCGTGATGTGACCGAACAGTAACTCAAAGCCAGTTAGGGAAACTTTATGTCCGATGAAGAGCGTTTAGCATCTCTGCGTTTACTGGGAAAGAATAGTCTATCGCGGTCAGAAAATTCGATATTCGACCGAGTGCTAGAATATAAGAGAGAGGAACCCCTCTACGGCGAACTAGGAGTAAAAAGACGCAGAATTTCCGCGGTAAATTCCCCCAGTACTTTAGGCGACACGGACGACGATTTCTCCGACGCCGTCGAAACAGAACGCGGACTGGAGATTAAGTTTTCCGATTTCCCTTTGCTCACTCGTCATAACGAAAGAGTTAGAATGCAGGCCGATAACATGACCCTGAAAGAGGCCAGGCGCCTAATTCAGCCTTTCGACGGAGAACAACCTGAGACGGTATACGATATCATCGAAGCATTCGAATATGCTTACGAAAGCGTAGCCGTAAACGATCGCGCAAATTTATTAAAGGCTATTTTAGCCACTAAAATTATTGGCCGAGCGAAACGCGATCTCCGATATAAACAAATCGACACATTCGCGAAATTAAAAGAGGAATTACTCTCGTTATACGGTACTCGCCGGACAGTCGCCGCATTACAGGTCGAATTTAATACCTGCAAACAAAAATACAACGAAACCGTGTTAGCATACGGACAAAGATTAGAAGCCGTCATGATGGAGTTAGTTGACGCAAGCACCGCGGGCGAAACTACAGCCGCGGGAAAGAAAACGATAGAAGGCTACGTGAGACCTTGCATAAGTTTGAGCGAGGACTGAAAAAGGAATTTCAAGTCATCGTGAAGGCCCGTAACTTCACGGATCTCGGCACCGCCATGAAAGGGGCAATGGAAGAAGAAAAATCTGTTCAAGGAGGCGAATCTATCGCCAAGCAGACGCACTTCCCAAATCACACGTCGCAAATCACATGCCATAAATGCCATAAGCACGGGCATTTGGCACGCGACTGCAGAAGCTCGCAAGTCCGCATGAGTTTGCCTGCTCCAGGACCGAGCAGAGGAATTCTGAAGATGGACGTCACGTGTCATTACTGCAAGAAGCCAGGACACATCATCGCAGAATGTCGGAAAAAGAGATGGGACGAAGGAACGCGAAAGGAAACCGGACCTTCACAAAGAGTGCAGCACGATTACGGCCGAAGAAACCCAAATGCTTGGCCGAAAAATCAAAATAACAATCCGTCAAGAAATCGCGAAAATAGGCCTACACTAGGATCACTGGAACTCGGCACGATTACGATTGTCCCCGACGAGAAAATTGAAGAGACAGAGAATCTAAGAATCTGCAACGTCAGCTCGCCTTGGATCGAAGGCGCGATGAGCGACTTCACCGTTACCTCGCCGCATGCATCAGCTGGAACGCTGACCCTAAAGGCCGACACCGGCGCGAAATGCTGCGTGGTGCGCAAGGATGCGCTGAAACCTGAGACGCCGATAACGCCCTCGACCATGCAGCTGAGAGGAATCGAGTGCAAGGCCACGGTGATACTTGACACCCGGGCTATCTCGATAAAGCACGACTTCTATGTCGTGAGCAACTCCGTACCAATGACCACGGATGGTTTATTGGGAATGGATTTCATGCGGGAACACGACGTTGATATATTGGGAGGCAAATATATCAAAATAGACGGAGATACGAAGCGCCTGGCGAACGCGCATGAAAAAATTGAACTCCCGCCGAGGAGCGAGAACATTGTTCGTGCAAAAACTTTGGGAAAAACCGTCGGTCTCGTAGAAAAACTCGAATTAGCCGAAGGAATCGTAATTGGTTCATGCATAACTGAAGCAAAAAATAGTAGTTGCATTGTGAGCGTCGTGAATACAAATGACGAGGAAGTCGAGATGGAACGACCCGTCATAACAGTGAAATCGCTGACGCTCGCTGAATTGCCGGACGACGCCGAGTCCGAGTGAAAAATAAGTACAGTCGCCGCTGGAAGTGGGGCTGCACGTCTAAAAATTCTACACAATGAGATCAACACGGCTCACCTCAACGCCGAAGAAAAATTCGAATTAATAAAAATATGCGAACATTTCGAAGAGATTTTTCATTTAGACGGAGACCGACTAAAATGCACCGACCTGATAGAGCATGAAATCCCCCTGAATGAGGGAATACGACCAATTAAAGTACACCCGTACCGACTGCCCAAAACACACAAAAGGGAAGTAGAAAAACAAACCGCTGAGATGTTGGAAGACGGAATCATTAGACCGAGTAGGAGCCGCTGGAACGCACCGTTGTTAGTGGTTGCCAAAAAACCCGACAGCAGTAGTAAGCGCCGAATGAGAGTCGTGGGGGATTTTCGCAAATTAAACGATGCCACCGTGGGAGACTCTTACCCATTACCTAATATCTCCGAGATATTGGACCAATTGGGAAAGGCAAAATATTTCTCCACGCTCGATCTCGCCTCGGGCTTTCACCAAATTCCGATGGCAGAGACAACGGCATTTTCCACGCCGACTCATTTCGAATACACTCGTATGCCCTTCGGACTGAAAAATGCCCCGCCGACGTTCCAACAACTCATGAACACCGTTCTGGCAGGAATACAAGGTACTCGATGTTACGTTTACCTCGAAGACATCGTCGTCTATGGTTCTTCACTGAAAGAACATAATGATCGTCTCAAAGACGTATTTCAACGACTAAGAGAAGCGAAATTGGCAGTTCAGCCGAAAAAATGCCATTTTCTTCGAAAAGAAACTCATTACCTCGGGCACGTAATAACCGAGGAAGGAGTAAAACCCGGCGACGGAAAAATCAAGGCCGTCAAAGAATTTCCATTACCAAAAAATGTGAAAGGTATATAGTCATTCTTGGGGCTCGCAGGATATTATCGGAAGTTTATAAAACATTTTTCCCAAATAACGAAACCACTAACTACGCTATTAAAAAAGGACGTTCCCTTCGAATGGACAGCGGAACGAAACGAGGCATTCGAAACTTCAAAAGGAATGCTTACAACGGCTCCGATTCTACAATATCCGGATTTCGCGAAACCGTTCTTAGTAACAACAGATGCATCCGATAAAGCAATTGGCGCGGTACTATCGCAAGGAGAGATAAGCGAAGATCTGCCAATAAGTTACGCTAGTCGAACTTTAAATAAGACGGAACAAAACTACTCAACAACCGAAAAAGAATTGCTTGCTATCGTTTGGACCGTAGGAGAATTTCGTCCATACGTTTACGGGACCAAATTCTCGGTAATCACGGATCATCGACCTTTGACGTGGTTATTCAGCGTAACACATCCCGGCTCAAGACTTATGAGATGGAAATTAAAACTATCGGAACATGAATTCAACGTTGAATACAAAGCCGGTAAAACAAATACTAATGCGGACGCGCTCAGTCGCATATACGCGACGACACGCGCACAGGCAAGGGAAACCCGAGCCCCACAGTCTCGCGACGACAAAGATAGCGCGAAGAAAGAAAGAGAGAGCGACACAGAGGACAGCGACGACGACGGCCCGAGCGACGAGGCCCCCGCGGACTCGTGCGCAGCGACCAAGGGAAGCGCGGCGCGGGAGGAGGCCGACCGTGCGAGCGACACGGAGCCACAGCACCTCCGCCACGAGAATGAGAGAGACAGCGGCCGCATAGGCGTAAGCTGTCTCGAGCCAAGCGATCGGACAATTATAATACACGAGTACCACGACGCTCCCCTCGGCGGTCACCAGGGTATAACGCGAACGCTGGAAAGAATAAAATTAAAATACGAATGGCCTGGGATGAGAAAACAAATTGAAGAGTACATATCCGCTTGCGATAAATGCCAAAAGAATAAGGTGAGAAGAATAACGAAGGCGCCCATGGTCATCACCGACACTCCGACGAAAGCGTTCGAGAAATGCGCCATCGACATAGTAGGGCCCCTCACCATCACCTCGTCAAAAAACAAATACAGTTTGACCTTCCAGGATCTATTGACGAAATACAGCGAAGCTATTTCTCTACAAAACCAAGAAGCAGCGGAAGTCGCGAAAGCGCTCGTCACCAAAATAATTTGCCGTTTTGGTGCACCACAAACCATACTATCCGATCAGGGTACAAATTTTCTTAGTACTACCTTCAAAGAGGTTTGTAAATTGCTGAAAATTCAAAAAATTCAAACAATTGCCTACCACCCGGAATCGAACGGAGCGCTTGAACGCTTACATCGAACACTGGCCGAATATCTGAAATGTTATATAGAGGACGACCAGGAAAATTGGGACGAGTGGCTACCATACGCGATGTTTACTTACAATACTACACCGCACACAGCCACTGGCTATACTCCGCACGAACTCGTGTACGGAACACCCGCTACATTACCGACGTCGATAAAAACAGAGTCCCGGCTCACCTACACCGCCGACGACTTCCCACAAGAAGTACGCGGAAGACTCCGAGCCGCATGGAGTCTCGCGAGAAAAAATTTAATAAATGCAAAAACAAAGTCTAAGCAATCTTTCGACGCGAGGACTAAAATCCCCGAATTCCGAATCGGTGACAAAGTTCTCTTACACGATGAGACGGTACGACGCGGACGGTCAACGAGACTAACCCCTAAATGGATCGGACCGTATGACGTTACCGACCGGACGTCACCCGTCAGCTACGCGATAAAAAAGGGACGCAGATCCCTAAAGGTCCACGCGAACCGCCTAAAAGCGTTCGTCGAATATAAATATAAAATTAAAATAAATCAAAAACCAAGAAGAACAAGAGAAATATCACCGTATCGAAAAAAAAAAATAAATAAAAAAATAAACGGTGCTAGCAGCGGCTATTGTGTACTCTCGCAGAGCTTGCGGTGATACTAGCAGAATGACTTACCACGTGGAGAAGTATTACTTATATATTTTTTTGTTTCGTCTCTCTTCTTAATTATCTAAGCGCGTGAGAAAGAGAGAGAAATACGAAGAAGAGTAATTCAATAAATAAATAATTTTGTTTAAAATTAAAATCAACGAATAAAACAACCTTAACTAAATGAAATACAGAAGACAAAATTCAAAATAAACATTTTTTATTATGGGTGCGGTGAATAGCCACACCCCTCGCCCTGCGAACTTTCGTCAGAATAACATTCCAGAGTTAATAATTAAACTAATAATCCGCGACGTAGCCGCAAGAAACGCACGGCCCGTGCGGCGAAAATAGAGCGCGCAGCCCTATATAGTTTTCCTACGGCTCGCCGTCCTCCTCCGCAAAGACGCCGAACCCCCACAGGGCGTCAACCGCGCGCCTATTCGCCTCCCTGCGGCGACGCACCACCCGGGCGCTCCGGATAAACTGGTCCATACCTATGGACCCGCCGATCAGACCACCCGGACGCCAATACCTCTGGAAACATCAAAATAAAAGATTAATACAAAAACAAAATAAATGGCCGAAATTTAGCCGAAATTAAACCATAATAAATCAAAAGCGGAAACTTACCGCCACTCTCTGCGCATAATTGCGCCGGCACAGCGCCGCGAATCTCTCCCATGGCGCAGATCCCATAATCAAAAGAAGTACAACGAAAAAGAGTCTCTTGCTCGAGAGTCAAAGAGCTAATGAAGCTCGAAGAGAGCTCCAGAGCACGGAGGACCCTTTGAAAAATAAAAATAAAATTAAAAGAAAGATGGCCGACCGGTAACGTACGGCAGAAGGAAAAAAAAAATATATATATAGACTTACGAACTTACCGTCAGCACTTTCCCACGAAGATAACGTCGTGCGTTCTAATTACAGCACCATGATACTGGCAACGGCCAGAGGAGACGCGCGAGACGACCCGTGGCCGTACGAGATACGAACTCTCGAAACCAATCCAGGGATCTTATACGAAAAGATCGGAACCATGTCAATAACCGAAGACACATGGAGTTTAATTCTACACATGGACCTACAATCGCTGCAATCTAGGGTGAAACTAATTAAAACTACCCTATGCGACCTCAGCACCCCGGGCGCAAAACAAGCAACCACGGATTCCCTTTGCGAAACGCTTAACGGCACATTATTGGAATTACAACAAAAAATTAATAATGGTATCGGAACGATACACGAATTATCAGGAAGCAACCTGCGAACCAAAAGAGGGCTTATCGATGGCCTCGGCAGCGTAATTAAAGCCCTCACTGGAAACATGCACGCTGACGACGCAAAACGACTAGACGACGAAATAAACGAATTAAAAACCGCCCAAAAGACATTCAAAAGTAACCTAAAGGAAAATCTACAAATTGTGGAAACCACTATAGATATCCTCAATAAAACAACTAAAAACATACAAGAAAACGAAAACAAACTAAAAACCGTAATACAAAACATTGAAAGATGTATGAATTATGAAATCTTTCATTTTATAACCAGACAAACACTAGACGAAAATATCAACAGCCTTGGCATGATCGTCGAATCATTGCTTGACGACATACGAGAATTAGAAAATTTCTTATGAGGACTCGCTCAAGGTATTATTACACCGGGCGTACTCTCAGGAGAAAAAATGGTAAGATACCTCACAGACGCACTACCACACCTACCCACAGGACGTAGCCTACCGACACGACAGCACGCACACAAACTACTTCAGCTAGCTGATATAAAAGCATAGAGCCGAGAAAATACAATAGTGTTGGTAATAGAGATACCACTCGTCGGAGAACAAGAATACATTGTCAGCAGAGTATACCCACTACCAACGCACGCGTTCAACGACACGTACCAATACATAGAAACGACGGACGAAAACATAATAGTAGATAAGGAACGTCGTACATATATTCGCAATACCGACCTGCATAAATGTAAAAGAATAAGCGATACATACATGTGCAAACCCACCCACCCATCCCTCACATCTACAAATTCCGCACCCTGCGAAATATTAACATTTGCAATAACGAATCCTGAAAAAATAGGATGCACAAAAAAATTAATAACGCTCAAAAATACATTGATAATCCCATTGCAACAACCAAGTCGATGGATCTTCGTAGCTCCAACGGAAGAGCGAATAACGATATCATGTAATAAGAAAATTAGAGAGAATGCAATATTAAAACGAACAGGTATACTGGCTTTGATAGGGAAATGCGTTGTGACCGCCACTAATTTTAAGATAAAAACTGAGAAAAAAACCGTTCAGGAAAAATATGAAACGTATTTACCACCGTTCAATTTAACCCATTTGGGAGAAAAATTCGATATCGAATCAAAAACGATAATCGAAAATAGAAAGATTAATTTAAAAAATGTAATAAGTAATCCAAAAGAATTAAATAATTTAGGCATAAAATTACATACCCTGCAGAAAGAAATAGAAACAGGAGACAGTCAAACTTTACATTACCACCATACTATAGGCACATATTCAATTAGCACTATAGCAATAATCTTAATAGCAGCATACATAACATACATGTATCTGAAGAAACGAAGAGGAAAGGCGACGATAATACAGCCAACGCAGAAAATCGAAATGCTAGGACTACCAACAGAAACCATTGAGATGGAGGAAGCCAAACCAAAACCTAGGAAAAGGAAAGCATCCGCTGGCAAACTACACGTTTTCTTTCAGCGTAATACGCCAACCACGAGCACAAAATAATTTTGGGAAATAAAATAAGAAAATTGTAAAAGAGAAACGAAAATAAATAAATCCGTTTCTTTTTCTTAGGGGGGAGGGATGTTGTACCCCACAGTACAACGAAAGAATATTCCAATGGAATATTCCAGTAGACTAAGCGAATGGGATATAAAATGCATACTAATCACTTATAAAAATAAAGCGTGAGAATCACGCCACCAGAAATTCGCTGTGACCATATATGGTCACAAAACCAAGTATTCTCCAATTGCACAATAGGCAGTTTAGTAAAGGCGAATCACGCCATCGATATCATCGTTGTGACCATATGACGTGGTGACGTGGAACGCAGGGGAGATGAAAGCAATGATGGAGACCTGGGACGGGATAAAGGAGTATGACATTATAGCAGCCCAAGAGACGTGGATGGAAGAGAAGGAGACAGAAAAACACGCAACAAAATTAGACGGAAATTTCGTATGGGCCACCAAAGCAGCAATAAGAGAGTGATAAGAGGAGGGGAAGGGTAAAAGGAGGCCATTTAGTAGGGCTTAGGAAAACGATATTGGGAGACGGGTAAATTGTGCAATGGAAAGGGGGACTCGTCATTAGGAATATACAAATAGGAAGCAATAAACAGGAAAAGGGGCCGCTAATAAGCATCTATAATCCAAATTTAAAAGCATTGGATGGAGAGCTCAGAAAAATAATAGAGGAGGCGGAGGAAAGGGGCGAAGCGGTCATAGTGATGGGGGATTTTAACGCCAGAATCGGCGGAAAACAACCAGGTATAGCGGGAAGGGAAGGACAGGAAAAAGAAAGAGTATCTAACGGCAAAACAGTAAATACGGAAGGGAGAATGCTGGAGATGTGCGAAAAAAATGGACTGACAGTGGCAAACGGAAGATGGGAGGGGGACGAGCAGGGGAATCGACGTATGCAGGGAGCCAAGGAGAGGGGGGTTCGGGCATCGATTATGTCCTGTTAAACAGCCAAGCAGAGGAAAGGATACAGAAAATAGAAATAAAGGATAGGACTGATCGGATCACCTTCCGATAGTGATAATGGTGGAGAGAAATGAGGTGCATGGTGACGGCGAGAGGCAAAGCAGACCGCATAGAGAAGAGCAGGTAAAAAGAACAAAAATATTCAAATGAAAGCAAGAAAAGGCGGAAGATTACAGCGGAAAATTTTCCTGAAATAGGGAATAAGAAGAAAAACAGGAGTGAGTTAATGGACAGGTGGGACAGGTTGGTGGACACAATGAAAGAAGCGGCACATGAAACAGGGATGGGGGCATGGGTAAACAAAAATGGGCGCGGCGGGGGGGGGGGGGGGGGGGAGCTAAGTAGAAAGGTAAGGGAGCAAAAAGGAGTGGTATGGAAACGCCTGAAAGAATTCCTGAAAAATCCGGGGACAGGAGAAAAGGAAAAACTAAGGGAGGCGAGGAGAGCTTTAAAGGGAATAAAGAAGGAGGAAATTAAAGAACGATAGACGGAAAAATGGGAGAGAGTGTGCAACAGCAAAACCGTCACCGACGTATGGAAAGCGCTGAGACCCTTCCGACCCAGGAAAGCGGGAATCAAAAGCAGTCTAATAGAAGAAGGGGAATGGGTACAACACTTCAGCGGGCTACTAGCGGGCAAAAGGGACAATAAAGGAAAGGAGAGATGCAGGGAAGACGAGGACGTGGAGGATCCAAGGAAATGGAGAAACGGATGAGAGCAGAGACAGAGAAATAATGGAGGAAATAGCATATCGAGAAATAGGCATGGGAGAAATGAAAAAGGAATTAACGAGAATGAGAAAAGGGATGACGGCAGGACAGGACGGACTGGCGTTGGAATTTTTACAAGGGCTGCCAAGGGAGGGGAGGGAGGAGCTCTGCGACATTTTAAACAACCTATGGAAGGAGGTAAAATTGGGGAGGATGGGAGACAGGAAGAATTTATCCGATTCACAAGGCCGGCGACGACACAAAGACAGAAAACTATAGAGGGATAACATTGATGGATGCCGGGTATAAATTAATGACCAGGATCGTGAACAACCGATTAAGTTTCATGGTGGAAGCAAAGGAGCAGGAGAACATTTTTCGACGGGTAACACGTTCGAGAAACATGTAAAAAGAATAGAGGGGAAGACAAGAAAGGCGGCAAATGCAGCCTGGGGCATTGCAAAAAGAGCGACAATTGCGAATGCGATGGTGAGGAGCGGATTGCTCTACGGGGTAGAAGTGTAGGGGTGGAAAAAAGGTCGAATGTAGAGAGAGCACAGGGACAATATACGAAAATGGCAATGGGATTAAGGAGGAACACGCCGGAGTACATTTGGAAGATGAAGGCCGGATGCATAGGAATAAACGTGGGGGCGATGAAAAGAGCGGGGGGCTATATAGCGAAAATACTAGAAATGGGGGAAGAGAGATGGCCCAGAAAATGCCTAATGGAAGAAGCGAGAGGGTTGCTGAATAATGATGGGAGCAAATGGGGAAAGGAGATAAAGGCAGCAATGGAGGAAGCATGAGAGGGTCGGATATCAGAAACTATAAGAAGTGGAAACAAGGAGGAATGGGAAATAAAGGTGGGACGAGCGGTGCAGAAGCTGGCCGACCAGGACACACAGAGAATGTGGGGAAAAATCGGGAGACCCGGATTCTGCAAAGAGTATAAAGAGAGAAAGAAAAAGATAGGAATCGAGAAGTACTGGGACAAAGGAACAATAAGTGGAGAAATAAGGAAATGATGGGCAAAGATGACATGTGGAAGTGTGGGAAGAGAGGCGGAGAAAGGTTTTAAAGAAACACGGTGTAGAGTATGCAAGAGAGAGGAAACACTGGCGCACATTTGGGAATGCGAAGAGGCTAAGAAGCAAATGGGAGAACAAGCCATCAAAAAATACGAGGAGTGGGAAGAGGAGCAAAGGAAGGAACCAGAAGGATGGTGGAGGAAGGCGCTAGAGGGGGAAGTCATAGTAGAAGAAATGTGCGAGATGATCAGGCAATTTGAAAACATAGCGCGAAGAACGGAGTGGAAGATGGACGGTGTAAATAGGTAAACATGTAAGGAAGAGAATGAGATAGAGCGTAAGAAAGAAATAATTTAAGAGAGAGATTGTGAGAAAGGAGGAATGTAAAAAACCCGCAAGGGGATACACTGGAAATAAAAGACTTATACTACTATAGTAATAATAATTTTTAAAAAAAGTACTCAGCGCAGGGAACGATCCCGCGCCCCTGCAGACCGAAGTCAGGAACGCTACCAACGGGACCATCTCATTGCTTGTAGAATATACGCACTTTTTGGTACTTACAATTCGCGACCGGATGGATGATTGGCTTGTTTTTGGGGATAATGCTTTATCGCTGTATGAAAGTATGAGAATTAATATAATAATACGAATATAAATATATTTCCGCTTACTTTTATGAATTATAATTTATTGGGGATTAGGACGGATGTGAGTAAAGCGTAAACAATTTTTTCGAAGATAAATAAGTTGTAATTTAGATTTATTGTTATATTTATATTAACGCATAAACTAAAAAAATAAGCGATCAGAGTACGCGCTACATATTTTTGTATAAATTAATAACACAGAGAATCAACTGCTAAATAAGCATTGAAATCATCTAAAAGCTCCGCGCGTGCCGTCGGGTGACGTCACGCTCGAGTCGTGCTCAGATTGCTTTTTCCATCGAAGTCTTCGTTTCGGCTTCTCCGCACATGAACGTGCTCAGCGTTCATGTATTGGTGTAGCTGCCGAAGGCGCGGTCCGGACACTTCGATCGCGCTCGGCTCTTTCCGAAGATGTCCGAGCGTCACTTGCTCACGGACACGCGCTAGTGTGGTTGTGTGATGGGCGCGTAAGAGACTAGAGAGGGGTAACTTTTACGCGCGATCTGGCTACACTGCTCGGGATGTGAATTATTGGTCTCTCTCGATGAGGTTAGAGCAGTTTTCGATTTTTCTGATCAAGCTCTTTACTTGACGATAAAAACACACATCGCGGGATTGCACTAGCGGAATGCATTGAGGGGAATCACTTTGATATTGCACATTAGTAATCCTTTTTTATGTTAAAAAACCTCGTCGTATAATTGTGCATTTATTTGTGTCTTGAAAAGTTATACGTAATCTCAAAATTTTCCATGATTATGTGCCTGTTAAAATAATGACGTGTTACGCCATTTGTAAAAATATAAGAAAATTCAATAGAATAAAAAAAAAGTTTCCGCACGGAGACTCAAACCGGCGACCCTCGCATTATGAATCCGAACTGTTGTCGCTGCGCCAACCACTGCTTGGAAATTATATTAACATACAGAAGGCGGCCAAATTATTATACTCAAACTTGAGCTGTGTTAGTGATGTTTGAAAGACTGCATCTTAGTGAAAAATAGTCTTATAAAGATATAAAAAAAAGCATTTTGAAGCTCCAAGATTCTAGTCTTGAGATCTCTTAGAAACAAATTTTAATGAGCTATGGTTACTACGCAATCATAAGAAATAGCGCGAAGAAATTATGCCAAATTTGGTATATTATTTGTTTTTGTCCACGGGCTTAAATAAGTTTTGTTAAGTTAAACAAATTCAGGGACCAGATAGCCTATTGCTTCAGCTCAAATTTGCTTTTTTATTTATCTCTTTACGTCAATTTTTGGCTGAGATATCCGACTTTTAATGAAAAAGGGTCTGTGCGTTCATTGGTTGCTGGTTCTGTGCGTTTATTGGTTGCTGAGATATCGATGACCGAAGGCAAAAGGACCCTTTTTCATTAAAAGGCGGATATCTCAGTCGAAAATTGACGAAAAGAGATTAATAAAAAAAACTAATTGAAGCTGAAGCAATGGGCTATCTGGTTCATGTGTTTGTTTAACTAACCAAAAATTGTCTAAGCCCGTGGACCAAAACAAAAAATAGACCAAATTTGGCAAAATTTCTTCGCGCTATTTCTTATGATTGCGTAGTAACCGTAGCTCATAACAATGTTTTGCTAGGAGATCTCAAAAAGGAGATCTGGAAGCTTCAAAATGTTTTTTTTTATCTTGATACGATCATCTTTCACTGATCAGATATACACCCGTATTCATAGTCGTTCCTTGAGGAATAAGGATCCCTTGTTCCTCACTTCATGTTTCATAAACGATCCTTGGCCAAACGAGGAACCTTTCTGGCTTCCTTATCTGAAGGAAGGTATGAAGCTTCCTTGAGGAAGCGATTCAGCTGTGTTGCTTCAAATGTCCACTAGAGGCGTTCTGGTGTGCCACTTTCTCACTCGCATAGTTGATGCATTACACTCGCACCATAACCGAATCTTACATCTCAAGCGACGCGGAGTTGTGATCGAATATATACTCAAAAATTTTGTTCTGTTGGTTCGTTCGTTCCATTTGAAAAGAATTTTTCGTTTTACGCGCTTGTGAAAATGGACAACGAATTTTTGAATAATTCTGATAGTGAATATGGGGATGAAGTGGGAAGACTTCAGTGGGTGATTATCAAAAGATACATTCGTGCTTGGAAAACTCCTATCGAATTTTTCGAAGACGTACCTTTTAGAAAAAAATACAGATTCAGTAAAGGAGCTGTAGTTGACATATTATTACCTTTGGTAAATGCTCAGTTGAGGAAAAGGAATGACCGTGGACTGCCAATTTCTCCGTTAATGCAGTTTCTGATAACCCTTCGTTTTTACGCAACGAGTAGCTTTTAGGTTCGTATATTTTGTTTCTTTACTCCGTATGAATTGTAAATAAGAAAATTATTTTCCTTTCATTTATGCGATGTATCGATTATAGATTGTCAATGGAGACTTGCGGGGAATCAGCCAAGCATCAGTATCGCGAATTGTTACACGCGTTTCCAAAATTTTGGCATCGTACTCTCATCGTTACATCAATTTTTCAACAGAACAAAAAAGAAGGCGTGATAAAATTAGATTCCATGATATAGCACTGCACCCATATACGTATAGCCAATCCTGGTGGTAATAATGGAGAAGTATTTCGCAATCGCAAAGGATGGGTTTCTCCGAATTTGCAGGTATAACTTTGAACTTTTCAATCTTATGCCTGTCACATGTTGAATAATAATAAATATGATATTAATTTTGTCCAAATTATGATATTTCTAGGTTATAGCTTGGCCTCAGCGGGAAATTCGAGATATAGTTGTCAGGCATCCTGGTTCAACTCATGATGCAATTATATTTGATCGGAGTGGCCTGCGGTGTCGTTTTGAGAGGGGATATTTGGATGGAATTCTACTTGGTGACGGCGGATATGCATGCCGCAGTTATCTACTGACACCTGTTTTACGGCCTGAAACAGACGCAGAACTTCGGTATAATACTGCACACCGGAAGACCAGAGTAATCGATGAACAACTGTTCAGGATTTGGAAACGTCGATTCCCCTGTCTACAGTATGGCTTACGAACTAAGTTGACCACATCAGCCGCAATCATTTGTGCCACTGCTGTTTTGCATAATCTGTGCATTCAACATAATCTAGATTAAGTATTCGAAGAGGAAAGGAATGAAGAAATATTCGAAAACATTGTGAACAGAGAACAAGGCGGCATTGGGCTTGCACACAGAAATGCATTTATTCCAAGGCATTTTTTGTAACGTATTTTTATTAACTCCGATATCGATAAAAGTACTTTGCCATACTTTTATCAATTTTGCATTCTCAATTGTATATATTTTATAATCAATCAAATTCATGCGCATAGGATAATTTATCCGATGTTATCGGTTGATTAATAATTATACATACTACAGTATACGGAATTGTAACAAATAAACATTTTATTGATCGAAACAAATTTTAAAATACTTTATACTAAAATTGTTCGACACTTTGCCGCAAAGTTTCTTCCTCTTTCAGAAGCTTGACCAGAGCGATTTTCTCCTCCAGTTCTGCAATTTTCATTTTTTTCGAGTGAAGCTCCCGTTGCTGCTCAATTGCTTCTCGTAGTTTTATTACGCGCAAAACTTTTTCATCTTTAATATTCTGAAAAGCATTCATTTGATCTTTTATAAATCTTGTCAATCTTTATATATCATCTAATGTAAAGTTCGTTTACCTCTGTTTCTTCTATTAGCAGAAATCGTTGATTTTTCCACATTGGATGTAGACGATGGTCGGTTGGTACTGGAAGTAGATGGTTGGGGGCTATAGTCTTCAATCACCTCTTCATTTTCCTCTTCTTTAGAAACTTGAGGTATCTTATTATCTGAAAACTAAAAATAAAAAATAAGAATGCTATTGTGCCAATAAGAAAGATTAATGATAATTCTAAATATAGTGCTTACAGTCTTTCTCAAAGGCAGCCGTACTGTGAAATGGACAATCCAATTCTATATCCAAATTGGAACTGGTAGCGTCCATAAAATCCATCACTGGATCGTCCACTTTCTTTGCCACCGAACCTCCACCGGTCATGAGCCGTTCATAGCGCATTACTGTGTTTAATTTTCGTTTTCAATAACAATAAAGTCATAAAATATTTAACATCAAAGCACATCAATAAAAAACAAAAATAGAAGTACATCGTACGTGTAGTGTTTACTTTCAAAACATGCGGAATTATTTAAATGATAGAATTGATACGAATTTGGGAAATAAAGTTCATGAAAAAAACCCAATCAAGCCATGAAACGGACACATCAAAAGGAAAAGGAATTTTCAAAATGTGTAGGCAAATAAAGATATAATTACGTTAATTACAAACGTATCATCATTAAAAGAATCTATATTTTTTACCAAAGAGCATCATTACTTACCGCTGTTTCATATTGTCCCAACATTTTTTCAACTGCTTCGTTAATCGGGGCGCACAACCTTCGCTCGAATATTTTTTGGAAATGCGTTCCCAAGCGTCGGTTTTGTCTTTAAGGTCGATCGCATTTGTTTTTTTTTTTAATTTTTGATGCATTTTTCTTCAGACACTAGGTGCACTAATAGCAACCGTTCCTTCTTACTAAAATGTTTGCTATTTTCGCGGTCCATTACTTTCGATTTAACGACACCAAACATAAAATCAAACTTTGCAGGCCACGTGCAGCGAGTAGCAAACATTATAAAATGGTTTCGTCACCAGGAGGTTACTAAAATCCCTATAATACCGCTCCCTTCTCGGAGGAAGGCTTGAGGCGTCTCTATGGAACAAGGGAGCCTCGAAGATTTGAGGAATCCTCGACAGAGGCCTCCTTAATTCTCAAGGTAAGGCTGCACTATGAATACGGGTGATAGTCTTTCAAACATCCTCTGTAAAAGACTTAGGTATTGGCGATCCGCGAAAAAAATGTATTTCCTAAGAAAAAATAAATGCTTGGCCGTCTGGAGCTCCCACCTGCGCCAGTTTCATTTCTGGTCAAGCCCTACATAAATGGGCGACCTCCCCTTGTACGTTGCTATCCAAATAGTATGTAATAAAAAATGACTTGCTATTACAACTGGTAATTAAACACAAATATTTTATTGTCCGTGATATTGGATATTTAAAAAATTGATCAGTTTTCATATTCTTTAATATTACAATTTGGAATTTCTGCTAGATGTTTAGCTTTTTTAAATAATGCTTCGATTTCGATGTCTAACGCAGTAACAGATAATTGATATTTGGAGGAGAAATCAAGACCATATAGTATATTTTTACATTTTTTAATATTTTAAACAAGAAAGTACTATGCATCATCTGGAGAGTAACATAAAGAGGTTTGCAATGGGCCATAAATACACATTTAAATAACAATGGTCCAAATCGATGATTACAAAGTTTTATTTGGATAGTGGATGAAACCTTGAAAATGCATTGCCAATGATTCTATCGTAGTTGCATTGCAAAACCCTTTTGAAGTTTAATATTCTTTCTACCTTTAAAAAGCGTTTTTACATTAAGCGTACAAAACCCCATAAAGTCAGGGGTCAAACAAAGAAGTATATGTCCTGAACTGAGAGTTATCCTTAAGAATTAAATCTTAATTCAAGCTTAATATTAAATTCGAAACAAATCTTAATTTAATTTTACACTGAAGACCAATCGTAACGCTCAACCGGGCAGATGGCTGTTATTTGTTGCTTCCATCCTATATATTACTTTCATGTGCGTCATATTCACTGTCTGTAACTAAAACTGCAGAAATGTTCATTGTGTGCTCAGTTGAATAATTAACCCATTTGCATCCGTGAGCGGGATCCGCACATGGCGATTGTCATCTATCACCAAGCGCGGATTATTCCGCGAGCCGCGACTGTTTTTTATTTTAATCATTACATGTAATTCCCCCCAAAAAATCGAAAGTAATAAAACTGCGATTGTTCGGGAACACCCGGTGGTACGGGCCAACTCTGTTAATCAGTAGAACGCCGCTGATGTCTGAACTTATTGTTAGTAGCATAGGTAGAGTCATGGTGCAAATGAGTGGTATTAGTTTTCGATGATTTTTCGTGTGTCCTCTAACTGTCCATGTTCAATCTATAGAGTGAATCCTAGCCATAGACAACATAGCATTTGGTCAACGGTGAATTGAAAAATCGTCAATGTTATGCATTTATGAACAAAAAACGAGCCGCGTCAAGTGTAATCCAGATGCGGGAATGGAATGGGAATCGACAACACCTATTTTTTCAGAGAACAGGTATTTTTCTTGACGCACGAGTTAGTTCCTACCGCCCTTACTATTTGCAAGTGATCTTTGTGCTTATTTATTTTCTCCTTCATACTCTGCTGCTATTTTCATGTGAGCCATTTTCTGTGAAATATTTCTTTCCGCAATAGAATTCATTAATTTTACATGGATATTTATGAATCGACCACCATTTTCTAAGCGTATGCGCCCGCGTGTAGTGTTTATGCAAATGTGCGATAGCGCATGTGAGTATGACTATGCATGGGCATGTCGTGTGTCAGCGCGTGCGAGGGTGCATGCCTACACGCATACTTGTACGTCTGTGGTTTCGTATGCATGCTTCTGCGTTCGAGTATACTCCAATTTATTTATTACCTACGCAATACTTTCCGATAGATCGAAGTTTGATTTCCTTCGATCAAAATATACGTGTATTACTCATAGACTTGTAACGATGTGTGGTTTGGCAGTGACAGAGGCAATCTCGGAGAGTGTTACATCGATTGGTATACGATCGTCGTATAGTGTCGGGGCTTGCAATATAATTCCAGCTGTCCCAACGACGACAGCGAGCGTAAAAATCCAAAAAAACAGTCTGTCCAGCACCATCGCCACATATTTCCAATCTTCTTTAACCTGTCGATCGAGTAACATGTGAAACAAATATGTTATTGAATGCACAATATAATATGATATAGTGAAAATGATAATTAATTGAATATTCCTTTAATTTATCTGCCGTCACTAACTTAGGTTATTCTGCGGCCTGCTGCAGTCTACAACGTGACAAAAACATAACATAAACATCACTCAATTTATCTCTAAATTATCTACAAAGATATTGCGCCAATGTAGACCTGTATGTGTATTAAACAAATATCAACCTTTTGTGTTCTCATAATTTTGAAACGACGATATATTCCTTCAGTTGTCATAGAATTTAATGTTGGGCTTCTGTTAATACTCTGTTATATTTGCGCAATGATCTACAATTCCAATATTGGATGAAGGGATTTTCTTTACATTTAGTATATGACCGAAGAAACCCAACATATATTAATACTGCAATTTAAGGAGCGGTCCTGCTTTAGAAGGTAAAAAACATACATTTTTTTCGCTGAATCTATCCCAAATATATCCAAAAATATATTCCCGAAGATTTAGAGGACAATCCAAAGTATTTCCGGAAATATATAAGCCAAAGCGGAGCGTCATCGAGCAGGCCAACGAGCGCGAGGTAAACTTTGAAGCACGATTTCCCGAGTTTTTACGATTTTTTTTAATTTGCGGGAAAGATTGCAAAAGAACGATTGAAACGAATGAAAGTTTTTTATGTTCAGAATAAATTCTTTTCTAGTTAAACCTAAAAAAATATTTTAAAAGTTTGTTTAAACAAGTTTTATAGCACGTTGAAGTGACTTTTTTGTTCTAAAAACGTGTTTTTTTTTTTTCAAACTTGATAAAAATACATAATTTTTTCGAGCTTTTATAGGTACTAGAGGGAAAACATGTGAAAATTAAACAAATCTGCTCAATTGCTGTTTCGGACTAGCATTACGAGCTCCACTTTTCCGCAGCTGAGAGACTTTAATAACGAGACTTAATGCAAATATGCACATAAAACATATACACTACCGCTCAAAAGTTTGGATACACCAGTCGATATTTCTTTCCGTACGTAAAGTTGGATTACTCTGCAAACAAAAAAAGATATTCGAATTTCCAAAGCGGCGTTTTAAAGAGGATCAGGCTTCAGTTTGCTTTTTTTCAATATTTTTTTCAATTTTTTTTCGACCCGGTACAGACTTTGGTTCGTGACCGTTTTTAGGCCTTTTTCCACCATCGTGAATCAGGCGCACAATGTAAGGAATTTTTGTTTTACTGTGAAAACCTTCAAAAGGAATGCAGAAGCTCCATCTTCCAATTTTTAAAAATTGTTTGCGATTATTTTCCGAAAAGTTATTTCATTTTTGGCTAAAAACGATGATTTTTAAAAAATTTACAATAACTAAAGAACGATAGGGTTTAAGGGATCGTCTCAGTATGAAATTTTCAAAAAAAATCGTTTTTTTGCATTATCGTATAGTATACACTGTTTTAAACATTCTCTCACATTTTTTAATCGAAATTAAAATTATTAAGGTCGCTACAGCGTTTCTTGTAGAAAGGGAACGGAGCGGGACATCTGCCCAGTCCGTCGCGCCGCTCGACCGTTATCCTTTTGTTATTTTTCTACCTTCGCGTGTACCTTTCTAAGGTGCTTAGGTTCTATAACTTTGCAGAATAAACTGTCCAAGCATTTCAGTTCGTTTTTGACATCCACCACGGATAGACGTACGAGTGAAATCCCCAAGAAAAAAATCAAGATGGACAGAAAAGGCGCGAGGAGCACGAATCCACGAAGTGATAGAAAAAGACCCGCAAATTTCAAGGGAACAAATCAACATTTCATTGAGACGGATACATCATTTGCAAGTACTTTGGCGGTGAAAATAGCGAGAAAGAGTCCGGAGTTTGACGTTAGAATCGATCAAACATTCAGCTATGTTTTAATCGAATATTTCTTAGTTTTCGGTGCTCTGCAACAATTCCTCAAGTGCAAAAAGTGTGATAGTGATGTGAGATTTTATAAAAAATCGATTCGAGGATTGGGATTCAAAATTTGTGTTCAGTGTTTGTATTCAGATCCGACCGAGATCAATTCTTGTCCGCGGATAAACAATGCATACGAAATCAATCGTCGTTTCTGTTTCGTCATGCGAATACTCGGCACCGGCATACATGGCATCAGAAATTTTACCGCACGATGGATCTAACCTCAACTTTCAACAGCACAACTTATTAAGGAATCCTGAAAACGCTGCATATTGTTGTAAAACGGTATACGAGGCTATTATCCGAGAAGCAGGCTCCGAAGAAAAGGAACAAAATTTGGAAGCGGAAAATCGCGCGGATATACTCACGGTGTCTGGTGATGGATTCTGGTCGAAACGCGGTTTTACTTCGCGCATGGGTATCATGTCTGTGATTGGGAAATACACCAATAAAGTGTTGGACGTTGCTGTTCGGTAAAGCTTTTGCAGAGCTTGTTCACTTTGGAAGGGAAGAGAGAACACGATCGAATACGATGCATGGTATGCGACGCACTTGCAACGTGTGTCACGAAGGCAGCGCTGGAAAAATGGAGGTTGATGGCATGGTCGAAATTTTCAAGAGATCTGAGGAATTACACAATGCAAAATACGGATACTATATTGGAGATGGAGATACAAAGACGTTCAAGATGTTGTTAGAAGCCAAGCCTTATGGCGACGATTTCACGGTAAAAAAAATGCGTTCTGCACGCCAAAAAACGTTTACAAAAGGGGAAACGAAACGAGAAAAAGGTTGGTACAATTGAAGAAAGCCAAGAAGCAAATTGCAGACAAGCAAGTAAAGATAGGCAAGCTTTCGAGTATTTCAAAAAGAAAAACAAATACAACACAAAAACCTGCTGCCCAACCAAAAAAAGCGCAATTGACACTAAAGTTGTTAACACATCTTTCGGAATATTATGGCTTAGTAGTTCGTCGAAACTCCGATTCCGTTGAGAACACGAGGAACGCAATATGGGCGACGTTTTATCGCAAAATCTCAACTGATGAGAATCCCCAGTATCAGTATTGTCCTTCGGGAGGAGATTCGTGGTGCTAATAGCGCATAGCTGAGGCCAATGGATTTAAGGAAAAATATTCTCATCCACCAGCGCTCCATGACGATGTCCAAGAGGTTTTGAAGCCAATTTACGAAGATTTGACCACCGACGATTTGTTAGAGAGATGTACGGGCGCAAACACTCAAAATAATAATGAGAGTTTCAATCATTGCGTGCGGCAACTCGCTCCCAAACATATATTCTGTGGGAAGCAAATTATAGAAATCGCGACGTATTGTGCCATCTGTACGTTCAACGAAGGGTTCGATCCAATTTTAAAAATCCTGGAGACAATGGCATGCACCATAGGGCCGATAGCCGCAGACTTCGCTGCAAAATATAAGGCGGAGCGCATCGAAATTGCAGAACGCCGAAGCTCTCTGGACAGCAAAGAAGCCAGGACAGCTCGTCGAAACGAAATTTCAGCGGAAAATGCGCAGTTCGAGGAAGCAGAAGGGATATTGTATGGACCTGGCATCGCTAATTGATCGTAAGTAAACAATTTATCTATAATTTTCTAACTTCAATCTTTAAACGTGTTTTTCGCGGAATGGTGTTTTTCAAAATGGTGTCCAGTCTCAAAGGAAGAGTTTTGAAAATATCTATTTCCAATTTTGAGAGAACATTTTTAACGTCATTCTCGATCGCGCTATAGAAGCTTTTTTTTTAAATCGTCCTATTTTTTTTTTACGAAAAACCGTCGAAAAAGTGCCAAATTCTATACTTTTTGTTCAAATCGCCGCCATTTTGTCAAATTGCAAACAACAAAAATCTCCATAGCGCGATAGCGACTTTCCTACAGATTAATAATCTTTTTGAAATTTTTGTTTCAGATCAAAGTTGCGGCCGCAATCGTGGACATCGTACATGTTAACGTGTCATTTCAACAATTTATTTAATTATTATCTACTAAATAAATTAACGTAAAAAAAATCATTTTGTATTCAGCATGAATGTATTTATTTATAAAAAGAAAACCAGACCGATTAGTTTATTACAACATTAATAAAGAAAAATCGCCAAACTCAGTGATTTTTCGAAGGGAGACTGAGACGATCCCTTAAGAGAAAATGTTAAGGATACAAAACGTTGTGTTTTTCATACCGAATCACCTGGAATTTTTTCAGAATTTTTTATGAAATTTTTTTGTTTTTGTATTTTTTTCGAAACTCGCATCTAGACGAGTATTTCGTCGAAAAATCCGCCTTTGGCTTTCAGCACCGCGTCCACGACTCCCGGCATCCGTTCGATTAGCTTATCGATTTGGTCTTGGTTGAAACTCGACCATGCATCTTGTAATTTTGCCCAGAGATCCCCCGTAGACGATGGACACCAGTGTCTGATTTTCCGATCGAGTTCTTCCCACAGAAGCTCGATCGGATTGAGGTCCGGTAATTGCGGCGGCCAAACCATATTTGTGATGATCCCGGTTTTTTCTTTAGTCTCTAGATATCCGCTGCAGAGTTTTGAACTGTGCTTCGGATCATTGTCCTGCTGCATGATAAAACCACGCGCAATGATTCGGAGACCGGATGGAAGAGCGTGTCGAACGAGAATTTGTTTATACTCCTCTTTGCTCATGATTCCTTCGACTTTTATTAAGTCTCCGGTTCCATGCCCCGAAAAACTATCCCACACCATCATAGAGCCACGCTCATGTTTTACGGTGGGTACTAAACACTGAGGTGCTATTATTTGCAATCAGAAAATGTTGTCCATCGTCTACGGGGGATCTCTGGGCAAAATTACAAGATGCATGGTCGAGTCTCAACCAAGACCAAATCGATAAGCTAATCGAACGGATGCCACGAGTCGGGGATGCGGTGCTGAAAGCCAAAGGCGGATTTTCGACGAACAACTCGTCTAGATGAGGTGAGTGCCTTAAAACATTTTATCGACCTGAAAAACAAATTTCACTCGTCAGTTTCGAAAAAAATACTAAAAAAAAAAAAATTGTTTTACATTCTGACAAAAATTCCAGGTGATTCAGTATTAAAATAAGCAACTGTTTTTATCCTTAACATTTTCTCTTAAACCTTATCGTTCTTGGGTTATTTTGAAGTTTTAAAAAATCATCGTTTTTAGCCAAAAATGAAATAACTTTCCAGAAAAAAATCGTAAACAATTTTTAAAAAATGGAAGATGGAGCTTATGCAAGCCTTTGAAGGCTTTCATAGTAAAAAAAAAATTCCTTACATTGTGCGCCTGATTCGCGATGGTCGAAAAAGGTCTAAAAACGGGCATGAACCAAAGTCCGTACCGGGTCGAAAAAAAAATCGAAAACAATATTTAAAAAAAAGCAAACTGAAGCCTGATCTATCCTCTTTAAAACGCTGCTTTGGAAATTCGAATATCTTTTTTTTTGTAGAGTTATCCAACTATACGTGCGGCAAGAAATATCGACTGGTGTATCCAAACTTTTGAGCGGTAGTTTATACAGGGGTTTCAAAAAATCCCGGATCGGTTGAATAACTTGAAACGTAGGCGTTGCTCAAAAAGATGGTTGAGACAAAAGATGTAAGAAATTTCCCTGACTATCCAACCGTGACCTCGGCCGTAACCTTGACCTTCATTTGAGGTCATTTCAAGGTCAAATCCATTTGTTAATTGGCAACTCTTGCTTTTGCCATTGGAAATGAAAATGGAGGAAAATTTTATGTCTAGGTACGATCTTGACCACTCGAACAAATTTTACCTCGGAAGGTCAAATCAAGGTCAAACAGTGTCCGGTTGGATATCTTGAAAAGTAGGCGTCGTTCAAAAGAATGGTTGAGACAAAAGTTGTAGGAAATTTCCCTGCTTGTCCCATGGTAATATCTTGAACTTCAAGGTCATATCAAGGAATGATTTTCTTTAAGCATTCGTTAAAATGGTCAAGATCATATGTAGACGTACAATTTTCCGCCTTTTTTATTTTCAATGTTAAATTAGGGTTTGCCATTTAAAAAAATGAACTTCACCTTGAAATTACATTGAAGGTCAAGATCAAGGTCACGGCCGAGGTCGTTGTTGTATAGCCAGGGAAATTTCCTACAACTTTTGTCTCAACCATCTTTTTGAGCAACCCCTACGTTTAAAGTTATTCAACCGGTCCGGGACTATTTGAAGACCCTGTATATATATATTAATATTTTAAATATATATTAATATTTTGCATAAAAAATTATTTTTTTCTCTAGAAATATTCTTCAAACTATACCAAAAAGTTCGCTAAGGTGAGTTATTTCTTGTTATCTTTAAAAAATTCCCGAAAAACAGCGTTTTTTATGCCTGCTAAAGCAACCCCCCATGATATTCGAAGTGGTGTCCATTGGCGTTAATACACTGATGCAGCCTGTTAGTTAAAGAAGAAACTGCACTTTGAATTGTTTCTACATCGAGCGTAATACATGCTTCACGTGATATTAGGCTATGTAAACATTGTCACGTGAACACCGCTATTTTACAGAGATCATCGATTATATGTTTCACGAATTATTAGGCTACGTGAGGTTTTGAGGAACGGGGCCAAATTTTTCGTTAATTATTAGGTTTGACCCCAACAAAGGTCAATACTTTTCTACTCAATTTAATATGCTCTTTAATATTTCGGTATACAAAATATAGCATTCTATTTAATATAAAAAAGTTGACCTTCCAATATTCGAAACGCCTCCACCTATTAAAAAAAATATGCACCACATAATGTGCCCCTCGAAATCATGCAACTTTTGCCTAAATATGTTTTTCATACAACGCCTATTTTATAAAATATTCGAGGTGGGCAAGTTACGTGGACCATCCTATATATATATATGATATATATTTTTTGTTTTGTGTGATACAAATGGATATATTACGCGTTGACCCGTGCCTCTTTGGTCTGGATATCGTCACGCTAATTCGTACGGGAAGGGGTTAAAAAAAAACTGTTTCATAGTAGTAAACATAAAATACCGAAAACTTACTCTGGTAGAGTCTTCTTCTCTCTTTGTGTGATCCGCAATAAACCTTATGGCCTCAATGGCCTTGTAAAGTTCTGGACAGTGATGCCAGTTATGAAGTGCATTACAAAGTCTATCAAAACTCTCTTCGGTAGGAAGCTGCTCCGGTGGTAACAGTGTAGATGAAGATGTGTGAATTCTACAAGTTCTCCCGAGTTTAATGGCTTCCAGCTCACTGGAATAAAACAATTATATAACTTGAATAAACCAGCACTTTCGAGAGTCCACGGGGCACTACAGGTATATTTGAATAGATAGTTTTTCAAAATGATTTATAGGTTTGTCTGAAAATAGATTTTTCTGAACTAACTCCTAGGCATTTGAAATTTTAACAGAGTTTACCTGAAAGACAAACAAACTACTTATCAAAGCTGATTAAAAATCAATGATCGGAAATTCCACGAACTTTCCCCTAATAAATATGTACCATATTAAATATAATGGTGTCAACACGAAAATCAAAATTAACTTAGTGTATACTCTTAAATTCCTATTCCCACTCGTACACTCAAACCAGGGAATGTACAGCCATCTCTATTAATGCATATTCGCACCGAAGCCGTCATACATATTACTATCTTCAAAACTATTGTTACCGAAGGATTTTCTCGACAGCATAAGAGCCCGAGATTGTCGGGTGTCGTTGAGATGCCCCATAGTGAGTCAGGCCTACGACGTCGTGCGTTAGCAACACTCGCGGTTCACTACGCCTTTCGGAAATCTTCGGCGAAAAGGGCCGAGAGTCTCGAAGTTAGCGCGACGATTCTCCTCTTCCCCCTTACCAATTGACTCCGCTCGCCGAACCGAGACGACGTACCGATCGACACTCGATCGTGTACTGGCTGTCTTAGCACACGCGTCCCGAGGCAGTATAGAATAAATTAGATTGTCTTAATCTACTAATTTTTCCGGCGCAGTAATGGAAAAGGATTTTAATTTCAACGGGTGTGTTATTTGTTTGTCAACTGGTGTTTGGAGAGGAATCGGCGGAGAACGCTGTGAAGCGAACCTTTATACGCAACTTTGTCAACCTTACAAGTAAGAATAAATCTGTTTCTTTATCCGATCATTTGGGTCTTCCATTGATCTTGCGAGCTTATTTGGACCTTCAACGGAATCCTCCCCCTGAGAATCCTATTCGTCAATTTATTTGTCAAAAACAGTGTCGTTTGTCACAACGAAAAACTGACTGGCGCCCAAAACGGATACATACAATGTATTGGATACTGTCAAAAGAGCTCCGGCGGCCGACGGACCACGGCCGCGCCGGGTGGATATTTCGGAATAAAACAAGAAACGAAATATCAGTCTCACTATAGACAATTTAGTGCCAATTCAGATCATAAAGCTAATCTTCAATCGATTCTTGATCTTTAAATTAAATTGTGCTTACCAACATCTATTCAAGACGAAAATTTTGTTGGTGTCGAAAGTAAATTTTTTCCTTCAATTCTGAATGAATTAACATCAATTTAACTTAATTCTATATAAGGTCTATAAACAATGAAGAGCCTTATACTGTACAAGGATCGCGAAAACCATAACGAACTGAAACCAAAAGTGAATTAGAATGCCTGGAAACGGAGAATTTTCCCGTGTATTGTGATTTCGTAGCTGGCTTTTCTACTCATCAGTCCCACGTAATATGCTCTTGGATTATTTCATACTTTTCAGTAAATCGAAATGAATTTTGAATAATATTCGAAAATGTAATATTTGAAAAGAAGATGGAATCAGTATTGACTAAAATTAAGTAAATTAATCAATTCAGATACTTATTTTTTAACAGCTGATAACTTTGATTGTATTTATTATACGGGGATGGAAAAATGAAAATTCAAAGCTTAAAGTTTCTACTTAAATGTCCTTTCAAGTTTGTTGACAATTGAATTTGAGGTCTATTCCAAAAAGTAATGCGGAAAGATATTCTTAAGAGGCAGTGTTACACGCTGAAAAATTTCGGACGCGTTCCGTTTTCCAGTGGTAGTGCCGAGCTCGCAGCATTTGACTATGAACCACTGTGAACTACCGTTAGATGTCATGGCGCCCCGGAACCATGAGTTGGGCCGAAGGTCGAGGCCTCGTAGCAGGGTCAGCCGGGACACGCTCCGTCCAAAAATCGAATACTAATACTCGGCCATGTGCATGCAACATACATTCGTGCATGTACACTGCAAGAATCTATTTCTTGCTAAAGTACGCTGTGCATAACCAATATTCAAGTTTGTTTTTTCTCCAACCGGTTTTTATTAATTAACATAATAGTTAATGAAACATTCTTAACAATTAAAATTCTCCGTCCATTTGAACGGAAGGAGGTGAACAATGAGAACGCCGTTAACATCTCGCTCTTTAGCAGGGCAGTTTTGATTAATTATCATATTGAAATGAAATAATAATAAAAATTAGTTTATATCAATACACCATATTCTTCGATTCCCGTCGACGGCCCAGGGCTCGTACGGTGGCGCACGATATAGGGGAACGTGGGGGAATTCGGAACACTTAACTTCCAACGCTCAAAAATAATAGAAAAACGTCACAGACATAACCAAATTTTGTTGCAACATAAACTTTGCTTATCCATCTACTTATTAGTGGTAGAACATTATCAAGTATCAACGTTTTATTAAAAATATGAAGGAAAACAAAACACATTGCTGTTCCTTTTTACCCCATACCTTACGGAGTAATTGAGATCACCCCGCGAGGGAAATGGGAACAGTATGGGGTAATTAGGACCGACACATAACACACACGTAACCTTTACTCATCTCGGCACGAGTGCATTTTTCATGAGCCCAGAGTTTACAAACGTCGCACGTTATCCAATCTTCTGTCGGTGGGCGTTCGTACTTTTCGTAGCACATTATACAAAAAAAACTCCGTTTCGTCTTCATTTCCTTGTAAAGCCTTCTTCAAACTTTTAAGTCCTTTACCCTTGATTCGTGGCTTCTTTTGTATAGTTTTAATGTTCGTTTTTTGTTTTTTAGTTGGAACATTTTCTTTTTTAGCTTTCCTTTCACTTTGTCTTTTCTGTTTTTCTCTCTAGTTCAATTTTTATTTCCGGGCTGAATAAAATCTGAGAGTGCTTTTTATTACGTCGCTTAGAAGTAGTTCTTATTTCAGTAATGACAGGCACATTGATAATTTCGGTAAGAGGCACAGAAGTGGATGGCGAAGGCGCTTTAATGGTAACGCTCAAATCTTGTCGTTTTCATCAATAGAAGTAGTCGGTGTTGGTGTTAGACTCTGGCTGATAGTGTTAACGGACTCATTCAAACTTTGCAAAGCTGCCATTTGGTGAACATCGCTTTCCTCAGTCTGACTGGTGTGGAATTGATCAAATATCGCATTGTTAAAGCTGTCTTTAAATTTGTCAGGATTAATAGGATGAATTCCAGCGGCTCTAAATCCACCGACAGCCTTGCTTATGTTAGCTGTTTTGTTGTACGCCTTTGTAAAAAGGTCTCTAACCTCGTATTGGGTTATCCGTTTTCCAGGCTTGTTAACCACGTAGAGCTCACATTCTGTATTGTATGCCATCTTTAGTAAACTGAAGATTGTAAGATCCAGTGGCTGCATTTTGTGAGATACATGGGGAGGCAAAGAAAGTACTTGCAGGATGTGTTCTTGGAAAAGCTCGTATGCTCCCAGGCTGATGTGACTTTCGTGATTATCGAGTATTAATAATACTGGTTCTTCTTTGGTAGGTTTCACATATTAAATGTCGCAAGTAATCAATAAATATGGACTCATTTATCCAACCGGAATCAGAAACCGTGGTGATCATGTCACTGTTGCAGCCTTTAATTACCAGTTCGTTCATTCTCTATCTTTTGAAGATAGGGAGGTACATATATGCCACTAGCGCTGACAGCATAAAGTACTGTTGTTGCGACAAGCGGAGAACTGCGTTCTCCGCTTGTCGCTTTTGCTATTTGTTTTAAACCTTTTGGAGCCAAAATCTTGTAATTTTTTTATACGGTACTAATGCCGGTTTCATCGATATTAAACATACGATGACTAGGTATATGATGTTTTGTTTGGAGCATCTTCAGTTGTTCAAAAAACGGATTCGCTTCGGTGGCATTAAAAGCTGTTATTCTATTAAATGGCGTAGCTTCTGGAATCCGTAAACTGATGGAAGGATATCGATACATAAAACCATAGTACCAGGCTTCGCCTGCCAGCCTAGATTCCTTATTGACTTTTTCACTTTGTTAGCTTCAGCAAATCGAAAAGCAATTCTACGTAATGAAATGGGTTCTGCCATAAAAAGACTTGCAGCAATCAAATATGTATTTTTCTAGCTGGTCTTCTTGTTTGTTATTGAATACAGGGTGCCGACCTTTTTTGGTGTACTGAATCCGTTTTGTTTTACTTGTTTGAATAATGTTGTTTTCGGTATAGAATATTTGGCAGCAGCTTTGCCCAATGTAAGCTTTTTACTTTTTGCATCTTCGATTGCATGGCAAAGATTTTTAATTTCATTTTTTGTTTCAGTCTTTCGCGTGTAATTCCGAGGCATCTGAAACAATTTGTAACGTTAAAACATTTTTACACAATAAATCAGCAACACTAGAGGTAATTAACATATTGCGTACGGCTTTATAAGATACGATACGTACGACGATCGCCACAGATCTGCTGATGGACTGCCTATGACGACTGATACTGTACTGACTATAATATTGCCACATGCCAGGATAGTCGAAATTCATTTATTTCGCTTATCATTTGTCTTAAGAATGGGAGAGGCTTCGTTGCCCTGGTAACATAACAAAAACATTTGCCGCTGGTTGCTTATTGCCGATTTAATCGATGAACATATGAAAACAAGATATTCTGTAAGCCGTACGCAATATGTTAAGAACGCAAGAGGTAGTTGGGAACGGTCCCAATTACCCGCCTGATGCCGTTCCCAATTGCCCGAAGTAGTCAATATAAATTAAAATGACGGTAATCCTAAACAGTTCGTTGGTGAAACTTTAATCATGTAGGGTTTGAAAACAGATACTACGTATATGATAGTGACGCAATATCGTGTCTTGGAACTAAAAAATATGATATTTGCATTTATTATAACACACGACAAGAATTATAACAGAACCGCAAAAATAATTGTTCGACTCACCGTGACACCAAGCATGCGATCTTTCATTCTCACTTTCGCGTATGCACTGAGGGGGGCGGGATATGTTCGTTGAACAGGTACGGGACGGTGTAGTGCGGGGGGAAGTATTACTTATCTAGCTATTCCCAATTACCCGCCGTTCTCAATACCCCCCCCCCCCCCCCCCCCCCAAAAAAAATGTCCGTTTACCGAGCGAAATGCTTTGGCCATGCCATACAGGGTGATTCATGTAACCTGGAATTGTATAATATCTCGAAAAATACGCATCGTACATCAAAATTCGTTGAATAAAAACTTTAATATCTTTGAGGGGAAATCATTATTATGACGCAATAATTTTCATGAAGAGGTGTTGAAAGATTTATACACGTGCATAAAAGAGACTGTACGAGAGAAACATTTTAAATTGAGTTAATGCTAATATATTTAATTTTAATTTTATTCTAATTTAATTTAATTTTTATTTTTATTTTTTATTTTTATTTTACTTTTTATTTTAATTTAATTTGTATTTAATTTTTATTTTATATTTTATTTTAAATAGGAAGAACCCGTTGTACAGGCTTAAATAGGATATACGGCCGGCCAGCTGTAGAGCCATACGGCCGGCGTAAGAGAGAGAGAGAGAGAGCGAGCGACCAGCACGCGCGGCCTGCAGCATACCCCTCTTCCACTACTCGACGCTTCGACTATACTCTGAAGCAGCGACCATGCGTTCTCTATCTCTTTAAACAGCTGCGTATATGAGAGAGAAAGAGCTATAGCTGTTTCTCTAGAAAGACAGAGAGCACGCTACAGACTGTTTCTTTTTATTCGTTTATATATTAGATATTAAATAAATAATATTTAAATATTTGTAATATTATTTACCGAGAGCGTGCTACAGACTGCTTCTTTCTATTTTCTTTATATATATTAAACAGATATTGAATAAATTATTAAAATTATTATTTATATTTAATAAATATATGCAATTCTCAAATTTTTCAAAATTAAGACAGGGTGTTCTATACATATTTATAGGCACCTGGTTGTATTAAAATAATGAATAAACTCGTACACCTATATATGTATAAAGATGACCAGGCTAGACGACCCGTCTTCATACGAGTGGCCTAACGCCTCGTGAAACCGATATCCCTGCACGTTTTACACAGGATATTTGTCTCGCTGATTTGGTCAAAAATGCATACAAATCAAATATGAGCATGAGACCATCTTTTATACTCCTTTTTTGAAGTTAGAGTCTCGATTGAGCAGTGTAACATCGCGTTATATATATTGTCACGCCGATGGTGGGGAATAACTGGGGGAAAAGTGGGGGACTATAAAAAAATTAAATTAATGTGGGAGACAGGAATACAAAGAAATATAATAACTTATTTTATTTAACCATTATTAGTAGTTAACAAAATTACGTATCACAAAAAAAAAATACTTATTTTCGGCGGACGATCTCGGGGGCGATCTTAATAATACAAACCAAAATCTATACAAACAAAAATTGATGGGGATGGGCGCCAGTTATTTTTACTAAACAAAAAAAATAACAAAACGAATTTTTCTTACAATTTTTTGGGGTGCAAACAATTGATATCAGGAGACTAGGGGAGAAGGGAATATTAGGGGTAGCTCAGGGTGAGGTTCTCCGACTCGATGGCCACTTAATAATGACCACTGGCTTGATTTTAAATACGAGAAATAATATTTCGCCCAGTCGGAGCTTGGACGAGATAGTTCGGGACGCTATACAAAAAAACGTAAATACTGGGTGTCGCGAACAATGGGTAACGAGGACGGTCGAAGGCCGTCTGGGAATCTCTTACTCTAACGCCTTAAATGTTCTTATCTCGACACAGCCGTTCCACGCTTTACTTCTAGTATAATACTTTATCCGTGAAGATTCACGGAAATAATAAATTTTCTTACGGAAACTCTAAACCGTGAATAAGAACGGGGGGGGGGGAACTCGAATACAATTTTCATCAAGGGCCGGAATACAAAATTTCGCAAAGGTACAACAAAATAAATGGAAAGAACAGAATTGTGCCAAAAGCTCCAATCGTGCAAACACTTACAGGTTTTCTGATGATCTTGTGCATTCACTCTCGTCCTGTCTGTTCGCCGGGTCGTTATAAATTTCCTCGTGTTTTCTATACGGTGTTCTTATCGAGTTGCCCGGTCGTCGCAATTATGTGATATCGTCCTTTTCTTTTCAATCTACTCTTTCACGTCACACTCTCACACTCCGCACTCTCTATACTCTTTCTCCGATATAATCTCTTTACTTTTCTCTAATTACAATATCGCCTGTCGCTTCTCTAACTATCGTCCGTTCTCTCATACCGCTCGTCGCAAAAGTGCCGGCGCATGGCGTGCCGGAAACTTCACGATCTTCGGTGTTCTCAAATTTCTCCCGTGCCTCTGATTTGACGAGACACGGGAGATCCTTGATTCCTGGTTGGCCGCGTGGGTCACGGGTTAATCGATGAAGGGACACTCGGGTCGATATTTCTGGGGACAATGCTGGGGGGAGACTCTATCGGGAACTAGGCGTAACGGGAAATTGATCGATATCGTAGGGTAAGGTGTCGGGTAAGTAGGACGGGTGGGAAGGCTATCGGTGTTCGCCGGACGCTGCTGCCATCTCCTCGGTCGTTACGTCACCTTCGCCGATTGATGGCTCGGGGACAGCTGATGCGATGTGGCCGGTGACATGTGCCGGTGGTTTATTTGGAGAGTGCGGGAGACGATATTTTTATTCAAGTTCTGTAACGGTCTCGTGGCGTGTGAGTGCGGGTGTTCTTGATGGCGAGGGCGACTTCGGGTGATCTATTCGGTGAGTTTTCTTTTAATTGTTTATTTCTTCTTTCCTTTTTCTTTCTTTTTTCCGATTGATTTGTAGGTTGTGTCGTGGGTGATGTCCGGGTGACGATGACGATGGTTATTCTGGGGATGCTGTGGCTCTTCTCGGTGGTGATTATCTTCGGGGCGACGCGTAAGTGCTTGCACTATTTACAAAAATAATATAAGGAAAGGACATACTTACTCATAGACTTATGTTTTAGGTTGGTGGAACGGCTGCCTTTGGGACGAGCTGGTGCAGCGGGGGAGGGAGTTTAAAATTGTGCAACGTCACAATGTATATATACATATATATTGTGACGAGGCGGTATATCCCTCGCAATCGTGTGAGCTAGGAATATTCGCGAGAATATTAGAAAAGGACCGCAACAGCAGAGTCGCGTCGTCTCGCACCCGTGGTTTGCAAAAGTGTACGCTGGAACTTGCGCTGCCGAGACCTCTCGTGAGTTTCAGAGACCCAAGGCCACGGGATGTCAACATTGTCGGCCGTTCGCGTGAGACGACGTCGGCGGACGAGAGAGAGAGAGGGATGGCTGTGCCGGCGATCGAGGATCGATTGCCGCGAAGACCGTCTTCCCCTCTTCCCCCCAGATAGGGCCACGAGGGAGCCGGCGAGCGAGCGTAACGAGAGGATAGTTTTAGTACGGTTTCGACTGGGAGATAAGGCGGTCAGAGTTAGTAGAGAGCGGGAAGTACAAAGTAGAGAAAAACGATTAGTAGAGTGTAAGCGGGTGTGTGAAGAGAGCAAAGAGAGAGAGAGAGATGTTTATTCCGTACTCTGGATACGAGATCCCTAAGAGTACCGTGCAAATACAAATAATGGCAGTATTGTAGTATACATACACTTAATAGCATACAACTTAATAGTATATATGTAGTAATTAAAATAACTTAATAGGTAGGTAGGTAATTAACAAGTAGCAAGCGAAAGAAAGTAGCGTTCGCATAGCGATAGAATGGAATAGCATGGAATAGCAAGCGATACAGTAGCAGCAATAGCAATCACGCCTCATCCATCCTCGTCAAGAGTTTCGCGTGGAGAGCCGCCTTGAACATAGGAAGCGAGGCGCACCGCCGAATGTTGTCTGGTAGTGCATTCTACATCTTACAGGCCACGACCACGAAGGATCGCACACAATATTCCGTACGCCCAGGAGGCACAACAAAGTCAGCAACTCTGTGACGCTGCCGAAGCTGGCGCCCTCCCCCTTCGCCCCGCTCCACAAAACGCTGTAGCAGGTATTGTGGCTGACCATGCACCTTCAGCGCATATATGAAGGATGCCAGCAGATATGCACGCCGGTCCACTACCTTCAACCATCCCATCTCACGGTAGTATGGCGTAATGTGCTCCCCTCTACGCGCACCAGTAATGAAGCGCACGCTCTGGTTTAGCGCCCTCTGAAGCACCTTGTCCAGCTCCGCCGTAAGCCCTGTTAATAACAGGCAGCAGTAATCTAGGTGTGGCCACACCAATGACACGACCAGCGTTCGACGGATCCCGACCGGCAGACAGCCACGGCACGACCGCAGTTGGTAAACGACCCGGTTCATCTTTCCAGCGACCTTTGCGATGTGCTCGCGCCAAGACAGGGTGTTGTCGATGCATATCCCCAGACACACGACCGATGCGGAGAATGGCACGACTTCCGCCCCGACTGTAATTGGTGGGAGACGCGCCGACGCCAGTGCATTAATGTAGAAGGCCGAACCCAATACGATCGCTCTGGTCTTGGATGCATTTAATCGTAGGCCATGAGACGTCGACCACTCACAGACCGCCCCAATATCTCGATTTACCCGCGAGATTCCATCCGCAATACCACTGGCTCTACAGTGCAAGTATATCTGCAGGTCGTCAGCATAAAAACTATAGCGGCATTCCCTCAGCTTTCCACCTAGTCCCCGCACGAACATGGTGAACAAGAGAGGTCCTAGCACAGATCCCTGAGGTACTCCGGATTGCACCGCCCCCCATGACGATCTGCACCCATGCCCACCGCAGACAGCCTGCTGACGGTCACGCAAGTAGACGCTGAACCAGGCGATTACACTCGGCGAGAAGTTTAATGACTGCATCAGACGTAGCAGCGCGCTATGTGGGACACTGTCGAAGGCCTTTGAAAAGTCAAACAGGACCAGCACCGTGACCATGTAGCTGTCCACCGCTGCACGCGCGTCGTCAATCACACGCAGCAACGCAGTCTGGGTGCTGTGGTGACACCTGAACGCCGACTGGTATGGGTCACGAAAACCATTGTCATCCAAATACCTTCCCACCTGGTCTGATACAATGCGCTCCAACATTTTAGAGAAGCAGCACAACAGCGCAATTGGCCGATAATCTTCCGCTGTTGCCGGCACCTTCCCCTTAGGGATCGGACGCACTAGCGCACGTTTCCAAAGCACAGGAAATACCGAGTGCATAAGCAAGTGATTGAGTAGGTGCAACACCGGACCGCTAATCACCGGCCACGCCATGCGTACCATTGTTACAGATATCCCGTCAATGCCCAAAGCCTCAGTAGAGATCCGCGCCAGTGTTTTACACAGCACCTCTGGCGTAATGTGCGCAAAATAAAACGCGCGGTCGTCGAACGGCCGTTCTTCGAGCAGTGCATCACCCTCCACGTCATCATTGCCACGACCAGCTGACAAGAACTGGTGGTTGAGGTCCTCTAGCGACACGGCCAACTCCACCGCCGAGCGGCGCGCAGGCAGAATACCCAGCTTGCGAATCACCCGCCACATACACGCGGGGCTTCTCGTCACCGATAAGCACGCAAAATAATAACTGTCCCTCGCAGTTGCTATCTCCCTCTGTACCTCCTTCCTCATCCGTTGGAATCGAGCCCATAAGTGCGGCGGCCTGTGTCCACGCTTCCTGATTGCATGACGCAGACGATCTCTCCTCCGAATCCGTTCACGCAGTTCCTGCGTCAGCCACGGTGCCGGTTGCCTACGAACGTGCACCTCCCTCAACGGCGCATGTACGTCGAAAACTGCGACCACAGCGTCAGTGAGTAACTTCACCTTCATCTCTCCTGATCCTTCACCATAAAAGGAGCTCCAGTTGACCCGCGCAAGATCACGCAGGAGACGATTTTCATCGACAGCACCGTAATTCCGACACACAAATTTCTCCGGGCCTCTCCGGGGCACCTTCACGTCGTATGCGACAAAGATAAGATCGTGCCTGGAAAGGAAAGGCACCGCATACTGACCGTAATGCACTATTTTCGACCGATCACTGACTATACACTGGTCAATCTGCCTACTCGACGTTGCTGTGTGGTGTGTTGGACCATACGGTACCAAATACAGCCCATTACTCCTAATGTAATTTACGAGTCTCGCCGATTCGTACATCACCACCCCAGGATCGATATTGAAATCCCCCATGACCAGCACATGTGCATAGTTCGGCAGAAGATCAGCCAACGCATCCTCAAATCGCGCCATGTACCCGGCGTGCGGTGGCCGATATACCACTGCCAATAAAACCCTGGCTCCACCCGGTATCCCGACGCTAACAATTAAAAACTCCGGTTCGCGATATGCGTTACTCGACGAGGCAGCAAGAACCGTCGCACTCACGCTCCTATGCACGTATATGCCAACGCCACCTCCTCCTTGAAAATCCACATGCCCCTGGTGCCGCTCAACCTCTACCCTCCTGTCCTGACGTAGAAGACAGTAGTCAGTCAGTTCCACTGAGGCATCCGACGCATCCGGCCTAAGCCACGTCTCGCTCATACAAATGAGATGATATTCGCTGTTCGAGAATTTTATTTTAAATTCCGCAAAATGCTTGCTGAGCGACTGGCAATTTACATGGCATACGCGCAGGTAGTCCGAGAGCTGTGCGGTACTATCCATAATTTATCAGGCGCGCCTTCTCGGTGATCCTCCTCCGAAGAATCGGGCAGTTCTGGCCATCCGTGGCCTGATGATCTTTTTCTCGCAGCCCCGCAGCATCGCAATTTGCACACATTGGCGGCCTCTCCGCGACAGCACAGTCCCTCTGATGATGCGCCCCCGCACAATGTCCACAGCGCATCTCGTGACGACACTCGCGAGCAATGTGGCCAAAATTCATGCACTTAAAGCACTGTAAGACACGAATATGGTCCACAATCTCGCAGGAGTGCCACCCGAGAGATACCTCTGGCAGGCCGAGTAGATGCTTCCGATTGTCCGGTGTAGTCTCAATGACACAACGTGTGAAGCGGCGCCCGCGCGATGGATACACATAAATGACCTTTATGGAATCCTGCTCCTGCTCTGGCAAATTTAGCGCGATGAGATTTGCCACGATGTCCTCGCGCGACATTGTCGGCGGCACGTTGTGGAGGAGAAGACGCGGGTTAAGCCGCACATCATCCTTAACCTGCAGGCCCGCGTCCTTCAGACTTCTCAGGCCCTTAAGATCATGCAGGTTTCCACCGCTGGCCTGTACACGGACCCCGTTGTTCCGCACACGAGAAACGTGCGAGATCTTAAGGCCTAGCGCCACCGGGTTAATCACTCCGTAGAGGACCTCCTTCGTCGCATTCGCCGTGGGGAATCGCTCAACCTCGGATTCTCTTGGCTCAATGATGACCCGACTGCTCACGGCCTTGGGAACCACGATGGTCGGTCCCCGTGGAAATGTTACGCGCGTCTCCCGCTTCCCCGACACCGCACCCGCGTAGCTGCGTTCTGTTCCGTCCGCCGCTTCTGTACCCGCCGCAGCCGCTTGCACCCCCGCTCGAACTAGCTCGTCAAGACCCTCCGTCGTCTCTAGCTTAGCAACCAACTGCAGATATGCCGACGCTACCCGATGGAAAGAGTCGTGGTACTGCATCAACGCCCTCTCCACGCTGATCCGCTTCGCAGCACTCTCCTTATTCGAGAGAAGAACCGCAGAAATTACCAGCTTCGCTTCTGTCAGCGAACCCGTAATGTCAGCGATATCCTCACGGGAAATAGGAAATTTGCCCGGTCGCTGTGCTGGCAAAAAAGAAGGACGTGACCGACTGGCAGGTGACGACGTTCCCGCCACCGAGTCCTCATAGTCGCTGGACGATTCGCGGTCCCCTTCGGCATGAGCTTGCAGCTCCCTCCGCACTGAATTCGGCATATCAACGCTACGCGCTTAACGTCGTATTCCTATATCCGTGCGCATGCAATCATGTATAGAGCACGCAAAGAGCAACGCTACGCACTCATCTTCGCATTCATATATACGTGTGCACGTACGCATGTATAGAGTGTCGGCGTGTTTACACTATGCTCACAACCGAATACTCGTCGCTAGCTGAGAGACGATGAGCAACACACACGTATACGCGAATGTATACGTATGCATGTATAGTGTGCCGGTATGTTTACAATGTATCGGCTCCCGCCGATACTGTCTCTACTATATTATACTATGCTCGTCACCAGCCGAAGCCCCTAGCATTAACCGTTATCACTCTCGTATAACTTTCTTGCACAAAAATATCGATGAAAACGCGACGATGACACTCACGAATCACCTCTTATCTCCACCTATTGCACCACTTATCGTTCGACACCGCGGCGTTACCGGAAAGGGCGCGCAAGCTGCATACGCAATCGCGAGTTAATGGTTTATTTGCTCGTTACTAACGTCTACGACTGTACTCTACGACTACTAGACGACTAGAGAGTGAGAGAGAGAGAGTGTGTGGGTGACGGACGACGTGCGGAGGATATACGAGAGAACGAGTGAGACGAGGAGGCCGGAAGGACCGCTGCGCGACGAGGCTTGCACCCCGGAAGTCGGCGATAAAAAGGTAGGCCCGCCATACATTTCCTCGTGTCTATACGATATTGCGCACCGTCGGCGCGCGGTGGCTGAGCTCGTGTTTGTCTCTCGTAGTCGCCCGCTCACGAACCTAGCACTTCCCCCCGGCGTCTCCGGGGGACAGCGCTCCGCCTCCCCGCGCACGGATCGATTGGCGAACCATTATTAATTGTTAAACTAGTAAAATATTGTTATACCGCGGTGCTTGGTGCACTAGATTGTCACGACGTGAACACGATATTAAAATAAAGTAAGCCTGTTAACTTGAGACACGTGTGCTCGACGGGAAACCTGTATTATTTAACTGTCACTGGTAATTGCTCGATGCTCGTCCCCCGACCCTACGAATCCCCTGAGATCGACGGAATAGAGATAGGTGAACGTTGACGGAGAAAGTCCCTTGGTGCTACGGGGATTGTACAAGCACCTGGCGCCCAATAAAAATTGGAATACGAAACAGACGGTAAGGATCAACGATTGGGGGCGTCATAATAAAATTTGGACTGGCAGCTCTCTTCGGCGTTGGCGAAATTTCGCCGAAAAGAGCTCGTCACAATATATATATACAGGGCGAGTCGCATTAAGTATAGCAGAATTTATTCTGAGGTAGATGGGACCATTACAAACAAAAGTTGCAAATATACATTAGGGATATTTTCAATAGTTTACGAGATATACATTTTTAAAGTTGGGCTAATCAGAGCGCGCCGAGAAGCGTTGGAGCCGCCCGCTCTCCGCCCTAGCCGTAGAGACAGCGCAATGTATCAATCATTGGCTGCCCGCGCTCGCCGCCCCGCTCCCTCGTCACCCCGCGCCAAGACTGTCGTCTCTATGGTCAGCAAACTCGCGAATTAGTACAGGATAGTTAAACTTAAAAGGGGCGGAGAAAAGGCACAAGGAAATTTTGTTGGTTTATTGGTTTGGTCGTATCATAAATAAATTACTAAAAATCTGTTGCAATCAATAATGTATTAAAAGAAGAATCATGCCGGACGTACGTCCACGGCCAAATAATTACAACGGAATCTTATTACGAGAGAAATAATAAAGGCATTGAAACGAATTTAAAAAAAATTGATTTTGTGTTTTTTAGTATTGACAAGCAATATCAATGTAACACATTTATAACAGTTCAACATTATTTGCGGAATGTGAAATGTTTTAATTCACACTGCAAAGTGCATAGAACAAAATAAAAAACCTCGTTTGCATATCTTTATTAATTTCTTTGTAATAAAATCATAAAGAATTAAAGACAGAATTTAAACAAATTGTAATGATTAAATATTCTCCTATAGAAAATACATAAACTATGGTGGAAAACTATGTTTGTAGCGGCTAAGTATTTCACGTTCTCATATTCTCTAAAATCTGATAAATACGATATACTACTTCGCGATCCATTCGCGTTTTCGTTCTGAAAAATTTGTGACCAATAAAATTGCGACCTTTCCATAAAAACTGCAAGTTGATTATTGCTACATATTTCTCATAATGGAAATGTGAATCGAGATTTATAGCTTCGTGACACAACACTTATTATTACATGCTACGAATTTGTTTCGTATGGAAACGCTATCGTTTCCACACCACCTTGAGGTAGATAGGTTGGCGCGTTTTTTATAGTGGTTTCCCCAGTAGGCCTAATCCACTCTCAAAATTTACTTTAGAAGCTGTTCGAAGTGCCTTCCTCGTGCTTGTAAGCAGAGTTCGGCTCTTCGTGTTATTTGCCGCGTCGCACGGTGCGCCATGTCCAGCGTGATGGTACGGAAGGCCGCCAAAATTGCGTCGCGTACTTCATTTTCAGTACCTACACGCCTGTGCTCAACTAAAGTTTTAATGTGTCCCCAAACAAAATAGTCTAGAACATTCAAATCTGGCGACCGTGCCAGTCAAATGATTGGGCCACCTCGACCCAACCATCTGTCCGGAAAACGTGTGTCTAAAATGTCCCGCACTCTACGTGTAAAATGTGCGGGAGCCCCGTCATGTTGGTATATTAGACTCTCTCGCGCGCAGAGAGGAACGTCCTCTAAAAGTACGGGTAATTCGTTTTCTCCGAATTTCGCGTACCTCTTTCCATTCAAACGTGCCGGCAGAAAATATGGACCGATCTGCAAAATAGATACGTTGCAAGGAGAATGTACGGAAGATTCTTAATTTGTAAGAATACCTACCACTCTGTCCGCAATTACTCCTGCCCACACATTTATCGACCAACGATATTGAAATGCGGTTTCGCGAATGGCACGAGGATTTTCCTCTTGCCATATCACAAAATTGTGGGCATTGAATGGCCCGTTCGGGGTAAATGTCACCTCGTCTGTCCACAGAATCATATCCGTAAATGCGGGGTTTCGCCGATATTGTGCGAGAAAGCCTGCGCACGTTTTAATAATGATTATTATTATATTCTAAAACCGCCATGGTTATCGAATAAGAGGTGAAATAAAAAAAAAATAACAATACCTTCGCAAAAATGCATACGCGGTTTTTCGTCCCGCGGAAGAAGCTGCTGCACCCGTTGATAATGAAACGGGCGCAACCCATTCTCGTGAAAAATTTTACACGCGATCGTTTGCGATGTATTAACCGCACGAGCTACGCTGCGGGTTGAGCTATCAGGATTTTCTTCGAAATGACGTAAAACATCTTCATCAACGTTAACGGGACGACGTAGTGCTCTTTCACGTCGTCTTTTCCGAAGAACAGACCTAGTTCGTCTTGCCCGTTCATAACAATTGACTGTTGCGTTTGCTGACGGGAGCTGATCACGTTGGGCAATCGATTTTCAATTGTTTTTCCTCGTTTCTCACATAATTATGACAGATCTTCACGTATACGCTTTATTCTGGGGGTTATAAAATGGATTATACAGCGGAAGAATATACGGAAATGATATTTTGCTACGGGATGGGTATGGGAAATGCCTGTAACGCGGCACGTTTGTACGCGGAACGATTACCCATCGTGATCGGTTCCCGTCAGCAAACGTCATGGCCAATTGTTATGAACGGGCAAGGCGAACAGGGTCTGTTCTTCGGAAAAGACGACGTGAAAGAGCACTACGTCGTCCCGTTAACTTCGATGAAGATGTGTTACGTCATTTCGAAGAAAATCCGAACAGCTCAACCCGCAACGTAGCTCGTGCGGTTAATACATCGCAAACAATGGTGTGTAAAATTTCGCACGAGAATGGGTTCCACCCGTTTCATTATCAACGGGTGCAGCAGCTTCTTCCGCGGGACGAAATACCGCGTATGAATTTTTTCGAAGGTATTTTTATTTTTTTTTATTTCACCTCTTGATTGAGCGAGGATCTGGTGGGCGGGAGAAGGGTTAGCGAACAGTAAAAATGAGACTTTCAGACGCGAGATTCACCGGTACGGATCTTCTTTTTATTTTGTCGAACAATCACGGCACAAACAAAGAGCGCGGATCGCGCGAAGCGACGGTCGGTAGAGCTGATCGTCTAAGTTAAGAATAATTCCGAGTTTGAGAAGCCGAGTCGACAAGTTAAGATGAGCGGAACGGATGTACAAAAAAGCTGAGAAGGCCGTGGTCGAAAACTAGAGATAAGACAAAATGACAATCACAATAACACCTCTGGACGTTAAGAGCTCTCGTGAGAGAATGGCCGAGGAACCGGTTCCGATCAGGCACGAGGCGAACGTAGAAGAAGGGGCAAGCGTCGAGGGAGCCTCGATCGACGCTAGGACCTCTATCGACCGCGAATTACATCGTGCGGCAATTTTAAACTTCCTTTCGGTCTCGCCGAAACATCCTCCCAGCCGTTAGCCCAAAGGGCTGACACAGGCGGTGCGCAGATCCAAGTGATGAGCGTCATCGCGGCCCGAGCTGATGGGCAGTAGAATGAGCTTGACGATTGGCCTGGTGAGGGTGGTGCTGGCGGTCCTGATGGTGGCGACTCGAGTAAGTCCATCCTGGCCGGGATGGAGAGCGGTAACCCGAGCTAAAGGCCACTTAGTGGGTGGAGTACGCTCGTCGCCGAGCAGCAGTATCGAACCGATCTGAACATCGTGCGCAGGACATTGCCACTTGGCGATGGCCTGAAGCTGTTGTAAGTATCCAGTGGACCAGCGTATCCAGAAGCCCTGGAGTTTCTGCTGGATTAACTGCCAGCGAGCAGATCTCGGTAGCGATTGATGTTTCATCGAGGGTTCCGGAATGACAGCTAACGGACCTCCCACGAGAAAATGGCCTGGTGTGAGCACTCCCAGATCATCAGGATCATCCGAACGGGGCTCTAAAGGCCGAGAGTTCAGCACCGCATCCACCTTTGTGAGCAGAGTGGAGAGCTCTTCGAAGGTGAGCAGATCGTCCCCAACAGTTCGAGCTAGATGGTGCTTCACTGAGTGCACGGCTGCGTCCCACTTACCCCCAAAATGCGGAGCTCCGAGGGGGATTAAAGGACCATCTCGTCCTGTCGTCGAGCAATATTCTTGCGAGCTGATTTGACTCATCAGATGCGGACGAGAAAAGAGTCTTCAAGAGCCGATCTGCGCCTTGAAAGGTAGTGCCACAGTCTGAGTACAGGTTGCGACACACGCCTCGGCGAGAGACAAACCTACGATAGGCGGCAATGAACGCGTCCGCAGTGTAGTCGGAGACGGCCTCGAGATGGACAGCGGAAGTGACCATGCGCACGAAAATGGCGAGCCAACCCTTGACCGAACGATGACCTCGCCCCTTCCATGCACGCAAAGACACTGGGCCAGCATAGTCAACACCCGAGTGCAAGAACGCTCGGGATGGAGTTAGCCGGGCTATAGGAAGTTGTCCCATGAGCCGCTGAGCCCGAACGCCGCGGTGGCGAGCGCAGACAAGACAACGCAGGACGAGGGAGCGGACTGGAGCTCGTCCCCCTAGGACCCAGTATTCCTGGCGGAGCCGGGCAAGGGTAAGCTGGTTACCACCGTGCAATGTCCGTAGAGCGTCGCGAATAACCAAGCGCGTCAAGATGGAGATGCGAGGAAGGATGAGCGGATGTTTTTGCTCAAACGAGATAGGAGCTCGAGAAAGGCGTCCTCCGACGTAGAGAAGTCCTTGATGATCCACGAATGGTGTGAGTCGGGCGAGCGGATGTCCGGGCCGAACGGATTCCCCGCGAGCTAGCAACTTTAGCTTTGGAGAGAAGTGGGTAGCCTGGATCGTTTTCACCCAGAAAACTTTGGCGAGCTCTACATCCCCGGGAGTCAGGAGGGTTCGGAGAGATGTGTCAGGTGTTCGATGGAGCCAGGCGATTGCGCGTTGACACACCGCAGTTATACGTAGCAACTTCATGAGCGAGGAGTATCGCTCGATCAAGTCCCATTCCACCGGTGGCAGAGTACGGATGGTGAGTACGGAGCCGGGGCGTTCCTCTATACGTGCTGACGGGGTGGGAGTAGCCTCCAGTACAGGCCAGTACCTTGAGTCCTGACGTAGCCACGAGCGGCCATGCCACCACAGTGGATGAGCCGCAAGTTGCGTCACCGATATCCCCCGGGAAGAACAGTCGGCTGGATTCTCTGGTCCAGGGATGAGTCGCCAAATAGCGGGAAGGTCCTGAATGAGCTGAACCCGGTTGTGGACGTACTCCTTCCAACGAGACGGTGAAGCACTAATCCAAGCCAGAGCCACCGCAGAGTCGGTCCACAAGAAGGTAGGCGCGTCGACAAGCTGAAATTGCCGTCTCACATACTGGACGAGCCGGACAAAGAGAACGGCAGATGTGAGCTCTAATCGCGGGATGGTCAACTTTTTCAACGGTGCCACTCGAGTCTTGGCACATACATATGATACGAGCGTGTCAGAGTCGGGGGTGGTGATCTTGAAGAAGACAAAGGCGGCCATGGCGACCTGGGAGGCATCAGCGAACCCGTGCACGTCAATCGTCGAATCGGCGCACAGCCCGAGCCATCGAGGGATGGAGACAGAGGTCAGGTGGAGCAGGTCATCGTGAAATTGAGTCCAACCCTGCGAGACGCTCGGTGAGAGCGTGTCGTGTCATTCAAGCTTAGAGACCCACAAGTCCTGAAGCAATACCTTGCCACGAATGACCATGGGTGAGAGAACTCCGAACGGGTCATAGATCTGAGCCAGTTCGGAAAGGATAGTCCGTTTCGTGATGGGCGAGCAGAAAGTGGACTGTATGGAGAAGGAGAACACATCAGGGTCAGGGTTCCACAGGAGACCAAGCATCCGGGTCTCCGCGATATTCAGCGATCGTGCGACCTCGGAAGAAGGCTGGAGCTGCAGAGAATTGAGGAGTGGCTGGTAATTAGTGTGCCATTTGGAGAGCAGAAAACCTCCGGCGGAGCAGAGCCCTTGGACCTGTAAGCTGGTCTCTACGAGCTGGTCAGCGGTATCTGAGCCGCCACAAATGTCGTCGACATAGCGGCCTCGTAGCATCGGAGCAACGGCTAGAGGAAAGCGCAGACCCTCATCCTCGACGAGCTGAAGTAACGTACGAACCGCAAGGAACGGAGCCGGTCTCATACCATATGTAACCGTGGTAAGTTGGAAGGTGGAAGGTCCATCGTCCCGATCGCCCCACAAGATCTGCTGGAATGGCCAGTCGTCCGGATGCACGCGGATCTGTCGAAACATCTTAGTGATATCGGCCATGAACACGAAGCGATGGCGCCGCATCCACAGCAGGACGTCGAAGATGTCAGCCTGCAGCTTGGCTCCGGTGTGGAACAGGTCATTGATTGAAATACCTGAGCTGGTCACCGCTGAACCGTTAAACACAACACGTAGCTTGGCCGTCTCGCTGGTCTCCTTGAGGACGCCATGATGAGGTAGGAAGAACTGGCTGCTCGAGAGCTGAGCCGGGGGCTGCTGCCGGGCCTCAGTGACCCTCGACCCTCCCGGAGACAAGTCTCCTGGTGCCAAGGTCGTCTCCGAAGCCTGACAGCCCAGAGCAGTACACGTAGGAACCTTCCTCATGTGTCCGAGAGCTTCATACTCACTCAAGAAGCCCTCGTAGAGTTGGTGCAAGCGCGGATCTCGGCGCAAGCGGCCACGAAGGCGAGTAAAGCAGGCGAAGGCTGCGCGTCAAGAGTCCCTAAGAGCTGTAGGTGACTTGGAGGACGGCAGCCGAACAATATATCGTCCAGAGCTGTCTCGGCTGTGCGTCTGTCGGAAGTGTTGCTCACCCGCGAGCTCGTCGGGAGTGAGCAGAGAGTCTGGAGATGCGCTTGGGACCTCCTCCTGGACCCAGAACTGACTGAGCAGAGCATGGAGCTGGTCGAGAATGTGTGCAGTCACTGAGAATCGGAAACTGGCATGAGCTGACTGTATCGTTAGTTGTGCGGAACCAGTGGTTGTCCCGAAGGCGGTGTCCCCGACGCCACAGGGTTGGACGAATGACCTGCGTTTTAACAAACGGAGCTTTCTCACCAAGGTTGCCGCTACCAAAGATACTTCAGAGCCTGGATCCATGATGATCCGAACCGGATGGGTTGCGCCTTGTGAGACCACGAGCCGGGTGGAGCAGGTTGCGAGCAGGACCCCGTGATGAGCTGGTCGAGAGGTCGAGATGGTCTGGATTCACAGCGGAGCCGTCTGGCCCAGTCCGCTCCCTCCGAGACTTCCGGTTCCTTCAGAACCGGTTCCTTTGTAACCTCCGGAGAGGCAACTCGAGTAGGCGTCGGCCGAGCCGGTGTGGCACTGGTCGGTGGGAGCGGATCTTTCATGATCGTGTGAAGATACGTATGATGCCTTTTGTGGCACATTTGGCAAGTGCGAGTCCTCTGACACGCAAGAACGCTGTGCTTCTCGAGGCAGTTGAAACATAGGTATAGGCGGTCCACCGCCTGCTTCCTGGCTGATGGAGAGAGCTTTCCGAACGCGATACACGACGGAATGTAGTGGTCGCCTTCACAAACAGAGCACGGATACCGGTTGGCGGCCGGCCAGGCCTGCTCCCTAGTTGACGGCGCCGTAGCAGTCGAGCTGAGGTGGACCCAAGCTGTCGAGCGGGGCGGAGAGCGAGCCCATGGAGCTGTTGGTGGAGGTGCGGCGGCGGCGGTGTTGAACGCGAGACTCGCCAGAGCGCGAGCGCGTCCCTGGAAGTAACTCCTGGAGTTGATCGAATGTCGGCAGCTCGGAGGAGTCACCGAGCTTATTCTCCCAAGCCACCCTGAACCTGGGACTGAGCCGTCGCACGTGCAGGTGAACCAGGACTGGATCCCATGCACGAGGATTGAGACCGAGCGCCTCTAGTGCCTCCAAGGCCTCCACTGCCGTGGCCACGAGGCGATGGAGCTCCGCTGCGGTGGGTGATGTCATCGGAGCCGAACAGAGGAGCCGGTCCAGATGAGCTGTTGCTAACAGGCGTGGGTTTTCGTACCGAGCAATGAGCATCTCCCAGGCTGCAGCGAAGGAGTCCTCGGAAATCTTGAGGTTGGAGATAAGTTGAAGGGCCTCGCCGCGCAGGGTAGTGCGCAAGTAGTGCATTCGTTGAACGTAGGAGATCTCAGTGTTGTCGAGGACCATCGACGTAAACATATCCCGGAATGACCTCCAGTCGGCGTACGAACCGTCACATCCGGGCAGAGCAATCTCAGGAAGTGCTCGGCGAGTCGATCTGAAGGTCGCTCCTCCTCCAAGCGATGGATGCCTGGTACTCGAGAGGCCGACGCTGCCTCCCGTCTCCTCAATGCAGCGCATGAGCAGGTCACGGGCTTTCACAAAATCATCCAGCGTACTATCAAACCGCTTCTCAACGAAATAGGGCTGAGCGGTGAGATTCTCGTGTTTCCCCCCGAGCCTCGAGCGCCGCGAATCCTCGAGAAGTAGACACCTTGATCTCCCTGGCATACTGCACCGTTGATTGTATAAACTTAACCCGCGACAGATGCAAGGACAGAGTTGCCTCGAGCTGACTCATGTTGGTAGGGCAGACGAGCAGGGCAACGGTAGCGAGCTGTCAACGAAGCACTCCCCTACTACAGACAAATATGGCGCGCACTGAGCGACACGGTACACGTCGGGCACTGTACGGTAAGCGAGACTCTCTCCCCACCGTGCGGTCGAGTGCGTGACCGATAACACGGAAAGTCCAAGATGGCGCGCACTGCGAGACACGAATCGCGTCGAGCTAGAGGCGCGAGGCTCTCTCCCCCCCGTGAGCGGTCAAGCGAAAGAAAGAGAACACGCGGTAGAGCGAGGACGATAGTGGGAGCCGGTCCAAAATGGCGCGCACTGCGAGACACAAGTAGCGTCGAGCTGGAGGCACGAGGCTCTCTTCCCACCGTGAGCGGCCGGGTGAGCGAGAGAACGAGCGAAGTCCAAAATGGCGCGCACTGACGCGTGAAAGTCTCGTCGCGTACACGGCATTGCGGGGTTCGCATATAATAATAACCATTATTAAAACGTGCGCAGGCTTTCTCGCACAATATCGGCGAAACCCCGCATTTACAGATACGATTTTGTGGACAGACGAGGCGACATTTACCCCGAACGGGGTATTCAATGCCCACAATTTCGTGATATGGAAAATCCTCATACCATTCGCGAAACCGCATTTCAATATCGTTCGTCGATCAATGTGTGGGCAGGAGTAATTGCGGACAGGGTGGTAAGTATTCTTACAAATTAAGAATCTTCTGTACATTCTCCTCGTAACGTATTTATTTTTCAGATCGGTCCATATTTTCTGCCGGCACGTTTGAATGGAGAGAGGTACGCGAAATTCGGAGAAAACGAATTACCCGTACTTTTAGAGGGCGTTCCTCTCCGCGCGCGAGAAAGTCTAATATACCAACATATTTGGTATATTAGCCGGCACGGTCGCCAGATTTGAATGTGCTAGACTATTTTGTTTGAGGACATATTAAATCTTTAGTTTAGCACAGGCGTCAAGGTACTAAAAATGAAGTATGCGACGCAATTTTGGCGGCCTTCCGTACCATCATGCCGGGCATGGCGCACCGTGCGACGCGATAAATAACACGAAGAGCCGAACTCTGCTTACAAGCACGAGGAAGGGACTTCGAACAGCTTCTAAAGTAAATTTTGAAAGTGGATTAGGCCTACTGGGGAAACCACTATAAAGAACGCGCCAAGTTATCTACCTCAAGGTGGTGAGGAAACGATAGCGTTTCCATACCACGAAATAAATTCGTAGCATCTAATAATAAGTGTTGTGTCACGAAGCTATAGATCTCGATTCAAATTTTCATTATGAGAAATATGTAGCAATAATCAACTTGCAGCTTTTACCGAAAGGTCACAATTTTATTGGTCACAAATTGTTCAGAACAAAAATGCGAATGGATCGCGAAGTAGTACATCGTATTTATCAGATTTTAGAGAATACGAGAACGTGAAATACTTATTCGCTACAAACATAGTTTTCCACCACACTTTATGTATTTTCTATAAGAGAGTATTTAATCATTACAATTTTTTTAAATTCTTTCTTTAATTGTTTAAGATTTGATTACAAAGAAATTAATAAAGATATTGAAACGAGGTTTTTTATTTTATTCTATGCACTTTTCAGTGTGAATTAAAACATTTTACATTCCGCAAATAATGTTGAACTGTTATAAATGTGTTACATTGATATTGCTTGTCAATACTAAAAAACACAAAATCAATTTTTTTTAAATTCGTTTCAATGCGTTTATTATTTCTCTCGTAATAAGATTCCGTTGTTCGTTGCGTCTTGGCGCGGTACGGCGCGGTGTGACGAGGGAGCGGGGCGGCGAGCGCAGGCAGCCAATGATTGATACATTGCGCTGTCTCTACGGCTAGGGCGGAGAGTGGGCGGCTCCAACGCTTCGCGGCGCGCTCTGATTGGCCCAACTTTAAAAATTTATATCTCGTAAACTATTGAAAATATTCGTAATGTATATTTGCAACTTTTGTTTGCAATGGTCCCATCTACCTCAGAAGAAATTTTGCTATACCTTATACCACTCGCCCTGCACACACGCACGCACGCACGCACGCACGCACACACACACACACGCACACACACACACACACACACACACACACACACACACACACACACACCCATATATTGTCACGCCGAGAGGGGGGGGGGGGATAATTGGGGGAATATACAAAAATTCAATTAACAGAGGACACACGAATTATAATACGCAAATAACAATTATTTTATTGTGCCGTATTTAGCGAATAGAACTAATACTAATACAAACTATGGTTCTTAACTTAATTACTAAACACAAAATAACTTATCAGTCTTATCGGCGGACGATCGCGGGGGCAATATTACTAAAAACAAATTTATACAAGAACAAGAAAAATGTATAGGTATGGGCGCCAGTTATTTTTACAAAAGAAAATAACAAAAAGAAATTATCCCAAATTTGGGTTGGGGAGGTTTATAATCAGGATACTGTAAAGGGTTGGGGATTTGGGGGTAGCTCAGGGTGGGGGGTCCTAGGACTTTACGGCCTCTTAATAATTACCACTGGCCAATTTTCAAATATGCGAAATAATATTTCGCCAAGCTCGGAAACTTGTACGAGATAGTTAAGGACACTGTACAAAAAAAACGCAAACACTGGCTGTCGGCGAACAATAGATAGCGAGGACGGTCGAAGGCCGTCGGAGAATATTGAATTTATAACTGACAATGTTCTTAAATCTACACAGCCGTTCCACACACGACTTATAATATAACGCTCTCTCCGTGAAAATTCACGGAGATAATAAATATTTTTAGGGAAACTAAACCGGGAACAAGAAGGGGGGGAGGGGGGGGACTCGAATACAATTTTTCTCAAGGGCCAAAAAAAGGAAAGAAAAGAATCTGTGCCAATACTTCAAATAGTGCAAACACTTACTGAAATAGATGCGACGAAACGATGCTGGAGTTCTGCAAAGTCGCCGTACTCTCCAAATCTGTTCCGTTCCTCTCTCGTGTCTTGGGATTTGCTTTTGTGCCGTATTCCGTTTCCGTCCACTCAATCTCTCTTTCTCACAATATCGCTCCACACTATTCTTTCTCACTCGCAATCTCTCTACTCAATCTCTAATTATTTAATTCTCCCTCTGGTTCTTTATTCTCTACCTTGATCACTTCGTTTCTTTTCTCTAAATGCTCTGAACTGTCTCTCGTCTGAATGCTTCGAAGGCTCGTCGCAAAGTGCCGGCACATGGCATGCCGGAAGCTTCTCAATTTTTCGGTGTTCTTGAATTTCTCCCGTGCCTCTGATTTGACGGGAGAAAAGGGGAGCTTATAAAATCTTCCATTCATTGGAAGATTATACAACTCTCCCCATCGCGTCGAGACTTTGATACTATATCTAGCAAAGATATCTTTTCCATTTTCAAGAATTTAATCAAGAGTTTGAATTTCACGTTTTACCATTACGTCGTATTCTTCTTCGTTTTCAAAGTCACCTCTCACATCCCATATTAAGTCATATTTCTTATCATGGGCTATATGTCCATAAATATCCTGGAAACTTGTGACTAACAATCTGGGCTGTTGAATATGCAATCCGTCGTTTTCATTTCCGAATTCTAGAGGTTCTGGATCCAAACAATGTATAGTACTTTTAAAGTTAATATGTCTAGCGGCGGCTATATCCATCCACGTCCGGGTGATGATCCTATGTAAATTATATCTCTATTTAATGCGAAACCAGCGAAGAGCGTGTATAGCTTCTTCTGACCTCGGTCAAGCTCCTCATTGTCTATAACTCCTGCCCACAAAGAAAATACATCATCATCTTTCAATTCAAAATGAAACTCATTCTCTTTCCCAAAATAGCCGATAAAATTACCTTTATCAAATAGGCCAACATGCTCTGATGCTTTCGAGGCGATTTTTACATTCATCAGAGTTTCAAACTCAGGACCGCATGATCTAAACTTTGATTCACATCTGCTAAATAGCAGTCTTCTCAGATTATTGCATTCGGCAATATATTTTTCTTTCGATTTAATAACGAACATGATGTGTCTCTCAAAATCATGAAAACTTGCAAACTCCTGCTTTCTTAAGTCTGTCAGCCAGCCGTTATTGATGAAGTTCATTAACCATGCTTTATGTCTCTCTTTCACGACCACGATGTTGATATAGGAGTAAAGTGAGAAAGCCAACTTTTCAGCCGTTATGCCTTTTCCTTCTTTTTCATTTTCATTTCTTGACAAAATAATCATATTTTTATTATGAAGGTATTTACCGAAGTCCTCATATTGTCGGAAAGAAATAACAACTCATTTGGCTGTCGTCGACATTACCTCATCAATGTGTGTACCATATATAACCACCTCGCTAAAATTATATTAGGGGAATGTCACAAATCTCCTTTTTTATCTCGATTTCTGCTTAACAATAGGCCTAACAATTTTCTTAAAACAACACAGCCGTTCCACTCGCACAATATATAACTATCTATCCGTGAAACTTCACGGAGATAATTAATGTTCGGGGAACTCTAAACCGGGAATAGAATGGGTGGGGGGGGGGGCTCGAATACAATTTTGATCAAGGGCCGGAATATAAAAGAAAAGAACAGTGCCAAAATCTCAACAGGGCAAACACTTACGTTTTCGATGTCCTTGCACTCTCCTCGTCGTTCTCTTTCTCGTGCCTTAATGCATTGCCGGGTCGTCGTTGGAATTTATAAATCCTTATCGCCTCTCCTCGCACAATTCTTCGCTATCACTCACTCCGCACTCTATCTCTCACTCTCTCGAACTCTAACTATTCCTGACTCAAAATTTCCCTAATATTGTCGCACGTCGTTCCTCTATCAGAGCTCGCCGCAAAGTGCCGGGTACGTGTCATGCCGGAACTTGCGAATTTTTCTTCGTCTTCTCGAATTTTCTCCCGTGCCTCTGATTGGACGAGACACGGGAGATCCTTGGGCGTCTATGGCGGGTTCTGTTACGGGCCGATCGATGATGGGTCGCTGACGGGTCGATAGTTTGCGGGACTATGCTGGGGGGTGGGGGGGGGGACTCTATCGGGAACTAGGCGGAACGGGAGGACGATCGATATTGTAGGTAATTATTCTGGGGACACAGAAATTTGACAATGTATGGATCGTTCATCGACCGCGCGCTGCTGCCCTCTCGCTTCTTGTTGCGTCGCTACGCCGATTGATGGCTCGAGAACAGCTTCAAGTGATTATGGTCGTGACTTCGAGAGAGTGCGGGATTATTAATGGCGAGGACGTCTTCGGGTGATCTTCTTATGAATGCCGGTAAGTTTTCTTCCAATGGTTTATGACTGCTTTTCCTTGTTTCTTACATTTGTTATTTTCTTTCAGGTTATTGCTGTGGCGATGGAGTTATCTCGGGGATGCTGCTGGGTTCTTCTGGGCGTCGGTGATATTCTTCGGGGCGTCGCATGACTGTTTGCACTGTTTACAATAATAACATAAGGGAAGGGAAGGTACATACTTACTTATTGTTTTATGTTTCAGGTCGGTGGAACGGCTGCCTTTGGTCGAGCTGGGGCAGCGAGGGAGGTGGTGATTGTGCAATGTCACAATATATATATATATATATATACATATTGCCGAGGAAGTGAGATCGGTTCGCGCGACTCTGTTGTTTTAGCTTCGTCTATTTCTTTCCGCGGGTCAGCGGCCGGGGCGGGGGGGGCGGTTGCATATCGCTACGAGGCCTCGGCGGGGTTCGCTTGCCTTGTCTCACCGCATACGCGCACCATGTCATCTAGCGGTAGTCAGCAGTGGCTCTTAGCCAAATGTTACGAGCTCTGCACTACCGCGGCGAAAGCGAAGCCGTGTGAATTTTCCGCTGGGTATCACTGCCTCTTAACGCTGACTACTGACTAGTCTGTCGAGGGAAAATGTTAATGGAGTATTACGATCAATAGACAATGGACCTCGAGAAGTCTTATTAACTTTGCTGATAAAGTTCATAATCGTGGGATAATGCGGACGGTTATGCCCAATTGTGTACATACAATAAATTTTTTGAATCGAGGTACAATCGTTTGTAATTTCTTAACGATAGTGGCACAATTTTATAATATAATTATTCATTTACCTTATCGGAGAGGTGTCGTGCGATTCGGTAGAGGTGTTCTTCTGTGGTAAGATGTACTTGAATTAATAATTGATTGTATGTTGCTTGATATTGAACTTTTTCTCGTGACGTATCAAATTACCCGTTGGATAAAATAATGTGACGGAATGGTTAGCGATGAACGAACAAATAATGAGAGTTATTTCGATGATGAATACTTTATATTTTATTAGAGAGTAAACACGGTTGGGATGCTGTGGAAATCATAGGAGAACTAAATTGCATATGGAGGACCGTATTAAGAAAGGGTTTGAAAGAAAGAGCTTAGGAGTGGCGGGGTTGTTACGCGCGACGGTAATAGGGCTCCGTGGGACTGCGGAGTAAGCAGAGTTAGGATTAGCGGGAAAGGAGAATAGGAGTAGATGAGAATAGTGAGAATGGAATGTAACACCGTTACAATAATAACGGAGATACACTTTTCTATGTAAGACTCGAATTCATACACGATTATTGTTTCGAGAAACTGACTTGTCACAGCTGATTGTAAATTCGCGTTCACACGCATCCACATAACACCCGGAATCGAAAAGTACAGGGATAGGGTGAAAAATGTCGGTAAAACTATGCGCCCTTGCTAAAAAGGGTAGGGTCTATATAAGAAAATTGGACTTGGTAGGAGTTGCATTTTCCATATTTGGGCATGATCTTAGTCTATGGATTTTGTCTAGAAATTGCTCGGCTTCCGGCCTGACGCTAATAACAATAAAATATAATGGCCTGTCAATAGGTGTCATTGATGGGCAGCCAGGTGTTGCACTTGCTGCTCTTGTCTTAGAATTTTATTACCGTTCGCGGCAAGAGGTCCGGTGTGCCTATGCACGACGACTTCATGTACGTGGTCAACGGGCTATGGATATGGACTACACACTAGAAAGAGACAGAGAACGCGATAGTTTACTCCACGTGTGAAAAGTTCGATTAGCTAACCGAAGTGGTTTTCATATTCTAGGGCAGCATCTGTTTCCTTTCATCCTGATGCGGTCCCCTGAAAGCGTCGATACAAAAATGTTGAACGAGGAAAAATGTCCGCTCGGCGCATGAAAGTTGCTTTTAGCCAGTTTAAATGCCTTCACATTTTCGGGGAAAGGACGTTATGTTCTACCCTGCTATGGTCCCTTAAGACCTTGTTCTAGCAGTTCTACCAGTTACTGAATTTTTCTTTGTACATGATACTATTGCTATTTCGATATTCATATTCTCAATTTTTTAATCCTATAGGTTCATTGGAATTTCCGGATATATCCCCATATACGGGGTGTTTCAGACCACCCGTACACCCCTTTTCTTTTGGAAATGAAACATTTTACAGAAAAATTTTTGAGACAAAAGTTGCTTGATTTCTAAGTTTGCATTTTTTTAACCCCTCCCCCCGTCTTATCCCCTCACAGGGGGTGGGGGTGACTTTGCAATTTTAAATAGCAACCCCCTATTTTTTCACCGATTATAATTGTATGTAAACAAAACAAGCAACTTTCGTCTGGAACACTCTCGTCGATTTTAGACGAAGTAGCATGAGCACGAAAATTTAGGTCGAGTCCTCGCGTCACCTCGCCGAGCCTTTACCTCGACCATAACCTTGTTGAGCCTCGCCTCGACTAACCTTGACGAGAGTGTAGAGCTAGCGTGGAATACTTATTCTTTGTTAATTAAACGGGCCGCATCGGGTGTGCAAGGAAAATAGTGAGTGATCTTGGCCCTGCAGCCAATCCCCCCCCCCCACTACGAGACAAGGAGCTAGCCGAGAAAGAAATCATTGTGCGGTGTCATCCCGCCGAAGTTGTTTTCCTCTGGTGCGAAAGCTCCTCGCACCCGGCTCGATTGAATGAAAAAAAGGAGGTAAACACATGGCGAAGAAACAAAAAGTGACAATTCTAAGTTGCATACTTTAGAATGCAGAATAACTGTAAGAGTAATATTATTCTCGTATTCTTATTTGTACATTGGAAGAGTATAGAATTTGATATTTTTATAGGATATCTTTATATTTTGATCTTACCCAGCATTGAGTTCGTTGCGCAAATCAACATTTGAAGAGACTACCGATGATTCGAGGAACTCTGATGCTGATGCCTCGACAAATAACGAATGGTCCCGAAGTTTAAGCCCATTGCAAGTTCTAACCATCGCTCGTTGGCTGTGATGTGAATCCAACGTTCTCTTGTCAATTTGGTACTGCGGCCTGATGGTGTTACGATAATAGATAATATTTTAATACATATTATATTTTACGTTGTAATGTAATACGACCTTAAAAATATCTTCTTTATCAAGAGCTACTAAGTTTTCGGTTACTCTATTGGATATGTCTAAAAATTAAAAGGTAGATTTAGAGAATCCATTACAGGTTTAAAAGGTATAAAACGTGCATGTCCAGAACATGTTCATATTACCCGAAATTTAAATATTCTCTTGATGTAATACAAGCAATTTGCTTAAAAGCATCTGCCTGTCATTGATGCATTCTCGATCTTTCAAATATTTTTGTCCTATCTACGTACAGACAACAATCCACACATTCACGTTTTCCGGGCTCTGGCGCGTAATATTATACAGCGTCTGGTATTATGGAATGTCCCGATACGAGTCTTATGGGCTCAGTTTAGATACAAGCAGACGAAAAGAGCGCAAACACCGTACTTCGAAAAATTCAGACGACTATTGCCTACAAAGAACGCATACGAGGAGACAAATTACTCTTATTATGAATCCGGAGATGCAAACATATTATTTGACACATTCCATGGGAAATCGGTCACTTTTGAACCCGACCATTTTTTATTTTGCCGAAAATTTGATATGTTATACTCCCCCACTCAATACATTTTTGTGAATGTTTTCAAATTTTTTTACCTAACCGATAAAAGTTATAAATTATGAAGAAAAAACGTCTTTGTTTCAATCATTTTCAAACGCTCACAACTTTTTCAAAAATTGGTTAATCAACATGGTATATTTTAAAAATTTTCATTTTTAACTGCGCTTTTCAGAAAAAATATAAAATTAATATTCAGGTCATATTTTAGGAAATTTTTCATTTTTTTAGAAAAAATCTCATTTTCTCAACAACTCCATTTTTTATTTTTTATTTCCATTTTTTTTAAACTTTGATTTATTCTGAGTTTAATGCCGCAAGATTCGTAGTGGGCAGATTTTTTTCTATTTTTTTTTCGATTGGAAAAAAAATTAATTTTTTCTTAATCTAATATTGTTTAGTCCATAAAATAAATTAAATTTGTACAAAAATTTGTTTCAGAAAAATTGAAACAAATTTTTTGCAATCGAAAAACAAAATGAAAAAACTTCTGCCCAATGTGTTACAGATCAGCCAGCGCTGAATCCGACAAGGGGTAGAATTTAATTTCATTCTAAGACTTTAATTTCCAAGCTTTTACCTTTTGCTGCCACCAGAGTGCAGTACGACAGGCACGTATATTTTGTCGACAAATTTAGATTTGAAATGCCTGCTATACCCTCGACTTTCGAATTTCTCCAAATCACAATAGATGTCATTATAATAGCCTATTTTCAGGAAGAAACAGAATCAAAAGTACGTTAACTGGCGGTATTGTTAGAATAGCGTCAGTATAGTTTGCACAGCGTCAGTGCGTATACAAGCAACGCGGTTTTTGTGAGTAGTGTTGAATTTGAACAATTTTTTTGTTATCACCGAGTGCATTGCATCACAATGAGTGACAAAAAAGTGTACTAGAGTAAAAAAGGCACGAAAACATCGTATCTAACGCGGCGTCAGAGCAGTATATCATCGAGGCGACCATTGAATAGATTTGAGGTTGAGCACGATTCAACAGGAGTCAGTGCTTCTGCCTAAAAATTAAAATCTTCTAATGAAGATATTGATGTGAATTATGAAATCGGCAATAGAATTATAAACTTTTTTGCCGTTTTTTCGGTCATTTCGTAACAGGTGAAGTGTAAAACGTGTGATTCGGACATTACGTTTCATGAGAGAAGTCCTCGGGGCTTAGGCTTCAAAATAGTTATTGCTTGCCCGAAATGCTCAGAAGTTGTTATTCCTAACAGTAAACACATCCGAAATGCCTATGAAATCAACCGTCGAATCGTGATGGCAATGCGACTGCTAGGAATAGGGCTAAATGGTATAATGAAGTTTAGCGCATTCATGGAATTACCACGACCGATATTTCAATTGTATTACGACAAACTAATTCTTACCATTTCGATCGCAACGCAAACGGTTCGAGACGTCAGTATGAAAGAAGCAGCAGCAGAAGAGAAAAAGAAAAGGGAAGAAAATGCCCATTTTCTTCGCGCCCGACCCCCCCCCCCTCTTTTAGTTTTAAATTTTTTTCTCGCGAACGCACAATTTTCTCGAAAATTACTAAGACGAAAAACTTGTTTAGAATTAAAAATTACGTATACCCTCTAAATTTCAATGTGTAGCTCCGAAAATTTGAGGTTTGAGATCCAAACCTCTGATTTGACCGACCTAGATTACTTTTTCCCTCAAAGCCTTCGTTTTGGCTTGGCCGCACATGAACGTGCTCAGCAGGGGGGTGACACTCCGGCTCCCCCACTCCTTATTTGGCACGCGAAGAGTTCGTTAGATTTTTCAACCAACATACGAAAACGAAATATGAAGCGTTTACGGACCCGTTGAAAATGCTGAAAAGGCGGTAACGTTGGTAACAGTGCATAGCCGGCGTAGCCTATCAAATCCAATATGGTGGCGGCGAGTGTTATGTCAGAAAGTGTGTGTTGACAGTTCTACAAAAAAGTTAATTTTCTTGTGTAATTTTCGTTTTATTATTTAAACCTTTTATAGAATACTATAGTTAAGTAAATCGGTAGTGAAGTGTTTCGTCTAAATCGGAGAAATACAGCGGAATATCTAACCGAAGCTAAGTTAACCTCACTAAGTTTTTCGAAAGCGTCTCGCGCAGTGAAGTCCTACACATTAATATTTGTATAATTTTGTAGATTCATCACCGAGGATGAGCTATTCGAAGTGCGTGGTACCGTATTGCGACCATGTCCGGTATAAAGAAGAGGGATGTCAACCTTATTCAAGGTTCCCTAAGGATCTTGAGCGGTAAGTGAAATACTAGTGGTTGGGTATAATATGCAGAACGTATTTGACAATGTTTTATTTTTCAGGTGTCGTATTTGGATAAGAGCTGTGGGTGTAGAAGATCTGGTATATCTTCCACATGAGAAATTAAATACCATGCGTTTCGTGTGCGCTTGTCATTTTAACGATTCCCAGTTCATAAATGCGACCCGCAAAAGATTAAAGTTGACTGCAGTTCCAACGTTATTCGATCCACGAGTGGTTCCACTTGCGGATACAATTGTGCACGCGTTTGCTGCGGAACCTGAACATTGTATATCATCGATCATCCTCATAGGTTAGTGAAATTAAATATTAAAATGAAATATATGAAAGTATTTTTATTATGCAAATTATGTACGCACACACAAATTGTGAACACTTTATATAGAATGCTATCAGAATCGAACATTTCAATCGTTAATATTTTTATATTTCTGTTGCAGATGATCAGGACATGGTTGCAAAAGGTGTACCGCTACCTTCGGAGAATCGCAACAGCGCCAAAGAGGAGTCGGAAGCAGACGATGAGACCGGTTTGTGCCAGTCTCATGAACCGTCAACTTCGAAGAAGCGCCTTCCCTCATCGGGTGAGTCTTTCAATCTATTTTCATTAATATCTTGATCATTTCTGTACATAGTATTATTTTTTATTTAATGGTGAACGACTCTTTTCTGCCTTAATTATTTATCCATTATATACATAATATAATGATCATTCAGAATCGATATTTTCAATTATTAATATCGTTATATTTTTGTTGCAGATTATCAGGACGCCAAAGAGGAATCGGAAACAGACGATGAGACCGGTTAGTGCCAGTCACATGAACCATCAACCTCGAAGAAGCGCTATCGTTCATCGGGTGGGTTTTTCAATGTATTTTGATGTTTGATGTCGATCATTTTTTTACATGATTGTTTTGGATGTAATACTGAATAACGGTTTTTCTGTTTTGATTATTTATCCAAAAAGTGTAGTTGTAAAAATATGATCATTTGTTACGTGTGTACTTAGGGAATGTCGATGAAAAGACATAGTGGTTCGGTTTTTGGGGCACGGCTTGTATGTAATATATACCTAACGTTGCTAAATGTGGTTTGTGTAGACGATTGTCGCGAGTTTAAATTAGTAATTCTGCATGCGAAAGTAAATAGGAATACTTCAGTCATGTTTGTATTTTGTTGGCCTGAAAATTACCCTATTGTTAAGAAGTTTGATTTATGAAAAATATAATTTATAAAATCAGACTTTTTGTCATTTATTAAGTAATATGTCTGTTATAAAAAACAATAATACAAATTAAATTTCATGAATGCAATTTAAAAAAGTGACAATGAACGTGACGCCGCAAAAAAAACATTGACCTATGGCGGTGGGTGACTTGATCAACCGCTCGTATGAAATAAAAAAAATAGCCACACTTGTAAAAAGTATGAATGCCACTCTGTCCTGAATTATAATTAACGGCGTGTGTAACAATTTGACAACATGGCTCAAGTTGAAATTGTGCAGTAAAAATGTTAGATTTTTGTTTAGTTTTGCCATTTTTTGAAATTGAAAAATGACATTGACTTTTCTGTTAATAACGTACGGTTGAGCATAACAAATAATGTAACAGAAATTTTAAAAGAGATGTGACATGAGTCATTGAAGATTATAGGAATATCGCATCACGTCACAATATTTATGTTCTATGTGTGTTTGTGTTTCACCTAATGCGGCACGTACTCCGCAGTCTCTATTGTTGATTGGGACAACAAATTATTTAACCATCAATTGCCACTTATGTATAAGGTTTAGGATCAAATAAGGCGTGCCATGGATGATTGTTGACTGTGCTCAATTTATGTTTACTTTAAGGTTATGGATAATCATTACAGATTATCGAATGCAGTTTGTCGAATGAGAATGTTTATGCTGGTGATGCTGGTGATAGAGTGGAGAGGCTTGCAATTAGTATATAAAATGTACTCCTTATAAAACTAAGCAAACTTTCAGATAAAATGGATCGCGCCTTGCAAAGTGCTGTGAATGTGTGCACAGGCACATTGCGACGTTCTGAACATGAGCAAACATCGAAAAAGTAAGAGTGAATATCAATATAATTAGCCAACCATTTTTGTGGAATATCTGCAATAAAAATTGGTGTGTGCGTGTCATACATGTTTTGTTGTAATATCTGTCCGATTTATCCCATCAGAATATGTTTCAGAGAATTGGGCATTCATAATGTGGAGGAGTCTGGTAAGAAGTTTTCAAGATGCTCGTCTTCAAGTAAGGTGGAATGTAACACGCCGAACATGCGTGGACAACATTGCGAAAGATCGCGCCCCGAATGGATCCAATATAAACGATTTGGAACATTTATCAGTCGCAGGTTGAGATCAATGACGTCCGATAGGGCAAATGAAATAATGTCGGAAATATGTGACATTATCACAAAGCAATAATATTCGTGAAGGGGTTATGTGACGTCGTTAATAATACATATTTATAAATAGAAAGAAAAGCTGAGCGGAACGACGACAACTCTATAAATAAAATATTGAAATTTAAACAACGTTTTGCATGATTCAGTAGTCAAGTAGTTTAGTTCGTAATACAGTGCATGCATTAGTATAACAACATTAAGTGTATCGTCCTGAGTTCAATTCGGCACGGTTATGAGTTCATGCGTTTACTATCCTATTCTTTGTGACTTATCCCCTTTATAGTTGCCACACAGCGCATGACCAGGAAGCGTGAGATGGAAGAAATAAACATACGAGCAGAACAGTTGACGCCCCGGGAAAATGTCATGATGGGTGTGATAAACACTCAAAACGCGCTATTAGCTGAAACGGTGCACAAACTGCGAACAACTGCAGATGCGCTTAAGGAATTATCAGGAACGAAGTACAGCTTTCTCATGAATGACATTTCATCGCCTGCTCTGCGTCAAATAGTCTTAGCCGATCCACGCAACAATAATAAAGTAGCTGGTGGCCGAAGGTGGACTCTCGATGACAAATTGACGGCTGCGTCTATTTATAAGCGGGCGCCCAAGGCTTATGAATATCTACAACAACTGATAACGTTGCCGTCAGTGAGGATGATTTTGACGGCTGCGTCTATTTATAAGCGGGCGCCCAAGGCTTATGAATATCTACAACAACTGATAACGTTGCCGTCAGTGAGGACGATTTTGCGAATCTTGCAGCAAATTCCTATGGGCTATATTAATCGTCGGGTCATGGATCACCTCCGGACACTGGTTACGAAAATGGAGCGAAAAGATCAGCAACCTATTCTGATGTTTGATGAAATGGCGCTCAAAAGAAGGCTGCAATTTAACGAGAAGGACAGGAAAGTCGACGGCTTCGAAGATTTCGGCGAACATGGGACGTCGGAGCAAATCGCCGATCACGCTCTCGTGTTCATGGCGCAGGGCCTGGGTCAAAGATGGAAACAGCCCGTTGCCTATTATTTTTGCAAAGGAACCATGAAGACGCAGATGCTTCGACGTCTCATTGTCGACGTAATCGAAGCGTTGGAGTCGACGGGTTTGTACGTGGCAGCTACAGTCTGCGACCAGGGGCCAACGAACCGCGGAGCTTTGCAGGCGTTCATGCTTGATAGCCAAAATGAAGAGGCTGCCGCGTCCTTTATTGTGAACAATCATAAAGTATTCGTGCTTTATGACACACCGCATCTTTTTAAATCGCTTCGAAATAATTTCATGGGGAATTTCGAGAAATGGAAGAAAGTTAACGGTGCTACAAGTAAATTCAAATATCCGGGAAACGTTATAGAATGGGAAGGGAACGTTGCAAAATGGCAACATATGATTAAGATGTACGAAATGGATATAAATTTGTTTAAATTTAACAAATTAAACGAACATAATCTATTTCCTACATCAAAAGAAAAGATGCGAGTAAAGTACGCGGCACAGCTCTTAAGTAGCACATCGGCGGCCATCTTGAAATGCATGTCAATGTCATCACAAGACACCATTTTACCGGGTGGAATGGAGACGGCGAAGATAGTCAGCGATTTCGACGAGATGTTCGACGTCATGAATGGCCCGCCAATTCCGAAAGGGATTAAAAAAGGCCAGTGATCGAACGTAACATCAACATCCTACCACGTCGAGAAATGGGCGCACTTTCGAACGGCCGTCGGCGAAATGAAGATTGTTCGCTACACAGGCGAGACGTATCGGCCGCCGTGTCAGGACGGCTTCACAAAAACTTTGTCTAATATGCATGCTTTGTGGCAATATTTGCAGCAAGTCGGGTTTACAGGTTCGAAACTCCGTCAGCTGAACCAAGATCCACTCGAAAATCTTTTTGGAATGGTACGACAGCACGGGGCTCCAAACACAAACCCGACGTGCACACACTTTGCAGCAGCACTTAAAGCCTTGATTTTAACAAGATTTTCAGGGCATAAGACCAGGAAGGGCAATTGCGAAAACGACAGTGGCTCGGTTCTGTCGGATCTTCGGGAATTTTTATCATCGCCCGATCATGAAGCCAAGGACATTGATGAACCGCAGGAACCGCAATGTAACATAGTTGATGAGAGTTCTCGCAACATTATCCATATCCGGGATGTGGATGACGTTGAAATGAACACAGCGGTGATGTTGAGTTCGTCAGCAACGGAATCGGTGTCGTTCGTGGCACAATATGTTGTCAAACAATTGACATCATATTTGTGCTGCAACTATTGCCGACTTGCATTTGTATCTAATCATCATAAACCCTGGATCAATCCATCGCCACAACTGATCAACCTTGTCACAATTGGGGTGGACATGTTTCACGAGCGAATTCTTGATCAGCTTCATGATAAGAATATTGTACACAGTTTTCGCTCGCAATTGCTCGTTCTATGTGACCCAACATTTATCAAATACCGAGAACACGGAGGACCAGCGACGGAGCGAATTTTTGGTAATGCACCAATGCATGAAAATAAATGCACTGTTCCAAACGCAAGAGTCGACGTCAAGTAACGCTGTCAAGATATTTCATTTAACATTTTAGTTACAATTAATATTTTTTATCCATGAACGTCAATATTAACAAAAAATTGCATTAACCAATTCTTTTAACAATATAAAGATTGGAACCGCTACAAACTTGGACGCGTTATGGAAGCAACATCCCGGAATGACACACACAAATCAGACATGCCAGGTCACAGGTAAGGATATTCCGGTAGGCAGCTTATAAATCCAGTAACAGTTAGTGTTATATTGTTTTCATGATTTTGTTCAGGTAATTACCAATACAAACGGAGCGTTCCGGTTCATACGACCATAACAAGCCGTAAAAAAGATGAGTACAGTACTGATTACATATTTGATAGCATAGAAATGAAAAAATAGAACTCATTACTCTCATCATTTTTTGTTGTGGTTTTTTCAGATAATTATCAAATCACCGCTTTTGCTACTGGCGAAACGAAACGGGGTGATCCGGATCATACGCCCATAAAAAGCCACAAAAAAGGTGAGACCCCATTAATTCTATATATTTGGCAGTTTAGCAATGAAGTAACAGAATTCGTTAGGCTTATAATTCGATAGTATAATAATCTTTTTCGTTATTTGTTTCAGCAAAAGTTCGACTCCGCCGTTTTGGCACCTGCTGGCGAGACAACCGGGCGACTCTAAATATGCGGCCGTCAAGAAATTTACCGGACTCCATCTTTACACGGGCACGGACGAACGTCGAAAAAAAGATAAGTTAAACAATATTAAAACACTTTTGTCAGCTTGGAAATCAAGTGATAAAAATTGATAATATAATAATCGTTTTCGTTATTTGTTTCAGGAAAAGTTCGACTCCGCCGTTTTGGCACCTGTTGGCGACACAACCGGGCGACCGCAGAATACGGCCATTCGGACTATAAATTATAAAATGAATTTTCAATAACATATGTAAAATAGTATAGTATAGTATATAATTGTTATATAATAGTTAAATGTGTAAAAAATAATATTTTTTCAATAAAATACTCTTTTTTATTTTTGTATATTTTCTAATATATCCAATTCAATCCAATGCATCGTAAAACCTCTCCCGCCCAATTTTAAATATTGCAGGGCGCCAACACTGCAGAGCGAAATTCGTTGCAGAGTTTCGAGCTACGAAGTTGGTATAGAAAATCTAACGAACTCCGTCTCGACCAATCAGCGTCGTGTCAAATAACGTGGGACCCTTTAGCATTGAGTGTCACTGCCCTGGTGCTCAGCTTCCATGTATTGGTGTAGCTGCCGACGGCGCGGGCGGGACACTTCGATCGCGCTCGGCTCTTTCCGAAGATGTCCGAGCGTCGCTTGCTCACGGCCACGCGCTACTATGGTTGTGTGATGGGTGCGTAAGAGACTAGAGAGGGGGTAACTTTTACGCGCGATCTGGCTGCACTGGCAACAACACCAATATGAATCTTGTGGCACTAAATTCAGAATAAATCAAAGTTAACAAACAAAATTGAAAATTAAAAATCCAAAATGGAGTTGTTGAGAAATTCAGACTTTTTCCTAAAAAATGAAGAATTTCATAAAATATGACCTGAATATTTATTTTATACTTTTGTCTGAAAAGCGCGGTTAAGAATTTGTTTCAAAATGTATAATTTGTTTCGGTCGGGTTTTCGTGGGGTAATATAACATATCAATTTTTCAGCAAAATAAAAAATGGTCGGGTTCAAAAGTGGTCAATTTCCCGTGGAATGCCTCATTTACATGATAACCTAATCATTGCTGGCGCGTGAGTGACCTAAATGTTTCGTACATAAAGTATAGACGGGATAATTAGTTTCTCTAATTAATAATGACATTATTTATGTGACAAAGAATATGATTGGAACATAATATAAAGAGATGTATAATTATTTTGTGTTAATAAATAGCTTAAGGGCTAGTCAACGGCGTGAAAAAATGAGTATTTTCAATCATTTTTTTTACAGTAGTTTAACTTATTTCATAAAACAAATAATACACAGTTGTTAAGTTATGTTTTAACTTTATTTGACAAAAATTTAAAAAAAATCATTGTTGACCAAGTTATCGCCATATTTGTTGCATCCCGTTCCACAAGTCATGATTTGCGGTGACCATCGTAACTCTTTACTGATTCATCTAAAGTCAATAAACCAAAAACAAATCCCTAGTTTAATAGTTCATCTAGTGCCTAATCGAAGCTTTTTTCGAAATAAACAATATGGTGGTCTCTGATACGTTACTCGCGGGATTTGACGAACACAAATCACTAGCTGATCTTCTTCTTATATATCAAATTGGAAGAATGTTTATTTGTTTGTTTGTTTGTCACGACTGAGTACCTATGCCATTCATCCGATTGCTATACAAATTTAGTGAGTTGTAGTCCGTACTCCCGCGAAGGTTTCTGCATTAGTAGAATAACTTTATTTGCAAAAATAAACGCGTACGGGGCAAACCAAAAATAACATTGATGTATATCTATATATAGAGACTAATCTGACAGCTGTCAAAGTATGCTACCAAAATGATAAGCGAAATAAAGACAGTCATTTGTTTTAACGACTCGATAGACTCGATATTTTCAATAGTTTACGAGATATAAATTTTTAAAGTTGGTCTAATCAGAGCGCGCCGAGAAGCGCTGGAACCGCCGTTCCCCGCCCTAGCCGTAGCGACAGCGCAAGGTATCAATCATTGGCTGCCCGCGCTCGCCGCCCCATTCCCGCGCCCCCCGCGCCGTACCGCGCCAAGACTTTCGTCCCTATGGTCACCAAACTCGCGAATTAGTACAGGATAGTTAAACTTAAAAGAGGCGGAGAAAAATCACAACGAAATTTTGTTGGTTTCCGGTGAATTTAGGGCGGAGGGAGGGCGGCTCCAACGCTTCTCGGCGCGCTCTGATTAGACCAACTTTAAAAATTTATATCTCATAAACTATTGAAAATATTCCTAACGTACATCTGCAACTTTTGTTTGTAATGGTCCCATCTACCTTAGAATAATCTGTGATATACCTTATGGAATTCGCCCTGTATATATTTAAAACATATGAGTGTCTTTTATTTCACTTCTCGTTTTGGTGAAATAATTCATTTGACAGCGAATGACCAATTAATCGCATACGAGCCAAAACAAAATTAACATTTATGTATATATAGAGATTAATTTGACAGCTATCAAATGAAGTATGCCACCCAAATGAAAAGCGAAATAAAAGACGCTTATTCGTTTTAAATATATACAGGGTGGTCCACGCAACGTGTGGACCTCTTTTATGACCAAAATATGTATTGTACGGAAAAATGTTATATACATGGTTTATAAGGCTACATCATGTGGCGTATTTATTTTTCTTCTAGGTAGAGGCGCTTCGGAGATTTCAAGGTCAACTTTGTTTTTTTAAAGGGAATGCTATATTTTGTATAGCGTAATATGGTAGAGTATCGAATTCTGAGTAAAAAAGTGTAGACCTTTATTCGCCCTAAAGTTAATAGTTAACGAGTAATTTTACTTTATTACTTTGAGTACAGTCAGTGACTCATGGATTATCGCAATTAAAGTAAGTGTTCGAATTGATATTACGTAAAGGAAATTTTAAAAGCGCCATATTTTTTCAAGTGTTTATTCGATTAAAATGATAACGGTACCAACTTATGACTAAGAAATCTAATATAAAAATCGATTTTTTAAACGCTACCGTTAAGAAATTATGACGTAGATAAAAAGCAGTTCAATTCTCCCGGACTCCTATAAAATGATTCTGCTAATGCAGAAACCTTCGCGGGCATGCGATATGGAGTAGGAACTCAGTTCGTATACCATTCTCATTTCACTTATACTATACTTTTCTCATTTCGATTACTTTGGCACCAACACGATAAAAAAAATATTGTACTGGCTATTGCATCAACTGGAATCGAAGCAACTATTTTGGATAGTTGCAGAACGGCGCATTCAGCACTAAAATTGCCATTGAATATACAAATTACTGAGACACCAACATAAAATATAACGAACAATTCAGGAATGGGAAAAGTACTCAAATCATGTAAACTCATTATATGGGACGAATATACTATGGCGAACAAAAAAGCATTGGAAGCGCTTCATCGTACACGAAAAGATTTAAGGGGATATAAGCAGAGCTTCGGCGGAGCACTAATTTTACTGTCTGGTGATTTTAGACAAACTCTACCAATTCAACATGTGCTGATGAAATTAATGCATGTCTGAAATCATCATTTCTATGGCGCCACATTCATAAATTGACTTTGAAAACCAATATGCGTATACAACTACAACATGATACATCTCCTGAACATTTGGAAAAACAATTGCTGGATATTGGAAATGAGCAAATGATGATTGATGGTTCCACATAATGTATCACATTGCTAACAAACTTATGTACAAATCACAGCAAGAACACACGAATTGATGAACAACGATTTTCCTAATATTTCATATAATTACAAAAATCATCATTGGCTCAGTGCCCGTGATATATCAGCAGCAAAAAACGACTTTGCAACGGTACCAGGCTTTCAGTGAAAAAGATGATGAATAATATCGTCGGAGCCACAATTTAAAATGGAAATTTTAAAGGAGGAGATGTACTGTTGCCGCGTATCCCAATGATGCCATTCGATTTCAAACGTTTGCAGTTTCCGATGCGACTCGCATTTGCAATGGCCATCAACAAAGTACAGAGACAATCGCATCAAGTGTGTAGATTAAATTTGAAAAATCCATGCTTCACACATGGACAGCTATATGCGGCCTCCTCACGCGTAGCAAAACCTTCGAATTTATTCGTGTATGCCCTAGACGGAAAAACAACAAATATTGTGTATCCAATAGTACTTGAATAAACATAATTAAAAAAAAAATTCTTCCATTGACATTTGCTGTAAAATAAATTATGACAAAAACGGCATTGCAACGCAGGGCGGGTACCGCTAGTTCTCTATAAAAAATATAAGTTTCATTAATAAAAAAAAGTCACTGATGGATATAGTGTCACGAGCAATGAATCATATGACATTGGCAACTAGGGCCTTGGCTTTTTCCAAAAGAAATTCCAGACTGTGTTCTCATTCGCTCACGAGAAATATATTATTAAGTTTCCGATGACGTGATCCAGCCATTGGCACTTGCGAGTTAAAGCATTCAATTGTTTACCACCAGTCCACACCGACTCTCACTACTAAATCTGGCAGCCTGAGCCGCCAAGCTTTTCCCGATCCATCGCTATCGTGCTCGTGTCCTGATTAACACGTTTGTTATTTCGGGAGATACGAACAGTGGCAAATTTTATTATCAATCGGTTCGTATTTTTTAGAAATGTTCGCCGCTGGTCTTATTGACAGGGCTTTAGGTTATTGAAAGTAACGAACACCAGTTCAATCACATGTACTTATATTCTGATCGTTAAAACGGACTATACATAAGGCAACATTGGCTGTCGTAATAAAACAAGGAACGAGCAAAAACACACGCACCGCGTGGCGCGTAGATCGAAGAAAAACAAGGAACAGACAAGATACAAGAGCGCAAATTCAAACGAATAATTATGCTTGTGGTGTACACGAACGCTGTGTGCTTTCCCTTGAACTAAAAGCTGTTCTAGAGATCTTTGCGATATTTATATCTCTCAGATTTTTCACACTTATTAATATATATTGTTTCGTTGTTCTTAACCTAAACGAAATGTGGACTTGTCACATACACAGTACATAAAACGCTATGATACAGCGTCGAAGCTATGTTCTAGTATTATTACAATTTTCCACGTGTTTGCGGAATCTATGTGTATCTGTGTCATCTCAATAAAAAATGAAGTCATATTCTAATTATATTATCAGAATTCTCGTAATATATATGGGGAATTCCCTGCCAGATCGGATACCATTTAGCTTTTGCGTCTCCGATTTTGTTGTTGTCGAAGCGTTGTCAAGATATCGATTTTTCAAAAATTACGTTACATTTTTTTAAACGTTCATAACTGCGAAAAATGGGCCAAATTGGACGTTAAATTTTTTTTTTTTTTTATACGCACTTTTAATACAAAAAATCGACCAAATTTTTCAAACCGTATTTCTATACGATGTGCAAGTTTCAAATATAAATTGTTGATTTACAAAGAACAGGTACTGATCAATTTTCTTGATTTTTTTTTGTAAAAAACTGTCATTTATTCCACAACTTTTAAGGCTAGTAAAATAATGGGACAACGATGGGATGTATTTGTTTCGTTTTTTCAATTTTCATATTTAAGTTATCCGTGTTGAATCTCGAATTTATAAAATATTCAAACGTGTAAGAAAATAAATGCTATTCGGCGTTTCGCCTCTATCTGTTTCCTGAAATCAATCTGTAAACTAATTAATAATCCCTACGTGTCGAAGAATTATTAACAGTAGTTCCTATGCATGGTATTTTTAAACAATATTTTTCAACGCGGATAACTAAAATATGGAAATGGAAAAATCGAAAAAAATAGAAGTTTTGCGGCGGTCTCCCGAGACAAAACAACGGTCAATGATGATGGGCTAGGTTTTTAATCGGTAGACCAGTCCCACACACGACAGACGTATCGACACCGAGCGCCTATTATGGTGCATAAAGCACTATAATATTAGTTTACCATATCACCAGGTATCGTTTACATTTAAAAAAACTGGGATACGTGTGGATCGAGATCGCGATGGTGCGTGTCCTTGCGTGAATGACCCTTCAAGGAGTTCTGAGAATTCAACAGCTCATCACTAAAATAGGTGTGTTATAATCATTGCCGTATGAGGCTCAAGAATGACGAGACGAAGAATACACACATTTTTTAAAAATATACTTTATTTTTTAGTCTTTAATTATGCTACAATTAGCGGGTGCAAGAATAGCCGCCTTGTACACAAGGCAAAGTTTTAACACTAAATGTATTAAGATTATTATAAAGATACCCCCCCCCCCCCGTGGCTCCGCTGTTGAGCATATTATTGAAGGGTTTAGATTTGTTACACTTATTCATATACTCATTGTAGTCATTGTAATCATACACAATTTTATCGTTTTGCGTTAAATCGGTGGAAAACGCACTCGTAAACATATTAATACCAAGGCCTGTAGGCAAGAAATACAGAAACATAATACAATAATGGCCACAAGTCTGTGATTCAGGACCCTGATGTATAGCGTTGTAGCTAAATAATTTACAATTCTGTCGGGAATGTTGGAGATGCTGTGGGATGGTTGGTGGCAGGCCGCAGCTGCCGAAGTACCATCCTCGTTCATCTCGATCGACGTACATGGCGACCCAGTGAGCCCGGGTTGCTTGTGGCCATCGGTATTGGCGACAATCGCTGCTGGTTTTGCCCACACCTTGGGGAGGCGATCTGCCGGGTATACGCCAACAGTACGACTCTTTATACCGTGTAGGGCTTGCAGAAGCTGGTCGGTGTTCATAATAGAGAACGCTTATAGAGACACTAGAGCGTTTTTATACCGGCTGTTTTCCCCTCTTCTTGGCGTTCCATAGCTAGTAAACCGATGTTCCAGGCTGTGGTGGTTCTGTGTTGCCTCAAGGAGCTGGAGCGGTCGTTATGAGAAAGCCACTTTTTTATTGTCACAGCGTTGTTGCACAATGGGTGCTGCTCTCAGGGAGACTATAGAACAACGAATCGTCGTCTTCTTCTTCTAGGTTTATAACATAACAATCCGTTAGCTGTGTCAAACATACCGCTTTATCAGCTCCATCGCCTTGACGGTGCGTAAATTCGTTTCGCCCTCGAACCACTCTATACCATGATGATTGGCTTGTAACCAGGTGTTTTGGCGTTTTACACTAGTCGGTAGAACGTTATAAGCGTAGGGCGGCGATATAATCCAGTGGGCTAGGTACGACGTTTTTATGGAGATCATGGCAACTTCTTTAGGTATAAAACGGTGATATTTATCCTTCAGGCCCTGTACATCAATGACAATGTGGATGATGCTTCTCAATCGTCTCAACACTTCGGGTTTTCAATGCAGACTAACGACAAATGTTGCACGCTCTGTGGATATATGACACTACCCCCCTATATAAGCCTCGCGATCTAGCCACTAAAATCCACAATTACTAGTCTGGAATAGTCGATCTCCAACACCTTATCATATTCAACATACCTAATGCAATTAATCGTTGAAGTTAGAGCTGCTACAAAACGTACTTCTATCCTCACACTACCGTGTCTTACAAGATTCCAATAAGTGCTACTATTGGCCGAAAGATCGGGCGTAAGATCAAATGCAAAGAGACAATGACCCGCAGGATAATTTGTACATGTAACACAATTGCCCTCGCTCAGAAAGTGGATACCTGTACCGGAGAATAGTGTGTGGTATGCATCCACGTACGTATGAGCATCTGTGAAGTCTGGCTGTAGAGGTTTTGACGGTATTTGCAAACCATCGGCGTACAAAGAAAAATAATTTATATTGTAATTCTAAAAATTGAAGGGGTTCATTTTACGATCACCATTAAAAGCCTTATTATTGACAAAAAGGACGATTATAAGTTTAGGCAGCTGGCCAAGTATGACATTACCACGAGTATCACCATGTATTCGGACATGCAGCGATATCACTTTAACCTCGACTCGTGTCAAATGATATTTCGCTATAGAGTTAGACAGAGCTCTTGCATGGGGCAAAAGTATACCGGGCGCTACCTTAACACGCCGTACAAGTAGTGATGCCTCCGTAATACGAATGGTACAATGTTTCGAAGAGCTCATGAGACAAAAAGCGTTATTGGTTCGTACGAAACGCAGACGCATCTCAACACCGTTTGGCAAAAACCTCTCTTGATTGAAAATATCGCAATGCAAATGAGCAAGGAGATCGATCGTTCGATCCTTACCTAATATGGTCCGCCGGTTTGTAAGCCCACTATTATTATCTTCTGTATTATCCATGTTACCAGGCGAATCATTATACCACACAGTACTCGTGAGATGCGAGAACTTAGCAGCAGGGACGTAATTCAATCGCGTTTCAATGTATGCCCTGTACGTCATGATGCGCTCCCGGCAAGAGAATACATCAATTTATTAATTTCAGATTCTCCCCTGATTCGCGCAGGCACGTTTTGAATGCTTCTCGCGGATGAATACCGGAATCCATGATACCCGGACGAAGCACTTCTTTACCAACAGCCCGAGCGCTTTGTTCCAAGAGAGGTACTATTCGTCGGAAGAGACCTCCGTGACCACTTTCATTCGGTGAGCCTATATACACATGACTGATACCACCATAATCGGTCTGGCTGCCACCCGTTTGCATATCAAAGTATTCGTCATAGTAAACTATTTTAGATCTGTTCAGGTTAATCTGTACTTTGAACTGTAACGTCACTGTCAACGTCCCGTACTCGAATGGTATTGGCTTGCCAAATTCATCCCTTATATCAATCGTTATTGTTTGAAAACTAGTACGTAATAGGAGAATATAGCGTGGTGGTGAGAAGCTTCTTATCTTCACCGAGCCGTAATTACGATTATCAGCGGCAATGGTTGTCACGACGCGTAGCGGCGGTGTATGCGCATCTCCTGTGATATAGGACTCGCAGATATCCGTATAAACGTACATCATATTTGGGGTCCCATGAGCTAGGTTGGCAGGTCTCTGAGCAGTGTACTCGCTCGGGACTACCACATCCTTAGTTTCGGTGAATCCTAAAATCTTATTCAGCCCGTTGGAGAAGTAGAATGAGTGTTCCACGTTCTTGCACGATTCACAGATACACAGATCAATGTTTCGGACATGATAAAAGCGACGTGGATAATGACGTCGCACTGGTCTGTGTTTTGTATAAGTATCCTGTGTTTCAAGCCACTTCAGCGACTTTACACGAGAAATTTTTTCGGACGCGCCAGGCGTAACAATTTGGTAGCACCTGAAAACGATGCTTCATGGGGAGGGTTAAAGTACACATTTTGTAAGATTTTCATGATTATAATTTTAGGTTGGCCCAGGTTACACGTCTTTTCTTATTACAATAGCCACCGTCTTTCTGCTTGTCTCCCTGTGTCTGTCGTGCCAGTGCTCTGTTCTCAGGACCACTGGAAATCGCTAACTGGCCCCGTATTGGGCGATTCCTCGCTGCTAGTAGTGCTATCACCAGTCTGTGATTGACGCTGTGGCGTGTGAACTCTAGATTCTGCCCACAACTCTTCGTTGCCGATAAACTCCCGAGGCGTCTTGATCGTTCGCAGAACTTTGGCAAACGCACTGCGTCCAGCAGGGTTAGGTATTTTCCTAGCCCTCAGCATCGTTCACGAGATCAACAATATTTGAATCCTTCATTGGTTTTCCGGTGACCGGCACGACTCCGTCAGAATTCCAAGAAAAATTCGATCGTGGAGCACCACGCAAAGGGCGAAACAGTAGTTTCGTTTTCACGCACAATTTTGCTGGTACACTCTCAATTACAACAGTATCGTTCATACGGTGACCGGTTTCTTCTTCTTCTTTTTTTATCATAATCATATTCTACATAGTGTTTATTCTCCATAAGCCCGCGGTACTGCTGAGCTTTCCCATCATCGATGAAGTGGAGATAACGTTGTAGTACAGCCAAGTACGCCGACCATTTTTCCCCCTCGTCCTTGTATGCATTGGAATGGAAAATTTCATTCATTTCCGCGTCTAATCGAGATAATGTAGCATCAATACCCCGCACTGGTTGTGTCTGAGATGCAGCCACATTTAAAACGGACTGCGTATGACTTTGTGTGTTTAGCTGCGCTAGATGTTCCTCCGGCATTAGTACCATTTTTCTTGCGTGCTCCATTATCCTCGGCCACCGATCAAACTCGATAGAACACTACCTAGTATTGTTGCTAATACAAGAGGTGGGAATCCTCCGCTTTGAACAACAAATCTTTTTTACTCTTCCAACAGCCTTTTTTTAGGCTAAACATCGCAGAACCGGTGCGAACCGACGTAATTTTTTTCTCTGGTCGGTCTTCAGTGTTATATTGGTGCAAAGAACGTTCAGTGCACAGTCAAAAATACAGTGGATAACGTTTGGATCTGCTTTACGTAAAACAGCCTCACGCTGTTCCTTATTGAGATGTTGAAGAGCACGCAATATTGCAACGTGTTTTTTGCAGAGCGGTGAATCATCCCGCGCCATTACGTCTGATGAAATGCCGACTGTCCTGATCACACCTTTTTAACCGTCAGGTCAGTAACCGGGTACCCGGGTATCCATTTCAGTTTCCAAGGTAGACTTTATTAACTTCCCTTAAACAAATTTTATGACCGCCCGGATCCCCAAAACTGAAGTAGTTTCACACCAATTTTTCGTCAAGATTTTTAATAATCAATCATTCAATAACCGTTATTAACTATCAAACTCGATACCTCCTCCGTTCAATGGCCGGGTACCCGGGTACCCACTAAGATCATTACGAATGAAAGCTGGGTTTATACACAGTAAAAAGACCGTTTATCAAAGTATTTATGTACCTTCACTTTTGAATACATAATCAACAATATCGTTTGTAATTTCCTTCATTTAAACAATTTTTATTATCAACAATAGTAAAGATAGTAGGTAAAAAAACATCATTCCGTTTTTTTTCATTTTAGTTATTTTTTATTTTTTAAGTAACAAGTAAATTCAATTATTTCGCACACTCCTCACATGTCGTGGTTGAAATACAATGTTCATCACAAATAGGGAACTCACATACCGAAAATAATTTTGGAGTTTTGCGACGTTTTTTAAATTCGCTCTGGAGACAAACATGACATACACCAGTAATCTTTATCCTTCCGGTTGAATCGAGCTGTGCCTGGGGTTTTGGAGACTCAGATGTTGTTGGTTGCGCATATGGATTTATAGCTCGACCAAAACAACTTTCAATCGCCACTTTCGTTGTGAAATGCCTCATAATTTGTGCATTATGCGAACGATTTTCGACGAATGGAGTACACAGCTCTCGGCTCAAATACCGATAAAATAATCGAGTTAGAGGCCACCTTTGTGTTGATCTTTTTGTAGTATATCTACCAAGCATTTTATCCATCGTGTCCACTCCAGCTTTTGACCAATTATAAAATTCAATAATTTCGGGGTTTTTCTTTGCACCATCACCAATCGTTGCTTCCTGATGCATGGATGATAGCATAATCACTTCCTTTTTTTGGCACATAACTGCACATGGTTACTTTTTCATGAAAGCCAAACATAGTGGATAATTCTTGTGGCGTTTTCAATGCAGCCATTGCTGGTGGAGTATACGTCTTATTTTTCTTCAAAGTGCCAACAATTGTTAAATCCTAGGATAGTAACAATTTTGCCAATGGCAGAGTAGTGAAGTAATTGTCTATTGTAATGTTTGTACCGAATCCTTTGTACAGTGCCACCATGTCTTTGACAAGTCTCTCACCAACGTTTTTCTCACGACCGGCACTCGATTTTCCAGTGTTAAGCTGTCCAGTGAGGGGATACGAATTTTCAGCATGACATATCCACCTTACTTTGATTCCATACTTGACCGGTTTTGATGGAATATATTGAGGGTATTTAGTTTGACCCCGGTATGGGTAAAGTAGCTCGTCGATTGTCAGGTGCTCTGTTGGCTTATAATGTTTTGCTAAATTACTACTGAGCATTGTCCAAATGTCTCGTATTGGAGCAGCCTTATCACTCTCCATGCGCTTAGCACGAGTATTGGCATCATCAAATCGAATGAAACGAATGATGTCCTAGAAGCCCATTGCTGCACGATACAATGGATATGAGTCCGACTGCCACATATCCTTTGTATTATCAGTATTCGAGTTGTTAGTGCCAGAAGTTATCAAAATAGCCAGGAATGCACAAAATTCCTGAAGCTAGTAGTTAAACAAGGGGGATCCTAGACCAACGCGGGTTAGTGCACACATACACGTCACACGTACATACCCACACATACGCACCGACTTCCAAGGTGGTGGGGGGGGGGGGGGGTATTTCGAAGATTCTGTGACACCATGGCGGTGAGGGGGAGGGGCATCAGGCGTGAGGTTTCAGTTACCCCATATTTCTTAGCCGAATTGTTTATTTATTGTTATTTATGTGTGTAATAAATATTTCTATGACGGCACAAGCAGAGCAGTATGAATGCTGCGAGTTACCGATATTTCTTAATTGCATTGTTTATGTTGAAACATTTGAATGTTGCGCCGTCTCCGATTCACGGATAGCATTGCGAGGTGGCGACACTATCGCGTAACGTAACTGACGCATCACCGCGTTCCTGCCGAATCTTTTTACTTTTTATTCGCTACGTTCTTTTTACGCAAATGAACGAGAGCACATGTTCGAGTATCCTAAAATTCTAATAAACGTTCTGACTTATAATCACGTGTTTCTTGTGTTTCGCACCCACTATCCTGCGTAATTACAAACTGTTTATTCAAAGTGCACTCGAACGTTTTTTGGGGCGATGTTCGATGTGTTACAACGCACCGTAGTGACGTCACAGCCAGAGCAGAGCGTTTGCTGTAACGAACGAGCCGCGATATCTAGGATATCGGTTGACCCTTCTCCAAGTGTTTATTCAAAGTGCGCTCGAACGCTATGGGGATGGCGTTCGATGTGTTGCTCCCAATCGCAATTAATTGGATCGTGGAAGTCATTAGCAATCAGAAACGGTTAGAAACTATTAAACTCAAATATATCTTGGAAATTCAATCTATTTAGTTTTTTAATGTTTTCGATTATTAATGTAATTTACCCGTTTTTAAATGTTGGTTCCGGGTTACTATGAACTAATCGCAAAGGTTTTCACTCCGCGGAGTGAATGATAACACACACCCGAATCCAAATCATGCACGCTATTAACACGACGTTGGCTGCAACAGCTTTGGACCCCCGACAGCATAATGGTGATTATTGAATTAGGAGGACAACTGGACCATCTTAATTGATATTAACATGAACGCGAGATGCAGCATAACATTTTTTTTCATTTTGTTATAAACCATTTTCTTTTATAATTCATTTTTTATATATACTTACATAATTTTTCTTATGTATTTTCATGTGTACTCATTCCAAATATATTTTCTGTCGAATAAAAATAAAAACATGTTACAAATATCTATGGTTTTATACAATTTTTATTCAATATCGTAGTTTCTTGTATTTGATATTACACTCAGTATTACATTCGCTATTACTTATAAAATTATTGCATTTGGACAAATTCAATGTTATTAAATACAGTCCCATGAGAGCGTAATGCCAATCCGCTTTCATGAGATGCATGAACCATCTCCTTGAACAGATCTTCATTTGACAGAATTGGTGTGGTCATCCGGGTTGGTATAAAAACCGTACAATAAAACAATAAAAGTACGGTATAAAAAGTTTTTTCCAAATCCACGACGACTCTGTCGCCGTACTTGGTTTTTGCGATTCTTATATCGGTAACTGGATACGCCTTCTGAAGTGACAATTCGGACAGTTTTTTGATTGGAAGAAAGTCAGCCAGCAGAGCTTCTTTGTTGATTTCGCGTAAATTCCTGTTGATCTAAAAATACATTTTTTGCATAAAATTGTTTATCGTTAACACTCGAAATGATGAGAACACATAATTCAAGAGACAAAACGTTTAATACAAACCTGCGATTTTTTCATGATGATGCGTCAAAATTTATTTGTCCAAATTTGGTTACCAACGATTGAGTTCGTTATCGTGCGATAATTATTTTTTTCACTGGTTGAATATTTCGTAATAATTGTTTAATGCGGATTAGCAATTCGCGTCTCTTCAACGGTAATAACTTCAGATGCGATGACTTTTGACTGTGTCGCATGAAGACGGATGCAACGACTGATTGGAACAGTCGCGAGCGCGTCTCATTTATACTGAATTTGATCTTCCATCTCATTTTAGTGACTGATTCTTTATTATTATTATTATTTCACTATGTGAATACTATGAGGGAATAAATCTGTGACAAGTTGAGACGAGTCGAGACGAGTCGAAACAAGTCGAGACGTTTCCATCGTGGGGAACCATCGAACATTATTTGAATCGTTTTCGTTGGTATATAGGGTATTCAAAATATAGCCAACACAGACATGATATGTATTAAAATCTTTTTTTATTTTCAAGGAAAAATACACTTAATTCTCGGGGAATTTTGGGCGAAGTCAATATTTTAGAGCTGGAACATTTTTGCTAGCGCAATTGAACTTTGATGAATACTTGTGATATGAACAATCAGTGCGTACGCTTTTCTGCAATTTTTGTAACGATGGACACTCGAGATTATCAAGATTGATTATGAGCTCCGACCAACCATTCAAAAAATTCATCAACCATTCTCTCTTCTCCGGACCTTTATCGTAAATTACTCGTGCATCGCGCAAAATGTTTTGAAGAATTCTGTTTATAGCATTATATGGTATGGCACCATAGTTCCATGGTAAGCCGTGATAATTATTTGTCAACCAAGCATTTGTACGTCTATATTTGATGGGCAGATCAATCCATACGCATGGTGGCTCGAAGAAAATCGTTGATGGTGTTCGATTGAAATATTCGTTAAAGAAATAACAGAAAACTCTTTCAACACAAATTCGTTCGAGGGCTTTTTGAAACCTTGCAAGTCAACCACGTACTCCATCTGGGATACAACTGATTCCAATTACCCTCGCGTCCGATTTATAAGAAACATTCAATACGCCCCCCCCCCCCCCCCCCCCCACGTAAAAAAAACTTATGAATATATAGTAGTAATAAAAACTATAAAAAGTAAAAAGAAAAATATATAACTCTACTGACGAACGTCTTCTTACACTATTTTGTTAACATTACCACTGATAGGGTTATATTCGACAATACGGTTGTGTAAAATTAAACAATAAGCCGAGGTTTGAGCGGGAATGGGATTAACAGATTCGAATTCGAGGCGAATATCGACGGGGCCTGATTTGAACGATTCATTCTGCTTTGAACAATCGATAACAATTAGCGGCGCGTATTTCAAAAAGTCACCTTTGTTTATGAGTGGTTCGGGCTCCTTCTCGTAATAAGAAGACTGGAAATTTACATACATTTCATAGAGCAAAGCGTACTGATTGCGACTAATGTCAAGATTTAAGTTCCCATAAGGATAACTCTCTGAATTAAAAAAGAGTTTAACGTCTCGGATATGACTATGATCAAAATGACTCGCATTCTTAAGAGCATTATTTTTTCGTGATGTTTGGAATCCTACGATTACGTATCGAGGTTTTTCGAGCTGAGCAGAAGTTTGTATCACCCAAACGTGTTTCGACGAAGTCGGTAATAGAGGGTACTCATACAGTTCCCACGTGCGAAAACTTATTGGGATGGGCGTATGTAATTTAATAGCTGAATTTTTCGCTCATCAGAGACCTTGTAATACGGTATCATCCATTCAATTTTCGAAAGAGTAATTTTGATTTCTTCCGACGCAACATCCCCTTCCGGCCGTGTCTGTATGATGGCATTCGTGTCGGTGTTTGTCTTTGTCAATATCAACACGTGCTTGGCATCGATGATAATCTTGCGATAGTCCTCGGCAAAGCCCAGTAACATACTCAGTGGTAGCGAGATATCAAAGTAGCCAGAAGCATCAGTTATTTGTAGGTCTTCTGCACTGGGAGCCCAGCCAGCGTTTTCCATTATCGACGTCTGACTAGGGTTCTGAGACACGTAATTCTTCATTACGCTCGTGAGACCAGCATTTTTACACCGGTCAATCTCAACAGCGTTTAGCTCGTATCGTATCTCCTCGAATAAGTGACAAATGGCGTTGGTGACCAACTTTGTGCTCGTGGTGGGAGTTTGTCCATCGCCGTGAGCTCCATGCAGCGAGCTCTTGCTCGGCAACAAGCACAAATCTTCATGCTGCACGGCGATACGAATTTCATCGTTGTCATTGAAGGTTGCCGAGGCGAATGGTTGATGCCCGTGTATCTCGTAATGTGCAATGGCATCATCAAACATCACGGGTTTTTGTATTTTTAAGATTTCCGCTATGGTATGAAGCAAGTAATTGTAATACAACGAGAATTTATTTTTATTTTGTTTGAAGTTTCAGACCCAGACTCTTCAGATATCGAATGTGCTGACGTGTTAGCTCCTTGCGAGGCACTCGACGAATGTTTCGTTCGAGGCATGGTCCTTCAAATTTATATCCGTTACCGCTCTTCGACGCCAACATAATTCCCATTTTTTAGGATTTTATGTGTAGCCGGATCGTTATTAGCTCACCACGAAAATTCACCAACTCGCCGCCTTGATCGACAATTTTCAGCTGTAGATTGTATATCGATTTAACGGTAACTGGGAGATATGCGATGTGCGAGGGTACTTCGATAATTTTATACCCTGGCGGCACAGTAGGAAAAAATTCGTGAATCGTATGAACTCGTTGTACGTTGATATACGCTCCCGAGGTTACACTCAACTCGTAGAGAATTTATCTTGAGAATAGTAACGGGTAAATCAGACTTATGGGTAATATTAGCTGGAAGGATGCGTGGTGATTATATTGGTAGTGATTCTGTTGGTAGACCCAACAGTCTACCAATAGAATCACTCGGTTCAAAATTTATCTCACGATTGCTTTCAATTTCACTGCATATAGGATTATTATTGGGCTTCAGAATGATGGAGATATCACTATAAGAGATGATGACCACGTAAATACCGATATGTCGTACACGCAATTTAAAAGATTATGTTCTAAGTGCTGGAACGACGGTAAATATGGGTTCGTGGTAATAGACGAGGATAGTGAATTAAACAAGGGTCGTTACAGGAAGGGATTTGACTGCTTTATAACTTGGTAGCCTTCAACGTTATCACACAGTTGGAGTCTAACCTTAAAGGCGTCAATATGCACAGAGCTGATCTAAATAAGGAGAAACATATTTTGCGTCAAGTCGCGAGCGCGAGCGACGCGATTCGCCGGAAACATAGGATGTTGAAATTAGGAAAAATAACGACCGAGAGAAATATGGAAGAATTTTTTAGGCCGGTGGTAGCTCCGCTGCAAAAACTAATCGATCAGTCGTCATTGTCGGTAAAACAGGAATCAGCTATCAAGAACGAGCCAAATGTTGAATCATCCGTGAAAAAGGAGGACGAATATACCGACAATGAGGATGATCGATTTGAACATACGTTTGAACCGGCGCACGGGGATACCTCGGAAGAAAATATTAGTATTGAGGATGATATTAATGACGATTTGTCTCAAAATTATTTGAAAATGTTCGACACGGAGGAGAAGAAAGAATTGGATACGTCGTGTGGAGTGCGAAAATTACACGGAAATCGTTTAATGATCGGAAGTTCACCAATTACGTTTGAGCAAAATGTTATTCGTGTCGGTGATAAGACTTATGATCAAAGTGAGGGTTTACTGGAATTGATATTTAAAAAATCACCTCGTAAAGGTGAATGATATGGAAAGTTATCGTGAAATCCTCGACTCGGCACACGCCTATAGAAAACATTACATCAGTGATTATCCAATTTGCAAGGATAAAAGCGTGAAATCCAAAAATATAATTGCACAAATGATCGCGTCACCTTTGAGAAAATCTGCGCCAAAGAAACACTCGGAGCGATTGGGTAAAGGCTTACCACAATCCAAAATTGTTAAAAGGAACAGTAGCCTGGATTACGTTTATTGGGACGACCCTAACGAATTAGTCGATAGGTTGCGGCTACTCTTTGCCTCCCAATCAGCCGGAAATTTTAGTCATTCGAATGAAATTGTTTCTATTATCGAAGAACTGCGTGAAGCTGGAATCATTTATTAATGCTGGTTAACGAGTATTCGAGCGCAGTCTTATCGCAACACCGAAATTGAGCGTTGATGTGTTTGGCCATCATTTGAGAAGGAGTAGGAATACTGGTACCGATGGTGGTCTAGGTCCTCCCGGAGAAGGCTTTAAAATCACGGTCGACGGTCAATACGATATGGACAATCGAAGATTGTGTAATTTAGGCGCCCCCGTCGGCGAACATGATGCCGTGTCTGTGCGAGTGATGCAAGCTGCTATTGAGGAAGAATTTAGACTTATATACACCGTTACATCCGCCTTGCGAAATAATATCAATGCGTTCAAGTCCTCGAATCGAAATTTCAAGAACACACGAAACACGAGCGAGCGAATGACGCATCGGTACAAAAACTTGCTGCACGCGATTCCGAGCTTATTACTCGTTTGGACGAGCAACTGAGATTACACGAATCCAGTGTGACGTACGCTACACAACATCTGAAAACGCGAATCGCAGCTCTCGAATAATCCACTTTACGCCATTCACAAATTTTGTCCGATCATCGTGGATTAATTGTGTCGGAGCATGGAAAAACAGGCGATAGCGGATGAACTCCATAAATCAGCACGGAGACGTTGCAAGCTGATCTCGTTGATATGTCGTATAACAAGTTTTGTTACTCCTCGGAGAACCCCACCTGCAAGTGTACCATGAGGGTACCCACGCTACGCGCATACCCTACGTAACCACGGCCAAGGTAGGCGATGATCTTCGGGCTGCGGATGGCGCATCCGGGACGGACGGGCGCCAGGTACAAGTACCACCGGTAGACCCGGCTTGTTTAATTTTGCCGTCCCGTATGCACCTCCGCGAACCTCGACTTCCTCGTGGCACGGAACAGGGATCTCGGGAACACGGAAATGGCTAGCTTAGCCCGTCATACGGCCGGCAAGGATAGAGGGGCGTGGGCGGGCACGATAGTGGAGGCGTTAAAGAAAACAATTCGATGCAGTACCATCACTTTTAAGCGGATTTAATCCGGTTCGTTATTACAATCACAGATTCACTTACAACATGGGCTGCTACCCATGGACTGCACTAACTTTGAGATTCCTTACTAGATCGGTAACAAACTGTCGACTTGAGAGCGAACTAGGTAGCGAACGAGAATTAAGGGGGAGATAGGTAGCATGCAGAACAAAATATTACGAAAAGGTAACATTGGAAATGATAAGATTACGAGTCCGAAAAGGTAGCGCGCGGAATAATGGGATTACAGTCCCGGAAGGTAGCGCACGAAATAATAATGCCACGGGTAGGTAGCGTACGAAATAATAACACGACGAAAAGGTGGCGCACGAAATAATAATACCGCGTAGAGGTATACCATGACATGATGATATTGCGAAAAGGTAGCGCACGACATGATAATATTACAAACGGGTAGCGCACGTTAATGATTTTTCGATATCCGATCAAGTAATATAATCAGCCGAATATTAGCCAGTGCACTATAAGAATTTGGCGGTACGCCATCACATAATATGGTTCACCAAATAATAATAATTGCGCACGATAGGGACCTTCGCAACATTCAACCAAATAATACGATTCACCAAATAATAATTTGCGCACGATACGGATTTGCAACATTCAATCTAATAATATAATTCACAGAATAATAAGTTGCGCACGATACGAATTCGCAACATTCAATCAAATAATATAATTCGCGGAATAATAACTTGCGCACTATAATGAATTTGCAATATCCAACCAGATAATTTAATTCACCGAATAATAATTTGCGCACGATAGTGAATTTTCAATATTCAATCAAATAATATAATTCATATAATAATAAGTTGCGCACGATACGAATTCGCAACATTCAATCAAATAATATAATTCGCGGAATAATAACTTGCGCACTATAATGAATTTGCAATATCCAACCAGATAATTTAATTCACCGAATAATAATTTGCGCACGATAGTGAGTTTTAATATTCAATCAATAGTATAATTCGCCGGATAATGATTTGCGCACGATAGTGAATTTTCAATATTCAATCAAATAATATAATTCACATAATAATAAGTTGCGCACGATACGAATTCGCAACATTCAATCAAATAATATAATTCGCGGAATAATACTTGCGGGCGATAATGAATTTGTAATATCCAATCAAATAATTTATTTCACCGATTAATCATTTGCGCACGATAGTGAATTTTCAATATTCAATCAAATATTTTAATTCTCGAAAAATAATTTGTGCACAATGGCGAGTTTCAATATTCAATCAATAGTATAATTCGCCGAATAATGATTTGCGCACGATAGTGGAGTTGGCAATATTCCAACCAACAATATAATTCACCGGACGATAATTTGCGCACGATAATTCATTTACAATAGATAGCGCACGATGAACTGCCTTTTCAAAGGTAACATACGACAATTAATTTTGCTATACGTAGCGTACAATATTATGCTAGGAATAGGTGACACGCAAAAGTTACTATTACCGACAGGTAGAACGCCGAAATAATCATTACTAAAAGGTAGTACATAAAGTTACGATCACGAAAAGATAGCACGCAGAAATCAAATTACTGAAAGGTAGCAAATAATATTACACGGCGAACATTATTCCCAATCGTACGATTGCACCAGCGAGGTACACATGGTCACACGCTCGCAAAACCAAAACAAAGCTGAGAGAGATGGGCATAACGACAAAGACAACTAACGCTCGAGAGAGTGAAGTACGCGTACAGTGCGCGTGCCGAGTGCGCGTGTACTCGGCGACAAAGAGCGACCTCAGGAAAGGACGCTACCGGCGAATAACGGCCGGTCGAGCATGCATGAGCACGGCCGATATACGAACGTGAAAATTCACCGCCGAATTACATAAATACTTGCGAGGCCTGGGACAAATACCCAAATTTCGATTAACTAAAATAAATGAATTTAGCAATCCAAGGGGTCCACACGGAGACGCGAGACTATCGCAATTAGTTTCTTATTCGCAATTAATGCGATTAAACTATTGATTCTCTGACCCCCGGTGCCAGTAATATTAAAATCGAAACTCTCCTATCCTGCAGTAATAAATGTCGATTCAGACGACTAAAGTCGACTTACCGAAGTTGCGGTGAAACACGTACTCGTCGGCAGGCACACAAGAAAAGAATGAGATAAAGCGACAAACGGTAATCAGATAACTTTTGACGTGAAGACGCGACGGTGACAAATCGGAGACTAATTGTGCCGGCCTCTGACCGCGTGAACTGCGCTCGCCGGCTCTCTCCCCCCACTCCATAGGAGTGTTTCCCCCAATATGTTAAACGCTGGGGCATATCCGGCGTTGCCGCTAATTTATCTTCCCGCGACGATGTCTGATTTTCGTCCTACCGTTCCTCGATCCTCGCGCTGGCCAAACTCGCGGCGAGTAGGGGGAGGGGACGGAGATGACAGGGCCGTGCACGACTCGCGAGGAACCATGTGCTCCCGGCTACCTTTATCAACTCCGTCCCCATCGAGCGCCTTCTCCTCGGAGTCCGGGACGGGCGCCGGGATGGGGGAAGCTCGCCTCGCAGGGCCGGCGTCCCTGACCCTGCGGCTGACCCACGACTAAAATGCCACCAGGCAACGAAAAATACGGCACCGCGTCCCGTGTCGTCCAACCCGGACTCCACACGAAGGGACCGCCGTGATTAGTGGACTACGACGCTCGATGCACAAACCAGCATCGGCGGAGGGAAGAAAAAAACGAAAAGAAAGACTGATGCATCTTGGTGGCGTCTCCTCGTCAAGTCTTCATCTTCCTGCGGCCGTCAGAGGCGTAAATCCGCCTCTCACGAGAGTGTCATGAGGATGTGACGGGGAGATAAAAAAACTCGTCACAATGTATAAAATGTATATGTTAAATCTTCACGTAGTTTGAGAGGAAAAGGGAGAGAGATTTGGTCGGATTTACAATTGTCAGTGTAAAGAATATTTTATTTCAGTGAAAATACAGATTGTTCGTAACAGACTCGCGTTTTCTATTGTAACTTCGTTTTGGTCTTGACCAACTCGGACTAACCGCCTCGGCTGCGCGGCAGAGAGATATCACGCAGTAACACGCCTGATGCTACCACGCATGCGTTCCTAGACCACCCGAACTCGTACCTCGCAATTTCAATTGATGAAAGGAAATATTTAAGGAATCTTCTATTTACAATGAAGAAAAAATGGCAGGCTAGCCGCAGAATTCTAGAGCGTTTTTACGCCAATCATGAAGAATGGCTTGACAAGGACGTAGCTATTGCGATTTGTCTATTTTCCTATTTCTTATATTATTGAAATTTTTCATTTAAACGTTTTTTTTCACTGTCGAGCTGACGTTATTGCGATTTGTTGTAGAATGCGGATTTCAAAAACAGGGACGTACCTACTCCTAGTTCTGATCCATCAGGATTGGAAAGCTACAAATTTGGAAGACCCTCATTGGACTCTTCATCATCTAGCGAACGGAGTAAGCGCCGAAAAGTCGATGATCTGCGGAGAACGAACAAGTCCAAGAGGATTGGCATTCGCAACGGAAATGAATCTTCGTGCTTCTGGGTCCCACGCCGCAGCAAAGGTGCTCAAGGATATTACAACCACTTCTCCTATGCGAGCATCTCGGTATCACTTAGCATTCGCACAAAGTACCAGTACGTCAAGAAGTTAGCGCAGATGTTGCTTTGAATTGATAATAAGCGGTAAAATGACTGAGTGTGTGCACTAACACACGCTGATCCAGAATCCGTACTGTTTACTTACTATCGTGTAACCCATATACCCCCCACCATGGAACCTTCGAGAAGTGTCCGCTGTATGTGTGGGTGTGTACGTATGACGTGTACATGTGCACTAACACGCGTTGACCCTGAACCCGCCTTGTGTACCTACTTCTGATGCTAGCTCTACACTCTGGTCGAGGTTAGTCGAGGCGAAAAATAGAAGGTGAAGCCTCGGTAAAAGCTCTACGAGTTGACGCGAGGGCGCCGTCTACATGCTCGTGCTCGCGCTACCTCGCCTAATCTCGACAAAAGTTGGTTGTGCGAGTATGCGGGCGGCTATCCATCCTTGTATTCCCGGTCCTTTGACTCGCGTACAAAAAACCGACAAAAAGGTAGCGGTGGGCATGAAAAGCAGCATGACGAGTAACGTGGTCACACTACGTCTCTGTCTACTTCCCTCGCCACTCGTCCAGTGGGTGGCCACAGCATAAAGCCGGCTGCACAAATTCACCGGGGCATACCGAATGTTGCCAAAGACGAGAGTGTAGAGGAGAAATTCGTCTCACCTCTTGCGGTCTCGTCCACCTCTCGGCGTGCCTCGGTTTGTTCTCGAGACGCTTCCGAGATATTCAGCGATCGTGATCAAAGACGAGGAATCAACTGAACGACACGAAGTGTAGAGAGGCATATTCGTCATGTCTCGTAAGACTCGAGTCTCCCCCGACACATCCGGCGAGACGTCTCGGCCAATGTGTAGAGCGAAAGACAGCAGTACGTGAACATCAAGACACGCCAATAGCAACAGCTTTAAGGATTCTCAGAGGTGAGAATCCGACACATGGATACCATAACATTGGGTGACCGCCGTAGAGGACGACGAAACAGAACGCTCGCGGCGTCGGTAGCACGGCGTGGTTGGCTGAGACAATGATTTTATGCCAACGCACGCCGGCCGTAATATCATTTATAAGTTCGCACCACATGAACTTGTCGACAATATGTTAATAGTTACTTGATGGGAACATCTGGAGTTCCGGCGAGAGAGAGTATTAGTCCCATGCAATACTAAGGTAGGACTATCGCTAAATTTCGGGACTGCATGATTATAGTAGAATTATGTGGGATGCGTGATTCTCGCAAATCCATAATGAACATCGGACTACCGTAAATATAATAGGAACCGACTCTCTACCGGAATTTCTCCATATCTTCCCTTTGCGACCGAGAATAAAATGAAGACAGAAAGACTTATGCGCGTAGCGTAGCTCATTGCGGATTATGTTGACTTAAACTACTACTACACTGTCTCTATACGCAACTGCTCGTCTTCGCAACTCGTCGAACTCTAATTTTATTACCGTTGACCGTGTGAGCTACGGTTCACGGCTCTCCCCCTACTCCTACGAGTATTCCCCCATTATAATGATTTAAATGTGACAATGCTCCCGGTGATTCCTTCCGCCGGTATTCCGCTTCGGTCCACCTGCGCCTCACACCCGTCACTGGACATCGAGTGACACGACTAGAAGGAGGGGCGGGTTTGACAAGTAACATGCACGGCTCGCCGTGGAACCACGTGCGCCGATCCTTCTTTGTCTCCTCCGCCTCACCGCGCGTCTTCCTCTCTGAGGTCGGAACGGGCGACGGGGACGGGGAGGCTCACCTCACAGGGCAGGCGAAGCGTGTTTCCGTAGTTGGACCATACTAAACGCCACCAGGCACAAAAAAGAGCACCATGCCCTCGTTCATCGCCCCAAACTCCGTTTATTGAGGCGCCACATATTGCGGTCCGCGACGCGCGCTGTACCTCGAGGAACCGGCGAGAAGAGAGGCGGAGCAAAACCATCCTTAGTCGTTTCCTCAAAATATTCCCGGCGTAAGGTAATTCTTATTTCATCCAGGGGCGTAAACTCGACCTTCTACAGGCCGAATTGCATCCGGGTGACGAGGTCCGTGGAAAACTCGTCACAGGCTTTAAATGCTGATTTTATTAAACTATTCTTCAAGTTAGCAAAACATCCATTAGTTTACTGGTATTTTTGGAAATCGCAAAAGCTCGTCTTTTTAATGTTTTAACGTCTTAAGTTCTAACGTCTTTCTAAAAAACAGGGGGGTATCTTCAAATGATTGCAGTGAAGATGATAAAACAACTTCAAAAAGATCGAAAAACGTCGAATGTAACGACGTCATTGATAGACAGAGTACTAGCATGCGGACCAATACACGATATCACTGTAGGTTAGCAGAAAGAAACTCGAATGGCAAGTGCATGACATTACTTTGGTCCTTGATTCCAATGAATTCATTTATACCACTTTACCCTCGGCAACATATTTGTTGTAAGTATACAAATATTACAAGACTATATCATTTTCCCTTGGAAACATACTTCTCTTTTTTGTGCACATCAATGTATATAATTTTATGTATAAAAATGTTTCGGGAGGTGTGCCGGCTTTAGAAAAATCTCAGCACACCACTGATTATCATTGCAAGACATACACATCATAACTGGTCATCACGAAATAGGATAATACCTTCTATTAACTCTGATTAAACGATTAGTAGTAAAATTGCAAGGAATTTACATTGATCTTATTTTTCTGAAGTTGCTTAGTGACAAGATGCTATATAACATTTTCACTAGTCTACAATTTCCAATTGTCTATGCCGTTGTGAGTATCATTATATCCTAATATTATTCCTTTTATATTTTAATTAGAAAATAGGTACATAATAAATAACTATTTAAATGGCTTATGTAACGACGACATGCGGCACGATAACATGCTGACTCGAAAAACAGATTCTCATAAGTCAAGATGGGCATAAATTTAGAAAAATCATAGAAGGTTTACTGACAAATAAGAAAATTTAGGCAAAAGAGTTCCCAAGCTTGGTCATATTTCAATGTTTTAAGGGACATACATTGTCCTTAAGCATATATATATTTATATCATGCTCACGGAAGATTCTTCAACGAAACAATATAAATATTATTGCGTGGTCGAATCATTGAAGTAGATAGAAGAAAATAAATTTCGATGGATTACCTGCGCATCACCAATAATCGTGGTAGAACGTGAATAAATACACGTCGTACCCAGGGTGCCATTACGTGAGTCTGGGGCGATCGAAAGTGAACATTGAGAACCACAACCGTCACGCATATGCTGTCGAGGAAATAAATAATCGAATGGTTCCAGTATATAATAATTAAATCTTGCTACTTTGATTATAATCAAATTGTCACGGATGTCCCTTTTTTCTTACCTGAATGTGTCAAGGATCATCGTGAAAAGTACGAACTTTCCGAGCAACGGCACGACAAGTGAAGTAGGTGGAATGATCTCAGCCAACAGAAGGAAGAATACTGTCAACGACAGCAGAATGGAAATCGAGAGGCTCACCTGCAATGTAAGAATTCTCATCTAGGAAATTGATTTTGAAATTCGATTTCCAAAAAATATTGTCAACGCCATTGCCAAATATTCTATGTTCAAAAAATTAATAAACAAATAAATAATAAAGGTATTACTGACATATGGGAATAAAAATATACGTAAAAATACCCCATTTCATCGTATATCAAGCGTTGCTTTCTGCTTGAATGACAGGAAGAGGCAACTGTTTAAAGCTTTCTCGGTAATAACAATCATGATCATCAGATATTCTCAAAAGAGCATATGAATTTATTAATTAAAAGTCGTGGATGCCATTATTAGAAGCTTGGACAATTCCAGGCTTCTAATTCCATAAAACGGTCGCAAATATTATTATACATAAACTGCTCTGCGCATGTTGAATAGTATAAACAGTTACGAGACGTTGGTCAGTTAGATTGTACTCCAAACCCTTTGTGATTTCGAGCTCCTTCATTTTTCTCCTTTGGATTTGCCTATAATTTCCTTCTCGTACCACTTATAGGGACTAATTTTGTCGGCCCTCGTCCAATAGCCATATTTGGACAAGTAAATATAATTGTCATTCATGCGTCCGGTCGCTAGGGTTATGTCCCTCCCCGTGTATTTGTATACCTAAGACTATAACATCGCGAATTGAACTCCGAGTACCTCGGAGTTGCCGATAACTGCCGACTTTGCATCCGCTTTACTGAGCGGGAACCATATACTATCTTCGTGATCGAGAATGGAAACATGAAATTATAACCATGTACTAAGACGTTGTTTTTATCTTATTAATTAGTGGTGTAGAACACGACGTTTATAGTGTTGGGAAGGATAGTAATCGAGATTACACAGTTCTTAATAAATTTTGTTTTTATTTATATTTTGAATTTTAGGTGGTAAACAAGTTAAATTGAGTGCCAACTTCAAGGTATTATTTTATTTCTGCGACTTGATACTTTACTACGGCTACGTTCACACTGGTCGCCGCTAGTGATATTATGGTTCCAAACCCTAGGCAAGTTCACGCCGGTGCCTAATGATCCTCGATCGTTGACACGTCGATGGCGGCCGATCGCCTCAGGCGTAGTAGTGTGTATTATTTTTCTGTCGTGACTCGTGAACGATGCCCGTCAGTACATTGTGCACCCTCTCAGATGCTACCGGATGGTGATGGTCCTCCCCGGGTGAGTTGTTTATCTTGTTTTTAGTTTGTGTGTTCTAGGTGATGGGGACGATTCTTTTCGTCACGAGCGATCCTCCGCTGCACCATGCTCAGGTCCCATCTATGCGTCCCATCTATTGCCTTAGATCTTGAGTTCCCAAATTCTATCGTTTCTCTTTTCAGATTTCTCGAGAGGAGACGAGAATATAATCTACAGGCCGATGCCCGGATTCTGAGTCTGCTAGCTTAGGATGGATTTTTATCTTTCCTGGCCCTTTTGGTTATCGCAGTTCGTCCGAGTACTGAGATAACGGGACTTATTTTAAATATTGGCGTTAGCCCGGTCGTCTGTGCGTTTGGCGTTACCCTAGTTGTCTCTGCTACCGATGTCTCAAGGTACTTGCTCCCTTGACTGCTTTACCTAAACTAAGATATCCAAGTAAGCATTCCTGTCTCTTTTATACCTGACTGGTTGTCGATTCCTTCACTTTATCATTTGATTTTACGCTTTTTGATAGGCGTCTGGTGTTGACCAATCCTTGATTTTCTCTCGTTAACGTCACTTCCTATTATATTATAGGTGGAACTGCTCTTCTCACGGTTTCGGCTTGTAGAGGTATCTGATGTTACCGGCGGCATATTTGATCGCTTTGGAGGCGATGAGACGAAAACGTCTCAATACATGAAACACATTCTCGTACTGATACGTGCCGATATCTCAGGTGTATATTTGGCCTTTAGGGATACCGATATTTTTTAATCCAAGCATGCCAACTACGATACGAACGCGCCCGCTTAGCATATACAGAATGAGTTTGTTTTATGTTGGAACATCGAAATATCTTAATTGCATCGCAATGTTTAAAAAAAAGTTTTTAACACAATTATACGATTTTGAGGGAGTTGAATAATTGCGACCTTAAACGTGACCTTAAATTCAATTTTCCAGGCGATTTTAAGGTTAACATTGACTTTTTGAATAGAACCGAATTAATTTGTTTGCAGATTGGCATTTAACATATAAAAATAAAAACATTTTCTTCCAAAAATTCGTCAGAAAATCTCAATGTTTGAATGATAATTAGTCAAATTTACTGAACTTTTTTGATTGTCATAATTTTGTTATTGAAAAACTAAAGTTTTTAAGAGAAGTCGCAGTAAGTAAAAAATGCTTCAGTTTAGGCAAGGATTCATAGAGAATATTTAAAAAAAGTAAAAATTAATTATTAAAAAATAACGTACGCAAAGTTATTGCTTCAGATATGGAAGCCCTTAATCACCCAACTACTTTTAGTACTTGGCCAGGAACAACGACATAGACGTCGTAGTTTTCAGTTCTGGTCGAGATGCTTATTTGCGGTGAGTCCTTTCAACTCTAAAGATTCGGGTGCGCGGGTTCGGGGCGTAAAAAATTGTAGATTGTCTGAAAAACTGATGGTTTTATTTTTCATAATTTTGATCATGATACATGATAGATTTTACATATATAACATACAGACTGTATTTTTCGATGGTAATCACTATTGAACGCGCACATTTTTGAATAATTAACCAACTCATTGAGATGACACTAGAGTTAACCGAGAGTCCATTAGAAAGTCCAATGGTCGTATATAGTAAAGACTTGCTTGAAGGAATCGCCGGCGAGATTGTCCTTGAGAATTATTCTGGGAGTTCACGGTAGCTGCACAGAGGCTTACTTGAATTTACATATTGTTCTATGGAGTTGACGTGAATTGGTTAAGCCAAAATGGAGCGTTGATCCTTGAGATGACAGTAATGAACAAACTCAGACGACTATAGAAGGGATTTGCTTATGCTTCCATTGAAGCAAAGTTTTTTCCGCCAGAAACTGCCACTCAGCGTCGCGGCGGTCGATTGTTACGTGGAAACTAGCGAGCGGAAATTGTACTTGTAGCTGGTCACGATCGCCTCGTTGTCCAGGATCTTCCTCGTAGACACGATATTTAGTATTTGCTACTCATTGGTTGGAGCTGTATCTCAGAAGATATCGTGAAGTATTTTCCACTGATACCTCTAAGGAGATGGTATGGTTTCGTGATGAAAGATGAGTCGGTTAGGACGTCGATTGAATAATCAATCAAATAATTATATTGAATAATTATTGAATATATTCTTAAAGTACAATTGTCAGAGCACAATGATTACTGTATGAACGTAAGTTCCTACAAGATGATACAAAAGGATGGTTACGTGGAGTTTATATTTTCGGGAACCTATTAATTGGCGGGAAGCTGTATCGAGCTGTGTCCACGTCCAATGAATTTACTTAACTGCTCTAACTGCCCACTGCAGCCCATGCCGAGGGTGCTTATCATTTCCCTTTCCGTAAGCTTAAAGTACCTTTCTGTCGTGGCAACAAAAAAAGTTCTCACTGTTCTCAGATGAGAAAAATGACGCAATAGAGCTCGGACCAAGGTTAGCGGCTTACACAGCAGCACGATATCATACTCGACTCGCGGTTGAGCGTGCGAGTTTACACCGTCAGCCAGATTTGGTCAAACGGTGATTTTCCATCACACCCCCCAAGTTAGATTGAAATTCGTCTTGAATGACCTTACTTAAGATTATCCCATAGACCTTTGGCTTTTCCATGGTCTATTGTATTCATCTGACAGTTCCATAAGCTCTTGTCCAACGGTATCAATATGTCGGGCTAGTTTGGGCGAACAAAAGTTTTCCCAGCATCCCTTTACTACTTGATCTTGGATTAGTCCGATGAAACTTAGTTGATCTGTTATACTAGAATAATCGATATTATATATTATACGCCATTCCTTGGAATATTCGTATACCTTTCGTTGATCTTCTTGAATGAAGTTCACATCTTCCAAGGGCTCGATCTTTATAGAGGCACATATCCTCCATCTAGAATTACAAATTATATTTCGTCACGTATGATTAGGTCTTGATGTTATTCCACTGCGACTTCTAGCTGTCTTTCGTTGATTCTAGGATTTGGCATATGTATTTGAGCATTTCGTTGTGCCAATTTGGAGGATTGTTTTCCTTCTCCATCTTTCGTAATCTTAATCTTGATCGGAGGTTGGGTATTACCAGTATTATAGGAATGATAAGGTTTGGTATTATTTATATTAACGCAACGAATCTGCTTGTTTCTACCTGTAGGGTAAGGTTCGATCAACACTCGAGTTTTATCCAAATTGACTGCGATGATCTTATATGGTCTAACAAATTCTTTATCAAGCTTGTGTTCTTTTTTTATGATTTTTCAACAATATTTCATCTCCTATTGTATAGATGGGGAGAGTTCTCGTTATTCTTTTATCTGATATAACCTTATTCTTTTCCCTTACTTCTTCAAGTTTCTTTCTAGCTTTGTTGATGTCCTCGTGGCGCCGGTTAATCTATGCACCTAATCTTTTGCTTATATTCTCGCGTTTCTTCCGAGGGATATTATTTGGACAATTAGCGCGTTGACCGAATACTGTGTTATGTGGTGAGTCTCCTGTACTTTCCTGTTTGGTTGTGTTATACGCGAACGCGATATGATTGAGTTTCGTATCCCAAAGTGTCCGATTAGTTTTAACCGTGGTTCGGATGAGATCTCCTAACACACTATGCATTCTTTCTATAGCACCATTAGCTTATGGGTGCTAGTTAGTTGTTATTCCTTGAATTCCAAAAAAATCTTCAAAGGCTTTCATTCATTTTGAGTTAAATTCCTGACCCTGATCTGTCAATATGATTTCCGGTATTCCGTACTTAAGCATATATCCGTTTATACATTTAGCTATGATTTCTGATTTATTTAGCTTTGATTTCAATGGTATTAATTGAGTGAACTTAGTGTATCTTAAATAGACAAGATATACAGATTCTGGTTTCTAGTTTCGACCAATGGACCTACGATATCCATAGCAACCTTTTGGTTTGGTCTTTCGGCTGTATCCATAACCTTAGCTTCAGCAAGCTGTGGGATGCGAACTTATTTTAAATATTTTTGGCATTCATCACAATTTGTCACAAATTCCTCCACATCATAGTACATATTAGGCCGTCTCGCTATCTTGCGGCATTTATCAATTGTCTTATTTATTCCCATATGACCTGCTGCTTTGGTATTGTGGCATGATAGGATGATTTGAAGTTTGTTCTCTTAAGAAGGAGGCTCGTTATTTGCTATACAAAGGAGTACTTTGATGTAAGGATAATTCTCCGTTCTTCGTTCATTGAAGTCATCATTATCAATCGTTAAGCATAATTTATCTGTTTTCTTTGCGACCTCGTATTCAACTAGATCTCTCAGTGTTTGTTTCCAAGTTCTTTCGTTCAACCGAATGCTATTTTTCTTGAACTGTTTACCCTTTCCATGCTTTGAAACGGTTGTTTCCCATTTTTCAATTCCCTCATTAGGAACGACTATAAGGTTATTTATCGATAGTCCTTCTTTGATCTTATCGAGTTTATGTTCCGATCTTTTCTGATTTAAATAATTTAAAGTATCTTCAATGCCCCCAATCGTGAATGGTGGTTTCTTAGCTTGCTCCTTTGACATTTTGATCTTATTTTCATAAACCCTTGATAGAGTATCTGCAGCTTTATTTTCGCATCCTTTTTTGTAAATAATTTCCATATCGTATTCTTCTAATTTCAATCGCCATCGCAGAAGGTGAAAGGCTGGATCTGTAACACCATATAACCATACTACCGCTTTGTGAGCTGTTTGAACCTCGAATCGTCTTCCAAGAAGGTTATGCCTTAATTTTTTAACTACCCAGACGATGGCCAAAAGTTCCTTTTTGGTCGTAGTGTAATTTTCTTCCGCTGATTTTAAAGATCGCGATATATAACATCTATGATGACCTTCTTGTGACAGGATGTCTCCTAAGCCGTCGTTAGATGCGTCGGTGGTCAATGTGAACTTCTTCTCAAAATCAGGGAACTTTAGGACGGGAGAGGATATGAGTTTTTCTTTTATGCCGCGAAAAGCTTTTTCGCATTTAGCATTAAATATCCATTCTTTATCTTCCTTTGTTAGCTCGGTGAGTGGTTTAGCTAAAGTCGAGAAATTCTTGATGAATCGTCTGTAATAACCTGCCAACCCGAGAAATGATTTCCTTTGGGGTTCGGAAAGGCGGAAACTCTTTGACGGCTTTTATCTTTTCGTCATTGGGTTGAAGGCCTCTTTTCGAAATAGTATGTCCGAGGTAAATCAATTCTTCCTGCATAAACTCGCATTTATCAGGTTGCAACGTTAATCCGCAATCTCTTAATCTTTGAAATACTACTCTGATGTTATTCACAAACGGCTCGAATGTTCCACCCCAGATGATTCATGCATATATACGAAACGAATACTTTGATTTAAAACGATCAATGCTTGATCCATCATTCTTTGGAATGTCGCGGGCGCATTTTTTAATCCAAAGAGCATTCGTTGGAATTCGAAATGTCTCTTCTTTGTAGAAAACGCTGTGCACTTTCGAGAATCATCATCCAATGCAATCTGATGAAATCCACTGAATAAATCCAGTGCTGCAAAGAATTTAGCGTTTCCTAGCTTATCAAGTATTTCTTCTATTTTATGTACAAGGTATGCATCATGTGGAGTCAGCTCGTTAATCTTTCGGAAATTGATTACTACGCGATATTTCTTTTCTCCCGAGGCATCCGTTTTCTTAGGTACTACCCAAATAGGTGAATTGAATGGTGAAGCTGACTCTGACATTATCCCTTCTTTTATCATTTGTTCTACTTGTTTATTGACCCCTGCTTAGGGACACTCTGATGGCGCGTAACTTTTGACATTTACTATTGACTCTTTAGACAGTGTCATTTTATGTTTTACCCTAGGTGCCTTTTGCAGTGGGTCCCCGTCCATTCGAAATAAGGTATCGAATTTTCGCAACACTACCCAAAGTTCTGTTCGTCGATCTGATTTTATATGGTCCAATTTCAAATTCTGCATTAGCTTTGCATATCTGGCTGACTCTGGTACGATTCGTCTATTATGAATTGAGTTGACTTTAATTAAATCTAGACGCAAGGTTTTGTCGGAATCAGTCTGATTTTCTAATGGCACTTTTACTTTGTTATCCTGTACATGGCATACAGATGAGTAGTCCCCCAAGTCAACCAAGCAGTTGCCTTCCTTCATATCAATATCGAATTCGACAATGGAATTTGAACTTGCTGGCATTTTTACTCCGTTACGGTTGATAGGATACTTCTTTCCTTTAAGAGTTAATTCCCTTTGAGGCAGATTGAATTGTCCCTGATTGAGCAAACTCAATCCAATCAATCCTTAGTTTGGGAGATCAAATTTTACGGTCAATTCCACGGTCTACAATTCTCCAATGATATTTGATACCATTGGGATCTCTCTTCCTCTGATTCGCTTTTGTCGCTGACGTCTGTCTTGTGGTCTGTGACTGTCTGTTCGCTGTCTGATTCTGTTATGTTCGACAGAAGGTCGTCGTCGCTCTCGTTCTCACGGATCGAATTGGATATGTGATGAATTTTGGGATTTTTAGGTGGACGTTTGGGATGATGGTTCTTCCGAAAATTTACAGTAGAGCACTGAGGAGACATATGACTACTCTTGTCACACTTGTAACAAACATCCGTTTTCTTACCGTCATGTTTATTGTCGGCGGTGCGGATTTTATTTTCGTCCGAAGCAGAGCGAGAAACTCTAGGTTTATTGCTTCGTAGTTCTTGTCGTGCGTATAAGCCCGGGCTCTCTCTAGTAGAATCTCTTTGTCTAGAATCCCTTTGTCTAAGGTTCGATGTTCTGTCCACATGCCTATCAGCTCCTACTTTGGAGTCATCTTTCGAATGTTTGCGGTATTGTTAGGTTGTAATATCGATTTTACGAGCCAATCTTGTGTGTGTGGTAAAGATACTGGATCGCACGCAGATAGCGCGAGACTTAACCTCTCCGATAATTCTAGCGTGGAATATTGACAACTAAGAGCTTCTACGTCACCGATGTCGTTTGTGTCTCTACCGTTTTTCCTACTGTCCATTTTCTTCGCGTGTTTTACTGTTTCTAACTCTCTATTGAATTTGACAATGTAATCCATGAGTGAACCCGTTTGTTTGATCTTACTAAGTCTGATGATACTTCGTTACTTCTATCTATTGGTATTGGATAGAAAGGATCGGGTCGTTGTGTTGGATTTCTGGGTACAGGATGGTTTCCTTGTGTTCTAGACCTTTCAAACTCTCTTTTCAATCTTTCAATCGCTGCAACTATCAGGAATATACGTCTTTTATATGCAATATCTAGATAATATATATATTTTGCAATGGTTACAATGAAAAGTGGGATTTGTTTTCCGAAATTTTCAGAAAAAATACCTAGAGCCCAATTCGGCTACTATTCTCTATGTACTGTCCAAATTTCAACTCGATCGGTTGCTCATAGCACGCTTGCGAACGTTTTGTATTTTGAAATCTGCAACTTATTTGCCTTTCTCGACGAGAGCGCAAATATATGGCTGCCTCTCGCTGACGAGAGACGTGCGCCGTCGAGACCACACTTTCTCGCATGACGTTGACCCTGCTTGATCAACGATGCTTTACAAGCATCGTTCGACTCTCGGTTTTTTCGATTCTCGGTCGCGAAATTTAGACTCCTAATTACATTGTTTGACGCATATATGCATTTGGCTCAAGAGAGCCGTTTGACGAATGTAACGAACCGAGTCGAAACACAATCGAGAATTTTCGATTCTCGGTCGCGCATCTGAAGCAAAGCACTTTGTACATTTTTTGACGTATATTGGATAGAATTGCAAATATCGTTACAGATATCCAGCTATGTATATATATATATATATATATATATATATATATATATTTTGTCACGCCGATGGGACGGTTGGGTGGCGGAACGGTGGGGAAAATATCAAAATTTTGTATGGGAGACACGAATTATAACAACAAGAATAACAATCACTTTATTCGTACAACATTGAGCTGGACGGAATAATTCCAATGATTACTGATATTCGGCGGACGATCTCGCGGGTAATCTTAAAAAAAAATCTATAACAAAAAATTATGGGGATGGGCGCCAGTTATTTTACATAAAATAACAACATTAAATTTTTTGACTTAATGTAATAAATAGGAAAGACGTTCTCAGGGAAGAGGTTCTCCGATTCTAAGGCCTCTTAATTATTACCACTGGCAAATTTCAAATAGTACGAAATAATATTCCCCAACCTCGGAATTTTGTACGAGATAGTTGGGTCACTTCAAGAGAAAAAAAATGTACACACTGGGAATCACGAAGAATGGGGAGCGAGGACGGTCGAAGGCCGTCCGGAATAATACGATGACTCGAGTAACAATAAAGACAAATTTTGGCTAGTCTCAAATAAATTCAGGGTCTCTAACCGTAGCTCCGGGAATATTTTATAAATTTTAGCAATCGCATAGGGCAGGGGAATTTCGCAATTATTTATCAAGTTATATTTCAAAAAGAATTAATACAAAAAAAAGAATCTCGTCAATCGATCGAGATTTGAACCTAGGTCGATGCCTTGACAGGTACAATATGGCCGCCACGGGAGACCGCATGACGCGTATCACGAGGCGAGGGTGACACAATGTAAGGAGCGAATATTCTTAAAGCTGCTCAACCGTTCCACTCATTATTTCTCCATGAAAATTCACGGAGATACTTAATGTTTTAGGGGAACTCTAAACCGCGAACAAGAAGGGGGGGGGGGAACTCGAATACAATTTTTAGCAAAGGCCAGAATACAAAAAAAAAGAAAAGAATCGGAGTAGTATAGCGGCCACTATGGCGACCCCCACTCCTACCCCACTCCGCGGCCGCCGCGTGTTCAAATCGTGGGCGCGGGGGGAAGAGGGGGGAATGGAGCGTGCCGTCACAGTGCGCTTTTTCTTTTTTTTGTGATGTGGAGGGGATGGAACGTGTTGGTATAGTGGATCGCTGTTTTTAGTTTAATAGAATTAAAAAAGCCGATGCAGGCTCAGAGACTCGAACTGTCGACCCTTGGAATACCGGTCTGAATACTTAACTCTGCACCAAGGCCCGTTATGATATTAAGTTTATGCTGAAGGCTCTTATAGCGATCGGTAAAAATCTTCAAAATAAGTAAAGGGGAATGCGCTACTCTCTCTTTCTCTTTTTCTCTCTCTCCCACTATCCCTCGGAGATAATATTTTTGGAGAAGAGGGGGATGGAGCGTGTCACCATAGTATGCACGCTTTTGAAATACAATTTTTCTATTATTAATTTTTTATTCTTACAATTTTTATCCTACCTCCTATTCCTTTTCCCCCACTCCGCGGCCGCCGAGTCCGTAGCTCGGTCGGTCGTGGGCGCGGGGGGAAGAGGTGCGAGGGGGGAGAAAAAGGGGGGATGGAGCGTGTATCCATAGTACTCGTTTTTTTACTGAGAAAAAATCTTTTAAGAATTTGAAATGAAATGTACGACCCACCATTTTTGTGGCATCGCTCCTTTCCTCGCCTTTCTTTGTGGTACCTCACGTTCTTAACACATGCACATACACACACACACGCACACACACACGCGCGCGCGCGCGCGCACGCACGCCCACCCACCCACACACACACACACCCACCCACACACCCACACACACACACACCCACCCACACACACACACACGCACACATACACACACACACACACACACACACACACACACACACACACACACACACACACACACACACACACTAACACACACGCACTTAAAATATTTATTGCTGCAACGCGTTTAAAAAATGGTCGGTGACATCGATGCCATCCTCATGATCCACCGATCTCTTAGCGGTTAGGATGATGGTGAGGGTGTCATCCGGCCCGCAGTCTACTACTACAGCGCGTAATATATGCAATGTTAAAAAATTATGCCACTTTAAAAATTCAAAAGTTATGCCACGCTCAAAGTACGGCGTAAGGTGATACATATTAGCCAATTCACTGTACACACGACGCGCCTCGTCCATGGCCCATACGTCGCAGCAATGGTCACTCGGCACATCTCTTATTATGCCACGATATACACTGTACCCTATGTTGACGGCACATGGGTTCCCCGCCGCAACCACGGCTTCGTGTATCGGCACACCGCAGCCCCCCTCACGATAATAAATATCCATAAATACGCTTAGCGCTGCGTACTCTTCGGACATTCCCGGTGTCCTCACGTACACCTCGTCGAACCCATCGAGTTCGACGACGGTGCAATCGAATGCCACAGGCAGATCACCGACTGGGTATATGATCGTTGGATACATTTTAAGTATTTTGTGAGCGATAGTTGCAAAAGAACTAAATTCTAACGAGCGACGAGATTATTCACCACGTCGCACCCCCCTCCCTGCTTCTGGACCATCGCGAGATTTATCAAGGGATTTGTTTGCAGAAAATATGTCGCTGCATTTTTGCAGAATATATGTTATTCTACATACAGCAAGAATGAGTCACGCGCGCATCGTCGCGGTGGAGAGAAAACTAGGATCGTCACGTACTTAATAGCAAAATACTGACTACACGCTTATAAGCGAGAAAAAAATACTTTAGCGACAAAAAGAGCGTATATCGTATATCGTTTTTAATTGGAATTAATACGTTGGTACGATTTTTTGTGAAACGTTTATTTGAATTATTACGGAAGAGAGATACGCAACACACATGTTCTATTCTTATTTAATCATTTTTATTTTATAATTAATTGTAAATTCTCAAGTACATCGATTATACAATGTACGAAATAGTGAGCACCCGTGAAAGAATGAGAGAGAAAGAGTTAGAGGAATACTGTAGTAGCGCGCGCGTGCGCGCGAGAGAGAGAGAGAGAGAGAGATTGATTGATTGATTGATAAATTTATTATGCCCTAGCACGCTATGGGGCAACATATGAATATACAATGAACATAGCTTAATACTAATACTACTATTACAATTCTAACAATAATGCGAACTACCAGCTATTTGCAAAAGCAATGAATTACAAAAAAAAAATTCTAAATGATAAAAGCAATAGAAGATAGATAATAGAAAATAGAAAAGAAATGAAATGAAAACGCATGACAATTCTGACATATATCACTTAGGACTAATACTTAGGCTTAACTTAGGAGAGCGAGAACGAGACGAAAACGCAAGGAGACTCTATTTGCTTCACCCCCAGCCCTACAGACTTACGGGTCGGCGGTCTGCTCAGCTCGCAGCAGCCAGTTGTATTGCCGGTTTTTGAATAAGACTAACGACGACGACTCGCGAATGTAAGCAGGAAGGGAGTGCCAGTGCTGTGCCGATGCAACCTGAAACGACCGATGGTACGTGGTCGTGCGGTGGTTGTCGATATGGAACACATTAGCGTCGCCTAGCCTTTCCGACCTACGCACCCCAGAGATTTCCCTAGGCAGAAGCTCAGACAAATAGCGCGGAACAGAAAGATGTAACACTCGATACACCATAGTGCCTAGGCAGTGCAAACGGCGCCTCTTAACGGAGAGCCAATTTAGCCTCCTCCGAAACGGCGTAATGCTCGCATCACGACGAAGGTCAAAAATGAATCGGATGCAACAATTCAGCAGCCTATCGAGCTTAGTATTTAGGGTTTCAGTCAAGTCGTGGTAGACTAGACAACAGTAGTCCAGCAACGGCACAATAAGTGACCGGACGAGAAGGATTCTAACCTCGGTGGAGAGGGACCTCTTGTGATATTTAAGCTTGTACAACGTCCCGTGCACCCTTTGGGAGATGTTGGACACGTGCTTGTCCCACGATAAATCGGCCGCGAGGATTACACCCAAGTTTCGCGCATCAGACGCGTAAGGCAGGATAGATGTGCCCAATGTAATGACCGGGACGTCCGACAACCTTATATCCCTGACATAAGCCCTGCTGCCCATGATGAGCGCCTTTGATTTAGAAATATTTAGGACTAAACCATTCGCGACAGCGAACTGAGCAATGATATTAACGTCATGCGATGGCTTGGCGATCGCGACATTAAGCTCAGACGGGAAGCACTGAAGGTAAATCTGGGTGTCATCGGCGAACACCATGTGGTTGCAGTAACGGAGGTCAGCAGCAATGTCATTTATATAAAGGGAAAAAAGCAGCGGTCCAAGGACGGAGCCTTGCGGCACTCCCACCGATAAGGCGACACTGTCTGAGAAGCCCCCCTCACCATCATCCACAACCTGCGATCGGCCAGCCAAATATGAGTAGAGCCATTTCAGGGCAGAGTCCGAAAACCCGAGCAATCTCAATTTCCTAAGGAGATGTAGATGCGGAACAGTATCGAAGGCCTTGCTAAAATCGAAAAGGACCAAAATGGTGAGTTGCCTCTCATCTACCCCACGTCGAATATCATCCGTGACTCTCAAAAGAGCGGTTTGCGTACTATGCGCACTCCGATAAGCGGACTGCCTGGGATTTAATAAGCTCTGAGCTTCTAGGTAGCGAGAAATTTGATCGAAGATGATCCTCTCCAGCAACTTCGAGAGTTCCGGTAGAATAGCGATCGGCCTCGTGTCAGAGGGGTCCCGCGGTGACTTCGTCTTAAGAAGGGGGCGAATGACTGCCAACTTCCACTTTTGAGGAAAGTACGAGAGCAGAATAGAATCGTTGAAGATTCCTACTAAGTGCGTGATAAGAATAGGAAGTGACTTGGCGATAAGAAATTTGGAAATGCCATCCGGACCGGCGTGTAGCGATGTGGACACTGACCGACCAATATAGCGAAGAACAACATCCTGCGTGACTTGTATAAAAGAAAAAGGACTCTCGACACTCGGACCAGTCTCGGCCATCATCGCTTGAAACTGAACGTCGGTGGTCGGTGAGGAGGTCGCGGAGATAGAAGCATAATGGGAGTTCAACTCGTTTGGAGTGAAGAAATGCAGCGGAGACGAAAGAGACGTTTTGACCAAGCCCAAGTGTCTGAGTTCGGCCCACATACATTTAGGGTCCCTGATACCGTTGAGCTTCGCTAACAAGAAGCAATTCTTTGCTCGTCTGATGGCCATAGTGACTCGATCCCGAACCACTCTGTACACGACAAAGCCCATCACACTATTCGTCCTCTTTGCCCGCCTATACAGATTATTCCTTTCCGTAATGCTGTCCTTAAGGTCATCCGTCAGCCACGGCGCCGGTGGTCTTTTGGCCCTGAACGTGACGACCGGGGCATGAATATCTAGCGCCGAATTTAGGGCACCAGTAAGAGCAGCAATGTGCCCATCAAGCAGTGCAGGGGTCGCAGTTAATGACCTGCCATCCGTCGGCCTTTCTAGTAGGGAACTCACGGTGGCTCGAAATTCATGGTCACAGAAGGTGGCAAGATTTCGTTTAGATATCACACGTGAGGAGTCAACAGACGAATGAATAGCATACCGAAACGAGATGATGTCGTGACCTGCGATGAAGGGGGCAGATGACTTAACATATGACAGAAGTTTATCCTCATCATCCAGAACGACAACGTCCAACCACGAGTCACTGTGGGCAGTATGATGAGTGGCATCAGAGGGCACCAGAAATAGAGAGTTCGAGAAAATAAAGTTTTTAAGAAAATTCGCTGTGTAATCATTGGACAATAAATTACAGTTAAGGTCACCCACTATGATGATATTGCTATAGAGGTGGGTAAAGCGAGCAAAACTCGCTTCGAATGAGCGAAAGAGCTGTCCTTTGGGCCTTCTGTACATGACAGTGAATAAAATTGACTCTCCGTGAGGCGGCGCGATACTTAGGATGATGAATTCGGGCGCGTTTGTGAACTGGCTGGGGGAAGCGTCAAGAACTTTAGCCGTGAGCGAGTTGTGAATATAACAGGCAACACCCCCCCCCCCCCCCCCCCCCCCCCTCCTTCCCCTCACGGTTATTCCGTATCAAGAAGTAGTCGTCGATATGCACTGGGACGTCGGGGATGTGTGCGTGTAACCATGTCTCAGAGACTGCGATAATATGACACGGGTTTTCATGCAAGTGGATACGCACGAGATCGATGTGGCCAAGCAGCGAATTAGCATTGAAGTGCGTAACAGTAAGATGCCTCGACTCAGGTGTGCGCGCGACGCCACCTGCCATCCCTGATGACATTTCCGATGAATTGGGCAGTCAGATGAAGTTCGCTATATCCGCCTCCGAGGTAATAGCTATGCGCGGTTGCCCGTTGTCTTTTCGAGCGAAAATCACTGAGTCCTTGACCCACACATATTTGTATCCCGCCCTAGCCGCATGCGTTTTCACAAGCGAGAGAGAGAGAGAGAGAGAGAGCGAGCGAGCGACCAGCATGCGCGCCCTGCAACATGTCCCTCTCTCTCTCTCCGCGCCACGTCGCCTATACTTTTAACAAGCCGCGCGTAAAGTAGTTTTCATTTTCTATGACTTTGAAACACAGCAGTGCACACCTTTAAAGGTTGACGCCTCTACTTTTGCGCATGAACCAAACCTCTGCGTGGCTCAACGACTTTGTACATTTTGTTGTACTGACGATACCATAACAGAGCCGTGCGAATATTGTGGAGTGCACGAGTTTGTCTTCAAGCACAGTCCTGTAGAACTGGAGTTTGTGTACAAGCACAGACTTGTAGAATTAACTATGACGGGTATCAAGGAATTTTCTCGTACAATTTGTATTTCTCATGACGCAGGGGGTTTTGACGCTAGTTTATTTTGCGATATTTAATCGAAGAAAAAAAGACACAGTTACCATCGTTAATTATAAACGGCACGAAAATAATTACGATGCAGCTTGAAAACCTTGTGTTTCTCGATAGCCTACACTACTTTCCCATGGCTTAAGCGCTCTACCAAAAGCCTTGGGACTCGCAAATACTGCCACAAAAGGCACTTTCCCTCATTTATTCAATAGACCTGAAAACCAAAATTATGAAGGTCCTCTACCAAGCCTGGAATATTATTCACCCGATACAATGCGTGCTGGCGAGCGCGAAAAATTTCTTGAGTGGTACAGGGCATTAAAAGATCGCAATTATCTGTTCGATTGTCAGATGGAAATTGTTGATTATTGCACGACAGATGTCACGATATTAAGGCGCGCGTCTATGGCTTTTCGGGATATGTTTATCGTCAGCGACAATGTCTGCCCGTTTGATGAGTGCACAACGATAGCGTCAGCTTGTTTTCGCGTTTTTGTAAAAACTTTTTGAAAGATAAGACGATAGGTATTATTCCAACGAACGGTTACAGATGGGCTTATAACCAATCTAAAAAAGCAGTCTCATGGCTCGTGTGGATGGAATACTCTCTTGGGCAGCGAATTCTTCACGCAGGATGGGGAAGCGAATTTAAAATATTGCAAAATTTACTAATAGACGGTTACTACAAAACAGGCGATTGTTGTACCCTACAGTACAACCAAAGAATATTCCAGTAGATTAATAGAATGAGATATAAAATGCATACTAATCACTTATAAAAATAAAGCATGAGAATCACGCCACCAGAAATTCGCCGTGGACATATATGGTCACAAAACCAAGTACTCCCGAACTGCACAATAGGCAGTTTAGTCTAAAGGCGAACCACGCCATCGAAATCATCGTTATGACCATATATGGTCATAACGACCAAATGCCGAATTGGCACTTTCGCATAGCGACTCGCGGGCGACCCCTGATCGCCCCGATAATTAATTCAGTCTTAATTGACGACCGGAGCTAATCAGTTGGTCTTTTATTAAAGCTCATATCCTATAACTTCGCCTAACTTTGTAAACTACCAATCCAAATCTTACAATAAACTGTTATTTCTTTTTTACTTCATAAACTCGAGTTCTACTCCTTATTGGCTAATATCCCAAAATAATATCTTATCGCGCAATACTAACGTTTTGCCGATATAACATTGGTGGCAGCGGTGGGATAGCCAAAGTTCGTGAAGTGAATAACAATCAGTAGTGCGCGAAGTGTATAGAAGAGTTGTCAGAATCAGTGACAACTAGAAGTTATCCGATCTCCTATCAAACGCCTTGTGCGGAGGAATCGAAGAGAAATCAACACGCAGTCGTTGAGTTTCTGGAGAGTATTGCCTGACTGATTTACGTCACGGCAAAGGAAGAATCCGCGAACGACCGAGTCGCCGAGACCTAGATACAAGATCATCCTAATGTAAGTGGCGGCACAAAATTCACACTCGTAACTCAAAGCCAGTTAGGGAAACTTTATTTCCGATGAAGAGCGTTTAGCATCTCTGCGTTTACCGGGAAAGAATTGTTTATCGCGGTTGGAAAATTCGATATTCGACCGAGTGTTAGAATATAGAAGAGAGGAATCCCTCTACGGCGAACTAGTAGTAAAAAGACGCAGAATTTCCGCGGTAAATTCCCCTAATACTTCAGGCGACACGGACGACGATTTCTCCGACGCCGTCGAAACAGAACGCGGACGGGATATTACGTTTTCCGATTTCCCTTTGCTCACTCGTCATAATGAAAGAGTTAGAATGCAGGCCGATAACATGACCCTGAAAGAGGCCAGGAGCCTAATTCAACCTTTCGACGGAGAAAGACCTGAGATGGTATACGATATCATCGAAGCATTCGAATCTGCTTACGAAAGCGTAGCCGCAAACGACCGCGCAAATTTATTAAAGGCTATTTTAGCCACTGAAATTATTGGCCGAGCGAAACGCGATCTCCGATATAAACAAATCGACACATTCGCGAAATTAAAATAGGAATGCGGACAGTCGCCGCATTACAGGTCGAATTTAATACCTGCAAACAAAAATACAATGAAACCGTGTTAGCATACGGACAAAGATTAGAAGCCGTCATGATGGAGTTAGTTGCCGCAAGCACCGCGGGCGAAACTACAGCCGCGGGAAAGAAAACGATAGAAGGCTACGTGAGACAGCTAGCCTTGCATAATTTTGAGCGAGGACTGAAAAAGGAATTTCAAGTCATCGTGAAGGTCCGTAACTTTACGGATCTCGGCACCGCCATGAAAGGAGCCATGGAAGAAGAAAAATCTGTTCAACGTTGCGAATCTATCGCCAAGCAGACGCACTTCCCAAATCACACGTCGCAAATCACATGTCATAAATGCCATAAGCACGGGCATTTGGCACGCGACTGCAGAAGCTCGCAAGTCCGCATGAATTTGCCTGCTCCAGGACCGAGCAGAGGACTTCTGAAGATGGACGTCACGTGTCATTACTGCAAGAAGCCAGGGCACATCATCGCAGAATGTCGGAAAAAGAGATGGGACGAAGGAACGCGGAGGAAACCGGACCTTCACAAAGAGTGCAGAACGATTATGGCCGAAGAAACCCAAATGCTTGGCCGAAAAATCAAAATAACACTCTGTCAAGAAATCGCGAAAATAGGCCTACACTAGGATCACTGGAACTCGGCACGATTACGATTGTCCCCGACGAGGAAATTAAAGAGACACAGAATCTAAGAATTTGCAACGTCAGCTCGCCTTGGATCGAAGGCGCGATGAGCGACTTCACCGTTACCTCGCCGCATGCATCAGCTGGAACGCTGACCCTAAAGGCCGACACGGGCGCGCAATGCTGCGTGGTGCGCAAGGACGCGCTGAAACCCGAAACGCCGATAACACCCTCGACCGTACAGCTGAGAGGAATCGAGGGTACAACATTCAAGGCACTGTGCAAGGCCACGGTGATACTTGACACCCGAGCTATCTCGATAGAGCACGATTTCTATGTCGTGAGCAACTCTGTACCAATGACCACGGATGGTTTATTGGGAATGGATTTCATGGGGGAACACGACGTTCATATATTGGGAGGCAAATATATCAAAATGTATGGAGATACGAAGCGCCTGGTGAACGCGGATGAAAAAATTAAACTCCCGCCGAGGAGCGAGAACATCGTTCGTGCAAAAACTTTGGGAAAAACCGTCGGTCTCATAGAAAAACTCGAATTAGCCGAAGGAATCGTAATTGGTTCATGCATAACTGAAGCAAAAAATAGTAATTGCATTGTGAGCATCGTGAATACGAACGACGAGGAAGTCGAGATGGAACGACCCGTCATAACAATGAAATCGCTGACGCTCGCTGAATTGCCAGACGACGCCGAGTCCGAGCGGAAAATAAGTACAGTCGCCGCTGGAAGTGGAGCTGCACGTCTAAAAAATCTACGCAATGAGATCGACACGGCTCACCTCAACGCCGAAGAAAAATTCGAATTAATAAAAATATGCGAACATTTCGAAGAGATTTTTCATTTAGACGGAGACCGACTAAAATGCACCGACCTGGTAGAGCATGAAATCCCCCTGAAAGAGGGAATACGACCAATTAAAGTACACCCGTACCGACTACCCGAAACACACAAAAGTGAAGTAGAAAAACAAACCGCTGAGATGTTGGAAGACGGAATCATTAGGCCGAGTAGGAGCCAATGGAACGCACCGTTGTTAGTAGTTGCCAAAAAACCCGACAGCAGCGGTAAGCCTCAAATGAGAGTCGTGGTGGATTTTCGAAAATTAAACGATGCCACCGTGGGAGACTCTTACCCATTACCTAATATCTCCGAGATATTGTACCAATTGGGAAAGGCAAAATATTTCTCTACGCTCGATCTCGCCTCGGGCTTTCACCAAATTCCGATGGCAGAGACTAATAAGGAGAAAACGGCATTTTCCACGCCGCAAGGTCATTTCGAATACACTCGTATGCCCTTCGGACTGAAAAATGCACCGCCGACGTTCCAACAACTCATGAACACCGTTCTGGCAGGAATACAAGGTACTCGATGTTACGTTTACCTCGACGACATCGTCGTCTATGGTTCTTCACTGAAAGAACATAATGATCGTCTCAAAGACGTATTTCAACGACTAAGAGAAGCGAAATTGGCAGTTCAGCCGAAAAAATGCCACTTTCTTCGAAAAGAAACTCATTACCTCGGACATGTAATAACCGAGGAAGGAGTAAAACCCGACGAGGGAAAAATCAAAGCCGTCAAAGAATTTCCATTACCAAAAAATGTGAAAGGTATACAGTCATTCTTGGGACTCGCAGGATATTATCGGAAGTTTATAAAAAAACTTTTCCCAAATAACGAAACCACTAACTATGTTAATAAAAAAGAACGTTCCCTTCGAATGGACAGCGGAACGGGACGAGGCATTCGAAACTTTAAAAGGAATGCTTACAACGGCTCCGATTTTACAATATCCGGATTTCACCAAACCGTTCTTAGTAACAACAGATGTACCCGATAAAGAAATTGGCGCGGTACTATCGCAAGGAAAGATAGGCGAAGATCTGCCAATAAGTTACGCTAGTCAAACTTTAAATAAGGCGGAACAAAACTACTCAACCACCGAAAAAGAATTGCTTGCTATCGTTTGGGCCGTAGGACAATTTCATCCATACTTTTACGGGACGAAATTCACGGTAATCACGGATCATCGACCTTTGATGTGGTTATTTAGCGTAAAAGATCCCGGCTCAAGACTTATGAGATGGAAATTAAAACTATCGGAACATGAATTCAACGTTGAATACAAAGCCGGTAAAACAAATACTAATGCAGACGCGCTCAGTCGCATATACGCGACGACATGCGCACAGGCAAGGGAACCCCGAGCCCCACAATCTCGCGACGACAAAGATAGCGCGAAGAAAGACAGAGAGAGCGATACAGAGGACAGCGACGATGACGGCTCGAGCGACGAGGCCCCCGCGGACTCGTGCGCAGCGACCAAGGGAAGCGCGGCGCGGGAGGAGGCCGACCGTGCGAGCGACGCGAAGCCACAGCACCTCCGCCACGAGAATGAGAGAGACAGCGGCCGCATAGGCGTAAGCTGTCCCGAGCCAAGCGAACGGACGATTATAATACACGAGTACCACGACGCTCCCCTTGGTGGTCACCAGGGAATAACGCGACGGCTAGAAATAATAAAATTAAAATATGAATGGCCTGGAATGAGAAAACAAATTGAAGATTACATATCCGCTTTCGATAGATGCCAAAAGAATAAGGTGAGAAGAATAACGAAGGCGCCCATGGTCATCACCGACACTCCGACGAAAGCGTTCGAGAAATGCGCGGTCGACATAGTAGGGCCCCTCACCATCACCTCGTCAACAAACAAATACATTTTGACCTTCCAGGATTTATTGACGAAATACAGCGAAGCTATTCCTCTACAAAACTACGAAGCAGCGGAAGTTGCGAAAGCGCTCGTCACCAAAATAATTTGTCGTTTTGGTGCACCAGAAACCATACTGTCCGATCAGGGTACAAATTTTCTTAGTACTACCTTCAAAGAGGTTTGTAAATTGCTGAAAATTAAAAAAATCCAAACAACGGTCTACCACCCGGAATCGAACGGAGCGCTTGAACGATCACATCGAACACTAGCCGAATATCTGAAATGTTACATAGAAGAGGACCAGGAAAATTGGGACGAGTGGCTACCATACGCGATGTTTACTTATAATACTACACCGCACACAGCCACTGGCTATACCCCGCACGAACTCGTGTACGGAACACCCACTACATTACCGACGTTGATAAAAACAGAGCCCCGGCTCACCTACACCGCCGACGACTTCGCACAAGAAGTACGCGAAAGACTCCGAGCCGCATGGAGTCTCGCGAGAAAAAATTTAATAAATGCAAAAACAAAGTCTAAACAATCTTTTGACGCGAGGACTAAAATCCCCGAATTCCGAATCGGTGACAAAGTTCTCTTACACGATGAGACGGTACGACGCGGACGGTCAACGAAACTAACCCCTAAATGGATCGGGCCGTATGACGTTACCGACCGGACGTCACCCGTCACCTACATGATAAAAAAGGGACGTAGATCCCTAAAGGTCCACGCGAACCGCCTAAAAGCGTTCGTCGAATATTAAAACAATAAAAATAAAAAGCCGCCGAAACATAAAATCAAAATTACATTGAGAAGAGGGAGAGAGAGAGTAAAATACGGAAAGGTAAATAAATAAATAATTTTGTTTGAAATTAAACAATGGAGAAAAGTAAATAGGTAAATAAGTAATTTTGCCTAAAATCAACGAATAAAACAACCTTAATTAGATAAAACATAAAAGACATAATTCAATATAAACAATTTTTATTACGGGTGCGGCGAATAGCCACACCCCTCGCCCTGCGAACTCTCGTCAGAATAACATAATCTAAAGTTTTGCCGAAATAACATTGGGTATAAAATAAACAGTCAAAATAATAATTATACTAAAATTCCGCGACGTGGCCGTAAGCCCGACACGGCCCGTGCGGCGAAAATAGCGCGCGCAGCCCTATATAATCCTCGTACGGCTCGCTGTCCTCCTCAGCAAAGACGCCGAATCCCCACAAGGCGTCAACCGCGCGTCGATTCGCCTCTCTGCGGCGACGCACCACCCGGGCGCTCCGGATGAACTGGTCCATAACCGCGGACCCGCCGATCAGACCACCCGGACGCCAAGATCGCTGGAAACATCAAATAAAATAAATAAATAAAAATTTAACATTTAAATAAAATAAATGGTCACAATAATAATTTAAAAGCGGAAACTTACCGCCACCCTCTGCACATAATTGCGCCGGCACAGCGCCGCAAATCGCTCCCACGGTGCAGATCCCATGATCAAAACAATAAGTTGAAATCAAACAAAAAAATGCTACTGTCTCTTGCTCGACAGTCAAAGAGTGAATGCAGTTCGAAGAGAGCTCCAGAGCACGGAGAACTCATTGAAAAATAAATATAAAATTAAAAGAAAGATGGCTGACCGGTAACGTACGGCAGAAAGAAAAAAAATGGACTTACGAACTTACCGTCAGCACTTTCCCACGAAGATAACGCCGTGCGTTCCAATTACAGCACCATGATACTGGCAACGGCCAGAGGAGACGCGCGAGACGACCCATGGCCGTACGAGATACGAACTCTCGAAACGAATCCGGGGATCTTATACGAAAAGATCGGAACCATGTCAATAACCGAAGACACATGGAGTTTAATTCTACACATGGACCTACAATCGCTGCAATCTAGGGTGAAACTAATTAAAACTACCCTACGCGACCTCATCACCCCGTGCGCAAAACAAGCAACCCCGGATTCCCTTTGCGAAACGCTTAACGGAACACTATTAGAATTACAACAAAAAATTAATAATGGTATCGGGACGATATACGAATTATCAGGAAGCAACCGGCGAGCCAAAAGAGGCCTTATCGTTGGCCTTGGCAGCGTAATTAATGCCCTCACTGGAAACATGGACGCTGACGACGCAAAATGACTAGACGACGAAATAAACGAATTAAAAACCGCCCAACAGACATTCAAAAGTAACCTAAAGGAAAATCTACAAATTGTGGAAACCACTATAGATATCCTCAATAAAACAACTAAAAACATACAAGAAAACGAAAAAAAGCTAAAAACCGTAATACAAAACATTGAAAGATGCATGAAGTATGAAATTTCTCATTTTATAACCAGACAAACACTAGACGAAAATATCAACAGCCTTGGCATGCTCGTCGAATCATTGCTTGACGACATACGAGAATTAGAAAATTTCTTATCAGGGCTCGCTCAAAGTATTATTACACCGGGCGTACTCTCGGGAGAAAAAATGGTAAAGTACCTCACCTACCCACAGGACGTAGCCTACCGACTGCTATCACACGACAGAACGCACACAAACTACTTCAGCTAGCTGAGATAAAAGCATACAGCCGAGAAAACACAATAGCGTTGGTAATAGAGATATCACTCGTCGGAGAACAAGAATACATTGTCAGCAGAGTATACCCACTACCAACGCACGCGTTCAACGACATGTACCAATACATAGAAACGTCGGACGAAAACATAATAGTAGACAAGGATCGTCGCTCATATATTCGTAATACTGATCTGCAAAAATGTAAAAGATTGAGCGATACATACATGTGTAAACCCACCCACCCATCCCTCACAATTACAAATTCCGCATCCTGCGAAATATTAACATTTGCGATAACGAATCCTGAAATAGCAGAATGCACAAAAGAATTAATAATGCTCAAAAATACATTGATAATCCCATTGCAACAACCAAGTCAATGGATCTTCGTAGCTCCAACGGAAGAGCGAATAACGATATCATGTAATAAGAAAATTAGAGAGAATGCAATATTAAAAGGAACAGGTATACTGGCTTTGATAGGGAAATGCGTTGTGACCGCCACTAATTTTAAGATAAAAACAGAGAAAAAAACCGCTCAGGAAAAATATTAAACATATTTACCACCGTTCAATTTAACCCATTTGGGAGAAAAATTCGATACTGAATCAAAAACGATAATCGAACATAGAAAGATTAATGTAAAAAATGTAATAAGTAATCCAAAAGAATTAAATAACTTGGGCATAAAATTACATACGCTGCAGAAAGAAATAGAAACAGGAGACAGTCAAACATTACATTACCGCCATACTATAGGCACATATTCAATTAGCACTATAGCAATAGTCTTAATAGCAGCATAATAGCAGCAATATACATGGATCTGAAGAAACGAAGAGGAAAAACAACGATAATACAGCCAACGCAGAAAATCGAAATGCTAGGACTACCTACAGAAACCATTCAGATGGAGGAAGCCAAACCAAAACCAAGGAAAAGGAAAGCATCCGCTGGCAAACTACACGTTTTCTTTCAGCGTAATACGCCAAGTACGAGGACAAAATAATATTGGGAAATAAAATAAGAAAATTGTAAAAGAGAAACGAAAATAAATAAATCCGTTTCTTTTTCTTAGGGGGGAGGGATGTTGTAGCCCACAGTACAACGAAAGAATATTCCAAAGGAATATTCCAGTAGATTAATCGAATGATATATAAAATACATACAATCACTTATAAAAATAAAGCGTGACAATCACGCCACCAGAAATTCGCCGTGACCATATATGGTCACAAAACCAAGTACTCCCGAACTGCTCAATAGGCAGTTTAGTCTAAAGGCGAACCACGCCATCGAAATCATCGTTATGACCATATATGGTCATAACGACCAAATGCCGAATTGGCACTTTCGCATAGCGACTCGCGGGTGTCCCGTGATCGCCCCGATAATTAATTCAGTCTTAATTGACGAGCGGAGCTAATCAGTTGGTCTTTTATTAAAGCTCATATCCTATAACTGCGCCTAACTTTGTAAACTACCAATCCAAATCTTACAATAAACTGTTATTTCTTTTTACTTCATAAACTCGAGTTCTACTCTTTATTGGCTAATATCCCAAAATAATATCTTATCGCGCAATTCTAGCGTTTTGCCGATATAAGAATACGTGTCGTAACAGAGGTACTTTATACATGATTTTTAGTACATACCTGTTTATAATGGCTCCTTAGCAACTTTGAATTCGAGCTTATTGAATTTTGTCCCGTAATACTGCATAATTAGATTTGTATTGTTCGCGGCCTCGCTCATTTGTTGAACAATCTCGTCCGCTTCTTCGAAAGCCTTGACGAATCTCGTTGGTAGTCAGCACGTAAATTCATTATCCACGTCCACGACAATACGAGAGCCCCATTTCGTCTGTACGCTTTTAATGTCAGTGATATAGTAGTCTTTTTCGAGCTCCAGCTCGGCTAGTTTTTGACAGGGAGAAGCGTCTCCAGGAGGCCCACTTGGTTGATTCGTGTGAAGTCCAACTTGAGTTTTCTCAGTTTTATGTTTAAAGCACGAACCTCCGATATCGCGTGTATTTCTGCTTTAACCGTTGCAATATCTCGCAAAAAGACGGCTAAACGTACTTTTAATGGGCGATGCTTACTTCTTTAAAGACTTGAGGACAATGTGTGTCTATCAAGGAGCTCAGATACATCAGACCCCCTACCAAGCAGACCCATCCCCCTACTCTGCATACAAAGAGAAGCACTCTGAATTTAATTGGTGCAACATTTGCTTATTTTGCAAAAAGCCATCTTGATGGTAGTGTAGTATTAGTTTACCGTATTACAAGACATCGTTTACAACATCAGCATTTTATAAAATCTGTGATACGTGAGGATCGAATTCGTGACCACGCGTGCCTTTGCGTGAATGACCATTTCAAGGAGTTTTGAGAATTCAGCAGCTCATCACTATAATATGTGGATTATAATTATTGTCGTATGAGGTTCAAGAATATACAATTATGGTACAGTTAACGGGTGCGAGAACAGCAGCCTTGTACACAACTCAAAGTTTTAACGCTAAATGTATTGAGATTATTATAACGGTAGCCTCCCCCCACACTGGCTCCTTTATTGAGTACATTATTCAAGGGATTAGATTTATTATACTTATTCATATACTCATTGTAGTAGTCATACACTATTTTATCGTTTCGTGTCAAATCGGTTAAAAATACACTCCTAAACATATTAATACCAAGCCTTGTAGACATGAAATGAAGAAACATAGCACAATAATGCCCACAAGTCTGTGATTCAGGGCCCTGAAGCTGTATAGCGTTGTAGCTAAAGAACCTGCAGTTCTGTCGGAGACGTTGGAGATGCTGCGGGATGATCGGTGGTAGTCCGTAGCTGTCGAAGTACCATCAGCGTCCATCTCGATCGACGTACATGGCGACCCAGTGGGCCCTGGGCTGCTTGTGGCCATCGGTATTGCCGACAATCGCTGCTGGTTTCGCCCACACCTTAGGGATGCGATCTGCTGGGTATACGCTTACAGTACGGCTCTTTATACCGCGTAGGGACTGCAGAAGCTGCTCGGTGTTCATAATACACAGCGATTATCGAGACACTAGAGCGCTTTTATATCGGTTGTTTTTCCCTGTTCGTGGCGTTCCACAGCTAGTAAACCGATGTTCCAGGCTGTGGTGGTTCTGTATTCCCACAATGAGCTAGAGCGGTCATTATGAGAAAGCCAGTTTTTGATTCTCACATCATTGTCGAGGGCACACGTGAACGAGCAGTTTTTACGCAGTAAACCATGGTATATACAGCGGGTGTTGCTCTCGGGAATATTTCGGAAAGACGAATCGTCGTCTTCTTCTTTTTCTTCTAGATTTATAACGTAGCAATCCGTTAGCTGCGTCAGATACGCCGCTTTATCAGCTCCTCTTGTAAACAAACGATCAGCCTGCACTGCTATTTTCTTTAACGAAGCCTCGACTGTGCGTAAATGCGTTTCGCCCTCGGACCACTCTATATCATGATGATTGGTTTGTAGCCAGGTATTTTGACGCTTTACGCTAGGTGGTAGAACGTTATAAGAGTAAGGCGGCGATATAATCCAGTGGGCTAGGTACGACGTCTTTATAGAGACCACGGCAACTTCTTCAGGTATAAAATGATTATATTTATCCTTCAGGCCCTGTATATCAATGACGATGTTCATGGTGCTCCGCAATCGTCGTAACACGTCGGCTTTGGAATACAGACTGACGACAAATATTACACACTCTGTGGATATATGACACTCCCCCGACTGTCTATAAGCCTTGCGATCTAGCCACTAAAATCCAGAATTAATTGTCTGGAAGAGTCGATCTCCAACACATTATCATATTCCGGATACACAGCGCAGTTAGTCGTTGCTGTTAGTGCCGCAGCGAAATGTACTTCTATTCTCACACTACCGTGCCTCACAAGATTCCAATGAGTGCTACTATTGGCTGAGAGATCGGGTGTAAGATCAAATGCAAAGAGACAATAACCAGCCGGGTAAGTTGTACGTGTAATACAATTACCCTCGTTGAGAACGTGGATACCTGTACCGGAGAATAGTGTGTGGTATGCATCCACATACATATCGGTATCTGCGAAATCCGGCTGTAGAGGTTTTGACGGTATTTGCAAACCATCGGCGTACAAAGAAAAATAATTTATATTGTATTTCTGAAAATTGAAGGGGTTCATTTTACGATCGCCGTTAAAAGCCTTATTATTGACAAAACAAAGAAAAATAATTTATATTGTAATTCTGAAAATTGAAGGGGTTCATTTTACGATCGCCGTTAAAAGCCTTATTATTGATATCGCTTTAACCTCGACTCGTGTCAAAGGATATTTCGCTGTAGATTTAGACAGAGCACTTGCATGTGCCAAAAGTATACTGGGCGCTACCTTAACACGCCGTACAAGTAGCGATGCCTCCGTAATACGTATGGTACAATCTTTCGAAGAGCTCATGAGACAAAAAGCGTTATTGGTCCGTACGAGGCGCAGACGCATCTCAACGCCATTTAGAAAAAACCTCTCTTGATTGAAGATATCGCAATGCAAATGACCAAGGAGATCGATCGTTCGAGCCCTACCTAATACATTCCGCCGACTTGTAAGCCCACTATTATTATCTTCTGTATCATCCATTTTACCCGGCAAATCATTATACCACAGAGTACTCGTGAGATGCGAAGACTTAACCGCAGGTCGTAATTCAGGAGGGTTTCAATGTATGTCCTATACGCATAAACATTGTTCGGAGGTGATACAAGTTTCTGATTTAAAAATACATCGATCTGGTTGAACATTGAGTGTAACAGGTTATTGACAGGACCTACTTTCGGAGTCGACACATCCGCTTTGTCAGGGGTTTCTATCTTAATACGCATACTTAGCATGGTGTGTGCAAGATCAATGTACTCATCACCCCGGCCCGGTACGACAAACTCTATCGGTGAATCATCCGTCAATGATGAGATTGGCTTGTAACACACTGTATGCGTCCCTTGGATTGTTGTCTGGGATGGTGGTAGTGTAAATAGCTCCAGCACCGACTTAAGACACTCACAAGAGTGAGCGTGTAAGAAAGCCATTTTTCCAAGATTGCGTTAGGCAAAAATATCCGCCACTGTTCTTGGTTTCTTGTAACGATTATTAGTTGTATGTTTTGTTGCTCTTCTTCTTCTCACAGCCTTCTTCTTCTGCCCCTGTCTCTTTTTCACAGAACCCGAACGTTTTCGCGACTTTACGGTCTTTTTTCGTTTTTTCACACCGGTACGTCGAGATGCGCTCCCGGCAAGAGAATGCAACAATTTGCATTCTCTTGCCGGGACCCTTTATGAGCGTACTAACTTTTTCTTCAGCCTTACGCTTCAGATTCTCCCCTGATTCGCGCAGGCGCGTTTTAAATGCTTCTCGCGGATGAATACCAGAATCCATAATATCCGCAGCCACATTGACACCCGAGTGAAGCGCCTCTTTACCAACAGCCCGAGCGCCTTGTTTCAAGAGAGGTACTATTCGTCGGAAGAGGCCTCCGAGGAAACTTCCAATACCGTGACCTCTTCGATTCGGTGATCCTATATACACATGGCTGATACCACCATAGCCGGCTCGACCGCCGCTGCCCGTTTGCATATCAAAGTATTCGTCATAGTAAGCCATTTTAGATTGGTTCAGGTTAATCTGTACGTTTAAACTGTAACGTCACTGACCGTCACATATCCGTTGCGACAATGCTTAAATTTCCGATGGCCCACAACACACGATGTTTCGTTAATAGCCTCGAGTAATGTGTCTATGCTGAGGTATACGCCAGGCGGCACGCACACGCGCTCTTCCTTGAAGTCGGTGCTTGCCATACTACCGGGTGCTGCTGTGTTCGTTATGACATTCATAAAGTTCCGCTCACCCTCGGGTGGCACATGCAAAATCGTCGTAGGTATGTGTATTTCAGCTAGAGAAAAAGTCCAGCTGCCGTGAAGAGACATACATTGGGGCAAATGCGTGGTATATCTTGTTGTCACCTTATCGGGATAATAATTCATACTACTATTACTGGGTAAAACCATGTAAAATTCCTTCTTTATTTTGGCGACTGCTGCTTAGACTCCTTCGTTCGCACTCTCGATAACTCAGGCTCATAAAATATACCGTCAATATCCTCGTCGTGGAGATCATGCAGGATGTATGTCACCGGACAAATACTGTGCGATACACGTACAATCTTAAATGACTCGCTGCTCCAGCCACCCTCGTAACCTTTTATGAAGGTTGCCTTCGCACTACTGATGCGCACGATGTCACCCACGCTGTATTTGGCCGAGCAATTCTTGGTTCTTTTGTACCGCTGTATCAAGTTATTACGGGCCCTAGCCGCTGTAGCGTGTGTCACTGAGACGGGAGCCATTTTTATACCACTATGCGTGGAGTGATTATATGCCGAAACGATGTTCTGCTTAACGTCTCGGTAACGTTTTTTTCTAGAATACGTAAAATACCGCCACATTCTTTCTTTCAGCGTTCTGTTGAATCTCTCGACAATAGCCGCTTTTATATCAGGGTTTTGCGAAACACGGAACTGTATGTTCTTTTTCTCTAAGAGAGCCTGAAAGACAGCACCGGTGAATTCTTTACCCCTGTCCGTCTGTAGGTAAACGGGTGATCGACCATTACTATTTTTTTTAGATAAAATGAGATCAAACGCGTTAGCTACAGATGCAGCAGATTTGTCGCGTAAAGGCTGAACCCATGCAAATTTACTAAGACCGTTTATAACGACTAAGAGATAAACATAATCATCATTATAATCTTTAATCGAGCGAAGATCCACGAGATCAGCCTCCCAGAAGTCATCAATGTTTCGGACATTATAAAAACGACGCGAATAATGACGTCGCACGGGTCTGTGTTTTATAGAAGTATCCTGTGCTTCAAGCCACTGTACAGCCTCCACACGGGAGATTTTTTTCTGACCCGCCAGGCGTAACAATTTGGTAGCACCTGAAAACGATGCTTTATGGGCGGAGTTAAAGTACACGTTTTCTAAGATTTTCATGATTATAAGTTCAAGTTAGCCCAAGTTACGCGTATTTTCTTATAATGATAGCCTCCGCCTCTCTGTTTATCTTCCTGTGTCTGCTGTATTGGTGATCTGTTCTCAGGACCACTGAAAAATGCCAACTGGTCCGTATCGGGTGGTTCCTCGCTGCTTGTGAGGTAAAAGGTAAATAGATATATAAAAAGTACGAGTAAATAAAGTAAATAAATATGGCGGCCACTAGTAAATAAGGCGGTCGTTAATAGATAAAAGGCGGACGGTAATAGGTAAAATGTGAATAAATAAATAAATAAATCAAAATATATAAAAATAAAAAAAATAAAAAAATAAAATATGAGTAGATAATGTTGATAAATAAGGCGGTCGATAGATGAAAGGCGGTCGATAGATAAAAGCCGGTCGATACTAGATAAAAAATGAATACACAAATGAATAGATTAAGTAGTAAATCAATAAAACGGTCGATAGTAGAGAAATATGAAAGAAGCGAGTTAATAAAGTAAATAAATAAAGCGGTACGGTAATAGATCAAATATGTGTAAATAGCGTAAGTAGTAGAATGTAAAATAGTGCAAAGAGCGTGGACAAATAGTATATAAAGAGTGATACAAATAGTAGTGAGTAATAGTATATAAAGAGTGCGCGGAACAGCCGGTGAAAATAAGCAGTTTCGGGTGTCCAGCTGTCACAATCCCAATAGGCGTCGTACACCGACACTATGCCGATGTGGTGGGAGGCGAATCGGACAATATCGATGCCGGCTAATTTCGCGTGCGTGCTAGGTGCCGCGTTACTGCCATCTGGCAGATCCGCGGATTAAGTAGCAATTATCGACGCCCGGCAGAGATCTACGGCAAACGACTTGGCGACAAAGAGAGTCCTATCAAGGTGCGCCACTTCGCACTGTTCCTCGGTGCCACCTTCGGGTAACTAGATATCACGCGATATCAGGTATGGCGATGATTTGCACTTTCCTATAAGCGCAACACACGACGCCGAAAACTGACGTATAACGCCGCAGGGCGTTCGGCTGCACAAAAAGTATTTAGGCAGCGCACTCACCGCACACCAAGGAAGTCTTTCCTTCACTTTTTACGCGGCACCACACCAATAGATTCCGATACGAAGCAGTTTAGCGCGGACACGATATGAAACACGTCCTCCCTCAACGAAAAAGAGAGAGAGAGAGAGAGAGAGAGAGAGAGAGAGGGAGATTGATTGATTGATTGATTGATTGATTGATTGATTGATTGATTGATTGATTGATTGATTGATTGATAAGTTACAAATCTGAACTATTAATTCTACTTCTTAATCTATACAGTTTTTGTTCTACTGCTATTTATTTTACTGTTATTACGGCTCTCCCTCACTACTTTTAATGTGCGGCACTAATGCTCTCCTGAACCCTTGTAGTGTTCGTTCTGCTTTTATTTTGGCTGGCAGTTCATCATTATTCACATTAACTTATTCTGACAATAATTTTGTATCTTCGTATCTATATTAAAGTCTCCCATTATTATCACGTTACCATTCAACAAATCATTATTACACATTTCCTCTAGGAAATCCAAAAAACTAGCATCACTACCACTTGGCGAGTGATAAACTAAAGTTAACGACCTTTTATAGTGTTTATTAGCAATTTTTACGGTTATTGTCCACCAGTTCTTTTCACAGTTATTTATCGCCATAATTTCAAATTCGATTGACTTATCTACATATAATAAAACTCCTCATGTTCTACTGGATTCTGAATCTCCTCTCACACAAACGTACCCATCAATTTCTAGTTCATGATCTTCAATTATACTCGTTACATGCGTCTCTGTAAATCCCATTACGTGCGGCCTTAGATCCTCTAAAAGTACATTTTCTATTTCGTCCTTATGTTTTAGAAATCCTTGCGCTTTTAAACAGGTCAGTCCACCCTTTGCCTTTTTAGATTGAGCTATTTGCTATATTTTATTTTTTAACTTCTCTTTTTCTTTTTTGTAATATGGACAATTCGTATCAAATGCTGTATGCTCCGAGTTTATATTTTTCAGCTTAAAACTTTTGATTTTTTCTTCACAATTTACAGATTTCCTTGCGTCACTACTACACTCTTTTGACGCATGCTTTCCTGCACATTTTCCGCACGCAACACCTTCTTTACAATCTTTTGCAAAGTGAAAATAACCACAGCATTTATAACATCTTAGGATCCCAATATAATCTTGCACTTTACAAATGTCATTCGTTGATATTTTTCATTCTGCGATTTGTGCACAATTTTTCCTCTTATACTTTCCTTCACTAATCCGTTTTGCTGTTCTATTTTTTCTCATAACTCTTTCTCATCCTCGCAGTCTTCTTTATCGACGTCAAATATCTTTATCCTCCTTCTCCTTTTTTTTGGCGCTTGTAGAGCGTACTTTTCACCCAGATCGTTCGTCACCTGCTCCTTCAATATTTCTGCCTGCTCACTATTCTTACATCCTACTCCAACTGCTCCTTTGGTTGATTTCTTCATTTTTTGTGATTCGTAACCCCAATCTGGTCACATCAATTTTATTTTTGATGTTCCTCTTTGTTTCCTTACTTGAGTTGGCTTCATTTTCCTTTAGTGGTCTGATTTTAATTACTGCTGCTTGTTTAGTTGATGCAGCATCGCTGTAGCTCTTCTTCTTTTACCCTGTTTCCTGGATACTCGTTCCTGCTATTGGCAGAAGATCTATTAATGTCTTTACTTCGCTCTTCATTATACTGCTTATAAACGTTTCCAGTTCATTCTCTTTCCAGGATTATATTTCCTGTCTCACTCTATTCATTTCTTTATCTCCAGCTTCAGTTATCGCTTGATTAATCAAATTTTCCCCTACTATCTCATTCTTCATTTCTCGTATCATTCGATAAATAGCATCTACTTTTCGATCCACATCACTCCCCGTTTCTTGATCGCCATATTCTTCAGCTGTTTTCCCTTCTCCACTGCCCCCCACTGCTCCACTATCTCGCATACTTGACTTCATTGTGATTACTTCCGTATTTCCCTTACAGAATGATAAAATATTATCTCGGTTATACACTCTATGCAACTTACAACAGCTAGGATGGAATAGCTTATAGCATGGTATACATTTTATCCCCTCCGTTTTAATCTCCGTTCTGCATTGCCGGCATGCGCCTGGTCCCAGAATTTTTCCTTCCATTAATCTATACTCAATGCCATTAATGATAACGAGCACTCCTTTATCGACGTGATTTCGCCGTAGATCACTCACAATCGGACGGTGGTGTCCAGATTCAGTTTATGCTGATGCACCTGTCTCACCGCCTGGCGACACCCAACTTTCGGTTCCAGTTACCACTCCTAGACACTGATTATTCACGGGCTCACCTGTGCCACCAACATGGCTGCCCAATCTTCACTCCTGGATATCACTCTTATAATTGACTGCTCACAATAGATAACCCGTTCCCTATGCCCCAATGGTATGTTGTACCACTGATTAAATTTTCTTTTCACGAAACTGAACTGCTCGCTCACACTTTATCTCTCTTTACGGAGCTCCAAATAACACGTGTGGACGTCCGGGGGGGGGGGGGGGAGACAGAGTTATATATATATTGTCACGCCGTTGGGGAAGGAATAACTGGGGGAAAGGTGGGGAACAACAAAAATTAATTTGATATAGCGACACGAATTCACAAAAATATAATAATCCTTATTTTATTTAGATATCAATAGTTAACAAAAGTAAGTATCACAGAAAACAAAAAAAAATTATACTATTAGCTTCGGCGGGCGATCTCGGGGGCAATATAAAAAAAAGAATTTATACCGTTAATATTTATGGGCGCCAGTTATTTTTACTAAAAAAAAAATAACAAAATAAATTTTATTACCATGTAGGGGGTGCAAACAATTATTTTGGGAACACTAGGGGAGGATGAATATTGGGGGTTAGCTCAGGGTGGGGGTCCTACGACTCTATGGCCTCTTAATAATTACCACTGGCCACAATTTGAATGTGCGAAATAATATTTCGCCAAGTGCGAAAACTGGAACGAGATAACTCGGGACGCTATACAAAAAAAAACGCAAATACGGGTGTCGCGAACAATTACTATCGATGACGGTCGAAGGCCGTCGGGATCTCGTACTCTAACGCGGTGCTTAAGACTACACAGCCGTTCCACGGGCTAATTAAAATTATAACTATTTCTCCGTGAAAAATCACGGAGATAATAAATGTTGTAGGGAAAATCTAAACCGTGAATAAGGACGGCGGAGGGGGGGGGGGAACTCGAATACAAAATTTTCGCAAAGGGCCGGAATACAAAATTGAAAGAAAATCAAAGAAAAGAATTTGTGCCAAATCTTCAATAATGCAAACACTTACGTTTCCTTTTCCTCTCGTGTTCTCTATCGCTCTCTCGCTCTTTCTCTGGTGGATTTGCCGGGTCGCCGTATTTCCAAAGTCCTCGTATTCTCCTCGTACTCTTTCGCTCCTCGATTCTCTTTCTCTCACTCACTCCGCCCTCGCTATTCTCAAACACTCTCGCACTTCTCTATCTCTAATTATTCTCACTCTATAACTCTTCTATCGTCGCTCTAATTATTTTCTACGTCTCTCCTCTAACACAGCTGGTCGCAAAGTGTCCGGCACATGGCGTGCCGGAACTTGCGAGTTTTCCGGGTGTTCGTAAATTTCTCCCGTGCCTCTGATTTGACGAGACACGGGAGATCCTTGATCCATGATTGGCCGCGCGGGTCACGGGTCAATCGATGAGGCGACACTCGTGTCGATATTGCTGGGGACAATGTTGGGGGCAGGCTCTATCGGGAACTAGGCGTAACGGGAATGTATCGATATTGTAGGGTAAGGTGTCGGGTAAGTAGGACGGGTGGGAAGGCTATCGATGGCGCCGGACGCTGCTGCCATCTCCTTGGTCGTTTCATCACCGTCGCCGATTGATGGTTCGGGGACAGCTGATGGGATGTGGCGATGACACGTGCCGGTGTTTTGTTTGGAGAGTGCGGGTTTATATTTTTATCCAAGTTCTGTGACGGTCTCGTGGCGTGTGAGTGCGGGGGTGGACGGCGGTGGAGGTTCTTCTTTTCCTTGATCACGGTGAGTCCTCTTCTAATTGATATATCTTTTTATTCGTTTATTCTTGATGTTTCTTGTTATTTTGCGGTTACGGTGCGGCGATGGGGTTATCCTGAGGACGCTGTGGCTCTTCTCGGTGGTGATTCTCTTCAGAGAGTGGAGAGTACGATGGCCTTTCTGGGATATAAAAGAAATGTGGCTGGACCAGGACAGCCTTGAGTCGACAACTACACCCACATTTCGTGCTTCAGAGACAAATGGAAGTGATACGCCATCGACTCGAACAGGCTCTACTTTGCTCAAATCAACGGATGCAAGCATTACGCTGCTGCCTAAAATCGTGACCTTGGCCTTATTAAGGTTGAGACGGAGACCATTGTGAGAAGTGTATCAAGCAATGGCCTCCGCATCGTGGGTTATTGTTCTTAGGCCCTGCCCTAATTCCTAGGGGTTGACGCTCAAAAAGATCTGAGTGTCGGCAAATATAAGATGGTCGTAACACTTTACGCAGTTACCGAGATCGTTTATAAATAAAATGAATAGAAGAAGATCGAGAACTGAGCCCTGAGGAACGCCTGAAGAGGTGGGAAGCCAGCTTGGCACTGCGTTTCCATCATCAATAATTGCCTGAGTCCTGCGCATCAGGTAGTGAAAAAGGAGGGAAACCGTTGAGGGAAAACAGCCTATGCGTTTCAGTTTTATTAGAAGAAGTGAATGTGGAATAGTGTCGAAGGCTTTGCTAAAGTCGAACATAACCAAGAGAGTGACCCTACGTTGATCGATGGCCGCTCGGACGTGGTCAGTGAAGCTTAGCAGAACTGCATGTGAACTAAAATTCGCTCTATAGCCTGACTGACGTGGATCTAGGAGGTTGTTCGAGTTTAAGAAAGTCAAGAGTTGATCGTGAAATACTCTTTCTAGGAGCTTAGAGATTTCACAGAGGTTTGCGATGGGACGAGTTTTTGACGGAGAAGTAGGAGTTCGAATTTTGGATAACGGCCCAATGTACTCTCGTTTCCTAAGACGAGGAAAATAGCCGAGTTCAATGCATGCGTTGAAGATGCGCAGCACGACAGGAGCGACGGCAGAGAACGAGGATGAGAGACAGTAGGAACAAATTCCGTCCGGTCCATAGGTGAGAAAAGATGAGTGGGAAGCGACAAACACTCGACTGAGAGACTTTAAGGTAATGGGTTTAAAGGAAAAAGACATATCAGGCAGCGTGGGAGCAGGAGAAGAGAGAAGCAATTCGACGTGTTCAAAGGAGCAGGTAGGCGAGGAGTTTGATACTGACGAGTAGTGTGAATTTAACTGATTTCTGCAGACAAACTGTAATTGCGACACTGATATTGGCCTGACTAGCCCTAGGTGCGAAAGCGCTTTCCAGAGGCGCGAAGGCTCTGTTATACGACGAAGAGTCTCCGATACATAGACGCACTTAGCACGCTTTACCTCTGATGCGAGGGAATTTCGGAAGTCGCGATACATTTGATAGGTTAAGTTGCACTTTTTACGCTTTCCCTGTTTGCACAATGCATTTCGCTCGTGCATAGCGTCTTTCAGTTCCGCAGTTAGCCAGGGGGTTGGGGGTATTTGAGCTACAAAGGCACGAAGCGGAGCGTGAGCGTCAAAGACTCCCATCAGGACCTCGGTGAGAAGAGCGAGGGTAGAATCTATGTCTTCCGTGCCGGCGATGACGGTGTCATTTTGAGACAGAGAGTCTCCATTCTATTAACTAGCGCAGCGAGGAACTCATCGCTGTTGAAGTGTATTAGTGAATGACGCATGATTGGTTTCGGAGCAACCACAGCATGTACCGAATCTGAATGAGGTCGTGTCCTGCTGGAAGGTGCAATCGGTCTTCTTGTACTCGGTTTATTTATCTATGGAGTCTACGACGAAAAGATCGAGCTAAAAGTCAACGGTTGCTGTATGGTAGGTCGGCTCGGATGGAACTATTGCAAGATCGAGGCGGCGACGATATTTCTCAAATAGCACGCTTCGTAGTCGTCTATCAATAGATTGCAATTAAAATCGCCTGCTATAATGACATGATTGTAGCGAGGACATACTGCTGCGAGTTTCTCAAAGTTCATTACTCTAAAGTCGACCATTAAGAATTCGGGAGAATTCGAGTACTCACTCGGCGAGGTTAGCAAAAGTTTTGCTCTCAATGTATTGTGAACATAGCAAACCACGCCTCCCCCTAATTTGCGCTCACAATCACTTCTAATTAGAAAGTTATTTTTCAGATTCACGGTGCTGTCAGGTAAGGCAGAGTGCAACCATGGTTCTGATATAGAGACCACGTGAAAATCAGAGGATTCGAAATGTAGGCGAACGAGATCCATGCGGCCGGGAAGGCAGTTTGCATTAAATTTGGCAACGTTGAGTGTCAGAGGGGTTTTGTTGCGCCCATAGGAAGACACCTGAGAAGCGAAGCTAAGTGGTATGCTTGGTATGGTTGGAGCTAGTCATATGACTTTGTCTAAGTCTGCTGTGGAGTTGACAAAGATTACCTCAGAGCCTTCTGTTTTGCAAACGCGAGTCCCATTCTGCCACCAGACATATTTGTGATGTGTTTCGAGAGCTCTGTCTTTTGCTTGCCGATGTAGCCGGTAGAGTTCGGTCGGAACGCATGGGTTTACCATGCGTTCCCGGACGTTACCCAAGTTACCCGGACGATCAATCGAGAACATTTCGTGCAAGGAGAGAGACTTTTTCATACGCTTCTTTGTGACTATAAAATCGCGAATAGCCATCGATTTGACCTTGATAAAGACCGACATGGTCTTGGGCCGCGAAGACGTCGAGCGCAGGCTATGATTAGCAGGATCTCCCACAGCGCCGAGCATACTACTGTTGTGATAATGCTTAATCGAGTCGCGAATCTCAAGCACGTCGGCTATGAGCTAAGAGACCGACAGAGAGGTAAAATTTTTCGCAATCACTGTCTCTCTATTAGCTGCAAGATCCGCGGGAATTCCGTTCACGACTAACTCTGTAGATGAGGCCGAAAGTGAAACAGAGACTGATGTTGTACGCTCATGCGAGGTGTCAGCATCGCGCAAGGACTCGGCATTGCTTTTGAGGTCGAGTATCTCAGAGGACGACGACGTAATCGCCTGCTGTAGCATGCTGACATGGTCTGAAAAATCTTGATTAAATTCATGATTTTCGCGAGCAGCGGCACTGGCAGCCTGCTCTAGACCACCAAGGTGATCGGAAAATTTCTGGTGGGCTTCGGACAATTTATTAAGTTTTTTTCCGAAGTCTTGAAAATTGTTGTTTATGGATTGCACAAAGTTTTTAAATTTGTTGTGTATTGTTGCATCTATTTTAGAGTCTAGTAGTTTAATTTGCTGCACAACAGCTTCTAGAGGTACCCGGGTTGGTGGAATGGACGCCGAAGAAGCAGGTGATCGAGCGGGAGAACGCACGGTCAACATGGTACGCACACACGTAGGACAGACGTAGTCTTTGGTGTTTACAGTGTGTTCACAATTTACGTCTAGAAAAAAAAAAAAAAAGTAAAAATAAAATGGTTAGTAACAATATCAGTACTTGCTGCGAGACTTATGAAAGTAAGAAGTAGTTGAGCGATAAAATTGCGTATAGCAAGCCGGATTCCATGCGTAGTAAGAAAGGTTTAGTAGACAGTTGAGAAAACAGCAGGTCTCCGTTGTGAAGCAATGGGTCGAGATCGATAAGCTGATAGGTGCGATCCCCTTTGGAAAAACTTGCCGCTCCCCGAGATTGATCGATAGATCACAGAAGTCGATACAATTGCAATTTCAAAGCTACAATAATAAACCAAAAATGATACGATACAGTATAACACCAGCTTCGGCACTACGTAGGATTTTTTTTTTAATTGATTTTTGCACAAGTGGCGTGTTGTTGAACTATAATTTCGACAAAACGCAAACAAAATGCAGGAAAATCGTTAATAACATTTGAACTATGTAATATAAAAAAAAATCCTACGGAGTGTCGAAGCTGGTATCATCCTGTATCGGATTATTTTTGGTTCATTATTGTAGCTTTGAAAGTGCAACAATTATGGGGATGGCCAGGCAGCAATGAAAAAAAGACGCAGCTGGGTAAATGCTGGAAGCCGCCATTTTGTTTAGTGCAGCTCTGATAAAATTTATAAACAGTGTTCAATACGTGTACAATAAGGACCTGTTTACCGAATTTCGATATATTGTTCAGTTTCTTTGAAAATAAATCCCAAAGGTTTCAAAGGAATCCCAAAGGAAATATTTTTCGGCCTCTAGAGTGGTTTACCCCCTTAATACAAAACCGTCTTGAGAAATGAAAATGTATCACTACAAAAAAGTTGTGCAACATTTTGGAGACAGTACGGTCCTTTTCAAGACTGTCCTGATAATGAACGATTGCCAAAGAAATCGACCCGGAAAGCCCTCGATACATATATTATTATGCTGCATTATAGGTAGAAGCACTGTATAAATACAAACATTTGTTGCGAGTAGTAAATTTTGATGCTGGGTAATAATTGGTTGATAGGTAGTAAAATTGCGAATAAAAAACATTGTTTTCTTTAACGTTTACATAAAACCGTATAGAAACTTTTTTTAAGTGTATAGTATATTATCGAGACTGTCCTGATAATGAACGATCAACAGAAAATTCTTTCTGGATTGTCCGGATAACTGCCAACTGTCCCAGCAACACCCGATGGTTATCTGAAAAGGTCCTGAAAACTGACTTAAGCCATATACTGTGACGAGCTCTTCCCGTCTAAATTTCGTGGAAGACGAGAAGACCTTCCAGTCCAAAATCTCTAATGACGCCCAACATTTCTTTTATTCCGCTTTCTCACTCACCGATAAGGCGCCAAGTGTTTGTATCATCTCCGTAACACCAAGGGAACTTTCTCGAACTACCTTTCCTTCTTCTGCACAGCAAGCGGTCAGGGGAACATAGGTTCGGAGGGCGAGCATCAATCACATTTATTACGACTACAAAATAAACGAAGATCTCGTGTGAATACTCTTAACAAATTAACAAACGACTATTTATTGACTCTGGCCCACGCCTCGGGACCGTATCAACATTTACAATAACCGGACGAGAGCGTTTCTCGGCTTTACTTAGCCAATATTACCGAGTTCGGTACGAATAACATACAAAGAATATTATTCGTACGTTGCGCACGCGCCACAAGCTATCTCCCGTGTGTCTACGTGTCTAAGCGAGACATTCTACCGTCCGGGGAAGCTAGCACGCACTACTACGCAGGGGCAACGAGATTGGTGACGAGACGGCCACTCCCTACTACCACACGTTCGACGATACGTTAGAATCGCATCGGCGAAGAAAATAATGCACCAGTGTGCGCCTACCTTTTCGATCCGCCGCGATCCGTCGTCCTCGTCCTGCAGCGTTTTCTCGTGGCCCTTCCTCTCGTCTTCTCGCTCACACTAACACCGCTCCGTCCAACGCTCTCTCACTCTCGCTCTTCACACTCTTACTCTCACTCTACTCTCACTCTTAATCGTAAACTACTGTTCTGTTTCCTTCTTCTCGGGCTCGTGGTCGAGTTCTCACTGTCTCATCAACCCGTCGCTCACGCTGGCCGGCTTCGTCTTGGCCCTATCGGGGGCAGGAGGGGGTCCTAGCGACGATCGTCTCTCGATCGCCGGCACGGCCGTCCATCTCTCTCTCTCGTTCACCGGGCGGCGCGTCTCGCGTACAGCCGGCAATGTTTACCTCCCGCGACCTCGTGTCTCTGTAACTAACGAATTTTCTCCGGCAGTGCGAGACGACGCGACTCTGCCCACTCTATCTCACTCTAATATTCCGCCGAATATTTCGCTTTAACGCGATTGCGAGGAGTGTAACGCCTCGTCACAATATATACTGTGACGAATTACCGGAATCCTTCCGCCATCGTCACCTTCGGTCGCCTCCCTCGCGGAAAGATACACCCGTAATGTGCCGGCAGGGCGCCAGTCGATTTTTGTATCGCCGGTATCGACAACCGGCCTCATCTGGAGGTCGGGAGGGAACGGCCCGACCTCTCTATCCCCGCGGACCGGGTTAAGGAAAGCGGGAACGACTTACCTTACTTCACCGATCGCGACTCAACCGTCGCGATCGGGGTCACTTTTATATCCCCGGAAGTGACGATCCGGTTCACCTGGGTGCTTCCGCGAGATCGGCGGAACCGGAAACGCTCGGCCGCTCAGGTTGCAGAGTTTGGTAGAGAGGGTCGGGGTAAGTCACCCCGGGATGGCCGAAAGATATCGTCCCTCCTCCACGAGGCGAAGCCTCACTCGGAGAGCGAGAACACGGATTTTCGCAACACCGCACCACTCGCAGCGTCGCGAAACGGGTACCCGCGATAACGCCTGAGACCGACACCCATTCACAAAAAAATCACGAGATCAAACTCCCCCGCCCGAAATCAATACGTTAATTCTTATATGGCGAGAACACACTGAAACTAAGATATCCGTAGGGAGCCGGGTCTACACGGAACTCCCCATGGCGCGTACGCGAACTCGGGCTTCTCACTCTAGAGAGCGAGCGCCCTACCACACGGGACCGCGTACGTAGAGAGAGAGCGACCTACGCACAAGCGCAGGCGAGACAGAGACAGCCCGCTCTCTCTACGATCCTTCGCGAGACATCTGCTCGCGAGCGCGACACGATAACGACTGTCTAACAGCCAATCAAATCCTCAGTTCCTCAAGTCTGGAATCGGACACCGAGAGCTACTGCCCTCTCGCTCAGCGAAACACTTACCTGCCAAGATAGCGCGATTATCGACGTTGCACGGGATCTCGCGAGTACGCCGACAATCGTTTCCCCTTGGTCATCGCGTATAGGAGAGCACCTACGTCGGCGGCACGAGGGGTTCCCGCCCTCGCCCGTAATCTTAAAACTCCGCTCGTCCTCATACGCGATGCACCACACGGCGGGGCGCCGGTCTTGCAGCCGGACCTGCATCAATTTCTCGCGCGTACTCGCTGGCCGCTTTTACCTGACGGGTAGCTCGATACGGTGAGCGCTATCCTCCACGTCAGGGTCGAGCGCCACGACCTTTTATCCTCCTAATCTCTCCTCTCAACTCCAACTAACGGTCGTATCATCTTCAGCTACAAAGCTACGGGAACGCATTTGTCTAACGGGTGAGAGAGCGAGGGCAAACGACGCGAACGGCCTTGGGACGGCGACTTTTCCCTAAGCCGGGAAAAAATCACGTCACAATACATATGGCCGAGGAAGTGAGATAGGTTCGCGCGACTCTTGTTTTAGCTTCGTCTATTTCTCTCCGGGGGGGGGGGGGGGGTGTCGCATATCGCTACAAGGCCTCGGCGCTTGGCTTGCCTTGTCGTACCGGATTTCGTATCATATGCGCGCCATGCCATCTAGCGGTAGTCAGCAGTGGTTCTTAGCCAAATGTTACGAGCTCTGAACTACCGCGGCGAAAGCGAAGCCGTCCGAATTTTCTGCTGGGTATCACTGCCTCTTAACATGTCTTTGCAGTTTCAAATTATATCTAACAACTTCGAATCGACGTTTCCTCATGTTGTGAAATCAATATGACACCCTGACAGGCTTATCTATCCCCTCTCTTTACCTATTCATGCACGTATAGAAAACAAGTTTGAGACAGGAAAATATCGTCCTCGACTCGTTCGTTCGAGTAAACTATATTGACGATATTCAAATGCCGTAAGTCACGACAATTAAAGCAAGTACGTCACATTTGAGTAAACATCTTTTGTCAAATACGATGAGAGAAGTCGCCCCACTCGGGTCCTTGCCCCACTCTCATAATTTTGACATGAGATATTCGCCGGAACCTTCGCCAGCAGTCTACGCCCGACGCTTGACCTAACGAAAAGTATCTCGATCTGCAAAACTCGATATATTGTAATCCGTACAGTAATTGTTATTTAGTCAAATTTATAAATGTTATATTTGGCGTGTGTGTGAGAGTGCGTTGAATGAGGAGTTTTGTCAAAAGCGGATCTGGCTACGCCAAAGCCTGCATTTCGTCGAATTGTCTTGAAAAGAAAACTGTTATAAGAGAACCACTTGAAGGATGAAATAAAAGAGATTGTCTATTAATTGTCAACACAAACGTAAGTCTATTGTTACACTTTTATTCTGCGGCACGTGATCCTTGATATTTCTTTGACTCTCCTAAATCTTGGTCCCGCCAACTGGACCCATTTCTCTTGGTCTCGCTAGCCGACAAGTTTGTTAGTATTCATACTAGCTGGCGCCCAATAAAGTAGTCATATTTGAAAATTGTATAAAAGAGCCCTGCCAGCCGATGGACCACGGCCGCGGCAGGTGTGGTGTAAAAGCAACGAAACGTACACCGGTCTCATTTGGCGCCCAACGTGGGGCAAAGTTGGTCAAATTATTGGAAAATTTTGAGTAAAATTCGTATGAAACTTTCGCCAAAATTCCCGTAAAACATGAGTAAAATTGTACGTAAGATTGCGCACGGGTTGTGTAAAAATACTGAAATAGTACTATAAATTGTGGAAATTTATAATACCGTGAATCATGGATTTTGTGCGAAATTGTTCATTCTAATGTAATAGGTTATTGTAAAACAGATCGAGAAGTTAACAACCCAACCGTATACGTCTGTTAACGGTTGAAATATTTTGTCAAGTTCGGGAAAGTTGAGAGTAGATTCGTTCAAAACCTGGAACAAATAACGTCGTAGATTTTGTCAACCGTCGAAAAAAAAGTCCTTGTGTTGTACGCGACCCGGTCGAGTTCATATCAGAACAGAGGCCGAATATTGAAATATTTATTTTCGTTGAATACTGTATTCAATGGATTTCTGCCGAGAGACTTTGTCGACATAATTTTGAAATATCGTTTCAATTTCGAATAATTTCGGATTGCCCATTTCTTTCTGCATTTCTTATACGAGTATATAATAATCATCTTGTTGAGAGCCTTGAAATCATATCTTCGTCTTTGGAGAATATTTTGATCGCGACCGTCTATGAATTATTATATTGCCCGTGACAAGCACGGGCCCATAAAAGTAGAAAAAATGTTTCTTGGCAGAAAATTGTAACAATAAGAATCTAAAATTAAAAGATAATAAAGTGGATTTAGACTCGCCGTAGATCATGTTAATTTAAATTATTATTTATTTGCGTATTTAAACGAACACGAAAATTATTTATTGTACTTATAAGTTATTTGTTCCAAGGTTATTGTGATTCTGTTGAAACGTGATTGACTGACGTAGATTCAGTCCGTGAGAAATCGGCCGAAGTGTATTCGACCCGTTTAAGGTTCATTTACTGAAACAGTTCAGTCGGTTAAGAACTATTTGAATTTTGTCTTGTCAAATTCAAACGATTATTCGAGGTAATCCTCGCGTTGAGATTTCTCGTACATTAGTTGATCCAGTAGATCAGTAATCGAGTAGTTAATTTACTGGTCGCCGACGTTGTCGTGATGTATACGACACCGCCAGCAAAATCGACGAGATCGTCGCGTAAGGAAGGTATAAGTTCTGAGTCAACATATGACAACGTGAGAGTACCGCCTAACGCAACGCTTCTAAATCCGTCTGGAGGGGGAAGCGAGGTAACTGGGTGTTTGCCGGGAGAGGTAGAGGTAGCGATTACTCAAACCTCGGATACGGTCGCATCGAGAAGGGATAATACACCTAGTGCCACAACAGTCGCCCGTGCACTGCCGCCGGCAGGACGAGGGAGGGGCTCAAGGGGGCCTACCCCTATACCGGTCGGCGACAATGGATGTAGAGAAACTGGGGATGCAATGGCCCTTTTGATAAGAAGAATGGATGCGTTACAGAACGAGTTCGAACGGTCTCGAACTCGGGAAGAAGAAAATAAGACAGCCACGGTAGAAGAAACAGTGTCTAAACTATTTGAACGTCTCTCTTCAAAGGATAGTACACAAAACGAGCAATCATCTACGTCACTGGCCGAACCATCGAGACGTGGGGAGGACGCGACGCATAACGAAAATCGGTTAACTCGCGAAGGACTCTTAGATCCTCTGTGCACTTTCGTACCCATCGAAAATATTTCGACAGGAAATGAAACAGACAATGAATTGCCTTTCGGCCAAAATTTTGTCGAAAGAAATAATTCATTACTGATTAGAGGAAATGAAATTGAACTTGGCCATGAAAGGCCAAATAGAATTGACGACTTGGAAGAAAACTTCGGGGAAGCTGAACGTCGTGGAGTTCGATTCGATAGGAGGACTGAACTATTACCAAATCCAGAAGATAATAGGGTTCGTCGAAACAATCTCAACACAGCTAACCCAGTAGATCAATTAATCGATTTAGGAAATCATCGGATGAATACTTCCACGGAACAACTTATAAAAGTGACATTCCTTCGACCTATGCTTGATGGTCAGATAATCATGGAAGAGAAGCTTGTCTCTGCGGATACTTATCGTCGTTTACATTTAAGTGAAAATGCAACACCTCGCCGTCCAGCCTTCACACGTCTAACACGAGACGTACGACCTTTGGAAGCATCGAGAGCGGGTTTATTATTTCAATCAAGCGACGATTCGAGTGATTCCGAGACGAGTCGACGATTTGACGATAGACGAAACTACAGATTGCGACCAGAAAATGCAGCGATATGGCAAAATAGAGATCGAGGTCCCGATTCATTTGCGCACGCGCCTCAAAGGGAAGTAGACTCAGCCCTCAAAATCGGGAGAATAGTGAATAATTGGAAAATGTCATTCCCAAATACGGAAAGAGACCTCGAACAATTTTTGCTCATGTTAAAAGATCAGCTGAACGCGAGTGGGATCAACAAAAACTTATTCATCCCATATTTGTCAAATATATTCGAAGGACCATACCGATCATGGTATTTGTTGAATCGTAAAGTTTGGCAAATTTGGAAAGATTTCACGAGAGCCTTCCGGTTCCAATGGAGCACCCGCAAGGACGACAGCGTTCTTTTTATGGAAGTAAATAACCTGAAATTGGATAAAGGCGAGACCCTGGCTGAATTCACCTGCAGAGCTCGCGTAATTTACGAGCGCATGCGGTCTCCCCCTACCTTTCTAGAACAACTGAAACAAATTTTGTTGAAAGTCAGCCCTCGACTTACATCCGAGATTTTAAATTTACACATTAATAATTATGAAGATTTTCTACACTATATTAATGAAAGAAACTATCTGTTTCAACGTTCAAACGAAGTTCGCAGGGAACCACGTGTTTTGTCAAAGAAAACCGCGATGAGAATGCCCCAGGAGGATACCGAAACATCTGAAGGAGAGAGCAATGGCGAAAAGGAGCCATCCAATATGGATGCCTTACAACAGAGTTCACCGAATAGGGTTAAACAAAAGAAAATTCCGGAGAATTCGAAAACCCTGATGAAACAGCGACTCGAGAAGATTCTGGCTAAATCGGACAAAACCCAAAAAGAATAGGGTAACTCTGTTCAAACATCGAGTTCACGATTTAAAGGTATTCAAGATCCGAATAAAATATTTTGTTACAACTGTGGCAAGAGAGGACATATGTCACGCGCTTGCCTTAACGACAGGCAGGACGTATGTTATTACTGTTATACGGTGGGCCATGTAACGAGAGATTGTCCAAAAACGCAGGGAAACGAGCAAGCCCAATAGTAACCGAACCTCCGGTTACTGCCATCATGGGCGAAAGTGAGGCGAGTAAGTCAATAAAACTAAAAATACAGGAAACTAAATCATTGGAATCCCACGAAATCAAACTTGGACAACCAGAGGAAACCGAACTACAACTCCAAATCGGGTCTGACGAGGACTCGAACGAATTTGATGAAACCCAAGAAAATAAGTTTGACAATAGTGATGAGGAAAAACCGCAAATTGCCACTCTCCTCACGTCAACGAACCTCATGACACTCACAGAGGCTACACAAAATGACGGAATTGATACCGAAGAATATCGTCATTGGAGACCACCGGGAACTTCGACAGAGATCTCGCAACGTCTACGAGAACGTCGAATTTTCCGCACCGGAAATGGTCTATTCGAACCTATGGAAGCCATCAGAGTTCCAATCGATATTTATATTTTTGGCAAAACAATCCGAGGAATTCTTGACAGTGGGAGCGAAAGGTCTTATCTGAGCCAAACCGCTTATGACAAAGTGCGCCATCTTCAAATAAAGAAACCGGTTAAAGACGTCACCTCGGAAAATGGTGTAAGGGTCGGTGATAAATCAACGATCAAGACGAAAGGAGGCACGTGTTTCGTAATCGACGTGGGTGATATCTATGGCCTACAGTGGTTCAGTATTCTGCCGACGCTGTCAAGTCATCTTGTCCTTGGTATGGATTTTTGGTCCTCGTTTAAAGTCAAAATAAATATGGTTACGAAGCCATGGACGTTAGATGAGAGTCAATTCTCATATCCACTCGTGTGTCATTACGGGAAATGGACACAATTGGAAACTCTATCTATCTATCGATCGACGAAAATAGGAAATTGCAAAATTTTCTGGAAGCCGACTTCACAAAATTGGAAAACGAAACCACCGGTGTGACCGACCTCATTGAACACACGATCGAACTGATCGACCATACACCTCATCGACAAAAACCCTATCGACGAAGTGAGGTAGTTCGAAAATTCATTAGCCAAGAGGTGGACCGACTACTAGAAAAGGGCTACGTTAAATGGAGTAACAGCAATTGGGCATGCTCACCAGTTGTCGCCCCGAAGGCGAACGGAAAACTAAGACTTTGTATTGATTATCGTCCGGTAAATCGACAAACAGCAAAATCGGCATATCCACTACACAACATGAAGTCTATTTTATCTCAATTGCACGAGGCGAAAATAATTTCAACGTTGGATATGAGTGAAGCGTTCCATCAGATACCAATGGAGGAAAAAAGTCGAGAATATACAGCATTCGTGGTCGAAGGAAAGGGATTGTTGGAATGGGTCAGAATGCCTTATGGCTTGACAGGTGCTCCCGCAACGTTCCAACAACTCATGGATAAACTAAAGCGAAGACTTAAAGAGCTGATATCCCAAAGGAAATTACCGAATAGCTTCGCAGATAAAGTATTCACGTATCTCGACGATTGGATTATAGTTAGTCAAACCTTCAACGAACACCTTACGATATTATCGTTGCTTTTTGAGGTGTTACGAGAAGCAAAACTGACTATTAATCGAGAAAAAAGCTGCTTCGCCTGTAAGGAGGTGAAATTTTTGGGATATATTATTGACGAATTCGGTATGAGACCAAACCCTGAAAAAATAAAACCGATCCTTGACTTCCCGGTGCCGAGAGATCGTACACAACTCCGTCAATTTAATGGATTAGTAAATTGGTACCATCGTCACCTTCGAAATATTGCACGTGTGCAAGGCCCATTAAACAAATTGACTAGTCCAAGAGTTCCATTCAAGTGGACCGACGTAGAACAAAAAGCTTTCGAAGAAACGAAACACTCTTTGGAAAACGCACCGAGGTTGTACACCCCAATACCTGGACAACCATTTATTCTGTACATAGATGCAAGTGATAGTGGACTAGGCGCGATTTTAGTACAGCAAGATCCAGAGAGTAAACAAGAACGATTACTCGAAGTTTTGAGTCGACCATTACGAGGTGCCGAATTATATTATACCACGACAGAGAAAGAATGTCTAGCCGTGGTTTGGTCCGTAGAAAAACTAAGATGTTACCTTGAAAGAATGCATTTCACTGTTGTGACCGACCATCAGGCCCTCCAGTGGTTATACGGACTAAAAGATCCAGTAGGTCGACTAGCGCGGTGGGCAATTCAATTATTACAACACAATATGACTATTCAATACAAGCGCGGAACAACAAATGAGGCGCCCGACGCTCTATCACGAACGCACGGCGTGAATGCAAATAGTCAAACTTGGGAAACTACCGTTGGAGAGACCGTAGATCAACGAACGGAATTGCAAGAGTTTTCGAGTCAGAAATGGTACGACTCGAAGTATGAAATTGTCAGGAAGTCTCCTGAAAAATTCTCGGAGTGGAAGATCGAAAATCAAAAGTTGTATTATTTTCGACCGGACTATGGAAAGTTCTTAATCGACGACGAACATCCCTGGAAAGAAGTCGTCAAACCCGAAAACGTTTTGGAGATCTTACGCGAGAATCATGAGCCGCCACAGGCTGGACATCTCGGGAGAGACAACACCTACGACCGCATCCGACAAAAGTATTATTGGCCTGGCATGACACAGGACATTAGAAAATTTGTCGGAGAATGCGAAATTTGTCTCAAGGTAAAATATAACCAAAACCCGATAAGAGGACCACAAACAACGAGGTCATTGTTGAAGCCATGGGCTCAATTGTCAGTTGATACTGTGGGTCCCTTCCCTCGGTCGAAAAGGGGAAATAATTACATCCTCGCCGTTCAAGATCTCTACACAAAGTATGTCGAGCTCTTCCCTGTACGAAACCAGACGGGAAAGATCGTCGTTAAAGTATTAAACACTGTGTTCGATCGTTGGGGTACTATCCCGGAATCAATCGTCACCGACAACGGCACGGAGTTCATAAACAAAGACGTTAAAGCCTTCTTGACAGCAAAAGGGGTTAAGCACATTACAACGCCGCTTGCTCATCCACAGGCAAACCCCGTTGAACGTGTTAATCGAACAATCAAGCCGATGATTGCTGCAGCAATTCGCGGTGACCACAACGAATGGGACCAAGAATTGTCAAAATTACAATTGGCATACAATACCGTTCCACACGCTGGTAGTCGAGTTTCGCCCTTCTATCTCAATCATGCACGCGAGGCCACAACGAATAGTCGCGAACACTGTGTAAACGAACAGCAAGCGTTAACCGACGATCTATTCAAAGAATGGATCGTGAAAATATCAAGATTTGACGAACTGAGACATAAAGTCGAACAACAAATCCAAGAATACGCGAATAAACGTCTTGACAAGGCAAATGCAGACAAGGCTCAGAAAATTGACATAAAGCCCGGTACCGAAGTTTATTACCCAAATAAAAAGCTAAGCAACAAAGCCGAGGGTTATTCGGCAAAACTAGCTCACCGTTTCCTAGGTCCGGCTGTAGTCAAGCGAATAATAGGCCCCATGGTTGTCGAATTAGCAAGTAAGGACGATAAGATCATTGGGAAATATTATGTCGGCGATTTAAAATTTCCACGTCGAAGTTTGCGTCATTCAACAACGACGCCCCGTTAAAAATCACGACCCTAATAAATTCGACAATCATCAACTACGAACTTTTAGTAAAATGTACTGAGACGGGAACGGTCTCATACGCCGCCTCCCACCACCGCTGACGGACCCCCACCCAAGCAAAGGTCCACACGGCACCATGGCCGACCAGCTGACCCGGCAGTACGGACCCCCCACCCAAGCAAAAACAGGACCTGGGGCAGTATAAAAGGGCATCCAAATCGAGGATAATTATCAGTCCTAGCTGATCAGACCTGACGCATGAACTCTGAAGAAGAGTCTTGCCAAAGATCAACCAAGCCACGCATGCACTCTGAAGAAGAGTCTTGCCAGCGGACAATCAAGCGCTGAAAAGCCGCAACCCGTCGGAGGTACGACGAGAACGTCGTTTCCCGAAATACCAAAACGACGCGACGTTGGAGGAGACGAACGACGGGAGCGTATACAATAGAACAGCTGATCGAGACGACGCGGGCGGGTGAGGAGAGGTGCGTGAGTCCATACGTCAACAGCGCGAGGAGAGAGATCCTCGACGGGACCGTATTTACCTGAGCAGCTGAGAGATACATACCGACAAAACGCGGGACGAGTGAGGAGAGGAGGGAGTGGCGAGACAGCAACAGCACGAGCCAAGGAACGCGACGGGCCGTCGCGAGCACGAAGCCGGGGAGCCGCGGGTCAAGGAGAGGGGACCATCTCCACGGGAGACCAAACACACATTAATAGAATTAACACCAAAATAAACACGCCGAATTAGACGGCGAAACATCACAAACACAAACAATCCAAATGTAAATACGTCGATAGTCGCTGAATAAATAAACTAACGATAGCATTCATGTAAACAGGTCGCCGAAAATCATTACACACCGACGAAACATTACCCTAGGCCAGTGTCCCGAGCGTGGAGCCTCAAAAAGAACTTTAAAGAAGCACTCGAACGTTTCAGTACATATATTCTGTGTTATATGTTCCTATGTTCTTTGTCGTCAGTAAAATCCTAAGTACAGAGTCAAGGTAATTTTTTCAATAACAAGGATCATTGTATCTGTAGAATAAAAGTTGCAGGTCCTAATATTGTCAAGGTGGTAAAAGGATCTCGCTCACGATGTCAAGGTCTGGCGGTGGGGAATGAGACAGGAAAATATCGTCCTCGACTCGTTCGTTCGAGTAAACTATATCGACGATATTCAAATGCCGTAAGTCACGACAATTAAAGCAAGTACGTCACATTTGAGTAAACATCTTTTGTCAAATACGATGAGAGAAGTCGCCCCACTCGGGTCCTTGCCCCACTCTCATAATTTTGACATGATATATTCGCACACCACGGGGCGATCACGCTTCACGCGTGAGCCCTGCGGCATCTACGCCTAGGGTATGCGGTGACTTTCGGGGCACGGATGGCACATCCAGGACGGACGGGCGCCAGGTATGGGTACCACCGGTAGAACCGGCGTGTTTATCTTTGCCGTCCCGGACGCGCCTCCGTGTACCCCGACCTCCCCGTGGCATCGGAAGAGGGACCTCGGGAATACAAAAGGGCTAGCTCAGCCTGCCATGCGGCCGGCAAGGATAGAGGGGCGTGGACGGGCATGAGAGTTGCGACATTAAAACAGTTGGACGCATTGATATTAAATTCAGGCTGATTTATTCAGATTCAGTATTAAAAATAGACATTCGCTTACGGCTAATGCGGTTCACTACAGCTGCGAGATTAATGCTGCAATAGGTAACGCCTGATAATTAATCTCCTATTAGGTATATCCTATTCGGTATTAGGTATCTCTTATTAGGTATTAGGCGATAATTAATATTGCCATAGGTAGCGCATGATAACCCATATTGCGATAGGCAGCACGCAAAAATTAATCGTACTATATGGAGGCACGCGATATTACTCGACGGAAATATTCCCGGTAGTACGATTCTAACAATGTAGTAAATACGGTAGCCGCGTTCGTGGAACAAAATAAAGATATATAGCGAGCACCGAGTGCACGCGTACTCGGTGACCTCCGTAAAGAACGCTATCGTCAACAACGGATCGGTCGAAAGCGCACTCGCCCGGCTAACATACGTTCACAAAAATGAGAAAAGTACACTGCCGAATTACATGTTTCACCGATCTACGTAATCTGCGCGAAGGGAATGGCATAGCGAAGTCCGGGATGAATACCCGCGATTAGATAAGACAACAATTTTAGCATTAAGAGGTCCACACGGAGACGCGAGACTGTCGCAGTTAATTCATACTAAGGATTCTCAGACTCTCTTCACCAATTATTATTTAAGATTGCCAATCTCCATTTACCAAATTAATAATGGTCGATTCACACGACTGCAATTGATTTACCGAAGTTGAGGCAAAAAGCGAGCTCGTAGGCAGGCACACAAAAGAATAAGGCAAGAACGACAGACTGTAGTGAGAGAAATTAGACGTGAAGACGAGACGGCGACTAATCGTGCTACAACTGAAACGGTCCAGTCTTTCATCTCTATCTATATAATCACACTTGCCGTGTACGTCAAAATCGCACACATCGCGGTACCTGCTGTCCTCTTGGTCTCACGTTTTCGCTTCTTTCGTTACTACTTCTGTCTTATATTTAATCCGTTTTTTACGCGACTTACTGTCAATTTTATCTCTTACCCTATGTTTCGCTCAAGATTTTATTTGAACTTTCCGATCGGGTACTCACTACAAGTATACAAAATTGTCTTTTTACTTTCGTCTTCCAACACTCCAACGGTAATATATCGCAGCAACGCTTTCTTTACAGCGTCGTCTTGACTCGTGATTCTGCTCATGGCGTGTATGTACTGCCTCAGTGTTTTGTACGAAAGTCTTTTACGATTTGATCGTTGTGAGTACACTATAGCCCATTTTTAAGCTGAGTATACTTGAGAGTTATTGTTCATCAACTTCCACGTCGTTAGTCCTGTTTCTTATGCGATATCTTATTTTGCAAAATCTCTTAATCATATTTTCACCTAAATCACCTTTTAAAAATAGTTTGATTGTAACAACGCACATATCCTCAAATTCGTCAATCCACCTTTCTGTTTGCAACTTATCATCACAGTTAAATGTGAGATTCTTTCCCCAACATCCTTAATTGTAAACAAATTCGTTGCATCGTTCATTATTGCTTCTATACGTCTTGCATCTCTTCGTCTATTTCCTTCGACATACGCTTTGGCGTCACGATTAGCTTCGTCGTCATTCCTATTACTCTCACCTCATGTGTTTTCGTGTCGCGATGCAATCAATTGTGCATTACTTTTTCCATGTCGGTTTTACCCAAATCGACTTTATCAACCTCTTCGTCATCATCCGGGCAATGCCTCAGTCGTTCTATGCGCTCAGCCTTCTTAGACGTGGTGCGTAAACTCAATTTTTCTAATTGCACCCTAAGCTGAGCTATCGTTATTTTCATCTCTTTCGACGTTGAGCATGCGGCGTCTTTGTTCTTTATCCGCATCGCTGGTGCTTTCGCGCTATTCTTGTCACGCTCTACCGTCGCCATTTTTTTACATATCCTTTGCTTTGCATTACCTACTTCCTCATCTTTGTCTTCGGTTGTTCTAGACCGTTCTGACTACTAGTTCTAGACTAGTTCTGACTACTCAAGTATGGTGTAGAATGGGATTTATTTGGGTATGATTTCGTCAGTAATGTGCTTCTTATTCTCACAAACTCATGGGCACCCTAAATTTTAATATTGGGGTTATAATCTTCGAAAATAAAAATGTGCGTTTGGGCAAAACGGGTATCTACTCGATGTGCCTAGTCCTATGGGTAGTTTAGACGGCTGCAATGTAGTTTGAAGAGTTTGAATTCCTTATTGTGTTTATTTATATTGTAGATGGTCAATAAATATAAAAGAATAACTTGTAACACACGTTGGGATGAGAAAGTCATGAAGCTTGCTATGGAAGAAGCTAGCAAAGGTCCCGTGAATCATACAGCCAAGAAGTATGGCATAAACGTATCTACGTTATAGCGTCATATTAAAAAAGGCTGCCCAAAAAAGAAACTTGGGACTTGGAAACTACGACGAATCAAGACGATAAACTTCTCAAATATGCGTTCCATGTGGAAAATCTGTTTTTAGACTCACCAAGAGACAATTTTTAGAGCTCGTATATCAATACGCCGAAATGAACAACATCCCACACCCATTCACAAATAAAACTGCGGGTGAAGATTGGTTCATTGGGTTTAAGAAACGACACGCCGGTTTAAGTCCTCACCGCCCTGAACCAACGTCGATTGCGCGTGCCAGGGGTCTTAACAATCCGCAAGATCAACGATTGTTGTATTTACTTGAACAACAGATTAATGAACACATTATCATGGGATACAAGGCCATGGCAATAAGCCTCCCAAAGTTCTCAGCAGATCGGGAAAAAACAAGTGGGTGTGTTTGCAAGTGTAGAGCGCGGCCAACTCACAACTGTTGTATGCTGTTATAAAGCAGCAAGCTCGTTTATCCCCCTTTTTTATTTATTGCCGAAGGTAAGGCATGTAGATGGAGCTCCACCGGCATCATTAGCGAGCTGCACGGATAATGGCTGGACTAATGGTCCGATATTGTTGGAGTGGCTACGTCATTTCGTGGACACGACTAAGCCAACCCCTCATAAGAAAACCATTTTAATAATGGACAACTACGAGTCACACAAATGCCTTGAAGTCCTGAAGTTTGCTTCAAATAATAATGTGATTTTTGTATCCTTTCCATCACATACGATACAGCGTTTACAGCCGCTCGATACGTGTGTATATGGATCATTTAAAAATTACTTTGAGCAGGCCATTTCAGTGTTTCAACGAACACTTGTTGGGAGTATCGTATCGCAGTTCGATGTGGTAAGATTGTTTGACGAGGTCTACATTAAAGCGGCTAGTATCCAAAATGCAATAAACAGATTTGCTTCTACCGTCATATGGCCACCTAACCGGCACGTATTCGACGACTGTGATTACATGCCATCTGCGGTGACTGACAGACCAGAACCAACAAATGGAAATGAGACTCAGACAATTATGTATGACGTAGCGTTATATGTTATTGACGACAGCCCAGCACCGATAGCAGACATAAGCCTATTGGCGCAACTACCTAATTCTAACAAACCTGCGACTACAGAAATGGCCAAAGAGAGTGAGGGTAGTAGTATTCCACAACCTGATAAACAGTAAATGACCTCACTCGATATCAGGCCTATACCTCAAATAATACCAAATAAATCTACCCGAAAACGTAAAACACAGAAGGCTAAAATACTTACAAGGACAGCAATACAAGATGAACAAAGAGAAAAAGAAAACAAAGAACAAATTTTCTAAGATGAAAATTGACGAAGTGAAGAAGAATTTTAAGGAAGTAAGAGCTTTCAAGACAAAAAATGAAAAAATGATGAAAAATTCAAACGAAGTAAAAGCTTCTACAAGTAATATCATTAAGAGACAGGGAAGATCCAAACCCGGTCCAAAATATGACACAAACGACGAGGCTGAATACCCATGCTTGGTTTGTATGGAATTCCACACGTACCCTCCTGTAGAAGACTGGATTAGGTGTGATGACTGCAATATGCGAGCTTACGAAACATGCACTACATATTCTGGTAGAGGGTCTTATTATTGTGAACCTTGCCAGGAATAATTTTTAATTTATTATAAGTACCAATGGATTTTTATTTAAAAACAAGATTTAAAACACTACATTTATAATTAGTTTAATATTGTCGAGACTGGTTAATGTATAAAGAAGATTATGTTTGCATAAGGCATAATTTTTTTTGTTGAAGAAAAATAGATGTATAGGAATTAAGTTGATTGTTCTCATTATTTAGCCTTTATCTGTTTTGCTCAAGTGAATTACCCGTTTTAGGCCCCCCCATACGGGCAAAGCGAGTAATTCCAAGAATTTTGTTTTCTTTCTATCATTATAGAAAAAAAAAGAATAAGTTTCTTTATGATTTTCGTAAGGTTATTGGTTGAGCATTCCCACGAATAAATATGGAAATTGCATTTTGTTTCTGGTTTGTTCAACATGTCCCTTAGCTCACTCGTTTTGGGCTCATTTCCCCTACTTTTTGAAGACGTAATTTCGATTTTTTAACTTATCCGTGTCACGACTCTTCGAATTAAATACTTTTCAACTTGACGATATTTCGACCTTCTTCTTTTCACCTTCACACATTCTTCCTCTTTAATGCTCAACTCTTATCTCAATATCCTGGACGATAGCCCATATATAGGATCTGGAATTCGTCGAGTTGAAGGTATAACACGAACCGAGTGAATTTGAAAATAAACATAAAATCAACTTTATATGCGTGTTATTATAGATATATAGATATTCTTATTAGTAGTTCCGTGAACACTGTTCTTACTTCGTCCTATCCCCACTTTCTCAGTGTTTGCGATTTTTGTGAGATTTTGCCCATAGATCTTAATACGAGGTGAATGGAATTAATGGGTTTCACAAGGGAAAGTACCTGTATATTTCGTTCCATTGTTAATAATATTATATAGGTGCGTGGAGCAATAACAATTGAATAAACACAAACACAATGATTATACATCGATGAAAGATATTATTGAGAACGGGTGAGATGTATATGATCGGTTTAAGTCCGCGAGATTATATTACTACACGGGGACGACGATGTTCGGTGAATAGCCTGCATCTCCTAAGAAATCCAGCTAACGCGCTCGTACGCGTGCATCGTGGCGGCCATGCAAAATCTTTGTGCGTGACAGACAATTGAACTATCGCGAGCGCGCTACAGAGTCTCGTGTGAGGATCTAACGCGATCGGTCGAACGAAGGCCTCGGCCCCTATGCGTAACCCTCCAACACCCACCTTTCCAATCCAACGGGATTGACGATATTCCGATACATTAAGATCGACAATTGGATGGCAGGATGGCAAGGGAACAGCAACAGCTCGAGATTCCCGCTCCTTGGCATCAATCCTCGTACCGATGCGGAAGGCTACGGCTCGTTATCTGACGGTACGAGGATCATATTCCCCGATAATAAAATTACGGCAATTCTACACATGGAAAATCGTAGTGGGTTTTAATGCCGTCGGGCTTTTCTCACCTGAGCCAATAAAGAATTATTTCTATGGCTCAACGCGAGTGATTTCATGTACATTATTTCCCGATTCCTCCGAATAATTTAAACGAGAAAGAAATCGAAAAGACGAGGCAACTGCGCATTGCGGAAGCTTCGACAATACAGACGTGGTGTGATTGTAAAGATATTAACCAAGTTGCGTTGCAACAAGTGGCCGTAGCATAATTACATTAAGGGGTCACGCACAGTTAGGACTTCGAAAAAAAGGGGTTTTTTGCGAATTTTTTTTGGGGACACATTTAAATAATTAATCGTAAATCTTTTTCCATACAAAAGACATATATTTTAAGTAAATAATACAATTTTTTCATTGCAAAATATGCAGAAATTTTTCCATAACCGCACGTAACGTAGGGGTCCCAAAAAAAAGGTCCTCCGCGGTGATCAGTGCAGCTCGTCACCGGATCGTCCGAAATCAAAATAAAAGTAGTGATCATTAGTTAAGGACATAATGCTCCGGTTGATCGAAGGATTTGAAAATTTTATGATTTTTCACAAAATAGTGGATGTTGGAAGTCAAAGTTGTGTTTTCGACCCAAATTTTGCTCACATTTTCAGCTATAAAAAAAAAATAATAATCGCATAGAAAAATCCTTCGTTCATCCGGAGGACAATTATGTCTAGAAAAAGTGAGCAAAATTTCAAGTCGATCGGTAAAGCCGTTTCCGAGGCACAGTGATCACCGTGTTCGAAAACATAGTTTCGAGAAAAACGCATTCAAAGTTTTCAGTACGATTTACATGCAGAAGAAAAATTTCCGTTCAAAGTTACATATCTCCATACCCAACAGTCGGATTCGTCTAAAATTTTCACAGAATACTTTTCAAATGTGCTACTTTTAGAAAATGTAAAAAAAAATCGATTTTTTGAAAATTCTAACTGTACGTGACCCCTTAATCGGCAAACGTAAGTGAGAACGCACACAGGAAATAGGATTGAGAGCGCATTGCTCTTAATTTACATTGAGAAACTGTACAGTTGTAATATGAGATTCTTATAAGAAAGTAAGTAGGCGCATCACTGTGCGAAATCAGAGTTGATTTGTCTGAAACATTTTTTTTCGATTCGCGACAGAGGCGCTGTAATCGCAAGAAGTGGAACAGCAACCAAAAGAATAAAAAAAAGAGAGACACATATTTAATATTTTTCGGGCGGCTATTCAATGATGTCACAGTTAACCCCCCCCCCCCATCTTCTGTCGGTGGGTACCCATATCAATAGAGACGTACTTCTCAGTTGTGTACGATCATTTGAAACAAGGATCGACAAATGTATCGAAGCTCAAGGTCACCACTTCGAACATTTGCTTGAACAGTGTGAGGCAAGGGATCTCACCGGCACATCATTAGGGCACGGACTCCAAGAGAGACACTGTATTCATACCTTGTTCTGCGCCAGAATTATACGCCCTATATTTCCACCCTCAAGTCCTCCAGATAGTACTTCCCCAGAGATACAATAAATATATTAGTATAGTGAGCTGAAAATGTATATAATAAATTTCAGCTACCATATCGTATCTTAGCGGCTAACGTCAGAGCAGTAAACGACTGAGCAGCTAACGCCGACCATAACTACGGTAGTACGGCCACCAGCTGCACGATGGCCACCCTTTCTCACAAACGAGAATCGACCGAGGAGGGATGATTAACAACCGAATATACGCACTCAATACTTTATCACTATGTTGCAAAGCTTACTGTCTTGAAATTTATAACCATTTACGAATACGGATCCAAATAAAAGATTAAGATGATCATACAAATAATTATATTTTCTTGTCCTGAATCTGTGCCCTTGCCTACAGCAACTCCGGCGTATTTTCACCGGTATCATCGACGGCTTATCTCGGTCCCGTCTGAACCGACAACGATGCTAATGCACCATCGAGGCATACGAAGACTTTATACACATTGTTGCCTGTAATTCTACCACCGCTGAGTAATACTATGACTAACTTTACGAAGCCGAATTATGTTACCAACATTAGTAAAAACGTATCAATTCACAGTAAATGAAAATGAATTGTCCGTTTGGCATGCAGCTCACTCGTATAATTGTGGTAAGCTTTATATACAAATCTGATGGTGTTACAAATTGAGAAACCTACTATTTATATTGCGTTCTATTACCGTAAAAACGCCACGTTCGCTAGGCTGGAGAGAAAAAGGTTTCGTCAAAAATGCCTCCCATATATATGTTTAGCTGTTACAATACGTGTTATCTATCATATGAAAGTTCTTCAAATAGGTCTCTACCATTATTGTAGACATTGCGGGCCCTGAAAACGTTTATTCAATTCTCTGGAATCATGCCGTAATCAACTTAATAAAAACGACGCAAAACACTATTAGCTCTTTGTAATCAATAGGGGGGGGGGGGGCGGTACGTTTGGCTAAGCTTAAACGTAAATAACGACACCTGCATTTTTGACACATTTCTTGACTATGGTGATATTTGAGAATCAGTTATTATACTCAATGAAACTTTGTAAAGGTATCCAAATGATGAAAGGGTTTTCCATTGATCCGTATCTATGGCATCTTTTACTTTTTAGAAGATTTATCCCAGGCACTTTTTTATATGTGTCCGACTATTCAGTTTGCAGCCGTTTATCCCTGCAATGTATCATACTTATACAAGGGCATAGGGAAACTGCGGAGAGGCTCTGCTGATGGGGCAGCACTTTGACTGAAATATGGTGCTTTCATATAGGTACATCAAACTGTGGAAAAAGGGCTTTCCATTGATTCAATATAACAGTCAATACGCTGTAAGGAGATTACCTAAAAAGGTGGAGGCGCCATGCACTGCTGTTCGGAAGGAGCGCGGCTGCCACTCACTGATTATACATCCATTACTATCAGTGAACAATTATTAATATTATTTTACAAATTATAAGAGGTGGACGTCAGAAGAATACACGTCCTACAACTAATCAGCTTGTTCTTTAATATCCGATTTTCTATTCAATTTTGAACATGACAAACCATTTTCAACTGAGAATTTTTGATAGGTGAATGATACTTGAACCAACCTTTTCACCACTGTCGCTTGGCAGGTAGAACACGAGAACGGTGAGAAATGATATACCCATACAAGGTATTATGAGATTGACCGTGTAGAAGAGGGTTTTTCGCCTCATAGTGATGTTGAACGTGATGTCGAGGTAGGGCTCGTCACAGCACGTGTAAAATTTTTCGTTTCTAGATAACAAAAATGAAAGTCAGTACAGCAGTATATCTTATTAATCTTTTTTTTATTCATTTAAGGATCATTAATGCAATCTACTATATTCTTTAAATACAATATTTTTTACGGATCTTTTGCGAAATAAACGAAACTTCATTTCGAAAACTTCATTTCGCCATGTTGAGAAATGCAATTACGATTACATTAACATATATCTGTATTTCAGTTAAAAACGAAAGAGCGACGCTCTCTCCTGATATGAGATCGCAGATAACCTAATGATTGAATACATTTATGGGAATTTCTTGAGGTCAAGAAAAAATCGATTGTTCTTTTTTTACATAATTGGTTAGAAAAATAGTTTTACACATTTTGTTGTAAGAAAATCTCCGACATTGGCGAAACCCAGTTTTTAAATCAGGAGGAACCAGAAATGTAAGAGCATGCACGGGCAACGGAGCCCCCATTATTCGATCGAGAGAGATTATAGTGTCAAACATGGAATACATTTTTGTTTTTAGCGTTTTTAGATTAAAGATTCGATAAATTTCTGTTATATCCGCATGTATCAATTAATTGTCGGATACTCTTTAAACAACAAATCAATGGAATTGCTTAAATATTTTCAATCATTGGCTTGAATTGAATTTAAGTTCAACCTGTAATAAGGAATCTCACCAATAAAATTCCAACAGAAAGCAGTGCAAGAACGCATACTTAGTCTGATACAAATATATCCTGTACTTATTAGCACATTTAGTATTGAAAGTCTTTTGTTGTAAGCATGTATAGAAAATTATATGAGAAAATAATTTAGTAGATGTTCATTGGTCTTATACAATCTTTATTTGAATTGTGCCTAGTTTTTACCCTGATTTCAGTCGGTAACAATAACGATTCACTGTTAAATCTGAACGTTAACAATACACCATTTTGCGGAGGATAGTAATTTGAACGTGATATAAAAAACAACCTTAATTACTATAACACACTTATAGATCCATACATATATTCATTCCTTATTACGTACTACTGGCTCAATAGGGAGGTATAACGATATAGTCCATAGTCACAGTCAGTATTAACTTCACTTAATAATACTCTGTTACATAACTACTACGTGACGGTGCACCAATCACACGGATTTACTTAGCGATTTCACAGTTCTTACAATTAGTGGTAGACCGACCCTCGAGTTGATTCGAAATTTAACAGATCTATCTCATTACAATTTTTGATATCCAAGCTGACTTCGTGACACGAAGCGTGAACCCAATTGCACGCGCGACCATCGGATTATTCTTGAACGTCTCGCGAAGCTGACACCCCATCGATGTCTATGTCTCTATCATTGATGTGCACCCGAGAGCAGCTGATGTGTATAATATCACCTCGGACGATCTCAGTGTCAGTGTAGCGGCAGCATTAAAAGATCTTCGATCAACTCGGCTCTCCAGGCACCACTATTTTTACTATGATTTTCAATACATCGCCGTAGTACAGAGGGGTATATAACATCACGCCAGTCGAGTTCACCGATGAAATGTTATCAGTTATCATTACTTTCGCAAACTTCTCATTTTCATAATTAAAAAAAAAATACGTAACATAACACCGTTCATATTTCGGTTGGGTCGACGTTCTCGTCGATATTTTCCACATCGGTTATGCTTTGTTCACATACGCACTTTATATGTATTGCACTGATTCGCCGAATGTCACTCTAGCTATTGCAACTGATCTTACTATTCCCGCCGCATGGACCTCTGTTCTGCAATCGGACTGTTCCTCATAGCTATTACTCAGCTCTTTCTCGATGCCAGTTGTATTTAATGTGCGAAAGGGGTCAAGTTCATCTAGAATATTTGGTTCGATACCTTCTTCGGACGGTCGTAGGACATCCCTTGCCGAAGGGTTCCCAATTTCGAAAGCGATGAGATCCTCCTGGAGTGTAGGTAGGTTTATTAATGGATTCCGTAGTCCTTCCAGAGGATCATTAATGTGATTCAAGTCTCTTCACTGAACGCACTCGATGCGAGTGCAAGCCACGAGATAAATCAGATTATCAAACGGCTCGCATTTTGTGAGGTGCATTCGGCCCATGCCACGACCGAGAAAATCATTCGTTTCTCCAGCACATTGGCCTACTGAATACGTGCTCACTTCCTTTGACGGAGTTGTTAGCTCGACCGATAGCTGCGAGAGGGAGGGGAGTAACCTTTGAAGCTGACTCTGCCCTGGACTCGTTCAGAGACTCGATCATGCAAGCATTTTCTTTCTTTCCTTCATGCATGTGCTGAATACGGCGCTGTAATTCTTTACGTGCCTCAACCAATGCATCGATCGAAGGGACACTTTGCCAAACGCATACCAAATATCATATTTCTCCGCCGAGACGAGGATTGGGTTTTCGAGAGATGCCACCAGCGTGCAGTATTACTCCTGGAACGGTTCATTATTACGTGAAATCCTTCTCGGCGAGCTTAGTGACGGGCCTGTCTTCCTCGCTTTTGTGAGATTCGAGATGAGGCATACTGCCGATTTAGACATTTGAAAGGCGTATTATTATATACCGGGTGATTCAGACTATAATGTAAGTAGTTTACCACCGTGTATACCCTCTTCGGGTTTTTACACACCTCTACTTTTTCCTTCCGCTTCCTTCCTCCGACTTGCGACCGCGGCTGCAGCCGTTTCGCATTTCCCCTTTCCTCCCTGTATCGCATTTGCCACGGACGGAGGGAAACTGCAGAAAACCTCCGACGATACAGGTCGGTGCCTACCTAGTCTCCTCCAGTGTCAATGTGAGTAAACTCAAGCACGTTCACCAGAGTCTCCTAGGTCGGCACCTCCTCATCTGTGATAATATGAGGACCCCCCACTCATCACAGCGAGGTCTTTTTGGACGTTTGTTTTGGTGCAATCCGAACCGCCAGGATTGCAGAATAAACACATAGAAAAATTTCTTTTCCCATTGGTGTCGGCTGCGGGAATCGAACCCGGGTCCGCTGAGTGCGAACCCAGCGCCCTATCCACTCAGTCACTGCGCTCCTGTGATTCAGACTATATATACAGCCCTTTTATTTCGGAAATAGAACTTTTTAGAGAAAAACGTTTCAGAAGAAAGTTGTATGGCTTCGAGAAGGACACAAGATTACATCATTGGTTTAACGGTGAAAAGTTATTTGATGGTCACATGAAGGTCATATTTAATTTCTTAAATAGAACCTACTATTTTTCATTACATATTCTTGTAGCTCATCTCGAGATCTTTGCAAAATGCTAGAACACAATACTTTTTCATTGAGTACTTTTCGAGTTATGAGGCTCCAAAGCAGTACTTTGCAGTACTTTAACACAAAGTACAAAATATGTTGTATGTTTTATTTTTTATTTTAAGAATCTGTTTATTAAGCTAACAATCAAGAAAATACATTGAGAATAGCAGGGGTCAGTAAACAGGGCTGACATCATTAATAATTTGTAAAAAGCAAATGGCTCTAAGAGAGCGCTTGCTGTTATGTTCCGTGTGGTGTTTTGTTCGCGGGTGTATAATTCGTTTGCGTGTTTTGTGTAAAATGTGACCTTAAACCGTTATTTTTTATAATGATTGGTTTATATTTGGGCGCAGAAGGCTAGAAGGAAAAACTGCACCCTTTACATTTCAGAGAAAAGAAAGAAGAGAGAAAAAGGAAGAAAAAAGAAGAAATAGAAAAAATAAATAGATGGGAGAGAGGACTTAAACAACTATATGGTGCTGAATTTAATGAAGTTTTTACAGACGCATGAACGAGCTGAGTGACGTGAATGAGATGAGTGTGATGATGGTGATGCATAGTGCATAGTGATGTTGATGATGCATAGTGAGCGGATAATGCGTGCATGAGAAACATGGTACAATAGCGTGCGAGATGAAATAATGGGGGTGAATGATGTGAGAATGTGTTATAAAAACTGTTGAGTGTTAATCATCAGTGGCGAGCCACCAGTATTTTTTGAATTTTTTTATATGTTTGTCTTTAACGTCTCGTGAGCGTATTGCCCTCGAGTATCTGCTCGGCTGATGGTCGGCACACCGGTGTCATTCTGCAGATATCCGGGGGAGTCAAGGTATGTGAATGTCTCTGGAGGTACGTTGCCTGTTTTGAGTGTATTTGCGTTGTAAAGTATGTTGGGGTAGATTTGGCCGTTTATCAGTCCATTTTCAGTAACGTCACGTATCGTCGCGTAATGGTTTCGTGCGAGTTTAATGATAAAATGGTCAATTCTTGGTACGTTCTTGGCGTCATATAATGTTTTGTTGCTCGTATAGTGTTGATAATTTGATTCAGCCGATCTGTATAGTAGTGTTGTATGTTGTTATGTCCCGAAGTCAAGTAGATTATTACGTATTATTTAAAACTCAAATTACCTTTTCACGTAAATCTTTGTAGTTATGCACATTTAGAAACATTTGGATCATCGTAATTTGGGTGTTATCCAGGAACAATGACGTGGGCGTAGTAGGATTCTATTCCCTTGAGGGTTCCCTCAGAGGAGGCGTGACGGTTAGAGCGAGGGTAAGAGTGAAGCATAAGCCGAGACTCCAGTAAGTCCGCATAACGAACTAAAGTGGTCGTGATATAGTTAGTTACTTTCTTATTATAATACATTTGTTCCTATTACATTAATAAACACACAGTTTATATTACTTTCTTAAAAAAAAGTTTAAGATGTATTTTTGTTACGGATCAGCTTGTGCTGAATCCGACAAGGGACTAATAATTATCCTGGAGTTTAACAATTTATTTGCTGCCACCAGAGTGCAATACGGCACTCGCATATATTTTATTAAGAAATTCTATTACTGAAGGTCAATGAGGTCAAATTAGATAGCGTATTTATTGTCGGAGGGACGGGCGATCCTCGGATGTCCCGTACGGGCGCGATATATGTACGAGTATATATTGTCACGCCGTTGGTTGGGGGATAACTGGGGGAACAGTGGGGGACAAAAGAAATTTTACTCTGGTGTGGCGACACGAATTTACACAAAAAGAATAATTATTTTATTTACGTACTAGATAACAATATTTCGGATAGAACTATATCTTCGCAAATTATATTTATATCACAGATCACAAGGATAATGTCTTACTATTTACTTCGGCGGACGATCTCGGGGGAAATAAAAGAAAATTTTTATATCGTTAATATTTTGGGCGCCAGTTATTTTTACCTTAACAAAAAAAAATAACAAAATAAATTTTACTACAAAGGTTTGGGGATGTAAACAATTTATTAGGAGAATAGGGGCGAATGGGATAGTAGAGGTAGCTCAGGGTGGGGGTCCTACGACTCTACGGCCTCTTAGTTATTACCACTGGCCACAATTTTAATATTTGAGATAATATTTCGCTAAGTGCGGAAACTTAAACGAGATACCGCGGAGGTCTATAAAAAAAACGTAAACACGAGTGACTCTAACTCTGACGGGCGAGGACGGTCGAAGGCCGTCGGGAAAATCTTAAAGTTAACGCGTCTTAATATTACACAGCCGTTCCACGGGCTACTCAAAATTATCACGGTTTCTCCGTGAAAAATCACGGAGATAATAAATATGTCAGTAAAATCTACTCGGGAACCAGAATGGGGGAGGAACTCGAATACAATTTGTTTCGCAAAAGGGAAGTATAATGAATAAGAAAAAAAAGGAAAAAACGGTGTGCCAGAATTTCGAATGGTGCAAACACTTACGTCTCCTCAATTCTCTCGTGGTTTCTCTCGGTGTTGTTCCTTGTTTGTGTGCCGGGTCGTCGTATCGTCCAAAACGTCGTCTCTCCTTTATTCCTTAATCACTCTCACTCTCTCTACTCACTCGCACCGTCTAACTCAAACCAAGATATCCTTTCACTAACTCCAACAATTTCGCTTTACTACTCCTCGTCTGTTCGTTATCGCTGCTCGTCGCAAAGTGCCCGGCACATGGCGTGCCGGAACTTGCGAATTTTTCCGGGTTCTTAAATTTCTCCCGTGCCTCTGATTTGACGAGACACGGGAGATCCTTGATCGATGATTGGCCGCGCGGGTCACGGGTCAATCGATGAGGCGACACTTGGGTCGATTTTTCTGGGGACAATGTTGGGGGCAGGCTCTAACGGGAACTAGGTGTAACGAGGATTTATCGATATGGTAGGATAAGGTATCGGGTAAGTAGGGCGGGTGGGAAGGCTATCGGTGTCGCCGGACGCTGCTGCCATCTCCTCGCTTCGGCCGTCACCTTCGCCGATTGATGACTCGGGGACAGCTGATGAGATGTGGCCGGTGACATGTGCGGTGTTGTTTGGAGAGTGCGGGTTTATATTTTCTTCCACGTGGAGATACTTTGGTGGATTTGATGAGTGCGCGGTGGGTGATGTTCCTTCCGGGTTTCCTCGTTGGACTTTTCTCCGGTGGGTGGTGAGTGTTCGTTTATTTGTGGCTTTCTTCGTTTCCTTTTTGTTTGTTAGTTATTTTATCGTAGGTTATGGTGGATGAGGTCCGGGTGACGATGCCGATGGTGATCTTGGGGATGCTGTGGCTCTTCTTGATGGTGATTTTTTTTGTCGGTGGGTGCTGAGTTTTCTTCGAGGCGGCGCGTAAGTGTTTGCACGATTTACAATAAGAGGATACGGGAAGGGAATAATAATACTTACTGTTATTTTATATTTTAGGTCGGTGAAACGGCTGCCTTTGGGACGAGCTGGTGCAGCGGGGGAGGATCAGATTGTGCAACGTCACAATATATATATTGAAACGTTAGAATGATTCTTTAAGGTTCTTTTTGAGGATCAACGTTCGAGACCCGGACCTAGGGTAATGTCTCGTCTGTGTGGAATGACTTTCGGCGGCCTGTTTACATGGATAATATAGTTAGTTTATTTATTCAGCGACTATCGACGTATTTACATTTGGATTGTTTGTGTTTGTGATGTTTCGCCGTCTAATTCGGCGTGTTTATTTTATGTTAATTGTATTAATTGGCGCTTGGCCTCCCGTGGAGATGGTCCCCTCTCCTTGACCCGCGGCTGCCTCGGCTTCGGGCTCGCGACGGCTCGTTATGTTCTTCGTCTCGCGCTGTTGATGTCTCGCCACTCTCTCCTCTCCTCACTCGTCCCGCGTTTTGTCGGTGTGTGTCTATCAGCTGCTCTGGTAAATACGTTCCCGTCGTTGGATCTCTCGCCTCGCGCTGTTGACGTCTGGACACACGCTCCTCTCCTCACCCGCCCGCGTCGTCTCGGTGTGTTCGATCAGCGGTTCTAGTGTACACGCTCCCTTCGTCGTTCGTCTCGTCCAACGTCGTTTCGTTTTTGTGTTTCGGGAAACGATACCCTCGTCGTACCTCCGACGTTTTGCGGCTTTTCAGCGCTTGGTTGTCCGCTGGCAAGACTCTTCTTCAGAGTTCATGCGTCGGGTCTGATCAGCCAGGACTGATAATTATCCTCGATTTGGATGCCCTTTTATACTGTCCTAGGTCCTGTTTTTGCTTGGGAGGGGGGTCCGTGCTGCCGGGTCAGCTGGTCGGCCGTGGTGCCGTGTGGACCTTTGCTTGGGTGGGGGTCCGTGCTGCCGGGTCAGCTGTTCGGTGAGCCCGTCGGCGGTGGGGGGAGGCGGCGTATGAGACCGTTCCCGTCTCATTACCCCCCCCCCCCCCAATTGTTCAAATCCTTTGGACAATTTTTGGTATTTATTATAGTCCCAAGCTTTTCCCGTTCCGTTATTTCCCAACTTTTTTTGTTACTCATTCTTATTCCCACTGCCTGCCGTGCTTTTGCCCTTCCCTTCTTGATCTGCTTTTCTCTGCATGCTGCCTTACACTTCCATCTAAATTTCTCGCTCATTTTCTCCCTTGCTTTTTCTTCATCCTGTTCCTCTACCCACGTTTCTTGCAGCACCACCATGTCGGCTTCCTCCAATACCTCCGACGCTTCTCCAATTTTAAATATATCCGCAACATTCCACAATATTATTTTTAATTCCTCATCGCTTTCCTTTTTCCCTGCTTTTTCGCAATCTTCTGTGTCACCGCTCCTCACCGCTACTTCCCTCTTCTCTCTTCTTTCTTCTTCTTGTCTTCCTTCATCCTGCCCACATGCCTCTTTTCCCCGTCCGAAAGGGCTGCTACCATCTCTCCTCGTCCCGCCATTCTTCGACTCCTCCACTCCTCTCGTCTCGCCAGGTTTCGATGTCTCCTCTCCTCTCGTTCCATCTCCACCATTTTTCTCCAACTAGATCCTCATCTCCCTCACCTCCGCCTGTCTGCTGAATCTTTTTTTTTTTTTTTTTTTTTGTGTCGCCACCTCCCAAAGCCATCTCTGCACCTCCTTTTCTCTTTTTGTTAGGTCGTGCCCAACCCTAATACCATTGTCCCTTAGCTCTCTTCTTTTCTTCATTGTTTCAATCTTTTCCTTCCAGTTCCTGAATTTCAGGACCATCGCGCCTCTGTTCACCCATTTCGTCATCGCTTGCCTCCTGATCTCTTGCCTGCATCTCTTTTCTGTCTTCCTCAGGACATTGCCTTTATAATTTCCTTCCTACTCCTTACAGTTGATTTTTATGTTATTTTTTTCTGTTCTCCCTTCACTTTTTTTTTCGTCTCTCCACTCCCATTTGTTTAGAGGTATCGGCTTTCTTTTCAGAACTTCCCGTTTCCTTTCCCTCTCTTCGTTTCCCAAATCATTATTGTTCTCGTCCATCTTTCCTGCCCTTCTCTTTCCTTCTCTTACCACTCTCCACTCTGTTCTTGGATCCCCTCTCTCCCTGCCATCCTCCTTGTATCTTCCATTTTCTTCATCGTATGTTCTTGATATTCTCCTTCCTGGTTGCTTTCGAACAGTTCCAAGATGTCCTCGATCGTGTTAATGTTTCGGGCTTTGATTGCACTTCGGATTGTCTCGTCAAAGTGTTTTCCTAGACTCCGAATAATCTGTTGGTCCGTGAGTTTGTCTTCGAGTTCTCGTGCGTTGCCTATTATTCGGGTAGCGTACTCGGCTTGCGTCAAAGTCTGGCCTCTTTCTGCGTACACGCCAAATTCGAGGTTCCTCTTTACCTTTTCCTGTAGCTCCCGATTCCAGTATCTTGTTTGGAATTTGGTGGTGAAATCTTCCAAGGTTTTGACGTCCTTTTCGACGAGGTACCACCAATCCAGCGCGCATCCGGTTAATGCTCTGGTGATTAATATTTTTATGTCGGATCCTTCTAGTCCTATGGCCTGGCAATATTCTCGCAGCGCTTTTAGGAATTGCATCGGCGGTTCCTTGCCATCGCCGTTATATGTGGGCGGCTTTTGTTTCGCCGTGAAGATGCGGGTGGTGTTCATCGCGCTTGGGCCCATCGTCATATTATTTCCCGACGTCATCCATTGCTCCCACCCGATAGTCGTGTGGTTTGTTTTCAGTTCTTTGATCTGTTCTGCCATTCCGCTTATTTGCTTCCGTAGTGCTTCTATTTCTTCCGTTTGTCTCTGTTTTATTCGTTCTTGTTCCTTTCGGATATTTAGCTCGACCGATATCGTTTTGTATTCTGTTACCTTTTTCAGTTCGCTGACCTTTTTTTCTATTAGTGCCTCGCACTCTACCTGAACCGTTTTGTTTCTTTTCTCGCACGCTTCCTGATTTACCCTAAGTGCGTGCTGAGATTTCTCTTGCATCCTGTGCTCGACTGTCTCCCATCTTTTTTGAATCATTAGCAGCATCGTTCTAATTTTTTGCCGTTCCTCCAGGTCGATCCTTTCGATCTCCCTGGCGCCTTGACTTCCTGGCGCGAGTTTGCCGCTCTCCTCACTACTCTCGAAATCGGGCGGCGTGTGTATTGTCGACAAATCTCGGATGCCGTCTCGGTCTTTTTTTCTTTTCTCTTGGGACAGTTCCTCGTGGGTCGAAGACTCCAATGCTGTGTCTGACTGATCTGGTCCGTCCCTATGCCGGTTTATAATTTCCTCTTGGATGCTCAAGGCGTCAGCTACTTCCTCGATCAGATCCTCCATTTTGCCCCGCGACCTTACCCTTGCGTCTCGAAACGTCGAGCCCCACGTTGGGCGCCAAATGAAACGTTAGAATGTTTCTTTAAGGTTCTTTTTGAGGATCAACGTTCGAGACCCGGACCTAGGGTAATGTCTCGTCTGTGTGGAATGACTTTCGGCGGCCTGTTTACATGGATAATATAGTTAGTTTATTTATTCAGCGACTATCGACGTATTTACATTTGGATTGTTTGTGTTTGTGATGTTTCGCCGTCTAATTCGGCGTGTTTATTTTATGTTAATTGTATTAATTGGCGCTTGGCCTCCCGTGGAGATGGTCCCCTCTCCTTGACCCGCGGCTGCCTGGCTTCGGGCTCGCGACGGCTCGTTATGTTCCTCGTCTCGCGCTGTTGATGTCTCGCCACTCTCTCCTCTCCTCACTCGTCCCGCGTTTTGTCGGTGTGTGTCTATCAGCTGCTCTGGTAAACACGTTACCGACGTTGGATCTCTCGCCTCGCGCTGTTGACGTCTGGACACACGCTCCTCTCCTCACCCGCCCGCGTCGTCTCGGTGTGTTCGATCAGCGGTTCTAGTGTACACGCTCCCTTCGTCGTTCGTCTCGTCCAACGTCGTTTCGTTTTTGTGTTTCGGGAAACGATACCCTCGTCGTACCTCCGACGTTTTGCGGCTTTTCAGCGCTTGGTTGTCCGCTGGCAAGACTCTTCTTCAGAGTGCGTGCGTGGCTTGGTTGATCTCCGGCCAGACTCTTCTTCAGAGTTCATGCGTCGGGTCTGATCAGCCAGGACTGATAATTATCCTCGATTTGGATGCCCTTTTATACTGTCCTAGGTCCTGTTTTTGCTTGGGTGGGGGGTCCGTGCTGCCGGGTCAGCTGGTCGGCCGTGGTGCCGTGTGGACCTTTGCTTAGGTGGGGGTCCGTGCTGCCGGGTCAGCTGTTCGGTGAGCCCGTCGGCGGTGGTGGGAGGCGGCGTATGAGACCGTTCCCGTCTCAATATATATATATATTATACATTACTTTGGTGTGTGAGGAAACGACTGGGTTTATGAAAGGTAGTATATTCTGTGAAGAGAATACTCGAAACACAACATAAGAGAAATAGTATTTATTATAATCAAAGGACTTACTTCTTGATGAGCCTCGGCTGTACAGGGTGATACAATTTTGGATCGCGACCCTTCGCTGATCGTCGGCGCACTTAATTTTACTTATATTAACACTAGAAGTAACACTACCCAAGTGTCACTCACCGATTGGAATGCAATTTTGCACATCAATAAAACATAGAACAATATTGAGCCCGTGTTTTTTCTTTTTTCCTAAATGAGTATTCTAAAGGTGTAAACCATCCATTAAGGGGGTAAAAATTCGGAAAATCATTGAGAAAGTTGTATAAAGAATTACCAGAAGTTCTTTTGAGCAAAAAGTTTCTATTCCTATCGACAAAGTATTGAAAAAGTTGCAACCCCGTAACAGGTGCGGAACACCTCTAAATTGGGGGTTGAAAATGGAGAAAGGAGAAAAAAAAGTTATATAAATCGTGAACATGCAATTTCCGAAAATGTTTTTTGCTTAATACATAGCTTTCGTTGCGCCTAATAATTAAAAATGACGAAGAAATAATTATCGGCCGAAAAAATAAGCTCGGCTCGGCAATACGGCAGAGAAGAGTGGGGAGACTACGAAGGACCGCACAAAGAGGAAACGAAGAAGATAGGAAACGCTATATACCTGCACATTTCTATCTCACACTTTCGCACGGTAAACCCTATGAACGTATATGTTTTTCATTTCATCGAGTTTGAAATCACTCCCGATACTAAAGAAGTTTCACTTCAGAAAAATGCTTTGAGATTCGCACGTTTGCGACTCGTAGAACTTTTCTTAGCACTGTACACTATCAACCCCAAATTTAACAGAGTTCCATGCTTTGTAGCAGGTTGATAAATATTTTTATTATTTGTAACATCGAAAACTATTATACGGATTAAGCAAACAAAAAATTCTGGGAATCGTATGTTTGCGTCGTTCGTTTTTTTTTTGTTGATATTTCGATTTTAATCAAATAATTAATACCCAAACCCAAACCCATTTGTAATCTGCTTCTGATTGAACTGCAATTTTACGAATTCATTATGCCGATGAATCCTAAAAATATTTTGAATTTACTGCATTCTGCTTTTAAGGAGCCTGAATACGACATTGAATCTGGAATAACCGATGAAGAACGATCCTTTGCTTCTGACTTCGCAGATTTGATAAAGACGTCTTCCGATTGCCAACTATTAATTGAAAGCTATGATACTATATGTTACAGTGAAGAAAGCATAATTGCTGAAGCTGTAATAGTTGACGATGAAATAGACGAAGACTTTGATGATTCCATTGAAGGTACTGAATATGGATATTCGTTATCAGAAGATACTGTAGATCTTGATTATAAGCAAAGGACAGTTGATTATTGGTGTTCAGGAAAGTTAAAAAGAAGAAGTCTCGGGTCCGTTCCAACTCGGTTTCCAAAAGTAAAACATCAAAAAATGCTGTATAGATGGAAACAACAAATTGAACAAGGAGGAGCGAGATTAGAAATATTGCATGAAATTTCAGAATATGTTTTAAACCAGTTTACTAGTGCCACTGATAAGTGGTTTCAGACCGTGGAAGAATTTCATTAAATGCTTTTCAGATATGGTCCTCTTAAACAATTTTGACATAAACTTGCATTTACGGAATAATATTTTAAAGTTGCAGTCATTGACACATAATTAGTTTTCGTCGCCAAGATTTGTGCAGATAAACCAGAAAAATGCCACACACGTGTACAGGACTGCTTTCAAAGTTCTGATATGATTTGCGAACTTCGTATTGAGTTTGCAGTTGTCAAGTGCGCATGGTGTACCAAAAATCTTTGTATACGGCATTTTTTTGGAACAAATGAAAATAATTCGCTACATGATTGTAATAATTACGTTAAATAGTAAATTGCTTTAATCGAACTGCCATTAAATAGGGCAAAGAGTGAGCGGCTAGGGGAACTCATTATAATCCAGCACCCCTAAGAGGCACTATAAAAGAGTACCACGAAACATAAAGTTTAACTTATTAATTACACACTTTTCATAATGTCAACTCCTAATTTAGAGGTGTCCCGCGTCTCGTATCGAAAGCTATATATTAAACCGAAAAATTTGTTTACGATTACGGGAATTACGTACTTGCGTCTTATACAATTCTTTCTTATCTTTTTACACTTTCGACTCCTAAACTAAGGTGTGTCCGTGTCTCGTGGGGAGGTGATTAATTTGTTTTATACTTAACCTTTTAGAGAGTAGGGAGCGCAGTGGCTGAGTGGATAGGGCGCTGGGTTCGCACTCAGCGGACCCGGGTTCGATTCCCGCAGCCGACACCAATGGGAAAAGAAATTTTTCTATGTGTTTATTCTGCAATCCTGGCGGTTCGGATTGCACCAAAACAAACGTCCAAAAAGACCTCGCTGTGATGAGTGGGGGGTCCTCATATTATCACAGATGAGGAGGTGCCGACCTAGGAGACTCTGGTGAACGTGCTTGAGTTTACTCACATTGACACTGGAGGAGACTAGGTAGGCACCGACCTGTATCGTCGGAGGTTTTCTGCAGTTTCCCTCCGTCCGTGGCAAATGCGATACAGGGAGGAAAGGGGAAATGCGAAACGGCTGCAGCCGCGGTCGCAAGTCGGAGGAAGGAAGAGGAAAGAAAAAGTAGAGGTGTGTAAAAACCCGAAGAGGGTATACACGGTGGTAAACTACTTTAAAAAAAAAAAAAAACTTTTAGAGAGTATGTATTAAATAAAAAAGGTTCTGGTTATTCCATAATTTCATCTTATAGGGTTGTTTTCGTCTATTTGCACCATCAACTCTTCATTTAGGGGTATTTGTGCGTCGTAGAAGATTGATTTATTTTTTAATTATTAGATGCAACGAAAGCTATGTATTAAGCAAGAAAACATTTTCGGAAATTGCATGTTCACGATTTATATAATTTTTTTTTCGTCTTTCCCCATTTTCAACCCCCAATTTAGAAGTGTTCCGCGCCTGTTATGAGATTGAAACTTTTTCAATACTGTGTCGATAGGAATAGAAACTTTTAGCTCAAAAGAATTTCTGGTAATTCTTTATACAACTTTCTCAAGGCAAAATCTCTCTGTCCGCCGCGTTTGAGTGCGGACACAAATTTTGATTCTTTAGCTTAGCGTTAGCCCAGTTGCTTGTCTCCAGGTAACATTGATCGATTGAATGATATCCAGGTAAGGTTTGAGCGCTCTTTTATATCCCCGATATTTGCTCTCTCTCTCAGTTCTGACTAATTTTCTGTTTCCTTATCTGGGGATTCTGCTAGCCAATCGTCGATTTTATCGAGACTATGTTACGTCCGTTTCTATTATAGATGTCTCTGGCGTCTGGTATGTTCCGGAGTATTTTGCTTTTCGTTTTAGTGAAATAATTCATTTGACAGCGAATGTCAAATTAATCACATTCGGGACAAAAAACATTAACAATTATGTATATTGTAACGGAGCAGCGTCCCCGCTATTCCCATTCTTGCAGGCCGCAGTATCGCGGCACCGCGGATACCTCCTTAATTCACACGACGTCATACAGAGGAACGCTTTCGCGCAGTGGCTCACTCGTACACGACCGGCGTGGCGTAGTTCGCCCGGCGCCACACTGGTGGACGCTCTCGCGTGGACGCTCTCTCGTAAGCGACTTACGCACGAGAAGAATATAAGAAGGCGGAGAGTAGTTCACAAATTATCAAATTGCATTTCGCCGTATGTCAGAGATAAGTAAATCTTGCTTTGTTGGGAGTCTGTGGGACCCGAAAGGGATGCAGAGATGGCGTTGCAAGTGGAACCAAGTAATCGGGGAGTTCGAGGATCAGAGACGGCAAGAGGAGAGATCGAGGACGGAGAAGCCGGGACGAACGGGCCATCAAAGGAGGGGAAGGAGGATCGGCGCTCTAATGCGCAGGCGAACCGACGGCGATCAACACGCAGCAATCGAGAAGCGGCGCTCTGGTTGGTACGATATAAGGTGGATAATCGCGATCTCAGCGCTGTCTAAGGAGCCCATATCGATAGGAGTGCAGAGTAAATCAATGAGAGAGAAGCGGAACTGGATGGCCAAGAAGCCAATCCATCAAGGACGGGATAAAAACAGGGCACTATATTTATCGATTTACTGTTCAGGAAAGAAACAACTTTATTTCTTAATAAAAGACAAAGCACGGTCAATTTTGACTCAAACTCGTGTTCTACACCTACAAAATTAATGAGACATCTCCTTCCGTTTCAATATACACTCAACACAGCAATTAAAGTGGCAAAAAAATTTCCTCATTTTTATGTGTTTTTTTGAAAGACTGTATCTGAGTGAGATTAAAAAGAGCATTTTGAAGATGCAAGATTCTAGTTTTGAGATATTCTGGTCAACAATTGTTATGAGCTACGATTATTCACAATCATAAGAAATAGAGTGAAGAAGATTTTAAAAAATTTGTTCTATTCTTTGTGTTGGTCCATGGACTTGGATAATTTTTTTAGTTAAGCAAATATATGGACCAAATAGTCTGTTGTTTCGGCATCAATTTTCATTTTTATTTATTTCTTTACGTCAATTTTCCGCTGAGATATCGCATTTTTAATGAAAAAAGGTTATTTTACCTTTGGGCATCGATAGCTCAGCAACCAATGATCGCATAGAAAATTAAAGCATAGTTTTAAAAACTTGAGAACATTTCTTATAAAACCCTTTCGATTTCGATTTGAAAATAGTATAAAAAGCGCCTTTTTCGTTGTTTTAGTAAATCTACTGCGTATTGACAAATATTGATAGGGAGACTAAGACTTTCAAGATTTGTTTCTGCTCAATGTACCCTCAATAGCCCTGTAAATTATTTAAGTGATCCATTGAATCGTTTTTCCGGACCGATTGATCAAAGTTTATAGAAGAATTAAAGGTGCAAGAATTTTGTTCCAAAAAACTGTGTGATCTTCATAAAAATGTAAAACACAATTTTTGTCGACTTTTCTTACAATTTTGCACTAGTTACTTGTTTAATTTGGGGGAAATTGGCTTTTTTTTAATGAAAAGAAATTATTAAAAAAACATTGTTTTATTTAAATTCGTAAACACAAACTTAAAACCTCATACTTACTCATTTTTAAGCAATTCCGCCCATTTATAACTTGATTTTCCTGTCTTAAGGGGTGAGATGCAGTAGAGGCGTGAAAAAACGAGCATATTCAATCTTTTTGTTTATAGTAATTCAGTTTGTTTTACAAAAGTGGTTACGGAGATTTTTTATGTTATACATATTTCGACTTAACCTGTACAAATTTTCAAAGAAAACTATTGATTATTTATAAAAATATCGTCATCTTTGTCGGACCCTCTTCGGCAAATAATGCTTTGTGGTGAACATCATCAAATTTTATTGGATCGTCTGAAATCAAATAACCAAAAAAAATCATTATTTCAATAATAAATCTAGTCCTTGCTCAAAGTTTCCTTTAAAAAAATTAACAAAATGGCGGCGTCCGACAGATAAATTTCGATTTTCGACTAAAAAATCGCTCGTTTATTGTAAAAAAAAAATATAAATTGTCAATAAAAATAAAAATCCTTCGATCAAAGACTAGTTTATAATGCTATCAATAAGCACACCAAATTTTATCATAATTCATCGAGTGATTTTTTAATTATAGTGGTCACCAACTTGGAAAACTGTGAAAAAACACAGTTTCGAAAAAACGCGTTGAAAGTTTTTAGATATGGATTCGGTCAAAGTTAAGAATTCAATTGTATGTAGCGAATGATTAAAACTATTTTTCAAAAAATTCAAGTTTTTCGGGATGGATTATATTTTTGTATATTTTGGGCAATTTTAAAACGAAAGTATTCTTTGTAACATTTTGCTAAGGTTCATAGTTCATAGTAATAAAAAAGCGCGTATTATGGCGACATGCTCCCCCCCCCCTCCCCCCGCGCCCACAACCGACCGAGCGACGGACTCGGCGGCCGCGGAGTGGGGGAAAAGGAGTAGGGTCGCATAGTGCGCACCCTACTACTTACGCTGATGTCATCGATACTCACAGTGCCGTACATTGTGCCTATCGTCTCCTCGAAATAGTCCGCAGATCCGTATGGTTTGAGGAAATGAGTTTCCGCCGTGATGTTGTAGCCTCCGCTTTTGGTTCGTACCGCCCTCATGGTAACTCTGCCGCTCCCGTGTCGACAAACGCCAGTTACTTACGACCATCAATTACAGCCACTTTCAGATACCGTTCAACTCTCCCTGGCACAATATGATCAAACTGTAAAATATCCAACCCACTGCACCCCTGTCTCGATGTTTTTTTACTGGTCCCTGCAACACAATTCTTACTAATATTACCAGGTTTATCACATCGGAAACATGCAAGTTCCGCTGGTCTCTCCGGGCAATCCTTGAGCATGGGCCCAGGTTTTCTGCACTTATAGCATATCTTTTCCCTAGCTTGCCGCTCACGCGTGTGCTTGTCGTCGCTACTCCGGCGTGGCGCAGAATATTCAGTCCGCCGTCGGTCCTTAGGACGGGCTCCTTTTTGTTCCGTTCTAATCTTATCGTCGTGAAACCCGTTCACTATCTCCTCATATTTAATCAAATCAAATAGTAATTCTTCCCGCGTCACATGATATAATGGTATCGTGATGTTTCTGAGTTCTTTGGAGTATATTCCCCGTTCAACAATTCATCCCGTTCTTCTAGAAACGGCATATCTAATGCTCGACACAATCGAGTCTTCGCATGCAAATACAAATTGGCTGACTCCGTTTTCTGCTGCTTCCTCGCAGTCATTCGCAGGTTCGCTGCCGTTCGACTTTGCCGTCTTATTAACATGTCAGTAAAGGCGTCTTTGGATGATTCCCACGAATTAATCTCATTTACTCGTGCCCTCACTCACTCACTTGCCGCGGATCTTAAATAGGTTCTCGCCGCGGACAGTGTATATGCATCTGTCCACTGGTGTACATTTTGTAACCCTTGCACGTTATGGAGCCACTCGCGTGCCCGATACGAATCAGTTCCGCCCGCAAAATAATCAATCTCCCTTGACAGGTCGGTAACTAATTGTACGTATTGGGTTACCTGCTGTTGCATCGGACGTCCCGCGTCGGCCTCGTGCCGTTCCAATATTCACCTCGTATTCTCTGGGGGTACCCGGCTGACCAAAGGTACCTCCATTTCTGACGCTTGTTTGTTCATCTGCGATGATATCAAGTTGGCTATTACGGTTGCCGACCGCTCGTTAACCTCGGTCACTAACAGGGTATTTAATGCTGCGGAGAGCGCCGGTACTAAATCTTACTCTCTGACCGACATCCGCTTTTGATCACTCTTCTGTAATTCCGACGCGTACGAGAACTCACCCGCCGTAGCCCATCGCGTTGTTGCCGTCTCCCTTGCACGACTGGCTGTCGTTCCCGACGCTACCTCGCGAGTCTCCTCCTCGCCATTTTGTGCCGCTCTCGCCTGTGGCCTCATGGCTCGTGTTAGACCGCCATCTTGCGCTCTGGCCAACGCCTCGTGCGCTGATGTGCGACTGGACGCCATCCCTCGGTCAAAAGACCTCTCCACTACCATTTCTTGATGTACACTGATGAATTTTTCAAATTCTTTTTCATTCGCCATCCATCGACTCTTGTGGGTGTGGCCGTCTCATCGCACTTCTGATTATGTTAAGTATGTTTCCTTTGCCAAACACAGTTATAAAGAAATACTAACAGTCACAGGTTTTCTGTTTATCAAGGTGACGTTTATTTACTTGTGGTTACGGCTTTCGGACAGGTTTATCCTCTCTATAGTCTACACTCAGCTCAGACTCGTCGTTCATACACAGTCGACTATGCGGTCTTGGGCCTCGCCACGTGCTGCCTCCCTCGTTGCGTTATATTCACTCAGCCTCACTCAGGTTACGCTCCCACTGTTTTGATCGCACACAGCTTACTCTATTCTGATAGCACTCAGGTTAATGTTCGCACTCAGCTCACTCAGTTAAACTCAGTTCCCTAATTTCCTTATGGGTTTACCAATTCTCTTAACGCTCTGCTCTCTTCGCTGTCCGGCTGTGTTCCCCCGAACCGACACCCGCTCGCGCACATGCGCTCCAAGCAACATGGCCCCGTTCAATACCGCCGTCTCATGGCCTCTATCACGCCACCTGTGCCGCCCCGCGAATATTTAAATATCTTTCTTCCGTGGTCTTACACTCTTAAGAATACGAGTCACCATTGTCATATCCGGGACGTTAAACTCTTTTTGAATTCGCAGAGTTATCCTTACGGGAACTTGAATGTTGACATTAGTCGCAATCAGTATGCTTTGCTTTACGAAATGTATGTAAATTTCCAGTCTTCTTACTATGAAAAGGAGCCTGAACCACTCGTAAACAAACTAGACTTTTTGAAATACGCGCCGCTAATTGTTATCGATTGTTCAAAGCAGAATGAATCATTGGACCCGTCGATATTCGTCTCGAATTGAAATCTGTAAATCCTTTTCTCGCTCAAACCTCGACTTATTGTTTAATTTTACACGATCGTATTCTCGAATATAATTCCATTTATATTCGATGCATGGTAATGTTACAAAAATACTGTAAGAACGCGTTCATCTATAGAGATATTTTTATTTTGTAGTTTTTATTATTAGTATATATAAGTTTTGCGCAGGGGTAAGAGGGGTAATGATCGATTGTTATAAATAAATCAGGCGCGAGGGTTATTCGAATCAGTTGTATCCGAGATGGAGTACGTGGTTGACTTGCAGGGTTTTAAAAAAGCCTCGAATGAATTTGTCTTGAAAGAATTTTCGGCTATTTCTTTAACGGATTCAAATATAACTTGACCTGTCTCGACCTGCCTCAACTTGTCTCGACTTTTCTACTCTCATAGCGTTCGTATTGTAAAATAATGATAATAATTAAAAACTAGTCACTAAAATGAGATGGAAGATCTAACTCAGCATAAATAAGACTCGGTGATGACGGTTCAATCAGTCGTTATATCAATCTTCACGCGACACAGCCAAAAGTTATCGCAGCCAAAGTTATTACAGTCGAAGAGACGTGAATTGTTAATTCGCCTTGAGTAGTTGTCACTCAATATTCACCGCGTCAAAGAAATAATTGCCTTACGATCGCAAGCTCAATCCCTGGTAACACAATTTGGACAAATAAATTTGATAACGTCATCGTCATGATAAAACGCAGGTTCGTATTCAACGTTTTGTCTCTCGAAATATTTCTACTCACCAATTAAAGTATTAACGAAACAAATTTTATGGAAAATGTGTTTGAGATCAACATGAATTAACGTCAAATCAACAAAGTGGGTCTTTTATGGGTTTCCTCCCAACTAAGTAGTTATCCGACTTATCAGCTCACAAGGTGTATCCAGTAACCGATATAAGACTTGCAAAAACCAAGTACGGCGATAGAGTCGTCTTGGATTTGGAGAAAAGTCGTACAATTTTTCTACTAGCCAGAATGACTACCGATCCTGAGGGATGACGATTTGTTCCAGGCAATGATTCGAGCATCTCATGAAAGCGGATTGGGTTTACGCTCTTACGGAACTGTGTATAATCACATTAAATTTGTCCAAATGTAATGACTTTCTCAGAGAAATTGTATCTTAAACACGATGTTTTAAATAAAAAGTGTATAAAACCGACATTTTCATCAGTGTTCTTTTTTATTTATGTGAGAAAATAATCTACCTTTCGTTTAATGAAAAAACAACAATTATTTTTAAAGCCACATTTTGCTGTCTGTCGTTGATTGCTACGCCACCTCTAATTTCTTTCTTTCTGAATAAAATAAATACAGCTGTTATATTTATCATAATCATAATTAACGTTGAAAACCCTAAGAAATTCCGTTTACTGCTGGTGTTATATTTTGTCGATAAAAACAGTTTCATCATCATCATAATTCATCACTTTTTCACAAGTCTCGAGCGTGTTGAACTTTTCGACGCAAATGAACCGCGAATAATGCTCAGATCATGGCACAGATTCGAGAGATAGACAGAGAGAGAGAGAGAGAGCGTCGGCAGTAGTGTTGAGCGAACCTTTTTTGCGAATAAGCTCGTACTCGTACTCTTCAAGCTTTAATCTGAGTCTCATCAGGCAATTGTTTGTAGGAGGATCCATAGCTTTTAGTATCCAGATAAGTGGTTTATGGTCAGTCACGATTTAAAAATGTTTTCCATATAGGTATTGCCCAGGTAACGGCAGGCATCTCTTTATCTCTGGTGGAGTACCGCTGCTCCGCTTTGTTGAGGGTTCTTGACTCGTAGGCTACAGGTCGCACCCTACCAATAGTCCCCTGTCGAGGGGTAGGTGGCGTGTTACGTCGAGGAATATTTGTCAAGTTTTTTTCAAGATAGGTTGACATTCCTGGTTATAATTTCCCTTGTGATGTCGTAAGCCTCCGAGGCCTGTGCCTTAGCTATTACTTCGCGGATGTTGGATGGTCATTGCGCTCGCTCTTCGGTGAATATCTCCTTACGGAGTGCTAATAAGTATTGTTCAATACCTTGCTCCCTCTCGTATTCGATAACGAATTTGCGTTTCTGTTCGTCTACTGTGGAGTTTGCGAGTACGGCCAAGACTTTATTTTGAACCTCTAAGAATCTGTTCGTGAATCTCGATACGGTATTTGAGCGTTCCTTGGAACGTATGAGAACGTTTATCGCGGTATACGTTTACTGGTTGCATATTGCCGAATCAAATTCGAAGAATTTCGTAACGTTTGTCGTATATCGCGACGTCGTATTCCTGAAGTTCGCGCGACGCATATCCGATAATTCTTTTCGCGATCATTAGGTGGTGGGGATACTCCTATCGCGTGACCTGTTCTCTCGTGTTTTCGAGAACCCTATAATAGTAGTATGGTGCGCACTAAGGTGGGTCGAAATTTTTTTATTTTTTTTCATCGGAACGTAATAGTGCGCAATAGTTGCCTTTCGGTATCAATATTAACCACCCAAAACCCTAGTTCCATCGGACAATATCTTCTGCCTCAAACCTAAGCTTGAACTTTCAATTTTTTAGTCGACAATAATAAAATGTGAGGTAAATTGCAACCAACTTTATTTTCATTCAAGAGTGTTGAATTCGATATCATTCGCTTCTAATCGCTGGAAATATAGTTCTTTGTATTAATAATTCATTGGAACAATCAATTTTGATTAGAGATTTATTCAATTATTATCGGTGTAATGAAAAAACCCAAGTAACCATGAACACTATAAAATCAAGAAACGTTATGTTTTCTGCCAATAAGTTCTGATGTTATAAATATATGAGAATGTTATTCGAATTATTCATTGCTTATTCTTTGGACTTTAGTCTGCTCTCAGAGTGAGCTGAAATTGTTTCATCCATTCATTCACATGCACTCCAAAATCATATCTCAGCGTTTCTTAAACCGAGATGAAGAAGATGAAGAACACATTCTTGACTGATTTTTGGTTCATTTGTGCGGCTCTTTGCTCACTTGGTTCAGTGACCCACAATTCACCACGTGGAGGTGCCCACACTTCAGATCCTTTCCACGCCCTATCCAACCAACCAACCAACCAATTAGGACTCAAACAGGGGATTACTCGGATTCGTCATAGCTCATAGCGCTCTTATACTCAGCTTTACTGTCGAATTTTGGTAATGCGGCTTTTGACTTCAGAGTGGCCCTGATGTATCGATCTCTAGAATCCTGACCACACACTTTAGTTGAAGCTTCTGTCACTAGCTTCACCATCCGCTCCACTGCAACAGTGTGACAGGGAAAGTTGCTAACCTCCCAGCTAGGTAAGGATTCCTCATCAGAAAGTTTTGTCATAAGTTCTTTATCAGTGATGTTCCTGAGTACTGGTGGCGATGTTATGGAAACGCTTGTCCAATCAATCATTTTTCGATAGTGTTTTGCCTTGAAATTCAGTTGGGTGGGGGGGGGGGGGGGGGGTTGTTATAGCGTACGGTGTTAGATGTATCTTCTGCAGCCGTAGCTCTTGCTTGTAGAATTTTCTCGAGTGCGTCTTCGCGCACATTTGGTGAAGGATCTGCCATCATACTCAACAGTATGCTTTCGGGTAACGCAAAGAAAGCATTTTGTGTAATTAAAGTATCTACAACGTTGTGATATTTGAGAGGCGAATTGTTTCGAAGAGGTGGCGAGAACCATCTTTGATTGAATGGTTTTTTTCGAATTGAGAACCACATTGGAGCATAAACGGTGAGTTTACATATATCTTTCAATGCTGTTGAAGGTTTTGACATCGAAATATATAGCCTTAATATTCTGTTAGCAGTAATGAGTCAGCGAGCCTTGTGGATGCGACCTGGATCTCGGCTGCTAAGATCGAAACTACAATGATCAGAACTTGTTGCATTGCATATATCAAATAAATATTTGTGATCTTCACTGAGATCTGCAGGATTAATATCAGGTAAGTTACATGGTATAGCCTTATATTTTACAATAGGGAGAGTTTCACAGGTGGGAAGTAATGACCCTATAGGTCCTTTGTATGCTGTTGGACCCGATGTAGTACCATCTATGTATTCAAAAAGGCTACGAAAAGGAAGTTCGTTAAAGTGGAGAAGGCACACAACCCACGGTAAGGGCATCTCAAGTTTTTCTCCAAGATGCCGAAATATACCACCTTTCCATCCTGTGTTGACATTAGTGCCATCGGCACCCACAACCAAGAACTCGTTAAGGGGACCTTGGCATTCTTTCGCAGTGTATTCTAAAATTGTAGTGGAAATATCGAAAGCAGAACCTGATTTGCGATTTACATGACCAAAATATTTGGATGAAGGCTATGCCACAAGAGAAATATGTTTTTTTTTTACTGATCTTCGATAAAATTTCACTCCCTCTTTCACTTGGAATGGGGTATCATCTTTACGACCATCAAAGTAAAGACCAAGAACAAGTTTTCCGTCATTTTGTGATTCAATTTTCAAATTTTTGCCAACTCTCAATTTCTCACGTCTAAGTTTCGTTCTGTCGGTTACCAAGCGTTTTTGATTCGGCGATATTAATCCTACATCTTTGAAAGCTAAAGAAACATGAATTGATGTTGCTCTATCACTAATGCTAAATCTTTGTGAGGAAATTGCAGTTTCTTTCAACTGCATTCGCATTTGGGTTCAATCACCATATTTTGGGGGCATCCATAAGTCATCTTTCTCGCAATCTTCACTTCCCGAATCGGAAGTACTGTATTTAATGTTTGTTAAGGTAGAGGATCTAGGCTCGGGTTTCAAAACCAGCGTCAGCTTTTACCTCACATTTTAGTATTTTCGACTCAGAAATTGAAAATTGAAGCTCAGGTTTGAAACAGAAGATATTGTCCGATCGAACTAGGGTTTTGGGTGATTAATATTGATACCTCAAGGCAAATTTTCCGCACTATTGCGTTTCAATAAAAACAAAAAATTCGACCCACCCTAGTATACGGGTTAAACTTCCACATTATTATTCACGCTATAAATCTGTTGATGCGCTATGCTTGATGGTCAGATCGCGTAAATTGCGTCTTCAACAATTTATTTTGCAATCTCAGATATTTTGTGCATCAGTTGTAGCGATTTGAGGGCATCTCCAAGGCAGGACCATGAAAGAGGGTGTCTGGAAAGAAATGAACAAAAATATTTATAAAAAATTCATGTTTAATAGAAGATAACATATGTATTTTTATCCAAATACCATTAAGTTGCACTGTCTCCCGTTATCGCGTCCGCAATCGCCAGAAGGGCTTGGCAAGTTTATTTTTTTTCACCAATTTTTGCGCTTGGTGTTAGCATCATCATTTTCGCTATTTTCTGAAATATTTAAATAACAATATTTTTAAAATCGACTTCACTAACTGAATACTTATCAGATGGCTTATTCGGGCACCATTTTTGTTACAGGGAAACATACCTTTAATATTGCGACCTGCGCCTGCTGCATTTGCAGTATCGTATTTAAAATATTATCCTTTTTTTGTACCGACGACTCACTGTGACCGGTCCTGACGAACGTGCCCGACTGTGATGACTGACCGACTGGTTTTTCAATTAGAGCAAAAAGTCCTTGCTCCTCCTTGTCTAACTCATCGTTAGTGTAGACGTCGTGAGATTCGCCTACAGTTTCCATATATGCTTTGTCTCTCTCTGTCCGTCTCCGTCTGCAAATACAATATGTTATTATCGTGTCGTATTGATATTTTCAAAAATAAACGTGGTCGTTAGGGTCATACGTTTTTCAGTCGTCGAGCAAGTAGGCTAGATGTTGAATTACTCAAATATTGATGATTGCGTGGGTTCCGCACCCAATACTCATTCATTTCCTGCGCGCAGTTAATTAATTTCTATCTGAAAAGAATAATTATATGCGATTATATGTGATTCATGGTGTTATAGAAAAGTTAATGCAAGGTAAAATTAGTTTCTTTGCCCGGCGTCAATGTAAGTATGCATACCATTTCCTCAGGCATTGAATCAGGGACCATACACCCTTCCGTTGCTTCTGACACTATCAGTCCCAGACTTTTCAAATCTTCTTCCGATAAAAGTGGTTTATCGATCGGAAAATTTCCTGTGTTCACACGGGCAGTTTTCAGGCTCACGGCTTTCGCTTTCGCTCACGTCTTTATATCCTTCCAAACCTACAAAATGCCATCAAAATTGTCCTGCAAATTGTATTCAACGAATAATGTAAGAGTTTATTGTACTCACTTTTTGCCATTGCAATTTTGTTTTTTCAGCTCCTCGATAATTGAGCTCTTTTGTTAAGTCCGTCCAAAGATGGTCTGCTTGCTATTTTTCGCGAAGACTGAGAAGCCGGCCTGCATCGATTTCTCGGTGGCTCTCCATATATTCAACTATATATTTTCGTTGATCAGTGTTGAGGACGTGAGAACGTTTTCCTGCATTAGGACTGTAAGAAATATATGTTCGTGATAATGCAACATTTGTAATTTGAATACTTTAACTTTAAAGTTTCTTTCGTTATTTTTTTGGCTTCATCTTAAGTAAATTTCCATATATTTTATTTCATTGTACTTACTTAATTTTGGATGATACCGTTCCAATGAGGATAACGAGGATACTTATTTAATTTAATTAGATACTTAATGTAATAAAACAACAAATAAAATTTAATAAATATACTATCTCACTTTGACACTTTGGCTACATTTATAGAGACGCTATGAAATTGCAGCGCGGAAAAACTAGGTTCACGGCGTCTTAGGTGGGGGAGGTTCGGTTGACGGTTCAGACGCAATAAGTGCGTCACCGAAAATCCTCCGTTGTAACGCCTGACACAATAGCGCGCACTACAGAGTCGCATTTTTATCTAGAGCCCGCGCTCACAAGCGTCCAGTGTTCCAGCTACAGCTGACCAGCAGGACAACTCTGGCGCAGCATCAGTGCAGGAAAGAGATGGGCACCCTCCACCTTCAACCAGGAGACGTTCATCTGGTGTCTGGACGAAACAAAGTTGGAGGGTACTGCCGAGGAAAGAGCTCGAAACCTCTCACAGGCTATAACAGCGGCTTGCGATGTCTCTATGGCCACGAAATCCAATCCACGCAGCCGCCCACCAGTCGACTGGTGGGATAAGCACATCACAGAAATCAGACGAGAGTGCCTTCGAGCCAAGAGGTGGTATCAAAGAGCAGTAAATAACCCGCAGTACCAATAGCTAAGCGCGGCCTACGAAGCAAAAAGGAAAGAGTTTAAGGCTGGAATCAAGGCAGCGAAGAGGAAGTGCTGGCAGAACTTCTGTGCAGAAGTGGACCGCGAACCCTGGGGACGACCATACAAAGTGGTTATGACCAAGATCAAACCCAAGGGTAACAGCGGCCCATCCTGTCCTGCCTTTCTCGATAGAGTCGTCCGTCATCTCTTCCCAAAACACCAGGAAAGGCGGTCCGACACTGGCTTGATGTGTGCGGCCGAGTCGCTAGTCACAACCGAAGCTGAGCTGGAGATGGCTGCCAAAAGAATCTCCATTAGGAAGGCCCCCGGGCTGGACGGAGTTCCTGGCCTGGCCATAAAGACAGCTGCCCTAAATCCCCCCGATATATTGGGGGATACATTTAGCGCATGTTTGAGGGAGCGAATCTTCCCGTCACAGTGGAAGGTATAGAGATTAGTACTCCTTTCCAAACGGAACAAGCCCTCGGATGAGCCATCTTCGTACCGACCGCTGTGCATGCTGGATATTACATGCAAACTTTTCGAGCGGGTAATATATGTCAGGCTAGAAGCAGCCATACAACTGGTCGGAGATCTCTCTGATAACCAGTTCGGCTTTCAGAAAAGTCGCTCAACAGTAGACGCAATTGACCGAGTTGTGGCACTAGCCACGAACTCCATCCGTGGCGGCCGGAACACCAGGCGCATGTGCGCCGTTATCGCATTGGATATCAGGAATGCGTTCAACTCGGCCAGGTGGGACCAAATCATGGTGACGCTGGAACACTTTAAAGTGCCGCACTACTTGCGAAGGGACATCTCGAGTTACCTGACAGACCGAACCCTGCTCTATGACACCGACGATGGCACACACTCCTACAACATTATGGGAGGCGTGCCTCAGGACTCGGTTCTGAGACCCCTGCTCTGGGACGTCCTGTACGACGCACAGTGGGTCGGAAACCCAAATTTATAGACAAAAGTCTGAAAAGTTTTCAATTCGTCTGATGGTCTGTATTCAGGAGTTTTTGGAGTCGCTGATTACGAACCTGAAGTCAAAATTTCAAAAAACAAAATGGCGGATCCAGTACGGCAAAAAATTGTACGAAACACGAATTGAATCGAGGTGAAAGTCTATACTCGAGGGGTTGGGATCGTTGATTACGAGTCTGAAGTAAAAATTTGGAAATACAAAATAGCGGATTCAATATGTACGAATTGTGTAGAAAAGCGTTATATTTATGTCACATTGCGAAGGTTTTCTTTAAAATTAGGTTGATACAAATTATTGAGATTAAAATAACGTATACAAAGTGTGGAAATTAGCATTATATTTCTTAATGAATATGTATTCGCTTATAAAAACAAGTGACTGACGGAAAAAATTCAACATTCCGACTAACTCGTCAGTCATCGTGATACATTCAATTACATACGACTTTATTCATCGTCGCCAGAACAATTTGATTCACAGTCAGTGAATTCAACTGACGACGCATTGCCCGAGCTCCCTGCATTTGTTGAGACGCTTTACGCCGTTAATAACCGGGTTGTTTCTGGTAGCAACGATTTCATTTTCTTACCAGGTAATTTGCGCAGGCTAGAAATGTATGGACCAGACGTTAATAGTAGGCGTGAAAAAACGTCTTCCATAGTTATTGTTCGGGAAAATTTTCGTGAAAAATCCGATCTATTCTTTTTTATACATTTATTGATAGACTCTTGTGCGTCTTCGGACATTTATCCAATTGGTAATATTGCAGACTTTATAATCGCTGCGCTATGAATCAAAATTTTATGCATTGAAGTCGGTATATAAAACCACGGATACAACTGCACGTAGTCTCGAACTGATTGCACGGCACAATCTTTAAATCTGATTATTCAATCTCATAGCCACTCGGGAGTGTTTGCAATATAATGTGAAATCGTTTGATCAGATCTTCATTTACCCCCGTAATCGAAGCAGAAGTGGTTGAATCTTCAAAAAAACCGTCGAGCAGTATTCGCGTTATTGGGCTACCAAATCCGGGATTTGGTTGATCAACTATGAGAAACAATCGTATGCCGAAACGTTTTGGTATAGTTGCTTTTCGGTTTTTTACACCTTCTTTATCATTTGCAGTACGCGCTTGCCACTTTTCAATTCCAAGATTATACCCTACATGCAAACAACATTCGAGGAAGGGAATCCACGCATGCAGAGTCGATATCCCGAACTGTAGAAAATCTTCATTGATTTTTCTTTTCAACATCGCATCTATATCGTTGAAGTCTTTTGATGCTGCTTGACATAAATAGCAACGTTGAGTAGAAGCATTACTGGTGATTGCATTGCAAACTTTACCATCTATCATGGTGAATGCAAGTTTGAAAGAAATGGTTATTTCTTTTCCGCCAATGACAGTCTCGTAAGGGACAATAATGTTTAATAAACTCCATTTCGCTCACTGTGGCTTCATTACTTTCAGTCAAAAATTGAATTCTAATTGGCCGTCAAAAACGGGCAGACCATGACCTGGGATTTTTCCATACAACAAGGACATTTTTTGTTTCTTGGTCAACTGATATCAACTGCAATGGAACAAGCGACGTGAAGAATATGTTAGCATCAGACTTACTTCCATCATCATCGGCAAATCTTTGTTTATATGCATTTTAGCCAGAAGTGCCATCGCAACCCCACTTACAAATCAAATTTAACTTCCGAACACTTTCTTGACATAAGCTTTTAATAACTTCGTCTTGAATCAACAAGATTCTCTGAATTGTGTGATCCAGCATAACCTGCAGTTGCACTTCAGCACTACATTCTGTAACGCGAATGTCCGATTTCGGTGGATAACATTGAAGCTTCGCTCGATGTATTACATTATACGACGGAAATAACTTACTTATCACTGTTCTATAGTTGTATTCCGAAGTTTCTGATAGTCAGATTTTGACATATCAAGTTCAACTACAAGCGATAGGGCTTTATCAGGAGTATAAGGAATTTCTGAAATCGATTCCAAAGATTTTCTATACATTTGAGCTCTTGATGGACTTCCCAGCGTCACATTTTGAACAACTTTTGAGGCATCAAGTCTACCAGTTGCTCGAAGGCTTATTTGAGTCGCATAAGTCAGTTCTTCGGTAGTTCCAGTTGCACGCAAATCTTCAGTTTTCCTCCGTTTTCAGCGCACACTAGCTTCAACAAATCCTAAAGAAGGCCGACCCATGCTGCTGGACTGTATAGAAGCTTCTTGAATTTCTTCTAAGGGGACAAACACACTGAGCCATGTGGAAAATTTGTTGAAAAATCTGTCTTCGTGCGTCGAAGCTTGCTTCCAGTTTTCATTAAATTGGGACAATAATGCGCGTATTGCAAGTTTTGCGTCATCCGACAGAGTAAAAGGTCGTTGTAGTTTCTTTGGCATGAACTTTAAAATTTCCAGATATGCTGAAGCAGTAGCACGATTCAAATTATTTTTCATGAGTGCGAAAATATCTTTTCTCGTTAATCCAGGTGCTGCAGGATCATTGTCGGCAGACATTGTCACATACATCATTATTACAAATTTTTCATTACATGATGGTATTCTACTTACTTTCCTATTTCGAATCCATTTTGAAAATCGTAAACCAGTCGAGAGGAGGAACGTTTTATGGGGTATTTATTACCCCATCAAAGCTCTCGGAAGCTCCTCAATAATGACACATACATACATGCAAGCGCACACGCGCACGCGCGTGTGCGCGTACCCGTCCCCTGTGTATGTGTATGTGTGAATGTGTACAGGTATATTACTGGAACATTCAAATTCAAGTTTCACGTCTACCGTACCACTTTAATTCTGTTATTTTTATGAGAACAATTGATGATTCTTATAGGACTTGTTACGTCAATACTGATGTAAGGAGGGTGTGAAGGAAAAGAAGAATAGAAACGTTCTTTTCGTAAATATAGCAATGGCATTATTCTATTAATAATATTATTATGATGCATCCGGTACGCAGAGAGAGATACGCAAGACTAGACTGCATGTTGCCAAGCGCAACGCTTAAGGGGTCACGTACAGTTAGAATTTTCAAAAAATCGATTTTTTTTTACATTTTCTAAAAGTAGCACATTTGAAAAGTATTCTGTGAAAATTTTAGACGAATCCGACTGTTGGGTATGGAGATATGTAACTTAGAACGGAGCCGTCTCCGGCGCACCAAAGTAGGCAGGTAGCGGCAGCTGCGCGCTCGACCTTCTGAGGCCGGTCAGTGCCTCTATTGTGACCTATACACACATATATATATTATTATATATATAAGAAAATGTACCTTTGAAAATTATATAAATATTCCAAGGTACATTTTCGAAAAATTGCTGCTTTGAAGCAGTTTGCTGTGAGACGTAGAGCTGTGCGCACGTTATATTTCTCTGGGCATACAACAGTATTAAATTCGATAAAAATGGATGAAAAAGTTTCAAGAGAAGTGAGGAAGTCTCGAACAGTTTATAAGTCGAGATCCCGGAAAAGAAAACAGGTTTTCAATCCGAAAACTGCAGAGATAGATGATGGCGGAGCGAGTACGTCTGCGAAAAAACTGAAAAATCAACACGAATACCATGTCCCTAAAACTAATTCTATAGATTATAGAATTATTAATTTTTGTTCTGTATTTTCCGCGATCGCGAAACTGGTGAAATGTGCAACGTGTAGCGGCGAAGTGTCGTTTGGCATCGTGAGCGAACGTGGACTTGGATTTAAAATTTCTTTTACTTGTGAAAACTGCGCTCCGGAATACATTGCATCCTGCGGGTTCATTAAACATTCATACGAAATAAATCGAAGATTTATATTAGCCATGCGTGTAATAGGAATCGGTTACAAAGGTGCAAACAAATTCTACGGTCTAATGGACTTTCCGCCCTTTTTATCCAGATCTTCGTACTGCATAATGTTGCAGCATATTTATGAAGCGAGTCGATGTATGGCAGAATTTGTCATGAAAAAGGCTTGCAAAGAAGAAATTCGACGTAATTCAGTGGACAAGAAAAATGAGAATACCGATTTAATGGTTTCCGGTGATGGGACGTGGCACAAACGCGGATTTTCATCTCTGTATGGCGTCACATCGCTGATAGGACGTTTCACGGGCAAAATTATTGATGTGCTCGTAAAAAGTTCTTATTGTAAGGCTTGTGAAGTTTGGGAGGATAAAAAAGGCAGTGAGGCATATGAAGAATGGTATGAAACCCATGAAGATTCTTGTTCGGCAAATCATACGGGATCTGCGGGAAAGATGGAGGCCAGGGCTGTGATTGAAATGTTTCGTCGTTCGATAAAAAATCTTGGAGTGAGATATTTAAATTACATCGGGGACGGAGATTCAAAGACTTACTCCGAAATTTTAAAGGATTCTCCTTACGGGAATACTGCCGTGTCAAAAAAAGAGTGCGTTGGTCACGTTCAGAAACGGATGGGTACGCGTCTACGTGGTTTGAAAAAAGACCAAAGGACTCGGCGGTAAAGGAAAATTGACCGGTAAATTGATAGACCAATTGTCTGAATATTATGGCAATGCTATTCGGAACAACTGCGATTCTGCTGAGAAAATGAAGACAGCCATCTGGGCTACATTTTATCATAAAAACACCGCCTTTCCAGAAATCGTCGCAAATGCTCTACATCCTATTTATGAAGCACTCACAAACGATGAGTTATTACAAAGATGCATCGGAGGATTTACGCAAAATAGCAACGAACGTTTCAATCAGAGCGTGTGGAAAATCATACCAAAAACTTTACCTGCAAGTTTTACAACCGTCAGCATAGCCGCCAATATTGCTACCTGCACATTCAACGAAGGTGCACGAGGACTATTATCTATTTTTGACGCTATGGGGATTAAACTAGGACCTCACGCCCACGATTTCGCCAAGGAAGAGGATTCTATTCGAGTTGCGACAGCTGCCCGACGATCAACACAGAATACTCGAGAGGCCAGAATAATGCGACGAAGGCTCAAAATTACCGCTCGGGCAGCTGACAAAGAGAAAGAAGGGACCGTTTATGGTGCTGGAATAGACGATTCACTGTAAGTCCCGACATAAATTTTTCTTCTGCATGTAAATCGTACTGAAAACTTTGAATGCGTTTTTCTCGAAACTATGTTTTCGAACACGGTGATCACTGTACCTCGGAAACGGCTTTACCGATCGACTTGAAATTTTGCTCACTTTTTCTAGACATAATTGTCCTCCGGATGAACGCAGGATTTTTCTATGCGATTATTTTTTTTTTTATAGGTGAAAATGTGACCAAAATTTGGGTCGAAAACACAACTTTGACTTCCAACATCCACCATTTTGTGAAAAATCATAAAATTTTCAAATCCTTCGATCAACCGGAGCATTATGTCATTAACTAATGATCCCTACTTTTATTTTGATTTCAGACGATCCGGTGACGAGCTGCACTGATCACCGCGGAGGACCTTTTTTTTGGGACCCCTACGTTACGTGCGGTTATGGAAAAATTTCTGCATATTTTGCAATGAAAAAATTGTATTATTTACTTAAAATATATGTCTTTTGTATGGAAAAAGATTTACGATTAATTATTTAAATGTATCCCCAAAAAAAATTCGCAAAAAACCCCTTTTTTTCGAAGTCCTAACTGTACGTGACCCCTTAACGTGAGAGACTACCCGAGCACGATTATTCGCGAGAAACCCGAAGTCTCTGTTTTGTAGATGCCGTGCGCGCACAGCGCTCCTCGATGTTTATCCGTACAGTCGACTCGAAAAGTACGACGGTACAGTCAATGCTTAAATGCGAAAATCATTCTCAACAGGACCGATACTTTGAAAGTTGTCGAGATCAAGCATAGATATCAATCGGTGGAATTGTAGTATGCGTTGATAAATCATAAATACATGTTGTACAGTACACCATAACGATTATCATTATCATCAAAATTTAAATTGAGTTTATCGTAGGGATACAATTCAGAATTTAAAAATAGTTTCAAATCAGGCAATGTACAGTGATAGAATTTTGACACAGTTTTACTCATATCGTTTTTACGATTCGATTGTAAAGCCACCATAACATATCGCGGTTTCTCCAACATTGTAGAAGTTTTCACAGATCATGTGTGACGTTCAGTCTACGGTAATAATGGATGTTCGTATAAATCCCACGAACGAAAGGTCATTGTTATAGAACGATTTTCATTGAGTATTTGTAAATATTGCAATTTCATATAGTCATCGAATACAATATGAGGCATTCTCCACTGAATTCTATGATATTCTATCTTCGATGTCTTCATCTTCTTGGATGTGGTAGACAATGCGTTCTTGTCATCACGCGTTCGCATGAAGACGAGTTCGTGTCTAGCATTTGTAATTACATGTTTATAATCTTCACAGAATCCCACCAGCATGCTGAATGGTATACAGTAATTAAATTCTGAAACACTACGTCTGTCCGATAATATATGCCATCCAGCATTTCTTAAACTTTTACTTTTCCTTGGCGTGAGCGTACCATGATTTTTCAATGCTGTTATAATACCAACAACTTTGCAACGTTCAATACCATTCAATTCATAATGTATCTCACTGAATGTGAAGGCTGTCATATTGTTATCCATATAATCTTTATCAGCATCTGTAGCACCAACATCTTTTCCCACGATTACTTTACCTTCGATATATAGATAACTCTGATGGGGTAGAACAATTAGATCTTGTTGGATGGGCATGCATTTCATCGTTATAGTCAAATGAAGTGTTTGCATATGGATTATAACTGTGATATTCAACGTTAGTCACACGATTATCGTATTTTGGTTTTCACGTAACCCAGGCAACACACTTTCGTAACAAACACATGTAAATTATGTTACACTTGGTTCCGTGAATATCACTGCCATGTTGTATGTAACGTGAATGTGGTGGTTCAGGCACTCTAAAATGTCCGCCACATATCATGCTACAGTTTCGACACGATTATGTTGAATGGCTACATGCTAGATACGTTGCTGAATCATGAATTTTACAGAACAGAGACGTCATAATGTTACTTCAAGTCTATGTAGCAATTATGCACCGCTTGATATCGGAGTTACATGGTCTCCATGTCACTAAGATGTTTCAGGAAATGATGGTAGGTATCAGATATATCACGACCAATGACCCATGAATGTATCAAGTATATAACTACTGTTGTGCATTTTCTTTTATTGTTATATTACTATTCATTGCACAAACATAAATTCAAAAGATTAATTAGATAGTCCGAACGATTCCAATTTACACTCTTATTAAACTTTGACTAATTTTAAGTCATAATTATAACATACATCGAACTCTTCACATTTCGTTGTTATATTATATCTAATCAACATCACAGGAACAGTTTACTATAATATTATTTTATTATTACGCCTTATATTTTATTGGGCATATGTATATTGATATTATTAAAGGTATAAAATATGTTTCGATATATAGTACGTAAAAAAGAAACACCAAAAACGGTTTTATCAAACAAACTGACCAGAATTAATATTAAAAAATTAAGAAAATAGGAGAGAAGCTATACCTTGGGGTATTGTAGATCATCACTAACAATAATTGAACTTTGAGGTACATATCATACGTACATTTGTATTTACTATAATATCTTTATTAATCAAATTTGTCTTTTTTTAATCTCAATAATCTAAGTAGAAAATTTTCTCAACGTTTAACACGAATATACTAAAATATAAATCTTTGTACTTTGTACTTTCTAGGTTTTTGATTGTTTGGTATACCGAAGTAAAGGCCTACCGAAGTAAAGGTATTTAGAAAGGTGCGAAAACGAGGCAAGACAATGCGGAAATGAGATCAGCATCTTCTGGGGGTCACGCGACACCAATTTCGGGTCCTCTAATTCATAAACAACGGGGAAGGCATCACTCAAAATTTTAAAGGGTCCAATAAATCTGGGGGCTGATTTAGCTACAAAATTCTGGGTGCCTGAGGACAGCACTCGGTTTCGCCTCAGGACTAACTCTCCAATCTTAAATCGTGTGTCTTTCCGTCCGTTGTTGTAGTATTTAGCCTGTCGTTTGTATGCCTGTTCTAATTGTTTATGTACCCAGTCGTGTATCAATGGCAGTCGTTTCAGTCTATCCGTCCATACTTGGGGGTCTGTAGGGTGTAATGTCGGGGAAATAGGGACGTTGTCTCGAATACTTTTCGGAGGGCGGGTGTTTCTATCAAAATTCAGGAAAGCTGGGGTCATATGGGTCGAGGACTGTACGGCGGTGTTCATCACAAAACATAGCTCTGAGAGATATTGATCCCAGAGTCTATGGTCTTGCCCAACGTACGCGGTGATCATCGTTTTTAGGGTTCTGTTTACTCTTTCGATGGGATTGGCTTGGAGATGATAGGCAGGGACGGTGGTTTCGCGGATGCCATATTGGGAGAGGTGTTGGGTAATGTGGGTGTTGACGAATTCGGTTCCGTTGTCGTTCAGGAGGTAGTAGGGACATCCCCATCAGTTGAGGACGAGGGTCTCAAGGGCGGTCATAATATTGGGTCCTGTGGCTGTCCGGAGGGCTTTCGTTTCAACGAATTTAGTGAATAGGTCCTGGAATACAACGACATACTTATTTTGATTTTTACCCGGGGGGAAGGGTCCCATGGCATCAGCGGCTACGACGCACCATGGCCCTTCGCTGGTTCTTTCTCTCATAAGGCCTCCGGGAGCTCCCTGTGAGACCTTATGGAGTTGGCATTCCCGGCAACGGGTCACATAATTGGCGACGTCTTAAAAGACGCCGGGCTAAAAGAAATCTTGAATAACTCGGTGATAGGTTTTATCAATCCCGAGGTGGCCGGCTTGGGGGTTGTCATGTGCCTCTCTAAGTGCGTCTGGACGGGACTATAAAGGCAGGGTTAATTTCCAGGCATCTAGGCCAATCAGGGTAGAGTTTATGACGGAGTGAGGTTTGTGGTAATATAACTTACCATCTTCGATCTTCCAGTTGGGGTACTTACGGGGCAACTCGCGGACATTCTCTAATTTCTCTTCGTACCAGGTCTCTATGGTATTTCCATTGGCTGACAGGGTCTCTATTTGGTCTTCGTACATTCGGGATAAGGCGTCAAGGACTACATTTAGGGATCCTTTTCGGTGCTCTATTTTCATATTGTAGGCTTGCATGGCCAATGCCCATCGGGCCAGTCGGTCGGATTGTAATTTAACAATATTGTCTCTTAAGTGCAGATTGACGTCGTAGTTGTATAATATTACTATGTCAGAAAAGTGTTTGACGATATTTTTTGATACGCGGAAACCATAAACATCAAGGGGCTGTATCATTCCCGTTGTACCTGCAAGAATTACTAATTGTCATGTGAACTAATTGTCTACAGAACTAATGAAATTAGTCCAATATATTTATCTGCTGGAATGGTTAAAACTTTAATATCTTTCCCTTGCATATCCATTTCTTTCAATGCAGTTGGACATTGATCGCTTCAAGAATCCAGAAGTATTATCGATTTTGGACCCGTATTGGGAATATATACTTCTTGGAACCAACGCTTGAAATGATCAGTCGTCAATTTTCCAGATTTTGAAGCCAATAGAAATATATTTTCGGCTCTGAACATAGTTTGTTCCACTCAAGGTTCAAATTTTCCAGTAGGTTCGTTTAAAACGATCAACATAGGTGTCAAAAGCGTGCCATACGCACAAATCAAAGGCTGTATAGTATAAATGTGTGTTGTTGATGTTTTCGATTGCATTAGTGTCTCAACGACTTTCTGCCTTACCTCCGCCAATGTGCGGCCTGTATGTAGTTGTAAACTGAATCCACATTGATCAGAATTAAATGTGTTCTCAGCCCCAACGTTGGCTATGTTGATTTTCACCGTTTCTATAAATTCTTTGGCTTTGTTTTCAAGTGTATCAGCGTTTAATAATTGTTGTTTCGTTACATACTCAGTGATCTTCCTTGACACAATTTCATTTTCGGTTTTGAACCTTGCTATCCAAGAATCGGTTGCTTTGAAATTTGGATCTGGCATTTCTACAAGATCTCGCGCACGTAATGCACATCGTCGAAGATGTATATCATGGACGGGCAGTTTTTTGTTCAAAGCATCTTTAAAATTGTTCAACGTATAGGGAGCTGCTTTTGTTAACTTTTCATTGTAAGTGCCACCGTTATTTAAATTATGAGCCCACCGCCGTAACTGCGTACTGCCACCTTTCTAAAGTTCTTTTGAACAGATGATATTTTTCTATTCCCATGTGTCCTCGATCTCCAGTAATCTACAGCTCTTCTTTTGTATTCGTAACTTAATTCCTCTACATGTTGGGTACACACATTTTCATTACCTTCGGGATGTAGGTATCGCTATACGTGCCATTCTTCTCCACTGTTATCTTGTACTACGGCTTCATTCATTTGGTAATAAAAAATCCAAACCAATTTCGAACGCCATTGCCATATGTTGATCCATCGCTTCTTTTATCGTGTTTTCTAAATCCTTACTGAACTGTTTAAGTTATAAATCTCGATTAAAATTTTCATTATGAGAAATCTGTAGCAACAATCAACTTGCAGCTTTTACGGAAAGGTCGCAATTTTATTGGTTAAATTTTTTCAGAACGAAAACGCGAATCGATCGAGAAGTAGTGTTACATCTCAGTAACATATCAATTGCCCTATTTTTGACCTGAGCAAGGCTAATGAGTCTTGGGAAACGGGCTAATGGAGTTTGATGTGGTAAATAATGTAAAACGGAGAAATTAACGGATGGAAAGAGTTTGTTTATTGAGTTGAAGCTAGATTACATGTTACTAGTCTCCGTTCATATGCTCTCCGTCGAGGATCATTTTTGGGGATCCAAGATGGGTGTAAAAATTTAATTGTATATTCCAATTTCTGTAGTTTATACGGAATCTCGATGGGTGTCTGAGAGAATGTACCCTCCAGGAATTTCTCGGTGTATTAACCGTGGGTACGATCTCGCGAATAGCCGTTATAGTGAGTGATAATTTTCCGGAGTTGGTTTTTACGCCCCCCTGATCGAGGTTTCTTTCCCACTAGAAAATTCAGAATGACTTTAGACTAAGGAATCCCCAGGGGTTAAAAGTTAATGAGTAAGGAAGACTTCCTGTGAGTTCGGGGTGGCCCTCGCAACTCGATGGATGATGAAGGAATTATAGAGCTCGCTTTTGTCCTCGCAACTCCTATTTGTGGATGGGAAAAGTATCGAACTCGCGGTGGACCTCGCAGTTTAATGGGTTGTATGGGTGGATGATCGAACTCGCGGTAGACCTCGCTGTTCAATAACTCGTGACAGTCAGTTAGTAGGTATTTTATTATTTTCTATTTTTCCTCGTGAGGTTGAGACTGCAAGGGCAGTACAGAAATTCTGCTCAGTCCAGAAGTTATACAATTTTAGAGACTTAAAAGGAGTTTACAAGACTTTGAATGTTGAATATGAACTCCTTTTTATGCTAAATTTCGGGCCTTATATACTAGTCTATCAACTATCTTTGTCTATTGCGTAGGGGTTGGAGAGGATAGTTTACAAATGCCTTATTGGTCAAAAATTTCCACCGTCTCCCACTCCGTACTTTTCTGAAACGAAGGAAAATTTGTTCTTATCGCTTGGCCCCATTCTTGGGCCCGAGCGTCTGTTCCCACCGCATTCATCCCCGAGTTAGGGTTATGCCATGCATGAGCGTAAGGAGGGATGCTCGCCCTTGAGGCGCGGTGGTGGTGGCGTTACGGGGATGTAACACTCGTTAGAAAACATCGTGCTCTGTCAGGCCTTAACCTGTAGAGTGCATACGCTCCCGGTGACAGACTTTAACCTCCACAGCGCGTACATGTTATGTACAAGATTTTTATGATTGCGCATCCTCGCCAGATCGTCGTCGTCACTCAAGCTCGTCGGAGACGGATCGCGGAAGGAAAAGAAGGACGGAAAGCTGGTCAGGCAGACCAGCCTTCCGCCTTTCCGGTTCGGTCAAACAGCGGACGCTCGCGATGGATTCTCAGGTCGCAGGAGCATCAGATTTCACTCCGCAGGATAAGGATACTGAAATTATCGCTAACCAAACTGTACCCAGTAACGAAAGGCGAGAAGGTACATTGCCTAACAAATTACCTGAAGGCGATTTAGCGATCGATGTCCATATTCTCGAGTTAATGGGCAGGAGAGTTTTAGAAACTCGAACAATGGGTGACGCGATCCCAACTGAGTTGGCAGTAAGATGGGGAGGTCGTCGTGGGAGGAAGTTGTAAGGAAAGGTCTTTTTTCCGAGGAGGTATCGTTGCTCGTAAAAAAGTACCCACCGCCAAAAAATGCGACTTTTATAGATCCGCCGCAGATCAATTCGGAGGTTAATGTCGCTCTTTCAGAAACTAACAGAAAGAGAGATGAGAGCATTGTTACCAAACAAATGAAGATCGCCGCATACCTATCGACCATTGGGAGAATGTTTCAGGCGGCGCTCTGCGATAAGCAGGAAAAGCTATCTCTCCTGAAACACTCGAGCGACGTTAGCCGCCTCCTGATGGACCTTCAACACGACGAGTCCTCGGTCAGAGAAAACTTCATTCTTGCCAATTTGAACACACTATTCAAGGAGGTCCTAGTGTCGGCAACGGCGGACGAATTATTGTTCGGCAAGGGTTTAGACGAACGAATCAAGGCGGCAAAGATGCTCGAAACTGCGTCTCACGAATTGAAGGGAATCAGTTAGCGGTAAATTGTGAGACTTCCAAAAAACGCGAAAGTCCCGCCCCAACGTCAGAACGAATCAGAATTTCACAGAATGTCCGAAGCGGGCGGGAGGAAACCGAATATATTGAGGAACCTGAACAACACTTCGAGGCAGAGAGACAACCGTCGTCGAGAGCAACCCAAGAGATGACACGAACATCGTCGCTACAGGAAATAGTAGTACAGCCTGTAAGTAAGGTCGCAGGCAGACTACGCCTGTTTGAGAACGAATGGCGTACACTTACGTCAGACAAGCGCATTTTGGCTTGGGTCAAGGGATACAGGATCCTTTTCTTATCGATTCCGTACCAGACTTTTGCCCCGAAGAAACGTTTGCGGTCGGATATAGAAAGATTGACAATTTGCGATGTGGTAGAAGTTTTGCAGAGTAAGGGCGCAATTGAAAAATGTTTGGCGAGTAGAGGACAGTTCCTGTCCGATATTTTTGCCGTCCCGAAGTCCGATGGAGATTTTAGATTAGTTTTCAATCTTAAAAAACTCAATGAATTCGTAGGAACTGAACATTTAAAATTAGAGGATAGAAGAACAGCGATAAATCTAATGAGCGAGGGGTGTTTTTTAGCATCATTGGACCTGAAAGATGCTTATTACACTATGGCAGTCGCTGAGTCTTATAGGAAATATCTCAGATTTTATTTCGAGGGCGATCTCTTTGAGTTTACATGCTTGCCCTTCGGACTGTCTACGGCGTCGTATGTCTTTACTAAAATCTTAAAGCCAGTCGTGTCCAATTTGAGAGGAAGAGGTTTTTCTTCAGTTATTTACCTGGATGACCTTTTACTTATCGAAGGATCCCCTTCTCGATGTAAAGAAAATACACTCGCCTCAACATCCTTGCTCAATAGCTTAGGATTTCTGATTAATTGTAAAAAATCGCAGTTGATTCCATCTAACAAGTGCAAATTTTCAGGATTTTGACTCGACTCTAAGAAGATGTCGATAAAGCTACGAGAGAAAAAACAAGGAAGAGTAATAAGTTTAGCTTAAGGATTGCTCTGTAAAAATAGCGTGAAAATTAGAGAATTCGCAACTTTCGTCGGGACTGTTGTAGCGTGTTGTCCCGCGGTTCCCTATGGGTTTGCGCATGTTAAAGAATGCGAGCGATCGCAGGTTTCAGCTTTAGTAAAAAATGGAGGGCATTTTGATCAGGTTATGCCCTTGTCTTTAGAAGTTAAAAAAGATATTAGTTGGTGGCTAGAGAAAGTTATTAAAGCTGAAAACTCTATAAAGCCTCCGAAATTTGCTATAGAAATTTGGAGTGATGCATCAAATTCTGGTTGGATAGTGGTCTGCGGAGCGAAGAGGACTTATGGGTTTTGGAGCTTCAGAGAGAGAGAAATGCACATGAATTTTTTAGAATGATCGGCAGCCTTCGTGGACTAAAATGCTTTGCGAGCCAGTTGCGTGGTTGTGACATATTACTGAAAGTTGATAATACGACCGCGATCGCATATTTAAATCGTATGAGAGGAACTCGCAATCAAAATCTAGCGACATTAGCGAGAACAGTATGGGATTGATGTGAGGAACGGCAATTAAATATCGTCGCGTCTTTTATTGGTACCAAGGAAAATTTTGAGGCCGACTATCAGTCGAGACAATCTGAAAAGGAATCTGAATATGCGTTAGCAGATTGGGCGTTTGAAGAAATCATTAGAACTTTTGGAGATCCGGACATAAATCTTTTTGCATCTCGTACCAATGCGAAATGTGACGATTATATTTCTTAGTTATGTGACCCAGAGTGCATAACCATCGATGGGTTCACTGTTTCGTGGTCTAGATTTACGTTAGGGTACGCGTTCCCGCCTTTTGCCTTGATGTCGAGAGTGCTGAGGAAAATTCGGGACGATAAAGCGTCAGTTATCTTAGTAGTACCCGACTGGCCCTCTCAGCCGTGATACCCCAGATTCCGCGAAATGATTTCCGGCCACCCACTAATTTTTTATCCACGCAAAAACTTACTTTGTTCTTGTAACAGGAAACCTCATCCGCTGTGGAGGGACCTTTCCCTGATGGCCGGGAAGTTATAGTGAGAGCATTCCAAGCAAGACACGTCCCAGAAGGAGCTCTGAAGTTGATGATTTCGTCGCTTCGCCCCTCTTCGCTGAATCAGTATGACTGCGCTTTGGGTAAGTGGTGGTCGTTTTGTCAAGGAAGAAATATTGACCCCTTCAAGCCACCGATAGAGAAAAATATCGAAATGCTATCTGAAGAATTCAAAAAGGGAGCGGCACATGGATCCTTGAATTCCCTAAGATCAACGATTTCCTTGATTGTCAGCCCGCACGTGACACAGGATTTTCGTATTAGACGACTTTTTAAAGAAATATCGGAGTTTCGGCCATCGAGACCGAAATACGAACATATATGGGACCCCAAAGTCGTCCTAGATCATTTCGACAAGATAGATGCAAACGAAACAATTTCTCTGAGGCTGTTGTCGGGGAAACTCATCACTATTTTGGCTCTTATTACGGAGCAGCGGATGCAGACTCTCTCACTAATCAAGCTGCAAAATGTGGAAAGAAGTCATGATACGGTGCAAATTAGGATACCGGATTGGATTAAAACATCGGGTCGTAATCGCTCGCAACCACTGCTTTTGTTACCGGAATATACTTCGAATGAGAAAACTTGTATCTCGAAAGCTTTGGATACAGTTTTACAACGTACAAAAGACATACGAGGGGAAGTTGACTTGTTATTTATCTCGTTAAAAAAGCCAGTTCGAACAGTTTTTGCTGTAACTCTAGCAAAATGGACAAAGGATGTCTTAAAAGCCAGTGGCGTTGATGCACGAATATTCTTGGCGCATAGCACGCGTCATGCGTTCACCTTAGCCGCCAAACGAAAAGGTATTGGAATCGACAGCATCAGGAAAGCAGCAGGCTGGTTGACAAATTTCTAAACGTTCGCTCGTTTCTATAACTTGCCAGTTTTGCCGGAAAAAGATGCATTTGCTAACGCTATTTATGAAGATGTTTGAAATAGTAGTGGTATTCACAAAATATTTTATTTTGAGTTATAAAGAAAGATCGTTCAATTTTGAGTTATAGATGAATCATCGTTTTAGTTTGAGTTATAAAAGGAAGATCGCTTTATTAGCCTGAAACTGCTAAGGGTAATTTTGTTTCATTGTAAACGTCATTTTTACGAACAAAAGTCGCTGAGTGCAATCTGACATTCGCTGTCGTTTTTCTTTAAATATCTACATCGTGGTCTATCGGAAGAGACGCGAAATACAATTAGATGATTAAACGATCTTATCTGTAAGTGAAGTTCGATCATAATTGTATGTAGCGCCTCTTCCGATAGACCACGTCCCAACCAAAAAATCCACTTAAAAGACAAATCCTTTATCCATCTTAAATGGTGAACCCCTTTCACGACAACACTTTAATAATATGAACGTAAGTACATGAGCCGCCAGCTAACGACGAAAAAGTTCGTAGTTGGCTATAAAGCATGTCGTAATTCGGGCATAGTGGGGGGGGGGGGCTACATCGTTGTTTATCGGAAGAGGCGCTACAGACAATTATGATCGAACTTCACTTACAGGTAAGTTCGTTTGATCATCTAATTATATGGGGTATATTTCGTCGCACGGAGTGGCTCAATTAGTATTTATAGAGGGTATTCTGGATAAATGTAAATACCCAACCATTTTACAAAACAATTTAAAAAAAGGTCTGCCAAAATGGGGATTGGATAAGTCTTAAAATTTAAGTAAGACAACGATCTGAAGTACACCGCACTGAACCTATGGATACGTGATAAAATGTACGAAAGCGTGAAATATGTCCGAAAACATGTGACAACGCAATTGCGAACGATGTTACGTAATGTTAGCAATCGATGATGATATGAATTCGTCTATAATAAATCGCTATGACCTTTCCATATTGTTCACGTGAACTGTGAACAAAGATAAATTTCTCTTTTTGAATACCCAATGGGTTCAAGCGAACTATGATCACGAAAACTGCTCATCATCCACACGATGGGTCTACACATATTTGCTAAGGTATGTCCAACCGTTTGGGAGAATATCCGACAGTGATATATCCCCGCATCAGTTAATGCACTTTAGATGATCCTGTCCGTATGTTTACCATAAACGCGGGCGGAGGCTAATGATAAGTATCTTTACTGCATTAAAAGATTTAATGGCTTTCAGTTTTTAAGATTATTTGGCACTGTATTATATCTCTTGATATATTTAGGGATGCGGCAGAAGTTTATAATTCTGTTCGTTTGCCGGTTCGTTTCTTAGATCTGTCGAATCTTCAATCAATGGCTTACCTGACCGCCGGTACCTCCAGTATGTCCCACTCGACGGAAGTGTAAAACTCCGATAGATCGACCCCGATGTTGACGACGTTGGTGCCATGGATTTCGTCTATATGTCTCAAATCAACCTGTTAAAACAAATGCGTATATATAAAGGTGATCACTTCGTTTGAAGTTTATATGTGGTATACAGTGGGTGGGCAAATTAATGAACTCATGTGTTCTTTTTTCAAATTTATGGTGATTTTCCTTTATGTATGTATGATTTATTCGTCATTGTGATAAATCCCAACGAGGGATTGCAGAATTGGAGGGAATTTCTCAGTGAACAGTCGAAAATATGAAAAAAAAATTGGCGATAACCGACTCGCTAGCACCAAACAAATACAAAATTTGCGGCAGAACAATTTCTCCACGTCAAGAACTGAAACGGAAATCCGGCGTATAACGCTAAGGAACCGCCGGAAACATCACATCGAATGATAAATATAAAGCTTAGAAAAGGCTCGAGAAATGCTAGACACCTGGAGTACCTTTATCAGAGCGGACTCTGAAAAAACGGAATAAGGTTCGCAGAAATGGACCTCAAATGTTGCTGACCCATGAAAAAAACAACGTTAGTAGCTGGAATGGCGACGAACAAAATATTGAATCTTGCCAAATATCTGGCGACGAATTTCGGGTAATAAGAACTCATCACGTAAAAATTTGGCAAGTATATAGAAAAATCTGATAGGAAGTGACTCTTGGTATCTTCCGTTCAAAATTTCGCAAATAAATTTGCAGTAAAAAAAGCCATTTTGAGCTTTATTTCATTGAATATTGTGCAAAAATAAATGTAAATTTATGGATCTACGTTTTTGACAAAAAGATATCGAGAATTTTACCGACATATGAAGAAAATAATGTACCGGAATTCCGCGTGAATGCGCTGACGAAATTGTCTGAAGAGACTCGTATGGGAACAGGCGAAAGCGGATACATATGCCAGAAACATCACGCCTAATAACCTAGATTCACCTAGCCTCGTCTCCCGAAACCCGAACATCAAAATCCCATTGCCGCTCTAGATTTACATATGTTTAGACCACGAGGCCAATCTTCCTCCATGGCAGACTGTCACACGGCATGACTACCGATGGTCTCGTGAAATAATGCGTTCTCTATGGTTTTTTAAAAACGTAAATCGCAAATACTGATTAATATTTTCATGGAATGAAGTGTAACAAAGCCCAAAATGTGCGTTTTTTAATTGCGCGTTGCATGTTTCTTCAATAATTATGATATAATCGATACAACTATAGAGAAATTATCTTTTTTTATCAGTGATAACGAAAATTGTGATTTGAATTTCCAAATTTCGGAAAAAATGCCAAGTGCCCATTGGGACTACTATTCTCCATGCATCCTCCAAATTTCAACCAGGTCGGTTGCTCAAACCTACAGAAAATACGTATCGTGTTTTGAGAACAGACCAAGTTGGGAGCAAATGTTTTATGTACGTTGTTCGATTGATATAACTCAAATGAACGATGGTGGTTAACAAGGAAACGTCTTGAGGTCGCCCTCTTGGATTTAGATAAAACTCGGTATGCTTATAGAATGGATAAAGATAGGTGACACGTATTTTTTCATACGTGCTGAGTCCGATTTCTAAGAGGTGAAAGGCACCCTCGAAAATCGGAGTGTTTTTCGTTCTTCGTCGATAAAATTTGAACGGTAGGAGATATGAAACAATTTCAAATTGCAACAACGTTTTTTTTCGCGTACGATACACAGGATATGTGTTCCGTCTTTAGAAAACGTTTTCATGTTTTTTCTTTCTCTGCATATTCTTATTCGCATAACTACAAATCTGGTAAGTCGCGCCATCTCCTTCAATTTCTTTTGTACACCACTACGCACGGTCAGTCTAGAACTCTCGCCTAACTGACCGTCATAAACCGAAAATAAGGGTCTTGCCGTCTTCGACGTCGCGTGCTCGATGACTCACAAGACAATAAAACATTTGGCTACCAAATGCCTCGTCGTCGAGCACATATTCTGTTCAAGGCTTTTTTTGTTATATAGACAACATTGTTTTCTGAACACTCGAAGATACGTGACTTCGTTGTAATTGCTGGACTTACCAGACGCATCTCCTGAGCTCTCAGAAAAAACTCCTTTCAGTTTTTATTAACTTTTTCCTTAAATTCAACTTTTTCGGGATGGGTTATGACAAATCTCCGCCCTCCGGAGGCAACTCTGGAGTGACCAATCGGTACTTTGCATAAAGTAAATTGTCAAGCGAAAATATCGAAGGGACGGTTCTGAGAGCTCTAGGAAGTCAGTCAACAACTAAACACCGCACACATCAGTCGCTTAAATTCCATACGCGATCTGGTAGACTCACAACTCGTTTGTAGTACACAAAATATATCAAGTTTATGTTTACTATCGAGTGAATTATTCAAAACAACCCAAGTTCGTAGGCGATTAATTTCACTTACGAACGTACCTGACGATTAGCGTCAATATCCTAATTGAGAACAGGCCTTACAACCCTGTTCGGTCATTATTTTCGACCGCGCCGGTCTCAGGTACGCTACAATATGAGAATGGCATAGATAACAACAAATTTCATATTGTTTATTGCAAAAATGCAATTTTTTCGAAGTTATCTTCGAGTGTTTTTAACCGATCGGGATGCAAATTTGCATACAGATAGAGGATGGAAAAATAAAGTTGACGGGATTTTTATTTTTATGATAGCTCATAATTAAGGGGTTGCAACTGCCTTCGATTTTTTAGTCAATTGCATCGTATGATCAGGTAGCCTGTTGCCATCCCGGGTTCAATTCACGTTAAGGGCAGGGTAGGATTAAACGAAATTTGTTTTAGATTTTTTTAATTTTAACTAAAAGCATAATATCTCAAGAATATTGTGTCAAAATTTTAAGTCGATCGAAGCAAAATTGACGACGTTATGAGTATTTTTATACCTGCCTCAATTTTCTGCCTACCTGACGGGAGCGCGCTATTGTTCCCTGGCAGCTATTTCACTCTCTATATAATACCTTCCCTTAACCGTCATCTCTCTGTATAGAAATTTGAAAACAAGTCCAAACGTGATTAGACCTGAATTATATTTTCAGTCAGTGCAGAGTATATAATTTAGTATAGCAGCAAACGTTCTATCGAGCAGATGTACACGCTTTCCGATTTTCGCATCATTTTAGCTCCATTTCCGTTCAGTTTTGTGTGAAATTAGTGCCAAAATGCCGAAAAAAGTTACAAAATCTGATAGAACATCAACTGGGTCGAGATTATATCGATCTAGAAAAATTGTGCCTCCGCAAACGCTCATGAGTGGGCGCAATCATCTGACTCTATGCGTATAGGCCGAGCAGATCAGGAAGCCGAAAAACAGACGAAAGAAGGCAGGATTCGTCGTAGACAAGAGCAAAAAGATGCTTTAGACATCCTGGATGACAGCAACATCCTTTATGGACCTGGCATCGATGATTCAGTGTGAGGTAAGCCGATGAAACTCACTTACGAACGTTTCATCTCAAATTTTTTAGTGTTCAAAACTTTAAAGCGTTTTTCCCACAACTCACATGTTCAAAGTCGGTGCCCATCATAACTTCACAACTACTGCACCGATCCTTTTAAAATTTTGCACACTATTTTTGTACATAATTTACGAGGTAACGCTGGAGAGTTTTTTCAAATTTGTTTACATTTTTCATTTTATAACAACAAATTAACCAATTTTTTCGCTCATAATCGCGATTTCCCCTTTAAAGTGTTCCCAAAAATTGAAAAATTTAAATTTCGACCCCCCCCCCCAGCGTTACCTGGGGGAAGTCCTTATCTAACGATATAACTGCTTTTTTTATTTCAAATGATCCAGCACGGAGTTATGATGGGCACCGCAATTCAACTTTTTTCCGAGACGCTTGACAAAAATTTCTGCCATCGACGTATTTTTTTATATTTCTTCGTGAAAATTGGACACAATATTCTTCGAATGTCACACTTTAATGTACCATTGATTTAAATAAATAGATTTTAACAGTTTCGTCAAAAAAAATAATAAAAATGTGCCTTTTTCACACGAATTAACCCTACCCTGCCCTTGATATATGTTCGTTTGAATACTCGAGTGCGCACAATATATATATTGAAACGTGAAGGTTCGTTTCAATAATTTTTATAATTCGGGACTCGAAATAAGAATAAAGAACATTTAAAGCTAGGTAGAATAATTTATTTTCTGATATGCGATGCGTGGTCAATAATTACAGAGATTCTTTCTTAGCGCCTATATTCAAGTGTGACGGGATGGTAAGCGGTGAGCGAATAAACTAGTTAATGGTTTTGATGATGAATACTTTATATTTATTGGGGGAGTAAAAGAGGTGTAGATGGTTAGGAAGTCGGAGGAGAACTGATTTAAGATGATGGAAGAGGCTGGGAAAGAGTCTGGAAGAAAAGAGTTTCGGAGTGGAGGGGATGTCGCGTGAAGGTGATAAGGGACCGTGGGACTTGTGGAGTAAGCAAGTTGGAGATTAGCGGGAAAAGAGATTAGGCGTAGATGAGAATAGTGGGAATGGAATGTGGGAACGTTACACTCCCCTTCTTACAAAAGAAGCGGATGCTCCTGCATCCGGTTTACAAAAATTTTGGTTGGTTGTTTTTGACTCTATATAAAAGAAATATTTTGTTTACAAAAAGAAAATTTGGTTGTGTGTGATTCTGTATAAAACAATGTTTTGAATGGTTTGTGGTGTTTGTGTGTGTGTGTGTGTGTGTTTTTTTTTTTTTTTTTTTTTTTTTTTGCTTCCTATTGGTGGTTCCCGCTGGTCTTTGTAGTGCCTTGTAGAGGATGTTGCTTATCCTGTAACTTATAAAGATGGATTAGTCTTGGTGTTAGTGGGTGGTGGTGTTATGGTGAGGTGGGTAAGGTTGTGTGGTTGTATTGTATGTATAAATATGTATAAATTAGTGGTTGTTTCCTGTTTTTTCTCTTTTTTTTTTTTTTCATCTTCCTGGTTAATTTGCTCTGGTTTTATGTCCTGTTATTTTATGTTTGTCCTGGTGATATGGTTTGTATTTGTATTTGGTCCTGGTTATTTTCCTTTGTTACGTATATATGTATATATATATTCGGTCCTGGTTATATTATTTGTATATATTTCCTGGTAAACTGCTAGAACATTCTAATTTCCTTATTAGCTTATTATATTAGTATAATTAAAGGTTTTATTGTATGTATGGTTAAGTATGTATAATTAAGAATAGGTACGTATATATGATTTAAGTATGTGTGATTAACAAAATACGTATGCGTGGTTAGGTATATATGGTTAAGTACCTGTGATTAAGTCCATAGGAGTGTGTGTATGTATGTATGATGAGTGTGTGTTGTGTTTTGTGGGTCTTGTCGTTTAGTTGTATGTTTATTGTAGTTGGAGTCTTTTAAACAGCTCTTCTCCTATGGCCTTGTATGCGTCCTTTAGAGTTTCTGTTGTCATGTGTGGTATGTCTGTTAATGGCGGTATGATTGTCGATGCTTCCGATGTCGTTGAGCTATCGTCGGAGTCGTCGCTGCTGTCTGTCTTCTGTAGGTCCCATACTATTGGTGCGTGTTTTGGTATTTTTATTGGTGGGGGATCAATTGTTCCGTCGAGTCTGGGTAGTGTCGGGTCGTCTGTACTTTTCCGTTTACGTGACGTAGTTTGATAGTTTGTATTGGTGTTGGTTATGTTCGGTGTGCTTGTTGTTGTTGTTGTTGTTGTTGTTATTGTGGTTGTGGTTGATTTATATTTATCCTTTTGTTGTTTCATTACATATGCGGAACAAACTATTATATGCGCGATTAAGCGTTTGGGCGGAAAAACGCCGTGACAGAGAGGACAATGCATGTGCTGTTTTTTTGTTTTGCTGCTATCGTCGCCAGGTTTTCTAGGCAGTCCTTCATATGTTTGCTCGTGGTATTTTTTGAAACTGCTCCTCGGCATATCGGGCATATCGGGATAATTGGTGCGGGTGCAGATATGTGCATGCTGTTAGATTTGTGAGTAGTTAGTACGCATGAGGCTCGCCCTGGTGGTACTCAAAGTCGTGTATCCTGATTATAGTATGATGTAGCCTGAATTGGTGCGTGTTTCATTTCTAAAGGTGTGGTTGTTATGATTGTTATATTTCCATCGTGATTCCTTGAGATAGAGTGCTTATTATTTTCGTCGTTCGTTGTTGGCTCGACATTGCTTAGGTTTTTTCGTGTTTCCTTCTGGTTTCTCATACAGGAAATTACTTTAAGTATTCCCGAGATTTTTCCCAACAAGGAAAATTTCCAACAAATTCCTGTTATTGTGAGTACTGAGAGGATAGATATTCCTGTATACTTGAATACTGATTCTACTGTTGTTAGTCGACCGTTCATATATTGTAGTTTGGTGATTTCTTTGGCTCTGGCCATGACTGTTTTTAATGCTATCTCGTTGTTTGCTAAATCGTTATTTATTGAATCTGATTCCAAGGAATATATAAATTTTTCCGTTTCTAGAAGGATTGCAGTGATATTTAGTAGGTGTTCGTCATTTTGAATCGAATTTTCTATTATTTTTGTCATGTTGAGTGTTAAGGTGGTAGAGAAATTTGTCTGGGTTGAGGATGTTATGTCGATGGACGGTGTCAGTTGAGTCGTACGAGTTTTTGCTTGGCATGGCGGACTGATATTCAAGATGCCAGTATTTTTGATTGTGTAAATGGACGACTGATGGTTATCGCAGTTAACGTAAAGGTTTTCTGCTTCTGGTGCTGCAAAGAGCCATGTGTTTGTGTCTGGGATCCTGGACCAATAGGTCTGACGGAGTGTTTTTAGTCGAATGTCGCATATTGCCAAATTTTTAAACTGCGGGTTTGACAAGAGTTGAGTTTCGCATTGAGTATTTTCATCTATCTGTTGGACTGGGTTGACCTGGTCGCACACGTAATACGACATCGTGATTTTACAGTTTGCTAGAGTTTCGAGATTAAAATATTTTTCGTAGTTTTCCGAGATTGCTGTGTAGCTGATTGCTGGTTTGATGAAGGCAAAACGGGAATTGTTGGTTAACGTTGGTTGACGAATGGGGATTGAAAAATGTCGGTATAACTTATACTGTGTTAAGTCCAGTAATGGAACTTTACATACATAAATTAATCTTCCTTGTGCATAGAATATTGTAATATCTGATATAGAGATGAGGTTTGGTATATACTTAATATCTAGTGGTACGGGAAATTCGGTATTTGATATTGTTCTCTGTATTGCTTGTGCGCTTACTAGGATTTGTCTCGTAGTAAGTATTTGAGGATGGATTTGACCGGTCTTTGCGAAAAGAATCGCGTTCATAAGTGTGTCTGTATCTAGTTCCAATTCTATTAGATCCTCATCTATTTGGGTGACGTATTTTATAGCTACTTGATTATACCTAAGCAGGTCTGTTTCGTTTTTAAAAGTTATTATTACATGGTTAATTTGTTCCATGTCGTTTGCTACCATTTTTGCGATGTTTTTTATGCGTTTTTGGTCAAGGTCAAATTTTGATTTTAAGATATGTGTTTGGTTTTTAACAATTTCTGCTAATTCTAGTGAATTATTTGCCAGCATGCTAAGTTCATTGTAGATTCTTTCACCATCTTCTGAGTCTAAAGTACCATATAGTGTTTTCTGTATTTTTCCTGCGAAATTTAGGAGTCCTCTTTTTCCTCTATGATTATTACTATCGTTCCTAGTATATGGTATAAGTTCTTGCAAGATTATTTCTGTTTTATGGATTGTTTTTAATCGAGATTCCATTATCTGCAGTTGAGCACTGACCAAGCAGTGTGGGGTGATCATGTCGCAATATCTTTGGATTGCGAACAAGTTGCGGGAGAGTTGTTCGCGTCTTGTTGTGAGTCCATCTGTGTTGACGCCGGTAATGAGGGTCCATGTTGTGTGATACGAGCGTAGTATACCGTGTTCTTCAGAGTATAGTCCTGGGTTTTGTGCGAGTTGTGTAATTTTTATTAAGGGGTTGACACTTGAGGCGTGTGTATGGCATCTGTAACATGTGCCATTTTTATTTTGTCTATGTGTACTATTTTTGTTTTGCCGTCCTTAATTTCTAACTTAATATTATGTTTATCTAATACTTCTAAGATTCTAAATGGTCCTACGTAATGGGCGTCGAGTTTTCCTTTTCTTGGTTCCTTTATGAGGAATACTAGTTGTCCTTTTTCAAATTTTGGTTCTGTGACTCTTTTATCGTAATATCGTTTTGTTCTTTCTTTAAATTTGATTTGTTTTTCCCATGCGGCTTGTCGTGTCTTTTTTAAATTGTTCGTGAGGTTTGTCATGTAGTCATCGTATGTTAGTGTTGTTTCTGGAGGTGGAAATTCGGAAGGTGTGCGGGCAGTTCTTCCGAAGACAAGTTCGTATGGTGTAAATCCACTGCTTTCGTGTGTGCTTGTGTTATGCGAGAATGTTGCAAGTGTGAGGAGTTCGTCCCAATCGCGGTTGTTGTTAATGAAATGTTTGAGGAACTCGGCAAGGCTGTGATGGTAACGTTCTAATGCACCATTTGATTGAGGATGGTATGCTGTTGTTTTGTATTGTCGAATTTGAAAGAGTTCAGCGAATTGTTTGAATGTGTCAGACATAAAATTCCTTCCTTGATCGGACAGTATCGCTCGAGGAGCACCAAATGTTGTTATTAAAGCTGTGGTAAGTGCTTTAGCGATATCCGTTGAAGTTTGATGTTTTAATGGAATTGCTATTGCGAATTTGCTAAAAAGGTCCAAAATGGTCAGAATATATTCGTGTCCTTGTGTGGTTTTTGGTAAGGGTCCAACGATATCGATTGCGACCTTATCGAACGGTTCTGCTGGAGAGTCGGGGATGATCATTGGTGCTTTATCTTTCACTCGTACCAGTTTGTTCTTTTGACAATCGAAACAGTATTTGATGAATTCTCGAATGTCGTTTTTGAGGTTTTTCCAGTAGTATTGTGATAGGATTCGATTATATGTTTTTGATAGTCCATTATGTCCACCAATTGTTGAGCTGTGAAACTCCTGGATGATATCTTTCCTGCGTGGTTGTGGAGGTACTGACAATAGACCATGGCATAATGTGATGCTTGTACGTGAGGTCGTTGATTTTTCTCGTACAAATGATTTGATGTATTCCCAAACGAACGGATTTAGAATTTTCGGGTCCTTTGGGATCGTACAAGTCTCTAGCTGCAATTTATTGAATACTTCGAATAGTGTTTTTAAACAATTTCGAATTTCTGTGATGGTCGGTGAATCTGTTGATTTCTGTTTACAGATTATTGTGAAATAACAAGTGATTCCTCGGCGGGTAATCAGAATATCGCCAATTTGGGGATTACAGTCCAAAAGTGATTGTTGGTTGATTCTGCCTTTTTCCTGTAGAATTTCTGCTATCATCGTATTCATTGTACAGTCTGCTGATAGGAAGTATGCAATATTGTCTTTTCGTGCAAGGATATTTTTCTGTGTGGTGATAATTTTGTTTTTGTTTGTTACATCTTCCGTTATTTCCGTCCTTCTAGTTGCGGGGCGAGATTCTTTGTGTGTCATTCTCTTTCTGTAATACTGTGATGGTGCAAATGTCGTATCACTGTCGGCCTCTGTTAGGTTGTTTCCACTTGAGGTGTTTTCGTCTGATGTTGATTTCGATGAATTGTTGTTTGGCTTTGCTTGTGTAGTGGTTTGCCTCGTGATTCGTTCAACATTTCCGGGTGGTGATCGAAATGTTGGCTCGATTGTTGTTTGTGTGTTGTGCAACTGTGGTGCTTCTACTAGAGGGTTGATGTTATCTCCGATATTTCCTTCAGAAGATAGATTTGCTTCGTCGTTATTATTTTCAGGTGACTTTGCTAACGAATCAAAGTATTCGGGTGTCATTTTCGGTGAATATGGGCCTATGTTGGTAGTACTTTTTGACTTATTTGTAGACGTTCGTGGTGGTGATGGTGATCTGAAGTTCGGCTGCACTTGCGGTTGTGCATATCGTTGAACATCTTCCGTTTCTGTTGGATTCGTTGGTGTTCGGAAATTTGGTTCCGGGGTTGCTTTCTCCGTTTCTTGGTCAGCGGTCGCTTCTCCGATATGCGTCGCTGATCTGGAATCCAGTTGTTCCTTGCCATAATTCTTGGGTGTTGCCTGTTCTTCTGTTTGGTTTTCCGATTTGCGTTCTATTTCCCATTCTTGCGGATATTTTTGATTTGCGTCTGTTTGCTGGGCTCGTTGGCCTCTGTGCTTATTTGCGCTTTTGTCTTTATTTACTCCATTTTTATTGGGATCAATATCTGCAAATCGTTGATTCGTTATATTTAATTCATTGACTTCTTCTTCGCCTTTGTTTTCTTCGTTTGCTTTTTCTTGGTTCTTTGTTGGTGTGAATTTTTCCGTTGTCGTTTCATCTCGTATCCTTGTTCGTTTGCGTTTGTTTTTCGTATTCAGTTCCTTTGCCGTATTGTCCCTTGTGCGTTTCCGGGTCGTTATATTTTTTGTGAGTTCCTCCTCCGTTGCTTCTGTCTCTGTGATGACGTCTGTGCTATCTTTTCCTATATTTGTTTCCTCTTCTGTTTGTGGGGATTCATCGTCGATTTTTGGGTCTGATTTAGATTGTGTGTTGTTTTCGTGTTCGTTTTCACTTCCTGTTGTTTGCTCGTTTTGTTGTTTCTTTTTGGGTATTGGGTTGCCTGATTCTTCGTCTGAATCAGAGCGCTGTCGTGTATTTGGTTGATGTGAGTGTTTTGGTCTTTTTGGGACGCGTTCTTCTTTTGAAGAACTGTCTCTTTGTCTAATGGGCATGACAGTAATGGGGTTCCTAGATAGGGCGTCTGCGACGTGGTTTGATTTTCCCGGTTGATGTTGTATTTTAAAATCGTAATCGTTGAGGGTTATTTGCCAGCGCTGAAGCTGCTGTGGCAAGTCGGATTTAGTATTTAGGTATGTCAAAGCTCTATTATCGGTGATCAATGTAAATTGTCTGCCGTATAAGTACGGACGAAAATGTTCTACTGCGTAAACTACGGCTAGAAGTTCTTTCCTCATTGTGTCGTATGCTTGTTGTGGTTTCGAGAGTGTTTTTGAATAAAATGCTACGGGGTGGTTGAATTTATTGTGCTCCTGACTTAAAACTGCGCCTATTGCATAGTCTGAAGCGTCTGTGGTGAGTGTAAATGGTTTCTCGAAATCGGGGTAACGCAAAATTGGGCGTTTTATAATTTTCCTTTTGAGCAATTCGAATGCTTTTTGGCATTCGTCTGTCCATTCGAATGTAACATTTTTTTCAATTGTTTTGTTAGTGGTGATGTGATTTTTGCAAAGTCTCTAATGAATCGTCTGTAATAACCTGCGAGTGCTGTAAATTGTTTGATTCCTTTTTTGTTAGTTGGTGTTGTGAATTCTGTTATGGATTTTACTATTGTATTGTTAGGCTTTACACCTTCTTCCGTGATTGTATGTCCTAGATATGTAACCTCTGTTCGCAAGAATTGACATTTATCGGTTTGCAAGGTTAGACCTGCTTCGGTCAAACGTTTCGCTAAACGTCGAAATTTTGTCGCGTGTTCTTCGAGAGTATTAGCGTAAATGACAATGTCGTCCAGGTATACGAACAGGTCGTTACCCTGAAGTCCTGATAATACGACATCCATCAATCTTTGGAATGTTGCGGGTGCATTTCTCAACCCAAATGGCATACGGTTGAATTCGAAATGTCCGTTAGCCGTTGAAAATGCGGTTTTTGTTTGTGGTTAGGGTCCATTTCGATTTGATGGAAGCCAGACGCTAAGTCAAAAATAGAGAAGTATCGTGCTTTGCCCAATTGGTCCAGAATATCCACGATACTCGGTAATGGATATGCGTCGGATACTGTTTCCGCGTTCAATTTGCGAAAATCGATAACCATTCGCCATCTCTTTTTGCCCTGTGAGTCCGCCTTTTTTGGTACGACCCAAACTGGTGAGTTATAGGGGGAGAGGGAAGGTTGAATGATGTTTTTCTCCAACAAATTATTGACTTGCATTTGGATTTCTTGTTTGTGTACAGGTGGGAATCGGTACTGTTTTGTGTTGATAGGTTTGTTGTCTGTCGTGGGAATTTTGTGTTGTGTTATCGTGGTGTGACCAAGTTCGTCGTCTGGTAGTAAAAAGAGTTTCGGGTATTCAGAGACTAGTTGCAAAATGTATTCTTTCTCTTCGTTATTGAGATGATCTAAATGAAGTAAAGATTTGAGTTTTTGTAGTCGTTCTGCGTTATTTTCGGATACGTTAGTTGTATAAATTGATGCGTTATTATTTTGAGGATTGTTACAAATGTCGGTTTCGAGTTTAAATGGTGTTTCTTAAATTATCTCGATTGGTTGCAATTCTATAGCAGGAATTTCCAATTCTATTGATTTTGGTTGGCGGTTGATTACTTGTAAGTATGCAATTCCGTTGTTATTTTTTACTAATGCGCCACCATAACGTATACCTTCTTCTTTGGTTTTATATGTTGGGATATAGCCCTCTGAAATTTCATTGTTTTTGATTCTTATGTGCATTATTGTTTTTGATTTTGGTGGGATTACGATATATTCGCGTTCAGAAAATGGTATAACATGATCATGAAAAGTTATGCATCTTTGTGTATATAGTATATCGGCTGGAATCTGTTTGAAAAATGCGTCACCAAGTATCGCGTTTTCCTGGATTGGAAATGCGTCAGTGACAACATGAAATTCTGCTTTTACTGATTTAATTTGGATTGAGCATTTGCCTCGAGTGTATGTTTTACCGTCGGTTATACCTCTTAATTCGTAAAATTCTCGTGTGTCGATTTCTGTTGCGTAATTGAGTGCGCTTCGTTTTATCAAATTTATTTGTGAACCTGTATCGATTAATAATTTCGTTTCTCTGTGCGCAAAATCAGGCGAGTTTAATGCTATTGAGGGAGATTTATGATTTTTCGAAATTCCCAATTTAAGCGTTGCTTCTTTGAATTTAATTCCGATTTCTTTTAATTGATCGCGGTTAAATGTCTTTAGTGCTCTGATAATGAGTCTCGTGTCGCACTTTTCCGCGAGACGTTGCCTTAGTTTTTTAAGTCTACTTTTTCGAAAAGTGTATCAATGTGTTCTGTGCTGTTTGTTCTTGATTTTGTCGGGGTATTTCTACCGGGTGAATTATTTTGAGAATTTCGTTGCTCGGCATTTGAGTCTGTGTTAGGTCGTTCTTGATATTCGTTTTGGCGGTGGTCAAATGAGTTGTTTCTGTATCGGGTTTGGGAATTGTCTCTGTATTTATCTCGGGAGTAGTTTTTGTGTCTGTCGTTCGAATTATTTCTGTTTGAATAATTTGTATGTCTGTCGTTCGAGTGATCTCTGTATCTGTCGTTTGAATAATTTCTTGATCTATCGTTCGAGTTATCTCTGTATCTGTCGTTTGAATAATTTCTGTGTCTGTCGTTTGAACGATTTCTGTATCTGTCGTTTGAGTATCTGTCGTTTGAATATCTGTCGTTTGAACGATTTCTGTATCTGTCGGTTGAGTATCTGTCGTTTGAATATCTGTCATTTGAACGATTTCTGTATCTGTCGTTTGGGTAATCTCTGTATTGGTTTCTTGAGTTTCTTGTTTTATTTTGAGCGTATCTGTCTCGTGAATTATTTCGGTACCTGTCGGATGTTTCGTGTGAGCGCCAAGAGTTTTTATCTTCGCGCATGTTTTTTATTGTGAAGCAGTCTTTTGTATCGTGTGTGTGTGATTGATGAAGTTCGCAAAATTTTCCTGGTTTTGTATGCTCCATAAAATGAACTTTTGCGGTGTTTCTAATATCAAGGGTACCATGCATTCGCTTTTGTTTTTCGATTTCATATTCTATTGTTTGCGCTCTGTCTATTATATTATCGAATGTTTCCGCGTTATGGAGAATTAAATGGGAACCTATTACGGGTGTTAATCCTCTAACATATGCTCTTTTTGCTTTTGCTGTCACTTCTTCGATTCGTGCTTCCAAAAATGTTGTTTGCGCAGCTGTGTTATACACGTCTGATAATTTATCTATAATATTGATAAGTATATCGCGCGTCCTCGCTGCGTATTCGATGACCGTTTCGTCGTAATTTTGTGGGGATGATTCTAATTCGTTTTCTAAGTCGGCTAAATCTTTGTTTTTGCTAAATGCTTTTTTCAATATTTTCAAAAGTGATTCGAGAGAATTTGGAGGGTTGGCATCAACGACTGAACGTGCGATACCGTTCAGTTTGAGTGGAATCATTTTTAATAATTTAGATCTTTCGCCATCTGAGAGGCATTCGTTGACTCGTTTAACTGTTTTAGCGTAATCTTCTATTTTCATATTTTTTCCATCGTATATGGGGACGACTTTAAATGCATCTCTAAACGTGAATGTATTATTATTTTCAGTCATTGTGATAATTTGGTGTTCAATGCTAGGGTGAAAATATGGGAGTATTGGGTTTCGTCTATTTATTCTACGGGCTGGTCTGGTCGGTGGATTCGAGATTACGGCACGATAGAATGACATGGACATACCATGTTTCGGTATATCAATTTTTAAAATTGTGGTTTTGTAATGTTAATTTGTACATTTTGTTCGTTGGTAATTGAGTGTCAAAATTGTGTTTTTTTTTTTTTTTTTCCAAGATTTATATTCGGAATGTGTTATAAAAATTGTGTGTCGAAAAGTTGTATTTAAAGAAAAGTTATATTGAACTTGACATTCAATTTTTATGTACAATTATTGTGTATGTAGATTTATAATGAGTTGTATTAATTACTTCCACCGTGAACGAATATGCGATTTTTAAAGGTAACATGCAAAAGATTTTTGAGTGGAGTGTACTTACAATGCCAGAAGAACGATGGTGAGCGTAAGCATCAGCTGATCCTTTATGCGCTGGGTGGTGATTCGCGCGTAGCGGCTGAGATGCTGGCGGTCGTTGTGTGTGCGGTATGCGTACTCGGTGATAGTTGGTGTGCGTGTGTCCTTTCTTCTTCGTTGCTTCGTTTCGATGTGCGTTGTGTAGAGTATAATGTATAGTGTAGACTGTGTCTGTGTGATATGTCTCCGATGTATTTCTCGTTTTTTTTTGTCTTACACTTTGTTGTCGTTTGTGTAAGTTTGTAAAAATTTTTTTTTTCGATATTTTGTTTTTCACTGGTTAATTTATTTCGCGGGATGATTCGCGTGGTGTTTCGAATCTCGCTTCTGACACCATGTGACGGGATGGTAAGCGGTGAGCGAATAAACTAGTTAATGGTTTTGATGATGAATACTTTATATTTATTGGGGGAGTAAAAGAGGTGTAGATGGTTAGGAAGTCGGAGGAGAACTGATTTAAGATGATGGAAGAGGCTGGGAAAGAGTCTGGAAGAAAAGAGTTTCGGAGTGGAGGGGATGTCGCGTGAAGGTGATAAGGGACCGTGGGACTTGTGGAGTAAGCAAGTTGGAGATTAGCGGGAAAAGAGATTAGGCGTAGATGAGAATAGTGGGAATGGAATGTGGGAACGTTACACAAGTATGTAGGCCGTAGATTGCGGATCTTGTTGTGTCGATAAGTCGGGATATCATTGATCGACATATAGTATTTTCATCTGCCGCCTCGGGGCGTGATATCGATTTTACTCTGCGTACGTGTTCCATTACACGGTAATTCTATGGTTACTGATGACTGATTCGCCAGCTGTCAAATTTTGTGTTTGTGCGTGTTTTATTATTGGATTTGTGTTCCACTTTCGTAAGTATTTGATGACGTTACTCTAATCTTTATTTTTATTCTGAGTTGCGTGCAAATTGTAATTTTACAGCAGGTTTATTTGTACGTAATTGTACTATTTTATTTTTATTTTAGAATCGACGTTTTTGGACCTTTCTACGTTTTTAGATAGGTAGGTACATTTCTTATTTTTCTTTGCTGTTAAATTTTGTTTTCCAATGTGTGTGTCTTTTTTATTTCCTAGATGCAGCGTTACCGTTTTGCCTCGGAATCTTTCGTTGCCAACGCTTTCCTTGAGACGTGAGTAATTTTTATACTTATTTCTTCCTATCTGTGTTCCGCAGCATATCCTTTCCTGATTTGTCTCCTCTCGTCCTGCGGTGTGATCTCTCTTTGGTGAATTTCCTTCCGCTGCTTCTCCTTACGATGCATTCGTGGCAGAGTATTGCTTTTTTTATGTCAGGAGTTTTTATACTATTGGTTTCACTATACTGCAGATAACCGGGCTCCGGGCACTGGGTACCGGCAGTATTTAGATTTTATAAATTTCCACTCTCGGGTTCGCTCCCTCTTATCTCGGATTTTTCGTCATAGCCACCCCTGTGACATCACCGGGTACTAGCTAGTGTAGAAATATCTGAGGTTTGAACTTGCAACTCAATATTTAATTTCTTATATCTCAGTTAATTTTTCTTGCCTTTATGTATTGCTTCTCATGCTATTCTATTTTTGGGAAATCCTTGCCACCTGTCATATTTTCCCTGAACTAACCTCAAGATTTGCATTTTTCTTATTTATTGTCTTATTTCATCACTTTGAGTACAGTCAGTGACTCGTGGATTATCGCAATTGAAGTAAGTGTTCGAATTGATGTCCATTGGCATCAATACAGTAATGTAATCTATTAACTGATAAAGAAACTGCATTCAGAAAAATAAACGCGCCACATGATGTAGCCTTATAAACCATGTAACTTTTGTATATAACATTTTTCTGTACAACACAAAATTTGTTCGTAAAAGCGGTGCACACGTTGCGTGGATCACCCTGTATATTGTCCCGCTGATGGGAGGGATGACTAGGGGAATGGTGGGGGAAATATAAAGAAATTTAATATGGGAGGCACGCATTATCACAAAAGAATAACAGTCACTTTATTGTTATCACATTTGGCAGGACTGAATAATTGCGACAAGAAATACTTATATTTCGGCGGACGAGCTCAGGGGTAATCTTAATAAAAACAAAAATCTATACAACAAAAATTATTGATATGGGCGCCGGTTATTTTAATTAAAATAACAAAAATAAATATTCGACTTAACGTAATAAATAGGGTGTATAAGTAATTTGGTGGAGAGGGGAAAATCGGGTATCTCAGGGAAGGGGTTCTCCGACTCTATGGCCTCTTAATTATTACCACTGGCCAATTTCAAATGGTACGGAATGATATTTCCCGATCTCGGAATTTTAGCCGAGATAGTTGGGTCACTTCAAAATAAAACGATGTAGACACACGGGTGTCGGCGAACAATAGGGAGCGACCGTTCCACCGAACAACGAAATATCTAGCTATGTTTCCGTGAAAATTCACGGAGATAATAAATGTTTTAGGGAAACTCTAAACCGGGAACAAGAATGGGGGGGGGGGGAACTCGAACACAAATTTCCAAAAGGGCGTAATATAAAAAGAAAATCGCGGTGCCAAAATTTCAAACAGTGCAAACACCTACGTCTCTCTAATTCTCTCGCGTTCTCTCTCTCTCTCTCTCTCTCTCTCTCTCTCTCTCTCTCTCTCTCTCTCTCTCTGTCTCTCTCTCTCTCTCTCTCTCTCTCTCTCTCTCTCTCTCTCTCTCTCTCTCTCTCTCTCTCTCTCTCTCTCTCATTCCTCGTTGGTTTGCCGGGTCGTCGTTATTCGTGGGTTTCCTTTTGATCCTCGTCGCCTTACTCCTTTCGCTCCTCGCTTCTCACTCTCTCACATACTGCGCTCTCACTACTCTCCAACAATCTCTTTACTTTTCTCTCACACTTCTCTAACTCTAACTCCAAAATTGTCGCTCTCTAAATTCTTTATCGCCTGTCAAAAATCGTCTACTCTATCTCATGGCTCGCCGCAAAGTGCCGGTACATGGCGTGCCGGAAGCTTGCGAATTTTCTGCGATGCTTCTCGAATGTTCCCGTATCTCTGATTTAACGAGACACGGGAAATCTCTAATTATTGATTGGGCGATCGATGGGTATGGGAGGATCGATGGCGAGGGACATTCTCGTAGGGAGGACGCTTGGACAATCTATTGGGAAATGTGAGTAGTTATAGGACGGTCGATAATTCAGGGTCATAGGTTTGAGGAACACGGGACTGACGGGTAGGGTAATCGATATTCGCCGGGCGCAGCTGCCATCTCTCCGGTCGATATGATACTCGATAATCGATGACTCGTGAGACTGTTCGCATCGTGCAAGTTTTGACAGGTGCCGGTATGGTGTTGTTGTGCGCGAGGGCGAGTGTTTTATTCGAGGTTTTGTGACGGTATCCTGGAGTGCGAGTGCGAGGGTGGACGGCGATGGATATTCTTTTCGGATGATTACGGTAAGTTCTTTTCTAATTGACTTATCGTTGGCTTCCGTTTCTTCTTATTCTTGTTTGATTTTTGGGTTATGGTGGATGGGATGCCGATGGTTATCCTGGGGATAGATGTGGCTCTTCTTCGAGGCGGCGGGTTTCTTCGGGGCGACGCGTAAGTGTTTGCATATTCACAATTATAATATACAGGAAGGGATCGGTACTTACTGTATTTTATTTTTCAGATCGGTGGAACGGCTGCCTTTGGGGCGAGCTGGTGCAGCGAGGGAGGATTCAAATTGTGCAACGTCAAAATATATATGTGGCGAGATGGAATTTTTCGCCTCTCTATAGAGAAATTAATCAAGGCACAATTTGAATTCGATTCTAGTTGACACATTTTTCGAGTTGAGACGCTATTGTTTCGGGGCTATCGCAGCGCCATCGGTGTCCGAGCGGGCCGGAGGCTAACGAGCTTCGAGAGAGAATTATTCTACGGTCGACCGGCTTGATTGATTGATCGAATTTTCTTCACCCGAGATTAACATATAATCTCAGAGTTAGAGTCCAGAAATATAGCGTTAACGCTGCACGAAGTAACTAACGACTGAAGGAGTACGTTCTCAAATATTTTGTAAAATCAGTGAGTTCTGCCACATTCTACCTCAGAGGGAACAAAAAGCGACGAACGACGTGATATTTCACCGCTGCAAAGAAACTCCGTTTCTGTATCGAAGGCAAGGCATGGGAGAGTGGGTGTGAGAGGGGATACCACAGTCCTAGATATCCCTACGTATCATAAAAGGTATCTATGGTGCATCAAACCAATTGATTATTATATTCTGTGTGTGATTTTCGTATTAAATTCGATTGATGGGAAGTCTGGAATCGAGCTTACGACCCCGGTGCTGCGTCTCATATATTATCGCGAGCTGAGCCGGCACCTCGTGGCCAAGGCAAGGGACCCTGGTCATGCTAATACCATACATTATACCTTCCTGGCGCTCAACAATTTCTTTTGTTTAGGGAGGGGTTCAAAAGTTTGGAAATTTGATTTTCACCCATGATTTTTGATTTTTGGGATTCGCCCAACATGGGGATCCAGTAGTGAAAAATTTTCGGAGAAAATGTTTTGCGTAATCTTTCTTTATACAGAAAAATTGTAATTGCGTATTTGGAGGACTCCTATACGCGTAAAAACATCGAATTATCGCATACACACCAAGTGTTTTAACATCGGGTAATTCGAAGCCGCTGGGTATATTTCAAATATCGAAAAAATTCGCCTGTTGAGGACCAAAATATCACCATCCATTATTAAAATCAGAGATTTCGTGCTTATACGGCGAGCGAACATAGTATAAACGCCGGTAAACATCTCTCGGGAGTTGTGGATAAAGGTTAACGTTACCGGCGTACGTGAGAAGGCGTATGTGTGTCGGCGTTGCCGTACACAATAGGCATCACAACAAACGATTCCTCGAGACACGATCGAGCCGACACAGCTAAATCGAAAGAGACAAAAGTTCACGAGCGAGTGTTCCATACCGGCACCCCATTATTATTTCCATTTCTCCCAAGGCATTCTCTTTACCTGTATTGGTGTGTGTAAGAATACGGCAGATGGAGAAATCTGTCGCCCAGGCAACACACTGTCGTAACAAACACATGTAAATTACAGTTACGTCACGATTATGTTGAATGGCTACATGCTAGATACGTTGCTGAAGCATGAATTTTACAGAACAGAGACGTCACAATGTTACTTCAAGTCTATGTAGCAATCATGCACCGCTTGATATCGGAGTTACATGGTCTTCATGTCACTAAGATATTTCAGGAAATGAAGGTAGGTATCAGATATATCACGATCAATGACCCATGAATGTATCAACTACAGGGTGGGCCATCTGTTGGTACGTTTTTGAATTTCGTCGTATGACAACGGCAAACGAGCTACAGACCCGAAATTTTTACAGTTCATTAGCCATACTGTCCGCGGCACGAAACAACATGTTTTCTCTTGAAGAGCGTTTTGAAATTTTAAAAACTTAGTTTCAAAGTCAGTGCTGTGTCGCCGAAACTGTGCGAATTTTGAAAAGAAATATGGGTCGTGATAAAGCACCCACCGAAGGCGCTATACGCAAATTGGTGAAGAAAGTTCGTGAGAAAGGGATGTTAGTGGATGACAGAAGTGGTCCCAGAGCTCGGACAGTGCGCACACCCGAGAATATTGAGGCTGTGGCCCAAAGTGTGAGACAGAATCCGACGACCTCAACTCGACGCGATTATAACATACATCGAACTCTTCATATTTCGTTGTTATATTATATCTAATCAACATCACAGAAACAGTTTACTACAATATTATTTTATTATTACGTCTTATATTGTATTGGGCATATGTATATTGATATTATTAAAGGTATAAAACATGTTTCGATATATAGTCCGTAAAGGAGAAACACACAAACCGTTTTATCAAACAAACTGACCAGAATTAATATTAAAAAATGAAGAAAATAGGAGGGAAGCAATACCTTGGTGCATTGTAGATCATCACTAACAATAAGTAAACTTTGAGGTACATATCGAACGTACACTTGTATTTACTATAATATTTTGATTAATCAATTTTGTCTTTTTTTAATCTCAATAATCTAAGTAGAAAATTTTCTCAACGTTTAACACGAATAAACTAAAATATAAATCTTTGCACTTTGTACTTTCTCAGTTATTGATTGTTTGGTATAGCCTACCGAAGTAAAGATATTTCAAAAGGTGCGAATACGAGGCAAGACAATGAGGAAATAAAATCAGCATCTCCTTTGTATGTACTCTTATATCATGAGTGAAACTGGATGGGACACAGCACATCGAACCGTGACGCACCGCATAGGCGATGGATTTGTATGTGTGTAAGACTGTCCAAGAAATCTGAAAGTGAGAGTAGCTCAAGCTAGTCATAGCCAAAGTGATAAGACCGCCTTACATATGCACACAGCCATTGCATCTTATGGAAACTTTGTCATGGCGTGTCTGGTGATGGACCTCTGATTCTGAGGTGATGACGTTAGGAAAATCTCGAGGAAATTTGAAGCAGGAAGTAGAAGGGTCCGTAAAGAAAATGTCGAGACACTGAAGTTAACAAAAACAATAAACTTAATATTTATTAACAAGAGCGAAAGTGAAGTAGCCGGTGGTCGTATAGAAAGCGCGTAATAGCGGTCGCCGGTTAAATGCACGCACGTGTCCTTTAGAAGTAGTCCGTTAATAAAGCCTTATCGTTACCGTGGAAACTCCTAATTGATATCCGCAATCCACCGAAGAGAACTCGCGAAATAAAGCCGGCCGTAAATCGTATTTATTTCACTAAGTGAAAAGAAGATTGTCGTGTACGTATGCCGAAGTCGAGTTATGAAAGAATGAAATACTTTGAAGCGTCGAAGGAAACCGTTAGCTTTAGAAGTCACAGTATAAACAGTGAAGAAGACGCTGGGATCGATATCGATCGATGACGGATGACTGGGGGGTACAGTTCGGGAGTTCGAGTACCGCCGAGTCCGCACGAAAGTCAAAGGCCGGGAACTGCCGACCTCTCGCACGAACTCCCGGTACTACACACTTTTCCGAACATACTCCCCGCCTTCGTCGACTGTTGTAGACGACGAATCCACTGGAAGTATCGCTAGCTTTGAAATTGGCCGCTTGAAGGTCGAAAAACCCGTGCGAAGTGTCACAACTCGAGTGAGGCCGTCCGATTCGGGGTGAAGTTCGGTCACTCGAGCTAATGGCCATCGTGAAGGTGGAAGTCTCTCATCCATTCAGCACGAGAGAGCCAACTCGAATCTCGTGTGAAAGATGATGCCATTTGGAAGTCGATAGGCTCCGCTGAAAATATTCAGATGACCATCGCTGCCAGAAATGTTGAAGTTTGGCATGAAGTAATTGCCACCGAGCAAGCCTGGATTCCGGAAGTGAAGTAAGTGATGGTTCTGGAACGGTGGTCAACGCCTCTCCGATGATGAAGTGACCCGGAGTGAGAGGAGCGACGTCCTCAGGGTCGTCCGACAATGCACAAAGTGGCCGTGAGTTGAGTACGGCCTCCACCTGCGTAAGAAGAGTCGTAAATTCCTAATACGTGAGTGAAGTTTCTCCGATGATCCGACGAAGGTAGTATTTCGCGGATTTTACAGCGGTCTCCCATTTTCCACCCATGTGAGGAGCTGCCGGAGGGTTGAAGGACCACTTTGTACCAAGGTTGGTCAGAGAGATGATTGTAGAGTTCATCTTTGCTGAGCCAGCCTTGAATAAGTCTCGAAGTACGCATCTTCTCCGATGAAGTTCGTGCCACAGTCACTATGAAGAGAGTAACAGATGCCTCGTCTGGCTGAAAACCACGGGTATGCTGCGATGAAGGCTTCCGAAGTATAATCTGTGACGAGTTCCAGATGGACCGCAGATGTTAAGAAACAGACGAAAACTGCGAGGTAGCCCTTATAAGGTGTTGCCCGTCGTCCACGCCATGTCTTGATCATGAAGGGACCAGCGTAGTCAAGACCGATGTGAAAGAAAGGTCACGAAGGGATAACGCGTGCGGACGAAAGTTGTTCCATAAGTTGCTGCGCCTGAATTCCGCGTTGTCTCGCATACGCCATGCAGCGAAGAATGAACGATCGAATTGGTGCTCGATCTCCTGGTATCCAACACGAACGACGAAGGAAGCCAAGGATGGTTTGTGTGCCCCCGTGAAGCGTGCGGAAGTGTGCGTCCAAGATGACTAAATATGTGAGCCGAGAAGCCCGAGGTAAAATCGGTGGATATTTTGCCTCGGGTTGAAGAAGTGAATGCTTAAGGGGTCACGTACAGTTAGAATTTTCAAAAAATCGATTTTTTTTACATTTTCTAAAAGTAGCACATTTGAAAAGTATTCTGTGAAAATTTTAGACGAATCCGACTGTTGGGTATGGAGATATGTAACTTTGAACGGAGCCGTCTCCGGCGCACCAAAGTAGGCAGGTAGCGGCAGCTGCGCGCTCGACCTTCTGAGGCCGGTCAGTGCCTCTATTGTGACCTATACACACATATATATTGAAACGGTTGTTACTATTTCAATGTGAGTTTTATTTGGTTCGAGGCTCGAATCGAAATTAAAGAGTAGAAAACCTTCGGGTGAGTATGCAGAATATTTTTATTTTATCTTCTCCCTTACAGATTGTGGCTTTATCGGCCGATAATGGTCGATATTGCTGATCGCCTGCTCATCTTCTCTCCCCGTAGCGTTCGGATGTTAGTCACACCGAATTGTCCCGGTGATTAGTTCGCGCGTAATGATTGATGGGCGCGTGGCGCTTCACACCGTGACCACCTTCGGTTGATCGCGATCGATTGTCGGACAATATGGCCGGGTGTCGTTGGGACGCGTGGCTGTGTCCGTGCGTTTTGTGTTTTCCGTACCGTTCTTCGTGTGTTTTTGTGTCGTGCCGCGACGTGCGACGTCTTCCAGGGAGTGTCCGCTCAGGTGAGCGTCTTATTTTCCACCTTGGTATGTGTTTTTCATTTTTCTTGTCTCTTCATCAACCAGCACGAGGTACGTACTGGCTCGTGAGCGTTCTTTTTGTAGTGTGCGTGTGTTTGTAGCATGTGTGTATTTGTGTGGTGTATGTGTCCGGTTTTTGTGCACGGTGGTATGGGACCTCGATCTCGTTCTCATTCGTTTGATCTCCCCTGGCAGGTTGTCCCGAAGGTGTTGGCGCTCTTCCCGGCGTCGCTGTGCTGGACCTGCCGTTTGCTGCTGGAGGCCGACAATTTCGTTACGTTGCTGCTGCCGCCGTTGGATCTCCACGGTTCCCCCACTGCTTCGTCGATTTCGCGGGCTGAGACTTTAGGTAATGAATTTAAATAGCTTTTTCCCGGTCTTCGCTTTCTTTTCTATGCAATATCTCTCCACGGTCCTCCTACTCCCTTATCCGTCCCGTCCTACCGTTCGATCGTGAGATTGTAACGGTCGGTCTCACGGATAATCTTTCGTGAGGCTCCCTGTACAATCGGGTATTCTTACTCCGAGCTTGTCTCCACGGTCTCACTCCAACTCCAGGGTCCTCCTACTCCCTTACCTATGCCCTTCTTACTTTTCAATCGTTAGACCGAAAAGGTAAGTGTCACTCGGTAATTTTTCGTGAGTCACCCTGTATCGTTGTTCGACTCGAGATTGCTCATTTCTGTCCTCCGTGTCCGTGTTTATATTGTCTATCTCGAGCCCGTGTGATTTTGGGAATGTTCCCCCTTTATCGCCACCTTGACTTACTAATTTGATTTTGTCTTTCTCTTTCAGGGCGCCGTTTTTGAACACGGAGGCCGCCGACTCCATTTCAATATATTATTATATATATAAGAAAATGTACCTTTGAAAATTATATATATAATCCAAGGTACATTTTCGAAAAATTGCTGCTTTGAAGCAGTTTGCTGTGAGACGTAGAGCTGTGCGCACGTTATATTTCTCTGGGCATACAACAGTATTAAATTCGATAAAAATGGATAAAAAAGTTTCAAGAGAAGTGAGGAAGTCTCGAACAGTTTATAAGTCGAGATCCCGGAAAAGAAAACAGGTTTTCAATCCGAAAACTGCAGAGATAGATGATGGCGGAGCGAGTACGTCTGCGAAAAAACTGAAAAATCAACACGAATACCATGTCCCTAAAACTAATTCTATAGATTATAGAATTATTAATTTTTTTTCTGTATTTTCCGCGATCGCGAAACTGGTGAAATGTGCAAAGTGTAGCGGCGAAGTGTCGTTTGGCATCGTGAGCGAACGTGGACTTGGATTTAAAATTTCTTTTACTTGTGAAAACTGCGCTCCGGAATACATTGCATCCTGCGGGTTCATTAAACATTCATACGAAATAAATCGAAGATTTATATTAGCCATGCGTGTAATAGGAATCGGTTACAAAGGTGCAAAAAAATTCTGCGGTCTAATGGACTTTCCGCCCTTTTTATCCAGATCTTCGTACTGCATAATGTTGCAGCATATTTATGAAGCGAGTCGATGTATGGCAGAATTTTTCATGAAAAAGGCTTGCAAAGAAGAAATTCGACGTAATTCCGTGGACAAGAAAAATGAGAATACCGATTAGGCATATGAAGAATGGTATGAAACCCATGAAGATTCTTGTTCGGCAAATCATACGGGATCTGCGGGAAAGATGGAGGCCAGTGCTGTGATTGAAATGTTTCGTCGTTCGATAAAAAATCTTGGAGTGAGATATTTAAATTACATCGGGGACGGAGATTCAAAGACTTACTCCGAAATTTTAAAGGATTCTCCTTACGGGAATACTGCCGTGTCAAAAAAAGAGTGCGTTGGTCACGTTCAGAAACGGATGGGTACGCGTCTACGTGGTTTGAAAAAAAAGACCAAAGGACTCGGCGGTAAAGGAAAATTGACCGGTAAATTGATAGACCAATTATCTGAATATTATGGCAATGCTATTCGGAACAACTGCGATTCTGCTGAGAAAATGAAGACAGCCATCTGGGCTACATTTTATCATAAAAATTCTACGGATGAAAATCCGCAGCATGATAATTGCCCACCGGGTGCTGACTCATGGTGTAAATATCAACAGGCAAAGGCGCAGAATGAGTTGGAGTCTTTCGAGCACGATTACACCGCCTTTCCAGAAATCGTCGCAAATGCTCTACATCCTATTTATGAAGCACTCACAAACGATGAGTTATTACAAAGATGCATCGGAGGATTTACGCAAAATAGCAACGAACGTTTCAATCAGAGCGTGTGGAAAATCATACCAAAAACTTTACCTGCAAGTTTTACAACCGTCAGCATAGCCGCCACTATTGCTACCTGCACATTCAACGAAGGTGCACGAGGACTATTATCTATTTTTGACGCTATGGGGATTAAACTAGGACCTCACGCCCACGATTTCGCCAAGGAAGAGGATTCTATTCGAGTTGCGACAGCTGCCCGACGATCAACACAGAATACTCGAGAGGCCAGAATAATGCGACGAAGGCTCAAAATTACCGCTCGGGCAGCTGACAAAGAGAAAGAAGGGACCGTTTATGGTGCTGGAATAGACGATTCACTGTAAGTCCCGACATAAATTTTTCGTCTGCATGTAAATCGTACTGAAAACTTTGAATGCGTTTTTCTCGAAACTATGTTTTCGAACACGGTGATCACTGTACCTCGGAAACGGCTTTACCGATCGACTTGAAATTTTGCTCACTTTTTCTAGACATAATTGTCCTCCGGATGAACGCAGGATTTTTCTATGCGATTATTTTTTTTTTTATAGCTGAAAATGTGAGCAAAATTTGGGTCGAAAACACAACTTTGACTTCCAACATCCACCATTTTGTGAAAAATCATAAAATTTTCAAATCCTTCGATCAACCGGAGCATTATGTCCTTAACTAATGATCACTACTTTTATTTTGATTTCGGACGATCCGGTGACGAGCTGCACTGATCACCGCGGAGGACCTTTTTTTTGGGACCCCTACGTTACGTGCGGTTGTGGAAAAATTTCTGCATATTTTGCAATGAAAAAATTGTATTATTTACTTAAAATATATGTCTTTTGTATGGAAAAAGATTTACGATTAATTATTTAAATGTGTCCCCAAAAAAATTTCGCAAAAAACCCCTTTTTTTCGAAGTCCTAACTGTGCGTGACCCCTTAAGCTATTCACTCCCTTGGTGGTCGATGAAAGACGTGAGGGCGGTGAAAGGATTTCCTTTGCGAAGCGTAGATCCGGCTGCCAGAAGTTTTAGTTCCGTAGCGAAGTACGGTGCTTGTACGAGGCGTATCCAGAAGAATTTTGCTTCTTCGAGGTCTCTAGGCATGAGAGGGAAGGTCAAGTATGTGTCGGGACGCCGTTTGAAGCGTGCTGCCGCTCGTTGACAGACGGCGGTGGTTCTCAGAAGTCGCAAGAAGCGTACCTATCGAGGGGATCCCAAACGTTAAGATGACGCTCTGAAATAGTGATGAAGGCCAGACCTGGGCGTTGTTCCAGGTCGCACTCTGACGGAGCGTCTGCAGACGAAGCTGGCCACGATTGGTGGAGAAGTCGGAGCCATGGCGGCCCGTGCCACCATAGAAGATGCGTCGCTAATTGTCAGGGCGTAAGCCCGCGTGAAGCGCAGTTAGACGGATTCTCCTTGCCCGAAATGAACCGCCATTTTGCGTGCGAAGTGAGCTCTTGGATAGAAGTGACCCGATTCCATACGAAGTCCTGCCATTTGGTGGGAAGTGAAGTTATCCATGTCAATGCCACTGAAGAATCAGTCCAGAGAAATACCGCAGTGTCTGCGAGGTCGAGTGTCCTGTCAACGTAAGACAGAAGCCGTGCCAATAGAAGGGCGCCATTCAATTCGAGTCGGGGAATTAACAGTTGTTTCAGTGGAGCGACTCGCGTTTTCGAAGAAATTAACGTGACTGTGCCATTGGGTGAAGTTGAATGAAGGTAAATAACGTCTGAGAAGCTATGAAGTTCAAGCTGGTGTGAAGGTGATAATGGTAGCCATCTCGGGAGACTAATAAGTGAGAGATCGCTCATACTGTCTCTGAAGCGTTACCAGCGTTCTTGGAGCCGAAGTGGAAGTTCGTCATCCCATTGAAAGTTAGCTAACCACAATTCTTGCAAGAAGATCTTCGCGATGATGATGACGGGTGCAATGAAGCCTAGTGGATCAAACAAGGAATCGGTCTCCGAAAAAATCGTCCTCTTCGTCATCTCCGAGTTAAAGGAGGACTGAAGTTTGAAGTGAAAGTTGTTCTCGATGGGATTCCAGACGAGGCCGAGAAGTTTAACGTTTGGATCTTCCGATTGAATGACGATCGCTTCCGATTGGGAATCTGAAGAGACGGACTTAAGGACTTCCTTAGAATTCGCTGTTCATTTTTGAAGTGGGAAACATCCGCGCTGACAGATTCGTTGAAGTTGAACGGCCGTTGACTGAAGTTCGTCGATAGTATCAGCGCTGGTGAAAATATTATCCACGTATCTTCCCTTCGTCAAAGGTAGAGTGGCCAGTGGGAAGTCGTGTCCTTCGTCCTCGACTAATTGCAATTTGTCGGAACATTTTGGTGATGTCCGTAGCGAAGATGATCGATGCCTCCTGATCCATACGAGGACGTTCGAAGTGTCACGGTGAAGTTTGGCTCCGGTATGAAGATCATTAAGTGACGATCCGCTTGTCGCCTTGAAGAATCCATTGAAAACGACGCGAAGCTTAGCCGAGGCACTCTGGGCGCGGAAGACACCATGATGCGGAAGGACATACTGATCATTTGAAGAACCCGCCGGTTGAGCACGAACGATATGATTTAACGTTTCGTACTCTTGAATGAAGCCATGGTAGAGATCTCGATACGTCTCGTTCGCTGCAAGCCACCGTTGAAGCTGATGTATACACCGTCCCGCGCCGGAATACGAATCTTCGAGCGTTGCACGTGAAGCCTTGAATGGAAGTCGCACGACGTATCGGCAGGAAGTGCCTCTCGTGTGGGCCTCTCTGAACTGTCGCTCACAAGAGGCTTCGTCCGGGTCAAGTGTAGAGGCCGAGTCCGGAAGAATTTCCTCTTGCTCCCAGAATTTGGTAAGCAACGAAGTGACGTCATCATCGGTTGATGAATGCTGAATACGAACCGAGTGTGAAGTGGAAGTGTCGACTGACCCGAGCACGATCCATCCGAGGCGAGTACGTTGAGCGATTGGCTCAGTGGGTCGACCCTTGACAAGGCCGGCTTCTACCAGTAAGCCATAGGAATCAGCACCGATGATGAAGTCGATGGGTCCCGGTATCAAAAAGTCAGGATCGGCCAGAAGTAACCCTTGAAGGTGCAGCTAGTCCCGTGACGAAGTGAAAGACGGCATCGTCGAAGTTAAGACCGTCAAAATGTACGAAGTGGCCGTAATGACCGACGGAGGGTCATGGATTGAAGTTAGCCTAACCGTGGTAGCTCCCCGCGTCCGTCCTGCCGCTAGGCTGTAAAAATCAGCGAAATAAAATCTCAAGAATGGATAAAGCGACGTTCCAGATCCCCAAAGACAATCCATCGAAAAAAAACGTCCGTTGAATCGCCATTATTATAAAAAAAAGATGACGGTAAAGTGAGTGCTTCTGCCATAAAAATTGGGAGATCAATCGATTTAGAACTGAGTATAAAACACGATATCGAATACGTTTTGCTGAATCGTGTGACGGTTTTCTCGTTCATCAGTGAACACGTGAAATGTAAAGGCTGCGGGCAGAAAATTAATATCACGAAAACCTCTACCCGTGGCCTTGGGGTCAACATAAAAATAGAATGTCCATCGGGTGAGCCCCGAAGTGTATCCTCCTGCTCATATATTTCAAACGCGTATGAAATAAATACGAGATTTATTTTCCCTATGCGGCTGATTGTAATTGGTCTAAAAGGTATGAAAAGATTGTGTGGGCTGATGGATTTAGCACAATCGGTTGTAGAATGCACGTACGATGTAATTGTGAACAATATTCTAACTGCGTCCGAATCAGTATGTGAGATGATTTGTATCTCGAGTGTGCAAGAAGAGAAGGAAGGACGACTGAAGCAACAGGACGGCCCAATGAAGGGTTGATCGTGTCTGGTGATGGCACATGCCGGAAATGGGGTTTCAATTCGTCGATGGGTGTATCAAGTATCATCGGCCATTACACTGGCAAAGTACTGGATATAAAAGTCAAATGCAAATTTTGCCAGGCATATGCGAATTGGCCAAACAAGAAAAATACTAGTGAGTATGAAGAGTGGGTACAGGTTCATGCTGACCAATGTAATGTAAACCATAAGGGTTCTTCGGGGAAAATGGAGGCAGATTCAATGTGCGAAATATTTGTAAGATCCGAGGAAAAATACGGAGTGAAGTACACAAGCTACATAGGCCACGGAGACTCGAAAACTTATAAGAATATAGTCGATAGCGCACCTTACGGGGTTTCGAGAATAATAAAAAAAAGAGTACGTAGGACATGTTCAAAAACGAATGGGTACCAGGCTCAGGAACTGTGAAAAGAATACGAAAGGATTGGGAGGAAAGGGAAAATTAACAGGCATATTCATGGATAAGCTCACAATTTATTATAGCCTCACCATCAGACGCAATAGGGATTCTGCCGAAAACATGAAAAAAGCTATCACGGCCACGTTTTTCCACACGATTTCAACGGATGATAAGTCACAGCATGACTAGTGTCCACCAGGAAGTGGCTCCTGGTGTTCTTGGCAGTAAGCGAAGGCTACCGAAACATTGAAGGACTATCACCATCAGCCCGTTCTACATTCGGATGTTGCTAAAGCCATCGAACCCATCTTTTGAGACCTAAGTTCTGATGATTTACTACAACGCTGTGTCGGCGGATTTACGCAGAACGCAAATGAAAGCTTTAACAACGTCATTTGGAGAATAGCTCCCAAAATATTCCACAGCGGTTCAAATATTGTCAACATTGGTGCCAATATTGCCACATGCGTTTTTAGCTGTAGGGCAAAATCTTATCTTCAAGTGATGGATGCTTTGGGAATTCAAGTCGGGAGAAATGCTGACAGGCAATGCGAGATCAAGGATGCGGATCGGATTGCGAAGGCTGAAATTCAAACTCGAAACGCGACCCGTGACAATCGAGAATTGCAGCTGACGAAGCAGCGAGTACTTCGGAGCGGCCAATGTAAGGCCCTGGGATTGCTGATTAACGGTAAGGTAAAAAATATCTCTATTCTGCGAAATTTTTTTATAATTAACATTATAGTCGAGAAAGAGAACATTTTAAAGCGCTCCATAAAACTTCAGTGCGAATACTCCTTTGAATTTAAAACTTGCTATGATAAAATTTCAAATTATCTAAAATTATTTAGAATTATATATACCATAATCGACGAGATAATACAATAGGCACGAAGGCTTACACGACAGAGTTCGAGGATTTTCTACCGTATCGACTAATGAGATAATATTTGGCGAACCGGGACAACAAAAGAACATGACGGGAGATCAGATGAACGGATCTCGAAAAGGAAAAGGCGGGACCACCGGCGAGGATGGAGCGCGAGGGGCCGGGGGGGGGGGCGGTGACTGCCACCGAACCTGAGAATGTACTCAGCTCTTCAATACACAATTTCCATAATCCGCCGCGAGTTCCCTCTCCACCGAGTGGCAGAACCGGAAGCGACAATAACACCTGCACAAGTGAGCCGGAATCCGCCACGGATCATCCTACGTTTTCTGTACCGGCAGATCGACCAAGAGCAAGAGGCGTGATAAATAAAACGCAGACGCAGCCGATCCAAACACGTTCGCGCTCGAGGAAAGAATATGACTCCTCAGCTACACAACAAGGCAGTGTCGAAGACGTCCGGCGACAAACTACGAACACCCTCGTACAACTAAACCTCAGGATAGAGGGCCAGGAAGAGCGATATGCCGAATACAGAAGGCAACAAGAATTCGAGGCCATGAAATGCGAAAAGCGGATGATCGAGATGTTTTCTCGAATGACCTCAAGGACTGCGGCACCCCCGCGATTAGGCGGCAACGCCGAAAATTCGTCACAACGACGAAACAACACTGCTGCACACATGGAAACGGCGTAGATGAATCCAGCGGGGAGGGGATCGCGAACGCAACCCCATACACAGGAGGACGCGAGGGTGACACGACTTTGAACAACAACGCGAACATCCGGCGGCGACCCACATATCAACGACTCGCCTTACTGTCTCTAAGACATCACTAAGCCGCGATCTATTTCGTCTCTTTCCGCACACGTCACTGACGACACTCCTGGTAAAACGAGACAGGCAAACGACCACGACGTTTTTCCCGATACAAAATTATTCGAAGCTCGCGCGGGACAGGAATTTGACATTCCCGTCCGAGGGCCTCGATCCAAAAGACTTCCTCCACGACCTCGAGCGTAGGGCAAACATGGAAAACCTCACGGAAGACCAACTCCTCTTACCTCCATCGCGTGCTGGAATTGCTTAGGGCGCGTCGATAGAGCCGACCAGTGCGAAAGCCTCACAGCCAATCGCTGTTACCGCTGTCAAAAACAGGGCGTGACTAACAACCCCTGTTCGTGCCCTCGCCATGCGACTCCCAAATCACAAAACGAGTAAACTCCGGCGCTCACACAGCCAACGAGTCGGCAACAAAATCGGACAACCCAAAGCAAAACCGAGTATATGACAAAATAGTTGAGAAAATCAAGACTTCGCTACAAAAGCAATTTACGTCCTTTACACCTCCAGGACAAGAAAATATCGTTGTAGGGCTCGGAGTCTACTCAACTCCAAGCGATCCGAAGGACGAAGACCTTGACAAAATACGTACTGACTCACCCGGGCGGAGGCACTTAGCACAAGAGGGGGCACGTGCACCAAGAATATCGAGTAAAGAGATCATCGAGTACGGAGGGGACGAGAGATCCGAGAAACCCGAGTCGACTGTAACTATGAGAAAAGAGATTACCAAATCCAGAGGAGCACTCGACTAATGAGACGAAAGACACGAGAGGAGTCTTTCATGGAAAAGTCGCGAGATCGCGCAAAATTAAAAAAAAATTACAAGGACCTGGAGGAAAGTACGAGTGCGATGGCACGTCGGAAACTCGCCGAGAGATCCGCACAAGCGATGGAGCGTTGCCCCGTGCCAACTGTGTCTGCACGCTCGGGAGTAAACAACGACGGAATTGGTTCAGGTCACCCCAGTAAGAGCTGTTTTACTACCATAGAGGAGGAGAAGGAGACGAAAATCGACAGCGATGAGGAAGACGAAACCTACACCGAACTCCAGTCCTGTCATAAATTCAGCGAACCGGCCACAGGCGGTGTAATAACGCCCATATGTTGCCCTGCAAGACACAGAATCAGAACACACGAGGAAGTTAACCTTGAATTTATCGCAACAACCACTAACACGCTCTGCGACGTTATACATAGCCGTTTTTATAGGCAGGAAAGGTTTCGCGCTCTTGTCGATACTGGCGCAAATTTCTCTCTCATGCACAAAAATGTGTATGAAGAAATCAAACACCACGCATTGGAGTGCGAGTAGAACAACACATCCGCACGTTCACTGACACTGGCCGACGATCAACAAATTGCTCCTCAGCTGCAAAGGTCATTTATGATCGACGTCGCGAACGTGGGAGGAATACAATGGTTCTCGATTTTAGAAAAGTTGATCAATGAGATCATACTTGGTGTGGATTTTTAGCTCAACTGGGATGTGAGAATCTTCGACAACCATACGTGGAGCGTCGGACCTTAGAATGTTTAAATTCCGGTCACAATGTACAAAGTACCCGCCAACAAGATTCGTTGTCTCAAAGCGTCGGAGACAGAGTATGTACAGACTTTATTAGCTTCCGTATCGAAGTGACTCAATGCGTACTACATGGGTTGTACAGATTTAATCTCACACAAGATAATTCTGAACAATTGTACACCCATACGCTTAAAACCGTACCGGAGACCACAGATAATACGCGACGCGTTGAATGCACCTACGCGTCAAAGGATATGTCGAGTAGGGCCGAAGCCCTTGGATATTTGCACCGCTTGGCGTAGCCAAACCCAACGGCACCATACGCTTCTGCGTCAACTATAAAAACACTCAACGAAACGACGGATATGTCCGCATAGCCGCTACCTAATGTGAAATCTATCCTGGGTGCTCTACACGAGGCTATCTTTATTTCAACCATCGATTTGAGTGAAGCGTTTTACCAAATTCCAATGGATCCGGAATCCCACCAATGACCGCCTTTATTCTCGAATCAAAGGGGTGATTCCAATATTTACGGATGCCATACAGACTGTGTGCTACAGCGACGTTTCAAGAGCTCATGGATAAGGTCAAGCAACAAATTCGACAAATACTGATCAAGAAAGGCCGCTGTGATCTAATCGCCACGATCTTTGTCTATATAGACGAATTGATCATTGCCATGAGGACGTTCAGCGACCATACACTACTCCTGGAAATACTGTTTGATCGAAGTAAAACTCAAAGTCAACCTCGAGAAAAGTCACTTTGCAGTGACCGAGGTCCAGTTCCTTGACTTCATAGTCGACAAGGATGATTTGCGTCCCGATCCTGGAAGAAATCGCGCCTTCACCCGGGATAGTGAACTGATATCACGGACATCTCAAAGATATCGCACGAGTGCAAGGACCGCTCAACAAGCTCACGGGCGTCAAGGTACCCTGGAAGTGGGGCAAAGAAGAGGAAAATGCTTATTAATCTATCAAAAAAGCATTGGAAAATATCCTTACTCTCTCCGCTTCAGACCCAAATTTACGGTACGTATTGTACTGTTATATCGGCAAAACGTTAGTATTGCGCGATAAGATATTATTTTGGGATATTAGCCAATAAGGAGTAGAACTCGAGTTTATGAAGTAAAAAGAAATAACAGTTTATTGTAAGATTTGGATTGGTAGTTTACAAAGTTAGGCGAAGTTATAGGATATGAGCTTCAATCAAAGACCAACTGATTAGCTCCGCTCGTCGATTAAGACTGAATTAATTGTCGGGGCGATCTCGGGTCGCCCGCGAGTCGCTATGCGAAAGTGCCAATTCGGCATTTGGTCGCTATGACCATATATGGTCACAACGATGATATCGATGGCGTGATTCGCCTTTACTAAACTGCCTATTGTGCAGTTTGGGAATACTTGGTTTTGTGACCATATATGGTCACAGCGAATTTCTAGTGGCGTGATTCTCACGCTTTATTTTTATAAGTGATTAGTATGCATTTTATATCTCATTCGCTTAATCTACTGGAATGTTCCACTGGAATATTCTTTCGTTGTACTGTGGGGTACAACATCCCCCCCCCCCCCCTAAGAAAAAGAAATGGATTTATTTATTTTCGTTTCTCTTTTACAATTTTCTTATTTTAGTTCCCAAAATTATGTTGTGCTCGTGCTTGGCGTATTACGCTGAAAGAAAACGTGTAGTTTGCCAGCGGATGCTTTCCTTTTCCTAGGTTTTGGTTTGGCTTCCTCCATCTCAATGGTTTCTGTTCGTAGTCCTAGCATTTCGATTTTCTGCGTTGGCTGTATTATCGTTGTTTTTCCTCTTCGTTTCTTCAGATACATGTATATCATGTATGCTGCTATTAAGACTATTGCTATAGTGCTCATTGAATATGTGCCTATAGTATGGCGGTAATGTAAAGTTTGACTGTCTCCTGTTTCTATCTCTTACTGCAGGGTATGTAATTTTATGCCTAAATTATTTAATTCTTTTGGATTACTTATTACATTTTTTAAATTAATCTTTCTATTTTCGATTATCGTTTTTGATTCGGTATCGAATTTTTCTCCCAAATGGGTTAAATTGAACGGTGGTAAATATGTTTCATATTTTTCCTGAACGGTTTTTTTTCTCTGTTTTTATCTTAAAATTAGTGGCGGTCACAACGCATTTCCCTATCAAAGCCAGTATACCTGTTCCTTTTAATATTGCATTCTCTCTAATTTTCTTATTACATGACATCGTTATTCGCTCTTCCGTTAGAGCTACGAAGATCCACCGACTTGGTTGTTGCAATGGGATTATCAATGTACTTTTGAGCGTTATTAATTTTTTTGTACATCCTGCTTTTTCAGGATTCGTTATCGCAAATGTTAATATTTTGCAGGGTGCGGAATTTGTAATTGTGAGGGATGGGTGGGTGGTTTTACACATGTATGTATCGCTTAATCTTTTACATTTATGCAGGTCGGTATTGCGAATATATGTACGACGTTCCTTGTCTACTATTATGTTTTCGTCCGTCGTTTCTATGAATTGGTACGTGTCGTTGACCGCGTGCGTTGGTAGTGGGTATACTCTGCTGACAATATATTCTTGTTCTCCGACGAGTGGTATCTCTATTACCAACACTATTGTATTTTCTCGGCTGTATGCTTTTATCTCAGCTGGCTGAAGTAGTTTGTGTGCGTTCTGTCGTGTGATAGCAGTCGGTAGGCTACGTCCTGTGGGTAGGCGTGGTAGTGCGTCTGTGAGGTATCTTACCATTTTTTCTCCTGAGAGTACGCCCGGTGTAATAATACCTTGACCGAGTCCTGATAAGAAATTTTCTAATTCTCGTATGTCGTCAAGCAATGACTTGACGATCATGCCAAGGCTGTTGACATTCTCGTCTAGTGTTTGTCTGGTTATAAAATGAGAAATTTCATAATTCATGCATCTTTCAATGTTTTGTATTACGGTTTTGAGTTTGTTTTCGTTTTCTTGTATGTTTTTAGTTGTTTTATTGAGGATATCTATAGTGGTTTCCACAATTTGTAGATTATGCTTTAGGTTACTTTTGAATGTCTGTTGAGCGGTTTTTAATTCGTTTATTTCGTCGTCCAGTCGTTTAGCGTCGTCAGCGTCCATGTTTCCAGTGAGGGCTCTAATTACGCTGCCGAGGCCATCGATAACACCTCTTTTGGCTCGCAGGTTGCTTCCTGATAATTCGTATATCGTCCCGATACCATTATTAATTTATTGTTGTAATTCTAATAATGTGCCGTTAAGCGTTTCGCAAAGGGAATGTGTGGTTGCTTGTTTTGCGCACGGGGTGATGAGGTCGCGTAGGGTAGTTTTAATTAGTTTCACCCTAGATTGCAGCGATTGTAGGTCCATGTGTAGGATTAAACTCCATGTGTCTTCGGTTATTGACATGGTTCCGATCTTTTCGTATAAGATCCCTGGATTGGTTTCGAGACTTCGTATCTCGTACGGCCATGGGTCGTCTCGCGCGTCTCCTCTGGCCGTTGCCAATATCATGGTGCTGTAATTAGAACGCACGGCGTTATCTTCGTGGGAAAGTGCTGACGGTAAGTTCGTAAGTCTATTTTTATTTTCTGCCGTACGTTACCGGTCGGCCATCTTTCTTTTAATTTTAATTTTAATTTTTCAAAGAGTCCTCCGTGCTCTGGAGCTCTCTTCGAGCTTCATTAGATTCTCGACTCTCGGACGAATCACTTGCACTAATTATGGGATCTGCGCCATGGGAGAGGTTTGCGGCACTGTGCCGGCGCGATTATGCGCAGAGGGTGGCGGTAAGTACTCCGCTTTTAAATTATTATTGTAGGGCTAAATTTCGGCCATTTATTTTGTTTAAATATTAATTTTTTATTTATTTTTTTTCAGCGTTCCTGGCGGCCTCAAGTAGTTCTGGGCGGTTCGTCGGCGATGGACGCCTTTATCAGGCGCGCGCGGGTGATCCGGCGCCTACGGGAGGCGAATCGGCGCGCGATTGACGTATTGTGGGGCTTCGGCGTCTTTGCCGATGAAGACGACGAGCCATACGAAGACTTCATCGGTCTGCGGACGTTGTTTTCGCGGTATCCGCCGTGCCCGAGTTGCGGGTATTTTGTCTCCGATTGAATGTTATATCGCAACTGTATTGAGTGGCGGGGGGATACGGCTATTCGCCGTATCCGTGAATAAACAAAAATTGTCCTCATTCCCTGGTGTTCGTGTTTTGTTTATTTAATTAAGGGTGTCTTATTCGTTGATTTTAGGCAAAATTACTTATTTACCTATTTACCTTTCCGCATTTTTTAATTTCAAGTAAAATTATTTATTTATTTATGTCTCAATGCCACCTCTCTTTTTTCTCTTTTAATTTTAGTTTTAATTTACTAATTTGGAGAGAAATATAAGGATTAATAATTATTAACTTATTTATTTATTTATTCAGATTTTTAACTTCTCCTATCTTTCGGCGGCTTTTGATTTTTATTATTTTGGTTTTAATATTCGACGAACGCTTTTAGGCGGTTCGCGTGGACCTTTAGGGATCTGCGTCCCTTTTTTATCACGTAGGTGACGGGTGACGTCCGGTCGGTAACGTCATACGGCCCGATCCATTTAGGGGTAAGTTTCGTTGACCGTCCGCGTCGTACCGTCTCGTCGTGTAAGAGGACTTTGTCGCCGATTTGAAATTCGGAGATTTTAGTCCTCGCGTCAAAAGATTGCTTAGATTTTGTTTGCTCGTTTATTAAGTTTTTTCTCGCGAGACTCCATGCGGCTCGGAGTCTTTCGCGTACTTCTTGTGCGAAGTCGTCGGCGGTGTACGTGAGCCGGGGCTCTGTTTTTATCGACGTCGGTAATGTAGCGGGTGTTCCGTACACGAGTTCGTGCGGAGTATAGCCAGTGGCTGTGTGCGGTGTAGTATTATAAGTAAACATTGCGTATGGTAGCCACTCGTCCCAATTTTCCTGGTTCTCTTCTATGTAACATTTCAGATATTCGGCCAGTGTTCGATGTGATCGTTCGAGCGCTCCGTTCGATTCCGGGTGGTAGGCCGTTGTTTGAATTTTTTGAATTTTCAGCAATTTACAAACCTCCTTGAAGGTAGTACTAAGGAAATTTGTACCCTGATCGGACGGTATGGTTTCTGGTGCACCAAAACGGCAAATTATTTTGGTGACGAGCGCTTTCGCGACTTCCGCTGCTTCTTGGTTTTGTAGAGGAATAGCTTCGCTGTATTTCGTCAATAGATCCTGGAAGGTCAAACTGTATTTGTTTTTTGACGAGGTGATGGTGAGGGGCCCTACTATGTCGACGGCGCATTTCTCGAACGCTTTCGTCGGAGTGTCGGTGATGACCATGGGCGCCTTCGTTATTCTTCTCACCTTATTCTTTTGGCATTTATCGCAAGCGGATATGTACTCTTCAATTTGTTTTCTCATCCCAGGCCATTCGTATTTTAATTTTATTCTTTCCAGCGTTCGCGTTATACCCTGGTGACCGCCGAGGGGAGCATCGTGGTACTCGTGTATTATAATTGTCCGATCGCTTGGCTCGGGACAGCTTACGCCTATGCGGCCGCTGTCTCTCTCATTGTCGTGGCGGAGGTGCTGTGGCTCCGTGTCGCTCGCACGGTCGGCCTCCTCCCGCGCCGCGCTTCCCTTGGTCGCTGCGCACGAGTCCACGGGGGCCTCGTCGCTCGGACCGTCGTCGTCGCTGTCCTCTGTGTCGCTCTCTCTTTCTTTCTTCGCGCTATCTTTGTCGTCGCGAGACTGTGGGGCTCGGGTTTCCCTTGCCTGTGCGCGTGTCGTCGCGTATATGCGACTGAGCGCGTCCGCATTAGTATTTGTTTTACCGGCTTTGTATTCAACGTTGAATTCATGTTCCGATAGTTTTAATTTCCATCTCATAAGTCTTGAGCCGGGATCTTTTACGCTGAATAACCACGTCAAAGGTCGATGATCCGTGATTACCGTGAATTTGGTTCCGTAAACGTATGGACGAAATTGTCCTACGGCCCAAACGATAGCAAGCAATTCTTTTTCGGTTGTTGAGTAGGTTTCTTGCGCCTTGTTTAAAGTTCGACTAGCGTAACTTATTGGCAGATCTTCGCCTATCTTTCCTTGAGATAGTACCGTGCCAATTGCTTTATCGGATACATCTGTTGTTACTAAGAACGGTTCGGTGAAATCTGGATATTGCAGAATCGGAACCGTTGTAAGCATTCCTTTTAAAGTTTCGAATGCCTCGTCTCGTTCCGCTGTCCATTCGAAGGGAACGTCCTTTTTTAATAACGTAGTTAGCGGTTTCGTTATTTGAGAAAAGTTTTTTATAAACTTCCGATAATATCCTGCGAGTCCCAAGAATGACTGTATACCTTTCACATTTTTTGGTAACGGAAATTCTTTGACGGCCTTGATTTCTCCGTCGTCGGGTTTTACTCCTTCCTCGGTTATTACGTATCCGAGGTAATGAGTTTCTTTTCGAAGAAAATGGCATTTTTTCGGCTGAACTGCCAATTTCGCTTCTTTTAGTCGTTGAAATACGTCTTTGAGACGATCATTATGTTCTTTCAGTGAAGAACCATAGACGACGATGTCGTCGAGGTAAACGTAACATCGAGTACCTTGTATTCCTGCCAGAACGGTGTTCATGAGTCGTTGGAACGTCGGCGGTGCATTTTTCAGTCCGAAGGGCATACGGGTGTATTCGAAATGACCTTGTGGCGTGGAAAATGCCGTTTTCTCCTTATCAGTCTCTGCCATCGGAATTTGGTGGAAGCCCGAGGCGAGAACGAGCGTGGAGAAATATTTTGCCTTTCCCAATTGGTCCAATATCTCGGAGATATTAGGTAATGGGTAAGTCTCCCACGGTGGCATCGTTTAATTTGCGAAAATCCACCACGACTCTCATTCGAGGCTTACCGCTGCTGTCGGGTTTTTTGGCAACCACTAGCAACGGTGCGTTCCATTGGCTCTTACGCGGCCTAATGATTCCGTCTTCCAACATCTCAGCGGTTTGTTTTTCTACTTCCCTCTTGTGTGTTTCGGGCAGTCGGTACGGGTGTACTTTAATTGGTCGTATTCCCTCTTTCAGGGGACTTTCATGCTCTACCAGGTCAGTGCATTTTAGTCGGTCTCCGTCTAAATGAAAAATCTCTTCGAAATGTTCGCATATTTTTATTAATTCGAATTTTTCTTCGGCGTTGAGGTGAGCCGTGTCGATCTCATTGCGTAGATTTTTTAGACGTGCAGCTCCACTTCCAGCGGCGACTGTACTTATTTTCCGCTCGGACTCGGCGTCGTCTGGCAATTCAGCGAGCGTCAGCGATTTCATTGTTATGACGGGTCGTTCCATCTCGACTTCCTCGTCGTTCGTATTCACGATGCTCACAATGCAATTACTATTTTTTGCTTCAGTTATGCATGAACCAATTACGATTCCTTCGGCTAATTCGAGTTTTTCTATGAGACCGACGGTTTTTCCCAAAGTTTTTGCACGAACGATGTTCTCGCTCCTCGGCGGGAGTTTAATTTTTTCATCCGCGTTCACCAGGCGCTTCGTATCTCCATACATTTTGATATATTTGCCTCCCAATATATGAACGTCGTGTTCCCCCATGAAATCCATTCCCAATAAACCATCCGTGGTCATTGGTACAGAGTTGCTCACGACATAGAAATCGTGCTCTATCGAGATAGCTCGGGTGTCAAGTATCACCGTGGCCTTGCACAGTGCCTTGAATGTTGTACCCTCGATTCCTCTCAGCTGTACGGTCGAGGGTGTTATCGGCGTTTCGGGTTTCAGCGCGTCCTTGCGCACCACGCAGTATTGCGCGCCCGTGTCGGCCTTTAGGGTCAGCGTTCCAGCTGATGCATGCGGCGAGGTAACGGTGAAGTCGCTCATCGCGCCTTCGATCCAAGGCGAGCTGACGTTGCAAATTCTTAGATTCTGTGTCTCTTTAATTTCCTCGTCGGGGACAATCGTAATCGTGCCGAGTTCCAGTGATCCTAGTGTAGGCCTATTTTCGCGATTTCTTGACAGAGTGTTATTTTGATTTTTCGGCCAAGCATTTGGGTTTCTTCGGCCATAATCGTTCTGCACTCTTTGTGAAGGTCCGGTTTCCTCCGCGTTCCTTCGTCCCATCTCTTTTTCCGACATTCTGCGATGATGTGCCCTGGCTTCTTGCAGTAATGACACGTGACGTCCATCTTCAGAAGTCCTCTGCTCGGTCCTGGAGCAGGCAAATTCATGCGGACTTGCGAGCTTCTGCAGTCGCGTGCCAAATGCCCGTGCTTATGGCATTTATGGCATGTGATTTGCGACGTGTGATTTGGGAAGGGCGTCTGCTTGGCGATAGATTCGCCACCTTGAACAGATTTTTCTTCTTCTATTGCCCCTTTCATGGCGGTGCCGAGATCCGTGAAGTTACGGGCCTTCACGATGACTTGAAATTTCTTTTTCAGTCCTCGCTCAAAATTATGCAAGGCTAGCTGTCTCACGTAGCCTTCTATCGTTTTCTTTCCCGCGGCTGTAGTTTCTCCCGCGGTGCTTGCGTCAACTAACTCCATCATGACGGCTTCTAATCTTTGTCCGTATGCTAACACGGTTTCATTGTATTTCTGTTTGCAGGTATTAAACTCAACCTGTAATGCGGCGACTGTCCGGCGAGTACCGTATAACGAGAGTAATTCCTCTTTTAATTTTAAGTTTATATCGGAGATCGCGTTTCGCTCGGCCAATAATTTTAGTAGCTTAAATAGCCTTTAATAAATTTGTGCGATTGTTTACGGCTACGCTTTCGTAAGCATATTCAAATGCTTCGATGATATCGTATACCGTCTCAGGTCTTTCTCCGTCGAAAGGCTGAATTAAGCTCCTGGCCTTTTTCAGGGTCATGTTATCGGCCTGCATTCTAACCCTTTCGTTATGACGAGTGAGCAAAGGGAAATCGGAGAACTTAATCTCCCGTCCGCGTTCTGTTTCGACGGCGTCGGAGAAATCGTCGTCCGTGTCGCCTGAGGTATTAGTGGAATTTACCGCGGAAATTCTGCGTGGTTTTACGTGGAGAGATTCCTCTCTTGTATATTCTAATACTCGGTCGAATATCGAATTTTCTGACCGCGATAAACAATTCTTTCCCGGTAAACGCAGAGATACTAAACGCTCTTCATCGGACATAAAGTTTCCCTAACTGGCTTTGAGGTAAGAGTGTGAATTTTGTGCCGCCACTTACATTAGGATGGTCTTGTACATTGTCGAATTCTGCCGGTTGCGATGTCTGTTGTGGGCTGATTTTCGTTCGGGTCCTCGGTCTTCCTTCCTTCCTTCTCTAGGATGATCTTCAGTTAGTCCTGCTTCGTCGATCCTCGGGATGACGGTTGTGATCCGGCGACTCGGTCGTTCGCGGATTCTTCCTTTGCCGTGACGTAAATCAGTCAGGCAATACTCTCCAGAAACTCAACGACTGCGTGTTGATTTCTCTTCGATTCCTCCGCACAAGGCGTTTGATAGGAGATCGGATAACTTCTAGTTGCCAATGATTCTGACAACTCTTCTATACACTTCGCGCACAACTGATTGTTATTCACTTCACGAACTTTGGCTATCCCACCGCTACCACCAATGTTATATCGGCAAAACGTTAGTATTGCGCGATAAGATATTATTTTGGGATATTAGCCAATAAGGAGTAGAACTCGAGTTTATGAAGTAAAAAGAAATAACAGTTTATTGTAAGATTTGGATTAGTAGTTTACAAAGTTAGGCGAAGTTATAGGATATGAGCTTCAATCAAAGATCAACTGATTAGCTCCGCTCGTCAATTAAGACTGAATTAATTGTCGGGGCGATCTCGGGTCGCCCGCGAGTCGCTATGCGAAAGTGTCAATTCGGCATTTGGTCGCTATGACCATATATGGTCACAACGATGATATCGATGGCGTGATTCGCCTTTACTAAACTGCCTATTGTGCAGTTTGGGAATACTTGGTTTTGTGACCATATATGGTCACAGCGAATTTCTGGTGGCGTGATTCTCACGTTTTATTTTTATAAGTGATTAGTATGCATTTTATATCTCATTCGCTTAATCTACTGGGATATTCCATCGGAATATTCTTTCGATGTACTGTGGGGTACAACAGTACACTGCTGCATCTGATACAGGACTAGGGGCCGTTCTCACACAACGAGGTCCGGATAAAGAACACTTGATCTATTACTTCGGCCGAGCACTTAAAAGCCCTGCGACAAGATACACGATAACGGAGGAAGAATGCCTGGCGATGGTCCGGGCAATGGTGCGGGCAATGGACAAACTCCGCTGCTATCTCGAAGGGACACCATTTCTAGTCGTGAGAGACCACAGCTGTCTGAAATACCTCGTCTCGATGGACAAAGCGACTTCTCGACTCGCTAGGTGGGCATTAAAACTCTTGTCGCATAAGATCACGATCGAATATCCCAAAGGATCGGAAAATGAAGCTCCCGACTACCTATCTCGACAGTTTGAAGATCAAACTGAGGAAACTTCATGACAAGAAATTCTACAATCCGTCAAGGCTCCCGAGAACTTACAATACGTGCAAAAAACGTATCGATAGACAGGAAATTCGAGATTGTAAAAAGAAGACCACACGTCTGCCCTGAATTCAAGGTCGAAGCTGACGGAAAATTGTATTATTGCCGCTCACACCCGTTAAGGAGCATATTGGAGGATAAGACGGCTTGCAAAATGGCCGTGAGAGAAGAAGAGATCCTCCCAATATTAGAACAAGATCATTGTCCTATCAACGCAGGACATTGGGGCCCCGATAGAACGTACCAACGGATCCGAGAAAAGTATTATTGGCCTGGGATGTATAAGGATGTCAGTGAACTTGTCTCGCAATGCCAAACTTGTCTATAGAACGAGGCGGATAACTCGAAGAAACGAGGATATCTAAGACAGGAGAGTCACACGCAACGTGGGGCTTGACATTGAATATTGACGGTAGTACGATCGTCGGCAGCAAACGGGCAGCAGTCACCATACATTCATCGAGTCGACAACGGTCGTCATAGTCCACAACGTCAACAACGGGGTGTCGGACATCAGCGACAGTGTAACAATGGCAGGTTAGTGAGTCTCTTACGTTTCCCTTCCTAATTACCCTTGATTCGATAAAAAAAAACGAAAAAATGACAGGGTTTAAAAACCTTATGCAAAAATGATGAAGGGTCAGATGACTCGAATTAATAACAGCTGCGAAGCGCTAATAACAGTGGCCGAAGCACAGATTAAAACCGCAAAACTCGAGGAATTGTTTTGACAGTTTGATGACATTCAAACTGCTATAGGCGCACTTACATTGAAGTTAATACGGAAAAAGGGCCAGGAGGAATGACATCTAGGAAATCGAAGGGCATTCCACTGCGGCAAGAAAAGTCTTCGAGACAGTGTATTGCTCAGCAGCTACGAAAGCTCAACAATACATTAACGCGGAAATACAACAGCAGCACATCGTGTATAGAGACGCGTCGGAGCGGGGTATGGAAATTAAACTCCCGACGTTGAAACTGCCCGAATTCAAGGGAGATTAAAATGAGTGGATTCTATTCAAGGACACGTTTACGACGATCATCCACGAGCGAGCTGGCCTCGCACCGGTTCAGAAATTCCAGTATTTGCGAAGCGTTATTGCAAGTGAAGCCTTGCAAGTCATCAATGGGCTAGAAACTTCAGCGGAAAACTACGATAACGCGTGGGAGTTCCTAACGAAAAACTACGAGAATTCGAAACTGCTTATAAATACGCATCTTAATCAATTGCTTGATTTCCCGGTAGTAGGAAAAGATAAACCGGCTACGTTCAAGCAACTCATCGATTACATCTGGGCGCACTTAAAGGCGTTGAAAACGCTCAAACTTCCCGTTGAAACTGGAAGAAATACGATGAAATCCTCTTCCATCTCGTCAAAAGTAAAATGGATTACTACACGTAGAAAGATTGGAAAAAGGAAACCGATCGCGATAAGACAAAGCAACCAACACTGGAAGAGTTTCTGTCATTCCTAGGCGAGCGATGTCGAACACTCGAAATGATCGACAAAGAAAAAAGTAAGCAAGCCACGAAACCTCCCGTGACGCAAAGGCTCGAGAGAAAGGGTTCGTTCGCATCGGTCTCTCCAAAAGCATGCTACATTTGCAATGAAGGATACGTGGCGTACCAGTGCCCGTGATTTTAGTGCACAACTATCAGTAGCGGATCGAGTCAATGAAGCAAATTCGAAGAAGTTATGCTTAAACTGCCTCGGGAAAGGGCATTTCGCCGTCGCATACAGAGCTTCGGCATGTAAGAAAAATCAAAAGAAACACAATACGTTGTTGCATCTTGAACAAGAAACGAATTCGGCGGCGGAACGAGAGACGAATGAAGACTCTCCAAAGAAGGCAGTAGTATCGTGCTGCACAAAGATAGAAACATCAACGCGATCGGAGGAAGCGTCCTCGATAACGAGCTTCGTTCGAAAACCGACGTCGCACGTGATGTTATTCACAGCTCGGGTCAACGTAAAAGATGCAGATGGTAATCAGCAGACTTGCCACGTTCTGTTAGATCTGGGTTCCCAGTCAAATTTGATTTTGGAAGAACTTTTGCGAAGGCTTAAGTTGAAATGCAAAAGCGAGGCGAGTTTATCAGTGGTGTGAACAAGGCCCAAACGGGCATCGCACAAACAGCGACAGTCAAGATAAAATCGAAATGCGTGGATTACGAAACAGTCGTCGAATGCTTGGCGTTACTGAGTATAACGGAGAAATTACCTCAAGTGAAGATCAACACGACTTTAATATCTATTCCCAACGGAATACAGCTGGCGGATCCAAACTTTCGCGCGCCCGGCCAGTCGATCTACTAGTAGGAGCAGGGTTGTTTTGGCAGCTGATATGCGCAGATTCGATCAAACAAGAAAAAGGCTTACCGCGGCAGCAAAACACACTCCTAGGGTGGATTGTCGGCGGAGAATTTATCGATGTGACGTCGAATACTTCGCAATTCTGTGGTCTGGTCACAAACGCGACATTGCAAGCATAAGTGGAACGTTTTTGGAATCAGGAAGAGACACAAGAAACACGATGACTGACCAGCGACGAAGCCGATTGCGAACGGCTGTTTACCGAATCTGTCACGCGAGACAGTACAGGTCGATTCATCGTCGCATTGCCGAAAAGAGTAGATGTGACTTTAAGAGATTCCGAGAATCAAGCTATTCGACGATTATGTTCACTAGAAAGACGTTTTCGGGAGCATCCGAAAATAAAAGCAGAGTATCTTAAGTTTATGCAAAACTATGAAAATAAAGGGCGCATGTCTCTCGTACCCGATGGGGCATCCATGAAATCAAAGCACTCGTACATAATTCCGCATCAGTCGGTTATTCGACCGGACAGCATCACGACGTAATTGCGCATTGTGTTCGACGCTTCGGCGAAGACTTCGAACGGGACTTCTTTGAATGACAAGTTGATGGTCGGTCCGAATTTGCAAAACGACTTATACAATATAATATTAAAATTCAGGCCCCACGAGTTCATCGTCACAGCGGACACTGCAGCGATGTACCGGCAAATAGTCGTTTGAGAAGAAGACCGCGATCTTCAGAAAATCCTCTGGAGGTCGGATCAATCGAAACTGATTCAAATGTATTGCTTGAATACGGTCGTGTATGGTACAGCACCAGCGCCGTATCTGGCCATCGGGGGTCTGAGACTGTTCGCAAAAGAGGCTAAAATATTCCCACACGCAGCAAAAGTACTCTACGAAGATTTCGTCATGGATGTCGTACTAACAGGCACGAGTACTGTGGAAACAGCAATGGCGTTACAATAACAGTTGTCTCAGCTGTTACAGGAAAGTAACACAGCAAAGTCAATTCCAGTTGCGAAAATGGCGTTCAAACGAGCAGAGCGTTCTGAAAAATGACAGTGAGGGTGATGGCCTGCTAACGGTAGATAAGGACGGAGCATTGAAGACGTTAGGCTTTCTCTAGAACGTGAAATCAGACACTATGCAATATAGTGTTTAAATCGAAGAATCATCAAGGATTACGAAGCGACTCGTGTTATCCAATGTTCGGAAAAGTGTGTAATGTCAGGAGTTCGTGCGGGAGGTTAGCAGTTCGCGGCCTTTGACTCTCGAGCGGACTCGGCGGTACTCTAACTGCCGAACTGTACCCCCCACCCATACGTCATCGATCGAAATCGATCCCGGCGTCTTGTTCACTTCTTCTACTGCGATTTGCAATGGCGAACGTTCTGGTTTCACTGTACGTTTCAAAGTTTCTAGTTTTCATAAATCGACCTCGGCATTCGAACATGGCAACCTTCTTCTAACTCAGTGAATCAATGCGATTTACGACCGGCTTTCTTCTCTGAGTTCTGATGATTGTTTCACTTTGATCGTGAATTTACGTCAAACGGACCGGCTCTTTCTAAGGACGAATTCTAACGGACACGTGCGCGCGTTAATCGGCGACCACCATTACGCCCTTTCGATACGACCACCAGCTACTTCACATTATCTCTTCATAAATATTAAGTTTATTCTTTTTTGTTAACTCCAGTGACATTTTCTTTACGGGCCCTTTTACTTCCTGCTTCAAATTTCCTCGAGATTTTCCTAACGTCATCACCTCAGAATCAGATCTGCAGTCCGTCACCAGACATCCAACATAGCAAAATTTTTCGATCCATTAGGTTTGCTTGGCCCGGTGATCATCAACGCGAAATGCATCATGCAACATTTGTGGCAAGCAAAGGTGGGATGAGACGAACTTTTACTGCAAGAACTGCAAATATCGTGGAAGCAGTACTACAGCTCGTATCCGAACATAAACGAGGTTCGAATCCCTCGAAACATCCATAAAGGAAACGCCGATGGAAAATTTGATCTCATCGGGTTCGGGGACGCCTCCGAAAGAGCATATGGAGCATGTCTCTATGCAGTGTCTCATGACGAAAGGGGTTATCTTACATCGCACTTGATCAGCTCGAAGAGTCGAGTTGCCCCGCTCAAGGTCGTTTCGTTACCGAGACTCGAGTTGAACGCAGCGCTTTTGCTTGCGAAGCTTTGCAACATGGTCAAAACTGCGTATGGTCACAAAATTCAGAGCACTCATCTTTGGAGTGACTCAACAATCGCACTCAGCTGGATAGCTACATCGCCGAATATACGAAATGCGTACGTAGCGAACAGAGTTTCGAAAATTCTGGATCTGATAAAAGATGTGATTTGGCGTCATGTCGCTTCCAAAGAGAATCCAGCGGACTTGTTGTCTCCAGGAGCCACGGTCGAGGATTGGAAACAAAACAAATTGTGGTGGCATGGTCCCTAATGGCTAACCACTGGCGAGTGGCCTCGACGAGAGGAATTCGAAGTTGATACATTGGAGATGAAATCATCAGCGGTGCTCATACATACGAAAGCGCCGTGCGACATTTTGCAAAGATTTTGTTCGTACGAAAAATTAAAGCGAGTAATAGCTTACGTGCTAAGGTTTAGAACTAACGCACTCGGAGGAACGAACAAAGGACCTCTACCGGTCAAAGAACTCGCAATAGCTGAAAGGTCTATATTGAAAATGACGCAACAAGAACTCTTTTCGCCTGAACTTCAAGCGCTAGACGACGAAAGGCAAGTACCCAAGGGTAGCAAACTTCCCGCGCTCAGTCCCTTCCTTGATGAAGAAGGTTTGAGTCGAGTCGGAGGACGACTAAATCGAGCGGATATACCGGAAGCTCAAAAGCATCTGATAATTCTACCGACGAGACATCACGCGATCACAAAACTGATCGCGAAGAAAGAACATATTCGACTGCATCATTGTGGTCCCGAGCAACTGATATGCTCGCTTCGGCAAAGTTATAAGCCTTTAAGCGGATGACGCGAAGCGCGAACAGTAACCGGAAACTGTTTCGAATGTTTCCGTAAAAACCCAACGGCACGGAAATCATAATGGGCGATTTACCCAGCGAACAAGTGCGCGGATTCGTAAAGCCATTTACAAACGCAGGTGTCGATAACGCTGGACCGCATCAAGTATGCGAAAGCCGTAGACGAGGACGTGTGCATACTTCGAAAGCTTGGATAGCCGTCTTCATTTGTCTCGTAACAGAAGCGGTACATTTGAAGCTCGTTACAGAGCTAACAACGGAGTCATTCCTAGCCGCGTCATGCCGATTCGTTGCAAGAAGAGGCGGTTGTACGCAGATAAATTTGGACAACGGTACGAAATTTATCGAATCTTCACGAGAGTCAAACGAAGTTAACGAATTTCTTAGCAACACGATATCGCATCATTTGACATGTCAAAGGATCGATTGGAAAGACAAATGAAGGAAGATCGCGTGGCGCCGCTTCATTGGGTCATCGTCAGAATCATCAAAATTTATCCTGGCACATACAATACGGTCCGCGTAGCGACTGTTTGAACATCGACGGGGTTGTTCAAACGAGCCGCGAAATATATGTGTCCGCTTCCAGTCAAAGACAACTAACTGCGACACTGAAAACATAGAAAACATACATACATTTCGAGTTTATTATTTGAGTTTATTTATAACGATTCATAATTTTCTACCACGTAAGATTGCTATATAACAGTCGGTCATAATAAAAAAAAGGCAGCTAAAGAATTATATGGAATAGCGATATTTTGTTTAATTGTAGTTTATAAAACATTTTAATTGAAGTTTTTATAACAAAAAGGCGAATACTCGTGTTATAGTCATTGAAACAGAGCCTTTCAAGGGCGGCGGGATGTTGGCGAATGTGGGCATCAATTCTCGCCCTCGGGCGAGAATTGATGAGTTCAGCGATCTAGCGAGAACGCCAGGAGTTGCCCAAGATGGCGGAAGGGAATTGTGCCGTTGAATAAACGCTCTCTTAAAAAAAGAAGTTCTATTTCGATTATTACATCATTCCACAACAGTTCGAGTGCGTACGGTTAGCGGCCGCCATTGGGAAATCGATTGCACAAGAGTTGAGATTACTTTTTTACAGATGGGGCTCGCCGGAACAAGTGATATTAAACAATGGAACTGAATTTGCAAACAAGTTCATGGACGTCTTGCCTGAGGAATACGGTTACGAACATGTGTTCACTCCATTATACCATGCGCAAGCCAATCCGGTCGAGCTAGCCAATTGCAACTTAAAACCGATGCTATCGAGTTTCCAAAAGACAACAATCACGACACTTGGGACGAACTCATAGCACCGTTGTGCCAATCATACAACACCGCCATCCACTCTTCCTTAGGAGTGAGTGTACGGGGTGACTGACGCGGTGACTTATTCTTTATTTTTTGATAAGACGCTTGGTGGGGTTGTAAGGCCCACGTATACTTTAGAAGAAGTACGTCGGTATAATCGTCCGTAACTGCTATGAACGGCTAGTGACCCGAAAGTAACAAGAAGGGAAATGATGTGCTGAATGGGATTTACACTGTTCTTTAACACTTACTATAGAAATTTTTAATGATAAAAACACAAAAAAAAATATATATATTACAGTTTTTATACGTTGTTGATTTTATGTAGATATTACGAATATTTGTAATGGGATCGTTGTATTTTTTCGCGAGAAGTTCGAATCAGGGACGACAATATTTGTCCGTGTCGAGTCTTCTGCGGAAGAGAAGTGTTATGTCGGAAGGGGGATTTTAGACTATTTTAAACTATTTTCCTCCGTGCAAAGAGCTTGTCGGGAGGTATGGCAAGGATGTTCTTTATTTGTTAAGTTTTGATTGGTGATTATATTGATGGAAGGGTGAGTCTTCTCACCAATTAAAAAAAGGCGACGGTAAATTAATATTTGGAGACATCGCAAACTTTTTCCCAAAAGTAATGAAAGCAAGACGGACCCCATGCGCCCGTAAATAGACATCGGTAAAGAGTATTATTGCGGGCTACCCTTTTTTTAATTTCGTTGGGGTTTTCCATGTAGGCCTCGTCTCGCTGGTAGAACAAAATGCCATAAAGAAATAAAACTGAAAAACTCTAAATGCTATCGGTGGTAAACGAAAATAGCAAACTTATTTAATTTTATATCCGCACTTTTGGTCGCCAGACGTCTCGAAGGCTTGTGCACCCATCGTCGCCTCCCAGCTACGCGGTGGGGAGCTCTTACCTGGCGAGACGCGTTCGGGCATTGATTCTTTCCGGATATTTTATACTAAATGATTATAATAATGAAATATATTGGAGAGCGTGGACTAACACGCAACAGTGAGCCCATTCTATTTTTTGAACGGATGAGGCCCGAAAAGACAGCAGGAAATCATAATGGCTGGATCGCGTTCAACGTTTGTTTATGGAGCGGCAACTGTACAAACATGTTTGATATGTTTATTTTTTAACACTGTTTTATAGGTACATTGGTTTTTATATTTAATGTTAATATTTAATTAGTGAACTGTAATGTAATTGCCGCTTTTTAGATGTTAACCCGCCGGAGTGACGCCGCTGAACGGGGAATCGCGCCGCGTCGTGTGCACATTGCACGTCGGTAGTCTTTGATGTTCGCACTGACGTCTTTCAACCCCACTTTGGGATTCTCTTGTATATACACTTTTTTAGGAGCTACGTAACAACTATTTCATCGTATTATATGAAAAACATGAAAATGAGTATATTGTTACGTACCGGCTAGTGCCGGGTCCAACAGAGGTTATTTAATTTTGTTTTTTTTTGCTGCCACCAACGAGGTGCTGAAGGCGCACGCTCGTAAAATAAAAGAAAATACGACGCAGAGAAATTTAGCTAGCGTACAGCCGTCGGAAGGACATAATAGCCGCTCGTCTCATATGGGCCCGTTAGATACCGATATACAAGGGCGGTCCGATAAGTACTTAGCCTCATCGCCCGATGGTGCCACTATCGCAAGAGCAATTTACTATCGTGTAGTACATATCGTAGACAGCTACTGTCGAAATTACAGCCGAATCGGACTCGTAGTTTTGTTTTGACTACGTGTGGAAGCGAGCGTGTCCGCGGATTTTAGAAAAATGGAAAAAGAGCAATATCGGTCGGTGATTCGATTCTTGTTTTTGGAACGGAAATCGTGCAGCGAAATGAAAGACCGCTTGGATGCTGTGTACGGTGACTCTTCTCCTTCAATGGCGAGCGTCAAAAATTGGTTTAACGAGTTTCAGCGTGGTCGCACGTCGGTTTTTGATGAGCCACGCCCAGGTGCCCCGAAAACGGCTACCACGGAGGATAACGTGACAAAAATCCACGATCTCGTATTGGCAGACCGCCAGTAGGCATCTCAAAAGACCGCCTGCGTCATATCCTGCATGAAATATTGGGCATGAGAAAGCTGTCGGCGTGATGGGTGCCGCGTTTGCTCACTCCGGACAACAAGCGCAACCGTGAGCCCACTTCAGAGCAGTGTTTGACGCTGTTTAAGCGCAATCCGAAGGAGCTAATGCGTCCTTTCGTGATCGTCGGCGAAACATGGACCCACTGGTACACACCAGAGACCAAGGAATAGTCGAAACAGTGGACTTCATCCGGCGAACGTGCTCCGAAGAAGGCGAAGACTGTCTTATCGGTCGGAAAGGTGATGGGCACCATTTTCTGGGATTCACAAGGTGTGATCTACATCGACTACCTGGAGAAGGGCAAAACGATCACAGGGCTCTACCATGCCGAATTATTGGGCCGATTTGACGCCGAATTGCAGAAAAAACGGCCCCATTTGGCTCTTCTACCATGACAACGCAACGGCTCACACCTCCGCCGTCGCCACGGCCAAATTGGTCGAATTAGGCTACGAACTGCTGCTCCATCCACTGTATTCTCCAGATTTGACTCCGTGCGACTTCTTTTTGTTTCCAAACTTGAAAAAGTCACTTGCCGGGTAGAAATTTGAGTCGAATGAAGAGGTTATCGCCGTCACGGAGGCCTACTTTGTAGACCTCCAGAAAACGTATTTCTCAGACGGGTTAAAAAGGTTGGAGCATCGCTGGCTCAAGTATATCGAGCTAAAAGGAGACTATGTTGAAAAATAAATAGCCACTTTTCCAAAATTTTCGTTTTTCTTTTGTAGGCTAAGTACTTATCGGACTGCCCTCGTATAGTTATGTGCAAGGGTAGCCGGGTTTCTTGGATAGGTGGAGGATATTGAGGACACATTCATTAATGACAGAATATCCCCGTAGGGTGCTATTTATTGTAATATGTAAAGAGAGAAGTAAGGGTCGACTTACAGATTCAGGCGCTCCTCGCGAGGATTAACTTAAAGGTTTCACTTAATTACTAGCTTCTCGGACACTATTATCGCGCGGTTTGCGCACAACAAATCTTACAACCCTACGAATCTAAACTTTATTAAAAATATAATTATTTGATATTACGCGATACAATTTATCTATGTTTCGGGTTGCCTCGAAGAGTCAGGAGCCGACCACTCTACGTGGCTTTATTTTAACGGCTTCGGGCCGTTTAACGGGCCTTACTTCCCGACTTTAAGCACGCCGCGGAGTTCCCTCGATAAAATACAAATTGAGACTGAACCCCAATACGCGATTCTATGTCGCACCAGAGGGTCCTCGGATCCCCCGATGAGGATATGGAATGCAAATTACGCACATAACCACAACTATGCTGTGATTCCGGGAACTTCGCGGCGTTCTCAACGCGTCGGCAGCGCGTGCACTCCCGAATCAGTAAATTCCGAGCTGACTCCGGGCGTTGACTGCTCAGAGTACGAACGCGCACGGCCCTGGGTCAACGACGTCGTTGTTACCAAGCGAAATAATTTCCCGCAGGACATTTTTCGCTTGGCCACAACAATATTTTATGAGTATTCGGATATTTACATGTTTACTTATTTTTCTATTTTTATAAATAAAAATACAATTTAGCGTAGTTAAACATCAAATGATAATTCCTAGTAATATAAATAATATAATTATTTATATTACTTATTTACTCTTATTTACTCTTGGTGACAATTTTTTGGGGACTTCATTTGGCGTTTCCCCTAGTTTGGTTCCATTTCATGAAATAATAATCTGTGTAAAATTTCAGCTCAATCGGATAAAGGGACACCGTGCTTCCAGGGCCTTGATAATCGAAAAAATCATAAAATTACAGAAAAAATTAATTCAATTTGTTTATCTTGTGAAATATTAATTATATGTAAAGAATTATTATACAAAAGTTGTAGATCTATTAAAATTGCACATATTATTATTCATCGCTTTTTCTCGTACGACTAACGATTTCCGAGAAAAAATAATGCCACGAATCAAGCTACTCCAGTACAGTACAGTATAAGTCATGATGTCCAGCATTTTATCATCAACAGATCATCCATTGACATTTCTAGAGAAAAAATACGCGACGAAAGGGCAGCTGAAATTAAGGAGCACTTCAAGGACGCCAAATCGCAAGCTGCTGTTTTGCATTGGTATGGTAAATTACTATCAGCGTTAACAGGTAAAGAGACCGTGAACAGACTTCCTGTGATTCTTTCCAATGGAGATACTGAGCAACTTCTTGGAGTGCCTGGATTGCGATCTGGAACAGGAAAACAATAGGCATCTGCTGTTTGTGAATCTCTTGCTGAATGGGGTCTTAAGAATTATGCTAAGAAGCAGTGATACCGGCGACGTGCGCTTGAAAATTTTATCAGTACTCATGCGAGCAGTAAACAACTGATCAGGTTAAAAAATGGCAGATGCACAGAGAATTATGGGAAAAAGTGGCTCTTGGTATATTTTTTCGAAAACGAATGTAATGAAAGATTCAATTCCACTGTGTGGGCATTGGCCCCGAAATCCATTTCGAGTGGTAAAACAATTTTGGATGTAGCCACGGATATTGCAGTTTGTGTGTTCAATGATGGGTCTGTTTCAATTTTGCACATAGTCAAGGCAATGAACTTGGAAATCGGCCCGAACAGCTACGAAATGTGCCTGGAGATCGACAAACAGTGCATAAAGCTTGCAGAAAGATCGCTGTCCGACCGGGTAAAAGAGGCAAGAATCGCTTCAAGATCAAGCAGAAAAGAAATTCAAGAGCAGGAAGATAATCTGGAAGGCCAATTGTATGGTGCAGGCATCGCAGGTTAAAGGTATTGTAAAATTATTCATGATTTTCTACTATTCAAAACTTTAAACGCGTTTATCTCAATACTGTATTTTTCAAGTTGGCCGGACTCGTAACTCAAGCAATTTTCAACCGATTAACTTGAAATTTTGAAAATATCTTGAAATATACATTGTCTATGGAAGTACGTAGGATTTTTTTTTATATTGCGTAGTTCATTTGTTATTAACAATTATCTGACAATTTTTTAGGCAAGTTTTTCACTTTTCACTTTAGAAGGGCGCCATTTGGCCAAAAATCAATATATCGCAAAAATCCTACGTACTTCTATAGCAGTTACTATATATAATCGAAAAATTCATTTGCTCATTATTATTTTAAAAATTACAGGAGCTGTTAGTCCGGCCGTGGACCCCGAAAAAAGACGTCGTCGCAAAAACGCTGCACACCCGCCATTTTGTAATAAATCACTTCAAAAAAATTATTGTAAGCAGTCACTGATATATATAATAAAATCACGTTTCTGTTATCTCGATTTATTTTGTAATATTTCTGAAAAAAATCCCCAAAAAGCCTATTTGTTTCAGCCTCTAGGGTGGCCTAAGGCCTTAAGGGGTCACGTACAGTTAGAATTTTAAAAAAATCGATTTTTTTTTACATTTTCTAAAAGTAGCACATTTGAAAAGTATTCTGTGAAAATTTTAGACGAATCCGACTGTTGGGTATGGAGATATGTAACTTTGAACGGAAATTTTTCTTCTGCATGTAAATAGTACTGAAAAGTTTGAATGCGTTTTTCTCGAAACTATGTTTTCGAACACGGTGATCACTGTACCTCGGAAACGGCTTTACCGATCGACTTGAAATTTTGCTCACTTTTTCTAGACATAATTGTCCTCCGGATAAACGCAGGGTTTTTCTATGCCATTATTATTTTTTTTTTATAGCTGAAAATGTGAGCAAAATTTGGGTCGAAAACACAACTTTGACTTCCAACATCCACCATTTTGTGAAAAATCATAAAATTTTCAAATCCTTCGATCAACCGGAGCATTATGTCATTAACTAATGATCCCTACTTTTATTTTGATTTCGGACGATCCGGTGACGAGCTGCACTGATCACCGCGGAGGACCTTTTTTTTGGGACCCCTACGTTACGTGCGGTTATGGAAAAATTTCTGCATATTTTGCAATGAAAAAATTGTATTATTTACTTAAAATATATGTCTTTTGTATGGAAAAAGATTTACGATTAATTATTTAAATGTGTCCCCAAAAAAAATTCGCAAAAAACCCCTTTTTTTCGAAGTCCTAAATGTACGTGACCCGTTAAGTGAATGTGAAGGCACCTCATGGTTTTGCGATTGGATAAATAGAATGTTCGATGCGCTTAATCGTAAAAAACTCGTTGATGGAGTTAAACCCGGCAGTCATGATTTCAAGGTAACTTTCACATCTTTTGGATTTCAAATTTATCATAATAATTTTACTGGTTGTAATCATGCTATCTATCTTCTCTACTATATACTTAACGATAATTGCCTCGCTTTCCCATCGCAAAACACCTTTTTTGTGCATTTTGGCTTGGAGGTTATTCAGGAATCGATAAAAACATTGGACACGTGGGAAGAAAACGTTGAAAAGGGTCTCGTTCTGAAAGAGCTCTTTTTAACCAAACAAACGGCAGAACGCTTACGCGTTACTCTTCAGTCGACACTGGATATTGCGACAGACCACACCCGGCATTGCGGTTTCACGAGCGTGTTAACCGGTCGGATTAATCAAGATCCGGTCGAGGTTCGGTTGTTTGTTAAGGATTTAAGAGTCAGTGTTACATGGGCGAATTGGAAAATCGCTGTCCTAGGCAAATTTTATATAATAGATCTTACTGAGTTCTATGTATTAATAACGACAATATATTAGCTATTCTTGGCTCGCCATAGTTCATAGAGTAATATAATATTGCAATATTCAATTAAATGCACTTCAAAGACCTCAATTCACAGTCCCCTGTCATGTCCCGTTTCTACAATTACAAGTCTTATGACAAATATTCATATTCAGTATCATTATTGCCTGAGTAAAAAAAAATATAAATAATACTAGAATACAGTAAGCATCTTTGTAAAACGCAATCATATTTTTAAAATATCAATTTAATTAAAAAAACAGTAATCAAATGTCGTCCTCAATTTTGTTGAACAGTCTCCTGTCACAATTTGAAAATGATGCTTAATTCACACTATTCATTGGCTCGGTCGTTTCTATCGCGAAACAAAACACAATCGGCGTGAAATTCGTTCGGTTGCGTAGCAAAGCGGGCTGACCCAATTCTGTGCATTATTACCGATGCGTTTGTAAGTAAACGACGTGTCTGAGCCGCTAGTTGGAACAGTCCCCTGGTAAGTATTTTTTAAATTGTTTTAAGTGATAAAATTATAATATTTATTTTTAATAGTTACTTAATGAGTATGTTATCACGTCTGCCTCTTCAATTTGAATAGATTTTATGCTAGGAAACTTTCTATGTAAAAATAACAGTCCCCTGGGCTTAGTCCCCTGTCATTTTATAACACAGGGGACTGTTCTATGCCACAGGGGACTGTTTTTTTAGGTACCATTGCCATGACCATTGCCCTGGCCATGGCCATTCAAAATATTATCTTTCTTGTAGGTAATATTCCACAATGCCACCGAAAAAGAAGCCACGCAAAACGAGAGAGGAAATATTAAAACAAAAAAGCATAGCTGAACGTTTAAGACACGAACGGCTTCAAACGACCCTAAAAAAAGAGAAGAAATGAAAGAAAAAGAACGTCGGAAATATCAGATAAAGAAAGAAAAAGGCACAAGAAAATTAGTTAAAGATATGAGTCGTCGTGAGCATAAGGCTGCAAAAATACTTAGCGAGAGCATTGTGCTACCTATCGCGCAAAGAATAAAGTTTTGAGAGAAGTCACAAATACTTTTGTTAAGGAAAGTACACCCAATTCAAAGGGTTCCGCCTCAACCTCTCCGGCGCCTTCGGGATTGCCAGGAAATTCATTAGCCATAGCTAATAGAAAACAAGCTAAAAAGAAGTGCGAACAAATGATGAGAGAGAAAAACGTAAAGATTCATCATTACAAAGAGGCAGTGGAAAAGTATAGAAAACGGTTACAGCGGATGGGAAAAGCTACTGCGAATAAATATGTCGAAACATCGGACACAAAACTAAGAAGAATGTGTGATACTCCAGCGACTCGCAAAGAAGTTGTTAAAAAGGCGCTTTTTGGTGAAGTATTGAATGAACAATTGAAAGAGAACTACGCGAATTTACAAACCTTTAAAGAAAAACAAGTTTTTGGGAAAATTATATCTCGTGAAATTATAAAGCTATGAAGGAGTAAAGGCAGTGCTATATCTTATAAGAGAATCCGGAAGTCGGAATGCCAGACGAGTTTGTTACCCACAAAACAGACTCGCCGAGATAGCATTTCATCCAAAGTTACGGAGACAGTGCACAATTTTTATGAAAATGATGATGATAGTCGAATTGGTGACGGCAAACGTGAATTTGTGACCAGAAAAGGAGTGAAAAAAACAAAAAAGATACCTGTTGGATTCAATCTTCAATTTATATCAGAAATTCAAAGATGATAACTTTCCAATGAGGTACCAGACGTTTTGTCGTTTACGTCCTTTTTGGGTGGTTACGCCAAAGATAAACGAACGGGATACATGCCTCTGCATAAAGCATGCCAATATTGATTTGAAATTGTTTGCATTACATAATGAAACAATTTTGCGCTACAATAATCATAATAAATTACTAGAAGACTGTTGTTGCAATCGTTATGACGAGTAGTGTTTGTCTCGGGAATGCCAGCGCTGTGCCGACAAGAATTCCGATTACAGAGAGTTTGATGATAGTAAGCCTATACAATTAAAAAATGGGTAGCCGAAAAACAAGATTACAAGGACCCTAAGTCTAAAAAAGCACGGACTGTAACGAACTATCTAAAAAGAACTTTCACTGTTCGTCCGCGCGAACTGATACAAGATATACACGAGGATTTAGAAACGTATTTCTGTCACGAAAGAAACATATTTCATCAGTACAAAGCTGTTAAGAACTTAAAAGAAAATTTGAACGACTCAGAGGCTATAATACACATGGACTTTTCTGAAAATTACTGTACCAAGTACAATGAAGAGATTCAGGCATATCATTTTGGTGGATCTAGGCTTCAGCTTAGTCTTCACACTGTTGTAGTTTATATGAAAGGCTCTACAAAGTCCTATTGTACTGTTTCCCAAAACACCACCCACTCACCAGCTGGTGTATGGGTACACTTGAAGCCAATTTTTAAATCTTTACCACCGTACATAACCTGCATTCATTTCGTAAGCGATGGACCAGTTACACAGTATAGGAATAAAACAATGTTTTATATTTTGGCATCAATGCTTCATGTAGAGATCCCAAGCGTGGAAAAGTTTTCCTGGAATTTCTCAGAGAGTGGTCATGGCAAGAGTGCTCCTGATGGGGTTGGCGCTACATGCAAAAGAACTGCAGATGCTGTGGTTGCTGCAGGAGGTGACATTGGTAGTTTGGAATCTTTTATAGACACCATACAACAAAGATGTCCTTGAATCACAATGTTTACGATTGACGGTGAGACCATTAAGAAAATGACTGACGATATTAAAAAAGGGGCCGCTAATTTGAAAAGTTTCAGTGGTACCCTTAAAATACATCAAGTTAAAGGTGAAATATCACGATGTCTCTCTTGTGATGACGAATGCCAGCATTACAATCTAGGAGTCATGCAGTACGAAAAACAGACAAAACTTAGGGTCAAGGATATTTACACGGAGTCCGAATCTGAAGACGAAAGCAGACCAGCCCACGACCTACTGAATAGCAACGCTATTACTGATTTCGAAAATATTGCCGGGCCTAGTACAAGTAGCCAATACAACATTGGTGATTATGTTTTAGTTAAGTTCCTCGTTAGAAACGTGGAATCGCTATGCTGCAACAATTACTGAAATATGCAATGAGGAAGGTGAACTAAGAGTAATGTATTTGAAAACTCGTGACGATAAGGGTCACACTTTCAGAGTTGATGAAAATGATGTTTCTGATATTTCTTTCGAACAAATATTGAAAAAATTGCCAATCCAGATTTAACCCAAAAAGGGAGAAGATATTACTGTTACTTTCCATTGGCTGTACCGGTATTCGAAAAATAAGTTAATAACTTCTTAAAATGCCATCTTAAGACTGATTTCATTGTAAGCTGCTTGCCATACATAATATAATTATAATGGGTTCCGATTAAAGGTTAAATATTTCAAAGTTAAGTTTTCAAAAGTTAAATATTTTAATATCCAGTCAAAATGTTAATTTTTATAGTAACGACTCCGATTAGAAAGACTGAAGACTAAGAAGTTGATTTTAATAACTTCAATATATATAAATGTTCTATAGAATTAAGAAAGTACGTTATAATATGTTTAAAAATTGTTAATTTGTTCGTAAATAATACATATTGCAGAAGTTATAATAAATAAAAACAGAGACTGCATATATATATATTAAACAGAAATATGTTTTTGCTTTCATATAAACAGTCCCCTGGATTATATAGTACAGGGTGGGCCATCTATTGGTACGTTTTTAAAAATGCGATCAAAAGAGTATGCATTGATATTTTTTATTAATTTTGTTGTTGTTGTAAAGCTAAAAGTATCCCCGTCAAGAATGAAAAACGATTTTGTTCATGTGGCTCCCTCTACTGGCCTTACAGTATGCCATTCGGTCACCCCAATTAGTGATGACATTTTGAACTACCTCGGCGCCAATTTCACTCAAAACAGTCGAAATGTTGTTTTTCAAAGCTGGAATTGTCTCTGGATTATCCGCATAACGTCGGTCTTTAACGGCACCCCACAGGAAGAAGTGTGAAATCGCAGCTACGCGCAGGCCAATTGACATCTCCTGAACGGCTGATTATGCGGTTGTTAAACTTGGTGCGCAGAAGGTCGATCGTAAGTCGGCTTGTATGGCATGTGGCGCCATCTTGTTGAAACCAAAGGTCGTCCACATTCATAGCGTCGATTTTAGGCCATAAAAAGTTGGTCAACATGGCTCTGTAGCGTTCGCCATTGACGGTAACGGCGTTGCCAGCATCATTTTCGAAGAAAAATGGGCCAATTATGCCACCACTCCAAAATCCACACCAAACTGGGACTCTTGGAGGATGCATTGGTCTCTCTACGATTGCGTGTGGCTGTTCCGAACCCCAAATCCGGCAGTTTTGCTTGTTCACATATCCGCCGAGATGGAAATGCGCTTCGTCCGAAAAGATGATTTTTCGACCAAAATCGACGTCATTATTGAGCTGGTCTATGGCCCACATAGCGAACTGATATCGAAGCGGATGGTCATTTGCTTTCAACTCCTGAGTCATCTGGATCTTGTAGGCGAATAATCCGAGGTCTTTGTGCAGTATTCTCCTCAGGCTGGTGCGACTAATGCTCAGTTGCTGCGATCGGCGTCGAGTTGAGGTCGTCGGATTCTGTCTCACACTTTGGGCCACAGCCTCAATATTCTTGGGTGTGCGCACTGTCCGAGCTCTGGGACCACTTCTGTCATCCACTAACATCCCTTTCTCACGAACTTTCTTCACCAATTTGCGTATAGCGCCTTCGGTGGGTGCTTTATCACGACCCATATTTCTTTTCAAAATTCGCACAGTTTCGGCGACACAGCACTGACTTTGAAAATAAGTTTTTAAAATTTCAAAACGCTCTTCAAGAGAAAACATGTTGTTTCGTGCCGCGGACAGTATGGCTAATGAACTGTAAAAATTTCGGGTCTGTAGCTCGTTTGCCGTTGTCATATGACGAAATTCAAAAACGTACCAACAGATGGCCCACCCTGTATAACAGTCTCCTGTCGTGATTTTTCATAAAATTGTCCATAATTCACAAATTAAGAGGATAATGTGGGGGCTTTTTGTAAATACATAGTTCATTTATTAATGGCTTTCATTAGATTTAGATATTTTCTTGATATTTAACAAAAATATGCTTGGGACAATGTTGTATGGGCCAGTTTCAAATTAGTAGAGAATCACCCACTATGCAACGAGCCATTCAAAAATGCGATCCGTAATTTCTTCGGCACTGAGCAACCGATCGCGTTAAAACTTTGAAGACGTCTAAAGAATTATGGCAAAAAGTGCCTAAATATTTTATTTTCCGAAAATTTTTACCAGAGTTCTTTAAATACTCTCAAAATTTTAACGCTAAGTGCCAGAGAAAGCACGTATGCCGTTTTTACATCGCTGGTCGCCTGCAATACTAGTCAAGCACATTCTGCCATAATTATCTATGTCCTCGCCAAATAACAGCTTTCTACTGTGTGATTGCATGCCGCTTGAAAAATACCATATGCATGACTTTTCCTTTTTTTACATGCTTCCTTGCATCAAATATTAAACCGAAAGTTGGTTGTATGGATGCGTTGGCTTGGATAAATTCTACATTTATTTTTTAATTTTTTCTTTTGAAATTCTTATTTCGTAATCGATTTCATTCATTTTCAGTTTTGTGCACTAATCACTATTTGTTTGCTGTTCTGATTTGTTCAACCTCAGATTTTTTTTGGCACGGTTCGACAAACGGGGGGGGAGAGTGCAATGATCATCCTTCCATGCCTACTTTCCTCCAAATTTATAAGATCCTGTCGACGTACAGCGTCCTCAAACCCCCGAAAACCGGCAAATGCTCTATTCTTCATGACACACCTTCAGAGTCACTAGTTTCACTCGCGGAACTCAAATCGATCTACAAAAATGACAACCAATCTCATTTATTTGCATCAATCAAAGAAAAATTGACGGCAGCGGTTCAATTGGATGATTGGGCTTTTAATAATGTCATTGAGTTCGATCATGATTATAGCTCCCCAGAAATGACAACTTGCGTTATGTACTACAGAACCGCTGGTTTGGTAAATCGAATTATAAATACGGTCACGTGCCTCACATGTAAAAATTCATTGTTGACAACAGAAAGTAACGCTACTCTTCCCGCGGCATGCATCACTGATTCCCTACTAAAAAGTCCATGGGTACATCCAAATGAACACTTGTACCAGTTTGCGATTTTTTTTGAAGAGCGGTTTGTGGCGCATCGCAATTCAACACGTGTTTTAGAATGTATATTGAACGATGTATATAAGTATGAAAAGCTCTCTTTTCCGTGTATAGAACACGCCGATAATGTTCTTTTACATATAATGCAGTATTACGTATTGATGCGGATGCAGCAATATTCGGCACGCCTCAACACAGAACAAAATAAAAGTAATCTCGATAAGAAAAAGATTGCCAAACATTGTACGACGTGACTAGTTCACATTTATTGGTTTATTTCGTTTAATAAATATTTTTATAATACATCATATTTCAAAAAGTGTAAATATTGCAACCCTTCCCATATACACGTATACTTTTAAATTCTAATCTAAATAACGAATTATCCAAACGCGTCGAATGCAAATTGAGCAGACGCTGCGCGCCCGGAGTGGGGGTCGTGCGGGTGACTACTATCGCCGCATGGTGGGTTAGTTTACGTGGCGACAATAACGGGGACACGCCTAGACCCAGTAGTGTCGGCCCCCTGGCCCTATGTCAGGCGGACCTAGATGCTATACAAGAACACATTTAATTACTTTAATTACTCTATTATACAAATTATATTACATCTATTATAGTAATTATATTACATATAGTACATGGAATACATTACAAATCACACAGCCAATAAAACAAAATTTCTGAACAGGATCTGAACCAAGGTTCGAAACGTAAACAGTGTTTTCATCATTGACCTTGCGATACACATTTGGCCGGTCACATCCGACTATCCATATCTTATTTCACCAACGCGGCCGCATACCTTAAGACAAATTTGCTATATAAGAACGGCTATGAATGCTTATCGACAATGCGAATTGCCAATGATACTCGTACATTTTTCCACCGAATGAAATGAAATAAACGCCAAGAACTGCGTATTTTCATTGCGCGCTATCTGTCTAGTCATAAGTTATGATAAACTCGATGCAACTATCGGGATTATACATTGTAACAAGTTTTGTTACTCCTCCGAGAAGCCCACCTGCAAGTGTGCCACGAGAGTACCCACGTTACGCGCGTACCCTACGTAACCACGGCCAAGGTAGTCGATGATCTTCGGGGTGCGGATGGCGCATCCGGGACGGACGGGCGCCAGGTGCAAGTACCACCGGTAGAACTGGCCTGTTTAATTTTGCCGTCCCGTATGCACCTCCGCGAACCTCGACTTCCTTGTGACACGGAACAGGGATTCTCGGGAACACGGAAATGGCTAGCTCAGCCCGCCATACGGCCGGCAAGGATGGAGGGGCGTGGACGAGCACGGGAGTGGAGGCGTTAAAGAAAACAATTCGACGCATTACGATTACTTTTAAGCGGATTTGATCCGGTTCATTATTACAATCACATATGCCCTTACAACGAGGGCCGTTGCCCATGGACTGCACTAACTTTGACATTCCTTACTAGATCGGTAACAAGGTCTCGACTTGAGAGCGAACTAGGTAGCGAACGAGAATTAAGGGGGAGATAGGTAGCACGCGGAACAAAATATTACGAAAAGGTAACATTGGAAATGATAAGATTACGAATCCAAAAAGGTAGCACGCGGAATAATGAGATTACGATCCCGGAAGGTAGCGCGCGAAATAATAATCCCACGGGTAAGTAGCGTACGAAATAATAACACTACAAAAAGGTGGCGCACGAAATAATAATACTACGTAGAGGTAGCGCATGACATAATAATAATGTGAAAAGGTAGCGCACGATATAATAATATTACGAAAAGGTAGCGCATGACATAATAGTATTACGAAAAGGTAGCGCATGACATAATAATATTACGAGCAGGTAGCGCATGTTAATGATTTTTCGATATCCGATCAAGTAATATAATCAGCCGAATATTAGCCAGCGTACTATAAGGAATTTGGCGATACGCCATCACATAATATGGTTACCATATGATATACCAAATGATAATAATTGCGCACGATAAAGACCTTTGCAACACTCAACCAAATAATACGATTCACCAAATAATAATTTGCGCACGATCACGAATTTGCAACATTCGATCAAATAATATAATTCACCGAGTACTCATTTGTGCACGAGAGGAAAGTTCACAATATTCAACCCAATTAATATAATTCACCAAATAATAATTTGCGCACGATGCGAATTTGCAACATTCAATCTAATAATATAATTTGTGGAATGATAACTTGGGCACTGTAATGAATTTGCAATATCCAATCAGATAATTTAATTCGCCGAATAATAATTTGCGCACGATAGTGAATTTTCAGTATTCAATCAAATATTTTTATTCCCCGAATAATAATTGGCGCACGATAGTGAGTTTCAATATTCAATCAATAATATAATTCCCCGAACAATAAGTGGCGCACGATAGTGAGTATCAATATTCAATCAATAATATAATTCGCCGGATAATGATTTGCGCACGATAGTGAATTTTCAATATTCAATCAAATATTTGAATTCCCCGAATAATAATTGGCGCACGATAGTAAGTTTCAATATATAGTACACGGTGAACCGCCTTTTCAAAGGTACCATACGACAATTAATTTAACGATAGGTAGCGTACAATATTATGCTAGGAATAGGTGACACGCGATAGTTACCATTACGGACAGGTAAAACGCCGAAATAATCATTACTAAATGGTGGCACATAGAATTACGATCACTAAAAGGTAGCACACAGAAATCAAATTACTGAAAGGTAGCAAATAATATTACACGGCGAAAAATATTCCCAATCGTACGATTCTATCAATTAGGTACACACGGCCACACGCTCGCAAAACCAAAACAAAGCTGAGAGAGATGGGCATAACGTCAAGGGCAACTAACGCTCGAGAGAGCGAAGTACGCGTACAGTGCGAGGGCCGAGTGCGCGTGTACTCGGCGACAAAGACCGACCTCAGGAAAGGACGCTACCGACGAACAACGGCCGGTCGAACACCAATGAGCACGGCCGATATATGAACGTGCAAATTCACCGCCGAATTACACAAATTCTTGCGCTATGGAATTTACATAAATGAAGCGGGATAGCGAGGCCTGGGACAAATACCCAAATTTCCATTAACTAAAATAAGTGAATTTAGCGATCCAAGGGGTTCACACGGAGATGCGAGACTATCGCAATTAATTTTCAAACAATTGATTCTCTGACCTACGGTGCCAGTAATATTAAAATCGAAACTCTACTATCCTGCAGTAATAAATGTCGATTCGGACGACTAAAATCGACTTACCGAAGTTGCGGTGAAACACGTACTCGTCGGCAGGCACAAAAAGAATAAGACAAAGTGAGAAACTGTAGTCAGAGAAATTTCGACGTGAAGACGAGACGGTGACAAATCGAAGACGAATTGTGCCGGCCTCTGACCGCGTGAACTGCGCTCGCCGGCTCTCTCCCCCCACTCCATAGGAGTGTTCCCCCAATATCTACCTTTATCAACCCCGTCCACATCGAGCGCCTTCTCCTCGGAGTCCGGGACGGGCGCCGGGACGGGGGAGCCTTGCCTCGCAGGGCCGGCGTCCCTGACCCTGCGGCTGACCTACGACTAAAATGCCACCAGGCAACGCAAAATACGGCACCGCATCCCGCGTCGTCCAACCCGGACTCCACACGATGGGAGCGCCGTGATTAGCGGACTGCGACGCTCGATGCACAAATCAGCATCGGCGGAGGGATGATAAAAAAAAAAAAAAAAGATTGATGCATCTTGGTGGCGTCTCCTCGTTAAATCTTCAGCTTGCTGCGGCCGTCAGAGACGTAAATCCGCCTCTCACGAGAGTGACATGAGGATGTGATGGGGAGATCGAAAAACTCGTCACAACATGTTTTATATATGTATATATATATATATATTTATATATATATATATATGTAGATAATATATATATATTTTGCAATGGTTATAACGAATAGTTGGGTTTGTTTTTCGAAATTTTCAGAAAAAATACCAAGAGCCCAATTAGGCTACTATTCTCTATGTACTGTCTAAATTACATTTCGATCGGTTGCTCATAGCGCGCTTGAGAACGTTTGTAAATTAGGTATTTGTAGCTTTGCGTTTCTCGATGACGGCGAGCGTGAGCAACACACGTATAGCCGCAGAGCGCACTACACATTAGCTCTACGTCAGGCGGACTTCGATGCTATATGAGAACGTGTAGGTGTGCGGCTCTGATGGCTGTTCATCGCCGGCGACGGAGCGGGTGACGGAAATAAAGACTCGTACCTTGGCTTACCGACAATGCACAATTGCAAATGATCCTCGCAAAGTTCAGTTTTGTATTGCTTAATCGATGCAGAATTGTGGCATAATATAGTGACAAATTTCGTTCTGATCGTCTGCGTTGTGAACGACTTTGCACTAAGAATTATTGTTTGCAGCTACCTTTGTCACTATACATGTAAGTGGTAAAGGTTCGCTTCATTGCATGCGAATGAAACATATTATCATGTCATTTTCTATATTTCATTAGGTTTTGACGTTTGCATAATATAATTATTTTATTTTATTATGTTTAAACAGTTTGTTCTTTGGATAATATAAATATTTCATTTTATTATGTGTTTTTGTTGTTTACATATTATGACACTTTCATTTTATTATATTGTTCTTTAATTCTAAGAAATATGTACGACAAGTTACAGATCTATACGAACAGTCGACGATCGCGATCGTCAACTATTTCACCGCGTTACCCCATCGTTTATCGGCGGATTTGGCTCGAGATCAGTCACTCGTTGAATCTGACACGCGGAAAACGATTCCCGTGTCATTTCGCACAAAATTGTTTAAAATTATTATCAGCTGTACCCCACATACAGTGTGTAGGTTATCAGTGTGCGAATTACAATTTAATGAGTGAGTGAGTGTTGAAGGTGAAGAGCAAAAAAGCACGAGAGTTTGTGATGGGTAATCGTCATTATACATGTCATAATACACGGCGTAAACATACGCTGCGACGATTTTTTTTGGAATCGGTAAGTACAGTTGGCTCGCGCTGTAAAATTAGAATAATATTCTCTACATTTGTACAAACCATATCCGAAAAATAGATAATTTTGTAGATAAATCTTTCTTGATATATATCAACAATGGGGGGGGGGGGAGATATTATCAGAAAGGAATTATGAAAAACTCAATCCACGCGATGCGTCATGGGCTACAACGTTTCCTTCTGAAAAAAATATGTACAAATGTTTCGTAAAGACATTGTAAGAATGTTGACTACAATTTGGAGGAAATCGATCTATACGTACATTTTTAAACATCACGATTGATTATTGAAACTTGAAAATCTGATGGTGACATATCTGTAGGACTTGACTTGAAATGAAAATGTCGCAAGTGGTTAGTTGTAGATGGTCAAGCGTTAGTTGGTTCATAACATTTTTATCGCAGATCGGTAAAGATATAAGTATTTTATGTTTGTTTGAAGCAGTGGTTGGCGCAGCGACAAGAGTTTGGATTAATAATTCGCACTCCAGTGATTCGAGTATTTCTTGTGCCGCAACTTTTTCTTTCTTTTCACTTTTTAATTTTTACGAAACTTACGCCGCAAATGAACTGAAATAATACATAATTTATTTTATTTATTTATATTTTCACAAAAGGCATAGGGCGTCATTATTTGCGCATAAACATGGAATATATAGTATTGGAAATAACTTTCCAAGAAGGAATTGTAAAACGTACGAGAGAACTTCGTACATAAAATTAGTCACTTTCATTATTGTACACTTCATCAATTGCATGTACTGGGGCCATAGTCATCTTAAAAATCGTTAAAGCGAGCAGTAATTGTGTCAGCGCCTCGCACACGTTATCAATGCCGCATTTTTACAGTTACGTGTGAGCCGTTCCGCGTGAATCGTATTAGTCACCTATCAGAAATTAGTCAAAGCTTGCATATCGTTAGTTTCTGACGATATACAGTATGTTGTCAAGTATTGTTTTGTTTTAATTGCTAAATTTTTCGAGTTAGGAATAATAGAAAAAATTCCGAATTTTTAATCAATAATTGCCTAACTTTTTTCCGTTAAGTGGAATAAATTTGTTTTAAATTCAAGTTGTCGCAAAAAGACTATATTTTATGATAACATTATTTACAACATAAATCAAAATTATATCGTACTATTTATTTAACAAAGTATCTTTCAATAATTTTTGTTATCTGGCAGGCATACGATGGAAAAGTTAAAAAAAAATGTTGTCAGAAACTTTCAATCTTCCAATATACTACACAACATTTTTGTCGCGTAATGGCCCATGGTTCATAGTATCCATACAAAAATAACGTTGATGCACATTCAATGTGCCTGTGAAAATAATGATGCCCTACGGTTTTTGTTCAAATGTTAATAACTATAATAAATTATGTAGGTTCGTAAAAATTGAGAAGGCGAAGGAAAACAGAGTTTCCGTAGCATAGGCCGGCTTGGACCCGCAACCCTTGCATTTGCGATTTCTCTTACCGCTGCGTCCGCCACTAGTCATCAATTATATGAACATCAAAGAGTTATGAAGTGGCCCATCCGTGACAAAAATTTTATAAATAAAATATAAACGCTCGGCCCTCTCGGAGCACCCACTTTTGGCACTTTCATTTGATGTAAAAACCCTATATATATTGTGAATTCGGACAAAATCGGCGATGAGGAATACGCGCCCTCCCCTTGTGAAATGTATTTCTTATCTCTCCCGTCTCGTCGGTTCGACATATTCCAGAGTAAAAAAATGCATTTAAAAAAACTTGTTTGTCTGAAACTACAAGTTTTTCTTGACAACTTGATGCAAACCAAGTGAAATTCTCAGGTGTGGAAGTGTGCTATAATTTGTTAAAGTTAGCGTTTGAATTAATTTCAAACATTTTTACAGGAATTCACAAACTTTCCAAACTTACTCTCCTACTACACACAAAATATGTGCACATATATGGATATATGAATATGATTTACGATAAATGAATAAATGACCATATATAGTGGACACGGAATTGATTTCAAAACTACAAAAAAAAAATATTATTGAATAGGAAAATTAATTAGTACAATGATCCAGAAGCGGTAGATACTTTTCTCTTCTTATCAACCAAGGAGGTTTGATTTATTTGGAAGCCCCAACCGGACCTTCTTAACTTCACAACGATTTGTGCAAAACTATCAAACACGTACGCTTATAGAGCATTTTACGTATTGATTGAATTAACAGTATTGAAAACTGTTAATTTCAAAACGACGTCAAAAAATACAAACGTAATATCGGAACAATGGCTCGACACAATATTTTATGTATACTTTATACTATCGACTGTATTATTCAATAAATAATGTACACAAAAAATGGTACAAATCGAACGTATGGTTCCTGAGAAAAGGGAGCTCTTTTTATATGTTATTATATGCATTTTGCGAACTTATATTTTTCGACGGTCCAAAAATTTTTCTAATTTCAATATCTTCTACAACTATATATAAAATTATCAATAAAGTCCTTGTGAACAACATTTTTTTTTAATTTCCGAAATATGTTCAATAGTTTTAGAGAAATGTTGCAAGTAAAAGTTCCTTATTTGTTATGCAAAATACAAATGTACAAAAAATATATTGTATCCTACAGAAAGAAGTTGATCTTGCAATGACCTGCAAAACTGAATAAAGGTCATCATTTTTCAAGTCCCTCGCAAGCTTTTTGGATTCTGAAACCATTATTTATAGCGCGAAAACTGCAAGAATATCGTTTTTTTAAACATATTACTTATTTATGCGCATGCATATACATAAGCAATTCCACTTTAAAAGAGTGATATTACATCGGTGTTTTTTTCAGAAACTATCGGAGCTCACCCGCAAGAACGCATTTGCTCCAATCCCTAAGGCCAATGGCGTTTGTACTGCTGCGATACAAGCTGAGGTAGAAGTCTCCGCGCAGCAGATAAGCGCAGGTGATACTACCTGTACCATAGACTCGGTGTGCGAGAAACCGGACAACCGCGTTGCCAATGCACCCGAGGATCCGGGAGCTATCACGAGTGTACCGGAAAGTCTTGCTGAAGCAGACTCGATTATCTTGACCGAAGAGACAATTAGACGAAACGGCCTCAGACGAAACGGTTAGCTGTAAGTGACTTGGAGAATATCGAATCATTGGTCATTGAGAAGGGTCCGATGGACAAGGACCGCATTGTAGAGACCACCATTGATGGGCGAATTGTCGATATCAATTTGTTCTGGAAACAAATGCACGAGAAATTTGCTAGTCACAATACGGCACTGCAATGCCTTTTCAGCGATCTTAAATTAATTAAGTCACTCGATCGTGGCTTGTGCACGCATATATTTTTCAAATGTCAAATGTGCAATTATACATTTAATATTTGGACCGACCCCAATGAAGGTGACGATATATTCGTCAACGAAGTGCTGTATGTGGTACTATCATTTCAGGTACTGGATACAGCACAATGGAAGAACAATTTGCCGCAATGGCTGTTCCATACATAACCGCTAGAACACATCGCAGGTACCGTGAGAAATTGTTCGAGAACTTCCATGAAGTTGCCGAAGCGGAAAGGGAACGGGCAGCATCCATAGAAAGATCGATTGCTATTGAAATAGACCATGTTATTGATGGCGTCCCGTACATTCATGTAGTTGCGGATGGCTGTTGGACGAAACGCTCGTATGCCGGTGGTAAGCACAGCTGTATCCGGTACAGCGATGATTTTCGGCCAAGAATGCAAATTGGCTGAGGTGCTGGGTAAAGAGCCATCCCCGCATGTTTGTTACAAAAACTGGGGTCCAGATCAGAGCTCAACGGCAATGGAAACCGATATAATTCTTCAAGGCTCTACGAGTAGTATCGCGTCAAATGGCCTGATTTATAGAACTCTTATTACGGATGGCGACAGCAGCGTATATCAGGCTATACACCGAGAGAAAAAAGTAGTAAATTCAATACACGCGTGTTATTGGAATTTGTTTACTTTGGTGAATATCAATGTATTCTTTTCAATAGTATGAAATTTAGAAGCGAATCGTGACGTATTTGAAATGACTATCATGAAATGATTGAAAATATTATTCGATTCAATACCGTATATTATTACTCGTAATATTTCTTTTTTTCCTTCAATGAGATATGCTGTTAAACAAATTTCAGAAATGTATTGATTTTTGTGATTGGTAGAAATAGTTAAGTTGTTGGGTCAATAACAGAGACGGGTCAAACGAAGCAGATAATGCTCAATTATAAATGTTCTTGACTCAAACATACGAAAATTTCAAAATAATTAAAAATTAATATTGACGCAAGCATCAATGTATTTCTATTGAAAGTATCTGATGGTATTTTTTCAATAGAATACATCACTTATCTCAATAATTTTGCTACATTTAAATCAATCATATATTATTTATAAAATAAGGAAAAATGCATTGGTTTTTTAGTATTGGCTGAAACATTTTCATTGTTAGTTGAAACAAATTGAGAACGCGAAATGTAACGTTTCTCACATTTCTAAATATTAAATATGAAAGAAATTCATAATGCTATGTGTTAGTATATTCCAACTGGAAGTCGTTGGTTTTCTGTTTTCTTCACGTTCTTCTTCTGTTTCTATAAATAAAAATGTAGAATTTTCTCGAATCGTCGCAAGCAAGCGTGGTTCGAGACCGGTAACTTTCCGGCGGTAACTCGCCGGTAACCTTCGGTTACCTTCGGTTATCGGCGAGTTTTGTTTACATCTTGCACGACACTTCTTTGTTACATGTGTATGTATGTCGCACGCTGGATTCCTATGTCGTGCCTGGAGTCGCGTACTTTATTATCTGCAATGTGTTAGTGTCTCCCCGCCAGTAGTCAAATGTAACCAATCAGAATCAGTAGAGCACCCTGCGAAGCGTTGTAAGTACGTGCTAGTGTGTTCCTTTGTCACCAGCGAACGCGTTTCTTCGACAGTTTTAAAACAAAGTCGACACGTTTAACATTACAAATTACGCATGGCAATGGATATTCAGAATATCCTTAAAAAGTGGGGACTTGATCAATCAACGATAGACAAATTTCAAGGTAAGTGTGTAATTTGAATTTAATTATACTCAGTTAACAGTTTTTAATTGTTTATCCACTTATTACGGAACACGAAATTACGCCTGAGATAATCGATGATTTGACGCCGGAATTATTGAAGGAATCAATTCCGCAGGTCGGTCCTCGTTTGCTATTTCAACGACGAAGAGACGAGCACTTCGGGACAGTTGAAAGAAAGGTACGTAATAACGTTTATCGATAACGTTTTTTCGTATGCACGTGAAAATGCGACGTACGGATTTGTTTTCATCCTTTTTTCACTTTGTCTTCCTTTTATTTCTATTTGTATTTCTATATTTTGGATTGATATTTCTATTTGTTCTAATCATTTTTTACAAGGAAGTAAACAATGGTGAAAATCAAGAGAGAAAACCAGTCAGCGATTTAGATGAATTACGATTACGGAAGAAATGACATGTTAGAATTAGTAGTCGATTCCCTCATCAACCATTCCACAGGGTAATTTAACAAAAAAATGATTTCGTATTGCTTTTTCAGTAAATTGCAGATTAAATTTTCATTTAAACGGTATGGCTTTTTTATTTCAGAAAATTAAGAAGCAACGATTTTTACCATTTGGCGACAGACATAGTAAACGTTTTCCCGAAAGAGCATATTCACAGCTATTATATTGCTCCTGTTTCAAAACAAAATCGGCGAACAATAAGTCGAGATCTGCCAGTGGAAAACTTGTTGAAAAATATAGAAATCGCATGCAGCGCTTAAAATACTTACAGAATCCGAAGAGGTGAAACAGCAGTCAGGAAATCAGAACGAACCTTCCGAAGGTATTCAAATATTTATTGTTAACTATTTTCATTTTATTAATCATTTTATAAGAAATTAATTAAAAATTGTTATATATGTTATAGATACATCAGGAGTGGTCACCCAAAGTGTTGAGTGGTTGCACAAAAATAGTGAACCGTGGAATCTTGTTGTAACGCATTGGGAAGTTACGAATCGCCTAAGGAAAAAAGAATTCATCGCAGGCACGACTGAAAAATTAACAAACATCTACCATACATGGCATGTACTGCATCACCCAAACGCTTGGAATTTGATAAGAAACGACTTCGTAGCATGGAAACCCGATTCGGTTATGAGTATCGCAGATGAGTGGCGGCGATTTATTTTCGGTCTTCTCAAAGTACGTCCGATACAAAAAAAGAATAAAATTGAGCGCGCAAATGAAATTCTAGCCATATTGGATAGAATCTACAATGAAGGTAAGATTTTTAATTTTCTCATTCTCCCCGATGTCAAACTATTTTTTATGTTGTCTCAAAAATTATTTTCACGGTGTAAAATTTGTAAAAATAAAAAAAAACCATCTACATTTCAAATATTATTATATTCAATATTTCACATTTTTCTTAGATGACAAAGCTATCGCCCAAATAAGCCTCCTCCCGTACATGGTTCCAACGAGAGGCAGAGTTCGAACCAAAAAGGACCATTGGAAACCTTCAATGAAAGAAGCAGAGGAAAGCCTCCTCGTATATGTTAAAACTGCAGCCGACATAGCCAATGCACGCAGCGATCGCATTGAAGCCATGAGCTTGCGGAAATCAACGGTACAACCTTACATAATTGCGGTAGGAGCGTCTCTTGGTAGTATTGAAGCTTTTTATGTATCCGTAGACGAAGTTTTGTACAAAGTCCCGACAGCCTATGAGGCGATAGACGTCTGCTTTAAGACATTTCACGTCTTCAATATTTCTTATCCACCAGAAAGTCATCATTTGGGGTAATTGATTCAACGTCATCTGTATAAGCTTGAGACTAAATTTAATCGTCCAATAGGGTACATAATTGACGTATTAACGGCCCTTCGCGACGTTGAAGAAGTTGCGTGAAAAACATGAATAGCCTTTCAAATGAGAGTATGGTTTTTTTCAATTCACACGATACTCGGACTGAAGATTTTTCTTTAAAGATTTTTGTTTACTCGCGTTCTAATTTAATATAATAAAATCTTGATTTTTTTCTTCAATAATAATAAATATTGATATATTTGTGTGCTCGACGATATTCTAATTTGCATTTCGTAATGCAGTACAAGTAATTTCTTACGCATTTCTGTCAATTTTGCACTGTTATTTTTAAGTGATTGTTCCGAAAGAGAATTTTTTCCCCAAGACGCGCAATATTCGTACATAGAAATACCCTGATTTTTGGTTCGAGGCGTGCTATAAATTACATCAAAATGTATTACTGTCCATTTTGCATAGATGAATGTCACGAATAACGTGGCAGAGGCATGCAATTCAATTGTCAATAAATTTAATTCAGGCAAGCGGATCAATCATTGCATGCGGAACTCATATCAAATGAGATGATACGGAGCTTTCATACAACACAACACGCAATCCGTGTTGTCAAAAGTTTATCTCGGTAAACGCTGCGCCATTCCCAGTGCTGTCCAGAGAATGGAACGCGTAAGGAAACGCAAAAATATACATGACGGCGTATATAAGCAGCGAGAGTTCAAACGTCGGCCGCGCCAATTTCAGGGGACCGACAAGGAATACGGTCCATCGGCTAAAAAGCCAGATGTCGAAAAGGCAGTTTTCGACATTTTCGTTGGTGAGCAGATGTCTAAGTTGCGATTGAAGTAACAAAGTAGGAGACAGATCGAACGACATACAGTTTCTCAACGCAATTGCGACTTGTGGCGTCAGGTGCAAACAGAAATGATAACGGCATAGCAATTCGGGCCGATATGCCGTATGTTACCCACGACCTCGTGCATAAATATGGTTGCGAGTATTCGGTAGCCGAAGATCCTGAATTCGGCAGCCATTCAATACGGAATTGCAAATGAAGATGCAGCTCGACATGTACTTGAGAAAAAACTGGGTACAAAAATTGCTCCCTGCGGCCTCTTCATTGATCGACAGATTCCTTATGTAGGAGCGTCTCCAGATGGATTGATCGATGACGTTCGTCGAAATCAAGAATGACAATAAAAAGAAAGCCTTCAGAAGGACTTACGCATATTTCTTTCAGTGCAAGATCAATTGCACATAACGATGCGAGACTATTGTATCTTCGCGCTGTGGAATTCCACAGATCTGATGGTGGTAAAAGTTTTTAGAGACGATAACTTCTGGGAGTTCAACATGAAACCATTTATATGCAAATTCTATATGAATTGTGTACTCCCAGAAATCGTCGATAGTCGGCGTAGCAGGAATATGGCGATTGGCGATCCTGAGTTTATCATAGAGTCTCGGGAAGAATCATTGCGGAAAAAATCCTCCGTCCTTGCGCCTTACCGCTCCAGTCACGAGCGCTAAGCCAGACGATATCTCGTACATTTCGTGTATACAAAGAGATGCACCCAATCGCATTGACGATTGGGTTGCGATCGAAAGCGACGATCAAATGGAATCTTATGATGAAAATCGGGAGTTGATCGACATACTAAGAAAATATATTTCCGTAGATAAGGTCCTTCCGTTAATTTTGAAGGCAGACACTCATTTTACGTATACTTGCGTATATCTATTTCAAAATATCTTGCGCAAAAACAGCCAATTTCATTGCAATCCCGCTTGTTATACAGCATATTACAAGTTTATAAAGCCCAATGATGTTGGCAGGTTAGACATGCAAAGAATTGGCGGTAATAAGTCAAGGCATTGGTGTTGCGTTTATTACGATGGAACGAAGTTATTCGTATATGATAGTCTTCTCCTCTCGGAGTACGAAGTGTTGAGCTCAGACGAAAAGAGAAATATTAAAACGATTCCCGTACATTGGTAACAAAGATATTATTTTTCAGCCAGTGACTAAACAACCTGATTTGTTTAGTTGTGGAGTCTACGCAATTGCTTTTGCGACGGCAATTGCATTACAAGATAACCCTGCAAATCGCATGTATTCGCGGAATGTAGCGAAAATGCGCCGCGACTTGGCTACGATTCACAGTTCCCGCCAATTATCGTTCTTCCCCTATGATTAATCGACTCAGATATGACGATCCGCGCATGTTCGAATCGATGACAAATAAACGATTCCTAATTGCCTTTTCGAACGCACAGATGCGCATATTATACCACTGTGTGGAAGGGTCAATCTAGTGACGTTTGTCGCTGATTATTTCCGTCCAAAAAAATGACGAACAAATATTCATGACATTCTGGACATTTGTTGACGCCTATATGCCTGCCTCTCGTTTACGAGAGCGGTCCGTCACCGAGATCTCACTTTCTCGCCTAAAGTTGACCATGGTTGATCGACAATGCTATTCGCTGTGTGCATTAAGCTGGAGGAGATAGATGAAACTATGACAGCGCCCATGGTGGCAGGAGTAGGCAATAATCCTGGTAATTATAATACCACATATAAAAATATAACAACTATGAGCCCTCGTTATTGCTGTGTAGTCAATTGCAAAAACACTACGCAAAATAGTACGTATAAATTTTATACGTTTCCAACGGCAGCGCATAGGCTGCAGCAAAGACAGAAGTTGATAGCCGCTGTCAAAAGGAAAAAGTAAGTAACATAACCTGTTTATTATTCATGCAGTAAACGTTGAAAGTAGTATGTTATTCATAACATAACAAATGAAATGGCTTTATCACAGTGCTGATGGTTCACCTTGGGTGCTAAAAAGATGCGATTATATATGCAGTAATCATTTTATTGGAAATGAAAAAGGAGAAGAAAATAGTTCAAGTTATGTACCGACAATATTTCCTTCAGTATACCTGAAAAAAGCGTACATGAAATAACGGCAGCAAATAGGTACGATTTAATTCATGTATTAATTAATAAAACAAGTCAATAAGATTACCATAAAGCCAGATTATAATAAATAGTATAATATAAATGCCAGATCGTTTTATGAAGCGGAGAATAAACAACATAAAATCTACAGTCGCTTCCCGCAGGCAAGAAGTTCTTGAACCGTCACTCCAATTAGGTGAAAGAACTCGAGGCACATTAGAGGATGTTGAAGCGGAGTGCATCAACATCAAGCCAACTACTGATCAAGGGTGTCAAGTTACATCTTTTAATAACGAGCAATTTGACAGAACGTTTATTTGTAATGGGATTGGGTTCGAAGGAAAACTTCTGTGGGATGTGGAAATTCAAACGAATATAAATGAACATTCAAGTCCTGTAATAATTCCAAACAGAAATAAATTTAAAGACAAGCAGTGTGACACAGAAACAAAGAATTACGTAGATGTAAGTGTAGGACCCCGCATAAAAAATGAGGACTTAAATCCTCCAAAATTTTCTGGATTCGCGGGATATTCGTCAATGAAAAAAGAAAAACTATTAGATTTCCCTGGAGTAACATTTGAGAATTTTAATTTATTAATAATGTGGGAGTTTAACGTGCATACCCTCTTCAGGTTTTTACACACCTATATTCTCATTCCAATCTTTTACCTATCTTCCGACATTCTTATTCGCGACCACGGCTGCAGCCGTTTCGCATTTTTTCCCTAACCTCCCTGTATCGCATTTGCCACGGACGGAGGGAAACTGCAGAAAACCTCCGTCTCCTAGGTTCGGCACCTCCTCATCTGTGATAATATGGGCCGCCCATGCACGACCAAGGTGTCACCATCCGCGCGATGAGAACCGCCTTGCGGTAGCACCAAAGCCGAGCCCCGATCCCCCACTCATTATAGCGAGGTTTTTTGGACGTTTGTTTTGGTGGAATCCGAACCGCCAGGATTGCAGAATAAACCCATAGAAAAATTTCTTTTCCCATTAGTGTCGGCTGCGGGAATCAAACCCGGGTCCGCTGAGTGCGAACCCAGCGCCCTATCCACTCAGCCACTGCGCTCCTAATTTTAATTTATTACTAAACTGATTAAATGAATGTTCTGATCATAGTGAGCTTTCGAAAGAAAATCGACCAGTACTTCATTTACTTCACCTGAAGAGATCAGACCATTTCCAAAAGCTGGACCACGTTTGGAAAATACAAAAAATAAACCGAAAACGCAAAAGCTCTATTTACACAGACTCACTTGAAAAAGAAAATCTTATGGAACTCAAAATGAAACAACAATCCCGTAAGACGCTGAATAAGAAAACAAAGAAACCAAAGATGACGAAAGGAAAATTTAAAGGGGCTAGTAAGGGTAATGGTAAAGGAAAAGGAAAACAAATTCTCCATGAGTCAAATAATAGAAATAATGACGAAGAAGCCGAAAGTGATGAAGATGAAACATTTTGTTTAGAGTGCACTGAATCCTACAATTAAAGTATTCCTGCGGAGGAATGGGTTGAATGCACTACGTGCAAGTTATGGGTCCATGCAAAATGTACAAATGGGAATCTAACATTCTATGAATGCAAAAATTGCACCTCTGATTTCATAGTCTGAACCCAAAAATGTTCCTTAAAACATATAAATATATTAGTTAAGACTGATTGTTATTAAACGTTTAAAGTTATTAAAAAGTTGTATAGTTTTATTTCAGATAGTTAATACTGCAAGTATTATATTCTAAGTTTTTCGTTTATGAAATGTTTAAATATCTGATTGTTTATTCTAATTTGAAGTTTATGACGTTTATTTAAATTGTTATGATGGGCAATATTGTTTCAATAAAAATTGATAATTGCAAATACTTCTTGTATTTTGTGTCCTATTTATCCGTACATTTTGTACTGATTACTTCATAGGTCAACTTGTCTCTACTGAGAAGTCAACCAACCCCAGGTACGGGGCAGGTTGACTCGTATTTCTTGTTCTACAAAATTAAGTTTGCACACTATATGACAATTGATTGCAAGCTTTTTCCTATTTTCTTCCAAAGCTTAATAGTGTATCTATCAGATCTATCGGGTTTTATGATAATATACATTAAACAATAAAAATACAAGCGTTTTAACTGAAAGTTGGTCAACCATCCCCGGTCTCCCCTAATATTGTATTCAATCCGTAGTATATTTATTTTTATTATTTTCACTGCTATGTCAGATTCATGCCATTGGTTTGGATTGAGTTTTCGATTATTTGAAAAGCCGACAATATATCAGCAATATTGTTAAGCTTAGTAAAATCAATTGAATATTTACACTGAATTTCACTTTTCAGTGTATTGTTATTAGCTCGTAAAACTAATACGTCATCAGCCTCTTCTTTTACATCATGAGGTATATTATCTTGCAGATATTTATTTATAGCACTAACAATAAGTTCATACGATCCTTTTGGTATTTCAATCAATTTATCATTATCGTAATAAAATCTATTATTGGTTGCGTCAACGTTTGATATCACATGAAAAATTTCGAAATCTACTAATCCAAGTTCAGAATTATTGTGACTGATTGTGAGATCGATCGGTGGGAAAAAATCAATGGTGGGATTTGAATAAGTTCCCGACAATGTAACAGTAATTGATAACATCGCTTTTCACTCAATTCTTCTTCAAATGTACTTCTAGTGTACTTCTCGTGTCATACAACTGATATTGATTGTGATTGTATGTTATTATAACTCTCGATCCAAAGTAACGCGTCAGTTCCAATGGAGGTCTGGGATTGGCAACCGAATCAAAGTACTCAAGACGATTGCCACGTTTTATATATGCAACACAATGAATACCCGATCCTTCGCTATTATCAAGATTTACAATAGCAGATTCATTATGTAATGCAGCGTTCGGTAAATTATACCGCATCAAAATTCCACGGAAATTTGGAATATTTTTACATGCATTTTCTAATTTGTCATTGTTTTTTCAACGTTTTTTTTCTTCTTTCTTAACTTACACACACCATGACCTCTGCAGTTTTAGAGAGAGAATTCGACCTTCCGTAGCACGATTATGACGTTGGAATTCCTCTAACTGGTTGCGTGCTGATTTTGCTTTATTTACAGTATTAGCCACACTCGCTCCACCACCAACTAATAAGCCTAATACACCAAGCAGCGGTAACAGTGGTAAAAATCCTCCTCGTTTCGCATGGGTGGCAGTTTCAGTAGCACGTTCACCCAACGTTGCGTCTTCAGCAGTTATTCGTTGTTTTGCACGACTTGCTAATATTTTATCAGCGTGATGACGATTCTCAAGATCTTTATATTGGGAATATGCAATATCGTGGTCACGACAGGTGCTGTATAATGGATTCATACCTAAATCACCGCGGGCTAATCTTTTAGTCAAATGCATGCCCGGACCCCAAAATTGACATCCAGGTACATGTAGCACAAATGGTAGTGAATTAATTGTACTATTGAGTATTGTACTATTATCGTCAATGTAACAGCGCCTTTATATCACAACTTTAAAACAAAATCATTGCGCTGGAGAATTATATATCGCTGAAGATAGAGCGGAGATAATTATTCCAAGGAGATGAAAAAAGATGTTGCAGTCTCACATGCTGATTACTCACTAAAATACTTTATTAATGTTCTGTCTATTTATATACACAAGAACCAATTAGAACGTACTCATTGAATTGACACTGTCGTGTTATGTTTTTCTTACATATATAACTATTTACATCAAGTTGAGAGATCTTCGATTTCAAGAATGGTATAATGCCCTCATGGCAGTGTGCTCACATTATCCGATGTAAGGTAACGTTTATCATCATACGAATGAAGTGCTCCTTTTTGCTCTAAAACCGTGTATACGTTATGGAATTTCAATCTAATACAGTTTTGTCTTTTTGCTATAAATTTATTACTTTACAACACTTCTAAATGATTGTTCAACATTATTTCTCGGTCGATAACATATTAGAAATACTATACATTTGGCCCTCTTAACTTCGTATTCTCCACTAACTTTGAATGCATACATTTTCGGTCTTAGTCCAACAAATTCACTTCTAATGAATCCCTTACTTTCATGCTTCATCAAACCCGTTTTTTTCTATTAACTCTCGGCATATTAAAAATATTTTACTCTTTATAATTACTCGTGTTAAACCGTTGAATATCCTTTATCATTATTTCATAAATATCATTATTCTTGAATTCATAAATCAGACTTTCTGTGTCGGTGTACAGAATTCGACATGCATCTTTTAACAATGGTTTCATATTACCGTAATGAAAATCATATACACATATTTCTGAGAGATCTAATATTGACATCCCAATATAAATGGGTTTATTCGTTAATACTTCTAACTTTAGCGCAAAAAGTGTGAAACCGTAAACCTGAATAGCCGTGTGAAAATAGTCCGCGTATAACAATGAACCATGTAACTAAGTACTATTTTTTCATTAATAATCAATCTATTGAAGTATCGAATGAGTGGTGTTAGGACAAATGATCATGAGTTTATATACGATACGATGTTCCTGATGATGCAGTGCATTGTTCTAACGATGCAGTTTTACTCACAAACCGCGCTACCAACGGGTGTCTATAAATTTTTGTATGCAACGAAAATGGATCAAATCACTGACAAGCGGTGTTACGGACCAATCTCAAAAGTTGAAATAATACCGTCCAATATATGATATTAAATGCATTATTCTCAACCGTTAGAGAAAAAGAAGTCTAACAATTATCTGCTGAGTCCTGCATCATCATCCAGTGATCTACAATCAATACTAATAGACAATGACGACGGCAATGATGGTGATGTGAATTGTAACCATGATGATGATGATGACGATGATGAACTCATTTTAAGCGTGTTGAAAATCCAAATACCTGAAAAAAATGAAAAAGCAGACAAATCGCGTCAAAGTGATGAAGAAGAACCGGTGAAACAAAAAACAGAGGATAAAGTGGGTCAGAATGATGATGGAATTCGACTATGTCGGTGCATCTCAATAAATCCACCACCTAGTTTTCAAAAGATTTCACAAGGTAATCCAAGCGAACATGAAGAGTTTGCGGTAGAGTTTCGACTCGCTGAAGAAAATGAGTCATCGATAACGTTCTATGCTCACAGACGCTATGAATCGAACATCGGCGAGAAAAATTGAATAACACGGTGGAGGTAAATTGAACACGTCACTGATGTTTTCACTCTTCTTTACTGATCATTATTCAATAAAAGATAAACAAATCTTTTGTTCCAGGAAAACGATTAACGAATAAATGAATCAACGAATCAACTGGCAATGCTATTGATTACAGAAAGAGAGTGAGAAGAGGGAGGGAATAATCTTCATAGCTCTGACCGTTAAATATTACTATTAAATTAATGAAATACTTGAAATTGTATTGTACAAACGTAACTAACAATGAATAATTAAAAAAAAGTATACATAATAATAATAATGATGATGGAGAGAAAGAGAGACAGAGAAAGGGAGGGAGGAAGGGAGAGAGAGGGGGGGGGGAGTCAGTATAATCACATGTGACGGGGGGGGTCTCTCAACTAGAAAATCGTTACAATGCCTGAAAATGACTGAAAAATTTATATTTTCAAACAATAGCGATATAATTCAACCTGACCGTGTAAACCCAAACTGTATTTTCATTTTTGACGATGAGACTAGCAGGATAATATTACAGAATACTTTTCTATGGGTCGTCATTTTAACATTGATAGCTTTTATTTGTGTCGAACATATGCAAAAATTCCAACACATTTGATTCGTCATAATGCAAATTTCTTAATGCTCTTCAAATAAGACGGGATGAATTAATGTTACACTTATAACGATCATGTAGACATCAGTATTTCATATAACGAATTCTTACAATTATGTTCAAGTTGTTGGGAAGAAAAGTATGGATTTCTCGTGATAGACAAGGATAGTCTCAATAATAAAGAGAGATATCGGAAGGGGTTTAATCAGTTTGCAGTCATTTAATCGTTCATTCGTTACCCGTTAGTGATACTATATACGCGTCTTAACCGTTTGCAGTCCCTCCGTTAAGTGTAATAGTAAGTGTAATAGTAAAAACAAAAAATATTATGTTTTAATTAATTGTGAAAAAGAAGAAGACGCAAAAACAACGTTTTTTTGGAAAAAATCGTTCGAATAAGTGATGATATACGGAAAAAAATATCAAGCTATAAAATTGGTGAAAATTGATAATTTAAAAGAGTTATTAAAAAAGGGTTAAAAGAGTCGTATAAACCTATTGAATAGATCGAACTTAAGTCTTGTGTGAGGAAAGGTGAGGAAGAAATACACAACTTCCGTAGTATAACTTTTCTTGCCTAGTATAAGCTTTTTTTTTCAACCAACAAATGAGCGCTCTCGCTCACTAGTTACTCGAAGGAAGACACGCATGGAACATTCCCAACACTTCCACCGTTTCTGCGTATCGCACGCTTAACCACACCCATACTTCCACGCAGCATACAAAAACGATCTCTCGCCAAAGCTTTCGTGAAAATATCCGCGGTTTGACTCTCTGTACACATGTACTCGACCCGCAGCTCTCTCGATTCGATTTTCTCCCATATAAAATGATACCGAACATCTATGTGTTTCGTGCGCTGATGAAACACCGGATTCTTACCTAGTCTTATTGCATTAGTACTATGAACAAAGATCACAGTCTCTTTATCACATGGATGTCCGATCCCATCCAACAGGCTTCGCAGCCATATCGCTTCCTTCGCCGTTTCCGCCGCTGCGACATACTCCGACTCGGTCGTACTTAGCGTCACCAGTCTTTGGCGTTGACTAGACTACGTGACCGGACCACTTACGAGTTTGAACACGTATCCCGTTGTCGACTTCTTTGTCTCGACATCAATTGCGTAATCGGCATCCGAATAGCCGACCAATTCCGACACGCTTCCACCGCCACGGAACTCGATACCGTAATCGATCGTCCCCGCTACGTACGCGATTATCTGCTTTACCGCTCGCCAGTGATCGCGGTTGAGATTGTTCAAGAACCGGCTCACTGAATTTACCGCGTACGCTATATCAGGTCTCGATATAATTGCTAAGAAAATGAGTGACCCTACTGCCTCCCTGTACGGCACGTTTTCCACTCGCTCTTCTCCTTCTACGACAGGTTGTAAAATTACACTCGGATTCGACGGCACACCCATTAGTTTTGAATCGCCCATGCCGAACTTCTCAACCACATGCTTTGCGTATGCACTCTGGTGTATAACCATACGTTTTTCTTCCTGAACGCGCTCGATCTGCATGCCCACGAATAGGCTCGTATCACCGACCGTGATTTTGAACGCCTCGCTGAGACGCTTGAGCACGCACACCAGAGCCTCTCTCGATGCCATGATGACCAAACCGTCATCCACGAACAGTGCTAAATACACTATCGATTGCGCTACCTTGCCTACGAATATACACTTGTCCGCGTTGGACTTCTCGAACTCGAACTCTCTCAGAAACGCACAAAACTCGCCGTTCCAGCACCGAGGTGCCTGCTTGAGACCATACAGCGATTTCTCTAACCGACAGACGACACTTTTCGCGGCACTTTGTTTCACGGTCAACCCTTCCGGCACTTCCATGAAGACTTCCTCGTCCAATTTTCCGTGCAGGAACGCTGTCTGCACGTCGAATTATGCCAGCTCGAGGTCCTTCTCCGTGACGATAGCCAACAACACTCTCAACGAGTCGTAGCGCACAACTGAAGCAAACATCTCGGTGAAATCAACTCCTTTCTGTTGCATGAAGCCTCGGCACTCGCAGTTCAAGGTACGCGCAGAGGCGTACCTTGAACTTCACACTACCGCCTGCCGCTCTCTTGATGACCTTGAAGACCCACTTCGAGTCCACTGTCTTCATTCCTGGTTCCCTCTTGACCAGAGACCACGTTTCCTTCTCCTTGTGCGCGCCCAATTCCTTGTTGATTGCCTCGATTCACTTTCCGGCGTCGCTACTGCGCACTGCCTCCTCGAACGTCCTTGAAATTTCATACTCGGCCACGTTCGAGTCGTATCGCGACGGTGCCCGCAACGACCCTCTACCGCGAAGATTTTACTGCACGTCGCCTCGAACTTGTTCTGCCATCCCTGGCAGGTCTTCTCCCGCGTTCTCGTCGGCTGGCAGGAACTCTTTGTCGTCATCGTCGTCTTGCTCGTTCTCTTCTTCTCGTACCGGGGCTTCCACCGCTTCCATCTTCAGTAGAAGTATCTCGCCCTCCCACTCTCCTTTCGCTGAGAGCGTAACTTTTCCGACCTTCTCGTTGAAGACGACATCACGTGTGACTGTGACCTTCTTTATCACCGGATCGTACACGCGATAGTTTGACGAATTTGAATCGTAACCAACGAGCACCATTTTCTTCGCTCGCGGATCGAATTTCGTTGTCTTCTGCTTCGGAATATTTACAAAAGCCTCGGACCCGAAGATACGCAGATGGCTCATGTTTGGTTTCTAACCGATCCACCTCCCGTACGGCGTCGCACCGTTTCGCCCACTCGACGAACTTGCTCGATTCATCAAATAAATCGCAGTACTACACGCCTCGGCCCATAATTCTGTTGGCAGCCCTTTCGCGCATAATATCGTCCTCGCGCTCTCGATTAGCGTGCGATTGTCCCGTTCCGCCTTCCAGTTTTGCTCGGGCGTATACGGTGCCGTAAACTCCCGTTGGATCCCGCGCGAATCGAGATAACTGTCCATGTTTTTGTTTCTAAACTCGCGCCCGTTGTCGGATCTGAGAATGCGCATCGTTCTCCCACACTTGTTCTCGATTAGCTTGTCAAAAACCTTGAATTTCTCAAACACGTCGCTCTTCTGATGCAAGAAATAAATGTACCGGAAACTCGTTGCATCATTCTTGAACGTGAGCAGAAACCTCGAACCCCCAGGTGATCCGACCGACATCGGCCCACACACACCCGTGTATATGACTTCGCCCGACACAGTATCGGCACGCACACGTTCCTTCTTGAACGTTTTCCGATGCCACTTACCGATCTGACAGCCTTCGCAAAAGACCTCATCGACCTTCGGTAACTCTACTCCTTCCACGAGTCCTTTTCCGACCAGTTCGCGTACTGCTCGCCCGTTCACGTGACCGAATCTTTCGTGCCACAGCTGAACGTTTGTCCTCGCCACATTCGCGTCGTTAAATTCTTCTACGCGCTTCACTCGAAACAGCATCCTGTAGATCTGATTTTCCTGCTTGACTCCGCACGCGATAATTTTTCCGCCGGCTCTGACCAACACTTGTTGACCTCCGAACGACACTTCGTATTTCCGAGACGTACACACTCCGACTGAAAACAAGTTCTTTTTCATATCCGGAATGTACAGAACTTTTTCGATACGCGACGACATCCACTTACCGCCGACGTATGCCTGGACCACGACTGTCCCTTCGCCCATGACCTTGCGCTGTTTGTCATCTCCGAGACACACAGAGCCGCCATTTTGCAGTTCACGATACTCGCTGAACCACTCGCGTCTAAACATGATATGTCGTGACGCACCACTATCAGTAAGCCAGGAATCTTTCTTTTCGGCTTAGCACACGGCCTTCGCGACATCGTCTGGAATCCCGCAACTCCCGTTGTTACCGACCTCGCTCGAACGACTCGAGCGCGCTTGCTCCACGATGAAGGCGTAACCACTCGACTCCTCCCGATCGGTACTGTCACTTTCCCGCTTTTTGTTCCGGCACTCCCGCGCAAAATGTCCGAGCTCGTGGCACTTAAATTCCACCGGCACATCGTCCCACGCGGTTTGAAACGTCGCGTATTTTGTGGCTACACTCCCGAGAATTTTTGCCATGACCGTACTACCCGACACCGCTTCACCGAGATCACTCAACTGCGCCTCCATGTTCTGCACTTTCGCGATATGCTTCATCATCGAGTCCTCCGGCACCATCTTGTATTCGTAGAGTCTCGTCATGAGCAACAATTTATTTTCCGCCGATTTTTGCTCGTGCAGTCTTGGCAAACGATTCCACATTTCACTCGCGAAACTGCACGTTAACAGCGGTCGCAACTGTTCTGGCTCTAGCGTCGAAGCTAGAAGAAAACTCGCACGTGCGTATCCACCACCCATGTGGCCCGAACGTCGTCCCCGGCTGCACCGGCCGGCCTTGCCCGCGTCCCATCGACCACGTCGAATATGCGGTTCGCAACAAATAGCATCTTCATCTGAAACTTCCACGTCTGGAAGTCGTCCCCGTTGAATTTCCTGACGTTCTTCGTAGAGATCGCGTCCGACATTTTGGATCCGTTTTCACCTCGTGGCCGCACACGTTTTTACTCTCGAAACGACTCGCCAATATGGCTACCCCGTAGTGACCTCGTGTCCCGCGCACTACTCTCGAAACGACTCACAACAATTTCTCACACAAAACTGCTCAGTTTCTGGGAGACTGGGCCCATAACCTATTGAATAGATGGAACTCAAGTCTTGTGTGAGGAAAGGTGGGGAAGAAATCCACAACTTCCGTAGTATAACTTTTCTTTATTTTCGCTACTGACTCGGCAGGGTGTTCGCCAACGACTGACTAACTCGTAGCCCAAGGCTCATTCCCGCACGCATCCCTCGACGCTCGCTTTGCTCACTCATTCGCCGCTCGATCTGACCCAACCAACAAATGAGCGCTCTCGCTCACTAGTTACTCGAAGGGAGACACGCATGGAACATTCCCAACAAAACCGATAGTTAAACCGTTGCAACAATTAGTTCGAGATACGGTCACGAACAAAAACGTACATTTCAACCGATAGATATAAAAGTTAACAAACAAAAAAACAGTGGAATGGATGAAGAAGAAGACAAGACAGTTGGATATGAGAGTGGCAAAAATGAAGATGACGATGCATTATATCCATATTTGATAAAAAAAAAGAAAAAATCGATACTATTCATGATTATAGTACTCCGGTAAATAAAGATAATTTAAAAACAGTGTGAAATGCCTCGGTAAACATATCCCCCATGAATGTGGCATCTAGTGCGTTGTCAAATGAGAATTCTATTCGTAAAATTATGCAGCAACCATCGGAGGAAGTCGAAAAACCCAGCAGCGCACATCTGTGAGAATTCACGCAAAAATATTTCAAATTATTCGTTGGAGCTGATGCTCGACGAAAAATAGATAATAATTACGGTATTTACTTCAAGGACCTGATCAGGGTAAAACATCAAGGCTTGATCAAGTTAAAAAATCAAAGCTTGATCAAGATAAAATGACCAAGGCCTGATGAAGGTAAAATATCAAGGCCTGATCAAGGTAAAACATCAAGCCCTGATGAAGGTAAAACATCAAGGGCTGATCAAGATAAAACATCAAGACTTGATCAGTGAGAAATATCAAGGCCTGACCAAAATAAATCATGAAGCCTTGATCAGGTTACAAAAGGAATACTTAAATATGATAGAAAATCAAAGCTTTATTATATAGTATTCAAAGTATTTTTTAACGAAACAACAAAATAAACTCTGATAAAAACAAAATAATACTTATCCATAAATTTTAGGATTATCCATTAAAGTTTAGGATTCTTCCAAAATTTTGTATGAGTGTTCTTGACATAAAAACTAATAATTTTCCCCTATGAAGAAAATTTGGCTAACGTCTAGAATTTGAGATATTTAATTTCCAATTTTTGGGTTTTCCCATCTAAACGCGTGTAAATTGAAGTCGAGTTTCGTTTAGGAGTTGCAAAAAAAATATAATAATTTATATACAATTTATACTGAAAGATTTAATGTATTTACATAATCATAACCACACAATAAATTTGTGAGGTTACAATTTTCTAAAAGTCATAGGAAAAAGTAATTATTGTTATACTAACCCGTTTGTGTGTGAATTCTTCTTTTTTTCCTTGCGCCATTCGCGCATTCATAGTCGGTGTACAATTTTTTTACGTTTTTCGTTATCCATCACAAATTTTCAATATATAGATATTACGTTATGTTCACGTGAAAATATAACCGCGTTGGGCGCGCGCTTCTCTCGGGTTACTAAAGCATTTCACCAGATAAGGTTAGGCACGTTTTTCGCACCAAATGGTATACATCAAGTTACGCGATAATCCCTTGAAACTAACCGGATCAAGCGAATTTAAGTCAGCTGTAAGTCCACTTGCTTGACTACCGCCTGAAGCGGGCTTGATCAAGCAACTGGAGGAAACTGTACTTCCAGTCGCTTGACTATCGCTTAACACTAACCGGATCAAGCGAATTTAAGTCAGCTGTAAGTCCACTTGCTTGACTACCGCCTGAAGCGGGCTTGATCAAGCAACTGGAGGAAACTGTACTTCCAGTTGCTTGACTATCGCTTGACACTAACCGGATCAAGCGAATTTAAGTCAGCTGTAAATCCACGTGCTTGACTAACGCCTGAAGCGGGCTTGATCAAGCAACTAGAGGAAACTGTATTTCCAGTTGCTTGACTATCCCTTGACACTAACCGGATCAAGCAAATTGCGGCATACCTTAAGTAAAGCCTCCGTACTACAGCATGACCAAGCCCGGATCAAATATCAAGCCAGCCTGACAATATTTCTACTCGGGTAGTGGAGACCGCAAGCGGAAGTGATTTACTTCCCGATAAAATGACTGCAACATCTTGTCCTATCCAATATGTATTTTACAATGAGCCTAACCAACTGGTTGATAGACTTCAACTGCTAATCGCCTAGAAAAATACTGGACATCCGGGTCATGATAATGAAATAATTTCAATTATTGAGGAATTGCGTGATGCTAATATCATTATATACATCTTTATTCTTTCCCCTGCACGTGTTAGTCAATTCCTTTTACCTTTACTGTCAACGTCTACCCTCCATCTAAGAGATAGAGGAGAGAGAGACATATAGATTCAAGGAAAATGTTTATGAATAGGTTTGGAAACAAGATAAATGCATCGATTATCGGATTGAAATAAAGAAAACATATAAAGCAGTTCGATGGAGTCATATATATGTATAATGCATACGACGCTGATAATACCAGCATCATACATCTCACAGATCCTACGAGAATAGATAGTGCAGTTAACAAAGAATATGTCGACCAGCGGCTTTTAAACTTTAATCGACAAACTGAGCAAAACTTAAAAACACATTTTGTGACAAAGAATGTCTTTGATGTTCTGAAGGAACATTTAAAAAATAATATAAGCAGAATGAATTTGCTTATCATACTTAAAAATAAACTAACAAAGAACACTAAAAGTGTTGATACGAAGGTAAATAATTGTCGCAACAATATTTTCTTAAAATTGAAAGATTTGGAAAATGCTAACAACTCGATCAAAAGACAAACGGAGTATAATGAGAATAAGAACAATGAAATGAAATACATCAAGCGATTAATAACATTCAACTATTGATTGACGACAAAAAAAACTAACAAGTAAGCATCAGCGTAAAATTAAACATTTTAAAAAAAGTTCTATATAGAAATGAAAAATAATGCATTAACGTTGGATGGGTGAACAGTCACAGAGTCGCTGTGAGTAAAGAAAAACAAAAATTAGTACAAGAACTTCATACACCAGCTAGCAGAAACTTTCCTCGAAAACGTGTGATTATTCAAGATTACGTTGATCTGTGGTAAGCCGATATAGTTGACATGCGTGCTTATTCTCGTGTCATTGCAGGACATCAATATATTCCCACGGTAATTGGAACATTCTCTAAATTCGCCTGGGTTGAAATAATCAAGACCAAGAGTGCATCGGATGTGACGAACGGTTTCGGCAGAATAAGATCTACTTCCGCATGATAACCGAAGAACCGACGATGGCAAAGAATTTTTCAACAAAATTTTTAAAACATTTCCGGAAAAACACATGATCAATCATCATTCCATGTACATCGTTATGAAAGCATCGATCGTTGAACGATTCAATAGAACTTCGAAGAACAATATTTGGAAACAATTTACATTAAATGATAATTACAAATGGATTAAGATACTTCACGAATTAGTTGACAATTACAATATACGTGTGCGTAGAACAATTAACATGAGACCAATTGATGTAACAATCAAGCACAATATGACATTATTGTTTACGGTATATAATAATGTAACAATTGTGGGTCGAGCCAAGTATCGAATCAATGATTATGCTCGCATCAGAAAATATAAAAACCTCTTTGCCAAAGCTTATACACCAAACTGGACTGCAGAAATCTTTCAAATCAAATAAGTTTGTCGAACCAATCCCGTTACTTACCTTCTAAAAGACATTCACGGTCATGATATTCGAGGAGGATTATACGAACAAAAATTAATGACAACTACTCAACCTGACGTTTATTTAGTTGAAAACGTTCTGCGTAAAAAGGTAATAATAAGTGTTAGGCATCTAATAATAAGTGTTGTGTCACGAAGCTATAAATCTCGATTCAAATTTTCATTATGAGAAATATGTAGCAATAATCAAATTGCAGCTTCTACGGAAAGGTCGCAATTTTATTGGTCACAAATTTTTCAGAGCGAAAAAGCGAATGGATCGCGAAGTAATACGTCGTATTCACCAGATTTTAGAGAATTACGAGAACGTGAAATAATTAGCCGCTACAAACATAGTTTTCCATCACACTTTATGTATTTTTAGGAGAGTATTTAATCATTACAATGTTTTTTAATTCTTTCTTTAATTCTTTAATATTTTATTACAAAGAAATGAATAAAGATATTAAAACGAGGGTTTTTATTTTGTTCTATGCACTTTGCAGTGTGAATTAAAAAATTTCACATTCCGCAAATAATGTTGAACTGTTACAAACATGGTACATTGATATTGCTTGTTAATACTAAAAAAACACAAAATAAAATAAAAAAAAATTCGTTTTAATGCCTTTATTATTTCTCTCCTAATAAGATTCCGTTGTTATTATTTGGCCGTGGACGTACGTCCAGCATGATTCTTCTTTTAATACATTATTGATTGCGACAGATTTTTAGTAATTTATTTATGATACGACCAAACCAATAAACCAACAATATTTCCTTGTGCTTTTTCTCCGCCATTTTTAAGTTTAGATATCCTGTACTAATTCACGAGTTTGTTGACCATAGAGACGAAAGTCTTGGCGCGGGGCGGCGAGGGAGCGGGGCGGCGAGCGCGGGCAGCCAATGATTGATATATTGCGCTGTCTCTACGGCTAGGGCGGAGAGCGGGCGGCTCGAACGCTTCTCGGCGCGCTCTGATTAGCCCAACTTTAAAAATTTATATGTCGTAAACTATTGAAAATATCCCTAATGTATATTTGCAACTTTTGTTTGTAATGGTCCCATCTACCTCAGAATAAATTCTGATATACTTTATCCGATTCGCCCTGTATATTGAAACGGAGTCGACAGCCTCTATCTTCAAAAGCGGCGCCCTGGAAAAGAGTAAGACAGAATAAGAATAGTAAGTCAAGGTGTCGATAGAGGGGGAACATTCCTAAAATCACACGAGCTCGAGATAGACGATATAAACACGGACACAGAGGACATGGATAAGCGCTCTCGAGTCGAACAACTCTACAGGGAGACTCACGAAATATTACCCAGTGACACTTACCGTTTCGATCTTACGATTGAAAGGTAGGAAGGGCACGAATAAGGGAGTAGGAGGACCTTGGAGGCAACGTAGATTATAATAGACGTTCAAAACCGGGAAACCGAGTAAAAAGTAGTCGAAACTCGTTACCAGGAGCATCGCCACGACGAGACGGAGTCCGTGGCCTCAGGCATTGGGAGGATCACGGAGATCCAACAGAGGTGGATTCGACATCCAGCGGCAGCAAAACTCCATCAGAAGGTCGCAGGTCCGGCACATCGACGCCGGGAAGAGCTCCAACACCCTCGGGACAAACCTGCCCGGGGATATCCGACACATTAGCACAAAGAATAGGTAGTTCCACATTCCAACGTGCACCGAAACACGCACATCACACAATTACACACAAGCTACATATACACGCACACTACGAAAACAACGATCGAGAGCCGTTACGTACCTCGTGCCGACCTATGAAGGGAACAAAAAAAGAGAAACGCATACACGAATTCAGAAAATAAGATGCTCACCTGAGAATATAAGATCCCGGAAGAAGCAGTACGACGATGCACGGCACAAAACCACACAAATAACGACACGGGAAACATAAAATTGACCGACACAGCCGCACGTCGCAACGACACACGGCCATACTGATTGACACTTGATATCGATCGACCGAAGGTGGTCGTGGTGCGAAGCGCCACGCGCCAATCAATCATACGCGCGAACTAATGATCTGGTCAGTTCGGGGTGACCAATATCCGAGCGTTAAGGAGAGATAAGACGGCCGAGCGATCAGCAGTATCGACCCGTTATCGGCCGATAAAGCAAAAATCTGTAAAACAGCGACTGCAATAAAACCATTTTATACACTCACCCAAAGGTTTCATACACTTTAATTTCCTTTTTATTTAGTTATTTATATGGCATAAGGCAGTTTTCAGGACTTTTTCAGATAGCGATCGGGTGTTGGTGGGACAGTTGGCAGCTATCCGGACAGTTCTGAAAGAATTTTCTGTTGATCGTTCATTATCAGGACAGTCCCGATAATATACTATACACATAAGAAAAAGTTGTTATACGGTTTTTGTGTATATATAACGAAAAATTTTGGTTCGTAACTTGACTACCCATCAACAAATTACTACTCAGCATCAAAATTTACCACCTAGTAAAAAATGTGAGTATTTATATACGCTGAACCCATAATTTGGCATAATAATATATGTATCGAGGGTTTTCGGGACCGATTTCTTTGGCAATCGTTCGTTATCAGGACAGTCTTGAAAAGAACCGTACGGTCTCCGATTGACTTTTTTCATAGTAAAAGCGCTGTTTTTCCGAGAGCTAACTACATTATTCTCAACAAATTCTCCGAATTTACATCTTTATTGTATTTTCGAGAAATACGGCGTTATAGGAGGAGATTTGCATGCTCGGCGACATAGAGCCTTCAGACCCTATAAATAATAGGACGATGTCGATAATTTCAACAGTTGAGTTCTCACTTTGATAGGAAAACGTTCTGATCTGATTTATACGATAAAACATGTACGCGTCGATGCAATTCATACACGACGATATTTATTATGTGTGTGGTGAATCGCGGATTGCTTCAAAAAAAGGGGGACACATGCTGTGTTAAGTACACCAATGGAAGTTGATATCAAGCTCGAATACTTATGTTTCACGGTAAGTACATTTTGAAGTGCGATAATTATCGAAATGACCGCTATCCCTCCCTCTTTCTCTCTCTCTGTTCGGTGAATAGTCTGCATCTCCTATGAAATCCAGCTAACGCGCTCGAACGCGTGCATCGACAGTCTCGGAAGAGAATGTAACGCGAGCGGTCGAACTTCCAGTCCACCGGGATTGACGATATTCCGATCCATTAAGATCGACGACTTGATGACAGGATGGCAAGGGAGCAACAGCTCGAGATTCCCGCATCCTTGGCATCAAGCCTCGTACCGATGCCGAAAGCTCCGGCTCGTTATCTGACGGTAGGAGGGTCATATTTCTCGATACTAAAAGGACGGCAATTGTACACATCGAAAATTCGTGGTGGGTTTTTATGCTTTCGGCCTTTTCCCATTTGAGCCAATAAAGAATTATTTTTCTGCCTCAACGCGAGTGATTTAATGTATATTGGTTCCCGAGTCCTCCTAATATTTTAAACAAGAAAGAAATCGAAAAGACGAGGCAACTGCGCGTTGCAGAAGCTTCGACAACACACACTCTCTCTCTCTCTCTCTCTCTCTCTCTCAGAGGTGTTAGACGTGTTTCAAGTGAGCTCCGTGAAAAACGAACATTTACCATAGAAGATTGTTATAAAAAACTATAAGAACATTTAAAAAATGTGCAGATTAGTGTAAGGAACAGTTTAAACTGAAAAGTTTATCGGATAGATGCTAGCGCTGAAGGTAATGAGACATTTTTCGTGAAAATTTAACGGCTGTGAATTCAGAAAGAAAACCAACAGTGCCGTGTCATGCTTCGTCGGCAGTGCTGAGTCATCGATTATGTTTACATCCTAGAGGACAAAGTGAGTGCGTGAAACGAAACTCTTATAAATCGGTAATTACAGGTATAACGGTAACTGCAAAGGTTAATTAGGATAGGTCATGAAATATTGGCAGACGAGGTGGATATAAGTATAAATACGAAAACGGGAAGAGTGATAGCATGCAGACAATGTCAGAAAGATATTAAGACAGAGATACATAGATGCGTCGTATGTGATAAAGATTTTCACCCTAGCTGTATAAAGCTGCATAAAGTGTTTAATCGGGACAATGAACTAGTACCGTGTATAGGAAAAATTGAAATTCAATATATTGCAAGTGCTAAAGGGAGGAGCGCATCAAGTAGTGAAGCGCCATTATCAAGCATGGAGACAAAATTGGAGCAGATGTACAAAATGATTAAAGAGATAAAAGAGGAAACAATAGGTAAATCGTACCTCAAAAGGGCAAAACAGCAAACTGTAAAGGCTGAAATGGAAAAAGTAAGAAGCGAGATGGAAGCATGGAGAACTATCGAGCTACAACAGATTCTACAAGATACCATAAAGAAGGAATTTATGAAAATGAGAGATGTGATGGCAATGACGGAAGCAAATAAGCCAAAAACCTGCAAGGAGAAAAGCTACAGCGAAGCAGTAGGAAAGAAGCAGGAATCAGTTATTATTATAAAACCATTAGAAGAAAGTGAAACGAATACGAGTGAGAGGACGAAGAAAGAGATTACAAACACAATAGATGTTACAAAGTTAAAAGTGGGAATAACAAAAATGAAAAAAGCAAGTGGAGGAGCAATAGTAGTAGGATGAGAAGACAAAGAGCAAGCCGACATATTAAAAAAAAAGTAACAAGTGATATGGGAAAAAAGTACGCCATACAGGATCCGAAAAAGAAGAAATTAAAGATAAAGATATTCGATATTGAGAGCGAAGACTGTGAAAGGGAGCAGGAAGTATGGAATAAAATTGAAGAACAGAATGGACTTCGGACGAACAGCACGCAAGGGAAGATTGTGCATAAGACGGGGCGCGTAAAGGAGAGGCGGACGACAATTATAGCAGAAGTTGACGTCAACAGACATCAAAGGATTCAGGAGGAAGGAAAGCTGAAAATTGGGTAGAACATCTGCAGAGTACAGGAATACATAGGTATATTAAGGTGTTTTAAATGTAATGGCTATTACCACTTTGCAAAGGATTGCAAAAAGAACACAGCGTGTGGTAATTGTGCGGGCGAACACGCGACAAAAGAATGTATAGGGCAAACAAAGAAATGTGTTAACTGCGAGGAGAAAATCAAAATCTTTAAAATTAAAACGGTAGACTCGAATCACTCAGCGTACAACATAAATTGACCATGCTATAAGAAAGAATGTGAGAGGCAGCGGAATAAAATATATAGTAGTATATAGCAACAAGGTCACTGTAGAGGAAAAACGCAAAAACGGTTCGCTTAAATGCATAAGGGTTCATGAGTCACAAGGATGAAATTGAAAATTTACTGATAGGAAAAATCAAACCGAGTATAATAGGATTAATGAATTAGATACATTCTAATTCACACAACACATGAATTAGAAATCAAGGGATATGTATGTGTACGAGTAGACTCAAAATCCAGCAGAACAGGAGGAGTCTTAGTGTATGTCGAAAGGTCAATTAACTACGAAGTAAAAGAGATAAATACGTGCGAGAGTAATTGGTGGTCAGTGACAATGAGAATAAACGAAAAGAAATACAAAGGGACGCTGATGGTTGTGTTCGCCAAGTGGTAGTGAAGCAGCATTTATGGACTTTCTAGAAGAAATCTGCAACAAGGACTTACTGAATATTTAATGACTTTAATATAGACATGAAAGTTATAAACTATTGTCAAACTTAATTAATTAGAATAATGAACGCCGTAGGCTTGAAATTGTGAGAGTGTAATGATTGCAACGAGAAATTATAAGAGAATGGATATGGAAAAATTAAAAAACTTAATTGAGAATAACGTAAGTGGTATCGAAGGTAATGATCTCAATGATATAACAAATCTAACGATTAAGGCAATTGTCCGGTCGCTTGATGAGGTGGCGCCTATAGAGATAATCATACTGCAAAATAAGTGCCGAGGTAAACAATGGTCCTCAGAGGCGATACGCTAAATGGTGAGACGTAGAGACGAGGCACATAAAATAGCGCGCACAAACAAGAGAAGGGAAGATTAGGAACTATTTCGACAACTTAGATATACAGTGGTAAAGGAATGCAGAAAGGCCAAAAGAGAGTATGTTGAGTCAAGGTTAGATAAAAATAAGAATAACCCGAGGCTAATGTGGCGATTCACTCGAGAAATGATGAAAGGCAGTTCGGACATAGATAACACGTATAAGGAGATCCAATGTGGAGACACCCGGTGCAGCAACATAGAGGAAATGGCAAATATTTTGAATAGATACTTTGTAGAGACTTTGTAAATAAATGTGGCACAGAGGAGGGAATAATAACGAAGATAATGAAAAGGGTGGTGGAAGTAGCGGGAATGAAAATATGTGAAATAATGATTCAATCACTAGAGGAGGGAATATTCCCGAATGAGTGGAAGGAAGCCATGGTAATACCGATACCAAAGATAAAAGGAACAAAGAAAATAGAAGAATTCCGACCAATAAATAAACTACCAATATACGAGAAGGTCCTAGAAATAATAGTTCATAGCCAGCTAGTTAAATATCTGGAAAGTAACAAATTATTGGAAGAATGCCAGTCAGGCTTTAGAGCTAAACACTCATGTCAGACGGCCCTTCAATGGGTAATATCGAGTTGAAAAAGAAGTATCGGTGAAAGAAAGATGATAGGTGTTGTCTTCTTGGATCTAAAAAGAGCGTTTGAAATGGTAGACAGGGATATATTACTAAAGAAAATGTAAAGTTACGGAATAGCAGAAAGAGCAATAAGGTGGTTCAAGAGTTATTTAGAAAATAGAAGCCAGAGAGTGAAATTTAATGGAATATTATCAGAACCTATTGCTGTAAAGTTAGGAGTACCGCAGGGGTCAGTACTAGGACCGTTATTATTTTTAATATATGTAAATGATATGACAAAGGTAATTTGTCGCAATTGCAAAATTAGATTATTCGCAGATGATGCACTGATATATACAGAAGGCTACTCGAGCCAGGAAATAAACGAAAACCTTAACGCTCAGATGGAATAAATCGAGCAATGGTTAAAAGTGAATAGACTGAAATTGAATGTGAATAAAACGAAAGTTATGCTAGCCAGAAGTATTAGGAAAAAAGTAACGGAGAAAAACTTAAAAGTAAAACTAGAAGTGGTACTATTACAGGTGGTCAGTGAGATCAAATATTTAGGGGTAATTATAGATAGAAACCTAAACTTTGCTCCGCATGTCAACTATCTGGGAAAAAAGATAGGAGCGAAATTGGGAACTTTTCGAAGAATTAGTACGGATTTGACGTCATACATGAGATGCACAGTATACAAAACGACAATAGCCCCATTGTTTGAGTATTGTTCATCTATATTACTGAGTTTAAGCGATCATAATGTGCAATACCTACAACAATTACAAAACAAGGCAATGAGAGTAATATTAAGATGCAGCTACAGAAGAAGAATTGGGGACATGCTTGAGACATAGCAATTTATGTCTCAATGGTAAATGGGAACTGCCCGGGGTACTTGAGCAACACCATAGAACAAGTAAGAAGGGAAGAAGGCGTAGCGACAAGATCAGAAGGAGATATACGAATCAAAAGATGGCAAACCAAGGAGGAACAGAGAATGTTGTTGTCTGACGGTTTAAAATTGTACAACAACCTACCAAAAGAGATAAGGAGACAACAGAATAAAAAGTTTCAAAAAAGCATTAGTGCGACATATCAGGTGTAGAGAAGGCAAAGGGTCAATGGTAACTTTGTATTTTATAGGAGTGTAAATAATATATAATACTATAGTGTAGTCTTATTTTTATAATATAATATTGTATAAAGTATATAATTGTAAAATACTATGTTAAGCGCCCTGTATCGGCGGAGGTTTTCTGCAGTTTCCCTCCGTCCGTGGCAAATGCGATACAGGAAGAGTAGGGACAATGCGAAGCGGCTGCAGCCGGGACAGCAAAGAAGGAGGAGGAAAGCAATGTAGCAAAAACGCTAATAAAGATCTCTCTCTTTCTTTCTCTCTCTCTCTCTCTCGTCTCTCTCGTCTCTCTCGTCTCTCTCGTCTCTCCTGCTCCTGCTGATATGAGGCCGATCGCAAATTTACCTGAGCTATCGAAATTATGCGAAAGGATAATATCTGATCAAATTATGCGGTACCTTGAAGCTCATGACACTCTGGATCCCAGGCAGTCAGCGTACAGATGCTCGCATAGCACTCAAACTGCCCTATTGCGAGTCACTGACGACGTTCGGCGTGCCGGGGATCAGAAGAGATGCCACCATCCTAGTCCTCTTCGACTTCAGCAAGGCGTTTGACATGGTTCCACACATGCATCTCCTTAGAAAGCTGAAGTCGTATGATTTTTCGAACCCGGCACTCGAATGGTTTTATTCTTACCTGTCGGGCAGATCGCAGGTAGTAGCTAATAGGCAGGGAAGGCTGTTCTGGTCGTATCCATCTGTCAGCTGGCGTACCGCAGGGCTCAGTCTTGGGACCGCTATTCTTTCTCTGTATATCAACGATATAAGCGTTAACTTACGTCACTGCAATCACATGTTATTTGCTGATGACATGCAAATCTACTTGCACTGTTTGCCGAGTGAGTTGGATGAAGCGATTCGAAGGATGTCGTACGACGTAGATGTCATTGCGCGTTTTGCGACTGCTAATGGGCTAGCGCTTAATATTGCGAAGTCCAAGGCGCTAATTATTGAAAGCAGGGCGTACATAAGGGAGATCAATCTGCCCGATATTCCTCGCATGTCTGTAGGCGCTGCGAGTCTGCCGTATGTGACTGACATGAGGAATTTGGGTGTTATACTGGCGACGGATCTATCTTAGGACAAACCTGTTGCTAGTATCTCGCAAAAGGTGCATGGAACCTTGCACAGACTAAAATTTCATAAAGGTTCCCTCTCCACGGACGTTAGGATAAAATTAGTGCAGTCGCTCATTTTTCCACACTTCAATTACTGTTGCATCGTGTACCATGATCTCTCTGAGTCCCTGAATGTTAAGCTTGACAGACTGCTAAACTGTTGTATTCGCTTCATATTTGACCTACGTCGGGATGTGAGTATCACACCGTTTCGGCACAGGCTAAATTGGCTCTCCGTGAAGAGTCGACGGCTGTACTTTTTGGGCATTACTGTTTATCGTGCGCTGTTCCTGACTGTTCCTCCGTACTTGAACGACTTATTGACCAGAGAAGCGCCGGAAGTGAGACGATCAGATAGGCTAGCGGCACATACGGGTTTTCGCATTAACAATCATCGTACTGCTACGTATCATCGCTCCTTCCAAATATCAGTAGCGCTTCACTGGCATTCACTGCCGGATCGCATTCGTGCCTCGTCGTCGATCGAGTTATTCAAAGCAAGGCAGTACGAGTATCTACTGAACTTGGAGCGCGCTGTGGTCGGGTGATCACTGGAGAGACGAGCTATAGGCTCAGTTTAAGGCGTTATGCTTATTTGTTATTATTATTATTTTTGTTGTTGTTTACTTTATTTTATACTGAATATTGTTATTTTTAAGTTTATACTTGTTCTGTTATATTTGAAATTGTATTATGTTAGTTTCTACTGTACTCGTTAATATTAAAAAATTATCATATTTTTACCCCAAAGCCTGCTAGGGTATAATAAACTCAATCAAATCAAATCAAATCAAATCAAATCTCTCCTCTCTTGTCTCTCTCGTCTCTCTCGTCTCTCTCATCTCTTTCGTCTCTCTCGTCGTACTTTGTAGAGCCTATGATTGATAGAATGTTAGATCGGTGTGAAATTTGATGATTCTGGTGATATGCGTCGTTACGGTGAAGATGCGTTTGTAAGTTAAGTATTCTTAAAAATTCCTCATGATTGAATATGTGTCGATGTACGTTTTTGATTCGTTTGAGCCTCAGATTTTTTTGGAATTTGTCATATATGCGCTTGGATAACTTGTTTAATTTTGCTTGTTCAAATGTGAAAAATTATTTTTTATATTATTTTGAGTTCTGTTGATTATTTTAGTGTTGTTTTCCAACTTACGGTTGAGTATCTTAATTCTAAAATTCTGGTCGTCGATTTCTATGTTTAAGAGACAGTGTAACACGGAGAAAAATGTTTACGGGTTCCCTTTCCCAGCAGTAGTGCAGAGCTCGCAGCATTTGGCTACGAGCCACTGCGCACTACCGCTAGATGTCACGGCGCGCGTCTGCTACAAAGCCCCGGTACACGAGGCGGACCGAAGGTCGAGGCCTCGTAGCACGGCCAGCCATGACCCGCCCTGTTCGAAAATCTAATACTAATGCGAGTTTATTAATTAACATATTTGTTAATTCATTATTTTTAGAAATTGAAAATATCTCTGTCCATTGTGAGGACAGACTCACAGTGACAGGCGTCACTGGCACCTCGCTCTTTAACAGAACGGTTATTAATCTTTAACATATTTGTTAATAAACATTAGAAGAATTACAATTTTCTCTGTCCACTTTAGCGGACAGACTTACAGCGACAGGCGTCACTGGCACCTCGCTCTTTAACAGAACGGTTATTAATCTTTAACATATTTGTTAATAAACATTTATGAAGAATTACAATTTTCTCTGTCCACTTTAGCGGACAGACTTACAGCGACAGACGTCGCTGACATCTCGCTCTTTAGCAGAGCGAGTTTATTAATTAATATATTTGTTAATTCGTTATTTTTAGAAATTAAAAATATCATTTTTTCATCATTTAGTATGTACTGGAGAAACTTCGCTGACATTTTTTTATCATTCAATGTGTATCGGAGAAGCTTCGCTAACATTTTTTCATTTACTAGGTATTGAAGAAACTGCGCTGAGATTTTTTCATCATTTAGTATGTATTAAAGAAGCTTCGCTAACCTTTTTTCGTCATTTAGTATGTATTGAAGAAACTGCACTAACGTTTTTTTATCATTCAGTGTGTACAGAAGAAGCCGTGCTGACATTTTCTCATCACTCAGTCTGTATCGAAGAAACTTTGCTGACTTTTTTCATCATTCTGTGTTTAGCAAAAAAGTTTTATTAAACGATGAAAAAATTGACTGCAAAGTTTCTTTGATACAGACTGAGTGATGAGAAAATGTCAGCAAGGCTTCTTCTGTACACACTGAATGATAAAAAAACGTCAGCGCAGCTCCTTCAACACCTACTAAATCATGAAAAAATGTCAGCGCAGTTTCTTCAATATATACTAAATGATGCCGTGCCGAGAACCATATATATATGGGTCTGGGTAATATACACCCAGCATCTGTAAAGAAATATGTATTATACAAAAATGTATTTCTTGCAATCATATTATATGATAATCAGTTCTTATAAACTGATACCGTCTCCGTTCGTTTTAGCGGACGAAAGAGAACAGCGACAGACATCGCTGGCATCTCGCGCTTTAACAAAGCGAGTTTAGTAATTAACATATTTTACAATTAAGCTTATAATAATTATGCAAATATACTCTGAAAATAAAATATTAGTTTAAAATAGTTTATGGGAAGCTACTATATCCTTCGGGTCGCGTAGAGGACCGAGAGCTCGTGTCGCGCGCACGATATGCTCAACGCGCACGGATTCTCCCTCAACCGCTCCCCTCTCAAGCGCGTGCTCGGGTCGTCGTAATAGGCCGGTCAAACCAGAGGTTCGGATCTCAAACCTCAAATTTTCGGAGCTACAGATTGAAATTTAGAGAGTATACGTAATTTTTAATTCTAAACAAGTTTTGTGTCTTAGTAATTTTCGAGAAAATTATGCGTTCGCGAGAAAAAAATTAAAAACTAAAAAAAAGGCGGGGTCGGAAGTGGCTTTTGATCTCCCACGGCTGTAATTTTTCAATTTTCCAAAAAATTCAACTGCACGATATTAGATAATTCAATTTCGCACAAAAAAGTCCCCGGTAGCACTAGTCTATCTGTAAAAGGAGGGTGGTGAAAATTGTTCAAAGTTTTTTTTTTGGGCGCACGGTTTTTTTTGTCAAATCGCATCTTATTAAAAAATTCATAGAAAATCAAATAACTTGAAAATAATGTGTTTAACACGACAGTTATCTGTAGATTCGTTTGGTTTATAATTTTCCTGAAACAAAACAATTCTATGATTATTTATACCCGTTGTATCACAGTTTCAATATTTAAAACGGCTTTTTTTGGGTGTTCCCATGAACGAAAATTTGTTAGCCTAAATGTTTAATAAACCTACTTGATAACGAAAAATAAAGTTCGTTGAAAGTTTCTCGTCATTATCACCGTTTATGCGGTAATAATTATTTTAACACGCGGCGCAAGAGACACAATTTTTAAACCAGCGACGCTGTATACACAGAGAAAGACTATCGCCTATCTCTCTTTTACTCACAGCGCATATGGAGCCTTCGCTGGCTCAGTGCCGGCGCTCACGGGCACACTCGCACACATTTATGCTCTGACTGTGTCGCACGACGAAGCTCGTCGCTATGGCAACCGCATCGGAACTGAACTGTTCTCTCACACTTTATCTCTCTTTACGGAGCTCCAAACAACACGTGCGAACGTGCGGAGAGGGGGGGGGGGAGAGAGAGAGAGAGAGAGAGACTGAATTGGATTGGTATATATTTATTATGCTCTAGCGCGCTACGGGGGAAATTAACAGAATGGTACAATGAACCGCTTGTGTAATAAGAAGCTTACGACTAATACTTTTAGAAATGAGTGAGTTTTTTATTGAAAAATATTTACCCATGAGTAATTCAAGTGAGATTCCAAAATTGACTAAGCTAAAAATGAATTGAATGGATAGTTGAATTACTTGAAAAATTCAAGTGAAATTCCAAAAATTGACCGAGCATCGTAACAGATAGACAATGACGTGCCTGTGGAGTAAATACTTAACGTTTCACTAAATTAAATGGATAATTGAATGCACTTACAACTACAACTTATGACTAAAATGATGCCAGGTTTTAAGAATACAATTACAACTAAGACTACAACTAAAGTAAATTGCGTTTGAATACTATTACTACTAATTGTAAGACTCCAGTGAAAATGAAGAAGTTGTCAATTATTCATCAAGACATCCTGGATGTGAGAGTGGAGCCATGTCTCCGCAACCGAAATGATGTGACACGGGGTTTTTCAAAGTGAACACGTACAAGGTCGACATGACCTAGTAGCGAGTTTCAGTTGAAGTGTACAACTCTTAGGCTTCGCATGGCCGGAGAGCACGAAGACTCGTCTACCGCAACAACTTCGCTTTTTACTTAAATGCAGACAAGAAGGTTTGATACCTAGTCACATTCTGTCTAGAAATCTAAACATTCACATCGCAGGATACAAAGGAAAAATAAAACTTAGTCAAATAACACATAAAATTCACAAATCATTGTTAAGAGTCAGTGTAACAGGCAACGAGCGCTGCGAAAACGGCATCCTCATTTGTGTGAGCACTGAGCAACCGATCAGATTAAAATTTGGCGAGTACATAGAGAATTACGTTACCTTGTACATGAAACCGATTTTTGTCCGAAATTTGTAAACAAAATTGCAGATTCAGTTTATCACTAGAGAAATGAGACAATTCTTTATATTGCACCGATTCTAGTGAAATATTCGGACTCTTAGGCACCGTAGCATTAAAAACACACTCATTTTAAACTTTGTTTCATTTAATTTGATGCAAAATTGGCTGCAAAAATGAGGATGGGCCTTTATGGAAAAAAACACCGAGAATATTATCGGCACAGCGTGAAAATAGTGTGACGAAATTCCGTGTGGAGCGCTGACGTATTTGTCTCGCGAGATGGGTGCGGAAACTGGCAGAGGAGGAGACGTACGCCTGAAAAGTTACGCCTAATAAACCGCATACAGCCACGCCTTGTATGCCAGAATATCGAGATCCCATTCCAACTATATTGTTACGTCCCGAGAGGAAGACACTGAGCGAAGACGCGGCGCGATCGAAGATAAGGCGCTAACTTTGAAAATGATTGGGGTTTTCCGCACAAGTGAGTCTTTTGCGGAGCGCTCGCGAATTCTAAATACAACTCAATATTTAATAGTATCGATTCTTTGGGTTTCGATAGGATGTAGGTAAAGGTTCACGTCGACTCTTCACCCAAAAGAGAGTAATGATATTACACTTGGTTTTACTTAACGATAACCATTAACGTAAACTTTATTAATTGTTCGATAATTAGAGGTTTGAATGCATTCTCATTCGTGTTTCGCAGAGTTCGAGAGTGTTTTTACAGACTTAGAGTTTTTACAGCGTTCGAGATTTTTATATCGAGATTTTTGTATTTTTACGGAGTTCGAGAATTTGAATATAAGGTCTGCACTCGATGAGAGCGAAGTATAATCCGACTTGAGTTTTTCCGAGCGTAGACCGTTCTGCCTCGGCGAGGCAGATTACAATAAAGACGGCTGATTCTGATTGGTCGGATTTTCCGTATGGGCCTTGGTTTTTCTCTCGGAGGGGATTGTCTCAAGTGCATGGGGGTGACATGAGAACGTCGCTTCGTGGGGGAGAAAAAGGAATTTCGAGTTTTAGTTCTTGGAATTCTTAGAGAGTTTCATGTTTATTTTGAAGTGTTCGAGCGACAGGGTCGCACAAGAAGTTCGTAGAAAATAAATAAAACTGAAAAGGAATTTTTGGGAAATTTACTGTACTGGTGTTTATCAGTTGATGGAGTGCTTATATTAGGTTACAGTTTAGAATTCCATGGTGTGTATATGTAATGGGAGCTTGGTCTTATTTGGTTTCCAAGAACGAATAATATTATTAGTTAACTAAGGGTTGGTCATCGACGAGCAATGGTAAATGGTGTAAGAAAACTGTGTTGGTACATTATCGACTTGTTAAGAGTTTGAGGTACCGGCCGAACGCACTGTCGACTTCGACATTACCGGCTAGGACGTAACAATATGTATATCTACTTATACTGCGGAGTCCGGCCCCCTCCGAAGCCGACTGGGACACGTGCCTCGTGAAATAACGACGCCAGCCCGCTTTCCACACAAACGTGAATCGTCATAATTCGGTCTTTTTTCATGAAATCATATGAACGACAAAATATTGACTGACGAAATTATGCTATTTCACGATTATTCTCTAACTAACACCACAATACAGCACAATACGACCAACAATAAGAGCAATGCCATTCAGACCGATTGCTCTGTATAGTCAAATTCAGGCATAATATGGTTTATCTTTCTCGCCCTAAGAAGCTGCCTATAGCTCGATCGGGCGAGCCATATACTTTCGGCGACAGTATATATATATATATATATACGTGCGTCACATTAGGTCTGTGTACAAGGCGAACGCCGTATACTTTCGGCGACAGATATGTATATATATACATATCTGTCGCATCGCATTAGAGCTACGTACAGAGCAGAGTCGAACGTGTATGTGAGGCGTCTCTGTGTTCGACGCTCGCGTCTCATCCGTCCGCCGCGCGGGCTATGCGAGTTACCGACGCCAGCCCCGCGATGCATAAAACGGGAATCGAGAATTTTCAGTCATTTTTTCATCAAATGATATGAAACAAAGCATAAAATGTGCTTTTTTCCATTGTGCATGCAATGTTGGCTTCAACATGATAAGAGATATCGTGCGAGTATCACAACTATCGCTTTTTTTCAGTAACGAAATGACTTATTTTTTCGAAATAAAACAACGAGTCTTAGCGTGTTTGTACCATAATTTTCTAGATATCCTCAAAGTTTCAACCCGATCGGTCGCTCGGTGCTCGTCAAAATGAAGATGGCGTTTTCTCGTTGCCGCTGAGTTTTTCGGTGTCAGCGAGCATAGAGGAAGCAAACCCTCCACAACGGATAGCGAGTGCGTTACGTACGTTTCCCACTGCACCTAATTCCAATGAACGACGGTGGCTTAGTAGGCTAAGGCGTTGTATACTCGTCGTGTACCACGTGGAGAACGGTGGTTCCGAATCTTTATCTGCATTTTTTTGTTCCATGGCAAGAATTTAATAATTTTTTGCTTCAAAAACGACAAAATATTGAGTGACGAAACTATGCTATTTCACGATTACTCTCTAACTGACACCACAATACAGCACAATACGACCAACGATAAGAGCAATGCCATTCAGACCGGTTGCTCTGTATAGTCAAATTCAGGCCTAATATGGTTTATCTTTCTCGCCCTAAGAAGCTGCCTCTAGCTCAATCGGGCGAGCCATATACTTTCGGTAACAGTGGGTATATATATATACGTGCGCCGCATTAGAGCTACGTACACGGCAGAGTCGAACGGCTATGTGAGGCGTCTCTGTGTTCGACGCTCGCTTCTCATCCGTCCGCCGCGCGGGCTATGGGAGTTACAGGCCAGTAAAAAAGCCTGATGTGAGTGCGCGGCTCAGAACTTGTAGGAAAATTGATATAAGGGTAATTGGATGGTGCTGAATCGAATGGCGATAATAATTTTGCAATCAAACCCCCGCCAATTGTTTAAAAACGGTTTTAAATGAATAATTTGCAACTGAAAACCGTTTAATTTGCAACCTAATAACTTTATCGAAAAATATGTCAAACAAAAGTTATTCATGCCAAAAAAATACATAAAAAAGTATTCTACGTTTACCTTCGTATCTTCAAAAATAAAGGAGGAATAAACGAATAACCATTGCATTTTTGAGCGAAAAAATCGAAGTTTCAAAAAATAAAAAAAATATCAAATTCGTATATATCTCGGTTTTTTTTTACATATTGCTTCAGAAAGAGTTAATCTAACTTTTCAGAGAAATATTTTTATTCGCACTTTTCTTACCAGGTTCTTTCTATCGTTTCGTACATGCAGCGATATTCCGTCAGCGCCCAGCTAGAAGGCTTGTAAGGGCGCGCGCGCGCGCGTGTGTGTGTGTGTGGGGCGGGATGTTTTGTGAGGGAGTTCTATCTTTACGACCTTTTTAAATTTTCAAAAAAATGATCGAAAATCTATAATTGTTTCAAATTTTTAAATGTGTGCTGATTACTTTTTATTATAACATTATAGAGGTAAAGGTGGCGTAAATTTTGTATAGAAAAGTGGTATTAATTATTTCATAGAAAACAAAATGTCTTTATTGTTTTATATGTTTTCAAAATCGATGTTAAATTCTTCGAAATTATATTCTTCGATATCTTCCGACTCATCCGAGTCCAATTCTGTTGCAAATTCGATGAATTGATTTGAGGGCATCGCATGATCATTCATTATCATCGTCGTCCTGGTTTTCCGGGGCAATAGAGCTTGATGTTTCTTCGGCCGTAGCGACATTGGAGCAGCTTTGGCCACCACAATGTTTGCACAATCCGTTGCATGGTATTCCCGTCTTACGACACGTGCAACAGACTGTTTTGCAGTCCCCGGTGCACGAGCAAAGTATCTACGACATAAACATTTGCAAAAATTGGTGAGTATTTTGAATTAGCACCAAATGTGTGGAGACTTCCAAATATAGTTTGTATTGAATTCGGGAAACATCGGTCGAACAGCACAGACTTAAGGCGGGTGGCCACCCTGACCGCCCAGAAAATAGGTATATTTTTTAAAAAATCATAAACTCGAAAGTATAAAACGAAATATTTTTATTTTTGAAGACAAGGTACAAAACAGCTTTAAGAATGGCTCAAATAAATTTTAGTTTGTAATATTAAAAAATGGCGGTGCTGCAGAAATTCCCGCGGAGGGCCTCCGCACGACATGCGGTTATGTTCCGCTACTGAAATCTCTGACAAGTTGCATCTGAAAAAAAATATATATATATTAGCTTATTCGTGGGTAATGTCGCTACAATGTCACGTACAATTTTTTTTCGACTATTAGGGAAATTATGGTGAGCCGAAGAAGAAAAAATATGTATTTTTCATCGTAATTTTTCGAGAAAAAACGTCAATAAAAAAAACCAATCAAGTTATCGCAAAAATCCTATGTGACATTGTAGCGACATTATCCACGAATACGCTAATATATTTCTTTTTTTTCAGATGCAACTTGACAGAGATTTCAGTGGCGAAACATAACCGCGTGTCGTGCGGAGGCCCTCCGAGGGAATTTCTGCAGCGCCGCCATTTTTTAATATCACAAACTAAAATTGATTTGAGCCATTCTTAAAGTTATTTCGTACCTTGTCTTCGAAAATAAAAATATTTCGTTTTATACTTTCGAGTTTATAAATTGTTTTAAAAATATACCTATTTTCTGGGCGGGTGCCACGCGCCTTAATAAAATTTGAAATTCTTCGAAAAATTGTCGGATCGCTTTAATTGTTGCAAATATGAAAACATGACTTTTTTAACTCTAGTATTATAAAGGGAAAATTGGTAAACAATTTTGAGAAAATTGTTCAAACGCTTTGAATATTACAAAATGTAGATTTTTTTCGCATATAAAAAAAATGACCGAATTGCTTTATTTTTTGTACGTTTCGAAAAGTTGGGCACAATTTTATTAGATGAATAATAACGCGAATTGTTGAAAAAGAACGTTATAAAATCCAGAGAAAATTACTCGATGGCTTCACATTTTATAAAATTCCGAAACGTTTTTAAAAATGTTGTCTATCCAAATATTTTTGTGAACTTACCACTTTTAGTAAACTGTCTGGCGCTGAACTTTTGGGATTTATAATTGGCATAATCATCATGTTTGTTCGCCTCCACCCCCAACCCTCCGGATTCAGTTCATTATTCAACCATAATTGTATTTGGTAATATGTGCGTTTTACATGTTCGCACAGCACGGGTTGTGTTGGTGGTAGTTGTGCCAGTCGAACTTCCACTTTTGCATGTGCGGCCAGCGATGAAAATTTCTCGTACCGAGCTTCGTGGAGAGCCAAGTTTTTATAATTATATAAATCTGCGATTATCTCCTCTGCACATTTGCACAAACTCTCAATACTACTTTCAGCGTTGTAGAATTGTTGTACAGCAGTCTGCTAATGGTGATTTCTTTGCAAAATCGCAATCAGGCCCTTCTTCCCTTTACCATACATGGCACTTATGTCGCATCCAGAAAATGCGTGAGCAAATAAGATATAACGCTTCAGATGCATATGATCATTTGTAGCATACAAGATATTTTTCGGAGCCGTTCGCGCGATTTTATAAAAACACACAGGACTGCAATCTGCCAAAGCTATTAGTAATACAAGTAGGGCCTTGTCATTTCCAATAACTGCTACATTGCGGCCTGTACGTTGTTTTTATTCAATTGCTGTTCTTGCAATCAGTGCGTCTCCATCTTCCCGTGCAATTTTTATATTTATCCCGTGCGCTTGTAAGTATTGGGAGACCATATTCATCAGTTTAATTTTATTCGACACATTAGATAAAAATCTCACCTGGTTCAGAGTGACGAGTGTATGTGCTGTAAATTCAACATCCGGTGCCATACTTCGTTGGCGCCGACGGTACCTCTCATAAGATTTTATACCCATATGGTCGTTGTTGTATCCATCGAAAACTATCCATGCGTCTTCTCCATATTTGTGGATTATATGCGAGAGGTAAATTTCGCAAAGGACTCCAAACGATGATCCATGTGGCCAGCAAACGTTATGGAGTAAAAATCCACCGTCGATTACAAAAAACATGTTCCGGAGTAAAGCATCGCATTGTAAAACGTCCGGCTTGAATATTTTACAAAGCTCAGATTTCGCCGTTTTTCTCATCAGACCACACTCGTCGAATATGGATAACGGAAATGGTGAAAGTTCAAACTCGAATGCTTTCCGTGTGTGCACTTCGTCGCCATGGAACAAAACAGAAATTCGTTGAAATAGTAAAGAAGAGTCGACCGGATGAACATTTTCGTTATCCATATGAAATGCTGATTTAATCGACGCTCGGTTCTTCACTTTATTTGCCGCTGACATCGAAATTTTGGCAACAGTTTTACCGACCATACAAGCCATGCCCTTTCTTCCTTTTTCGAATGCCAAATGACAATCTGTGGTGGTCGCACCGACAACTCCTGTTGATATGGAAAACAAAGATGATCGCGGTTGAAAAGGCTTGTGTTCCGCCAACCAAAATACAAATTTGTCAACATCATCGTTATCTTGGTTCATTCTATGATTGATAAAATCGACATGTTGTTCGCTTGTATGCGATGCGATGCCACAATAATCTTCCAAGCAGTCGATAATTGAAAACGACGATGGCATAACTGACAAAAATCTCGCGATGACACTTGGCGTAACACCTATCCCATGCTTTAAATCTGTACCGAATGATGTATTTAGCGTTTGTTCGATGGTCATGTCCGTCCACACACCGGACCATGCTTTGTCGGATCTCCGCACTGTAAAATATGTATATTTGGGCCCTTTTGGCATAATTAAAATGGCCTGCAGCATGAAAAATCGGCAACATCTTGCGAACACTTTACAGGTGCAACTTCCAGTTGTCTGAACGTTCAGCTTCCATAAATTGTAATGCAATAACAACGCATTCAAAATATTGCACCCATAATTGCGCAGTTACTCCACGATTATTCAAAATGGCCAACTGAGCGATTAAATCCTTTGTCATTTTTGCGATTATTAGCTCTGCTTGGCAATCACCGATAGTCGGAGGGTCTACATTCCAATTTGGCAGAAAATATTTAATGCGCTGGTCATATTCGTCGCCTTCCATTTCCCGACATATTATTATTCCCAAAGCGGTTAATGTTAATATATGAACCCGATTGCACGGGCATAAGCATGGCCCGTCAACATTTTTTTTACTGACGCTGGTGCATATGTGACTGCCCAGAGATCTTCAAGGCCGCTACCATCCATAATATGCCCGATTGCGCCCAAGTACGACATAAGTAAATGAAATCCTCCTAAGCGCACCACAACATCTTTTAACTCGTACTCTGATGCTGCGACAATCGCACGAGCTTTGTAATACAAAGGTTGGGCGAATGTCACAAAACATGTTTTTTTATTAATTTTATGGGCATTAGCTAAAGCCTTTCGTAACGCTGTATTTATAGAGCTCATATTCGAAGAAGGTTGATTAATGAATGGCAAAGAAATAACTTTCGATACTTCATACGTATGATCAACCGTTAAAACCTCCATAAAGTCTCGCCAGCTTGGTACATTTTGCACATTGCAGTGCTTTGCCCATAAGGATGTAGAATATGGTGCTGATAATATAGATGAATCGATAAAAAATACGACTTTTGTGTCGATGTATTCAATATTTTCAAATCCGAGTCCGCTGAATTTTCAAATGAATCCGGTGTAATTAATTTATCGAGAAATGTGCGAAGCAGTGGAGGAATATCACTCTGAACCGAATTGAGAAATTTATCGGCTGATTGATATGCACTGTGCTCATAATTATAGCTTTCAATATCTTTTCGGATCAGCTCTGCTGAAACGTTTATTATAGCTTCTTGATGTTTTTTTTCGAGTGAATTGGGATCGCGATGCCATTCTCCACATAGCTTCCCCTTACTGAAGCATTTATATAAAATTAATGTTTCGTGGCCGCGGTGCTGCAAAATGTAGATATCTTTATCAAAGACATCCATCAAATTGCGATATAAAACTCTCGTGGTGAAACATTTGTCGCTCATAACTTTACGTAGCTCACTCAAGGTAAATTTTCCCTTCCCAGAAGATTTTATATACTCCGAAACGAGTTCAAATGTCGAGTCGATTTCTTCTTTTCTCAACGTAGCAGGAGACTCTTTGGATGGCATATTCGTATACATCTTCATGCATTTTTTATGGTACCTTGTACTTGAAGCAGCCAAAGATGCGACCTCTCGCACTCGTTCTATCACATCCATGGCTACAGAATCGTCTCGCTTTTGGGCTATTTCAAGCAACCTTTCCTTCATATAATCGTGCCGTATCAACGCGACTCGTTCGGTCTTTCGATCCCAAAGCTTACCGCATATCAAACATAATTCGCGGAAATTAAATTTCTTTTGGTTGAGAACCGATTTATAAAAGGTTGATGATGCATCAGGTACTACAGCAGACGATGTCGATGGAGTATCAAGAACTGTTGCTTTTGAAGCTGAACGTTTAATTGTCAGCAATGCATACCGTTTCCAACACTTGTTATGCGCGGGAAGTATCGTACGATTCTTCCATTCTTGCCATTTATTATCGCCAAGTTGTTTGCTTTTTGCAATCAAAGTTCTAAGACCCTTTTGTTTAATATCGATGGCATCATTCTCCAGTGCTTTATCGCATATGGCACATATACCTGGATCCATGACAGACTAAAATAATTAGAAACAAGTTTAATTAATTATTGTTATTGTTCAGTATATTATATAAATTATTAGAAAAATGTTCAAATATGATTATTATTGTTCTTTTAATATTTCCTGGTCACTTCCTTACAGTGCAAGGAGAAAATTCAATTGAACAAAAAAATATATCCTCTTAATACTCATTTCTTTTTCATCCATTCAAATTTCAATCGATGTCATTAAATAGTTATATTCCGTTATTGATGATGATTTTAACGTTATTTATTGAAAAAACCATTAAGGCCTTACATACGTCTAGAATTTTCGAAAAAGCGATTTTGAAAATTGGTAGCCGGGTAAAAGGAGTTCGCGTTTATTATTTGTCAACTGGCCGAATAGCCGAGTGGTGAGCGTACTCGACTAATAAACGCTAGGTTGCTGGATCGAATCTGGCCCGCGGTACTTTTTTCGGATTTATACCCAACAATAAATTATAATAATAATAATGGTATATTAATAATAAACATATGTACACCTTACCTCAGTACACTTTTTTTTGTTAAAGCATAAATTAAAAACGATTAAAAATACACACACACTATAAAAAAACACGAAACTTGCATATAAAATAAGAGGTATAAGCGTAGACGTAGAAATGGACTTTAACTGCGTGGTGGCGAATCGTTCAATATAATATGAAAACCCGAAATTCGTTGGGACTCTCGCAAGAGTCCCCGACCGACGCTCTCCCTCTCTATCTCTCTCACTCTTGTTGTATTTCACAAAGTACAGCGGAGTGCGCGCATGCGTAACGCGGGCAACGCACCCCAACGAGTGCGAGAGAGATAGACATATCTTTTTCCTCCTTTATTTTTAACGATACGAAGATAAATGTGGAATACTTTTTTATGTATTTTTCTGTGACGAATAACTTTCGTTTGACATATTTTTCGATAAAGTTATTAGGTTGCAAATTTAACGCTTTTTAGTTGCAAATAATTCATTTAAACCCGTTTTTAAACAATTGACGGGGGTTTGATTGCAAAATTATTATCGCCAAGTTCTGAGCTGCGCACTCATATCAGGCTTTTTACTGGCCTATTACCAACGCCAGCCTTACGATGCATAAAACGCAAATCGAGTTTTTTCAATCATTTTTTCATCAAATGATATGAAACAAAGCCCAAAATGTGCGTTTTTCCATTGTGCATGCAATGTTGGCTTCAACATGATAAGAGATATCGTGCGAATATGACAACTATCGTTTTTTTTCAGTAACAGACTAACTTATTTTTTCGAAATAAAAAAACAAGCCGTAGCGTATTTGTACCACAATTCTCTAGATATCCTCAAAGTTTCAACCCGATCGGTCGCTCGGTGCTCGTCAAAATGAAGATGGCGTTTTCTCATTGCCGCTGAGTTTTTCGGTGTCACCGAGCATAGAGGAAGCGAACCCTCCACAACGGATAGCGAGTGCGTTACCTACGTTTCCCACTGCATCTAATTTCAATGAACGATGGTTGCTCAGTGGGCTAAGGCGTTGTATACTCGTCGTGTACCACGTGGAGAATGGTGGTTCGAATCTATCATTTTTGCTTCAAAAACGGCAAAATATTGACCGACGAAATTATATTTTTGTTATCACTTTGCCAGCACGGGAATGCAGAATAATGTTCCTAACACAAACTGCGTGTTGATCCTTAGTATATAACAATGATCATATCATAATCTTATTTGATTATTTTCTACGACTTTTTTGCACACGGGCAATATTATTATTTTATGTTATTTTGTACGAAAAGATTTCTTTTTCTGCGAAATATTCTGATTTTTCATTTTTATGTTTGTTAATATTTTTCATTAGCGTAATATTATAGTTGAATTTTATTATGTTCCATAACATTTTTTTGTATAATATTATAATTTTATTTTATCATATATTTCTGGGGTTTGCTCTCGACGATTTGCTACTACTCTTTGTGACGTATCCACGACGCGATGTAACACGTCGAGAACAAGGGACTTCAAAAAAGTAAACATTGGACGCTCTCGACTGTCGCCCAATATACATATATATATATAGATCGTCGCAGCGCTGGAGAGCTGCGTGACGTCGGACAAGGTTAGTCGCTCAGCTCGCCGGGCACGCGAATATATTTTGAGGTAGCTGCAACGTATATTATGTTTAATTCGCCGCGAGTTTTAACGTTTTTTCTTTGATTTATTGAGCCGCGTTTGTGTGATTATTGAAACAGGAGATTTGTGAGAGGAAAGTGACGTGACTCGGGGTTAGTCGCTCAACGCGTCCGATACGTGGAAAAATATACGAATGAATATCAGTGATGGTGCATAGAGGATACTAGTGAGAGTGTGGTGAGTAAGTGAAAAAGGAGTGAAACGTGACAAGAAGTTCGTATGACAAACAAGAAACTCAAGTGCACAATTTATTGTTTATTCTTTCCGATTTTCATTCATCGTCATTCTGCGTTTATCAACCTTTTTGAGCTCGTTGACTATACCTTACAAGAAAATTAAGGGATAGTTTTTTATACCTAATAAAATACAAAATTTTGAACAGCATGTATCTGTGATTGTATTTCTCGTACGGAGATTTAAAATAATGCCCGTACGACAAATGCGATGAAAGTTGCACGGGCTCTTACAAAGTATTAATTTATGAGGTATACAAAATTATTGCTTAATTTTTTTGCAAAGTATAATTGAGGAGACAAAATCAGTAAGCAGAATGACGGTGAATGAGCATTATTTCGTGACAATAAAAAATAAATTCAGTGAACGGGCCTAATTGAATATAAAATGATGGGAGAAAAGAAAGCAGATCGGGCGACTACCGTCTACATGCTCGGTGCCTAGCCCGCGAAAAGCACAGTTGTCGGCGTTCTGGTAGACGGAGCAGGAAGGCTGTGGAGAGCGCGAGCGAGCAAGAAAAGGACGGTTGGAGAACAGAAGCGGCGCTGCCCTATGCTTTTTCGCACTCGGGGTACAAGCGATAGCCGTTTGAATGGAGTTGGGAAACTAGGGTAAGTAATTTAGTAAACTAAATTTTGATATTTAACTATAATTTAATTATTTTTGAAATATACATTAATTGTTATGGGAATTCTTATTGAAAGAAAGAAAACAAATTTGAAAAAATTCTCGTGAACTCAACAAGAAGTAATACAACTTTTTACCGTCTTACAGTTTTGTTGTAAACCTCATCATCTTCGTAATTCGGAGCAATTTCCAAATTATCTATTTTTTCTCAAAAAACAAAATATGTTTGGAAACAAATTCTAGAACATTTTCTAAAAAATGAAATTGAAGCTTAGACTTCCCCCTTCATGATGTCGGTGAAAGAAATGTGTTCAACAAAATTTACCACAAACGGGGTCCACTCATAAAAGAACAAAAAATGGTCGTTGTCTAAACTGGGTGCTAATTGTAAACAAAATCGTAAATATTTTTTGAAAAAGCCAAAATGAAGGTAAGTCCCTCCTGTTTAAAATGGCATTGGTTAAATTGCCCTAGGCCAACTACCGGCGAAATGGCATACAATACCGTTCCGGCATTCTTTTCAAGTTTTGGCCGTAAACTTTTCGCCGTTAGTGTATATATGCATGCTCAGGTCGAAAAGAGAACACAAGCAGTGGCATGAACAGATACCAATGTTTCGACCGTATATATATATATATGACCGAACCATTGGGGTCGGTCCGGAGACTACTAGTGTTTTCTTATTATTTCTTTACACGTTAGGCGCGCCTTCTCTGAGTCTTTTCCGTGATTCTTCTCTGAGTTTTTTCAGTGATTTTCCGATCGAGTTCTTCCCACAGAAGCTCGATCGGATTGAGGTCCGGTGATTGCAGCGGCCAAACCATATTCGTTATGATCCCGGTCTTTTCTTTAGACTCTAGATATCCGTTGCAGAGTTTTGAGCTGTGCTCCGGATCGTTGTCCTGCTGCATGATAAAACCACGCCCAATGATTCAGAGACCGGATGGAAAAGCATGTCGAACGAGAATTTGTTTATACTTCTCTTTTCTCATGATTCCTTCGACTTTTATTAAGTCTCAGGTACAATGACCCGAAAAACAACCCCACACCATCACAGAGCCACCCCCATGTTTCACGGTGGGCACTAAACATTGAAGTGACATTGTCTGCAATCAGACAATGTAATCCATCGTCTACGGGGGATCTCTGGGCAAAATTACAAGATGCATGGTTGAGTCTTAACCAAGACCAAATCGATAAGCTAATCGAACGGATGCCACGAGTCGTAAACGCGGTGCTGAAAGCCAAAGGTGGATTTTTCGACGAAAAACTCGTCTAGATGAGGTGAGTGCCTTAAAACATTTTATCGACCTGAAAAAAAAAATTTCACTCGTGAGTTTCGAAAAAAATACTAAAAAAAAAAAATTTCAGAAAAAATTCTAAAAAAATTCCAGGCGATTCAGTATAGAAATACGCAACATTTTGTATCCTAAACATTTTCTCTTAAACCCTATCGTTCTTAGGTTATTTTGATTTTTTCAAACATCATCGTTTTAGCCAAAAATGAAATAACTTTCCGGAAAGAAATCGCAAACAATTTTTAAAAAATGGAAGATGGAACTTCTGCATTCCCTTTAAAGGTTTTCATAGTAAAAAAAAATTCCTTACATCGCGCGCCTGATTCGGGATGGTCGAAAAAGGCCTAAAAACGGTAACGAACCAAAGTCCGTACCGGGTCGAAAAAAGATCGAAAACAATATTTTTAAAAAGGAAAGTGAAGCCTGATCTATCCTCTTTAAAACGTCGCTTTGGAAATTCCAATATCTTTTTTTTTGGCAGAGTTATCGAACTTTACGTGCGGCAAGAAATATCGACTGGCGTATCCAAACTTTTGAGCGGTAGTGTATATATGTTTAATAGATATATTTGATACTGCTAATTTTCCTGGATCTATATTTTACTCAATCTAGTTCTGAATCGTAAATTAACTCTTCTCCATACTCTTTTTTTCATGCATTTTACATTTACTCTCCATTTAATTTTCTTCGCCTTGGGTCGCGTAAACCTCCGGACGTTCTGCGATGCTCTTCTCCATGCCATTCCCCTCACTCTTCCTCGATCTTTATTCATGTTTCTGTCCGTTAGTATTTTGTTTATCTCTTCTCATTCCCTCTTTCATCCACTCCACTCCTTTTCCTTCTAGTTCTACTAATTCTGCCACCTCTCCTACCCATTTTTCTATCCATTCACACTCCTTACTCAGATTTTTCGATTATTACATTTCTTTGCCACCCAGTCTGCCTTATTTCTAGAATAGAATTTAGAAACTCTTCTTTTTCTCTTCAGTTCCCTCTCTACCTCCTTTTCTCTTTTCGTACTACCCCCAACTCTTTCCCTTTCCATGCTCATATTCTTCTCTTCACCCATAGGCGTAGAAATCTTATCCTTATTTTTGTTCTTCCTTCGTATCTCATTCACCCTGCCTTTTCCACTATCTCTTTTTGTCCTTTTCTTTCCTCTTTTCACCTATCACTCTCAATAAATATTTTCTTCCCTCTCAGTTTTCCCTTTTCCGGTTTTTTTCTTTTCCTTCCCATCCAAAAATTATCGAGATTTTTCTTCTTTCCTCGTTTTTCTAATCTTTCACAATTTGTTTCCTTCTGTCCTTATATACTATAAATATTGTTCTTTTCACTTTTAGTAGCTGTCAAAAGATCGCACATCTGTACGGACAGATATTTCGAGGACAAAGGGAAGGAATGGTTCCATCAAGGGAGTCAACAATTTGCCAGGTTTCAAAAAAAATGGACAAACGAACTAGAATTCAAGTTTGTCTTTCATCTACTTCTTCTTCTCTTATGTTTGCTTTTCTTCTATATCTTGCAATAATAAGATTTCAAGATTATTATAATTATTTCAAAGTATTAAACAAATGTGATAACAAAAAAAAGATAACTCTTCAGTTATAAGTATAAATAGTGCCCAACTATGTGATGCCAAAAAAAAGACGGAGAACAAAAACGAAAGATTCATCGAAAGTACTCATCGAAAGTAATAATAAAAATACGAGATAAACAATGTAAACATTTTACAATTTATTTATAAAATAAACCCTCTTTATTTATGATACATGTACGTAAATTACATGTAATAATGAAATAACATTCAACATCATTGTTATATGAATGTTATGGATTAAAATTACTTATTCTGTTTCTTCATCCGTGTGCTGAGATGATTACATGCTGTTTTTCGGAGTAGTTACATCTTTGTGCTGATAATGTTACATGTGGCATTCTGTAATAGTTACATATATGTGCTGAATATTACTTATAAATGTTTCGTAATGACAACTTCCAAAAAGGATGACAAATTTCAGAACAAGCACTGCTTCATTTACAGTGCCTGTGTTATAAGTGTGACATTCAATATAACGTCCGCTATAGAGCAAATTCGTAACTATTCTGAAACTGTGTTTGCTGGGCATCGAAGAGCTACATTTCAAAAAGTTACGCGCTTCTCCACCTCCCATTCAGGACGCAACAATATTCAGCTCCCACTCTACAACGTGCAACTAACACCAGACGGCAGAGCTTCGCAACTCTCGTCAATCACACAACTGGCTTTCCAAGCAATGCGATGGGAGAAGCTGAGAAAATCTGAATCGATGCAGTGTGTACGTTGTCAGCGACTAGGACACACCTCCACCAATTGTAGGATGCCGTATCGCTATGTCAAATGCTGCGATCACCACCAGCCGGGACACTGCAGCCTGCCGCGAAATTCCACCACCGACAACGACAAGCTATACTGTATAAATTGTGATGCGTACGGGCATCCTGCTTCATCTAGGGGTTGCCCGTCGCTTCTGAAAGTTAAGGAGCGAATGCGCGGGCGTATGGCGCATTTGCGAGAGGCTAAAGAAAACAAAATACGATAAATTAACTGATATACACAACCGACGATAATTACGCAAACGCGACTCGAGGACAGATACCTACGACATCATCCACGCCTAACGCAAATACATTTACACAAAACCAGACGAACAGGAGATTCGCCGCTTCCCCCGCTGTGTATAACGACGGGACGACGACAATGCCGAATACCCAACTGAATACTAAACGAACTGAAAAATACACTTTTAGACGCTATAATGCCACAAAGATTTCAGATTAAAAACGACGTTGCCACAAATACACATTAACTTACTATTGAACGCTCGTGACACAATTCCCTCTTGCAGCATCGTTGCGACCGGAATAAATCTCATCCTTAAACCGACACGCGTTAAAATAAATTATAAAACTATACAATAATAATCAAGTAGAGGACATTAAGTGTTAATATAAGTAAATTTAATTGCGCCGACGATCAGCGAGGAGTCGCGATCCAAAAAATTGTAGTACCCTGTACAGCCTCGGCTCATCAAGGAGTAAGTCCTACAGTTATAATAAATATAATCTCATTCGTATTGTGTTTCCAATACTCTCTTCGCAAAGTATTATTAGAACGTGTTGGGAATATCCGTTGGGTCAGGAGCGCACTTATTCGCTACGCAAGAAGATGAAATTCGCATAGCGAAAGCCGAGCTGCAAGCACAGGAACAGACAAAAGAAAGTCGAATACGGCGCCGACAACAAAATGTAGAAGCCATGAACATTCCGTCGACCGTAGACGACCTACACTATGGGCCTGGTATCGATGAGCCCATGTAAGTTGATAAATTTTATCATTTATTTATTCCCAAAATGTTCAAACACGTTTTTCTCGAAACCACGTTTTTCAAATCGGTACCCAAAATTTCTCGAAAACCAATGAACAGATTGCCTTGAAATTTGTTGTGCTTATGCTATACACGATTTTCTAGTACGTGTCATAGGATTTTTTTTCGTTCCTTAGTTTTTTTTATAAACAAAATAATAACTAATTTTGTACCCAAAAATCATTATTTATGTTCAAACGTTCGCCAGTTTGTCATAAATCGATATTTTCAAAATATCGATTATAGTATAGTATCTAGTTTAATAATCTATTTGGTGTTTTTTTCAGATGATTTTTGAAGAATCTTCAAACCCTTGCAATAGTTTATATAGAACCATACTATATTTGCACATTCACCCCATTCACACTTTTTCTTCTCAACTTTTTTCAGCACATTCACATTTATTTTTATCCATCTCTCGTTCATCTCATCTCATTCGCTCTTTCACGTGTAAATTTCCATAAATATCACCACCATATAGTTCTTCTCCATCGCTGCTTTTATTTATTTCTATTTTATTCTTTATCATCTTGCAAATGTAAAGCATGCAGTTTACTCCCAAGCCTTCCGCACCATAAAACAAACGCAAACAGTATACATTGAGACCGATATTGCTTTTCTTGCTCTTATTCGGAAATATCTTCCCGGCGCAGCCGTGGTCCGTCGGCTGCCGGGGCTCTTTTGACAATATTGCACGATTTCTATATTTCGGGCGCCAGTCAGTTTTTCGTTCTGACAAACGGCACTATTTTGACAAATAAATTGACAAACAGGATTCTCAGGGGAGGATTCCGTTGGAGGACCAAATAAGCTCGCAAGATCAATGGAAGACCCAAATGATCGGATAAAGAAACAGACTTATTCTTACTTGTATTTTTGACAAAAGTTCATGTTACAGCGCTCTTTGCCGATCCTTCAACAAGCCACTTGGCAAAACAGACACACCCGTTACTTTGGAACCTTTTCTGATATTCCCCAACGTGAAAATTAGTAATTAATTTACTATCTCGGGACGCGTGTATTAGCCAAGAATTGCCGTGTATTGCCACCGAAGATTCACGAAAAGCGTAGTGAGCCGCGAGTGTGGCTAACGCATGATGTCGTAGGCCTGACTCACTACAGAGCGTCTCGACAACACCCGACAATCTCGGGCTCTTATGCTGTCGAGAAAATCCTCCGGTAACAACATATATCTCGGCTTAAGGCCACTTTTCACACAAAACACGAAAACGAAATACACACGCAGACAACACGCCACACGGAACATGACAACGAGCGCTCTGGCTAGAGCCATTTGTTTAATCAACAATTTTCATCGATGTCACACTGTTTGCTGACCAATGCTATTTCCACGGTATTTTCTATGAATTTTGGCTGAGTACACAGATTCTTAAAATAAAAATAAAAATAACCTTAACCTAAATAATTCTTAGATTACCCAGAAAATCGCCGGAAATAACGAGGAAAATAAAAAGAAAAGGACTTATCCTCGATGCCAAGAATATCCACCGCCGTCCACCCTCACACTCACACCACCACGAGACCGTCACCGAAAATTCTTGATACAAATTCACCATCGCTCTCGCATGTAACCAAACACCGGTACCTGTCAACATTTGCACGATGCGAACAGTCTCGTGAGTCATCGATTATCGAAGTATCCTATCGACCAGAGAAATGGCAGCAGCGCCCGGCGAATATCGATTATCCTACCCGTCAGTCCTATATCCCCGAAGCGTTACCCTGAATTATCGACCGTCCTATAATTACTCACGTTTCCCAATAGATCGTCCTAGCGTCATCTCTACGAGAATTTCCTTAGCCATCGATCATCCTACGCCCATCGATCGCCCAATCAATAATTAAAGATTTCCCATGTCTCGTCAAATCAGACACGGAGCGTTCGAGAAAATTCGAAAACGCTTGCCGAAAAATTGCAAGCTTACGGCACGCCATGTGCCGGCACTTTGTGGCGAGCAACGATAGCGAGAAGATGTAGAGCTAAAATTTATAAAGAATTGCGACTTGCAGTGTGAGTTAGAGAGTGAGAGAGAGAGAGAGAGAGAGAGAGAGAGAGAGAGAGGGGGGGAAAGACAGCGGCGTGCGTGAGAGTTGGAGAGAGTGAAAAGAGCGAAAACGGAAATCTAATATGCAACGACGATCGGAAAATTACCACAAATTACGACGACCCGGCATGCAACTATTTTATTTTTTTTTACCACGAGCAATTTTGGATATATGGATACGACGATCCGGCCTTCTCCCATGGAAAACTTCGAACGTGAGTGATTGCATCTGTGAAAATGTTGGCACCGTTTTTTTATATACCTAACGTTTGTGATACAGTTCCGAATTAAACATCCTTGCGTCCGTGAATTATTCCGGGATATTATAATAAAATTGCGTGGAACGGTTGTGTTAGTTTGAAGGGAATTTGCGATATATTGCGTCATATTTCCCTCGTGTTGTGCGCCACGCGGTCTCCCGTGCCGGCGATCTTGTACCTGTCAAGGCAGCGGCCGAAGTTAAAATCTCGGGCTATTAACGAGATTCTTTTTTTTTGTTTTATTAATTCTTTTGATACTTAACTAATAATTAATTTTGAGGATTGCCTGACCTATTCAATGATAAAGATTGATAAGATATTCCCCGGATTTACCGTTACCGCAGTTGAACTTATTTGAAAAGAGAACATTTTTTTTTGTATCATTATTCGAGTCAGTGAATTACCTCGGACGGCGTTCGACCGTCCTCGCTCCCTATTGTTCGCCGACACCCGTATGTTTACGTTTTCTTTTCCGTGTCCGAGAACGTTCGAGCAAAATCAAATAATTATACTCTCCCGAAACATAAATTGTATTAAAACCTGAGAAATATTATATTTGTCGTTTGGTACTATATGAGATTGGCTAGTGGTAATAAATAAGAGGCCGTAGAGTCGGAGCACCCCTTCCCTAAGACATTCGAGTTCCCCCTCCCTTCCGCATTACTTATACACCCTAGTGTTCCCTATTTATCACGTTCAACTAAATACTTATTTTTTTTATTTTAAACAAAATAACTGGCGCCCATAGCTATACTGTTCGGAAAAGTGTGTAGTGCCGGGAGTTCGTGCGAGAGGTCAGCATTTCTCGGCCTTTGATTCTCATGCGGACTCGGCGGTACTCGAACCCGCGAACTGTACCCCCACCCATCCGTCATCGATCGACATCCCGATCGATCCCGCCATCTTCTTCACTTCTACTGTGACATCTAAAGCTAACGGTTTTCTTCGACGCTTCAAAGTTTCTATTCTTTCATAATTCGACATTGGCATACGTACATGGCAAACTTCTTATAACTCTGTGAAATAAATACGATTTCTCTTCGGTGGATTGTGGACATCAATTCATAGTTTTCACGGTGGCGATACGGCTTTATAAACGGACTAATTCTAACGGACACGTGCACGCGTTTAATCGGCGACCGCCTTTACGCGCTTTCGATATGACGACCGGCTGCTTCACCTTCTCTCTTGTGAATCTCTCTTGTTAATAAATATTAAGTTTATTGTTTTTGTTAACTTCAGTGTCTCGACATTTTCTTTACGGACCCTTCAACTTCCTTCGTCAAGTTTCATCGATATTTTCCGAACTTCCCCACCTCAGAATCAGATCTGCTGTCTGTCACCAGACACATACTCTTCATTGTATAGAATCTTTCGTTTTTTTTATTACCCCCGAGATCGTCTGCCGAAACAATACTTCCTTTTGGAAATCATTTTGTATCATTATTCTATTGGATTAAGGAAACAATAAATTAAGTGTTATTCTTTTCGTTATAACCTGGATCATCCAAATTTTTTTTTATATACTTCTTCCACCATTCCCACAGTTATCCGTCCTATCGGCGTGACAACGTTAACAGAAATTTGAGAGTGCGCGTATCACCGGATGGTAAAAGCAGATATAGAAATGAGTAATTTTGTGCGCGATTATGCTCCAGTCAAATTAGATCCTCTCGATCTAAGCAATGAATTTTTTGGTAGTCGCATAGAAAACGCGGTCACGTTGTACGACGTAAAAGACAGGGAGCAGATACGGTATGTTGACGTCTACTCATTGTATCCGTATGTCTGTAAATACGGTAAATATCCTATAGGACCCCTTGCGGTGTATGTTGGCGATGAGTGTATAGAATTAACAGGACGCGAAAACACAGTCCTTTCGCGCATCGAGTCTTGTTAAATGCACGGTGCTACCGCCGCGAAATCTTTACCACCCCGTGCTACCGTTGCGTATACATCACCGTTTATTATTCGGACTGTGCCGTAGCTGCTGCGAACCGATGAATCAAGATGGGTGTCCCCCACGAAGATCCTCCGGAGGGGTCATTGACAGGTAATTGGCTAGTAGATGACCTGCGAAAAGTCGTCATGTGTGGGTATGAAGGATTAAACGTAAGCGAAATATGGCAGTATAAGATAACACGTATAACCATGATCCACAGAAGGAGGTATTTTTGCCGAGTACATTAATACGTTTCTTAAAATCAAACAAGAGGCCAGCGGTTGGCCCGAGAACTGTATAGGAGACGAGGCAGTGCAAGACAGTTATATACCTTCTTGCAAGACTTCCGAAGGAATTGAGCTATGTTGTAGTTTAAAAACCTCTGGTCTGGGCTCAGTAGCTAATCTGTGTCTTAATGCGTTTTGGGGAAAATTTGGGCAGCGCGAAAATTTACCCAAAACTAAAATAGTATCGACACGTAAAAAACTTATGGAGCTACTGAACAGCCCTGATCACGATGTCACGGTTATACTGCATGTTAATAACAAAGTAAAGTATGTTAATTACATAAAAACCGAAGCTGCCGTAGTACAATCTAATATAATAAACGGTGTAATTGCTGAATATACAACAGCTCAGGCCCGCTTGATACTTACACCTATCTCGAGCTGTTGGGTGAACGCGCCTTGTACTGCGACACCGATTCCCTTATTTACTCGACGAAAAAAGACCCTAAAGAGTACGAGCCACCTACGGGTCAGTTTCTGGGGGATCTAACGGATGATCTAAGCTCTTACGGCGCTGGTAGCTATATTAAATCTTTCGTTTCGGGCGGACCCACATTTTATTCTTTCATAGTGCATACCCCTGGTGCTGTAGAAAACGAAATTTGTAAAGTTACAGATATAGCACTTAACTATGCAAACACCTCTCTGATAAATTTCAGATCGATACGCTCTTTCATAATAGGTGAGAGAGAGGAGCCAATGGTGCCACGATTTTCTTCAATACGGCGAACGCCATTCCACCAGGTTGTTACACGTCTCGAAACGAAATCATGTATGACATTGAGCGTCAAGCGGATACGTAATGACGAATATAGATCGCTCCTTTACGGTTACAGGGTTTAATGTTGTAAAATATTGTTATTTTGGTAAAATATTTCTGTTATTATTGTAAAATATTTATGCTCTTACTGTAAAATAAAAACCGGTATACATATGATGAATGCTTTAAATTACACAGGCGTATAGAAAACACACTCATTCGTACAGATGGACACACGGCGGAAGCCTCCGTGGACCTCAATTATATATGGTCCCACAGGCTATGGTAAAGCGTACTTTGTAAAAAACTTTTTGAAGTTCATAGCGCTTATGAACAGTTAGTCGTTCTAGAGGATTATTTTCTATTATTCCGAGTGGCAGCCCGCATACACAGAGTATGGCACATCGGTAGAGTTTCATGAAGGCCTGCCTCAGAGTCCCGATTACGCGAAAGTTCCTCGTGCAAAACTCATATCAATCGACGATTCGATGCGCGAGGCGTCAAACACTAGCGTTGACGCCCCTCATGTTGTGTACATGCCACGGAAAAAGTTAAAACGTAGTTTCAGCTCAAGCGAATTAGCAGTTGAACGCATGTAATGGCGTCTAAAGTATCGTCGTGTCACGAAAACTGTATAACTATATTAAGTGCGTTTCAATAATCCAACACAGCGCATAGTACATTTGACACTCACAAAAAACAAACAAGTGCTAGTCATTCTGTTTGTCAGTGTGTGTGGTACACTCTTAGGGGCAGGACAGCCTCAAAGACATGTACCGCAAAGGGGCTTAAAAAGGTGTGATACATCAGGACGGCGGCTGTTCATCAGACGTAATGGCGCGGGATGGTTCACAGCTCTGCAAAAAAAACGTTGCGATATTGTGTGCTCTTCAACATCTCAATAAAGAGCAACACGAGGCTGTTTTACGTAAAGCAGATCCAAGCATTTTTCGTTCTATTCATAAGCGTGCGCTCAACGTTCTTTGCGGCAATGTACTACCAAAGACCAGTTCTCTAACGTTTAGCTGCAAAAAAAGGTGTTTGGGAGAGTAAAAAACGATTTGGTGTTCAAAGCGGTGGTTTTCTACCCCTCTTATTAGCACCAATACTAGGTAGTGTTCAATCGGGTTTGATTGGTGGTCGTAGATAAGGGAACACACAAGAAAAATGGTACTTGTGCCGGAGGAACATCTAGCGCAGCTGAACACACAGTTCAACGCAGCCGTTTTTTAACGCGGATGCGCCTCAAGCACGGCCTCAAGCACGGCTCGAGTAGACACGAAGATGAATGAAAATTTGTATTTCAACGCATGCAAGGGTGAGATGGAAAAATGGTTGGCATACGTAGCTGTACTATAACGTTATCTCCACTTCATCGATGATGAGAAAGCTCAGCAGTACCGCGGGCTTATGAAGAATAAACACTATTTAGAATCTGATTATGATAAAAAAAAAGATGAAGAAGAAACCAGTCACGGCAGGAACGATACTATCATAATTGAGAGTGTACCAGCTAAGTTTCGCGTGAAAGCGAAACTGCTGCTTCAGCATTTGCGTGGTGCGCCACGATCTAATTTTTCTTGGGGATCTGACGGAGTCGTGTCAGGTAGCGGAAAATCAATAAAGGGTTCAAATATTGTTGATCTCGTAAACGACGTTATGAGGGCTAAGGAAATACCTAATCCGGCTGGATGCAGCGCATTTGCCAAATTTCTGCGAACGATCAAGACATCTCGGGAGTTTATCGGTACTGACTAGTTCTGGACAGGTTCTAGAGCTAACACACCACAGCGTCAATCGCAGACTCGTAATAGCAGTACAGGCAGCGAGCAATCACCCAATACGGACCAGTTAGCGTTTTTTAGAGGTCCTGAGAATATATCACCGGCACGACAGACACAGAGAGACAAGCAGAGAGGCTTGTCATAATAAGAAAAGACGTGTAACTTCGGTAAACCTTAAATTATAATCATGATAATCTTAGAAAAAGTATACTTTAACCCTGCCCATGAAGCATCGTTTTCAGGTGCTACCAATTGTTATACCTGGCGCGTTAGAAAAAAAAATTTCGTGTAAAGACGATACAGTGGCTTGAAGCCACAGATCCGTGCGACGTCAATATCCGCGTCTTTTTTATAATGTCCGAAACATTGATAACTTGTGGAAGGCTGATCTCGTGGATCTTCGCTCGATTAAAGATTATAATGATGGTTATGTTTATCTCTTAGTCCTTATAGACGTTGTTAGTTAATTTGCATGGGTTCAGCCTTTACGTGACAAGTCTGCTGCATCTGTAGCTAAAGCGTTTGATCTCATTTTATCTAAAAAAAATAGTAACGATCGAACACCCATTTACCTACAGACGGACAGGGGTAATGAATTCACCGGTGCTGCATTCTCGGCTCTCTTAAAGAAAAAGAACAGACAGTTCCGTGTTGCGAGAAACCCTGATATAAAAGCGTATATTATCGAGAGATTCAATAGAACACTGAAAGAAAGAATGTGGCGGTATTTTAGGAATTCTAGAAAAAAAACGTTATCTTGGCGTTCTGCAGACCATCGTTTCGGCATACAACCACTCTACGCATAGTGGTACGCACTGCGGCTCTAGCCGCTATATCGGTTAGGGCTCGTAATAACCTAATACAGCGGTACAAATGAACCGAGAATTACTTTCCCAAAGACAGTGTGGGCGACATCGTGCGCATCAGTAGTGCGAAGGCAGCCTTCGTAAAAGGTTACGAGGGTGGGTGGAGGAGCGAGTTATTTAAGATTGTCCGTGAGTCGCACAGTATTTGTTCGGCGATATAGATCCTGCATGATCTCCACGGCGAGGATATCGATGATATATTTTATGAGGCTGAGTTATCGAGAGTGCAAACGATGGAGCCAAAGCAGCAGTCAGCAAAATGAAGGAGGAGATTTACATGGTTTTACCCAGTAATAGTGGTATGAATTATTATTCTGATAATGTGACAATAAGGTATACCACTCATTTACCCCAATGTATGTCTCTTCACGGTAGCTGGGCTGTTTCTCTAGCTGAACTACACTGTGACGAGTTTTTCGTCACACCGAGAGGTGCAGCCTCCAGGGGGTTGGATTTACGACCCTGGAGGACGATGGATGGATGCATCCGTTCTACATCGAGATATACCTACTCTTCGGCTACATTGTGTCTTTCCACGTTTCTCAAAGGTGCATCGCGCGTCGCGGTCTGTGAATAACGGCACCTCGAGATAAAAAGTTCGGAGCGTGAGACGAGGGACGTGGAGCCGTAATTTTTAGTGCCTGGTGGCAATGAGTGTGAGCCAACCGCCGCGGCAAGGGACGCCTGTCCGGCGAGGCGAGCTTGTCCCGTCCCCGTCGCCCGTTCCAGGCTCCAGGAGGAAGGCGCGCGGTGAGGCGGGAATGGCCAAAGGGTTCGGGAGCATTCGGCTCCATAGCGAGCTGTGCACGGCTCTCATTAAACTCGCCCCTCCTTTGGCTCGTGTCACTCGATGGCCAGCGAGGGGCATGAGGCGCAGAAGGACCGGAGAAGAACATCGTAGGAGAAAAGATAACAATGTTGCCGACTCCATAAATCTCGACAACACGGCAATACTAAGGAGGTAGGGGAAGTACGAGTAGGACAGCTCACGCCGGCCGGAGAATGGATCAGTAGAGTACCACAGACGACAGAAGAGAGCAGAGTCTATTTGTAAACCTCGCGAATTAGCCTAAAGTACCATTTTGTCGAGTGCTTCGTACCGGTGATGCACAGATATGTGTGTCCCGTTCATTCAACTTTCCCGGTTAACCAAGAGAGTAGTCGAGGTCTGCGGCAGTTAGTTTGTTCATTAATTATTGTTGATTGCGGTAGTCCCGCATTCTTATAAGTATAATGTTGCGTCAGTCTCGCAGCTTGCCAGCTATAGAAGCTGATTAATCATTTATTTCTTCGAACTGCTGGGGCCTCATATGCTCTCTTCTTAAAATGTTGTTCTTGATTGGTCGAATTAATATTAAGTTCTAGTTGCAGTATGAAAATTGTCAGTGTGTTAGTTGGCGTGTGCCGCACGAGGTACGAGAAGAATCGTACGCGCCGGGCCGCCGGTATAGAGTACCTACCACGTGCCGCCGTCCTCTACGGCAGTCACGCATTAGTGTTTACGTTCGTTGTTCGAGTCGTCGCGTTCGTTGGTCGTATTATCGAGTCCGTAATATTTGAGAACATTTATATTTTCTTTCTCTTGTCGTGTTGTAATCGTTTTATCCATGCCTTGCGTATTCGTGTAAATTGTTAAGAGGCTACTTTTCAGTGCCTATTATATTGGCTACTTACCGGCGATATCATTATCTATGACTACCCATAAGGGGCTTTATTTTATTGTGTAATTATGGAACTCGTTGTCGAGGCGGAATTCGGGTGGAGGTTAGTCCGGCTCGTACATCAGCTACTTACCTGCGTTATCATTATCCGTGACTACCCTTAAGAGATCTTATTTTATTGTTTGATTATTAAACTCGTTGCCGAGCCGGAATTTGGGTGTAGGTTAGTCCGGCTCGTACATCGGCTACTTACCGTCGTTATACCCATTCGTGCACCCCTTGAGGGGCCACACTTTGTTACTAGATTAGTGTTTGCGTAATCGGCAGCGAATTGTGATGCCGATTCCGAATAAACGTATTCACGTGCCAATTAGATCGTCAAGTGTTTGCAATTAGTCATTAACAATACTCAACGGTCCCGATCCTGCATGTCCACCCCATCTGCCTTACCGACCCGTCGTCGGACTGGGCTGGCCCAATCTTGAGCCCGAGGCCATTCGTATTCGTCTTCCAGGGAAGGAGCGGGGAGTCATCAGGGGCCACCGTGGCGGCAAATTTAAATAAAGCCGACTTTGGTCGGTGGTACGAAGCCGTACCTGGCGCCCGCCCGTTCCCAATCGGCCCTCACGACGTCGTTATAACCTGCGTCCCCCAAGCCGGGGCAATGGAAGTTGTCGCAAGCGAATGCGTACTCTTCTCCCAGTCGCGGAGCAAAGGGATCTCCGAAGGTGACGGAAAGCCGTTTCAATATATTGTCACGCCGATGGTTGGGGAATAACTGGGGGAAGGATGGGGGAATGTAAACAAAATTAAATTAATATGGGAGACACGAAAAAAAAATATCGTAACAATTATTTTATTGTTTCGTAGTTATCAAATATAACTAATACTGAAATGGTTCTTAAATTTACTAATCAACACAAATAACTTAAGTTTTATCGGCGGACGATCTCGGGGGCAATATTACACCAAAATTGATACAAAAAAAGATTGTATAGAAATGGGCGCCAGTTATTTTTAAATAGAAAAAATAACAAAAAGAAATTTTATTACAAATTTTGGGGTGCAAACACTTGATATCAGGAGACTAGGGGAGAAGGGAATATTAGGGGTAGCTCAGGGGGGGGGGGGGGTCTTACGACTCTACGGCCTCTTAATAATTACCACTGGCCAAAGACGCGAAATAATATTTCGTCAAGTTCGGAAACTTGAACGAGATAGTTCGGGACACTATACAGAAAAAAACGTAAACACTGGTGGTCGCGAACAATTGATAGCGAGGACGGTCGAAGGCCGTCTGAAAATCTCGAAATTTTATTTAACACTGTGCTTAAGGCTACACAGCCGTTCCACGCAATAACGAAACTTATTACTATGTCTCCGTGAAAATTCACGGAGATAATAAATGTTTTAGGGGATATCTAAACCGGGAACAAGAAAGGGGGGGGGGGGGAACTCGAATACAATTCTCAAAAAGGGGTGATAAAAAAATTCGCGGTGCCAAAAGGTTCAATAATGCAAACACTTACTCAAATGGATGCGACGAAAAGCTGCCGGAGTTATGCCAAGTCGCCGTACTTTCCGATTTCGTCCACTCGATCTCTCTCTCTTACACTACTGCTCCACACTACACCCTCTCACTCGCACTCTCACCACTCAATCTCCGATTATTTAACTCTTCCTCTACAATTCTTTATTCTCTTCCTTTATCAATTCGCTTCTTTTCTCTAAATATGCTCAATTGTCTCTCGTCTTTATGCTTTGATGGCTCGCCGCAAAGTGATGGCACGTGTCGTGTCGGAAGCTCCATAATTTGCGTGTTCTTGAATTTTTCTCCCGTGCCTCTGATTGGACGAGACACGGGAGATCCTTGATTGATTATTGGCCGCCTGGATCACAGGTCGATAGGTGAAGGGACACTCGGGTCGATATTTCTGGAGACAATGCTGGGGGAGACTCTATCGGGAACTAGGCGTAACGGGAAATTGATCGATATCGTAGGGTAAGGTGTCGGGTAAGTAGGACGGGTGGGAAGGCTATCGATGTTCGCCGGGCGCTGCTGCCATCTCCTCGGTCGTTACGTCACCTTCGCCAATTGATGGCTCGGGGACAGCTGATTCGATGTGGCGGTGACATGTGCCGGTGTTTTTATTCGGAGAGTGCGGGCTAAAATATTTTTCGAGTGGTGAGATCTTTAGATGTATCGTTGCTGCGAGTGCGGTGGGTGATTTTCATTGCGGGTTTTTCTCGTGAGTATTGGATAGGTGAGTTTTCTTCATTAATATTACTATTTTCTTTCTTCGGGTGCTTCCTTTGAGTGATTACTTTCCTAGATTATGGCTGATGACGATGACGACGGTTATTCTGGGGACGCTGTGGCTCTTCTTGGCGGTGATTATCTTCGGGGCGTCGTGTAAGTGTTTGCACTATTTACAAAAATAATATAAGGGAACGGAATAATAATACTTACTTATAATTTTACGTTTTAGATTGGTGGAACGGCTGCTTTTGGGACGAGCTGGTGCAGCGAGGGAGGGACAAAATTATGCAACATCACAATATATATATATATATATATCGTATAATTATGAAATGGTGAAAATTAATAACAAAAAAAAGTGTGCCTACTATCGCAACACGCTCCATCCTTCCTCTTCGCCCCGTCCACCTCTTCCCTCGCGCTCACGACCGACCGAGCTACGGACTCGGCGGTCAAGGAGTGGGGATAGGAGTGGGGGTCGCCACCCTAGTGCGCACTAGGGTGGATCGAAATTTTTGTTTTGTTTACATCGAAACGTAATAGTGCGGAAAAGTTGCCTTGAGGTATTAATATTAACCACCCAAAACCCTAGTTCGATCGGACAATATCTTCTGTTTCAAACCTGAGCTTCAATTTTCAATTTCTGAGTCGAAAATACTAAAATGTGAGGTAAAAGCTGACGCTGGTTTTGAAACCCGAGCCTAGACCCTCTACCTTAACAAACATTAAATACAGTACTTCCGATTCGGGAAGTGAAGATTGCGAGAAAGATGACTTATGGATGCCCCCAAAATATGGTGATTGAACCCAAATGCGAATGCAGTTGAAAGAAACTGCAATTTCCTCACAAAGATTTAGCATTAGTGATAGAGCAACATCAATTCATGTTTCTTTAGCTTTCAAAGATGTAGGATTAATATCGCCGAATCAAAAACGCTTGGTAACCGACAGAACGAAACTTAGACGTGAGAAATTGAGAGTTGGCAAAAATTTGAAAATTGAATCACAAAATGACGGAAAACTTGTTCTTGGTCTTTACTTTGATGGTCGTAAAGATGATACCCCATTCCAAGTGAAAGAGGGAGTGAAATTTTATCGAAGATCAGTAAAAAAAAAACATATTTCTCTTGTGGCATAGCCTTCATCCAAATATTTTGGTCATGTAAATCGCAAATCAGGTTCTGCTTTCGATATTTCCACTACAATTTTAGAATACACTGCGAAAGAATGCCAAGGTCCCCTTAACGAGTTCTTGGTTGTGGGTGCCGATGGCACTAATGTCAACACAGGATGGAAAGGTGGTATATTTCGGCATCTTGGAGAAAAACTTGAGATGCCCTTACCGTGGGTTGTGTGCCTTCTCCACTTTAACGAACTTCCTTTTCGTAGCCTTTTTGAATACATAGATGGTACTACATCGGGTCCAACAACATACAAAGGACCTATAGGGTCATTACTTCCCACCTGTGAAACTCTCCCTATTGTAAAATATAAGGCTATACCATGTAACTTACCTGATATTAATCCTGCAGATCTCAGTGAAGATCACAAATATTTATTTGATATATGCAATGCAACAAGTTCTGATCATTGTAGTTCCGATCTTAGCAGCCGAGATCCAGGTCGCATCCACAAGGCTCGCTGACTCATTACTGCTAACAGAATATTAAGGCTATATATTTCGATGTCAAAACCTTCAACAGCATTGAAAGATATATGTAAGCTCACCGTTTATGCTCCAATGTGGTTCTCAATTCGAAAAAAACCATTCAATCAAAGATGGTTCACGCCACCTCTTCGAAACAATTCGCCTCTCACGATACTTACCTCGCAAGTATCGCAACGTTGTAGATACTTCAATTGCACAAAATGCTTTCTTTGCGTTACCCGAAAACATACTGTTGAGTATGATGACAGATCCTTCACCAAATGCGCGCGAAGATGCACTCGAGAAAATTCTACAAGCAAGAGCTACAGCTGCAGAAGATACATCTAACACCGTACGCTATAACACCCCCCCCCCCCCCCCCCCACTGATTTCCAAGGCTAAACACTAGTGGGAAATGATTGATTGGACAAGTGTTTTCATAACATCTCCACGAGTACTCAGGAACATCACTGATGAAGAACTTATGACAAAACTTTCTGATGAGGAATCCTTACCTACCTGGGAGTTTAGCAACTTCCCCTGGCACACTGTTGCAGTGGAGCGGATGGTGAAGCTAGTGACAGAAGTTTCAGCTAAAGTGTGTGGTCAGGATTCTAGAGATCGATACATCAGGGCGACTCTGAAGTCAAGAGCCGTATTACCAAAATTCGACAGTAAAGCTGAGTATAAGAGCGCTATGAACTATGATGAATCCGAGTAATCCCCTGATTGAGTCCTAATTGGTTGGTTGGTTGAGTAGGGCGTGGGAAGGATCTGAAGTGTGGCCACTTCCGCGTGGCGAATCCTGGGTCACTGAACCGAGGTGGATACACCTGAGCTGATAAGTCTGATAACTTTTTGATTGGGACGAAACCCATAAAAATACCCACTTTGTTGATTTCACGTAAATTCATGTTGATCTAAAATACATTTTCGATAACATTTTTTTCGTCAGCACTTTAATCTGTGAGTAGAAATATTTCGAGAGCCAAAACGTTCAATACGAACCTCCGTTTTATCACGATGTCGAAGCTGCAAAATGTATTTATCCAAATCGTGTTACCAGCGATTGAGCTTGCGATCGTAAGACAATTATTTCTTTCACACGTTGAATCTTTCATGACAATTGTTCGAGGCGATTTAGCAATTCACGTATCTTCGACTGTAATAACTTTGGCTGCGATAACTTTTGACTGTCTCGCATGAAGATTGATGTAACGACTGGAACCGTGGTCAGCGAGTCTCATTTATAGCGAATTAGATCTTCCATCTCATTTTTGTGACTAATTCTTAATTACTACAATTATTTTACGATACGAACGCTATGATAGTATACAAGTCAAGACAAGTTCAGATAGGTCGAGACACTTATAGACGTTTTCATCGGAGGGGCGGAGGGGGGGGGGCTCTATCCGACCAGATTCGAGTCCTTTTCATTGATATATAGGGTATTCAAAACATAAAAACTCATGAAATATATCAAATTTTGTATTTTCGAAAAAAATACACTTAATTCTTGGGGGATTTTGAGAGAATCTAATGTTTTAGGGATTGAACATTTTTGCTAGCACAATTGAACATTGACAAATACTCGTGATACAAACATTCAATGCATGCACCTTTATTTAATTTCTGTATCGATGGACACTCGAGATTATGAAGGTTGACTACGCGTGCCCATCGATCACTCAAATAATTCGTCAACCATCCTCTCTTTTCCGAGCCCTTCATGTAAATTACTCGAGCATCTCGCAAAACGTTTATACCATTATAGAGTACAGTACCAAAGTTACATGGTAAGCCGTGATAATGATTTGTCAACCAAGCAAATCGTTGACATTGTTATATTGGAATCCGTTGAGGAAATAGCCGAAAATTCTTTCAGGACAAATTCATTCGAGGGCTTTTTAAAACATTGCAAGTCAATCACGTACTCCATCTCGAATACAACTGATTCGAATAACCCTCGCGACTGAATTATTTATAACAATCGATCATTATCCCTCCTACCCCCTACATAAAACTTATATATACAAATAATAAAACTAAAAACTCAAAATATTTCTACAGATGAACGGGTTCTTTCACTATTTTATTAACATTGCCACTAATGGAATTATACGACAATACAACGAAAAGGATTTGCAGATTCGAATTCGAGGCGAATATCGACGAGGCCTGATTTCAATGATTCATTTTGCTTTGAACAATCGATAACAATTAGCGGCGCGTATTTCAAAAAGTCTCCTCTGTTTATGAGTGGTTCCGGCTCCTTCTCGTAATAAGAAGACTGGAAATTCACATATATTTCGTAAAGCAAAGGCTACTAATTGCGACTAATGTCGAGATTCAAGTTTCCGTAAGGATAACTCTGCGAATTAAAAAAGAGTTTAACGTCTCGGATATGACAATGGTCTAAATGACTCGCATTCTTAAGAGGCAGTGATTCCTAGCGGAAAATTCAGACGGCTTCGCTTTCGCCGCGGTAGTGCAGAGCTCGTAACATTTGGCTAAGAGCTACTGCTGACTACCGCCAGATGGCATGGCATGCGTATGCTACTAAGCCCCGGTACGAAAAGGCAAACCAAGCGCCGAGGCCTCGTAGCGATATGCGACTGCCCCCCCCCGCCTCGCCAGCTGCCCCACGGAGAGAAATAGACGAAGCTAAAACAACAGAATCGCGCGAGCCGATCTCACTTTTTCGGCCATATATATTGTAACACGTTTCGTCACTCCTCCGAGATCCCAACCGTAGCACACCACGGGGCGATCATGCTTCAAGCGTGAACCCTACAGCAACCAGGGCTCAGGTAGGCGATGACTTTCGGGGTGCAGATGGCCCATCCGGGACGGACGGGCGCCAGGTACGAGTACCACCGGTAGAACCGGCTTGTTTAATTTTACCGTCCCGTACGCGCCTCCGCGAACCCCGACCTCCCCGTGGCAGCGGAAGAGGGGCCTCGGGAATACAAAAGGGCTAGCCCAGCTCGCGATGCGACCGGCAAGGGTAGAGGGGCGTGGATGGGCACGAGAGTTGGGACATTCAAATAGTTGGATGCATTGATATTAAATTCAGGCCGATTTATTCGGATTCAGTATTACAAATAAAGATTCGCTTACGGCTAAGGCCGCGGCTAATGCGGTTCACTAAAATTACGAGATTAATTCGTCTAATATAAACACCGGGAATGCATCTCTATGTGTGCATTTTTTCTTTCAATGAAAAAAAATTATCACATTAAAGAAAGTAAGTGGAAAAAGTATTTATCAGTGCGCGTATAGAAAACAAGTTTCTCATAAACATTAAAAAAGTGAGGAGTAAGCGGCAGATCTCGGCGTCCCCCTTCACCGGCCCCTGTTGAGATTAATACAAAATACCCATTAAAGATTAATAAAGATTAATCCATTAGAGACTAATGCAAAATATCCACGGGTATCCAAAACCACATTCATCAAAATAGCGTGACAACTTTTTAAATCACCAATGAAAAGGAAAATAAAGAGGGGTTTGATTACCTTTTCATAATCAAGGTCTCATATTGGGTTCGCAACATGAGGAAACGTCGATTCGGAGTTGTTAGAAATACTTTGAATCAGCAAAGACGTGTTAAATGGGAAAAGGCGACTGGGGTAAGAAAGTTCGCGTAGAGGGTAGTTTACCCCCTTAAGGTGGCTATTTGGAAAAACTGCAACAACACGTCAACTAGATTTTTGTGTTACCATCAAAATAGAACAGGTTTCCTTTAATTAGATCCGCCTCGTTCTCATAGAGGGTGGGGGAAAGGTAAATACAAGGGTGGTTCGTCCCTTAATTTTTTGTTTGTGGGGGGGGGGGGGTATTTACAAACATGCACGCGAACGTCGATAAGGACGTGAATTTAGCCTGGAATTGCATAATGCTAGCTGACTATACGATGCTCTCGCCTAAAAATCGAAGGGCAGTTTCAACCCCTTAATTGCAAGATATCGGAAAAACAAAAAAACCCGTGTCCGCTAGTTCTCCATCCTCCACGTGTATGCAAATTTACATCTCAATCCATTATAAATTCTCGGAGATACGTATGAAAAAATTCGAATTTTGCAATAAACAACGTAAAATTTATTGTTATTTGCATAGTTCTCATCTCTAATATATAGTACGTAAAAAATAAAGCTTGTTGCAATTTGAATTTTTTAAATATCTCGTACCATTAAAAAGTTATCGTCGAAAAATGATAAACAACCCCATTTTTTTGGGTGTGTTTCATCCCCTAACCCCGTTTTTCCACCGATAAAAAAAAATACGTGTCGATTAGTTTTCGATACTCTACCACATACCAAAGTTTCAATAAAATCGTAGAGGGACACCTAAGTGATGTTCCTTGTGAGTTCCGACGTTGGCCGTTGAAACTGTCTCCCAGTCACGCTCCCAGTCACACACGTTAATGTGTATCGAGCTAGTGACCGAGTGGTATCGAGTGTGATGACCGTCGCTCTTATATGCCCGAGCGCCTAGGCTTTCGCGTGTGAGAGAGCGCCGTGCGTGGCTGTACGGTGGCTCGCCACCTCTCGGGGGTGCGATAAGGTAGTCGGCGCTCACGCTTTGCTCGACGTGTGTCGGACGGGTTGCCATATCGTAGGCACTCTCGCGCAATCCGAACAAATTCCATTAAAACAACGAACTTCAACGGATATCGTTAAAGCACTTACCACAGCTTTAATAACAACATTTGGTGCTCCACGAGCAATACTGTCCGACCAAGGAAGAAATTTTATGCCCGACACATTCAAATAATTCACTGAACTCTTTCCAATTCGACAATACAACACAACAGCGTACTATCTTTAATCAAATGGCGCGTTAGAACGTTATCATCACAGCCTTGCCGAATTCCTAAAATATTTCATTGACGACAACCGCGATTGGAATGAACTCCTTACACTCGCAATATTCTCCCACAACACAAGCATATACGAAAGCAGCGGATTCAAACCATACGAATTTGTCTTCGGAATAACTGCCCGCACACCTTCCGAATTTCCACCTCCAGAAACAACACTAACATACGACTACTACAGGACAAACCTCAAGAACAATTACAAACAGACTTGACAAACAGCATGGGAAAAACACATCAAATTTGAAGGAAGAACAAAGCGATCTTATGATAGAAGAGTCACAGAACCAAAATTCGAAAAAAGACAACTAGTATTACTCATAAAGGTACCGAGAAAAGGAAAACTCGACCTCATTATGTTGAACCATTTAACATTTTAGAAGTATTAGATAGACACAATGTTAAACTAGAAATTAAAGACGGCAAAATGAAAATAGTACACATAGACCGAATAAAAATGGTAAATGTCACTGATGCCATACACGCGCCTCAAGCTTCAACGCTTCAATAACAATTACACAGCTTACGCAGAACCTAGGATTATACGAAAAACACTTTAACCTCGATACACTAGCAAATTGTAAAATGACGATGTCGTATTGTGTGTGCAACCAGGTCAACCCAGTCCAACAGGTAGACGAAAATACCCAATGCAAAACTCAACTCTTGTCAAATCATCAATTTAAACATTTAGAAATGTGCGACATTCGACTAAAAATACTCCGTCAGACCTATTAGTCCAGGATTTCAGATACAACCGCATGGCTCTTTGCAGCACCAACATTAGAAAACCTTTACGTCAACTCGGATAATCATCAGTCATCGATTTATATAATAGAAAATACTGGCATCTTGAACATTAGCCCGACATGACAAGTAAAACTCGTATGACTCAATTGACACCATCCATCGACATAAGATCCTCAACCCAACAAAATTTCTCTCCCATCCTGATACTCAATGCGACAAAAATAATAGGTAATTCAATCCAGAACGACGAATACCTACTAAATATTACAGAAATCCTTTTAAAAACAGAGAAATTCATATACTCCCTAGAATCACACGTAACAAACAACGAGAATGACAACAATCACTCACACATCAAACAACCAAACAACAAACGTCACGAGAATACAATATACACCAAACAAATGTACTCATGCATATCTTAACCATACCCATTTACATCTATTTTAACTATATATATGTATACTTAATCACGCAACCATATATAATGAACCATATATACTTATAATTTCTTTTCCCTTTTACAATAAAACTTTTAATTCTATCTTAAATCTTCCTTTTCGCACTCACAGACCAGAGTACCCACAAAAACCCGAACAACCTGTCCTAAATAACACACCTCTTCTACAATCCAAAAAACTAATAAAAGATTTAGAATGTTACAGCAGCCTGAGCAGAAAATAAATAATACATAATCAGTAATAACTCACCATAACACACCGCCATCCACTAACACCAAGAATAATCCATCTTTATCAGTTACATGACAAAACAACAACCTTTACAGCCCCTACGAGCCCCGAGAACGACCAATAGAAAACAAGAAGAAGAAACACAACTACAAACCATTAAAAACAAATTATATAGTCACACACAATTTAACATTTTTTTAAAACAAAAGTATTTAATATTATATAGAATCGAATAAGTCAGATTTGTTTATGTAAAAGGGATGCAGGAGCATCCACTCTTTTTGTAAGAAGGGGAGTGTAACGGTCCCACATTCCTCTCTCACCATTCTCACCTACTCCTAATCTCCTTTCCTAATAATCCCCAACTCTGCTGACTCCACGATCCCGCGGTCCCGTATCGCACATGACATCCCCCCCACTCCTAAACTCTTTCTTTCAAACCCTTTCTCATTACCTTCGTCCTTAGGTAAATCAGTTCTCTTCGACTTCCATATCTTCTAAATCTCTTTCCCTTTCCAATCAAAATACAAAGTACTCATCGATGAAATAACTATCATTTATTCATTCACCGCTAACCATCCCGTCACGCTGAGATACGTACACATTTTAATTCAATTGGCAACGGCAATAACGGCCTGATGACGACTCCCGAAGATGAAGGCCGAACAACCAGCAGCAATTAATGCACCTCAAGGTCGAGGAAATAACATCGCTGGTCAGATAGTCAACGGATTGGTGAATCATTTGCAATATTTACATATACATGGTAAAACTCTCAAATTTATTGATGACTCAAACCCTCACGGATTTTTAGAAGATATCGAACGTTATTTTAATTTCAAGAATGTACGCCCAGAGCATTATATGATGGTAATTGAAAGTTGGATAGACGGTAGAGTGAAAATCTGGTATAATATAAAGAAATCCCAATTAACTACATTTAAACTAGTAAAAACAGTTTCCTTAATGAATTTTACTCGGTTCCGATGCAAGTTCGTTTAAAAAACGTATGGCCAGGTCGATGATATAAGCTCAAGGACGAAACGATGCAATCGTATTGTTTTAAACAAGACCGGAAAGCGCAATATTTTGATTCACCATTCCCTCCGTATAAAATCCATTATAGAATAGTACAACAATTTCCTGCAAGAGTACGTATAAGTTTATCAACGGTTAACCTTAATAAAGCGAATCTCGTTAAGCAAGTGTTCTCATTTTTACACACTGTTCATAACGATTATCATAAAGAAAGAATCATGGCACACACAAAATCCCCAAACGAGTAATAATCAACCATTTAAAACGATACGAATCAACATACTAGAATCAGCTTCGCAAAATATAGACTGTCAAGAAAATATGGCAAACCGGCAGTACAATCGAGGGTTCGGGGGATATAGACGTCTACAAAATTTCTCGGGGACACACAAGTGTTCTCAACATCAAAGGAGTAACTCGAGAAATTTGGAAAATTAATTAGAACTTTAACACACCCAAAATACGTTCAATAGACCGAATTTTGCAATTCCAGATACAAGATGTCCACCGCCAAATACTAATCAATTCAATTCTTTAAACTTTCGTGAAACATGAATGCGAATGGTTCGGCATCATGTCATAAATTTTACGACTTTGTTGAGGACCTAAGAAATGATATTAACGAGAATCAATCAAATACAAATTCTACAAAAGTTTTGCTAGCGTTTTCGCTTCAAATAATATCGCATATTGCTGGGAATCCAATAAAAGTCTGATTGATACCGGTTGTCAGGTAATGGCGGTCTCGGAAGACTCTTATAATCAAATATGTTAAAAATTCGCTTCGGGAAATGCCAGTGTCGAACACGTATGTCACATCGGCGATTAGAAAAAAAAGCAATGACGGTGAAGAAACAAATTTTCTTGGAAATGAATCTGAATGAGTAACTTGAACGTGAGCTAAGATAGCTCACGTTTTTCTGGTCATCCCTCACTTGACATCTAATGTAATATTAGGAAATGACTAGCTTATTCAAAATCAATGAATTCAGATATAGCGTTATTTGAAGATGAATCAAAGGAGAGGCTTTGATCCTCCACGCGAAAGCGAATGAGATAAGTATATCGCCATAGTGTCGAAAGTTATACAGAAATTGAATAATGAAAAAATAATGAAAAATTGAGATAATTATCGCCTCGAAATGCTGACGGTCGTCGAAAATGCGACACACACGCTAAATAAAAAGAATATAGGCGAAAATGAAAATAATAATAAATGTTCTTCAAATGATATGATAAATGATACGCCAATTGATATTCATAATAATTTACTTGTATGTGATCATGATGTCGAAAATTACCTTTTGAATGTAATAGGCGATCTTTTCGACACAAACAGTTATGTTTCGAAAGAATATGATTGTAGAATTAAAATGTGTCACAGAACCTTCGGACTGTGAAAGTACTAATGTTAATGTGAAGGCTCACCAGAAGTTGAATGAGGTGAATATTTCTCACGATGGTCATAATTATAATGCGAATAAGATGCAGGTTCTTTCTGACGATTCAGATTCAATTGCCCGTAAGCTAATAGCGCTGAAACCGAATCAATCTCAGGCTGTGTTGGATTTAGTCGCGCGATATATGCCATTATTTTCCGATAGACCGGGGGTATATCTATTTATAAAAATGGTATTAATCTTATCAACTCGAAACCATGTATAAAACGATATTATCCAGTACCGCTTGCGTATCGCGACGGCGTGGATAGACAAATAAAGGATATGCTAGAAGCAGACATTGTAGAACGATAGGGCAGTCCATATTGCAACCCACTGTCAATAGTATAAAAGGAAGACCACAGAATTTGTTTGTGTCTCGATGCGAGATTTCTTAATGATGTGATCGAAGGTGATAATGAGTCCCCTCCTCACATAGATGGTATTATGTCAAAATATCAATGAATAAACATAATGACGACATTAGACATTAGATTTAACTTGTGGATATTGGCCAATGCCGTTGACTGCTGAATGTCGGAAATACACAGCGTTCCTTCATGGTTCAACCCTGTATCAATTTACTGGCATTCCTTTTGGAATGAAACCCCCGGGGGGGGGGGGGGGTATAAGAGCATTGAGCATAGCAATGGGTAACGAATTGAATGAATTTCTCACCCTTTATATCAATTATTTACTGATAGCATCAGCGAGGTTTGAAGAACATATAAATCACCTCGAGCAAGTCTTTTCGAAACTTTTAGAAAGTGAGTTTCTGGGGTTTATATTATCATCTAAAGGGATACTGCCGGATCCAGTCGGATCCGGCACAAAACCAAATATTCTCAAACTGCACAATAGACACTTTAGTTCAAAGTGATAACGATCAACATGCCGTATTGGCACTCTTGCATAGCAACTCGCGAACGACCCGCGATCGCCAAGATAATTAATTGAGTCTTAATTGACGAGCGGAGCTAATCAGTTGGTCTTTGATTAAAGCTTGTATCCTATAACTTTGCCTAACTTTGTAACTTCCCAATCTAAATCTTACAATAAACTGTTATTTCTTTTTACTTCATAAACTCGAGCTCTACTCCTTATTGGCTAATATCCCAAAACAATATCTTATCGCGCAATACTAATGTTTTGCCCGATATATCATTGGCGCACAGTGGGTCGGAAACCCAAATTTGCGGCCAAAAGTCTGAAAAGTTTTCAATTCGTCTGAAGGTCTGTACTCGGGGTTTTTTGGGGTCGCTGATTACGAATCTGAAGTCAAAATTTCGAAAAACAAAGTGGCGGATCCAGTACGGCAAAAAATTTTACAAAAAACGAATTGGGTCGAGGTGAAAGTCTATACTCGGGGGTTTTTGGGGTCGCTGATTGCGAATCTGAAGTAAAAATTTGGGAATACAAAATAGCGAAATCAATATGTACGACTTGTGTAGAAAAGGCGTTATATTTATGTCACATTGCAAAGGTTTTCCTTAAAATTATGTTAATACAAAGTATTGAGATTAAAATAACGTATACAAAGTGTGGAAATTAGCATTATATTTCTTAATGAATATGTATTCGCTTATAAAAACAAGTGACTGCCGGAAAAAAGTCCACATTCCGAATAACTGGTCAGTCATCGTGATACATTCGATTACATACAACTTTATTCATCGTCACCAGAACAATCTGATTCGCAGTCAGTGAATTCAACTGACGATGCATTACCCGAGCTCCCTGCATTTGTTGAGACGCTTGACGCCGTTAATAACTCGATTGCTTCTGGTAGCAATGATTTCATTTTCTTACCAGGTAATTTGCGCAGGCTACAAATGTATGGACTACATTTAGTTATTACTACACTATAGGCTAGACGTTAATAGTACGCGTGAAAAAACGTCTTCCATGGTTTTTGTTCGGGAAAATTTTCGTGAAAAATCCGATCTATTCTTTTTTTATACATTTATTGGTAGACTCTTGTGCGTCTTCGGACATTTGTCCAATTGGTAATATTGCAGACTTTATAATCACTGCGCTATGAATAAAAATTTTATGGATTGAAGTCAGCATATAAAACCACGGATACAACTGCACGTAGTCTCGAGCTGTTTGCACGGCATAATCTTGAAATCTGATTATATCAATCTCATATCAACGTTGAGTAGAAGCATTATTCGTGATTGCATTGCAAACTTTACTATCTATCATGGTGAATGCAAGTTTGAAAGAAACGGTTATTACTTTTCCGCCAATGACAGTCTCCTAAAGGACAAGGTTACTTTCCTGTTGTTTAATAAACTCCATTTCGCTCAATGTGGCTTCATTACTTTCAGTCAAAAATTGAATTCTAATTGGCCGACAAAAACGGACAGACGATGGCCTGGGCTTTTTCCATGCAACAAGGGTATTTTTTTGTTTCTTGGTCAACTGATGTCAACTGCAATGGAACAAGCGACGTGAAGAATATGTTAGCATCAGACTTACTTCCATCATCATCGGCAAATCTTTGTTTATATGCATTTTAGCCAGAAGTGACATCGCAACCCCACTTACAAATTAAATTTAAGTTCCGAACACTTTCTTGACATAAGCTTTTGATAACTTCGTCTTGAATGAACAAGATTCTCTGAATTCTGTGATCCAGTAAAGACTGCAGTTTCACATCAGCACTACATTCTGTAGCGCGAATGTCTGATTTCGGTGGATAACATTGAAGCTTCGCTTGATGTCTTATATTATACGACGGAAATAACTTACAGCACTGTTCTCTGATTGAATTCCGAAGCTTCTGATAGTCAGATTTTGACATATCAAGTTCAACTACAAGCGATAGGGCTTTATCAGGAATATAAGGAACTTCTGAAATCGATTCCAAAGATTTTCTATACTTTCGAGCTCTTCATGGACTTTCCAGCCTCACATCTTGAGCAACTTTTGCGGCATCAAGTCTACCAGTTGCTCGAAGGCTCATTTGAGCCGTATAAGACAGTTCTTCGGTACTTCTAGTTGCACGCAAATCTTCATTTGTCCTCCGTTTTGAGCGCACACTAGATTCAACAAATCCTAAAGAAGGCCGACCCATGGTGCTGGACGGTTCTTGGATTTCTTCTAGGGGGACAAACAAATTGAGCCATGTGAAAATTTTTTAGAAAAATCTGTCTTCGTGCCTCGAAGCTGGCTTCCACTTTTCATTAAATTGGGACAATAATGTGCGTATTGCAAATTTTGCGTCATCCGACGGAGTGAAAGGTCGTTGTAGTTTCTCTGACATGAACTTTTCAATTTCCAGATATGCTGAAGCTGCACCACGATTCAAATTATTTTTCATGAGTGCGAAAATATCTTTTCTCGTTAATCCAGGTGCTGCAGCATCATTGTCGGCAGATTCTAAAATGTTAAAGTATAATACATACGAATAACTAATTACATATTCAGCCTTCCTCACTATTACTCATTCCACAGTATTGTGAAATGCTATGAAAACCATGACTTTCCATAAACTGCGATTGGATATTTGTCGCCGTAAGTCTCCGATTCATTTTGGACATCACAATAATCGATTGATCTTCCGCTTTGGAAGTAACACAAGGCCTCCCGGAACGCTTTTTATCTTTGTTGGATTGTGTCTCTCTAAAGCGTTTTATAGCATCTCCCACGGTTGATTTTGCTATTTTCAATCGCCTCGCAATGTAGCGAATTTTGAACCCTTCATTGCGAAGTGCAGGGATTGATGCACGCTTTTCGACACTTAGATTAGGTCGACGACCCATTTTGTTCTTAAAAAATAAATAAAATGAAGTCTAATGAAGTAAAAAATTTAAATTAATTATCGGTTAATGAATTAATCGGTAAAAACACTTTAAATTCCATTATATTATTCGACACGATACGACAGGAAAATCTAACGCGGATGTTTTTTCGAAGCCTGCCGACGAAGTACTGAGTTGAAATGATTTTTGAATATTTTTTCATCGTAACAAGTAAAGAGTGCGCGAACGTTTCTCTCACTTCTTTGTTTTCTTCTTTTTCTCGGAGCAGACTAGTCAAAAAAATAATATATCGCTCACCTATGCGACAAAGCTAATCTCGCGAAAAAGCAAACGAGGAACAAGGACGCATAGGACTCGCGACTCTGCCGCGAGATTCACTTTGTCGCATAGGTCAGCGATATGTTACTATGAAAACAAAGTGTGAAAACAAATTACTCTGCCCTGAGAAAAAGAAGAAAACAAAAAAGTGGGAGAAATATTCACGCACTCTTTACTTATGATGACAACAAAATATTCAAAAATTATTTCAACTCAGTATTTCTTCGGCAGGTTTTAACGATTAATTCATTAACCGTTAATTAACTGCAATTTTTGACATCATTAGACATAATTTTATTTTATTTTGAGGAAGGAAATGGGTCGTCGATCTAATTTAAGCATCGAAAAGCGTGCATCAATCCTTGCACTTCGCAATGAAGGGTTAACATTTCGCTACATTGCGCGGCGATTGAAAAAAGCCAAACCAACCGTCGGAGATGCTATAAAATGCTGTAGACAAAAATCTTGGAAAGAAACATGCCGAGAGATATTCCAAAATCATGTGGAGAGGACGCCGCGTGTGGTGAAAAGCGTGCTGTCAGCGAGAGGAGGTTTCTTCGAAGAGACCAACGTTTAATATGTAAGTAAACAATTTAATTCTATTAATTCATAGCATTCAGATCATTCGCGCTGACTGGAAATTTTCAAACCGTATTTCTATAAGATTTTCAAGTTTCAAATATAAATTGTTGATTTACAAGAAACACGTATTGATCGATTTTCTTGAAATTGTTTTGTAAAAAAACTCATTTATTCCACAACTTTTAAGCTTAGTTAGATAATGGAACAACGATGGGATCTATATTGTTCAATTTTTCAATATCCATATTTTATCCGTGTTAAAAAATATCCGAAAGACATACTATCCGCAGGAACTAATAATAATTATCCAACACATAGGGATTATGCCCTATGTTCCGAATTAGTTCACAGATTGATTTCAGGAAACAGATAGGGGCAAATCGCCGAATAGCATTTATTTTTCTTCACGTTTAAATATTTTATAAATTCTAGATTCAACAGATGAAGAAAATTCTTTAAATCTCAAAGTGTCTTCTCCGTCTGGAATTACACAATGATAGTTTTGCGTCCCTGTTATTGTCTGTGCTCTCGTATATCTTTTCTCTCTATAATCTTCGTTAGAGAAGAATTCAGCATAAATATTCGGCAAACAATTCGGTGCCATTGCCAGACGGACAATACACTTAGATTTGAAGAACTTTATTCATCTGTTGAATTTCGAATTTATAAAACATTTAAACATGTAAGAAAATAAATACTAATTCGCTCTATCTGTTTCCTGAAATCAATCTGTGAACTAATTCGGCACATAGGGACACATCCCTATGTGCCGAATAATTTTTAATAGTACCTCTTGTGCATAGGCTTTTTTCAGATATTTTTCAACACGGATAACTAAAATATGGAAATTGAAAAATCGAAAAAATAGATCCCACCGTTGTCCCATTATCTAACTAGGCTTTAAAGTTGTGGAATGAATGACAGTTTTTTACAAAAAAATTTCAAGAAAATCGATCAGCATGGGTTTCTTGTAAATTAACAATTTATATTTGAAACTTGAAAATCTTATAGAAATACTCTTTGAAAAATTTGTTCGATAGTTTTTATCAAAAGCGCGTTGAAAAAATAGTTTTAAAAAAAACGTCCAATTTGGCCCATTTTTCGTAAAGTTTGGTAAAAAAGTAACGTAATTTTTGAAAAATCGTTATCTTGAAAACCAAAAATATTTAAAAAAAATCATGGAGGCCTCTTTCAACCAATTGTAGGACATACAACATTTAGAAAAAATCGGAGATGGAAAAGCTAAATGGTGTCTGATCTGGTATGGGATGCCCCATATATATTGAAACGTAAATGCGTTTTTGAATATAATTTTTAATGTTCGGGGCTCGAGATAGACAAAAATATTCGACACCTTATGGTAATTTTTCGACGTATGCTTTATTTAGCTTTTAAGATGTACACTTTCTTATCGATATGTAAATTCTGGTAAGTTCCTACATTATCGTTTTAATTGTATGTTTTTATGGAATTATTCAGTTCTGCCTCGTGCTGACCAGTGTTGCCAGACGTAAATTTTTCACCGTACCAGATGGCGTCCGAAAACGTACTAGAATTATGGATTTCGTACTAGAATTCTAATTCAACTAAAAGTGATAGAAAAAAGTATTACGTCCTAAAAATTTAATAAAAACAGGGTACACAATATAGCTTGTAGTTTAATTATATTGTAGATGACGGAAAAGTGTTGTTTTGTAAACTTAGGTACTGTTACGGACCGACCCACATCACATCTTCGCCAGTCACCAAATTCCGTAAAGGCGCTTCAACTCGCTGGTGACCTCTTCGCGATCATCAAATTCCTCAGAGGCGTTTCAACCTCTGAGTTGAATTCAAGGAAGCGCCAAATTCCACAGAGGCGCTTCAACTCGCGACATAACTCGGCCACCTCGCACGAGCTGCGCTATCAGCATTACCCAACACAATTCCGAAAATCCTGACTACCGATTGGGAAATTAACCCAATTTCCCAATCACCACCACCCTGTGACTAGCCCCACGAGACTCCTGTAACACCTTCGCCTTAGGGTACCGAGGGCTCCGGCAGACCGATGATTCTTCAGTCTTAACTGATAGCTTCGTCCTAACAGACGTATCAATCGGCCTACGTGCAACTCTTTCCTTAGCGGCAAGTCTGCTCGCGCACTTAGAGTCTCGCGAGTGTGATAGTGAGTGTCGGGGCCCTTGAATAAAACCAGAAGCACCGGTTAAGAACTCTATACGATTAAGCAAACCTTAGCGGCGCTTATCGTCACTCGATATAATCTCGTTACGCGATAATTACCTTAGCAGCATTACGCGACGGAATATATCGAGAATAACTGTCAAATCCCAAAATAACGATTATAAATATTACGCATACGCTATATAGTCGGCCCCAGAACTCCATATCGTCTTACACGCCGACTCAGCACGACGCGAGGCGCTAGCCCCGCGACATACACTGTGCGCGTAACACACACGAAACCACCGCGCATGTATAAGTGTATCAGTGTATCGTAAGTGTATCACTAGAACAAAATAAAGACAAAGCGCCTAACACCTGGCGAGTTGATACCAAGATCAACAAGGACGCTGTTTCTTTCACATCCCGACCCTCCAGGCTCAACAGCATAGTCAGCAAGTCACTGACGACTGCAACTACAAGGTGAGGTGCGTCACGCCGCTTAAAATAGGACAGAGATCCATGCGCCGAGGCCTGACATACTCGAGCGCGATCATTACAATTAATAATCAATAATAACATATAAATAATTAAGCCCGAAAACACGGTCTTAACAGTACATATATATACTCACACCTCATACTTCAACAATTATTTTGCTTTTTATTCATATGAAAACATTCTATGTGAATGTAGATTCATTTGGATGAGTAGGTAGGGGATAGGGCACGTTAAATAAATAGAAACACAAACTACAACAGTTATCGGGTACTGATATCCAATTTATTTTTTCAGGAATTTTCAGTTGAATTCAATAATGTTAAATTAACTTTAACATAAATATTTTTTTCTCTGTCACATGTTTTTGTGGTTACAAGTAACTTAAATTAAAGAGCTTCTAGCGAGTGTTTTATCGAAACATTAATTATAAATGATATAACGAATATATATATAAACAAAACTACTAACTAATAGCTGTGTATTCAAATGACATAGTTTTAGTATCATAATATATGCACTAACTCGCAAAAAAAAAGAATAACAGAGAAAAATTATAGATATTTATCTATCATTTGTCTCTGTTTTTCTTTTTTCAGTCTGAACTCAAATCTCATTTCTATTTTATATCGCAGCATCGCTTTTGTTAAATTTATTTTCTCAATCATACTAAGGCTTGCGATTTACTAGTGATTCATTTGGCTCCCACGTGTAGAACGTATTTAATTTGCCCAACAATTCTTTTGCATGTAACACATTTTCACAGGTCTCTACGTTCAGTCGGTTGTTTTTCATGTCTTGATTTTCATCAAATTTATTTGAGAAAATACTCTCTCAGCTGCTGCTGACGAATGAGGCAAAAAAGCAGTCCCTTAACGAATTTCAAAAGATTGGGAAATAGATCGTTCTTTAATAGGTTAGACATATCAAACACCTTTTTCCAAAATTCCACCATGCTCTCATTTTTGTACTTTTGAAGCTAGGCCATGTCAGACAGAAACCGCCATTCGCTATCGAATTTTTCAATGTCGTCAACGAGCATGGGGAATAATTGTACAGCGTCGTTAGCGATAGAGGGAATTTCTCCTTGCAGAAGAGTTGATTTCGGGTCGAAGTGACTAACAAAAAGGAGTACTGGGTCATCAAAGTTAAATCGGTTTTTTATTTGTTCCGCCAAGGTGACGTAAAAACAGAGAGCATGAGTTTTTAATTTATGTACTTCCGTTGCTTCTATTTTTCCGCTCTTGATTAGGAGTTCAGTTTTGGCTCCGAAATAAATGTCACTCAAAGGAATGAAATTCCGGGGATTACTAGGGTCAACCACTCGGAGACGAACCTGATTGAGATAATCTTTTGTCAAGAAATTACGGAGGATATTTCGATAGAGATCCCTCCCTCGATTCAATAACAAGTGCAATTTCGGCTTTTCAGCTTGAAACTCGATGTTCAATCGGTTAACTGTATCCAAAATATAGGACAACAAGGTAAACTAAATCTTAAAGCTCGAACTCTTGAGCTGGGAGAGGAGCGTTTGACTAACAGGAAGATTGTCCTGAGAGCACTCCTGGGTAAAAAAGAGAATGAGAGCATTCCAATTCTCTAAAACACGATCTACCGCTGCCTAGTATGAGGATAAAAACAATGAAATAGGGAAATTAAACAGAGCAAAAACGTTCAAAACACCGGAGATAGAGACCATCGATTGTTGAAAAATACTGCAAAGGTAAGAAGTTCTTCATTTAAATCTCGGAGACGTACTCACGTACGTAAAATGGCAAGTACTTACTTGAATAGATTTGTGCGTTTGACTCGGATGGAGTAATTTGTGCGGTTTGAAATTCACGAATGTCTGGAACTCCTGTAATCTTTTCAACCTGTTGCTGCTGTGTGAGAAATACTTGTAGATTGACCGGAGCATTTCTTCAACTCTTTTGGGCAGTTGTTGTTCCGCTGCTGGTGAACATAAGTGAAACGAGTGACGAACACACCGCATGACAAAGAGGTGCGGCAAGATTTGTTTGAATTGAGCCTGTACTCCACTGATGTTCCCCATAATCACGGATGCGTTATCAGCAGTGAAACCGATCATATTTTTGATCGGAATAGCAAGATTTTGTAAATGTGGTGTAACGGCGATGAAGAGATCTTCAGCGGTGCACGATGCAACTTTAATCAAACCGAGAAAATTATCTCGACACTGTGCAATACTGTCATCATAAAATCTTGCGACGATAGCAAGACATTTTTCTGTACTAATATCTGTCGTTTCATGATTAATGAATAGACAGTCTCGTTGAGGTTGCCAGAAATTTGACTAATTTGTTCTTCCGCGATGCAGTCTGTCAAATTTTTAGATTTCGTTCGACCACATTTCAAGGCCTTTGCCACTTCAGAATCTGGGCACACCGAAGCAATAAACTTTGGGAGATGATCCATGAGAAGGAATGGCAAGTTGTGCTCGTGTAGAAATATAGCCATTTTCAGCTCCGACGATTTTGCCAGTTTCTCCCGATTCTTCGCATTCTGATGCTGTTGGTCACCTAAGAAAATTTCTATTGACGCAGTATTTTTAGCCTTTTCGCTATTCGATTAATGCAACGGACACCTTTCATGCCGTTCCAATTGACTTATTTCTCCTTTGATGACTTTGCAATAGGCTTTGCAGAACGACGTTGATTTGCTCAACAGCGACGTCCTTTCGAGCCAGTGAAATTTTTGTTTCCAATCTTCTTTAAATCGTTGAGGATATGACTTTTTCTTCGTCATTTCTTTTGACAACTTTAGAGCGTTGCCGTCGGAATCGGTGCTGTCGATGGCTTTTGTCGAATCATCTTTGAGCAGCCTATAAACGAAATAATTTTATTTTCAATGAAACCCTCACGATTTCGTATTATATTATACTTTGCACAAATCATGGAAAAATAATTGAAGTGTGTGGCAATGCTGACGCAACAAAGTTTTCATTTCAGAGACTGTCGTTATGTCAAGAAAAGTTTTGCGGAAAGTTTATTTTATAAAAATAAGTAATAAAATAGAACATGATTCCATAAGTGAACGAATTTTGCACAGTATTTCAAACAAAGCATGGAACTCACTTTTTTGTCGAAAGTGCTTGAGATTGTTTTTTCCTTCTTTTTACTTTGTTCTTATCGTTGGAACAGTCGATGCTGGATCCCGAAGACTCGGCAAGCTTCTCAGGTGGTATATGCACAGACGAATCCGAGTTTGTTTCATCCATCCGTGACGTTTTTATCAAGTACCTGGCAAAAAAAACCTCATCTACTCAGTACTGTGCCATTAGAAAATTTCGATTTACGATTCACGACGAAATAAAAAGATGAAAGAGGGAAATAAGAGCATATACTCTTCACGCTTTTCGTATCATTGTACATTGAAAATGTACATCCCATTTACGAGAGTTATTAATAAATCAGAAAATTATAGGTTAGCCAGATTTTTCGACATACCTGTCCATCATCTCTATACGCTCTTCTTCTTCTTCTTCTTCTTCTTCATATTGTGGCTATGACACGAATTTGATCTCTATTCGCTCAAACTCCCAATTCCACAAAACTTTCCGTCTCCGAACTCACGGAATGTACGCGAACGAAAGAACAATAGAACCCTAAACAGTATTCAACAATTCAACACGCACATGTGTGTCTGTGTGCGTGTGAAAACGTTGAGCGCTGTTGTCGTTGCGACGTAATAAGAAACTACATTTCAATCTATGTGCAATAATATAACGTCAATGCCGTAATTCGGTATGGTTATATATGTAACGATATAGTAGTACCGAAGTACGACAGTGAAACGTTTTCAACGCTGTCAGCGTCCAAGTTGAACGCGCCGAAAATGTACTAGATTTACCAAAGTCGTACTAGCGTACTAGAATTCAGTAAAACGTCTCAGATCTAGTACAATTGTACTAGACTGGCAACACTGGTGCTAACAGTTGTCGCCGCGGTACCTCGAATTTTAACACGGGTCTGCGCCACGCTTCAAAATGATCCACAATCATTATGGCCGTGTATCTACAGTGATAAGTGCGGTGTTTTGTCGTGTCACCGGTTTGTTTTGTGCCCAGGGATTGCCGACGGCCTCTTCGTTTTGGTGAGGTGAGTTAATGTTTTTCCGCAACCTTTCTCGCAAGTCTGTTCACCGCTGTGTCGGCCTTCCTCGGCGCTGAACAGTATTTTCCCAAGACACCCGAGCGCACCGTATTTTCTCTCGTCCTGCTTCTAGTACTGCGTCGACGCAGTCGGCGTTGATCGTACTTTCCCTGTGAATGCTCCGCTTAGCTTTCATTTCTCGAGTCCTGAAGATTTCTCAAAGTCTGATTTCTCCTATTCTCCAGAGATATTCTCACTTGTCAGAATTATTATATTCTATTCCTCCTCCGCCTCGAGTCAGTCGTTCCGTCGAGCCGACTCTGCACCTCAGGCGGAATCCGAAAGGATTCCGCCTGAGTCCTCGGCTAACAAGGACTTCTCCCAAGTGTTTGGATCAGAAAATTTGTATAATAGCAGTCGTATCACAATCAGCTATAAAGCTACGGGAGCGCATATGTCTAACGGGTGACAGAGCGAGGGCAAATGACGCGAGCGGCCTTGGAACGGCGACGTTTCCCTACGTCGGGAAAAAATCACGTCATAACTCCCTACCCCTTAGGGTGGGTTTCGTATAGGCGAATTAAACGAGACCTACAGGGGCGAGATCAGTACGAAGATCCTGAGAATAATAATGTTCACTCGTACGGCACGACACTCATAAAGAGAGCTCCTGGGGGAGTTTGAGACTTACCCACGCTCAGCCATACTTCCCCCTTCGTCCTTGTCGGACGGCGACAGCGGTCCTCGGATTTTCGCGACTATTGGCGGGTCCATCCGGATCCTCGTGAACCTAGTGTTAGCCCCAAAAGGGCGTAAGAAAATCTCTATTGAGATACTCTCGGTAAATGAACTCCACCAGGGCCTGGCCTGGGAGAATCAACGGGAGCATGGGCCGTCAGGCCCGATTTTACGAGAGCTCGGCATTTCTGCCGTATTATACGGGAACCAGTGGTAGTCAGCGGGATCACGGGCCGTTAGGCCCGATGTTACGAGATCTAGGCATTGCTGCCATCTTGTACGGGAGCTATAACGTGAGGACGTTAGCGGGATCACGGGCCATTAGGCTAGACGTTACGAGAACTAGGTATTCTTACCTCTTGGTCATCGTAAACCTGCGTTAATACCGCTCCTAAACCCACGCCACTAGCATCGGTCTGGAGGGTAAACGGTAACGTGAAGTCGGGGCATGCGAGCGTCGGTGCGCTCGTTACTCGCCGCTTTAGCACATCGAGGGCTTCTTGCGGGACTGCCTCCCAACTCCAAGCGTTGGTCTTCTTCGTGAGCCGGGTCAGTGGCTCGGCGACGGTTGCAAACTCGGGAATGAACCGTCAGTACCATGACGCCATGCTAAGGAAGCGACGTAACTGCCGAATATTGTTCGGCACCGGGAAATCCAGCACGGGAGCTGTTTTGTCCGGATCTACTTCGGGACCTTGGCTGTTTACGACAAACCCGAGGTAGCGGGCTTGCGATCGGCAAAATTCGCTCTTCTCCCGGTTAATCGCCAGGCCCGCTGCAGAGGTCTTCTCGAGTACTTTTCGAAGTCACGTCAACTGCTCTTCGAAAGTTCGAGTGACGATAATTATATCATCGAGATATACGAAGACGTAAGGGTTCATCTCCGCACCGGTAAGACGATCCAGCATCCGCTGGAAGGTAGCGGGAGCATTCGTAAGACCGTATGGCATCCTCTTGAATTGAAAGAGGCCCCGCCCTGGCACCACAAAAGCGGTGACTTCACGCGAGGCGGGGGCCATCGGGACCTGCCAATAGGCTTGGCTCAAATCGAGAGTTGAGATGTAGTTCGCCTGTCTCAACTCATCGAATATGCAGAAGCGGTATTTGCCGTTAGGTTATTTAACCATCACGACGAGACTCGCCCAGTCGCTTTTAGACGGCTCGATAACGCCCGTCGCGAGCATCTTGTCAACCTCGGTCCACATGATATCGCGGATAATCGGCGTTACGGGGTACGATCGTTGCTTCACCGGCGGACTATTCCCCACCTCGATCTCGTGTGAGACGACGGAAGTCACGGCTGAGTCAGCGTCTAGGAACTCGCTCAAACGCGTAGCTTCGTCGGAAGTCGGGGTTCGCAGCCTGTGGCACATTGCCAAGCGGGGTGCGCTGTTCTCGGGAACAAACGAGTAGTGGGTCTCCGGGTTATCGTGAAAGTACCACGATTCCCCAAAGAAATCGACCACCATTCTCGCGGAGCGTAAGAAGTCCAACCCGAGAATCAGTTGCTCAGAGAGGGACTCCAGGTGGCATGCGAGAGCGGGCGTAGATCGTCCATTTAGGCTGGCCGGTATCTCGGAAGCCGTTCGCACGGTTAAGAGCGCTCCCGGCGAACGATCGTGTTGCTCCAGAGTCATCGAGAGCTTTGACCGGGGTGGTGTGGATCATCACCTCAACCCGGAAGGCAATAAGGCCAGCGCAGGAGGCCGCGTTGATCAGGATCTCGTCCAGCGGTGGCGGGTCGGCCAACAACGTCGGATCCGAGTCTGATACCGGGCTCGGGATTAGCTTCTGCGGTGAGTTTCGTTCGGGAGCGTTAGGGCAGGGATTCGATAGGCGAGAACGATTCGGGAAGGTTCTTCGTCCGGGTCCGTTACTTGGGCGAGGCGTGGTGACCCGGTCTGGGCGCCTCAGTCCGCGTTTCCCCGGTTGCAGAAGGTGCACCGGAGCGTCGTGACTCCGGATAAACCGCACCGGTAGCAAAATAGCCGGCCGGGTGCCTGGCAATCCCGGTAACGGTGACCTTGCCCGTCGCAGTTCCAACACTGCGGTTCGATGCGTATTGGCGGGGCGAGGTCCAGTATTGGAGGGGGGTCGTTGTCACCTTGGCCGGTGAGGGCGGTTTCCGCCTTTTCGTCGGTACTGGGGCCCGATTTCGTGCGGGGACGGGAACGCGATTTTCTCGTGGCCGGTTGCTCAGCCTCGGGTGAGCCCGGGCTTTCGGAGGCAACAGCGCCTCCAACATCTCCGGCAGCGTCTCAACGACCTCGTCGTTCGAGGCTTCTTCAGGATCGGCGTCCCCTTCGGCCTGTAAGGCCCGAAGGTCCCGCCGACCGTTCTAGAGCTCTCATCGTCGCGTTATCATCCAGGGGGATGACGAGCCAATACGCCGGTAGCATGTTACTGTGCGCGTATCGTACGCGCTCCCACTCGGTCCATGGTGGGTCCAGGCGTGCGAACAGGCCGTTCATGCAGCTCAGGAAGTCGAGAGCAGATTCCGCTTCTTCTTGCGTTCGACCCGAGATCTCCTGGCGTAACGCGATCTGATAATCGGGGTCGGAGAAGCGGTCCCGGAACGAGGCTTTTGCTGCCGCCCAATCTACGAGCGTGGTCCGGATCTGCCGGTACCACGTACGAGCGAGACCACTCAAGCAGAAAGAGATAGCGGATGGGAACCAGGGAGCGGCCCTCCTCGACGCCAGAAATTAAGTCCTCCACGTCTTTATTCCGTCGCCCCGAAAACGAAAGGTCCCATCGCCGTACCTCTCGCAGAGCGCGATGGGGAGACAATCCTGTCCGGTGTCTCGGCGGGATCCAGTCGCTCTCAGACGCGGAAAAATCTTCCCGTCTGACGCGTAACCGACGTCTGGTGGATTCGCCCGCGTCGCTCGGACGGTCGAAAGGCGATGCCCGAGCTCGCAAATTCGCCTCGGGACCCCCTGTGCCAACCGCTGGGTTCGGCGAGAGGTCGAAATTCAAAATCGGGAGCTTGGCGGGCCCCATGGCGCGCCGCCGATATCGCGGGAGTTCCCCTGGGGGCTCGAACTCGGCTCCCCCCGGGCCCGCGGACCAGGAGGCGCGATCCGCAGTTGGGGGGCCGGTAGCTTTAGGCTTGGCGCCCCGGGTAGACGCGTCAGACTCGTCCGGGTACTCGGTTACCGGGGACCGTCGACCCGTCGCGTCCTCCGCCTGCGCCATTTCGATATCGCAACCTCTTTTTTGTCTTATTAAAATTTTTTTTTTTTAATCGCGATCTGAGAACTTCATAAATCGGGATCTATGCACGTTGCAAATAATTTTAAAAAGTTTTACTCGGTGTTTAATCGGACATTTAACTTTTAACAAAACAATTTTTTTTTTTAAATCTGAGAACTTCATCATCCGAGATCCGTTGATTTTTTTTTTTTTTAAAGAACTGTTATATTTCGGGAAGGAGTGAACGGAATTTCGGAGAATTTTCAATCTTCACGCCCAAAAGACAAGAACTATTCAAAAGGGACTTCCCTGAAGGTCGAGAGAAGTTGCCAAAGTCGAGAGCTATTTCCCTAAAAAAATTATTTCGACTGATTGTGAGAGGTGAGAATTTTTCTCCGAGGTCGAGAACTTATAAAAGGTATATATGTTACTCGAGCTCCCTGAGGATTCGCAATTCGGGATCCGTTTATTTCGTATTTTTTTTTTTTTGTTAAGGGAACAAAATTTTGGTTGACCCCCCAAAAATTATCTCGGGAGCTACAATTTTCGGAAAAGGTTGAGAAAATCGAGAACTGAAATCCTAGAAATATTTCAAGCTTTCACTTTCATCTGTCGAGAGCTGTTTCAAAAACTTTGTTCAAAGTCGCGACAAGTTCCAAAATTCGAGAACTATTGAACTGAAATCCCAGAGAAATTTCCGTACTCAGTTACTAAGGTCGAAAACTCGGTTGAAATTTTAAATTCGAGAAGATTTTCTAATATTCGAGATCTGGTCACTCCAAAAACATTGATTAAATTAATTCGAAAATTATTTTCCGAACACACTTTTCTTTAGGTTTCGATAACGATCGATAGGTCGGGGAATGATCCCCCTCCGCTCGACGGGAACGGCCCGGCAAGCAATACGGGTGATTCGACAGGCGATCGAGGAACAATAAAATTACTTCATCGTCGAGAACAGAAATTGGCTCTTTATCCTAAATAAAAATACGTGAGTAAATCTCACTCGGTAACACACCGGTACTCACTCGAGTCTGGAGCAGTATCCTACGGGAACGATGTCGGCATTGCGAGCACTTGTGACGTAATCTAGCTTTCATTATCGGACCCTATAGTGCAGAACTTGGCACAGAGCGTTATCACTCGCGACTTTTACTTGTCACTCAGAGAATTCGAATTAGACTGAGTCTAATTTCTCCAATTTCGGGTAACGAGAGCGGTATGAACTCCTGGTAGAGGAAAATAGAAAAACTTGTTTGTCCAAATTTCGAGCGCGATTCTAAGACTGGCTGAAATCGGACAATAGATTCGTACATCGAGAACATTCGATATTCTTCTATAACGCTCTCCGTGTCTACCCGACACTTCGAGCGCGAGGCGAGAATCTTCCAGGTTTTTCCCGAAATTTGCGATTGCGAAACTTTACTTTTTTTTTTTTTCATTCGGGACTGGCCATCCCGGTCCGGCCCCACGTTGGGCGCCATTTGTGACGAATTGCCGGAATCCTTCTGCCATCGTCACCTTCGGTCGCCTCTCTCGCGGAAAAATGCACCCGCAATATGCCGGCAGGGTGCCAGTCGATTTTTGTATCGCCGGTTTCGACAACCGGCACTACCTGGAGGTCGGGAGGGAACAGCCCGACCTCTCTATCTCCACGGATCGGGATACGGGCGGGTCGAGTTAAGGAAAGCGGGAACTACTCTCCTTAATTCACCGATCGCGACTTAACCGTCGTGGTCGGCATCACTTTTTGTTTCCCCGGAAGTGACGATTCGGTTAACCTGGGTGCTTCCACGAGATCGGCAGAACCGGAAACGCTCGGCCGCTCAGGTTGCTGAGTGTGGTAGAGAGCGTCGGGGTAAGTCCCCCGGGATGGCCCAAAAATATCGTCACTCCTCCGCGAGGGGAAGCCTCAACTCGGAGAGCGAAAACACGAATTTTCGCAGCACCGCACAACTCGCAGCGTCACGAAAAGTGCACCAGCGGTAACGCCTGACACCGACACACATTCGACAAAAATCATGAGATCAAAACATTCCCGTCAGAAATCAATAAGTTACTTTTTATATTACGAGAATACTTTTTCACTATTACTGAAACTAAAATACCCGTAGAGAGCCGGGTGTACACGGAACTCCCCATGACGCGTACGCGAACTCGGGCTTCTCGCTCTAGAGAGCGAGCGCCCAACGATACGGGAGCGCGTACGTAGAGAGAGAGCGAAACTTACGCACATGCGTAGGCGACACAGAGACATTTCGCTCTCTCTACGATCCTTCGCGAGACACTTGCTCGCGAGCGCGACACGATAACGACACGATAATCGTTCACCGAGAGCTACTGCCCTCTCGCTCAGCGAAACACTTACCCGCAAAGATAGCGCGATTATCGACGTTGCACGGGATCTCGCGAGTACGCCGACAATCGTTTCCCCTTGGTGATCGCGCATAGGAGAACACCTACGTCGGCGGCACGAGGGGTTCCCGCCCTCGCCCGTAATCTTAAAGCTCCGCTCGTCCTCATACGCGATGCACCACACGGCGGGGCGCCGGTATTGCAGCCGGACCTACATCAATTTCTCGCACGTACTCGCTGGCCGCTTTTACCTGACGGGTAGCTCGGTACGGTGAGCGCAATCCTCCACGTCAGGGTCGAGCGCCACGACCTTTTATCCTCATAACTTCTCCTTTAAACTCCAACTAACGGTCGTATCACAATCAGCTACAAAGCTACGGGAGCACATATGTCTAACTGGTGACAGAGCGAGGGCAACCGACGTGAGCGGCCTTGGGACGGCGACTTTTCCCTACGTCGGGAAAAAATCACGTCACAATATATATATATATATATATTGTGACGTGTATATATATATATTGAAACGGTAGTTACTGTTTCAATATAATTTTTATTTAGTTCGAGACTCGAAAGGAAATTAAAGTGTATGAAACCTTTGGGTGAGTGTATAAAATGGTTTTATTGCAGTCATTGTTTACAGATTTTTGCTTTATCGGCCGATAACGGGTCGATACTGCTGATCGCTCGGCCGTCTTATCTCTCCTTAACGCTCGGATATTGGTCACCCCGAACTGACCAGATCATTAGTTCGCGCGTATGATTTATTGGCGCGTGGCACTTCGCACCGCGACCACCTTCGGTCGATCGATATCGAGTGTCAATCAATATGGCCGTGTGTCGTTGCGACATGCGGCTGTGTCGGTCAATTTTATATTTCCCGTGTCGGTATTTGTGTGGTTTTGTACCGTGAATCTTCGTACTGCTTCTCCCGGGATCTTATCTTCTCAGGTGAGCATCTTATTTTCTGAATTCGTGCATGCGTTTCTCTTTTTTGTTCCCTTCATAGGTCGGCACGAGGTACGTAACGGCTCTCGTTCGTTGTTTTCGTAGTGTGCGTGTATATGTAGCTTGTGTGTAATTGTGTGACGTGCGTGTTTCGGTGCACGTTGGAATGTGTAACTACCTATTCTTTGTGCTAATGTGTCGGATATCCCCTGGCAGGTTTGTCCCGAGGGTGTTGGAGCTCTATTCTTTGTGCTAATGTGTCGGATATCCCCTGGCAGGTTTGTCCCGAGGGTGTTGAAGCTCTTCCCGGCGTCGATGTGCCGGACCTGCGACCTTCTGATGGAGTTTTGCTGCCGCTGGATGTCCAATCCACCTCTGTTGGATCTCCGTGATCCTCCCAATGCCTGATAATGCCACGGACTCCGTCTCGTCGTGGCGATGGTCCCGGTAACGAGTTTTGACTACTTTTTACTCGGTTTCCCGGTTTTGAACGTCTCTTATACTCCTACCTTTCAATGGTGAGATCGAAACGGTAGGTGTCACGGATAATCTTTCGTGAGTCTCCCTGTATAATGGGGTATTTTACTGAGAGCTCGCTTTTTCTGTTTCACTTTAACTCCAGGGTACTCCTACTCCCTTACCTATGCCCTTCCTACCTTTCAATCGTAATATTGAAACGGTAAGTGTCACTGGGTAATGTTTCGTGAGTCTCCCTGTAGAGTTGTTCGACTCGAGATCGCTTGGTTATGTCCTCCGTGTCCGAGTTTATATCATCTATCTCGAGCTCGTGTGATTTCGGGAATGTTCCCCCTCTATCGACACCTTGACTTACTATTCTGATTCTGTCTTACTCTTTTCCAGGGCGCCGCTTTTGAAGATGGAGGCTGTCGACTCCGTTTCAATATATATATATATATACAGTGAGGAGGCGACAGTGGCACAGTGAAAACATTCGGGACTCACGCGTAGTGGGCCGGGGCTCGATTCTCGCCGGCACCATTGGAATTTTTCTATACGCTTTTTCTGTGCTCTCGGTGGTTCGGAACCCACCTAAGAACAATTGTAGGTCTACAGGAAAGACTGAGGTATTGTGGGTGGTGATGGTTGTTGAAAATGTGTAGGAAGAGAAGGAGAAGAAAGCGAAGGACGCCATACCCTAGAAACAAACAAACAAACAATAATATATTATATTGAAACGGCAGAACGTTTCAGTATATTTTTTTGCTTGGGTGGCACGACGCTTATATTGTATTCGAAGGTTGTTTGGTGAGGTTAAGTAATTTTGTGTGGGACTTTTATTCAAATAACAATAGTAATTTATTATTGTTTCTATTTTTACGATGGAGTGACTTTATGTTCTGGCAACTTCGCGTTTATTAATTTTCAGTAAATTAAATGATATTATTATTTCTAGTTGATTAAAGAAAAGATTAAAGAAAAAATAAAGTAATCATTAGTTAATTGTTATAGCTAGTCAAAATGAATTGATAGCGGAATAAATAATAATGATTTGGATTTGTTTGGCAACAGAATTGGGCTTGCCCGTCTTAAATTTTCCCGCCGTGTGAGGATCGCTCTCGCGATTTCATATAATGGTAATCCTCGAGATCGCTGCGGTGTCTCCGTGTCGATTCTGCGATTGATTCCCTCTCTCCTCTTCAGTGGATTTCGAACGTCCTTGATAAATTGCGCCAGTGTGGTGATCAGTGTTTTACGAAGTGCTATGACCTCAGAATCAATGTGCGATATCACGGAATTCGGAACTAGCTCCTTTGCATGTCGTTGCAAAATACGACATAAATAAAAGACGTAACTATAATGCTACTCACAACGAAACATTTTCCGGGCGCCCCCTTTGGTTTCGATGAAATTTGGTATGCTTGTAGAATGGATAAAAATAGGCGACACGTATTTTTTCATACGTGCCGAGTCCAATGTTTAAGGAATGAAAGGCGGTACGAAAACGGTAGGATATATGAAAAAATGTCCAATTGTAACAACGTTTATTTTTTCGCGTACTGTACACTAGATCTGAGAACGGTGCAGATACCAACAAATTTCATATTGTTTATTGCAAATTTGCAATTTTTTCATACGTACCTCCGAGCGTTTGTAACCGGTTGGGATGCCAATTTGCATACAGGTAACGAATGAAAAAATCAAGTTGACGGGTGTTTTGTTGGAACTGGCTTTCGATTTTTTAGTCAATTGCATCGTATGATCAGGTAACCTTTTGCCATTCTGGGTTAAATTCATGTTAATACAAGTTCGTTTCAATAAGCCATTACATATATGTAAATTCCACTAACCCCCAACCATCCCCCTCGCGAACGTTCAAAGTTCTTACCGCGCGGCATGAAGAAAATTTGTAGAAATAAAATGGGTTACACTGGAAGTACAATCACTCAAAATAATCGATAGAAATTTCCCTATTTTAGCGGAACGTTACCCTAACGGGTCAACTTAAAAACTTTGTTCTTTCGTGAAGGGGCCGAGATAAAAAACAATGTTTAAAGGGACAAAATATTCTACTCTTCCACTACTATACGTTCGTGATGATAATGACGAATCTAACAACAAATGACGTGTTATTTATTTCAATAATTCGTGAATAATTGGATGGAAATTGCTCTTCAATTTCTCGCTCATATCGGCGTAGAAATAGGCAAGCCTTTTGTTATTAAGGAATAATTTCCTACTTCGGAAAGTAACTGGAGTACTATGGTATTTTTACGTCGCTTGCTATTTGGAGTTACAGAATCACACCGCGGTAACGTCAAAACATCGTTATTCGCAGTTACAGAATCGTACCGTCGTTATGGGAGTGTTGTTATACGCAGCGAAATTCGATAATCAAGATGTCCGTGGTCGCTGTTGTGCCATTTGCGTGTGTTTCGTCCGCGTGCACTTACGTGGAATTCGTGCCGTTATAATTGTTTTTCGTCGACTGTCGTGGGTATCGGCCCAGTCGTTATCACCGTCAGTGGTTGTTCGTCGAATGTTAGCATACTAGTCGTTTTTAATTCAGTCCCGACTTATTTTTTATCTTTATTTTGCGCTTCTCACATCTCTTCTCTTTTCGTTCTTGGCTTTCTTTTTCTGTTATTTCCGCCGCTTATCCCTTATAAGAAACTTTTATTAATTCACTGAAAGTCCCCTAGCAGGTTGCCCGGAGGCGTTGCGGACTCACAGCGCTGCCGCCGGTGGACCCTGGTCTGCTGTTTCATCGTCTATCAGGTTAATTTATAATCTTTAATTTCTTCTATCAACCTCTCATGAAGGATTCTTCCCTTTATCCCTAGCTTCTAAGTTGTCTATTGAGTATCATGGCCTAACCCGCTTCTCGTACTTATCCGCTGCGAGTTTTTTCTCCGTTTGCGTCACTCGTTATATGTCGTACCCAATGCAACTATTAACCATTTATACCTCAGGAATGCACTCCTCAGTTTAACAACCGATATAAATCTCTCCGTCTCGACACTTGCGTGTTTTCAAAAGTTGTCCTACTTAGGAATGGATTCCTTGGCAAGTACTAAATTTGTTGCTGTTTTATCGTAATTCGTTGAACGTTTATATTCTTCGTCGTGGTTGTTTGTTCGTGAGAGAGTTATTTTGTTGTTTCGTCCCTCTATCGGTATTTGTTGAAACTAACCTGATTGGGCGATTATTGCGGTTTGTGTAACTAGTCCTTAGTGTTTGCAGATGTTCGGTTCTTCTTGGATCGGCGGTGCTTCTGGTGGGGTACCCGTTACAATATGTATACATATTGTGGCGAGGTGGAATAATGCCATCTAGGAATAGAGCCTTCGCTCGGCCCCGACACGTCTGCTGAACGGCCGCAAAAAGGCGACAAAAGTTTCTGCGATTCGGCAACGCTGCCCGGCGCCCGGCGAGGTGACAGGCCACAAAGTCAGATCTATTGTAACTAAACCCAATGATAGAAAAATGATAAAAGAAATACGCCAACAGTGAAGTGTTGGGATTATTTAAGTGTGTCTGTGCAATATCAGCGTCGTTTTACCGATAAACCGTCGGAATCACGGACGTCAGTTAAGGCAACGAGTTCTTCTATGTAGAAGCCGGGAGAATCGACGGAAAAGAGAACTGAAGGTATTTATTGAACAATTATAATAAGGTATAAGGGAGAAATCCTCTTATCCATCTCGACGGAATCTTCAAAGCTTCGTGAAAGTTTTTCGAATTGTTGGGAGGTCTCGGCTACAGATTCACGACCCCGGTGCCGTGTCTCATTTCTTTCACGCGGGCTAGCCGGCAACACGTAGCCAAGGCAAAGGGCATGAATAAAATTCTTTCCTGGCGCTCAACTAAAAATATCTAAGGCTAGAGAATCCGTGGATTTAGTAACTGATCGGCACCCATTTGTCCGATAGAGAACTTATTATATTAGCCGTAAATAATTAGTACTTTATCGTGTTACAATATATAGAAAGATATTTCCGTTTTATTTTCTTTGGATTGATGAATTAAATAAGATGTTACGGACCGATCTGCCTAGTTACAACCGGCCAGACAGATCCGCTAATCCACGCGCCGAATCATCAAGTTCGACCAGGCGTTTAACCTCGCCGCGGAAACTTCCACCGCAATACACCTCGCGATGCCATTCGCCGCAGAGTCAGATAATTCCCAAAGAACGCGCTGACGATTCCTCGAAATCACGACTATAGAATGAGGAATCGTCGAAAATGCAAATGATCGATTTCCCAATCGGTAACCCGATACTTCCCGATTGCCCCCACGAAACTCCAATAGCACCTTCGCCCTAGGATATCGAGAAGTCCGTCCGACCGATTATTCTTTAGTCTTAATTGATGTCTTCGTCTTAACAGACGTATCAAACGGTCTACCGGTACTCATTCTCTGGTGGCAAGTTCAGTCGCGTACTTAGAGTCTCGTGAGTGTAACAGTGAGTTCGGGATAATCGATAAACAATCGATTACGAACTCTTCAAGCGGGCGCGCGGCATCGAATCAACCGCACCCGATACATTTGCGTACATTACATTGTAACTTCCTGTCCCATGTATTTTCCATTTCCTATAGCCTGTTTTTGGCTCACTACGCACGAACACAGCTGTATTTCTCTCTTTCCTGCTCCTCTCGGGGTGCACAGATAGCATGTGTTTTAGTCGCTGCGTAGACGTTGAAAGAACTACGCGCGCCTGTCGTCGAAAAAGTTACGCGCAACGCTCTGAGCGAAATATTTTTTTGCAAATAATTTCGTAATTGTGTTTTCTTTTATATAACAATGTCTCGTAGACCATTAGCTAATAGTAAAATACTTCAGCAAATACAAGAAGAAGATATAGAGAATGAATCAGAGCTCAGTGACCAAGATTCAGAAGCTCCCGACCACCTTCCAGATACGGAGAAAACTCAATCCGTTCAAGAATCAAGCAGCTCGGGTTCAGAGAAGGAGAATGTGCCTCTATCGCATATAAAAAACAATTTTACGGGGCGTGATAAAGTAACGAAATGGCAAACATTGAATATTCTCACGGAAGATTCGGGCGTTCGTAGAAAAGGCGTAAGGGCGACAACGTTTGTGGAAGCCTGGAATTGAAGAAATTGTTACACGTACTAATGAATTCATATAAAAAAAAGCGTCATCCTATGAGAGACCCCGTGATTGTAAACCGACTGATGCTATACAAATCCGAGCACTATTCGGATTATTATATATCGCCGGGACCTTGCGGATGTCACATACAAATTTAGAGGATTTATATGCAACAGATGGCACAGGAGTGTCTATTTTTCCCACAATAATGTCAATGAATACAATTTCTCCTAAATTCATTGCGGTTTGATGATGCAACTAAACGAACATCTCGTCGTGCTCAGGACAAAGCTACGCCAATAAGGGACATTTTTGAAAAGTTCACCCACAACTGCCTATCACCTTATTCCGTGGGACAGGACATTGTTATTGACGAGATGATGATAGGTTTTCGAGGTAAATGTCCTTTCCGACAGTATATTAAATCAAAACCTGATAAATACGGAATCAAACTTTACCCACTAGTAGACACTACTACGTTTTATGCCCTCAATATTGAACTTTACGCTGATAAGCAGCCATATGGCCCGTATCAGTTGAGCAGTGCTGCAGCAGACGTCGTGAAGAGGTTGGCTACGCCAATTTCTGGCACAGGACGAAATTTGACCATCGAAAATTGGTATACCAGTGATCCTTTGGTGGAAGATTTAGCCAAAAATCATAAGATTTCTGTTGTCGGCACTATGCGTAAAAATAAAAAAGAAACACCTTGTTTTATAGAAAAAGGTAGACCTGAATATTCAAGTCAATTTGGACTTTCTGACAGAACTACACTGGTGTCGTACGTACCCAAAAAAACAGATATGTGGTACTAATATCATCACTTCATTGTGCCGCTGAAATAGATGGAAGTACGAATGAAAAGCGCAAGCCAACCATCGTAACTTTTTAAAATAAAACGAAAGGTGGTGTGGATGAAGTTCATAAAAAGGCGAAGATGTATTCGACGTCAAGAAAAAATAATAGATGACCATTGACGCTCTTCTTTCCCCTTCTAGATGTTGCCGGAATAAATGCCATGATGATCTTGAGGGCGAACAAAGTGGTCATAAAGAAAAGGCGAAAATACTTACGTGAATTAGGTATGCAATTGATAATAAAGCACTTACAAAGAAGAGCCACGATGGTGAACCTTCCAATAAAACTTAAAAGAAACATAAGAGATCACTTAAATATGGTTAAGAGGCAGTGATACCGGCTACGTGCGCTTGGAAATTTTTATCAGTACTCATGCGAGCAGTAAACAACTGATCAGGTTAAAAATTGGCAGATACACAGAGAATTATGGTAAAAGTGGCTCTTGGTATATTTTTTCCAAAACTTTGCAAACAAGCAGTTTCAGTTATCAGTGGAGAAATGACAGAATTTTGTATGGGTGCACGAGTCGAATCGTAATGTCTAGGCCAAGAGCCACTGCACGATTAAGAAACACACATTTTCAACTTTATTTCAATTGATTTTATTCAGAAATGAATGAGAATTCATGATTCCAAATGTTTGACAAGATAACTACAACGGCTAGCAAATTGTACCGACATATACAAAAATAGTGTACCAAAATTCCGCGCGAATGCGCTGGCGAAATGTTCTCAGGAGATTCGTACGGTAACAGACGAAGGCGGAGACATATGCCGGAAAGCATTGCCGCTATATATTTATATATGTTAGATCACGAGGCCTAGCCTCCTCCGTCGTCATCTGTCACCCGGCCTGCTACCGCCCGGCCTCGTGTATGTATACATATATATACACACGAGTGCGACACCTCGCGCTACACACTAGCCCTACGTCAGGCGGACCTAGATGCTATATAAGAACGGATATGTGTGCGGCTCTCGATGGTGTTTCGTCGTCGGCGACCACGCGGACCTCGCGAAATAAAGACTCGTACCCTGTCTTATCGACAATGCGAATTGCAAATGATACTCGTACATTTTTCCACCGAATGAAATGAAATAAACGGCAAGAAGTGCGTATTTTCATTGCGCGCTATCTGTATATTCATAAGTTATGATTAACTCGATGCAACTATCGGGAATATACATGTTTGATATATATATACATATATATGTAAGATCAAGTATTTTTCGTAACTTGTCAGGAAAGGGAATCACAGGGAGCACGGAAAATCAAGAGTATAAAGAATAAAATAAACTTTATTTAAAACGGTTCTGCGTCGTGTTTCCTCGGCGTCGCAGTACACACTGCTCGCTCGCTACCTCCCCCTCTTCCTCGCCGTAGCCAATCACATTATTCTCTCTCTCTTACTCCCGCATACTACATATATGCACAAAGTAGGATTTGAGCCCAACTTCATATGTTTTATGTATTTTTCAAGGACGATCGGCTAGTTCCACCCCCGTCGCGGAACTTTTTGTACACGTTTTGTATAGTTTCGGGCCGGTCCCAAAATAGCCACCACATGCGAAACGTTGAGTTTGAGACTTCCAAAAAATGAAAGATAATATGAGGACGAGACCTGAAAATAACAATATGCGATTTGGCTATTTCGGGATTTTATTTCGTAATATAGTAAATACAAGCATTTTTAAAATGAATTGAAATTAATTTATATAAAATTAATGAAGAAATTAGCTAAACAAAATTTGCCGAAAATATCTAATTTTCATCGTAGACGATAAGACAATTTTTATTAAAGTAAAGGACAACTTTGAAGGTATTGCACATTGGTCCACATATGCCCACAAAAATAAGTCAAGACACTGTGTCATAAGGAAAGAAACTGTTGGTAAAATATACTACAATGTCTCAAAATTAAATCAACTTCGATTCAGTTCATATACCTATATGAAGATTTATTTCAACTGTTTTCGACGAAATTTCTGAAGTGAGCCAGTGAATGGTAACGTAGATTCCGCTTTAATCCTACGGAATCACGTTTCACGCGGGAATCCTGTGATTCACTAAACGCGGGAATGAAAAATCCCGCGCATTCTACCACTCGATGGGGGAGGGGGACTTCTTCTCAATTTCATAGCGCACCAATCGTACGAGTATATCGCGTACTATCTGGCCACTACAATGAACGTGTCGGCCAACCGATGAGAAGGTGTAGTAGTAATAGTAGGTTGATAGAGGGCGCGTTTTCGTTGTTACGACGCATTTAGAGAAAATATCATTATTGGCTCTTCAACTTGCGAATTCTTCGACGAATTTGTCGAGCATCGCGTACATTTGACACGTTTCGAAAATAATATTGTGGCAACATATTTGCTTTAGTTTTCTTTACGGATGTTTTATATCTGACTAACCTCCAAGATGTTTTTGTACGCGGAAAAACGTGTTCCGTGAAGTACAGCGAGAAGAAAAAATATGCAGCTCGCATATTGGCAATATGCAGTAAGTAAAACTTTACGATTTTAATGCCTGAGCCTTTCATGCGAACGAAATTTGCAAAAAATATCTGATTTTCATCGATGATAGATGATAGATGATAAGACGATTTTTATGTAAGTGAGGGACAACTTGGAAGGCATTGTTGACTGCGTCGACGTCAAGTATATTAATACAAAAAAAAGAGGCAACGTTTGCAAAAGTATTCAAAGATATACTAAAAAGCACAGGTATGCCATTAAAATTGTTGGACCATTTCGAGATTCGAATAGCTCCATCGATGTCTTTACGTTGAATATGGTCAATGAGCAAGAACATATTTTCGGTAAGAAACACTGAATTATATGTATTCACCATCGATGGTACTTGTATAGTTTATTATCATCTCTGTAAAATTTGCAAGTTTTTACCATCTTCATTATTTGTAGATAAACTTTCATATTTCTTCGAACTGGGAGTAGCATGTCAGGCAGACATTTAAGTAAATTTCCATGAAATTAAAGAAGTCAAACACCAAATGAGACAAGTGAATTCGGATGAACAAAACAACGATCAGATTCGAGCAACACAAGAAAATTGGGTCACAAAAACAGAAGACGAGAATGGTGCGACGCAGTCAGATTTGGAGAAAAAACCACACAAGATTCAAGCAACGCAGATGAAGTTAGACAAAAAAAATAGAAAACACGCAAGGACAGTTGCACGAAAAAAAAGACGAGTATTCAAATACGAAGCCAAAAAGAGATGAAAAAATAGAACGCAATAATCCGGAAAACCAGCTAAATAAACATGGAGAAGAAAATTCTAAAACGCCCATCTATTTTAATGATACCAACAAACAAGAACGTCTATTGGCAGATATTCTAATAAATAAAACGTATGAAATAAATCTGCCCAGCATCGAATTATCTGAAAACGCGATTGGCCTTTCTTTACTTGAAGAACAATCATCTTTTATGAAAAGCGATGCCAAATCAGTGACACTTCCTGATCCAAGTGCGTAGGTTCAAATTCCAAAATTGAGAGTGCTGCAGGATGCGATCTTAAAATTGCCAAAGTACACGATTTTGCAAGACCACAAATCTTTGATAGGTGACTCAGACGACATTTTGCCATCTGCAGAAAACAATGTGACACACATGATTATTAAAAACGATTCTTTGACGAAGGAAAACGAATTAATTAAATGTACTCCGGACCTTTCAATCGACAACGTACAACCACCATTAATGCATTCGACAAATAGATATGACGTTACAAGAATATAACCAATATGAAACTTTGGGAACATTCTCCGAATGTATTGGAAATAGCGGTACACGAAGTTTCGAGTGTCAAAAAGGCCATACAAAGTCAGATAACGATAACGATCCAAATTACAAATAAACCGATCAAGACTCTTCGATTTCCGTCAATACATCATCGAATAATAATGATAGTATGCTTGAGAAATTGGGCACTGACAAAAATGACCATCATAAGTCGTTAAATATTACTTTGGGTCTTAGCAAGTATCAAGCTTCCGCACCTGATGACAGAGAATTAAATGTCGATACTTCTGAAAATGATCGAAAAAAAACTTTTGTATGTATTGCAAGAAGTTGCAACCGAAATTAGCAAGACATTTGGAAACAATCCGCTTGGATGAAAATAAAGTGAAAGAGTTCACATGTCTACCGCCAAACAATCAAAAGCGCCAAGGAATTATCGCGGAAATTCGAAAAATTAGAAATCATATTTTCAACACAGACCGTCACTTTAACACTGGCAAATTACTCGTCTGCAGACAGCCAAATTTGCGTATGCCAAAAACTGCAGAAGATTTTTTATCGTGTGGAAATTGCAAAGGGCAATACTCAAGATCGATCATTCATCATCACTGGCGAAAATGTTCAAAGCGAGATGGAAAACATAATTGATTCATTCTCATAAAAGATCGTAAAATCTCAGCGAGACTACATAAGAAAGCCAGCGTTAATGTTCGGAAATATATATTTCCATATTTACGAGAGGATAAGGTAGTGAAATCAATTCGATATGACGAGCTCATCGTATTGTACGCAAATAAGCAATGCCAAAAATACTCATCTCATCAACACCACCATCAAATGATACGCGCCCGGTTACGGCTTCTCGGTCGTCTTTTGTTAACCATCCAACAAATCGAGAGCCAAATAAAAAGTGCAGACATTTTTCAACCTCGCTATTACGATAGCACTATCATTGCCGGGCGCAACGTGGCTGGATTCGATGAAAATAAGCCAATTTTCGATCATCCAGCAGTAGCTTCGAACCTTGGTACGCTAATAAAAAATGTTGGCGAGTTGCTGCGTTCCGAGTGTAGTAAACGTGAACTCAATCATGATCAGAAGCGCACCGAAGATTTTCTGAAATTACTTGCCGAAGATTACGGAACGAGCATCAATCGAACGGTAATGGAAATGCAAACCCAAAATAAACGACGCAAAAACGTGGTTCTGCCGACCACTGACGATATAAAAAAGCTACATGCATTTTTGAAAAATGAACGATCCATCCATTTTCAGGACTTGCAAAAAGCATATTCGTATAAAACCTGGAAAAAACTTTCCGAAACTACGTTGTTGTTGCTACAACTCTCTAATCGGCGACGACCAGGAGAAAACGAGCGACTTTATCTGGCCGACTTGCATAGCCATCGAGGGATTGACTCTTTAGCAGACAAGGAAGTTTACAACGGTTTGTCAAAAGAAGACAAAGAATTAGCTCGCAAATACATCCGATTCAAAATTCGGGGGAAGCTCGGCCGTGGAGTTCCCGTTTTGCTTCGGGCTAACGTCTTGGATTGTTTAAATTTGATTATAAGCCACAGAAATAACCCGGGAGTACCGCCAGACAACCAATATCTATTCGGGCTACCATCTAACGACAAAGATCGTTACCGATATTTGAAAGCATGCGATCTGATGAGAGAGTACGCTATGCAATGTGGTGCAGAAATCCCACATACGCTCCCCGGAACTCAGCTTCGAAAACAATATCGCCACCAAAAGCATCCATCTGAATTTGACCGATTGTCAAACGACAGCTCTCGCAAATGTTATGGGTCATGATATCAAAATACACAACGATATTTATCGACAACCAGTTTTAGAGACGGACATCGTCAAAATCTCGAAAATACTTAAATCAGCCCAAGGATTTGACGAGTCTTCCGACGAATCTGACGAAGACGACTTGATGCAAGAGCCTAGTACCAGTCGTTCTGGTGCATGTGATTTATCGTTGACAAATACGATCGCAAAATGCTCGGTTCCAAAACGTTGGACCACTCCTGAACGCGATATAGTATTATCGTCTTTTCAACACTATTTATCTGTCGGTAAAGTACCATCTGGAACTGAACTGCAAACATTGATGAATATGCACGATTACGTGCGTGCCACAGGTACGCACGGTATTACATACGCTCAAAAAGAAGATAAGTAAAAACGCTGTATAACTCGTATAAAAAGCAAAAATAGTGAAGAAAAAACGCGCAATATTACGGATCGTTACTGTTTTTTCTTGTAAAAATGTTACATTTTGATATTCTGATGAGACTTATGTATTTCGTTTTATAAATCCATTGTACCCAGCATTTTTTGTTACTGTTAGTGTTCTGAATCATTCTGAGGTATATCATAAAGAAAAAACTGTTGCCAAAATACAAATACAATGTAAGTAATCATAAGTGTCTTTTTTCAGTTGAAAGTTTATGTTTTAATATTTTTATTAGATTTATGTATTTTGTTTTATATGTATTCTGCCCAGCTGTCTTTTGTTACTGTTCGTGTTCTGTTAACCATTCCATCATATACAGGGTGGGCCATCTATTGGTACGTTTTTAAAAATGCGATCAAAAGAGTATGAATTGATATTTTTTATTAATTTTGTTGTTGTTGTAAAGCTAAAAGTATCCCCGTCAAGAATGAAAAACAATTTCGTTCATGTGGCTCCCTCTACTGGCCTTACAGTATGCCATTCGGTCACCCCAATTAGTGATGACATTTTGAACTACCTCGGCGCCAATTTCACTCAAAACAGTCGTAATGTTGTTTTTCAAAGCTGGAATTGTCTCTGGATTATCCGCATAACATCGGTCTTTAACGGCACCCAGCAGGAAGAAGTCCAGCGGTGTCAAATCGCAGCTACGCGCAGGCCAATTGACATCTCCTGAACGGCTGATTATGCGGTTGTTAAACTTGGTGCGCAGAAGGTCGATCGTAAGTCGGCTTGTATGGCATGTGGCGCCATCTTGTTGAAACCAAAGGTCGTCCACATTTATAGCGTCGATTTTAGGCCATAAAAAGTTGGTCAACATGGCTCTGTAGCGTTCGCCATTGACGGTAACGACGTTGCCAGCATCATTTTCGAAGAAAAATGGGCCAATTATGCCACCACTCCAAAATCCACACCAAACTGTGACTCTTCGAGGATGCATTGGTCTCTCTACGATTGCGTGTGGCTGTTCCGAACCCCAAATCCGGCAGTTTTGCTTGTTCACATATCCGCCGAGATGGAAATGCGCTTCGTCCGAAAAGATGATTTTTCGACCAAAATCGACGTCATTATTGAGCTGGTCTATGGCCCACATAGCGAACTGATATCGAAGCGGATGGTCATTTGCTTTCAACTCCTGAGTCATCTGGATCTTGTAGGCGAATAATCCGAGGTCTTTGTGCAGTATTCTCCTCAGGCTGGTGCGACTAATGCTCAGTTGCTGCGATCGGCGTCGAGTTGAGGTCGTCGGATTCTGTCTCACACTTTGGGCCACAGCCTCAATATTCTCGGGTGTGCGCACTGTCCGAGCTCTGGGACCACTTCTGTCATCCACTAACATCCCTTTCTCACGAACTTTCTTCACCAATTTGCGTATAGCGCCTTCGGTGGGTGCTTTATCACGACCCATATTTCTTTTCAAAATTCGCACAGTTTCGGCGACACAGCACTGACTTTGAAAATAAGTTTTTAAAATTTCAAAACGCTCTTCAAGAGAAAACATGTTGTTTCGTGCCGCGGACAGTATGGCTAATGAACCGTAAAAATTTCGGGTCTGTAGCTCGTTTGCCGTTGTCATACGACGAAATTCAAAAACGTACCAACAGATGGCCCACTCTGTATATTACGCCACAATTCTGCATCGACTAAGTAACGCAAAAATGAACTTTGCGAGGATCATTTGCAACTTTGCATTGTCGGTAAGACGAGGAGTCTTTATTTCCGTCACCCGCTCAGTCGCCGGCGATGAAACAGCCACCAGAGCTGCACACATCGACGTTCGTATATAGCATCCAGGTCCGCCTGACGTAGAGCTAATGTGTAGTACGCTCTGCGGCTATACGTGTGTTGTTTACGCTCGCCGTCATCGAGAAACGCAAATGCCTAATTTACAAACGTTCTCAAGCGCGCTGTGAGCAGCCGATCGAATTTAAATTTTGACACGACATAGACAATTGTAGCCCAAATGGGCCCTTGGTGTTTTTTCTGAAAATTTCGAAAAATAAATCCCACTTTTCGTTATAAGCATTGCAATATATATATGCACAAAGTATTCTTTGGGACCGCGGTAAGATTTTTGTGCGAGCTTGTCAGAAACTGAATTATATACTATAGACATAATATCCTTTAAAACTATACGTTATTTTTCATGTTTTTGTTGCAAATATTATTATATATAGGATATAAGGCCTATTGTGTTTGTGTATAATATGAGGACTATTGCGCCATATACATACCGTCTACTATGCCCCCCCATAATAAAGATATAAGAAACTACGTTTGATCTGATAATGGGCATGTTACACACATGAAACTTTATTAACATTTCACAAATTAACATAAAAGATAAAAAATTACTTAGAGCACAAACCTATTTCATTCAATATGTTTTCCATCGTTCACAAAATCTTTTTGCTACTATTGTGAATCGTATGAGACAAATTTCATCTCGATCGATTGTCTTTGATCGGAAAATTTACGGAACGCGTTTCCGAAGTTATGGTACTTTGGAAATTGCTCGATGTAGCGTATCTAATTTGACTGGATTGCCATACTCAACGTTTGGCATATCGCGGGTAATATGAGGACGATCCTCAAAATACCTATATATGATCAAAGCACCCAGAATACTAATAAAAACTCCAACTAAAAATCTTTGATATTTCTTAACAATTGAAGTCTCGCCTATTGGAATTGTTCCTACTGCATATTACTAATACGCGAGCTGTATATTTCTTCTTTTCGCTGTACTTCACAAAATACGTTTTTCCGCGCACAAAAACGTTTTGGAGGTTAGAAAAATATAAAACGTCGTTCGTAAATAAATCTAACGTAAACATGTTGGCGCAATAATATTTCCGAAACGCGTCAAATGTACACAATGCCCGGAATATTCGCCGGTGGAGAGTTTGTCTAAGATTTCATCTAGTTGAAGATGCAATAAGAATATTTCCTCTAAATGCAAAGGATGCGTCGCAATTAAAGGAATGCACCCTCCACTCAACTATTGCCAGTTACTACTACGATCCACTAGGTGCCTAAGACTTGGCCGACGATGACGAAGACGACGACGAAGACGGCGACTTGTCTAACAATTTTGGCCAATGCTGTATATATATATATATATATATATATATATATATATATATATATATATATATGACAAAAATCGGTTTTGAAATTCACTTGTGACAAGCGTAGCAGTTGAGGTTAATGTAATTTTAAGACATTTTAGTATATTTTCCCAATATTTTAGAAGAAACAATTCTCAAAAAATATGTTTTCCGTCGTTTTTTCGGGTTAAATTCGATGGTAAGGTTTAACAAAAGTTGCGATTGCAAATTCATAAATAAAAATTTTCAATTCTGTTGTGTTCCGTGAAGTAAATAGGTATCTACTGAAATGGCTCTCGAATGACTTCGTGACAGTTGTAACATGTACAAGATGACACATGAATCCGACAGAGATAGATGCAAATTGCGTCCCCTAAATGCTGCAAACCGTGAAGATTATCGAAATCAGGAAGGGCATATTGCCTTTTTGTTGCAATTGTGGATCATATAAAACAAATATCATCTCGGTCGATTGCGTTTGATCGGAAAATTTATGACACGCGTTTTCGAAATTAAACTACTCTGGAGATTTCTCTACGTAGTGGTTGGCATATCGCGGGCAATATGAGGACTGTCCTGAAAATATACGTTACATTAATAAAAAAGGATTCGAAATATGCATAAGTCCAATCATTCTTGAACGTCGCGTATTTAGTTTAGCCAGATCGTCATTCTCAACATTTGGCATATCGAGTGTAATATGAGGACTGTCCTGAAAATAACTAAATATGCTTAAAATATACGTTACTTTAATAAAAACGAGTTTGAAGTCTACATATATCCAATCATTATATATGCAAGCTCAATCTAAAAATCTTCGATATTTCTAATTCAGTATCCAGTTTAACTAAATCGCCATACTTAACGTTTAGCATATCATGGGCAATATCAATAAATTCGACGATGAATGTGTCGTTGAAAACTCAATAAGACCATTTCCTCAAAATGCACCAGACGCGTCAAAAGCTTTCGAAATACATATATGAGAATAATGATTTTGAAAACTATATCGTGTAAGCGTATGAACTGAAATTAACGTGGATTCATTTTTAAGACATTGGATATTTTTCCGACTATTTATTTCTTCATAATACAGGGTGAGCCATCTGTTGGTACGTTTTTGAATTTCGTCGTATGACAACGGCAAACGAGCTACAGACCCGAAATTTTTACAGTTCATTAGCCATACTGTCCGCGGCACGAAACAACATGTTTTCTCTTGAAGAGCGTTTTGAAATTTTAAAAACTTATTTTCAAAGTCAGTGCTGTGTCGCCGAAACTGTGCGAATTTTGAAAAGAAATATGGGTCGTGATAAAGCACCCACCGAAGGCGCTATACGCAAATTGGTGAAGAAAGTTCGTGAGAAAGGGATGTTAGTGGATGACAGAAGTGGTCCCAGAGCTCGGACAGTGCGCACACCCGAGAATATTGAGGCTGTGGCCCAAAGTGTGAGACAGAATCCGACGACCTCAACTCGACGCCGATCGCAGCAACTGAGCATTAGTCGCACCAGCCTGAGGAGAATACTGCACAAAGACCTCGGATTATTCGCCTACAAGATCCAGATGACTCAGGAGTTGAAAGCAAATGACCATCCGCTTCGATATCAGTTCGCTATGTGGGCCATAGACCAGCTCAATAATGACGTCGATTTTGGTCGAAAAATCATCTTTTCGGACGAAGCGCATTTCCATCTCGGCGGATATGTGAACAAGCAAAACTGCCGGATTTGGGGTTCGGAACAGCCACACGCAATCGTAGAGAGACCAATGCATCCTCGAAGAGTCACAGTTTGGTGTGGATTTTGGAGTGGTGGCATAATTGGCCCATTTTTCTTCGAAAATGATGCTGGCAACGTCGTTACCGTCAATGGCGAACGCTACAGAGCCATGTTGACCAACTTTTTATGGCCTAAAATCGACGCTATGAATGTGGACGACCTTTGGTTTCAACAAAATGGCGCCACATGCCATACAAGCCGACTTACGATCGACCTTCTGCGCACCAAGTTTAACAACCGCATAATCAGCCGTTCAGGAGATGTCAATTGGCCTGCGCGTAGCTGCGATTTGACACCGCTGGACTTCTTCCTGCTGGGTGCCGTTAAAGACCGATGTTATGCGGATAATCCAGAGACAATTCCAGCTTTGAAAAACAACATTACGACTGTTTTGAGTGAAATTGGCGCCGAGGTAGTTCAAAATGTCATCACTAATTGGAGTGACCGAATGGCATACTGTAAGGCCAGTAGAGGGAGCCACATGAACGAAATCGTTTTTCATTCTTGACGGAGATACTTTTAGCTTTACAACAACAACAAAATTAATAAAAAATATCAATTCATACTCTTTTGATCGCATTTTTAAAAACGTACCAATAGATGGCCCACCCTGTAGTAACAAATTTCGTTCTGATCGTCTGCGTTGTGAACGACTTTGCACTAAGAATTATTGTTTGCAGCTACCTTTGTCGCTATACATGTAAGTGGTAAAGTCTCGCTTCATTGCATGCGAATGAAAAATATTATCATGTCATCTTCTATGTTGCATTAGGTTTTGTCGTTTGCATAATATAATAATTTTGTTTTAGTTCTAAGAAAGTCTAGTTCTAAGAAATATGTACAAGTTACAGATCGATACAACCAGTCGACAATCGCGATGATCGATTGCGAGCGTCGCCGCTCGCGGTCGTCGACGCTAATCGTCAACTGTTTTACCGCGTCACCTTATCGTTTATCGGCGGATTTCGCTCAAGATCAGTCACTCGTTGATTCTGACGCGCGGAACACGATTCCCGTGTCATTTCGCACAAAATTGTTTAAAATTATTAGTCGCGTGGATAACCGCAGCACGAGCGCGCGGTTATTCACGCGACTCATAACGTATGATGAAACGATTCACCGGGTTGGAAAAATTTTGTCAATTTTGACATGTAGAAATTATGTACCATCCTCTCAGAGGATAAGATATCGATGACGTGTGTCGCTGACAATCTCCGTTCGCTAAAATCGACGGAGAGGGTTGTAGCTTACAAAAAATGCACATCAAATAATATGCTTCGCAAAATAAATTCTTTTTTATTATGGACATATGTTCGCATATACCTGGGTGTACGTATACATTGTGACAACTGTTGTGACCCATAGTACAACGAAAGAATATTCCAATGGAATATTCCAGTAGAATAAGCGAATGGGATATGAAATGCATACTAATCACTTATAAAAATAGAGCGTGAGAATCACGCCACCAGAAATTCGCTGTGACCATATATGGTCACAAAACCAAGTATTCCCCAACTGCACAATAGGCAGTTTAGTAAAGGCGAATCACGCCATCGATATCATCGTTGTGACCATATATGGTCATAGCGACCAGATGCTGAATTGGCACGTTCGCCTAGCAACTCGCGGGCGATCCGAGATCGCCCCGATAATTAATTAACTCTTAATTGACGAGCGGAGCTAATCAGTTGGTCTTTGATTAAAGCTCATATCCTATAACTTCGGCTAACTTTGTAAACTACCAATCCAAATCTTACAATAAACTGTTATTTCTTTTTACTACATAAACTCGAGTTCTACTCCTTATTGGCTAATATCTCAAAATAATATCTTATCGCGTAATACTAACGTTTTGCCGATATAACACGACTTTTTCGTCACACCGGGATGTGCAGCCTGCAGGGGATCGGATTTACAACCCTGGGCGCCGACGAATGGATGCATCCGTTTTACATCGGGATACCTCTACTTTTCGGCTACATTTTCTCTTTCAGCGTTCCTTGAAAGTTCATCGCGCGTCGCAGTCCACTAATAACGGCGCCACGAGATAAGGAGTTCGGGGCGTGGGACGAGGGACCTGGTGCAGAAATTTTGAGTGCCTGGTGGCAATGAGCGTGAGCCAACCGCTGCGGCAAGGGACGCCTGTCCGGCGAGGTGAGCTTCCCCCGTCCCCGTCGCCCGTTCCGGGCTCTGGGGGGAAGGCGCGGGGTGAGGCGGGAGCGACAAAGGGTTCGGAAGCACTCGGCTCCATAGCGAGCTGTGCACGGCTCTCGTCAAACCCGCCTCTCCTTTGACCCGTGTCACTCGAAGGCCAGCGAGGGGCATGAGGCGCAGGAGGACCAGAGAGGAACATCTTAGGAGAAAAATTAACAACGTTGCCAATTTCCGATACTTCGCGACAACACGGTGAAATTATGGAGAGTATGGGAAGTACGCGTAGGGCCGCTCACGCCGGCGGGACAATGGATAAACAGAGTTCTACAGACGACCGAAGAGAGAAGAGTTTAGTTGAAATATCGCGAAGTTAGTCTGAAGTAATTTTTGTTTGTATCGTGTGCTACGGTCTGTGCGCGGTCGAGGCAAAGTAATTATTTTCGCTCGAAGATTTTTTTAACTACGCAGCTGATATTAAAAATAGGATCATAAGTATTTTTCTGCTTGAAGATTAAACTTTAGAGAATATGATATTGTAATTAGTTTTTGTGTGAGCCAGTTTGCCTCGTCACTGTAATTTTTTATTTATAAAGGAGGGAAGTGGGTACAGCTGTAACAATTTTTCTGGGTACAGGTGTAACATTACTAATTCCTTCGTTTAACTTTGTAGATGCTGAGAATACGCATAAGAAAGACAACGCAACGACAGCATGGCATATCGCAATACAAATACGCATACGAGGAAGTGAAAAATGGTATCTCTCTAAGTTTTATTTGTCATTTGTTTTTTTTTCGTAAAGATGGTTTAAGATTGTTTTATGGACACTGTTGATTTTACCAGATCATTAAGTTTTTTGAGAACAGATGCTCTCAAACTCAGTTTTTGACTTTGTTTTAATTATAGATATTGCGGAGTGAAAATAAAATATTGACAATAACTATTATTGTTTTAGATATCTAATATAAAAACGCCATTTCTCACTTATATAACTATAAGAATTGTGCCTTATTAGTGTTAGACACTGCAATTAACCATTATCTGTGATTTTATTGTAATAAATCTAATTAAAATAGACGAATAGTGTCGCATTTTCACGTGTTACAACTAACCCCAACCAGCGTTACAACTGACCCTGGTATGGGGGTAAATTGTAACGATCGGAGAATTTTTTCAAAATGCTCCTGTAGGCTAATTATTACATTAGGCGCGCAAATGTGATGACCAATGTGAAGATTGATAAGCACTCTTTCGCCTCACGTGCTTAGTGCATAGCTCACTTCTATTATTACGATTTTATAAGCGATCAAAGCTAAATTGTTACACCGGTACCCAGTCTACCCTAATCAGTGAGTGAGTGGTGAGATACAAAAAATAGGCAATCGAAGACAAAAAAAGGATAAACGAAGTCGTTCTTGCCGAAAAAATATCTACAGGTATGTCTCACGACACTTATGTAATTAAAATTCTATTTATGGGACGACAAACCTGAGTATAACCTGAGATCTCTCGTTAGAGGTTTTTAGGTTACACGTGAAAAAGTAATGTACAAAAAATATGATTTTTTGTTTGTGTAGTGTAGACTATTATTAATCGAAATAAAATAATACCTTAATATTTCTAAACAGATCTTAGAATTTTGGGAATAAATTTTCTTTTTTATTTTTTTCCTTACCACGGAACATATTCAGGACAGAGGAAATTCAAAGCCAGAGGAGGGCCTATATATGTATAAAATGTATAATGTATAAAATGTAGAATGTATAAAATTGTGACAATGAGATATGAAAAGTATATAAGAACTATGTAGATTTTTGTAGACCCTATCTTGTAGAAATCAGTAGAATTTCAGACTCGGAATATTCTGTATAGTAGATTGTTTGTCGCATATACGCTTGTCTCTCGCTGACGAGAGTCGTCCGTCACCAAGATCGCACTTTCTCGCCTGACGTTGATCATGCTTCATCGACGATGCTTTACAAGCATCGTTCGACGAATAAAAATTCGAGTCGAAAATCGACCGAGAAATTTCGATTCTCGGTCGCGAATTTTAGACTCCTACTTACATTGTTCGACGCATATATGGGGTTGACGAATGTAACGAGCCGAGTCGAAACATGATCGAGAATTTTCGATTCTCGCTCGACAGCATTCTGTACATTTTTTTACGCATATTGGATAGAATTGCAAATATCGTTACAGATATTGGGCTATGCATATACCCTATCAGAAATATGCATGTATATATATATTGTAACGTTTCAGCAATCACGAGGCTTTCTCCTCGGCTAGCTCGCTGAGCGCGGTCGGCTCGTGGAGGCCGGGTTAAAAAGATTATATTTTATTTGAATAACGGGGAGAAAATATGTAAAACCCCGATATTAATGATTTGGGATGTTCCCGTGTCCTTCCCTAATCCACCTACAATTCAATTGTTACAATGAATCACTTCACGTGAGCCAATAACCTGGGTTAATTATCGTTCAACATACAATAGGGAAGTTAGCCGTCTCATGCACGCCGGCTCGGAAAATCCTTTATAAATTTTATAATACCAAGAAAATTCCAAACTTACCTAGTCCGATGAATAGAAGAATGCGCAAGGTCCTAGGTCCTTCGCGTATCAGTGAAAACACAATTCCCTTAACACGATTAAGTAATTTAATTTACTATTATAGTGCGCTCGGGTACAAACTGACACGATTACTGCGCTTGCTTCGATACAATCATTGTATAATATGGGCCAACACTCAGCGACTTATTAATTCGCAATATGCGTCCTTGCTCGACGACTTATAACTCTCGATACAAAATTGTCTACCCAAATCAATACAGTTCAACGCGACTAGACTCGCTACTTTTTGACACATCTATCTTCGGCGACAGTTGATCCCTTCTCTAATGACATGTGCGTGCTCTCCGCGACGCTTGGACTCTCTCTCTATCTCTTTCTCTGGTGTCGAACGAAAACCTCTCCCTTTGTCATATTTCGACAGGCAATCCTCGCCTCTCACGGTTTGTTGCGGGAATCTTCGGGAGAGCCCGGCTAGCGCTAGCGCTAGCGTTCGGCTGACCGAGGCCTGCTGCCCTCTTTCGTTTCTCATTCCCTCGCGTTGTACATGGAAAGTATTTAAATCATGGATTAGACAGAGCTCTATGGCTACTGCTCAACCAAGATCGGAACGGATTTTTGCGCGTGACAGTCGATAAGCGGCGCGTTTAATAAAAGATGAAAACGTTAAAATAATGTTACAATATATATATATATACTACTGTGATAAAAAAGTAAGGTCTATTTGTTTATAAAATGTAAATTCTTTATTTATTCTTCTAAATCAATTTCATCCCCGTCCGATAAAACGCATTTTTGCCAACGCTTTTTCCAGTCCTCGAAACAGTCGGAATAGTCTTTTGTCCGTCGAGCCTTCAAGACCTTCTTCGATTCAGTTTTTATCTTCTCAATCGTGTCAAAACGGTATCCCCACATTGGCCTTTTGAGTTTGCTGAATAGCCAGAAGTTGCACGGAGCCAAATCAGGCGAATACGGTGGTTGCGGAACGATATGAGTCGAGTTTTTGGCAAAAAAAAGTCGCGAAGAACCAATGCAGTATGGCATGGTGCATTATCGTGATGAAGGAACCAAGAGTTGTTCGCCCATAATTCCGGCCGTTTCAGACGAATAGCTTCACGCAAACGACGCATAACGCTCAAATAATATTCTTTGTTGACAGTTTGGCCCGGCGGAAGAAATTCATAGTGCACCACACCGAGATAATCAAAGAAAACTGTCAACATGACCTTGATTTTCAATCGACTTTGCCGTGGTCTTTTCGGGCTTGCTTCACCTTTTGCACGATATTCGCTAGATTGGTCGGTGGTTTCAGGGTCATATGCGCAAATCCAAGTCTCATCTCCAGTAATGATGCATTTCAAGTGGTCCTGATAGTCAGATAGCAAAGTCACACAAATCAACGCGACGCTTTTTTCCAAAAAATTGAGCGATTTTGGCACCAATCGAGACTTGACGCGTTTGAGACATAAACCATCCTTCAAAATGGTTTGTGCTGAGCCATATGATATTCCAACACTATCAGCGAGGTCTCTAATTGTCAATCGACGATTTTCAAACACCAAATCTTTGATTTTTTGGACGTGGCCCTCGTCGGTAGACGTTAACGGTCGTCAAGAGCGCGGTTCGTTTTCAACGCATTCTCGGCCCGCTTTGAACTCGTTGTACCACTTATAAACGTTTTTTTGTGCCATAGTTTGATTACCAAAGGCCTTCCGCAACATTTTCAACGTGTCCGCACAAGAATATTCGTTCCGCAAACAAAATTTGAGGCAAGTTCTTTGCTCAACAAAATCACCCATTGTAAAAATCGAAAAATTCACTTTTGGTTGTTTACAAAAACACGTGTAACTCGGAAATAATTAAACCTTTTGACAAACAGACGCTTGGCAAATGTTATAGACAGTCCTACCAACCTAAGAAAAAAAAATTACCTGCCTTCCTAATGCCCGGAAGTTTTAAATGACAATTTCACCTTACTATTTGATCACAGTAGTATATACTGAGAGAAAATTATCTCGTTTTCCGAAATTGTAATTTCCCGCCATTGGAGAAAACCCGATCCAACTATCACAACAAAGAAATACAGGGAAAAATTAGTATAAAAGGGCTGAAAAATCAAGAGCAACCATCAGTTAATAGCTGGTCACTCACCAGGTGAGAACTCTGAAGAAGAGTCAGGCCTAGCAAGTGACTGGAACTCTGAATAAGAGTTGAGGTTCCAGAGGAAAGAAACTCTGCAGAAGAGTAATACTTCGCTCTCGGTGAAAAGTGGCGAGACCGAGCGGCGGCATATCCAACGGCTTACCTATCAATCGAGAGACCGTTGCGCTGGAATCAAAATAAACGTTAGTGTTCGGCTCGACCGAGACGACAGAGAGAGGGTCTGCAGGCTGACGATAGCGAGTCAGCTGCCAAATCGAAGGAGGGGGGAAGGAGGCAGCGCGCTCATACACAGCATTTAGTCAGCTGGCGGGTCGGAGCGAAAAGGACGACGACGAACAGGGAGAGGGGATGGGAACATCAATTAACGGCACCAGAGCGGACATTTTCTGGGCACGACGCGAATTTGATATTGCCTCAGACAGCACACCGCCAACGGACAACAAAACACACCACCTTCACGACACTGAACACGGTGCTGCACTGGTAGATGCCCCAACACTAAAATACACCAAGCCTAAAACCACTGAATAAGGCACCACGCGGAAACGAGCTCAAAGGGACCAACATCGGCTGCCAGAGACTCGGATGGACGTACGTGGAGGGGAGAGCTAGGAAATCGCGACGACACCGATCTGCCACAACTCGGCGACAGAAAAAACGGCGAACTAAAAGGAAAGGGTGGGAAAATCAAAAGCGGCCAAAGCCCGAGACCTCATCAATCGGACTGTTCAAATATTGTATAGACTAAAATTAATCATGCCAAGAATAGATGGCCAATAAATTTGTTAGTAATTTCTTCTCTATCATATACCAATCAGCTTTGTACAATAAATTTTGTCGAGTAATCAATAAAGGCAAAGGTGCCAAAAGTTGAAATCAGATTAAAACTAAAATAAATAAACAGAATATTTACACAAATTTCGGACTATAACAAACATTTCACTCACCTCACCACAGAACCTTCACCAATAACGCAATCGTCGTGCCACCCAAACATATAAAAATATTATTGAAACGTTTTGCCGTTTCAATACATATCGCCGAAACAGTAAGGTCTGTTCGCGCGACTCTGTTGTTTTAGCTTCATCTATTTCTCCCCACGCGCTGGCGTTCGCGAGGGGGGGGGGGCGGTCCCATATCGCTACGAGGCCTCGGCGCTTGGCTTGCCTTGTCGTACCGGGGCTTCGTAACATACGCGCGCCATGCGATCTAGCGGTAGTCAGCAGTGGCTCTTAGCCAAATGTTGCGAGCTCTGCACTACCGCGGCGAAAGCGGAGCCGTCTGAATTTTTCATCACGGGTATCACTGCCTCTTAACGCAACCTTATATATCTCGGTACCGCGATAATTACCTTAGCCGCATTACGCGTCTGAATATATTGGGATCACTGTAATTTCCCGGAAATATCATATTATTCAAAATCATTATACGCGCCGTGCGATACAGTATCATACTGTGAGTATTCGTCTCGCGTTGACTCAGCGAAATGCCGATCGTCACTGGGTGCACGTATAAAACTGTAACCACACAAACAACAATAAAACATACCGCCGAGTAACTGGTGAACTGTCACCAACCACATCCAGGAAGCTCTTATTCTACTTTCCCAAATCACCGTGCCATCCGGCAGCGTCAGCAATACACGTACACACATACAACACCAGGTGAGGTGGGCAACCCCGCTTTAATTAGGACAAAGATCCACGTGTCGAGGTCCTCGCTAGGTCGACCGCAACAATATTTAATTCATAGTTATTAAACGAATCAATAAATAATGTTACGTTAAGATCGAAAATCGGGTCCTTACAAATACGAATTTAACTGGTTGCTCTCTAATCAAAGTGATTTATTTTGTGTTGCCACCTGTCTCGCTCATTAACCATAATTACGTACACTATTTACACTATTTACATGGTTCTTACCTGTAATCAAATAAACGACAATTTAAGTTTATTTCCTTTATGACAATTCCCTGTTATTTGCGTTCTTAATCATTCACTTTTCGTTTCTCTTGTATTACTTTTAATCGTTTCTATCTGTTCATCATCTAATTGTCACGTGACTCATCTCCGCCGCATAGAACGGTATTCCCTTTACTGACGTGCAGCGGTGGCAAAATATAAATTGAAGAAAAATACCCTTTCAACCCTTCACCCCTTTCGGGTGTCAAGAGCTCGCGCTTGACACCCGTAGATTTTAGCGCCGAGTGCGTCCCAACTGTCTACGTAATCGGAAGAACACATTTTCTCGTTAATAAGTCAAACTCTTGAGTATTATTACAGTGCCTCCTCGTGATTAGCTTTTTGTTGCTACTAAGGTATGATGCTAAACTCTCGACACTTGACGGCATGAATTTGAATGAATTTATGAATCGATCATCTATGGTGGTACCCTTGACACTCTTCGTGAGCGATGTGTAATTTACTTTATTTATTCGGGGAAAAAAATAAAAACAAAATCGGTAAAGTCATATTTGATGTTTGTTTATTTTATCAAAAAAGAACTCCGATATATTTGTAAATAGTTTATTGTTTTTCTTTTCTCAAAAAGCAGTTCAAGACGCATAATTTGACGCACTTATAGCATTACTTAGAATGTCTTGTTCAGGAGTTATTTGCATTAGAATTTTTTTTCGGAATTTTCAAAAATTCATAAGTCAACACAAAATGGCGAAATAAATCTAATAATGTCATGACTTCCTCTTTTCATTAAGAGCCAGTGTATCTCTAAGAACAATTTCGACGGGTTCTCTTTTCCAGCGGTAGTGCAGAGCTCGCAGAGCATTTGGGTACGAGCCGCTGCGCACTACCGTTAGATGTCACGTCGCGCGACTGCTATGAAGCATCGGTATAACGAGGCGGACCGAAGGCCGAGGCCTCGTAGCAGGGTCAGCCATGACCCGTCCCATTCGAAAATCTTTTACTAATGCTCAGCCATGTACATGTAACATACACTCGTGTACATACACTGCCAGAATTCATTTCTTGCTACAATATACAGCCGAGCATGTCTAACATCCTCCGCTTCAAGTTTGTTTTTGCTGCAATCAAAGCAATAAACAACCGAATTATAATAATTCTGCGTATGTTAATTCATAACATGTCCGTTCATTTTCGCGAACTGAGAAAATAAACGACAAGCGTCGTTGGAATCTCGCTCTTCAGCAGGGCGGTTTTGATTAATGATCTATTTTCGTAACTAAACTTATAATAATTATGAAACTAAAATAATAACAAAAATTCGTTTATAGCAAGACGCTACATCCTGCGGGTGCCGTGGATGACCCGGGCCTCGTCCCGGCGCGCACGATATGCGGCTACTCGTGTTCACCCTCTTCGGCGAGGGAGGCAAAGACTAAACATAAACAGTGCCAAGCGCCGATAGCAATACTTCGGCTAAGCATATATATATGCGTCTGGGTAATATACACCCAGTCATCTGTAAATAAATATGTATAATACAAAAGATCTCCGTTCGTTTTTGCGGACGAAGGACAGCGACAGGTGTTGCTGTGGCCTCGCTTTTAAGCAATGTAGTTATAAATTAACAGGTGTGTTAATTAATAATTCTTATAAACTAAAATTAACATATTTATCAATTAATAATTCTTATCAACTAAAATTCTCCCCGTCCATTGTAGCGGACAGAGGAGAACAGCGACATACGTCACTGTGATCCCTCTCCTTAACAGGGCAGTTTTTATTAACTCACAACACTTTTTAGAAACTGTAATGCTCGTCATCTGTTTTAGCGGACGAAAGAGAACAGCGACCGACGTCGCTGGCATCTCGCTCTTTAACAGAGCGAGTTTAACAGCTAACATATTTTACATTTAAGCTTATAATAATTATGCAAATATATTCTGAAAATAAAATATTAGTAACAATTAGTGTATGACAAGTTACGCTATCCTTCGGGTCCCGTAGACGACCCACAGCTCGTGTCGTGCGCACGATAAGCTCGGATTCTCCCTCCACCGGTCCTCTCTCAAGCGCGCGTTCCGACCGTCGCAAAGCCTTGAAGTGCTCGGGATTTTACTTATAAGTATCGTCACGGATCAAAATTATTATAAGATGAATTTATTCCAATATATAGAATTGATATTTAGCAATAATAATTATGTTGACGGTAAGTTAGCAAATAAATTATTCACTGAAATTCCGTCGATTTTTCAATATAGAAAAAATGCAAAACAATTTTTTTATTAGGTTGTTACAATTGTTGAAGAGGGATTTAATAATAACTCTTTAAAAAATTGGAGATTAAAAACAATATTTTGAGCGATTTTTTATTCGGAAAAATCGGTGAAATTCGATTATGATATTATTCGACGACATATTGTTCACATAATTATCACTGCTAAATATCAATGATACGATAGGAATAAATTCGTCTTACAATAAATTTCATCCGCGCTGGCAATTGGGAAAAATCCGTTAGCGCCGACGTTTCGGAAGGGTCATGGAAGGCGCGTCTAACAGGGGAAGAAAGAATAAGAAAACACCAGTAGTCTCCTACTGTCGGACCCCAATGTTTCGGCCATATATATATATATTGAAATCGTTTTATTTAGTTTCAATAAATTTAGAGTTCGGACTCATAAGGATATTAAATGGGAGATATAACCTTTGTATAACATTTAACAAGTTTTTATTAATTCATATCACCCGCCTTCGTCATACAGAAATTTGTGGTCGATAAGTGACTGCTCTCTATATTATCCTATGATTGCTATCGTTCGCCTTGCTTCGGGCTCGCGCCGTGGCTCCTCGGCGCGAGCCGAGGAGCCACGGCGCGAATAGACACACCGCGTGTCTCTCTATGTTTCGGTAATTGTTCTCTCCCAATATGGTGAAAGTGTTGTGAATGTCTTGGATTTATTTGTTATTTGTGTTCCCTGGATCTTTTTATTTCCACAGGTGAGTAATTGTATTGTTGATTTCTCGTGTGAATTTCTAAGATATCTGATCTTAACTTTCTTTTAGTTTTGTTAAAATTCTGACAGATTGGTACCGGTGACGAGTCCTGAATATCTCGCCTCTGTCCCTTCCTTCCTCCATTAATCTTTCAGACAACCTATTCCTTGGCTCCTATTCCTTGGCTCCTTCTTTCTCTGAATTCTTTATTTTTTTCTTTTATGAATTTATTCGTTGTCCCCTGGCAGATTAATCCTGAAGAAGTTGCTGAGAAGATGTCAACGTAGTGACCTATCGAGGATTTCGTGATATCGTGATGGTACGTTACGTGTGATTTATCTTAATATTTCTGTCTAAAAAACTGGATGCTCTTTGTGTTCAAAACCAAAAACTGTCACCTCTATTCAGTCTTTTATGATTTTCACGTTTGCTTTTCAAACTTTAAATTCCTCTACTTTTATTCTCTTTTCTCATTGGGTAAGATTGGCTTAATCTTAACAGACGAGATTCCTTGCGTGTAGATGTTCATCTACACCGGGCTTCAATAAGTTTTGATCTGGCCAATCCTACCGTATGAGATCGAAAATGTATTGTGAGTTCAAAATTTTTCCTCCCTATCGTTCTTAAATTCTCATATTTATGTACGCGTGAGTGCCCTTTCATGTTGTGTCTTCCGTAGCCATCTTGCAGAGTCTTTTTTTTCAGGTTTCTTTTAAACTTGAAACTTTTATGTTTCAGGTTGCCTTCGCCGTCTGCCGTACCGTCACAATATATATATATATTGAAACGTACTGTTTCTATTGTTGTTTATTATGTGTAGTTCGAGACCCGATAAGAATTGGAGTTGGATAGATTAGATACACCAAGATTAATTAATAGCTATTTTATTCATTATGCTTCTATGTACAGGGTTTGGTAATTCTATTTTTAATTTCGCGTCACATGCGGTGCTCCGCAAATGTGCAGAATCGATCCCTCGATCGATTCATGGTCACGTTGCGCTCGATTGCGCATGCCTAGGTTGGCGCCAATATGGTCGCGGCCACGACTGACAGGTGCACGTGTCTCGTGATTCGGGTGTATAATTCCTCGTGTGTGGGCCTGCCCAGTGACATGTCTGTACCCCGGTGCAACGTACGTCAGCAACGAGGGACTTGCCGATCTTCCTAGAGCGACGCCGGGGAAATTTGGTCAAACCGTTCCTATTTCCTTCTCTCTCGTTTCGGTTTCGAGGTTACACACCTCGGCATTTCCGCGTATTCTCACCCCTTTTCGAGGCCTAAATAGATTCTGTCACCCCTAGGATTGCTTCGTTACTCTCGTGCCATGTGACATTAATGGCTTGTTGTTTCTTTCCTCTCAACAGGTCACGGAGTGCCTCCCACATAGTCCTTCAACTGCGGTTCAGATTCCGCAGGTCAGCTATGAGTATGTTTCATCGGTTTGGTAAGTGTGAAAATTGCATGCCGCTGTACCGAGGTCCTTCGTTCACTCCGACTCCTTGAACGCTCGTAATCCCGGTGGAGACTTCCCTACGGTATGCTGCGTCTCACAGTGCTTCGCTGTGTCCCGAGCCACAGGGTGCTCGGATCCTTTGTTTCGCAGAGGATGACCGGTGTGACTCTCCTGAGTGAACCGTTAAGCGGTGTGCCGTTTAGGGACCAGTAATACCGCTGCGATATTGGACGTCGAGGTTTTCAACCATCTGCACCCCTCCGCGTTAACTTTGGTTCCACGGCTGTATACCTCGTGACTCGATATCCAGCAATTCACTTGGAATTGCTATTCGTGTTCTTCTCTTAAGGGCAGGGCAGGGTTAATTCGTGCGAAAAAGGCACATTTTTATGATTGTTTTTTGACTAAACGGTTAAAATCTATTTATTTAAACCAATGGTACATTAAAGTGTGATATTCGAAGAATATTGTGTCGAATTTTCACGAAGAAATATTAAAAAATACGGCGATGGCAGCAATTGTTGTCAAGCGTCTCGGAAAAAAGTTAAATTGCGGTGCTCATCATAACTCTGTGCTGAATCATCTGAAATAAAAAAATCAAAGTTATATCGTTAGATAAGGACTTTCCCTAGGTAACGCTGGGGAGGTTTTTCTAAATTTAAATTTTTCAATTTTTGGGAACACTTTAAAGGGAAAAACGCGATTTTGAGCGAAAAAAATCGGCTAATTTGTTGTTATAAAATGAAAATATAAACAAATTTGAAAAAAACTCTCCAGCGTTACCTCGTAAATTAAGTACAGAAATAGTGTGCAAAATTTCAAAAGGATCGGTGCAGTAGTTTTGAAATTATGATGGGCACCGACTTTGAAAATGTGAGTTGTGGGAAAAACGCTTTAAAGTTGTGAATACTAAAAAATTTGAGATGAAACTTTCGTAAGTGAGTTTTATCGGCTTACCTCACACTGAATCATCGATGCCAGGTCCATAAAGGATGTTGCTGTCATCCAGGATGTCTAAAGCATCTTTTAGCTCTTGTCTACGACGAATCATGAGCCTTCTTTCGTCTGTTTTTCGGGTTCCTGATCTGCTCGGCCTATACGCATCGAGTCAGATGATCGCGCCCACTCATGAGCGTTTGGTCCACTACTGATTCCCATTTCTTGCATGAAGGTTAGTAAAGCAAAAGAACCTTCATTGAAATCACAGGCTGCCACATAAGCTGCAATCTGAACGATGACAGAGGTTCCACCCACGTGCTTTGGTGGGATTTTCCAAATAAGTTGGTTCAAACTCTCATTGTTGTTCTGCGTAAAGCCTCCGACACATCGCTCTAGGAGGACATCTTTGCTCAGATCTTCAAAGATGGGATTGATGGCATCCAAAATATCCTTGGGAAGAGCACTATACGTGTGTTTGAATGAATCCAATGCATTATCAGCTGCAGCTTTTTGCCATTCAGAAAATTCAGGCAGGTATAAAAATATTCATAACGTCGTCAATTTTGCTCCGATCAACTTGAAATTTAGACACAATATTCTTGAGATATTATGCTTTCAGTTAAAATTAAAAAAAAATGCACGCCCGGGAACCAGCAACGCCACCGTATATACATACGGCCGAAACATTGGTATCGGCTCGCAAGATATCGGTTCATAGATATCGAGTCGCAAATTCGAATCTTGGAAATTTCACCACTAGCTGGTACCCGGTGACGACACAGGGGTGTCTGTGATGAAAGGACTAATGTGAAAAAGAGTTGACACCAAAGTTTGAAATTCAAGGAATCTCAATACCGCTGGTACCCGGTGACGATACAGGGGTGGCGGTATAACGAGAAAGTAAGCTGCGAGTATAGAATAGAGGAGCGCGGTTATACGCAGTATCAGCGTAAGGAAACGGTATCGAATATTACCGACACTGAGGGCAATACGATCACGAGTCTCAAGCGAAGACACAGCTAGAAGAAGAGCGCAGGAGACAGACAACACCGCATAACGAGAGGAACAAATTCGTGCAAAGACAAGATTAAAAACTGCGGAGAGGAGAACGGATATGGGGCGAGAGGTATAGAATTCAGAAAGATAAATTGTACTCACATTAAGAGATTTGCCGTAACGTTGAAATTGACGCAGAGTCGGTCCTACTTTCTCTGCTCCAATAAAAAGAAAAATCGCTGCACCTGCGGAACATAGGAAATCACAAGCATGAGCTAGGACACTTAACAGAAGAAAAAGATAAAAAAATTATTTACCCCATTAAAACGAAGAAACCAAGAACGGCCACAATCGTGTATCCTACAACAATGAAAAGAAATATAATAACCGGAATAACAATAAAAAACACTGTCAAAATATACGAAGAAAAATGGACCAATAATACCCGAAATAATCCACGCTCTAAAAAAAAGGGGTTAAAAAGCAGAATCCCTGAACCAAGAAAAGAAAACGAAACGAATTAGTAAAAACTTACCAAATTTTGAGCACAATATCCAATATTAAACACCAAAACACGTCACAATACTTGACAACTGATTCACGAGCGCCGGAACAACTATCAACCAATCATTGATTATAGAAAACGGAATCACGCGCGCGGAATAAAATCGATATCATGCCCCAGGCGGCGCGGCGGAAGGAAATACCACAGTCGGATCGACAACATCCCTACTTATCAACCTAATAAGAAAAGAAGACTCATGCGATCTGAGATAGACATACCTGACTAGAGCCGATAAGAGAGCAACTCTGTAATTGCCAACCAGACAAATTCATATGATAAAGTAAACAAAATTATTCTCCATAATCAACCGAGATTTTCACGTCCTTTATTCTTATTTCGAGTCCCGAACCATATAATTTAATGAAACGAACCCTCACGTAGCATTTGGAGCCCGAACAGGGACTCGAAAAAGACTAAAAGACAATCTGGGTGAAAATTCGAGCAAAAATAAGACGATGGCGGACGAAACCGGGTGATCTGATAGAAGAAATGGTGCTCGATAGTGAAGTGAGCTATTCTACAGAAGTAACTCAAGGAGCAGACATCCAAAAAGAGAGATTCAAACATTACTCAAAATTTCCAGTCCGAGATCGACGTATCAATTAAGGTAATGATCCGCGAGTTAAAAGAGCTGAACAATGAGCAAGGAAGAGAGCGACTGGTGATGACGACATAAATAAACGAGTTGGACAATACATGACTTCTCCGATGCGGGAAAACACAAGAAATTTCACGGAAAGAATTTCGCGAAGAACTTGATCGCGTCAGCACACAAATAGACAGAAAATTGATTATCTCATAACATTTGGCGAGAGTGGCCTTAGTAGAGATGCATCAAGATCGTAAAAATGATTTCCACGATTTCGAGAGGAAACTACAAGAAACAATCTGTCACAATACGGCGAGATATCGAAAACAACGACTGCACTTGCATAGAACAATCGGAGTCATATTGACGCTGTTGAAGATGAGGTCCGAAAACAACTCTCACGAACGGTTAACATGACGCAAGGCGGCATAAATATTAGCCAGGCGTTTGTAGCGAACAGAGACCACCAAATTTTAACGGAGACGGAAAAGAAGGACCGATGCGTTAGCTAAAAGAATTTGAACATTTTTGGGAAATCACGGGAAACACAAACCTTCATTATTTAATCAGCCAATCTTTAAAAGATACTGCAAAGGATTGGTGGCGAGTTCTCGAAGATCAGGTACAAACAATTGAGGACTTGACAAGGAAATTCAGACTTCGATATTGGAGTCAGGAAATCCAGGACAAAATGAGCCGAAATTTGGAATTTGGAGCGTATGCTCTAGACAAGCTACATCCACCCGAGCAGAGTATGCCACAAGAATATTCGGCAATGCCAAGGACCTCAGTAAACATCTTGCAAACGAAGAAATCATTCGATATCCAAATGGGAACCGTGAACATAATTGACGAGTTTTTGTATATATATATATATATATATATATATATATATATACAAATTATATTTATATATATTTATATATCTATAAATAAAACCGGATATGGAGGACAAGGGTGAAGAGGCGCTGATAGCCAACAAGAAAGTTGGGGACCAAGACCACGACAAAACAGCAGACCAGAGCCGAGCTCAAGATGGTCAGCACCCGCATACCAAGATCGAAATCGCAACGATAGACAATGGCAAAATTCCAGGAGAAACCAAGATACGAGATTAAATTCTGACACCCCGCCATGGGCAATGCCAAGAAGGGAAAACATCTAGAATGAGGAGAAGGAAACAACAGAAATCCCACGACAACAACAGGAAAATGCGCGGAACCAGGGAAACGAATAAACCGTGCGCCCGAGATTAACACCATAAAAGAACCAGAAAAGGAACGACGCGCAACGGACGAACAATTTATCGAAGAAGCTTTGGAGGAAGTAAAAGAAAGACAAAAAAGAAAGCAAAAAAGGCGAATGACGAAAAACGAGAAGAAACCCCAAGAAAGAGTGAAAGAAGATGAAACAAATCGAAGAACATCCAACTTTACCAAGGATCTACCGGAGAGACGTAAAACCGAAAAGAAAACGGCGAAAGAAGAAAAATCAAAGGATCTGACCTACGAAAGCCCATGTGAGTACCTAATGGAAGATGGAAAAATGGAGAACCGCGGGTTGCGTATCAAATGTCCTGAGATACTGCTTGAAATTGAAGGAAAACGAGTGGAGATACTTGTGGACAGCGGAAGTGAGGTCACAGGTATATCAGAAGAATGTTTCTAACTAATGAATGAAAACCTAAAGCACTGTCCAGTGCTACCAGTAACTAGTGGAGAAGTTCAAGGAGCATTTAGCAGAAACATGAGCAGATTAAAAAAAATGTATTGGTCAAAATATCACTAAATAAGTGATTCCAAAATTAAGAAGGGAAGCAATCCTGGGAATCGATAGGATGCGGGAACTAAAAATCAAATTATACGCAGAAAACGACGTATTATGTGTCGCAGGAAAAGAAGTGCTGGGAAATTCAGTGAAGGGTGGTGGATGCAGCCAGAGAATATAGAGGAGAAGGAGAAAAGAAACTTAATGACAATTGAAAGTCAAGAAGAAGGATGCGTTACGGGGCACGAAATCGAAACAAAAGTGGAGGAGATAAAAGGCATCTCCAAAACGATTAAAGTGGCATTCCGAGACCGCAAATGGGAGTATAAGCACATTTTCACTGGGCCGCCCAGTAGAATATCCAAAAAGTAACAGAATTATCCGAAAAGAATGAAGAGTCTAGAGACTGAAGAGAGGACTAAAACTAGTGAAGGAATTTATAAAAAAAATCATGACTTACCTATGCATAAAAAAACAAGAAAGAGGAAACAAGAAAAAGCACCAGAGACAAAAATATAAAGCAAGGAAACAAAATGTACAAAAAGAACAAGAAAAATACACAAACTAGTAGTAAGGAAAGTAATAGGACAGTTCAAAGCGATCGGTGATATCGACACTGATAAAATCGATGAAGAATAATTCATCTCGATAAGACGAGACATGGACCTAAGATCGACAGGAGTAGGTAAGGCAAGAATAGCGAGCGTCGCTTCTCGGAAAATTAATTACCCACGCAAAAAAAATACTGAATAACTCAACAAAGTAACTAAAACAGCATGGAGAAGAGCGGGACAGAAGAAAACAACAAAATAAAAACAGATCAAGAAAGTAAAAAATCATCAAGAAAACGGAGGAGCCAACAACGAAAACAACGAAAGAGAAAATAAAGCTCTTAAAAGTAGTCAACGACTTCGAACTTTTCGAAGTTAACGACAATAACGTCAAGAGGTGGTATCCGGGAAAAGCATTGAAGAAAACGTAACGAACAACGGACATTTCAAAGAAAACCACGAGGATGATCAGATATCACATTAACCATGGTGTGCTATTACCAAAACTTCCAAGTGCACACATTGTACGGAATAACTACGGTGTGTAAAATATTCGATATGGTCCACCCACAACTACTATTCTTAAGAATGGATATCGAGAATTCTGATCATAAATTCATCCTTAACGCAATAATTTCCTTGAGTCGGAATCACCCGGAAATTCACGCATGCGTGGAGGAAGAAATTTTTCAAGGGGCCGGAATATTGTATTTCGCAGAAAATTTTTGTACGAGTCGGACAGTGATTGGGCGGGGGGAGTACGAAGTGTCTGTCTGGATGGGAGATTACGGGATGGAGGTAAATTTTCCCATGGAGCAATTCTACATTGCCCCAGCCTGGACATTTCGGTACCCATGTACAGCAATTCCATGCGGTATAAAACCACTTAAACCACCAGGAGGCACCACGTACTCGGAAGAAAAATACGATAAAATATGGGAATATATACACGAAAAAAATTGGCGGATCACTAGCAGTGACGCAAAGACAAGGACGGATGCCATGTGGGCGCAGCTCGAATTGATCGGGGAACAAAACAAAAACTACACTGGCAGCATTATCGAGCTGGGAGGTGGCCGTCATCGTGAAGGAAAAAAGAACTTCACTTGGCAAAGTTTGGGTCCGCACATCAGCAGCGGATTCGATTTGGGACGGAAATGGGGACAAGCCATAACATCGAGCTGAAGAACAAACACACAAAACGACCAATCTCCGGCGTCACCGTCAACATCACAACAAGGTGACGAATCTCCAACCGGGAGAGGAGAGCCGGACCCAAGAAAGACGATGTGCAGTACCAACATCGATAAAAACGCCAACGGAGTGGACGACGAACAGAACTACATACATCCCGGGCGACGAAGACGACGAGGACATAACCATCGATCCGCAGTTCCAGGTACTTTGGCCGACCGAAAGAGACGATAACGAAGACTGTATTGAATCAGACAGCGATTGCTCTGAAACATTATTGTAAGAACCAATAATAATGAAAAATTCAACCCAATTAGAAATAAGAGAAATGCATCAAATCATAATAAAAAAAAACAAGAAAAAATACTTCAATGGAATTACAAATAGGCAAAAGTATAACGTCGAAGAAGCAGAAAATAAAGGAAAACAAAAGTCAATCATAAATATAAAATTTATAAAAACCGAATAATAAATACAGCAAGAACATAAAATTAAATTAAATCAAAAGCATAAAATTAAAAATAGTCAAAAGCCTAAAATAAAAATAGTCCCAAGCAGATAATCATAAGAAGTCACAATCATAAAATAAAAGCAAACTCTAGAAAGTAAGTCAGACGGACAAACCGCGATCCGCATAGGGTTTCCCTCTGCTTCAATACTCCTCGCACAGGAAAATCCGGGGTGGCAATGAAACGGAGACCAATTCCCGCCATTCTGGGGAATGTGCGACACTGCCGGCAGCTACCTGAAACAGAAAAAGAAATCAGAAAAATAAGAACTTTGAGGTTAGTACAGGGAAAATATGATAGATGGCAAGGATTTCCCGACAATGAAATAAAACGGGAGACAATATATGAAGGCCAGGAAAATCAGCTTAAAATATCGAAATACATATCGAGTCGCAAATTCAAATCTTGGAAATTTCAACACTAGCTGGTACCCGGTGACAACACAGAGGTGGCTGTGAAGAAAGGACTCAGACGAAAAGGAGTTGACACAAAAATTTGAAATTCAAGAAATCTCAATACCGCTGGTATCCAGTGACGACACAGGGGTGGCGGTATAACAAGAAATTAAGCTGCGAGTATAGAATAGAAGAGCGCGGTTATACGCAGTATCAGCATAAGGAAACGGTATCGAATATTACCGACACTGAGGGAAATACGACCACGAGGCTACGTCTCAAGCGAGGACACGGCTAGAAGAAGAGCGCAGGAGACAGACAACACCGCATGACGAGAGGAACAAATTCATGCAGAGACAAGAGTAAAAACTACAGAAAGGACAACGTATATGGGGCAAAAGGTATAGAATTCAGAAAGACAAATTGTACTTACCTAAATAGATTTCCTGTAACGTTGAAACCGACGCAGAGTCGATGCTATTTTCTCTGCTCCAATAAAACTAAAATCGCTGCACCTGCGGAACATAGGAAATCACAAGCACGAGTTAGGGCACTTAACAGAAGAAAAAGATAAGAAATTTATTTACCCGATTAAAACGAAAACACCAAGAACGGCCACAATCGTTTATTCTACAACAATAAAAAGAAATATATTAACCGAAATCGAAATAAAAAACACTGTCAAAATATACCAAGAAAAATGTGCCAATGGTACACGAAACAAGCCACGCTCTAAAGGGGGGGGGGGGGCTAAATAGCAGAATCCCTGAACAAAGAAAAGAAAAAGAAATGAATTAGTAAAAACTTTGAGCACAGAAATTTTGAGCACAATATCCAATATTAAACACCAAAACATGTCACAATACTCGACAGTTGATTCACGAGCGCCGGAACGACTACCGACCAATCATTGATTATAGAAAACGTCGCGTAACGGGATCACGCATGCAGGATAGAATTGATATCACGCCCCAGGCGGCGGAAGGAAATACCACAGTCGGATCGACGACATCCCTACTTATCGACCGAATAATAAAAGAAGATATATGCATTCTAAGTTAGACATACCTGATTGGAGGCGACAAGAGAGCAACTCTGTAATTGCCAACCACAGAAATTCATATGATAAAAAAAAACCAAATTATTCTCCATAATCAACCTAGATGTTTTCGCCCCTGCGCTGGCTCGCGCAGAAGCCACCATCCACCTACTAGTGCCTAAAAATGAACAGCTAATTATTAATTCCCTTTCCTACCTGAATAAATCTGTGCACATACTTACCGTCGCCAAGAAAAAAGTCCACAACATCCCCAGGATACCCGTCAACATCGTCATCATCTTTAGCAGCCATAACCTATAAAAATCACCCAAGCAAAGAACCCGAAGAAGGAAAATATGTCACCGTCACAGAAGAAAACTCACCTGCTAAATCACCACGAGGAAAAACAATCCGAAAAAATCACAAGCCCCGCACTCGCATCATCCCACTATTAAACATATCGCACCTCGAACAATCTTAGAAACCGCACTCGTCGAGAAGGAAAACATCGCGAGCTGTCACAATACCAAGAGCACTGCACTGCGAACGTTGACACGGACCATCTATCGGCGAATGTCACATCGATAGCAGAGATGGCAGCAGCGCCCGGCGAATATCGATCATCCTATAATTCCGCCCCACTACCCTAGATTTTCCTACAGCCGTCCCTAGAGAAAGTAACGTATCCGTGACCTTTTCCCTATCGACCCGTGATCGACTCAACCAAACAAACACCAAGGATCTCCCGTGTCTCGTCAAATCGGAGGCACGCGAGAACGACGAAAAGTTCCAAAATTCGCAATGAGCTTGCAAGCTTCCGGCACGCCACGTGCCGGTACTTTACGACGAGCTATTGACGAGTAAGAGCATTGAGAGAAAAGCATAGCGAATTAATAAAGAAAAAGTATAAGAAGAGTGGAGCGAGAGGTGAATAATCAGAGATTGGATAGTGAGATTGCGAGTGAGAGAGTATCGAGGAGAGTCTGTAAGAGAGGGAGCAACAGAGAGGTATGCAAAGGAAAAGAGCGAGAGACGGATAAGCGTACAAAGGAGAGTACGTGTCCAACTAAAAGGATTAATCAACGAATGTAAGTGTTTGCACAGATCGATTATTGGCACAAATAATTAAATCATCCTTATTGTGTAGCGTGTTAGAGTCCCCCCCCCCCCTTCATTCCCAATCTTTTGGTATTCACTTGTGTCGAAGCCTTTCAATGCTCGTCGGGCACCAAAGTGCAATTATTGCACCTTGGTGGATTGAATTTATAAATGAGCCCAGATATAAACCAGTATGGGCGGTGGTGTAAAATTAAGACATTGATTATAATAATTAAACTGCACGTTACGAAGCCCCCCCCCCCCTCTCCATTGAATAATTGGAGGAAATATATTTATTTCGGTTTCTGATGAAAGCCTTTAATGTACACTTTCTATTAAAGTAATTCCCGGATTATTCCATTAAATGATCATTCTCGTAAATATTCACGTGTAATAAAATCAGAGCTTTCTTGTCCGGAACATAACTTCGTGTAGAATAACTTTTGTTTTGTTTTGTCGGTTCACTTGCCAGTTACCTTGATGGCTCAAGGCCATAGGCGAACCACCCAAGTGGTTATCATTTTTGTCATATAGTATGCGAACTATCTCGGCTAAGTTCCAAGAACGTTAAATATTGTTTCGCGATTATTCCCAATAGCGCCAGTGGTAATTAATAAGAGGCCATCGCGTCGGAGAACCCTCTACCTGAGCTACCCCAAAATTCCCTCCCCTTTTCAGTATTCCGATTATAAGCATAGCCACCCCGAAATTCTGCTAATTTGTTTTTGTTATTTTATTTAAAAATAACTGGCGCCCAATATCCATCATTTTTTGTGTATATCGTTTTTTGTGTTAAGTTGCCTCCGAGATCGTCCGCCGAGAATAGATATTGTACCGAATGGATCATGAAGAATTTAATCATTTACGTTCATTGTTGAACAATAAACTCAAGACTTGTTAATTTTTGTTTATATGATATGATTTTTGTGACCTGATTAAGATAAAAAATATTTATCTGATTTAGTTGATGTAACAATAAACATATGAGTGCTATTGGTTTTCGATAACGCGTATAACCAACACTCATTATATTTCCCCCACCATTCCCCCGTCATCACTCCGATCGGCGTGGCAAATCTGGCCCCCGAAACGTGGGGCTCGAAAAAGTTAACCCCCATTCTTTTTTTAGTGCATATGGAGGGCAGCGGCAGGAGATTGTTTAATAAATTTTTTTAATAACTTAATAAGGAGAGCGTACGGTTTCAGAAATTGACTTTGGGATGAGACTTAGTAGGTTAGTAGTATACCCCTTAAGGGTATTCACCTCGTATAGTAATAGAGCGCACTAGCCATAAGTTTCCGAGAAAGAGGGCTTTAAAGTTTTTACGCGCAGCTCATATAGTCATCGATTTCTACACGTTCCAAGAACAGCGTAGTAGCCGAGTCAGTAGCGAACTCGCTTGCCACTCGAACGACTGGAGTTCGATGCTACCTCTGAGAACTTTTTTTATATTTTTTATTTAATTCTTATTAATTATTATAACAACTTTTAAATAAAGTCAATTACCTAAAAATATTATCAATTAAATCCTAAATAATTTTGTTTATTTATAAAGTGACTGTTATTGCTGATTAAAATGTGAATTACCGATAATATTGTATTTTTAAGAAGATAAATAATTTCAAATGAATTTTTAATGGAGGTAAATTAAAACTGTAATTACCACTATAACACAATTTGGAGCAGGGTTTTATTTATATAACAAATTTTACAATATCGTCTTTATTTGTCAATTGTGTATATTAATACAAGTACCAGAATAATAATTATTATAAAAACATTAAAAAGACAAAATATTTTGACATCTTGCACAATTTTTAAGGGAAGATCGTTTACACGAACAACCTTTATGTAAACAATTTATTGGAAGACATTTACATTCATGAAAGCTTCCTTCATCAGAAAGCTTGGAAGCGTACCAGGCATACTGGATCATTTCATAAACAATTGGCGATGATAGTTGATGATGTACTATTGACTGTATTGTTATACAGTTTTCACGGGAATTTATCTCTCGATTATTTTCAATGAGATAAACGCAATTTTGTATACGCCATAATAGATTTTTAACCTGTCCATAAAAATAGTCACACGGTTGAACAGGATAGATTTTAGAGGTATCACTTTAATTGTATACGTTGGTGATTTCTGGTCATCTTGAAAGATTTCGTTATATAATTGAGGCTTTGTTTGTCAGCCCCAAGAGTCAATAATTAATAGAAACTGTTCTTTTCCCACATAACACTATAAACAACGGTTGAGAAAGTCAGTATACGGCCTTGTCGTCAACTTTCCAGATTTCGAAGACGTTATTACGACATTTTTATATTTTTGTGCATATTCATCTATTGGTTACCGGTTGCTTCTTGTAAACAAACAAATGCTTGAGGTAAGAATTTTCCAGACAGAGTGAGACTATATTGAGCGGTATATGTGTGCGTCACTTTATTCATGTCGTGCCTTTTGACGAAAATAGTTTTGGTTCCCTTTTGAGCCAGAGTCCTGTTGTACACCGACTGATATTGACCTCCAGTAAAGAGATAACAGTAATTGAAGTATTGAAGAGAAAAATGAATTTGTAAATACTCTATAATAATTTACCTGTCTGATCAGTGTTAATAACGAAATTGTTGTTGAAATTCGATATCAATTTTAATGTTTGGATTCGAAAAATATCTGCAGAAGCCCCAGTTTTTTCGATCGTCGCTGTTTCTTTTTTTGAAACAAATTTTGTCACTTTTCGTTGACGAATTCCATGCTTACTTTTAAATTTTTGAACCCAGATGTCGGAAGCTTTAAATTCAAAATCTGTACATTGTCGTGCTGCTGCTAAACCCCACTGTTATAAATTCCGACTAGTCAGTTGTTGATAATTCTCTCGGGCATCAACAAAACGATCGTGTATTCAGGATTTAATCATTGCAGATTTATCAAATAGAGTTCCTGCGTTTTTTATTTCTTCTTCCCACTGGGATAAATATTCCTTCTTGTTTAACCGACTGCATCCTTTTTTTTATAATGTTTGTAGATTCCATGTGGGGTGAGCCGTTGCGATATTAATAATTTTAATGTTGTAATCCAAAGAAAGATGCTCTCTCTCTTTGCGTTTTTTCCCTTCTGGTTCATATTCATCTGACAAGCCATCGCCTTCAACTTTATCAAAAGGCGTCACAGTTTTCATTTTCATGAGCAAGTTCGTTATCAGTCACAAGTATTTTTTCAGCCAGCCTGTCCATAGTACGTTCGTAAATTTCTTGACCCATCAACATTGCTTCATGAGAAATTGAACTTGAAGGTCGCGATGTAATCAAATCATTTTTAGTAAACAAGCTATGGTAATAAACGACTGCACCTTTTAACATCAACTTCGACGTTTCACTGTATAATGAATGTTGATTGATTTCAATTGCAGCTGCTGATACTTGCACGATTTCTTCATTAACAAACATTTTCAATTCACAATATTTAAAAATTCGGATAATATTTCACAGCACAGAACGTTCCAATCGTTAAAGTAATCGCTCAAGTATAAAATGAACTGGCACATTAGTTCCAGTTTGTAGAGGAATAAGGGTGGGTAAAACTGTATATATCGGAGTGCAGCAGATAAGGACTATTGTTCGATTAGTACCAGGCTATTGTTTATAGATCAGGAATTTCCCAGACCTAGAAACAATAGCCTGGCTTATAAACAATAGGGCAACAGCTCTACTCTTCCACATAGAAATTGGTTCCTACAATTTATAACGAATATTTGTAATCTCTCCACGGCTTATAATATTTTTAAATTAAACTTTTAATTTACCTCCATTAAAAATGCATTTGAAATTATTCAACTTTTTTCAAAATAAAATATTATCTTTAATTCACATTTTAATCAGCTGTAACAGTCTTTTTATAAATAAAACAATGATTTAGGATTTAATTGATAATGTTTTTAAGTCACTGACTTTATTTAAAAGTTATTATAGTAATTAAAAAGAATTAAATTAAAAATTAAAAAAAAAAATCCCAGAGATAGCATCGAACCCCGGTCGTCCGTGTGGCAAGCGAGTTTGCTACTGACTGGGCACTGCGCTGTTCTTAAAATCTGTGGAAGTCGACGAAAATATGAGCTACGCGTAAAAACTTTAAGGCCCTTTTTCTCGGAAACTTATGGCTAGGAGGTGAATACCCTTAAGGTATACTACTAACCTACCAAGTCCCACCCCGAAACCAATTTCCGAAACCGTATGGTCTCCTTGTAAGTAATATTAAGTTAGAAATTTCTGTTTTTTTCTTTTATTCTTTTCTTCTTGAATAACCGCAATAATCTTTTTATAAAAATTCTTTCTTTTTATCTACATAGAAATTCATTTTGAGAGAATCATATTCTTCTAATAATACAAACATTCCTTTTTTTAGGCCAATTTCGTTTTGACAAATATACTTTTTTAATAAAATTTCCTTTCTGAAATAAAAGAAAGTTTCTTTTGAGCGAATAAAACCTTCGTGAAACCAAACTCTTTTCGATAATTTTTTTCCTATCTCCATATAATTTTTTGCTGTTGAGATAATTTTTTTTTTTTTTTTTTTAAAGCGAATCCTTTGGTAGGAAACTCTTTGCTTAGAAAAAATTCCTTTTATTATATGAACATTCTTTTTGGAGGTAAATTTTCTTGGGAACAAACGTTTTTTTTTTTTTTTTAAGATTTGTTTTCATTTTTATTTTGTTTGTGTATTGCCAAGTGGTAGGAAGCCGAGACTTCCTCTTCAATTTTTTTTTTGCGTCTTTTGAATAAGATTTTTGTTCTGCCCTTAGCCTCCGTACTGCTGATTCCCCCCCCCCCCGTTTATTAGTGCCCGCTCCGCTTTTTGGTGAATACTTTATATAAATTTCCCAACCCCCTTGTTGGGTATTATCAACTTGATTATACGACGATTGATAATAGGAATATATAACACAGTCCACACGTAGGGTACGCGCTACTCCTATCTCGCCTGAATCGTTATAATATTATATATTTTGTTTATATTGCATATTGAGTGCATATTATTTTGGGTGTGCGAGCTTGAATTTTGCATTTAACCCGCATTATTCTAAATAGCAAACAAAATGAAACGAACCCGACTGACATTTCCCACGACAGCCGTCACAACAACGACGGACACATCCTCTATAATGCCCTATAATGCTTCGCAGGGACAACCCTCCCCATCACCCGTTTATCAAAATATGGACACTCACATCGACGCCATATCCGTGAGCGAATTCGAGGTATACGTAGCGTCCGCGTAAATATCCGGATGTGCCTTGTGGATAAAATAAACTCGTTCGGAACGGATGAAGAATGAAGAGAGCAACTAATAGGCCACCAGATCCGACGGTCGTACTCCTCCCTTCCGGTTATATGGGATGCTACAGCAGACGAACCCGGGATGGCTCTTTCCTTTTCCCTAGACAACGAATTACCCGAACTTCTGTGTTGTCATGCGATGTTGGACCCGCCCCCCCTACACACAAGAGCCGACACCGTTACGTCACAATACGTTCCTCCGTTGCCTCCCAATACCCCTACCCGCTATGTCGATCATCACAGCAATCCCGATCGCCCCCTCCCCATGCAACCCCAAGATCCTTTCAGAGAACATCGGCCGTCCTAACTGGCGAAGAAGTCGCCCAAGAACCCCTTCATACCCTTCAACCCCCACCTCCATCTCGACGACACACGCAAGCGGTAACGTTTGCGCGTACTCCCAGTCTCCGACTCCCTGCGTGCCAACCACCCCCTTCAATGGCAAGCCTTCGCCCTGTAATTCCCGATATTCCGTATTTCGGCGATGAAAATCCCTGGTAACGTCCAACCTATAACCCCTTGCACATCGACCCCGTGCTCAGCAGTACGAGGCTCGTACCCCCCCCCCCCATACACGTCTATCCGATCGCTCTACACGCCACAGATTCGCGGAAATCCGTTCATTCGAGCCGACGAGCTTCCACGATTCCCGAGGCTCGCGAGACCCACGAGGAGGAGAAGATTGGCGCCGAAACGGCCCTAAATTCGTTGGCAAACGTGCTGAGGATGGCGAGGAGTTCCTTCGCCCCTTCCACGAATATTGCCAATCCCGCGATTATACAGAGACCGAACTCCTCCGACCTCTGTTTGAGGCTTTTACCAAATGCGCATTGTGATGGTATCACCTTGAAGGGGAAAGTTGGACACCTACAATGGGTTCCTCTTTTACTTTCGACCGCGATACGGAATTGAATCTTGGCAGGAACGGATTCACTACGCGATCGGTCTGCGGGCGCAAGCACCAGACGAACCATGCGTAGATTTCCTGGACAAGATCGGTGCCCTAATAAACCGACTCAACCACGCCCCTCCCCTTCACGAACAAGTGTCAATACGCTACGGGGGGGGGGGGGGGCTGGAGCGTGTCGGTATAGTGGAGCGCTGTTTTTGACATGGATATACATTTTACAATTCAAAAAATTTCGACGCTGGCGCAAAGACTCGAACCGCAGACCCTCGGATTACCAGCCTGAACCGTTGCCGCCGCACCGAGGATTGTTATGTATTTAAATGTACACGGAAGACTCTTGTAGCGGTCGGTCAAAAATCTTGAATCTTATTAAACGGTGCCGCGGTACTCTTTCTCTTTCTCTCTCTCTCTCTCTCTCTCTCTCTCTCTCTTTCTCTCTCTCACACACACACATCATCTTTCACTTTTGAATATTATTAATGTTATTAATATTTTTTATTATTAGGTTTTATCAGTATGATTTATATTTTTATTATTTGGTATAATATACATTTCGCACTCCTGTTTTTTCTCCTGTCCCCCTTTCTCTTTCTCTCCACGATCCCTCGCCAATAATATTTTTTATTTCTTGTCAATATTGTTTGAAATGGCCCCGCACTCCTATGATATCCCGCATGCCGCGAGGATGCGTCATATATGTATCGTCGCCCGGGACGAGCACGCGGATCGTCATGTACCTATATCTAACAGCGAAACATTGTCTATACATTTATAAGCAAGACAAAATCGTTCGCGCGTGACGCGGTTTTTTATTACTTTGGCGTCAAAGAGAGCGTAAATCGTATACCGCTTCTTTTTAATTGGCGTTAATACGGTAGTACGATACTTATATAAAACATTTATTTGAATCATTGTGGGAGAGAGATCCGCAAAACATATTCTATTCTTATTTAATAATTTTATTTTATAATTATAAACATGGTTACACAGTTACACGTATAAGGAATAATGCTCGGATGTAACGATGTTTCTTCTAATTTACTAATTGTATATTCTCAAGTACGTTGATTATACAATATATGAAATAGTGAGCAACAATAGGTAGCGACCGTCGTCGCTACCTATTGTTCGCCCGATACCCAACTATTTACCTTTTTCTTTTGCGTGCTCGAGAACGTTCGAGTAAATGCAACCTATTATATTTTCACGTAATATAACTTCTATCGAGATCTGATAAACATTACATTTGTCTTGTGTACCATTTTGAAAATTGGCCAGTGGCAATAATTAAGAGGCCGTAGAGTCGTAGGAACTCCACCCTGAGCTATCCCCAAAATTCCCTTCTCCCTTTAGCCTCCTGATAATAACTGTTTGTAACCCAAAATCTGTGATAAAATTAATTTTTGTTATTTTATTTTTAAAAAACTGGCGGCCATCCGCATAATTTTTTTTTGTATAGATTTGTTTATTATTAAGATTACCCCCGAGATCATCCGCCGTTATTAGACATTGTGATGATTATATTATATCGAAGATAACTAATTGCGTTCATTGTTGAACAACCCACTCAAGACTGTTAAGTGTTTTTTTTTATTACTTTTGTGACCTGATAAAAATGAAAATCATTACTTGATTGTTTCAATGGAATAATAAACCTATGACTGTTATTGCTGTTCTATATCGCATATAACACACCTGTCTGGTGTGTTTTTGAAGCAGGAAGTAGAAGGGTCCGTACAGAAAATATCGAGACACTGAAGTTAACAAAACAATAAAAGTAATATTTATTAACAAGAGATATTAGTCAGAGAGACGGGGAAGTAGCCGGTCGTATTGAAGGAGCGCGTAATGGCGGTCGCCGGTTAACGCGCGCACGTGTCCGTTAGAGTTAGTCCGTTAAAGAAAGCCGTATCGTCACCGTGAAAACTATTAATTGATGTCCACAATTTACTGAAGAGCACTCGCGAAATAAAGCTGGTGTCGTATTTATTTCACTGAGTGAGAAGAAGATTGCCGTGTGCGTATGCCGAAGTCGAATTATGAAAAATGTACTACTTTGAATTGCCGAAGGGAAACCGTTAGCGTCAGAAGTCACAGTAGAAGTGAAGAAGGCGCCGGGATCAAGGTCGATCGATGACGGATGGTTGGGGGCACAGTTCGGGAGTTGGAGTACCGCTGAGTCCGTACGAGAGTCAAAGGTCGAGAACTGCTGACCTCTCGCACGAACTCCCGGCACTACGGACTTTTCCGAACACACCCATCGCCGTGACGGCCTGGCCGGCCGGCCGTCTTTATACATACATAGGTGCATCGGTTTCACGGTCTAGCGCCTCGTGAAACCGATATCCCTGCACGTTTTACACAAGACGTTTATCTCGCTAATTTGATAAAAAAAAATGCATACACATCAAATATGAGCATGAGACCATCTTTTATACTCCTCTTTTGACACAGAAGTTACACTCTCAAACGAGCAGCGTAACAGTGCGTTATATTTTATTATGGGGTGATAGCAGACCGCGCTCTTTGCAAATGTATTCGCGCTTTTTTGCGTTTTGTAAATAATATTACATAGTGTACATATACAACGTCGCTGCGACGCGCAGTAGCGTTACGAGTTAATACATTTTTCGGGTGATAGACTCGTCAATCGTTTGAAATACCTTATATGGTGGGCTACGTAATATAGTGAAAGCTCATAACAGGGGTATACTGCGGGACCGGAGTGTGTTAAGATGTGTGTATGAAGAACTACAGAGAAGAGGGCTTCAGCGATCTCAGAGCGTTCGTGGCATTGCTGATGAAATCAGGAGTAAGTACTCTTCTACAAGTGTTTTCAAAAAACTGTATTTTCATATTGAAAACGGTGAAATAGGTTATCAGCAATTTTCGGGTGCGTGGAGCGATACAGAAGCCACTCTCATAAAAGGCGCCCGCATTGCAGAGTATCAGGGCAAACACACCGTCGATCTTATTTTCATTTTTCTAAAATGTATAAATATTATTTTTTAGAAATAACACGCAATTAGGAAGAAAGAGAGCCGCTCACTGGGCCATCAGGTCTATGCCAAAGACCGAAAAACAGCGAGATAATTCAAGCATCCGATACCGATAGCGGGGATGAGGCATCATACCCTGCGGAAGAAAGAGCACTGGTTGCAGGCCCTTCAAGTCTATGTCGAAGACCCGAGGACTGCGGGATTATTAAAGGAAGTAACCCCGATAGCAGTGACGGGGACGACGCCTACGCTGTTATTTCCGATAATAATGACTACAGGCCAGCACAAGACGAAAAAAAAATAAGATTTTCGGCCAGCACGATAATCAGCTCGGCCAATACGAAATAGAGCGCAATTTGCTAAATGGCATTGATGAGTGGCCAATCCGAAGAGCTGATGATGTCTGGTTTCAGCCTTTCCTGGATAATACCGAATCAGGTAAATATGTATAAGACACGCCGCGTAGTGCTTAATGACAGTCGTTCTACCGGTCACAGGATATTTTTCAGTCGCCTCATTATTGCCGTACCAAAATTAACACGAGGTACATTAAAACTACAATATATATTTCTAGACGTATAACTTCAAACCTCTTACACAGTTCTTTCATTACAGATATACAAACGGGCGTGGAAAAAAGGGTAAGACACCGAGAATCGAGGTGTCTGGGGATGCGCTACCGTCTGGAGATGGGATCATTATCATACACCACACAAACCGTTACTTTAGGCGCTTTAAACTACGCGGTCGTGAGATGACGATGCGTATCCGCCAACTGCCCCCAGGAGCGGGTATAACAGCGTGGCTCGAAGGAAAATTACGCGACCTTTTAATACGTCTTACGAGATACTGTGAGGGTTGGCATTATGCAGCAATCTAGTTCACAGCGAATAGCTTAGCACACGGTCCTGTTTGGCTTTCATTTCTACCGGCTCGGGACTATACCTTCGAGGATATATAGCAGTTAATAACAAGCGTTGCTCAAAGTACAGCATCTATGTAGAAAGGTCATGTGAGAACAGGGAAAATAATCGATAATACCCAAGAGTAATGTGGAATAAAGAAACAATTAAGAAAATGATTTATTAAATGAATAAATGCGTCGTCTCGTTAAGTTGCGTTCGTTCGCAATCGAGTCCGCGCGCCAAGTGCCGAGGAACTTTCCTCCACTCCTCGCTTGGTCGTCGAACCAGGACCGTAGTCCCCGTCAACGGAACCCGATCCTACATCTATGAACATTGACGACTACTTCAATATCAAAGCGCGCATTGTTAAAGGTGTAGAGGGCCGGGGGAAAAGACTTAACCAGCAGTGTACACCTGTAAAAGACGATCATTCCGTACGTATTCACGAACTAAATCTCTATGTGGTAGAGCCACAAATCTCTATGTGTAGAGGTACCATATCTCCGCATGGTAAAAGTAGATATAGAAATGAGGAATTTTTTACGTGATCATGCTCTAGTCAAATTAGAGCTTCTCAATCCACACGATGCATTTTTTGGTGGTCGCACAAAAAACATGGTCACGTTGTACGATATAAAACACGAGGAGCAGATACGGTTTGTCGACGTCTGCTCATTATGTCCATATGTCTGATATACGGCGAGACGACGAGTGTATAGAATTAACAGGACCCGAAAACACAGATCTTTTGCGCGTCGAGGGGCTTTTGTTAAATGCACGGTGCTGCCTTCGCGAAATCTTTAACACCCCGTACTACCATTGCATATGGATCACCGTTTATCATTTGACTGTGCCATAGCTGCTGCGAAACAATGAATCAGGATACGTGCCCCCATGAAGACCCTGTGGAGAGGTTATTAACAGATACCTCGGTAGTAGATGAACTGCGAAAAGCCGTCATGTGTGGGTACAAAGTATTAAACGTGAGTGAAATCTGGCAGTATAGGATAACACAGTATAACCGTGATACCCAGGAGGGGGGTCTTTTTGCCGAGTACATCAATACGTTTCTTAAAATTAAACAAGAGGCCAGCAGTTAGCCCAAGAACTGTGTAAAAGACGAGGCAGCGCAAGACAGTTATATAGCTTCTTTCAAGACTTTTGAAGGAATTGAGATATGTCGTAGTACTATCGCAGAAAAAACCCGGTCTACGCTCAGTAGTAAAACTGTATCTTAATTCATTTTGGGGTAAATTTGGACAGCGCAAAAATTTACCCAAAATTGAAATAGCATCGACACGTAAAAAACTAATGTAGCTATTGAATAGCCCTGAGTACGATGTCACGGGTATACTGACTGTTAATAACAATGTATTATATATTAATTACACAAGAACGGAAGATGCCATAGTACCATCTAATATAGCAAACGATGTAATTGCTGCATATATAACAGCTCAGGCCCGCGTGAAAATTTACACCGATCTCGAGCAGTTTGGTAAATGCGCCTTGTACTGCGAGACCGATTCCGTTATTTACACGATGGAGAAAGACCCTAAAGAGTACGAGCGCTGGTAGCTAAATTATATCTTTCGTTTCGGGTGGCCCCAAATTTTATTCTTTCATAGTTCATACCCGTAGTGCTGTAGAAAGTGAAGTCCTGAGAACATATCACCAGCACAACAGACACAGGGAGACAAGCAGAGAGGCGGAGGCTATCATAATAAAAAAGACATGTAACTTGGGTGAACCTCAAATAATCATGAAAATTTCAGGAAAGTGTACTTTAACCCTGCCCATGAAGCATCGTTTTCAGGTGTTACCAAATTGTTACGCCTGGAGCGTTAGAAAAAAAATTTCCGCGTGAAGACGCAACAGTGGCTTGAAGCACGGATACCTATATAATACACAGACCCGTGCGACGTCATTATCCGCGTCGTTTTTATAATGTCCGAAACATTGATGACTTTTGGAAGGCTGATCTCGTGGATCTTCGATCGATTAAAGATTATAATGATGTTTATATTTATCTCTTAGTCGTTATAGACGGTGTTAGTAAATTTGCATGGGTTCAACCGTTACGTGATAAGTGTGCTACATCTGTATCTAAAGCGTTTGATCTCATATCATCTACAAAAAAAAAACAATAACGATCGATCACTCATTTACCTACAGACTGACAGGGGTAATGAATTCACTGGTGCTGCATTGTAGGCTCTCTTAAAGAAAAAGAACATACAGTTCCTTGTTACGTGAAACCCTGATATAAAAGCGGCTATTGTCAAGAGATTCAATAGAATACTGAAATAAACAATGTGGCGGTATTTTACGTGTTCTAGAAAAAAAAAAACGTTACCTTGACGTTCTGCAGAACATCGTTTCGGCATACAACCACTCTACGCATAGTGGTATAAAAGTGGCTCCTATCTCGATGATAAACGCTACAGCGGCTAAGACCCGTAATAACCTGATACAGCGGTACAAAAGAAACGAGAATTGCTTTCCCAAATACAGTATGGGCGACATCGTGCGCATCAGTAGTGCGAAGGCAGCCTTGGTAAAAGATTACGAGGGTGGGTGGAGCAGCGAATTATTTAAGATTGTCCGTGAGTCGCACAGTATTTGTTCGGCGATATAGATTCTGCGTGATCTCCACAGCGGGGATATCGATAGTGTATTTTATGAGGCTGAGTTATCGAGAGTGCAAACGAAGGAGACTAAGCAGCAGTCGGCAAAATAAAGGAGGAGTTTACATGGGCTTACCCAGTAATAGTAGTATGAATTATTATCCTGATAATGTGACAATAATGTATACTACTCATTTACTCCAATGTATGTCTCTTCATCGTAGCATAGTAGGGTGAGCGGACCTTTATGAATGTCATAACGAACACAGTAGCACTCCGTAGCATGGCAAGCACCGACTTTAAGAAACCGTGCGTCTCCGTTCCGCCAGGGGTATACATCAGTAGAGATACGTTACTCGAGCCTATTAACGAAACATCGTGTGTTATCGGTCATATGAAATTTGAATACTGCCGTAACGGTTATGTGGTGGTCACGCGCATCTGTGAATCGTGTAAGAACATGGAACACTCATTCTATTTCTCCGACGTGTTAAACAAGATTTTAGGATTCACCGAGACTAAGGATGTGGTGGTCCAGAGCGAGTACACTGCCCAGAGACCTGCGAACCTAGCCCATGGGATCACAAATATGATGTAAGTTTATATGGACATCTTCGAGTCCTATATCACCGGAGATATGCATGCACCATTGCTGTGCGTCGTGCCAATCGTTGCCGCTGATAATCGTAATTCCGGCTCGGTGAAGATAAGAAGCTTCTCGTCTCCGCGCTATATTCCCTTATTGCGTACTATTTTTCAAACAATAATGATTGATGTAAGAGATGAATTTGGTATGCCGATACCATTCGAATCCGGAAAGTTGACAGTGACGTTACAGTTCAAATGTACAGATTAACCTGAACAGAGCTACAATGGCTTACTATGATGAATACTTTGATATGCAAACTGGTGATGGTGGTCGATCTGGCTATGGTGGTATCGGTCACGTCTGCATAGCCGCACCGAATCAAAGGGGTCACGGTATTGGGAGTTTCCTCGGAGATCTCTTTCCACGAATAATACCTCTCTTGAAACAAGGCGCCCGGGCTGGTGGATTCTGATGTTCATCCGCGCAAAGTATTTAAAACGCGCCGGCGCGAATCAGGGGAGAATCTGAAGCGTAAGACTGAAGACAAAATTAGTACGCTCTTGAAGGGTTCGGGTATAAAGCCGGCAAAATAAATAAATTGATGCATTCTCTTACCGGGAGCGGATCACGACGCACCGACGTTAAAAAACGAAAGGACACCGTGAAGTCGCGAAAACGTTCGGGCTCTGATTCACCGGGTTCGGATTCGGATCGGGCTCGGATTCACCGGGTAAAGTGGATGATGCAGAAGGTAATAATAGTGGGCTTGCAAACCGTCGGACCATATTAGGAAGGAATAGAACGATCGATCTCCTCGGTCATTTGCATTGCGATATCTTCAATTAAGAGATATTTTTGCTAATATAATAATTAGCGTCGTTCCGTAATCTTCCTAAGAGCAGCACCCATTGTATATATTGTGGCTTACTACTGTTATATCGGCAATACGTTAGTATTGCGCGATAGGATTTTATTTTGGGATATTCAGCCAATAAGGAGTAGAACTCGAGTTTACGAAGTAAAATGAGACAACAGTTTATTGTAACATTTAGATATGCAAGTTACATAGGGTACGAGCTTTACTCAAAGATCAACTATTGAGCTCCGGAGCTACGGAATGATAACATACTGTATGACTACTACAATGAGTATATGAATAAGTGTAACAAATCAAAACCCTTTAATAATGTGCTCAACAAGGAAGCCACTGGGGGGGGGGGGGAGGTTGACGTTGTAATAATCTCAATATAACATAATAGAACAGAACAGAAAGTACATTAGAGAATAAAATAAGAATAAGTTCATAATCGTTAGTTTTAATTAAATGATGTTGATTTCTATATATTATAAAAATAAAAGTAATTTTTATTGTGCTCAATTTTTAAACTTTGAACACATTTATTTAGAGTTTTCCTGATTCCACACGGCATAACATAATTTTGGTGGCAGCGAAAATGGATATTCAAGTCAGTGACTGAAAAATTGAACTTACCACTCTTAAGCTGATGAAAACAAAACTAGGTAAATGAACATTCGAGAAGAAACTCGCGAAAGGAACAAAAAAGGAAGGAAAGAAGTCTACAACGTACAACAGGAAAAAGAAAATAAAGGAAAATGCTGCCCTTATTGTAAGTAACAATGAATAGTAATTTCTTAATGAGTGGAAAAAAATGTATGAAATAGGGAACTAGTCAATCTATTATAAAACACGGACGACTCAGAATCGACGAACTCGAACGACAATCAACATTCAGAAGATGAAATTTTTTTTTTTTTTTAAATGAATGAGGCGACAAGTGAAACTCTATTTTCGAATCTCGCGTCAATCCAAAAAGAAATGGCTAGAATAATTAGCAGACTCGATAATATCACAAAACATCAAGGAAACAGAGTGCATTTAAATGATAACGTTTCAGAGAACGACGAGCATTCAATATCCGAAAGTGAGTATAGTCGAATCAATTCTTCGACAATAAAGGATTTAAAAGCTCATCTCGAATTAATTACAGAATTCGATGGAAATAACATCTCGGTCGAGACGTTCATATTCGAAACATAAAGTATTTTGAATGAAGTTCCGGAAAATCGGTCAGACAACGCCTTACGCGGATTAATAGGACGAACGTGTTTTGTGTACTCTGATGAAGTAGTCATTTACGGGAAAACTTTGGAAGAACACAACGAAAAATTACGGACGTTCTTGAAACGAATAAAGGAAATGACATTGAAATTGTAGCCCGACAAATGTGAATGTTTAAAGCCAGAATTACAATATTTGGGTCATGTAATCACAGAAGAAGGGGTAAAGCCTAATCCAGATAAATGTAAAAGCGTCACAGAATTCCAAAGACCAAAAAACATTAAAAATATTAAACAATTTTTGGGGCTTACTAATCTTTTATATCAAAGATTACAGTAAAAAATCAAACCCTCTAACTCAACTTTTACGCAAAGATGTTCCATGAATTTCGAATAATGAACAGGAAAGATACTAAAAGAATATGCCAAGAGTATGTTCTTGATACTAAAAGAATTATGCCAAGAACCAATTCTAGCTTTTCCTGATTTCTCACGAGAATTCACATTAACCACCGACGCTTCTGATGTTGCATTGGGAGGCATACTATCCCAAAAGAATAATGGAAAAGAACATCCAATAGCTTACCCGAGTCGAACACTAAATAAAACCGAACAAAATTATTCGACAACGGAGAAGGAATTATTGGCCATAGTTAGGGTTATTGACCCTATTTACATGGTCGCAAATTCAAAATCATTACTGATCATACGACCACTAATTTGGCTTATGGACCTCAACGGTCCTCATTTGAAACTAGCTAGAGGGAGGATAAAACTGGAAAAATACGAATACGAAGTGGAATACAAAAAGGGCAGAAGGGAACACTGTCAAGAAATTCGGTGTTAATAAATCGCAGCACGAACGCAAATGACTTCATAGATGAAAGTGACTACGTACGAGAAGAACAAGGAGGAAGAGGCTGGGAAAGAAAACGCAGAATTGAACCTGAACCTCGTAAAAGGAGATTGTCGCGATGAAGAAAACAAAGAATTTAGACGACCCGAATAAAACACAGAAAAACGTCGACCGGAAGAATCAGAAAACAATATCGAAACAGACCAACCGATTGAAGAAATGGAACAAGATCAACATAAAGAATACCAACCAGAAATACATCGCAGGATTATCATGAAGATAATCCACGCGAAGGACCTCCACAAGAAGAACAGGACGATATTAGACAGCCAATGGTGAAGCTGCGAAGAACAATATTTTTGACGAACTCTCTAATATCTGAGGGTAGCGCAAACGTTTCGTTCATCAGAAAAGAAGGAGAAAACGAAGAACAGAATCTCGAAGTCTACTTCGAGAAGGGTGATCGGGAATATCACGTGGTAATGGGCGTGAGCCAAATAGCAACGAATGACGAACTGTTGGGACTAATCAGGAAATTATGTTGTCTCGCAGTTGCTGAAGAATGGGAAGAAATTCACGTGGATGACGAAAGTTGTATCCGATTAACTGGAATTTCGGGGAAAAATAGAAAGACAATGGTGAGAAGTTTTCAATCCGGGTAATTGTACAGTGTATCTTCACGATAAAGAACGATTGATCCCGCGAACAGAAGGAATCCAGCTAATCCTTGAGGAAAATCACAACAGCCCCATAGGAGGCCATGGTGGAGTCAAGAAAAGTTATTATCGTATATCACAGAATTTCTTTCGGAAGACGCTGAGGAAAGACGTCGAGAACTTCGTAAAAAATTGCGTAATTTGTCAAAGAAACAACCGATATGTAACGAGAATGCCTATGGTAATCACTGATACACCAGAAAGAGGCGGGGTTCGCACAATATCGGCGAAACCCCGCATTTACGGATACGATTTTGTGGACAAACGAGGCGAAATTTACCCCGAACGGGGTATTCAATGCCGACAGTTTTGTGATATGGCAAGAGGAAAATTCTCATGCCATTCGCGAAACCGCATTTCAATATCGTTGGTCGATAAATGTGTGGGCAGGAGTAATTGCGAACAGAGTGGTAAGTATTCTTACAAATTAAGAATCTTCCGTACATTCTCCTCGTAACGTATCTATTTTTCAGATCGGTCCATATTTTCTGCCGGCACGTTTGAATGGAGAAAGGTACGCGGAATTCGTAGAAAACGAATTACCAGTACTTTTAGAGAACGTTCCTCTCTGCGCGCGAGAAAGTCTAATATACCAACATGACGGGGCTCCCGCACATTTTACTCGTAGAGTGTGGGAAATTTTAGACACACGTTTTCCGGACAAATGATTGGGTCGAGGTGGCCCAATCATTTGGCCGGCACGGTCGCCAGATTTGAATGTTCTAGACTATTTTGTTTAGGGACACATTAAAACTTTAATTGAGCACAAGCGCGAAGGTACTGAAAATGAAGTACGCGATGCAATTTTGGCGGCCTTCCGTACCACCACGCCGGACATGGCGCACCGTGCGACGTGACAAATAACACAAAGAGCCGAACTCTGCTTGCAAGCACAACGAAGGCACTTCGAACAGCTTCTAAAGTAAATTTTGAGAGTGGATTAGGCCTACTGGGGAAACCACTATAAAAAACCGCGCCAAGCTATCTACCTCAAGGTGGTGTGGAAACGCTATCGTTCCACACGAAATAAATTCGTAGCATCTAATAATAAGTGTTATCATAGTCCAGTCACCTTAGGCCATATTTTACGAAGTTCTATTCAAGAGGCCCACCCTCTCCCCAATTTTGTTATAGGTTATTTAGACCTACAGGAATATATCCTGAAGTTTTCCAACTTTTCCGAGGTATATTTTGGCAATGAAAAATTATTAAAAATTAAAAAACCGATATTTTTGAGATAATTTTTTTGGAACGCGTCCTATCGAAAAAAGCTTCGAATACAATTTGTTCATCATAACGTCCTCTGTAAAAAAGGTCGTGAAAAAAAGTGCTAACATTATTAATTAAGCGGTAATGGAGCAAATGAAAATGAAAATCTCAATTTCATTTTTGCAACCGCAATCGATTGTTTATCAACATATCGGGTTGAAACACGTACATGTTGTAAAGGAGCCAAACCCCAAGAGAATCATGTAAGATTGATCGATCTGCGGGATATAGTTTAGCAACAATCAGCGATCATCGAAAAATCTTTCCCCTTCAATAGAATTTCCCGACGAAAGTCCACAGGGTTGAAAAAAATCCAGGAGCTTCGTATCATTATACACAAGCGATTTGGAAAAAAAATACGTTTTGTTGAAAATAAATACTGTTTTTCGTCGATTTTAGATTTTCCCTTATAAACAAATAACAATTCTGACCAAAGTTGCAAAGATATCTAAAAAATTCTTGGACCATCTAACGCGTCTTAAGAAAACGAACAATTGAGAAAAAATTGCAATATCTTGATTACAGCCCGAGATATGAATGTTTTTACGTTTGGTCAATTTTCTATTGTTGTAATCAAGATCTTTGCAAAATTCGAGTTCCTTAGCAATCCCTACGCTTCCGGCCATAGGATTCAATAAAATTACTCCCTTAACGAGGAATTATGCCATCAAAGTTATCGATGTACAGGGTGGGCCATCTGTTGGTACGTTTTTGAATTTCGTCGTATGACAACGGCAAACGAGCTACAGACCCGAAATTTTTACAGTTCATTAACCATACTGTCCGCGGCACGAAACAACATGTTTTCTCTTGAAGAGCGTTTTGAAATTTTAAAAACTTATTTTCAAAGTCAGTGCTGTGTCGCCGAAACTGTGCGAATTTTGAAAAGAAATATGGGTCGTGATAAAGCACCCACCGAAGGCGCTATACACAAATTGGTGAAAAAAGTTCGTGAGAAAGGGGTTAGTGGATGACAGAAGTGGTCCCAGAGCTCGGACAGTGCGCACACCCGAGAATATTGAGGCTGTGGCCCAAAGTGTGAGACAGAATCCGACGACCTCAACTCGACGCCGATCGCAGCAACTGAGCATTAGTCGCACCAGTCTGAGGAGAATACTGCACAAAGACCTCGGATTATTCGCCTACAAGATCCAGAAGACTCAGGAGTTGAAAGCAAATGACCATCCGCTTCGATATCAGTTCGCTATGTGGGCCATAGACCAGCTCAATAATGACGTCGATTTTGGTCGAAAAATCATCTTTTCGGACGAAGCCCATTTCCATCTCGGCGGATATGTGAACAAGCAAAACTGCCGGATTTGGGGTTCGGAACAGCCACACACAATCGTAGAGAGACCAATGCATCCTCCAAGAGTCACAGTTTGGTGTGGATTTTGGAGTGGTGGCATAATTGGCCCATTTTTCTTCGAAAATGATGCTGGCAACGCCGTTACCGTCAATGGCGAACGCTACAGAGCCATGTTGACCAACTTTTTATGGCCTAAAATCGACGCTATGAATGTGAACGACCTTTGGTTTCAACAAGATGGCGCCACATGCCATACAAGCCGACTTACGATCGACCTTCTGCGCACCAAGTTTAACAACCGCATAGCCAGCCGTTCAGGAGATGTCAATTGGCCTGCGCGTAGCTGCGATTTGACACCGCTGGACTTCTTCCTGTGGGGTGCCGTTAAAGACCGATGTTATGCGGATAATCCAGAGACAATTCCAGCTTTGAAAAACAACATTACGACTGTTTTGAGTGAAATTGGCGCCGAGGTAGTTCAAAATGTCATCACTAATTGGAGTGACCGAATGGCATACTGTAAGGCCAGTAGAGGGAGCCACATGAACGAAATCGTTTTTCATTCTTGACGGAGATACTTTTAGCTTTACAACAACAACAAAATTAATAACAAATATCAATTCATACTCTTTTGATCGCATTTTTAAAAACGTACCAATAGATGGCCCTCCCTGTATTTCGATCAACGGGTCGTCGCCGAGCGCGCGGTGTCGACCGCTCGGCCGGGCGTCGCGATGGGGATGCTCCCTCTCACTCCGCAGCCTGGCGGGAGCGGCTTAGTTAACAAATGTAATAACTTACTTAAAAATGGTCGTAGAACAATTTTTTTTCATTTTACGTGATTTTTTCTCACGATCGCGATGGTGTTCTTGAAAATTATGTTCACCCCATAGCCGATTCATGACGAAGTTTTTTACGAATTTTACATTTAAACATGCTTTAAAATTATTCAACGACCATAGAGCAAGTACTGATGCGAACCATGAAAGATATCGGAGGCCCGACACGGGGTAGAGGAATGTCTGACAGTGTTCTTGCTAAATGGCTTCTAACAACACCAGCGTTAGTTGAATTAATTGATTCCCTCGCAGATTTTTGCAATGTTTATTTAACTATAACTAAACAACGTGTTGATTCATGAGCAGCGCGAATTGCGAGAGACATTGCCGATATGGAAAAATTAAAATCGTGGTTCGAAAATCATAACCCTGTTAAGACCGTGTTTGCGGGCTTAATTATTTATTTGTTATTTTTTATTGTTAATTGTAATAATCGCGCTCGAGTATGTCAGGTTTCGGCGCATGGATCTCTGCCCTATTTTAAGCGGCGTGACGCACCTTACCTTGTGATTGTAGTCGTCAGTGATTTGCTGATGATGCTGTTGAGCCTGGAGGGTCGGGATGTCAAAGAAGTAACCTCTTTGCTGATCTTGGTCTCTACTCGCCGGGTGATACACTTATGATACACCTTATGATACACTTATACACTTACGGTGGTTTTGTGTGTGTATTACGCGCACAACATATGTCGTCGGGCTAGCGCCTCGCGTCGTGCTGAGTCGGCTTGTAAGATGATATAGAGTTCTGGGGCCGACTCTATAGCGTGTGAATAATATTTATAAATGTTATTTTGGGATTTGAAAGTTATTCTCCATACATTCCGTCGCGTAATGCCGCTAAGGTAATTATCGCGTAACGAGATTATATCGAGTCACGTTAAGCGCCGCTAAGGTTTGCTTAATCATACAGAGTTCTTAACCGGTGCTTTTGGATTATTCGAGGGTTTTCTCCAATACTCACTATCACAATCGCGAGACTCTAAGTGCGCGAGTAGACTTGGCACTAAGGAAAGAGTTGCAGGTAGGCCGATTGATACATCTGTTAGGACGAAGCTATCAGTTAAGACTGCCGAATGCTCGGTCGGTTGAAGACCTCGGTACCTTAGGGTTTCGGCGAGGTAGAGTCTCGTGGGGGTAATCGGGAAGTGTTGGGTTATGGATTGAGAAATCGATTCTTTGATATTTAGTTGATTTCTCAATCGATAGTCGCTATTTCGAGGAATGTTGACGGTGTACCATGAGGTTAGACATCTTTGTGGAATTTGTCGACGCAGTTTCTGGAGTTTGGTCTTGTTAGTTCAAACACCACTGCGGAGTTTGATGACGTGGGCGAATTCGCGGGTTCATTGGCCGGGTGGCTTGGTCCGTGACAACCCATTTCCCGACACAGACGGTATTATCTCGTTAAATACTGGTTTAAAGGGGGCGAGAAGCGATAAAATAAATTGTCATGAAGCCTTAGAAGTGGGACTACGGTGCTTGATCGAAATGTGGAAAGAAAATGATAATGGCACTTTGAAAACATTCAATGACGTAAAATACAAAAGAAAAAAGAAAATAACCCCCTTAAGGCATTGACTTCAACAATTCAATCATCAGATAAAACTGTTACAATTGATCCATCGCTATTGTTCCAACGAATTAGCATTTTTTCTTAAACTGATGAAGAATTGGAAAAATATTTCAATTTCGAACTGGCACCGTATCCATTATCTCTCTTTGACGAGAAAGGAATGAGAAAAACTCCGAAAGCGAAGCTCTTTGATTTCAAGCCCGTTGAGTGGCCAATAAAAGGTAGTGATATTTATGTTGTCGACGCCGGATTTTTATTGCACAAGGTTGTATGGCGTCAAAATGATAAATTCGTTGACAGTGTAGCAAGCTACATTAAATATCTCAGAAACCATTATTCACCTAATTGCATAATCGTTTTCAATGGCTATCCCGATAATAGTGGCTGCACATCCTCGTCGTGTACGTGTCGGAAATTAGGATTAAAAATGTACGATTCTTTGTAAAAAATGTAACGGCAGTGGTTGTGCGAACGCTATTGAACCAGAAATCATTTTAAGCAATGATGAAGCCGAAGAAGATTTCATTCAATTCCCCGAAGCAATTGACGACGAAATTGAGTTGGAGTGTCGTATAATGGCGGCTCCGAACGTTGTAGATAATGATAACAATTATGAGCCTGTCGAGAAAAGGAAATTTTTTTGAATAATTTTTCTGACAAATTTTTGTTCTTCGTGATCATTAATAAAACTATTGTAATGAATGAAACAGTGTCTAAAAAAGATTTATTTATGATACCCTTTCCCATCCACAGTTGAATAATTTTAAAGCATGTTTAAATGTAAAATTTGTAAAAAACTTGGTCATGGATCGGCTATGGGGTGAACATAATTTTTAAGTAAAATGTAAACGTAAAATGAAAAAAAAAATTGTTCTACGACCATTTTTAAGTAAGTTATTACATTTGTTAACTAAGCCGCTCCCGTCAGGCTGCGGAGTGAGAGGGGGCATCCCCACCGCGACGCCCGGCCGAGCAGTCGACATCGCGCGCTCGGCGACGACCCGTCGATCGAAATACATCGATAACTTTGATGGCATAATTCCTCGTCAAGGGAGTAATTTTATTGAATCCTATGGCCGGAAGCGTAGGGATTGCTAAGGAACTCGAATTTTGCAAAGATCTTGATTACAACACTAGAAAATTGACCAAACGTAAAAACTATCTCGGGCTGTAATCAAGATATTGCAATTTTTTCTCAATTGTTCGTTTTCTTAAGACGCGTTAGATGGTCCAAGAATTTTTCAGATATCTTTGCAACTTTGGTCAGAATTGTTATTTGTTTATAAGGGAAAATCTAAAATCGACGAAAAACAGTATTTATTTTCAACAAAACGTATTTTTTTCCAAATCGCTTGTGTATAATGATACGAAGCTCCTCGATTTTTTTCAACCCTGTGGACTTTCGCCGGGAAATTCTATTGAAGGGGAAAGATTTTTCGCTGATCGCTGATTGTTGCTAAACTATATCCCGCAAATCGATCAATCTTGCATGATTCTCTTGGGGTTTGGCTCCTTTACAACATGTACGAGTTTCAACCCGATATGTTGATAAACAATCGATTGCGGTTGCAAAAATGAAATTGAGATTTTCATTTTCATTTGCTCCATCACCGCTTAATTAATAATGTTAGCACTTTTTTTCACGACCTTTTTTACAGAGGACGTTATGATGAACAAATTTTATTCGAAACTTTTTTCGATAGGACGCGTTCCAAAAAAATTATCTAAAAAATATCGGTTTTTTAATTTTTAATAATTTTTCATTGCCAAAATATACTTCGGAAAAGTTGGAAAACTTCAGGATATATTCTTGTAAGTCTAAACAACCTATAACAAATTTGGGGAGAGGGTGGGCCTCTTGAATAGGTGTTATGCTAAGGTGACTGGACTATCAGGATAGAACGGCTGGCGAGTACGCCCGAGGAATTGATATAGGTCCGGCTGCAATACCGACCTCTGCTCCTCCCCATGCATCGTGCATGGGGAGGAGCAGAGGTTTTCAGATTACGGGCGAGAGTGAGAATCTCTCGCGCCGCAGACGTAAATGCTCTCCTATGCGCGGTGCCCATGGCGAAACCATTTTCGGATCGTGAGAGAGCGAGATGTCTCCGTCTCGCTCACGCGTCGTGCGGAAGTTGCAGTCTCTCTCTACGAGCGCGCTCTCGTGTTGTTCGGTAATCTCTCCCTAGATTGAGAGGGCCGAGTTCGCGTACGCACCAGGGGGAGTTCCGTGTAGACCCAGCTCCCTACGGATATTTTATTTTCAGTGTGTTCCCGCAAAATAATTATTAATTTATTGATTTCGAAAGTTTGGGATCTCGTGAATTTTTGGGGTTTCCGACGGTGACCCCGCGGTCTAACATATATAGATATATAGCAGCAATGTTTTCCGGCATATGGCTCCGCCTTCGTCTGTCACCGTACGAGTCTCGTGAGAAGATTTCGTAAGCGCGTTCAGGCGGAATTTTGGTACAATATTTTTGTCTATGTCCGTAAAATTTTCTAGCCGCTGTCTTTATCTTCTTGTAAAAAAAACTTTTAATCGCCAATTTTCATTCATTTGTGCATAAAATCGAATGAAATAAGCTTGAAATGTGTGTCTTTTAATCGTGGACTGGCGCTTGGCCTAAAAACTATGATTCGATTCGTGTACCATACAAAATTCTGTCATTTCTCCAGTGATAACTCAAACTGCAAAATTTTGAAAATAAAGTACCAAGAGCCACTTTTTGCCGTCATTCTCTATGTACCTGCCAAGTTTTAACCTGATCAGTTGTTTAATGCTCGTATGAGCATTATACAACATCTTAATCTTTTTATTTGAAATGTACATTAACACCTAGCAAACAAACGGTGCCATGTGCTTCGCGTATTTTTGCCAAAAACTGGGGGTAAATATAGTTCATTTCCTGGGAGTCATGGCCGAAATTTGAAGTTATTCTGTACACCTCCCAGTTTATTTCTCCGTCATCATTGTGAAATGCCCATGACATGGAGTTTGCTATTCCAGACAAAATTACCTTATACCCTTAAGGTTGAAAAGGTTTCAAAAATCGAGGAAAACCGAATGGAGGAAATTGAAGGGCCCGGAATAATGCCGAATACTTCAGTTAACAAAATAGAAAACTTAACAATGTTTTATGTGGGATTTCAAGGAAAGACATAATTACGATTTATTAATACATTTATTCATTTCCGAGATATTTGTCCCGTGCCGCACACTTGTACCACTCGGTGAAAACTGACCGGTAATCACCCGGTCCACTCATACCCTCATACTCAAAGCCAAACAGCACTCTCGCACACATACCGTCTTATGCTACTAGCTACGGGGATACTACAACTTATATAATGCTAGGCGAACGGAGCAATGCCACACGCGCGTAACGGCGGCTTACCAGTTGCGCGCGTACGTGACCTGGAGAAGTTAATCGAAAGAATTGTCTGTTGGAAGAAGCTAAATTGTTACCGCAGTTTTCTCTTCATGAAATACCGACACCGAAAGAACGAAGGCGGGCGTAAATCGTCTTAATTCCGTCGATCCTAAAGACAACCTTTGTGACAATGCCGAAATAGAAGTTAATACAAATTAATAGAAAATTTGCGAAGCGTATGCTATAAGTGAACGTTCAAAGCGAAGGGACGTTAGAAGCGACGGAAATCAATGTAGATCGATGGTTGAAGAGTGGGGGAATGTGTCAGTGTGTTCAAGTACCATGAAGTCCAAACGAGCGTGATAGGCTGCGAGCTACTGACTTCTCGCATGAACTCCTGATAATATGAACTTTCCTGAAAATCTTCCTATTGTGCTTCGCTCCACGCCTGCATCATCGATGATCAACTGATGATGCAAGTGAGTTTCTTCGCCCTTTCATAGTGGATTTTTCACCCCTTCTTCCAATTTCATTTAACTTTCCTTTTGTATTATAGGTGGTTTATGACGGGCGGGCCAGCCTATAACCAGGCTTCACTATAGTGCCGTGTCCACTTGCATTTTCCCTTTCCTCCATCCCGCTTCTTATCCGCTTGATGGGGAATTTTGAGCCCTCGTTATGAAATATGAGACCTAACCGTCTCAATATATTCTTGCGCGCCAAATGCTTGCAGCGCTACCAGATTGCTGCCTCCGGTCATCCCTAGTCGTTTCGTGACCAGAGCGTCACTAGACATCGTATATTTACGATTCAGAGATATAAATTATTATATCTCTGAAACCAGATGATCGAAATTCTTGATTTTTTTTTCGGAACCTTCATTACATGTTTCTCTTTAATTGAGAGAAAAACAAAAATATATGTTGAAAAGTTTCATACTTGTTCCGTGAAATGCGAACTTTTGTACTCCTTCCCATAAGAAAACGTGTTAATTTATACAATCCTGAATTCTCGAATACGGAATACCGAATACGGAATACCGAATACGGAATACCGAATACGGAATGCTGAATCCTTTTGAAATTCTACACTTAGTTTCATAACAGTGATCTAAATTTGTCGGTTATAACGTGTGCAAGGTGCCGACACAATTATTGCCTCCCCTATTTTTGCGATGCACATTACCTCATCACATCCACTTCATCAGCTGTATAATAATAAAAGTATTTACAATATTTCATGCAGGATATTACGCACGCGGTCTTTTGAGATGCCTACTGTCTCAGCTGTCTTGCGCACCTTCAATCGACGGTCTGCCAATACAAGATCGTGGATTTTTGTCACGTTATCCTCCGTGGTAGCCGTTTTCGGGGCATCTGGGCGTGGCTCATCAAAGACCGATGTGCGATCACGTTTCGATCTTTGATTTCGCTGCGCGATTTCCCTTCCAAAAACAAGCATCGAATCACCGACCGATATTGCTCGTTTTCCATTTTTCTAAAATCCGCGGACACGCGCGCTTCCACACGCAGTCAAAACAAAACTACGAGTCCGATTCGGCTGAAATTTGGACAGTAGCTGTTTACGATATGTATACGAGGAAAGTGGTTAATTTGAAAAAAATGTTGAGACAAAAGTTGTTAAGGATAAAGTAATGCATCGAAATATGCGTTTAATTTTGAATGGCGTCATGCAAGTCATATTAACGTTGGCTGTAAGTTTTTAAATGCAAATTTACATTTTTTTATTGCATATTCTTATAGCTGACATCATGACATTTTCAAAAAACCAGTAACAAGCCATTTTTTATCGCCATCTTTCTGATGTGAGTTATTAAGCTTTCAAATCTCAATACCACAGGTGTGAGCATTACCCAAGGTGTACCGCGTAGAGGTCGCACGATCAGATTCAGATGTCTTAAATTATCGTTTTCGGTCCTCAGTTAATCCTCCTCATAGAAATGGATTACCAGCATATTTGTAAGGTGCGACATCCACGCTGTACATCTTGGAAAATGTGAACGTCGGCCGACTGACATTTTAAAGTCTCATAGCTCAGAAGGTTATGGACTAAACAGCGTTTATGACTAGTGTTTTGGAAAGGCTTTGACGTCACGCATAAGAAAATGTAATAAACGCCTTGGCTTCCCTTTCAAAAAATCGGGTTGACCTCAATTTCACCGTTACGACCCCAACAACGTATGCCCGAAACATTTTTCAAAATAACCACTTTCCTTGTATTTAAATAAGATATGCTTGTGTCCTGAAACGCCCGGTATATCCAGCATGCATTTGATCGCACACTTTGATCCCTGACGCATTTAATCACTCTCCAACTAATGGCATTCATGCGTTCACGGCCCTCTCTCATACCTTACATCGCCAATTAACTTCACGGCGGTCATTAATATAAATCCTTTTCATATTACAACCTAAGTAATTCACATGAATTCTGCTTAACACTTTTCATTCCATCCAAATCTTTCGTATACTAAAATCGACGTTACGTTATATATTTTTCTTTTGTCTAATACAATATATATTTTAAGTGCAATATTTGCCCTGGCTCAATGATCGTTCTCTTTTTACTGGTTCATCAATTAAGAGCAAATAATACCAGGGAATTCCTGAACTAAACAGAGTTGAGCTCAATGACTCATTCTCTTATAAATTCACCAAGTATGAATAACAATAATTCGTAGAGATCGTTGAAAGTGAGAAGAACCGAATTAGATACAGAGCCGCTGCTCAGGTGCTAGACGAGCTACGCACTCAAAACAGTTCAATTATATACGTACCAGTCGAAAAGTACTCTACCAGTAATTCATGGTCTATAAAATCTTACCTGAACGCCGTCGTAGGTCCATGATCCGAATTTCATAACACACGTTTGTTCATCGAAAGGAAAGTACTCAACGTCAATTTCGCAGGAAGACTTGTAAATCGCTGGTGGCTTCCAGTCCACCTGACCTGTGTAATTCAATGTGGCTTTGGTGGCTAGCGTCACCTCGAAATTACCATCCGCACTGGAATATAAAAAAGGAACACTGCTATAGATTGCACATTTAATGTAGCTCATATATTGAGCCAAATCATACGGTTCATGAACATACTAACTTGTTGTACAATACGATATCTGGTCTCCATATATGATCGGATGGTACATGCAGCATCTCAACGCCACCATATTCTTTTGGGTCCCACTGGAGCTTATAATCGTACCATGACTGAAATCAAGAAATTAATTATATTATCATATTGCTCGTGATATCGCAGACGTGTGTAAAGTTCAAATAGCCTACGATCGACAACCTATAGCGAAAGTTCGGTCCGTATAATCTTCAGTCTGGATGAGCAGCGCACATTTGTCTGATGGGTGACTTTAGGCAAATTAATTTAATATGAGCTATGTTTTTATACAATAGTATTACTACGCAGATTGGCATCAATTTTTATGCTGAGACCCCTAGAGGAAATTTTTAAGGTCTTTAGCGTTCTCAGATATACCCAAAGTTACAAATCGAGGACGTGGCGATTGTCGACTCTATGCTCTTTTAGTTACTAAAAATTTCGTTTTAATCTTTATATATTTTTAAGTTTTTGTGAAATTAATGTGATCTACCAATTGATAGATCAATCTTATCGCTCTGCATTGACAAGGGAACTATCAGACCTGTTAATCACGGATTTTTCTGGATCCCAGTTATGTTGTAGAGGGACCTATCCCGAGTACCTGGCTTCCGGCTTTTCTTCCAACGACCCTTAGTTTCCGAGAAAATCGATTTTGAGGTTTTATGCTTACCTACCATACCCGTAACGTTAGTCATGTTTCAACCAAGCGAGCGTACCGTAGTGGCTAAGATTCACGCCTACCGTGCTGACGGTGCGTTTTCAAATCCTGCCTGTGTAATGTTCTATTTTTTATAAAAAAAATTGTTTTCAACTTCATTGTACAGGATATCAACAAAGAGCATAGATTATGTAAAATTATTCGAAAATATTCATTTCTGACGTAGTAATTTCATTATTAATCAATAATTACAGCACACTGTCTATAAATGTGCATTCCATTTGTGCTTCGTAGTTAAAATTGGTCGATGAAAGAACAATTTTTTAAAATTTGAAGGAACAGTATTTTCCGGTATCGCTCCTAAAAAATCCATGTGCCGGCAAGGCAGTAGCTTTCATCAGATATGCGTGGTGCTATATGGTTTTGTGTTTCCGTTGCTTTCACGACAAATACTATCCGGAATTCTGTTCTAACACTGCAAGCGATGAACACGATAGCGAGTAAGACACTTCTATAATTATTGATTAATAATAAAATTAGTACGTCAGAAATGACTATTTCCGCATAATTTTGCATAACTTATACTATTCCTTGATATCATGTACGATGAAATTGGAAAAAAAACAAGTAAATAAATAAATAAAAATAAAAAAATATTCGGGCAGGATTTGAACACGCATCGCCAGCATGATAGTCGTGAATCTTAGCTACTGCACTACGCTCGCTTGGTTGAAACACGACTAACGGTACAGGTACGGTAGATACGCATAAGACTTCAAAATCGAGTTTCTCGGAATCTAAGGGGCATTGGAAGAATAGCCGGTAGCCAGGTAATGAGGACAGGTCCCTCTACAACATACCTGAGACCCACAAAAATCCGTGAATAACAGATCCGATGGTCCCCTCTTGAGTACTTTTTTCATTATGAGGCTCCAAAGTAGTACTTTGCAGTACTTTGACACAAATCATTGTGTCAAGTAGATCGTTATTTTAAGGTTAAATTATCTTTTTACTCAAACCTCTGTGGTTACAAATGTTTAAAAATATTCGGATCATCGTACTTTTAGTGCTATCCAGGAACAACGACGTGGACGTAGTAGAATTCTGTTTCCTTTGGGACACAGATACATACACATGCACACGCATGCACGCACGCATCCACGTGAGAGGCAAAGGGATCGCTCTCGTAACACCAACATCCCACACACGGGGTGAGGGTAACTTTCAAATTTCCAATGGCGAGCCCAACTATTTTCTCGGATTATGATTGTACGTCGCAAAACCTGCAACTTTTGTCTCAAACATTTTTTTATCTGGCGTCATTCTGACCCTTCAAACGCATGTAAAAAAACCTCGTTCTGCCATTCCATGCACTTCCTAATGACTCAACGGCAGCCTTGCCGAAAAAATCCCAATAGACCAAAGGTTTGGAGTCGGTAAATACTGAGAGAGTGACGAACTTCGGGGTCTTTCAATCTCGTTAGTGTCATGGTTGTTCAAAATGGCCCTTCTCAGAGCCAAAAATGTGTGAAATTCCACCTGGAACCTCCATATTCGACACATCGGTCAATATTAATCCAGGAGGCATTTGAAATTTCAAAGTCACCCTCATCCCGCGCAAAAGAGCGACGGGTTGAGGAATGGTTTAATGCCTAACCAATTTCATTCTCAAGACCAAACTACTTTGGTTCCTTGCTATTCTTTCCCCAATGCTGCCTTGGAGGCATGAGGAAGTGCATGAAGTGGCAGAACGAGGTTTTTTGTTGCATGCGTTCGAAGGGTCAGAGTGACACCGGATTCCAAAATGTTTCAGATAAAAGTTACATGTTTTTTTTACGTACAATCATAATCCGCAAAGAAAGTGGAGGTCGCCATTTGAAATTTTATAGTTCATGGTTTGAGTGGGTGAGGGTGAGATTAAGTTATGTTTGTCTGAAACTTTTTCAGAAACAAACTGCCCTTTTAGATTATAAAGTGTGAACTTTCCGGCCTATGTCTCCTGCTTCCCCTGTTATCACACGAGTCTCCTGAGAAAATTTCGCTAGCGGATTCACGTGGAATTTCGGTACACTATTTTCTTCATATGTCGGTAGAATTGTTGATATCGTCTCGTCAAAACTTATATTCGTAAATTTGCATTCATTTTTTGCATAAAACTCAATAAAATAATGCTCAAAATGTGTGTGTTTTTAATTGCTGAGTGGCTCTTGACCTTGAAATTACGATACAATAGGTGCACCCATATAAAATTCTGTCATTCCGTCAGTGATAATAGAAACTGCAAATTCGTTTTCAAACTTTTGAACAGAAGATACCAATTCTTGCCACAATTCTCTATGTGCTCGCCAAATTTGAGCCAGATCGATTGTTTAGTGCCAGACTAATATCGTTTTCACGGGGATCTTAAAGTTCATCTAGGTTTTGTATCAAACAATGCGTATTCAAAATTATTTTGATATATTATTTCGGAGTTGCGGTTTTAGACGGAAAAATAACATGATTGCGTGATATTGTCGAGAGCCTCAGCAGGAGGGTCCTGCAGGACTAATTGTAAGAACAGGAACTTCGGCTGTCCCAAGTGCTCTTCCACTAGATGGAGATGATTCTTGCTCGAAAATAGCATGCGTGTTTGCATCAACGTCATCGCCCAGTACCTACTTCGGTGGCCGTAAGTACGCGTTACATTAAGGCGGGTGGCCACCCTGGCCGCCCAGAAAATAGGTATATTTTTTAAAAATTCATAAAAAATTCATATGCGTAATTCATATAGACGAAATATTTTTATTTTTTAAGGCAACGTACAAAACAGCTTTAAGAATGCCTTAAATAAATTTTAGTTTGTAATATTAAAGAATGGCGGTGCTGCAAACATTTTCGCGAAGGCCCTCCGCATGACAGGCGCTTATGTTACGCCACTGGAATCACCGAAAAGTTGCATCTGAAAAAAGATAATTAGCTTATTCATGGATAATATTGCTACAATGTTACGTAGGATTTTTGTTCGACTATTAAGGAAATTATAATGAGCCGAAGAAGAAAAAATATGTATTTTTCACAGTAATTTTACGAGAATAAACGCCAATAAAAAGAAACTAATCAAGTTATCGCGAAAATCCTACCTTACATTTTAGATAATGCATCTACAAGTATTGTGTAGAAATTTCACAACAATCGGACCGACAGCTTACGAGATTTCGTAGGCTTAAGCGAACGTTTCAGTGTGACACTTCGAAAAATTACTGATTTTCGCGATGTTTTTTTAATGTTGTAATAAACTAATCGGTCTGGTTTTATTTTTATAAACAAATACATTCATGATTTTGTTTACGTTCATTTATTTAGTATTTAATAATTAAATAAATTGTTGAAATGACACGTTAAAAAAAAGGTCCTGTACGATGTCCACGATTGCGGCCGCAATTTTGATCTGAAACAAAAATTTCAAAAAGATTATTAATCTGTAGGAAAGTCGCTATCGCGCTATGGAGGTTTTTTTTTAATTTGACAAAATGGCGGCGGTTTGAACAAAAAGTATCGAATTTGGCCCTTTATTCGACAGGTCTTCGTAAAAAAAATAGGAAGATTTAAAAAAAAAGCTTTCATAGCGCGATAGAGAATGACGTTAAAAGCGTTGTCTCAAAATTGGAAATAGATATTTTCAAAACTCTTCCTTTGAGAGTGGACACCGTTTTGAAAAAGACCATTCCGAGAAAAACGCGTTTAAAGATTGAAGTTAGAAAATTTTAGATAAATCGTTTACTTACGATCAATCGCCGATGCCAGGTGCATACAATATCCCTTCTGCTTTCTCGAACTGCTCATTTTCGGCTGAAATTTCGTTGCTGTCCAGAGAGCTTCGGCGTTCTGTAATTTTGATGCGCTCCGCCTTATATTTTGCAGCGAAGTCTGCGGCTATCGGCCCTATGGTGCACCCCATTGTCTCCAGGATTTTTAAAATTGGATCGAACCCTTCCTTGAACGTACAGGTGGCACAATACGTCGCTTTCTGATGCCATGTATGCCGATGCCGAGTATTCGCATGACAAAACAGAAACGACGGTTGATTTCGTATGCATTGTTTATCAGCGGACAAGAATTGATCTCGGTCGGATCCAAACACAAACACTGAACACAAATTTTGAATCCCAATCCTCGAATCGATTTTTTATAAAATCTCACATCACTATCACACTTTTTGCACTTGAGGAGTTGTTGCAGAGCACCGAAAATTAAGAAAAATTCGATTAAAACATAGCTGAATGTTTGATCGATTCTAACGTCAAACTCCGGACTCTTTTTTGCTATTTTCACCGCCGAAGTACTTGCAAATGATGTATCCGTCTCAACGAAATGTCAATTTGTTCCCATGAACTTCGCGGGTCTTTTTCTAGCACTTCGTGGATTCGTGCTCCTCGCGCCTTTTCTGTCCATCTTGATTTTTTTCTTGGGGGTTTCACTCGTATGTCTATCCGTGGTGGATGTCAAAAACGAACTGAAATGCTTAGACAGTTTATTCTGCAAAGTTATAGAACCTGAGCACCTTACAAAGGTACACGCGCAGGTAGAAAAATAACAAAAGGATAACGGTCGAGCGGCGCGACGGACTGGGCAGATGTCCCGCTCCGTTCTCTTTCTACAAGAAACACTGTAGCGACCGTAATAATTTGAATTTCGATACAAAAACTTGAAGGAATGTTTAGAACAGTCTATACTATACGATAATGCAAAAAAAAGTATTATTTGAAAATTTCACACTGAGACGATCCCTTAAGTTCGAAAAATATAGCTTCGAGATAATGGCAAAATAAAGTAAATGTGCGGTTATTCGGCTAACAGTGCGGGTTTGTGAGTCCTACCTTTAATCAGCGATTCTTGGTTCAGACATGTCCCCTTCGGCAACTGATTGAGCATCCTCAGCCTCTTTTTGATAACATATACGTGCTTGACATGCTTCTTTCCAGCTTTTTTAAAGTCGTATAATTTCAACGTAGCCACGCACAAGAGATCAAATAAAACTGTAAATTCGATTAACTGGCTGCTTCATTTATAGATAATATAGCACAGAATGAACATATAGCGGACAGATCATCGGGGCTGTGTCACCTTCCTGAAGACGCCGAAGCATCATCAACAGTAGTAGTACTGAGTATTCCCGAACAATCCGAGATATTTAGCAACAGCCCCGGCTTAGCTTCTAAGTATAGGCATACGGTAATAATAAAATATGCTCAACTGATAACATACAATAACTCGAATAGTGGTGGACCAGTGAACCAGAACTGTCGAGGCTGATGGTGATATAGCATCGTTATTAACAACAGAATCATAATATCGATAGATCTACAGCCGAGGTTGAGAACGCTGTGTCGATGAGCGAAGACGGTCTTATACAGCATGAAATCAAGCTCGGGGAGTATCCCATGGATATAATCGTCGAGCAAAGAGCTGGCAGATGCTTCGGTCAATGGTTTCAATATTTAATGGAATCGGATTGAGGTAAAGAAAGTTCAGAAAGTTATATAAAAGATTGTGAATGATTTCAACAGCGTTAAAAACAATTATTTGAAGAGACTATATGAAAAAGAGGAACAGTTTTTGATACTGTTTCGACGAGCTCAATATTCGTTATTATAAACATTTTAGTCGATGTGCTTCGAACCGTTACCTAGGTACCGAGTCTCGTGTTTATTGTTGTGATGCGGCTTATCCTTAGCGCAGGTCACGTATGTAAAATCTCAGGCCTCTATTGTAGCCGCTCTCTCGACGTTAAATCAGTCTTCCGAAAATCGTTGAACGGAACGGTCTTATCTTCTCAAAGTGTTCGGACATTTCAAACGGCCAATAGTCTTAACGTATCTCATTGTGGTTTTTAATAAAGCACGATGTGATGAGGCGAACTATAGTCTTTAATGAACAGTTTATTTCAACAACCCGAACCATCCGAAAATTACTTTTTACGGGGATCGTGGACATTATTAAGGTTTTTTAATAAACATTAAGTGTTTCTAGAATATACCGCTGACCGCTGCGGCTTCCGACGCCCATGCTAGCTACCGAGCCACCGCTTAGACGTGCACGTGCCACTATAAACTAGGTGACGGTGACGTTGAAAGTCACGTAGGCAGGAAAGGAATGCAAGAAGTCCGTGGTAAAGAAAAATTAGGTGGCTTAAAATAGACGAACGTTACACCACCCCCCCTTAATTTAAAAAATCCTTGCAATGGTAAATCGATTTTCTAACAAAGGGAACACCAGGATTGTCCCCCTCGGATTTTGACGGGTCTTATGTGTTATAGAAGGACCTTCCCTGAGTACCTAGACACGAGCTTTTATCCTGACGCGCCGTAGTTTTTGAGAAAATCGATGTTAAGGGCAGGGTAGGGTTAATTCGTGTGAAAAAAGCACATTTTTAGGATTTTTTTTTTACGAAACGGTTAAAATCTATTTATTTAAACTAATGGTACATTAAAGTATGACATTCTAAGAATATTGTGTCCAATTTTCACGTAGAAATATTTAAAGATACGGCCATGGCAGCAATTTTGGTCAAGCGTCTCGGAAAAAGTTGAATTGCGGTGCCCATCATAACTCCGTGCTGGATCATCTGAAATAAAAAAATCAAGGTTATACCGTTAGATAAAGACTTTCCCCAGGTAACGCTGGAGGGGTTTTTCGAAATTTAAATTTTTTTAATTTTTGGGAACACTTTAAAGGGAAAAACGCGATTTTAAGCGAAAAAATCGGTTAATTTGTTGTTATAAAATAAAAAATATAAACAAATTTGAAAAAAATTCTCCAGCGTTACCTCGTAAATTATGTACAGAAATAGTGTGCAAAATTTCAAAAGGATCGGTGCAGTAGTTTTAAAGTTATGACGGGCACCGACTTTGAAAATGTGAGTTGTGGGAAAAACGCTTTAAAGTTTTAAACACTAAACAATTTGAGATGAAACGTTCGTAAGTGAGTTTTATCGACTTACCTCATACTGAATCATCGATGCCAGGTCCATAATGGGCGTTGCTGTCATCCAGGATGTCTTAAGCCTTCTTTCGTCTGTTTTTCGGCTTCCTGATCTGTTCGGCCTATACGCATAGAGTCAGATGATCGCGGCCACTCATGAGCATTTGGTCTACTACTGATTCCCATTTCTTGCATGAAGGTTAGTAAAGCAAAAGAACCTTCATTGAAGACACAGGCTGTCACATAAGCTGCAATCTAAACGATGACAGAGGTTCCGCCCACGTGATTTGGTGAGATTTTCCAAATAAGTTGGTTCAAACTCTCATTGTTGTTCTGCGTAAAGCCTCCGACACATCGCTCTAGGAGGGCATCTTTGCTCAGATCTTCATAGATGGGCTTGATGGCATCCAAAACATCCTTGGGAAGAGCACTGTATGTGTGTTTGAACGAATCCAATGGATTATCAGCTACAGATTTTTGCCATTCGCACCAGGAGTCCGCGCCGCTCGGGCATGTATAACAATTCAGGCAGGTATAACAATACTCATAACGTCGTGAATTTTGCTCCGATCGACTTGAAATTTAGACACAATATTCTTGAGATATTATGCTTTCTATTCTGTTAATAATACTATGCTTTGATATTATGTTAATTTTAAACAGTATTCATCAAAACGAGGATAGCGTAGTGGATAAGTTTATCCACTACGCTATACATTTTTCTCAAACTCGTTGACCATAATATTAATAATTATATGTCATTTCATGTAAAATTATTTAATAATAATATTTTTCGCCATGGTAATTTTATTAATAAATAAATTGGAAGCAATTTTGCGAGATGGTGTGTATTTTGAATTACAAATATTCGGACGTCCTTGATTTTTCTGCGTTTCGTTTCGTACTTGCATGTCCTTGAAGCGACCTTGCCGTTTATTTTCCTCACTTACAGGCCGTTAGAAACCGTTTGGGAATTCCGACGCCCAAACCAACAGTTCGCCTTTGCCGCCAGCATCAGTTACTCGCAAAGTATCGTAAGTGCAGTGTTTATTGAAATTTACGGTGAAATGGAAGAAGCTAGAACTCAGAATGCTCCTGATTTGCTCCGAACGAATAGGAAAATAGCCTCGAGGGAGGATTGCATAAGAATTCACTCGCTCGTTTTAGATCAATTGATCGCTCCTGCCTTCGTCCCAATGATTAAATATGCATGGCATGCATCAAAATTGTTAGCCGAAGGGAAGACGCCTTTTTTAAATGTAAATAAAATGTGCTTCCCCGTGTCACTTATGCAAGGGCAATGTGCATGCAAAGATTTATCATTCATAAAATGCGCCGGGTGCTCTCCGGCTTTATGTTTTCGTTGTTGTTACGATTAGTACCACCCGGACTCATGTACTGGCGTAGCGAGTGAGGAAATTCTTACGGCATGAACGATTATATTTCATTATAATATTCGATTGTAAAATTCAAAATTCATACCATATCGCAAATTTGCTTCCAATTTATTTATTAATAAAATTACCGTGGCAAAAACATTATTTTTAAATAATTTTGCATGAAATTAAATATATTTATGAATATTATGGCCAATGAGATTGGAAAAAAAGTTCACGGGCAGGATTTGAACCGTTGCCCCTTAACGTTGTAGCTGTATACCTTATCCACTACGCTGGGCTCGCTTTGATTAATACTGTTTAAAATTAACAGTATAAAAGGCGCAATAGGAACTTTTAACATCGAGTTTCTTAAAAACTGGGGCGCGTTAGAATAAAAGCTCGTACCTAGGTACTCACTGTAGGTCGCTCTATAACATATATAAGACCCATCAAAATCCGCCAGGGCCAACCCTGATGTTCCCGTTGTAAACCTTCATACAGTTAATATTATTTCTGATGGTACGTCTTATAATGTGACGTGTAGCTCGACGGTGACTTGTCTCACAATCAGCTAAAGCGAGTAATTCTTCTCCTGGATACTTACACACTACGAGGAGTTTTTGTTTTGCTTGGAGTAATATCATAAATGATTGACAGAATTCTGTTCAGTGGTGAGAAACTTGTCTCGTTAAGCGTTGATTTTCGTGAGGTCCACGTAGTTGAGAACAGTCCAGGTCTTGTGAAGCGTCACCACATTCCCCAGATGTTTGAAATAAATAGCTCCTGAGGCTGGTCCCCGTAGAACGGTGTGAAGGTATCAATAGCTGCGAATTTTGCTAGTGGGTGAAATCGAAATAGCGGTATAACCTAAATAAATGAGCGGTTAGTTCTTGTAATAAGGCTTTAACTTAGTTACATTAATGGTTTTTGTTCTGTTCCGGAGAATTTCGTAATTGACTTCGGATGTTCAGTCAAGTATAATAGTTGTTCTTTCCTACTTCGGCGCAAATGGGGATTTATGTCTTTCTTGTGCGACAAAAACTTCATCACCCACATTGAAGATCGGCGCAGGTCGATGAATTTTAGAATCCTGCGTTGACTTATCGTGTTCTTTTGCTACTATTAGGTGGCCACGCCCTTTCTTCAGGATTTGATCGTGGTCCGCCCGCAGTTTTACGAAGCATTCGTCGATGGTTGTATTAGTGCGATGAATTGGAATGCTGTACGGGATGTTTGGTTTTCGTCCGAACTGCATTTCGAAAGGTGTCATCCCAATCCCTTCTTGTTTCGCGGCGCTGTACGCCATGGAGACGACTTTCAATTTCTTGTCCCAGTCTTTAGGGTGATCATAGATAAGAGATTTTAATTATTCCTTGATTGGTCCGTGAGCTCTCTCCAGGCATTGCTCTGCGGATGGAATGTCGTTATCGTCATGTGCGATAACTTGAAAATTTTTTCCATATGCTTAAACGTCTGACTTATGAAATTCCGTCCATCACCCGGGAGCATTTTCTTTGGAGCACCATGAATGTAGATGAAATCTTGTATCAGCGCGTCTATGGTTGCTTTGGCATCTTGCGTCTTAAGCGGGATGAGAGTAATGTACTTTGGAAGCTGATCTTGTACCGAAAGAATGTATTTGTATCCGTCGCTCAATTCTGTGATAGGCCCTACGAAATTTAAGGCAATTTTATCGTTTGGCCGCTCTGGTGTATTAGTAATTATCCCGTCTGCTTGCGGACGTATGCGAACTAGCTTAATCTGTATGATGTCATTCTGTATGTTCGGCCAGGTAGCAACTGCCTTGATATGGTCGAGGGTCTTAGTTATCCCGAAGTATACCATGGCTTTAGTCTCATGGCGCTGTTTTATGGTGCGCAGTCGATCCTTCTTGGTCCCTGGTACGTACAGTTCTCTGTCGTACAGGTACAATGGGAACCGCTCGTCCTTCGATGACCAAACGAAATTTATATTGTGTTTCATTCGGAGTTTTGTACCTGAGCGAGCGCACAGGTGTTCGCAACCCCAATAGATTTTCGTTGGCTTGTTCAACGTTGTTAACGCGGCGCTGATCCGATTCTAGCAATCAATTTCGTCTTCCTCGAAATTCATGAACAGACAGTCTGGAGTGCTGCTTGTTGAATCCGTGATCCTTATTGCTAGAGTACATTTTGGTGGGATCTCGTCACTTATTTCTGTAGTTATTGAGATGTCTTTGCACAATTCGAATTCCATGTAAAGTGGTGGCCCTTCCTCTATAGTTTCGTCTTGTAGTGGCTCTGTTGCCTCGCAGTCATCGTTATGGGTGACTGTTTCTCTTGTGACATCTCTTTCTATCATCATGTAGTCATGGCACAGATGAGAGAGAGAGAGAGAGAGAGAGAGAGAGAGAGAGAGAGAGCGTCGGCAGTAGTGCTGAGCGAACCTTTTTTGTAAATAAGCTCGTACTCGTACTCTTCGAGCTTTAATATGAGTCTCATCAGGCGATTGTTTGTAGGAGGATCCATAGCTTTTAGTATCCAGATAAGTCGTTTATGGTCGGTCATGATTTGAAAATGTTTTCCGTATAGGTATTGACTGACGTGCTTTGTTGCCCAGGTAATGGCAGGCATCTCTTTATCTCGGGTGGAGTACCGCTGCTCCGCTTTGTTGAGAATTCCTGACTCGTAGGCTACAGGTCGCACCTTACCAATAGTCCCCTGTCATAGGACGGCGCCAAAAGCAACGTTACTGGCGTCAGTGGTCAACACGAATGGTTTGGACAAGTCAGGATACTGCAGCACAGGAGTAATCGTGAGTGCCGTACGTAATAGGTTGAAGGATTGCCCCTGCTTCGCTGTCAAATCCCAGATATCTGACGTTTTTGAAAGCTCTGTTAGTGGCTTCGCCACTTTACTAAAGTCTTTTATGAATTTCCTGTAATATTCGGCGAGTCCCAATAATCATTTGATCGCTTTGGGATCGTATGGCCGAGAAAATTCTTTCACCGCATTAACGTTCGTGGGGTTCGGTTGATCACCGTTTTCCGATATTACGTGCCTCAGTAATTCTAATTCAGGGCGGAAAAATTCGGATTTGTCCGGCTGAATTTTTAGTTCTGCTGCACGGAATTGTTTTAGAATGTCAACCATTTTTTGTGGTGTTCTTCGACCGTATTGCCGTAAATAATTATGCCATCGAGGTAAACTAAGCATGCGTTGCCAATGAGGCCTCGCAAGCCGTTGTTCATCGTTCTCTGGATCGTTGTCGGTATGTTTTTCAGACCGAAGGGCATTCTGTTATAGTGATAGTGCCCTGATGGTGTAAAGAACGTGGTTTTTTGTTTATGTCACTCGTCTAGCAATTTGGTGGAAACCGGAGGCAAGGTCGAAGGCGGAGCAATATTTGGCTCGTCCCAGTTGGTTCAGTATTTCATCAATACATGGGAGGATATGTGTCATAAGCAGTCTTCTCATTTAGCTTATGAGAGTCGATGACAATTCTCCATTTCTTTTTTCCTGACGCATCCGATTTATTCGGCACGACCCACAGTGGGCCGTTGTACAGTGAAGCGCGTGGTTCGATGAGTTCTTCTTGCAGCATGTCGTTTACCTGCCGATCAATTTCTTCTTTATATACCGTGGGATACATGTACTGCTTAACGTTTATGGGCAGATCATGACTCGTGATGATGCGGTGCTTGACCGCTTTTGTGCCTGGTAGGGTCTCCTGGTAGGGCGATTACGTCGAGGAAGGAGGAGACGATATCCCATACCTGCTCCGATTGTTCCGGTGGCCCGTGCTCCAGCCGCCCATTTTCCCGCAACTTTCGTACACATTCAGCTCTGTTTTGGCCTTCGATATGGTGTATCGCTACTACGTCCGACGGTGCATCTTGGCACTCCTCTCATGACGGAGGGGTCAGCTCCTGGAGAGGTATTCCACGTAGTAGATTGATTGCAATCCGTTTGGGCTCTTTCGGGTCGTTTATTACGGGCATTCGGGCTTGGTAGTCCTTGGCTTCCAAATCGCAAGGTGCTACCGATTCCGAATTTTCTTCTGCCGTGACGGCAGGCCCATTTTTAATATTCATTAATGTCTCAATCGAGCAGAGTAACCTAGGTGGAATCGTTATTTCATTTGTTTCGAAGTCGTATCATTGACCACTTAGCTCGAAGAATTCTTCCGGCCCAATATCGATGAAGATTCGATATTGCTTCATGAATGGAATATCGATGAGCCCGTCTTTTAGAAGAGGGAAATCATCGGTATCACGTGAAAAATCTGCTTTCGGCCATCGAATTTCTGTTGCGTGACGAACAGCGATTCATGTTCTTCGGTATCCATCATAAACTGAGTGCAAATGTTTTTATTGATCAACGCCCCATTCGTTAGCATGCCCTGTTTTAATAGAATGATGAAGGATCCTGTGTCTAATAGAAATCTTCCTAGTGCACAGATTTATCGCATGGGTAATATGACCACTCGTTTGTCAAATGCAATGGCGTTGATTCTGGACGTTCTCTTCTGGCACGTGGTTCATTCTCGGTGAGGGGCGAGGTAGAGGCTTGTCCCTTTAAAACCCCGACTGTTGGGGAAAGGTGTTCGCGCGTTGTTCTGTGTCTCATTTCTTTGTACGGCAATATCTTACTACGTTACCCATGCGACTATAGTAGCGGCATTGCACCTGTGGTCGTAGGGTTGTCGGCGGATTTGCTGGTAGTCGAGGGATAGGTGGCGTGTGACGTCGAGGAATATTTGTCAAGTTTTTTCCAGATAGGTTAAGATTCCTGGTTATCATTTCCCCTGTGATGTCGTAAGCCTCGGAGGCCTGTGCCTTAGCTATTGCTTCACGGATGTTGGATGGTCGTTGCGCACGCACTTCGGTGAATATCTCCTTACGGAGTGGTAATAAGTATTGTTCGAGACCTTGCTCCCTCTCGTATTCGATAACGAATTTGCATTTTTGTTTGTCTACTGTGGAGTTTGCGAGTACGGCCAAGACTTAATTTTGAACCTCTAAGAATCTGTTCGTGAATCTCGATACGGTTTTGAACGTCCCTTGGAACATATGAGAACGTTTGTCGCGGTATACGCTTACTGGTTGCATATTGCCGAATAAAATTCGAAGAGTCTCGTAACGTTTGTCGTATATCGCGACGTCGTATTCCTGAAGTTCGCGCGACGCATTTCCGATAATTCTTTTCGCGATCATTAGGCAGAGGGGATAATCCGGTCGAGTGACCTGTTCTCTCGTGTCTTCGATCGAACTGATGAATGTTTCGGCACCAATATTGTTGTCGTCGAATTCTTTAATGAGCTCTGTTGTCTCTGTAGGCATTATTTCCTCCATGTCTTATTATGATATTTCACGATTGTGTCGCGAAAGTTCTTCTTTCGTTTGAGGTTTACGCGTCCGTTTTGTTGGTTCATTTTGTTGATAATTGTTTCACTGACGTTCGCGATAGAGTTCGAGTTAGCAGTTATGGAATCAGTTTCGAAATCTGCCGCGATTGAGGGTAATTGGTCGCGGTATTGATTAAATGAGTTGTTTTTACTTATAGATTTTTCCTGATGATCCAGCGTTGAATTTGTGTCTCGTGCAGTTTTTTAGTGTTGTTCATCGTCTCAAAGTTTCTGGCACTTAGAGTTGGCACATCGCGACACTTAGTTCCAATGTGATGTTGCGAGTTATTTGTTTATTAAATTGTAGCCCGTGAAGCTGCCGACCCGGCTGCGGAACGCGGTGGTGGAGTAAAAAAACACGGTAGACACTTAAACGAGGAGCACAAGACTTTATTTTCAGTAATACAACGAACAGCATAACGTTGCTGCTCAGATGACCGGAGATCTACTGACTAGTTAGCCTAGGAAGGGCGTAGTTCTTATAACATTAACCTGTGGGAAAGTTGTGGTTTGGTGGAGAGAGAATTTGGGACTCAGAACATTCTGGAAACGGAAACGTCTTGAGAAACGCTGGGAACGACAGATGTCTCGAGTTCGAGGCAGGTCAGACCATAAAGATAGGTGCTTTGTGGCTGGACTGTGGAAAATGGAAAAAGGTGTCTTTGGGCCTTTATCGGGAAACAAAGACTATTTGTATTTCAACGGTCAGATGTCCCGCCGATAGCGAGGAAGCAGGTGACGGTGAAAGCGACGAAGGGGACATTTCGCGTGATTCGGGTCAGTCACTTCTCAGAAATTAGTCAAATTTTGCATATCGTTAGTTCCTGACTAGATAAAATATAGTGTCAGGAATTTTGTTTTAAATTGCAAAATTTTTCGAATTATGAATAATGGAAAATTTTCAACTTTTCTATCAATAATTGCAGAGTTTTTTTCCTTTAAGAGGAGCAAATTTAAAAAAAATTGTTTTAGCTGTTAGGGATACGACAGAAAAATAAAACAAAGTGGTGTTAGAAAGTTTCAACCTACCAACATACTACAAACAAATTTCATCGATATGTTTTGTTTCTTTAACGAGAAAATAATTCTTTAATCCCTGTACAAGTCAAGAACCGGTACTGGGTACGGTAGCCACGTCCGTACATTGATCGCTCTCGCTCGCTGGCCGTACGTTGCACTAGGCGAACTTAATATCCAAGTTAATATTCTCAAAAGCGAAATACGATGATTATTCGTCACCACGGTTTACTGGACTTTTTTTCATTTGCTGCACTCAGACTGAAGTGGTCTGCAGACAAGGTGAGTTTGACCGGATCGCGAATTGAACGATTTTAAACGAGCAACTCCAAGTAATTAATTAAGAAGAGCTCCTTCTTGAGGCGAGTGTCCCGAGTGTTCTTCAATATTTTTAAAATAGTGACCATAATCGGGTTATAAATAAAATAATTCACGTGTCATCTTCATTATACGAAAAGTTGCCTAATATAAAAATTGCCAAATATAGGAGATAAGAATGATCTCGGGGGCAATAACTTAATGTAAAGAAAACCTTAGACAAAATTTGTTGTGTATTTGGGCGCCAGTTATTTTTAAATAAAATAACAAAAGAAAAATTATGAGAACTTTGGGGGTGGGTATGCTTACAATCGGAATAGGGAACGGGACAGGAATCTGGGGGTAGTTCAGGGAGAGGGTTCTCCGATGCGACGGCCTCTTATTAAGGGCTTACATACACTTGTAATTTTCAAAAAATCGTTTTTTTTTGTATTTTCTGAATATACATATATTTGAGCATACACACTCAAAATTTTATGTCAATCAGACGAATATTTTCGAAGTTATAGATACATTTATGAAGGCGCGTTAGGGAGGCGCGTCTCACAGTCGGGGACCGGCGCGCCAGCTGCCTACCTGAGGCGCTGTCCCTTCTTTCCTTGTCTATCCTACTCTCTTTCCTTTGTCATTTTCTATTGTATGTTTCTCAGTTGCCAAAATTTGAAAAGTAGTCGTCAGTCTCAGCAGAGAAGCCTAACAGTAAAGTCGTGTCAGTGTACTTGTGCCTTCGATAATATCGTGAAAATGAAGTCTAGCAGAGAACTTAGAAAATCAACGAAAGTGTACAAGTCAAGAGCGAAGAAACGAAAGAATGTTTTCAATCCGAAAACAGCTGAAACGGATGAGTCCAGTTTCAGTGCCTCTGCAAAAAAAATGAGAATGCAGGAGGAAATCTTGGTGCCGCGTGATCCGTCCGTTGAGTACCGAATTTTGAATTTTATTACTGTTTTCGCGGCCATCTCCGATTTCCACAAGAAGTTGCTGAGGCCCTGAGGCCCATTTATGAAGATCTCAGCAATGAAAAATTATTGGAAAGATGTGTGGGTGGTTTCACCCAAAACAATAATGAAAGCTATAACCAACTGGTGTGGAAGATCTCTCCAAAAGTACTTCCAGCCGGATCAAAAACGGTGGAAATGGCTGCATATATAGCTGCTGGCATCTTCAATGAAGGGACAGCTGCCCTTTTATATTATACGAATGCAATGGGCGTCTCACTTGGGTCCAATGCGCATTCATATACAGATAAAGAAGATGCGCAGCGCATCAAGATCTCCGACCTGAGATCACACGAGAGCACCAGAGAGGGAAGAATGGCTCGCAGACAGCATCAAATCGAATTATTAGAAGCTGCCAACGATGCGAACGGATTATTATATGGCCCTGGAATAGATGACTCCATGTAAGTTGAAAAAAAAAAAAATTTACCACATGTAAAACGCTTTTGAAACTTTAAACGCGTTTTTTTCAAAACTATGTTTTCAAAATCGGTGATCAAGATTTCTCGAAAACGGCTGAACCGATCAGTCTCAAATTTTAACACAACCTTTTTAGCTAGATTTTTTAGTAATTAATCGAAAATTTTTATTCTCCGATAAATATTTTCCATTTTATAAACAATTTAAGGCTTAAATTTTCGTTCAAAATCGAGTTTTTTATTTTGAGAAGTCGCCATTTTGTCAAAAATTATTTTTTCGCTAATTCCTTCGATTAAATACTAGATAATGTATTATATTAACGAAATTTATTCGGTTTTTTCATTTCAGATAATCCGGTCCAGAGATATCGTGATCACCGCAAAATTGGTTTTTTTTGCGGAGCTCTAGGAGATCGGCGATAGCAACATTCGCGATGATTATTTTGACAAATAAAAAATATGTTAATATATTATAAGGTTATTATAATATGTACACCAATTTTCAAATTAATAAATTGAATAGTCTGCGCGAAAAAAATTCTTGAAAATCCGTCTTTTTAAAGCCTTCTAACTGTATGTAAGCCCTTAATGACCACTGGCGTTGAAAACTTAAATTCTACGCAAAATAATATTTCGCGAATAATCTTACTCGGTCTTGACAAATATGACGAGATAGTTCGCACACTTATGCGAAAAAAAGGTAAAAATGCCTTTTATCCGACCACGGCCTTGGGCCGCCAAGGTAACTGTCGAATATATTGGGAGCAAATTTATTTATCTCGACATACTATTTCGGACTTTTAGCACATGGTGCTACACAAAAAAAATTAAAGAAATGAAAATCTCGAAATAAGCGATCAATTATTAATTATCAAATGAAATAATTACGAGAGGTAATTAACGAATTAATTACAATCATAGAAAATAAACTCCAACTATTAGGTCAGGATTGGCCTTGTGGCACTCAAATTAATCGTAATTATAAATTTCTTAAAGTTAACCAACCGTCCACACCGGGTGCATTATAAGGTAAATATCGTACAAAAAATGGCAATTTTATGTCCTACGAGCAAAACCCGTTGACAACGGGGAATACTGACAAAAATAAAAAGGGGGGGGCGGAACTCTAACACACTGCACAAAGGGGATGGTTGAGTTATACGTGCCAATAGTCGATCTATGCAAACACTTATATTAGCGTAGATTGATTGTTTTGCGGTTCGTTCCTTTCCTTCACTCGGTTCCTCTGTTTTCTGCTCGTTCGATCTTTTCACTCCTCGCCGATTACTAGCTCTCTCTCTCTCTCGTTCACGCACTATCGTCTATCCTCTCGTACTCTAATTGTCGCTCACACACTCACTTATTCAATCTCTTCGTATTCGCCTAGGCTTTCGCACTTCTTTATACTCTTTCCTCCTCTCGATTTACTTCTCCACTCGTCAATAACTATTTTTTCTCTCTAAATATCTTCAACTCTATTGTTCAACTACGTCTGTTGTCTCTAATGACTCGTCGCAAAGTGCCGGCACGTGGCGTGCCGGAAGCTTGCGAGCTCGTTGCGAATGTTCTCGAATTTCTCCCGTGCCTCTGATTTGATGTGATACGGGAGATCCTTGATTGATGATTGGCTGATTAATCCACGGGTCCATCGGTGATGGGTCACTCGCGGGTCGATATCTCTGGGGACTATGGTGGGGGAATCTATTGAGCAATGGGCGTAACGGGAAGGCGATCGGTATGGTAGGGTAATTATCATAGGGATACGGGAGTTTGGATAAATTATGGATATCGATCATCGACCGCGCGCTGCTGCCCTCTTCTTCCTTGTTGCGTCACTGAGTCGATGGATGAGCTCCGATGGTAATCACGAATACGCCAATAAAGGCGTTCCAGAAGTGCGCAATGGATATCGTAGGACCACTACCGGAAACGGAAAAGGGGAATAAGTAGATACTCACCTTCCAGGACTTACTGACTAAATACGGTGTCGCCATCGCACTACCGAACCAGCAACCGAATGAACTCGCTAGGGCATTTGCTGAGAGAATCATCTGCCAATACGGTACGCGAGAGACCGTACTCACAGATCAAGGTACGAATTTTTTGAGCACTACTTTTAAGGCAATCTGCAAACTGCTGCAGATAGAAAAATACAGACAACTGCATACCATCCGGAGTCCAATAGTGCGTTAGAGAGATCGCACAGGACTCTGGCGGAATATTTGAAAAGTTATGCAGATGAAGATCAAGGAAATTGGGGCGAATGGCTGCCATATGCCATGTTTACGTATAACTCAACTCCTCATACGGCAACCGGCTATACCACGCACAGCCTCACAAATGGGAGTGAAGCAGACCTGCCAACGGCTCTGCAAAAGGAACCAAGGGTCACCTACTCATATGACGACTACGCACAGGAACTTCGCGAGCGTCTTCGAGCAGCTTGGACATCTGCAAAAGAAAATTTTAAAGTCGCAAAGGAGCGAGCTAAAGTACAGTATGATCGGAAGAGTAAGCCGCAAGATTTCAAGGTAGGGGAAAAAGTGCTCCTGTACCATGAAACGGTGCGTCGAAGCAGATCAGCCAAATTGACGCCAAAATGGACGGGCCCGTACCTCATCGAACAGGAACACCCGCCGACCAACTACATAATCCGGAAAGGCCGACGATGCATGCGAGTACACGTGAATCGTCTAAAAAATTATATCAAGCACTAGGACAGGAAGAAGAAAAAAAATTGATATATATATTATAGTTTAGTTATTATTATTGAATACAAATTTATATATTGTACCCACCGCTCTCCTCACGCTGTTCAGAACATGTACTGACGGTTTCTACGGAAATGTGAGATTGCGATGGGGCCGGATAGTCATTGTGAAGAGTTCCTAGACAACATCGCTCGCCTTTCCGAACATGTTAAAGAAAAAGTCGGAGTGGTCCATGATCTCGTCGCAGCGGACCATTCACGAAAACGACGCGGACTGGTCGATGGACTAGGTTCGGTGTTGAAATCGATTACGGGAAATCTGGATGCAGCAGATGGAGAACGCCTACATGCAGAAATCGCCACCCTCCGTGGATCAGAGGACTCCCTCAAAGAAAGGATGAAAAAGCAACTCCAGGTCATAAAAACGACCCTGGATATATTCAATAAAACGTCTCATGCAGCCGAGCGCAACTACGGCAAACTGGACGACATGGTGAACTCAGTAAATAAATACTTGACGAATAAAACCGGGACATTACGGAATAGGCAACATTTCGACGAAAGCTTGACTCTCATGCATAACTACGTGGAAACATTTCTGAGGGAAGTAAAGGATGTGGTCGACCTGTTCGCCAGCAGGGACCGTGAGTCCTGCCCTCGTCACACCAGAACGATTGACGCAGGATTTCACCAAGGCGCTACCTCACGTACCGAGAGGACACAGTTTCCCGCTACCTGTTACCGGGGAAACGGAGCGGCAATACTGCGCATAGCGACCACAAAAGCCTACCGAAGAGGCGAGATGATAACATTGTTGCTAGATATACCGCTGATAGAACAATCAGAATTCGGCGTAAATCGTATGTACCCTCTTCCCTCTAAGGGAGTGAACGATACTTTTTTCTATTTGGAGACGCCTGAAAATCCCGTTATAGTCGATAAGGAAAACGGAAACTTCTTGCAATTAACATGGATAGAACTAACGACGTGTAAGGTGGAAGGGAATCGATACCTTTGCCGCAACAGGTACCCTTCCATGGACATCATCGAAAATGCGCCTTGTGGCGTACTCATGTACACTGAAGGAACGTCAGCTCCGGGACACCAATGCCCAAAACGAGCCGTCACGTTGAAAGATATTCTCGTCATCAGCCTACAGCAACCAGGACAATGGATGTATGCAACGCCACACGACGAGGTCATGAGTGTCGCCTGTGATGACGCGCCATCAAAACCAGTAATCCTCCGGGAAACAGGAACACTTACACTCAGTGGACGATGCACCGCCAGCACGAAGAATTTCAAAATCAAAGCATCAAGAAGCAAGATGCAACTAATACGAGATAACAGCTACTTGCCTGCGCACAATCTAACGCTAACGGCAGATGAAGAAGTTGCAATACCGCAAGTAGTACACTTCTGTGAGGGAGTAACTTTAGAAAGAGTTGTAAGCAACCCCGATGAGCTAAATAAACTCGGTGCTCGCATCACAAGAATAAGTAAGGAACTGGGTCAGAGTCAGCCTACGCCACTACACCTCTACCACACAATCGGCCAGTACTCCTTGGGAACCGTATCTCTACTCATCCTGGTTGGGTACATCGTATACACTTGCATTATGCGAAAAACGCAAACTTAGCTCGCCGGAGACGAGCGAAAAGAAAATATATTTCTTTTCTTTTTAGGGAGAAGGATGTTGTGCCCCGACAATAAATAATACATTATAAGTAGTACATACATCGAGTAGGCCGAACCTTCCGCTAACTCGGCATTGCGCAACGAAATCGACCTCGATCGGATGCCGCTCGAACGCCGACTCAGCCGAGTTCCAAATTTACATTACTATGAAAAATAATCTCCAAATATGGGATATAATCTAAACCAGATTTGGAGCATAAAAATAACAAAACAATGTTGGCTAAGCTGCTCCACTTAGAACCATATAAAAGGACCAGCAACTAACATTGAGGGAGTCTGAATTTTAATTTTAATACCTGCTGTACGTGCGGTTCGACGGATTCTCGTAAGAAATCCGTTTTTCCTTTCTTTCGTTTAATTATCAATAAATACTTTTACTTTTTACTTGGACGTTTCATTTGGGTTCTAACCCTTAATTAGTATATTCCGAAAAGTACTGTGCAGTGCGATATTCGTGCGGTACAAGAAGTGGTTAGAAAAGATGTCAGAAAAAGACAAAAAAAACTCTTGGTGGAAAACGACAGTTTACCGATAAGATATTCGATAAGTAAACTGTCTTTTCGATCTTGCAATAAGAAGAAACTGAGACTCTGCAAAGAACATGCATAATGCGACATGGGCCACGTACAATTATTACTGTTTAAAAATGAGAAACCGAAGCACGAGAAGTGCCCAGTTGGAGAAGAGTCATAATGCCGTTGGCATTGCGCGGCAGCTGCGAGCGAAATAGAATCATTCAACCATGATTTTAGCACGGGAGTCTGCTTTTACTATACGACCAATCTATTAAGATGATTAATAGTTGACTTACTGCAGCTAAAAGTGCTCGAATTATTTCTATCTCTCGACAAGTGTTGTGGAAGGAGTACCTACGTTATCCATTTCAATGTATTATAATGTTTAGAAACACATAACATCAGTAATGTATTGCGCAACATCAAGAACCGTTTCAAAAGTGCTCGGACTGAAATGGTTCGAATCCTTGTAACGTTGAACTTTTGGCAGCGATACCTTCTTATTGTTAGCGAATCAGTGTAGCGCATAGGTATGTTAGTACTTTTATATAGATCATTAAAAACTGCGTCGCAGTTAAAAAATATAGGTTTGCATTAAAAAAAAATTGCAGTTGCACTTTTATGATGAACTGATGCACACAAGTGCGTACACATAATTTCGTATTATGCAACACTTGATTCCATTCAACTTTTACCCATAATATTTTATTCAATTCTTGACCGTTTAAGAGGTATATCCCATTACAGTTGCATGGGACACACTGTATATCAAGCATGATTTTTATCCCTTGATCTCTAAGATACCTAAGCTCTTCACTGAAAATTTTGTCTCTGCCAGCTGATTTATTGGTTTTAATCCACGCCATATAAAAATGATTTGTTTCCTTAGTCCAGTGGCGTACGATTCAATATATACGTTCAAATTGATGTGAATTTGGGTAAGAAATAAGGTATATAATCATGAGAGTGCCTGGCGGTTACCCCGTGTAATATGTTGAAAAGATCGATTTCTTGCATAAATCGATTTCTAAACATGTGTAGAATATGCTGGGAAAATAATTTCTAATAATTCTAATCTTCGAAGTCGTTGGAAAGTTACAGCAGTTAGAAGACCAGGTGTTCGGAGCGCTTGGTCGAGCGCTCGGCGGGACGAGGCACCGGGCCTTTTGTGACGCTTCGGTTTCTTACCTGAGACCTTTCAATACACATGTACACTCATGTATACATGTATAGAGAGAGATTTAGAGGGTCGCTTCTTTTCCGAAACTTACCGGAACAAATCTACCAAAAATGGACCAGCTATAGCAAATTAATGCTGAGTAAAGATTTCATAGTTTAAATTGTATTTGACCTTTTAAACGCGGTGTCCCTAAAACTGCGTTTTTCTAACTGTCCTTAACGATATCTCAAAAACGGTTTCACCGATTGCTGTTAAATTTGAACAGTACATTCAGCACATGTATCGTCATCGATTAAACTAAAATAATGCAAAAATTCCGAGCCGTTTTTGTTTTTCGTAACAAAATCATCGAAAAAAATCATGACATATGAAAATTAATTTTGGCAATTATCCAATTCATTTCAGATAAGCCAATCAGCCAGAATCATGGATGCAGTAGACAAACTTCTTTCGACATGGGTGCCTTTGGAGTGGTGCAACACACATTGTAATGAAGATTTTCGTTTGAACGTTTTACTATATATGTATTGACATTCCAACAGTAAGTCAGAATATTTTTAAACTTCTATATTCATCATAAAAAAATCACAAAAAAGCTAAACCAATCGGCCGTCGCACGGGATGACTGCCTCAAGTTTGCTCACAAGGGAACTGTGCGAGATGTGTCTCGCCGATTTGCATGAAATTTCGCGTGTTCGTAGAATGGAGAAAAACAGGCGACACGTATTTTTATATGGACGGTCGGAACTTCCACGTGAACAAATAAATGTTATTGCAATTTGAAATTTTTTCATATCTCGTACCGTTTAAACGTTATCGACGACGAACGAAAAATACTTCTATTTTCGAGGGTGCCTTTCACACCTTCAAAATTAATGTTGGCACTTATAAAAAAATACGTGTTGCCGATTTAAATGTATTTTAATATAAGATACTTAATTTATGCAATTGATTTCTGTAAATGATAAAGTGAAAAGACAAAATCGATTCAGAAAATGAATGGTATGCCCGAAATATGATAAAAGGAGCGATTTACGATATAAATGTTAAATATACAATGTTGAGTTATGTGTGTACGCCTACTTTGAAAATTTATATAGAATACTACTATTTCAAAATGTTATGTACTAATATAAATTGCAGTGCGTAATAAAACAAACATTTGTAGACAAATTATGAATATCTTATTTTATTGAAAAATCCTATTTATTCCAAAAAGTATTGTCAGTGTGGCATTATTTAATCGCAGCACTGAGTTCTGAATACTATCCACTTATTTGCGTTCAGTGCGAGTGTTGTAATGAAGTGAGGGCGATTTTGAAAAAGGTAAATGCCCTTGTCAAGAAGAAAAAGTAATAATCATTTTTATCTTGAGTAAGATAAACATTATTGTGACGCTTTAATTATATTATATATGATAAGCCAAAATTTACCTGCTCGACCCAGAGATTAGTGGTCATGATCTGATTCTTGAGATTCTGCAAACATTTGAGAACAGAAAATATTCAGTGAAAGTGCCATCCATTCCCGTAAAAATGTAGCTTAGAGATTCAGAGTGCAAGTAGTCAAACACTTCTTTAGGTGAAAACTATGAGTAGTTAACCTCATTAAAAAAATAATTATTATATCAACATATAGAACAGTAATACAGATATTCACCACATCGATGAGCTGGGAAAGCTTGAGCTTTATTTTGACAGTTAAAGCGTCCGTGACGTTGACAACAGGACGCACCAGTTTATTGTAATTCGAGAGGAGGTCGTCATAGAGTCGCTTTGCGTCTGGGTTCCCCGAACATCCTAGAATAAGAGGCACCATAGATAAGTTAATTTAATAATGATAGGTAAGCGATTCCACGCTTTATTAATCTGTTGTCTAATTGCTTTTTATTCTTTATAATATATTAAAAATCTTATTTCCAATAGTGTCTGCAATAGCTATTGTGGATCGATTTCACAATCGTTTTTTACGGCCCCAAAATGAGTGACGAATATATTTTGTGACAGGAAGATTTCTTCCTTAAGGGGTCACGTACAGTTAGAATTTTCAAAAAATCGATTTTTTTTTACATTTTCTAAAAGTAGCACATTTGAAAAGTATTCTGTGAAAATTTTAGACGAATCCGACTGTTGGGTATGGAGATATGTAACTTTGAACGGAAATTTTTCTTCTGCATGTAAATCGTACTGAAAACTTTGAATGCGTTTTTCTCGAAACTATGTTTTCGAACACGGTGATCACTGTACCTCGGAAACGGCTTTACCGATCGACTTGAAATTTTGCTCACTTTTTCTAGACATAATTGTCCTCCGGATGAACGAAGGATTTTTCTATGCCATTATTATTTTTTTTTTATAGCTGAAAATGTGAGCAAAATTTGGGTCGAAAACACAACTTTGACTTCCAACATCCACCATTTTGTGAAAAATCATAAAATTTTCAAATCCTTCGATCAACCGGAGCATTATGTCATTAACTAATGATCCCTACTTTTATTTTGATTTCGGACGATCCGGTGACGAGCTGCACTGATCACCGCGGAGGACCTTTTTTTTGGGACCCCTACGTTACGTGCGGTTATGGAAAAATTTCTGCATATTTTGCAATGAAAAAATTGTATTATTTACTTAAAATATATGTCTTTTGTATGGAAAAAGATTTACGATTAATTATTTAAATGTGTCCCCAAAAAAAATTCGCAAAAAACCCCTTTTTTCGAAGTCCTAACTGTACGTGACCTCTTAACGAATCCACTCTCTCCTGACTACCGAACGTTCTCAATTTTTTTAGAACATGAAGTTTGGACAGTGAAATTTGGAGTTACTATCTATACCGGCTCAACTACGAGTGATGATGAGGTTTTTGAATGCTTATCCTTTAATGTAGAAAATCTTATCGTGAAATTGTTCATTGTATGTTATTAGGATTGTATTCTGACCTCAATAAGGCCTTAAGTTATTGTCTAAGGCGTCAGTGGGTGACGGAATGATAATATCGTAACTTGTGAATTATCCAGTAGGATAATTTGCGATATTTCATTCAAGTGTCCATATTGCTATTACGATTTCCTGGACTCATACAAGCGCGAGGATGCGTAAACTCGTTGAACTTCCGTTTTCGAGCCAGGGCAATTCAGTTCTTTTTTCAGGGACGTAAGTTTCGCCTTATTATTACTAAGCGTTCAATATTCAGGGGTTTTCGACTAGGACGGCACCGCTGTTACGAATGCCCGGTTGTGTACTTTGACTATAATAGATATTATATGAGGAAGATTCGGCTCTTTCTCTCTCTTGATGATTGTGCGGTGGTGGAGGTCTGATAAAGTTCGGTAAGCTGCAGTGGCGATTTTGGGAGACTCCGAGGAGAGTGAAGGACGCATACTTGATACGAGACTTCGGTTATCAGAGTTTTTACTTTTCACAATACAACTTTACTGGCTCTGCGATAACGTTTACAAAATACAAGTTTACTCTAGGTGAGTTGATAATTTGTACTTACAATTAGACGAATGATGTACTTAACGGGCAATAATTGGCCGCAGATTTCTGTTGTGCTACAGCCATTCTGGGTAAAATTGGACCACTTTTGTGACAATTCCCTGTAGTTTATCAATAATCTGTATAGAATTACTATATAATAATTATCATTTTCGTGATCTTTTGTTGTTAATACTAATTACATTAAAAAGTATGTATATTACACGCGGATCCTGAGAAAGAGACAGAAATCGTCATGGTCTAAAGTTATATTGAGTTTGGGGTAACATTAGACTAACATCTTTTGTCACCTTAAACCCCCATTTTATCGAATTTTTCGAAATTTTGAATAATATTCCATTATATAAATAGTTAATAAGATCATCAAGTTGCCAGTTCGAACTAACTTTTATTGCCAGAGATGTAAAAAAATATACTAACGAGGACGAGCAAGCGAATGGCTCATTTTATGTGGAAAAGTTAAGGAAGTTTATGAGACGATTTTTATAATTTATGACAAAAAAGACATTTCAATGTATTATTTGGAAAAATCTTTGAGCTTTATAAAAATATGAGTTTTATTGCTTACATATGTTCATAGGAACAGGTAGACTGAAATCAATCGGAAAAGGTACATACTAATTATTAATCCATGATTACTAGAATTGACAGTTTTCAACAATAATATTAAAAAGAATCAAGAATCTCAACATGAAATTTTTAGTAACATATTATATATTGTAATATTGTACGATTCTCGCCCTGTGCCGTCCACCCGCCAGTACCTGAAAATAGAAAGATAAGTATTAATTACCTCTCCTAACCAGCATAATATTTTAAACCATGCAAACACTTACCGTCGCCCTGAAGAGGACTTTCCCCCAGGGCACCCCGTCGCATCATCACCACCCCATCTTCGCAGCAATAACCTACAAAAAATGAGAAACACAAGGAAAAAGGAAAAGAAACAATAACCGATTACACTTACTCGGTACATCAACGGGGAAACGCGCACGAAATTCATCCCCGCACTCGCACCGTCACCTTATTAACCGCTAAAACGTCGAAGAATCCAAGTACCCGCACTCTTCGACGAGAAAATACCGGGAACTGTCAAAGCGGCGAACCATACGACGCGAACGTTGACACAGACCATCAATCGGCGAGTGTCACATCGATATCAGAGATGGCAGCAGTGCCCGGCGAATTGTAGCGCTTAGTCTACACGTTACTCGTTTATTCAGGGAAGAACTCTTGGGCTACAATAAACTTATTTATCATAAAACAGACTTCTTCTCTTGTATTACACAAAATATATAAGCCCACAGTTGTGGCGTCTATTCTCTCTCCTTACTTCAGACTCACCGGGACCTAACTAGGAATAATCAGTTTTTATATAGAGAGCCACTCTCGATGCGATCGGGGCGACCTCTTCTGTCCGTCTTCCGTAAGTACTGCCAAGGGCCGCTACAGAACTGGCGCGGTTCGAGACCCGTGCAGGAATAAGAACGGTTCGACACGAGTAATAATAAGAATATATATTTATTAAACTTTAGATATAGGAAAGCAATGTGTTAGAAAACAAAACGTCGTACATGTGACATCCGCGCGGGAACGCGACTCGGGTGCGCGCGCTACGCTGAGCTGGTAACGGTCCGAAGTAAGGCGCGCTGTTTGAACGGTGATGGACAAAGCTCGAGTGCCGCTTTATGGCGCGCGTCGTGTGGACACCGCAGAAGGTTGTGTGAAGTCCACATAATATCGATGATTCCTTACCCGTAAGACCCGTGTTCCTAAAAGCGTTACCCTGTTACGTCCCAAGGTAGAGAGACAGAGTAGCTCCGTTGATAATTCGATGTGCGCAGGATTTTGGAATTGGTTTGCGCTATTCGGCTGAACGTGAGCTCGCTGCCTAGGACGTACTTGTGCTCAATATACTAACTCAACGATTTTGGATTAATCGTCGAGGTTGATTCCTCTTCGAAGCCGTTTAGTTTGATGATTGTTTTCCCAAACTTCCCGATGTTGATCCGTGAGAGTGAGTTTCTTGGGAAAATTATTATTTGCAACACCAACAACACAAGTACACTTAACAAAAACTGATACTTTATTTGACTTAGAAATTACAACTCAAAAATTTGTACTTAGAGTAGTTTCGTAAAGAGAATGGGATTTTACTCCCTTGAGATACTATCTGATTCGAGGTTGATGAAATTCTGCCGTTCTTCTCTAAAAAGATTAACTATTTCACCTCGGTTCGGGAGGAGTTTCAAAAATTGGGTTGATTTGATTGGTCTGATTCTTTAGCGAGACTGTTCGATTTTCTATGGAGGGGGCTGTTTTGGTCACACGGAGGTGACATGTGGAAGAAAAATACAGCTTCAACTTACAGTTCGGAGAATGTTACAGAGTTTGTTTTATGACTAAGTTTTGAGTGGCGATATCGCACAAGACGTTTCTTGAAATGAAATATGAGTAAGAATGATTGTCGGGCTGGATATTTGTAACTTAAAGTATATCCTACCCTTAAGAGTAAATACTATCGCTCTTCGTTAAGGATTTATTCTTGGAAGGATGTATATAAGAAGGATGTTTGTTCGTTGGGAGAATGTTTGGGAAGATAAGGAACGTGTCTTATTACATTGCGTGACTGTTCACGTAAATAGATTGAGTTTGGTCATTCGAATGTTTGGAAAAAAATAATCTAGGAAAATTTTGGGAAATCGTAGTTTAGTATCTGAAGCGGGAATAATTGTTGTTTCTTAAATATAGTTTAATAAATGGAATAATACAATGATCATAAGAGAAAAAGATGTACATGATATTTGACTTTTACCGGCAAGCTGCATCGTTTTGGAGGTAGGCAAGATAATAATCTAATTTATTGACAGGAGATGTGCGTCGCCCATGCTGGGACGTAACAACCCTACCATATCGATTATCCTATAATTGCTCCCATTACCCTGGTTTCCCCTCCCGCCGTCCCAAGAGAAATTAAACTATCCGCGACCTTTCATCTATCGACCCGTGATCGAGTCAGCCAATCAACAATCAAGAATCTCCCGTGTTTCGTCAAATCAAAGGAAAAGGAGAACTCAGAGTAATTCGAGAAATTTCGATAAGAATTCGCAAGCTTCCGGCACGCCACGTGCCGGTACTTTGTTGCGAGCCATTGAGGAGAGAAGACGAATTGAAATTGGCGAAAGTTAGCGAAATAAAGAGTTAGCGAGTAATTATTGAGAAAGAGTTAGCGAGTTACGTGGTGGAGAGTGTGTAGTGTGAGAGAGAGAGTGAGTGGAGAGAAATACGAAAGCGGCGACGGCTGGCAAATGTTAGGACACGAGAATGGATAGGAGAAAGAATTGAAGATTACGACGACCGCACGCAAAACGGAGAGCGGGTCAATGACACGAGGAAATACGACGACTGAGCAGAACTCCGGCATCTCCTCGTCGCACCCATTTGAGTAAGTGTTTGCACAGGTCTCCAGGTCCCATTATTGCATTTTGTACATTGTATTAGTCCCCCCCCCCCTTTCCTTTTTTAGCATTCCCCCTGTCGAAGCGTTTCAACGCCCATAGAAAATACAATTATGATTCTTTTTCTTCTTATATCGATTTATGAAATTTACCCTATAGTAAAGCCGGTGTGGACGGTTGTGTAGTTTAAGACATTTCTAATATTAATAAATTTTCGTGGCCAAATGTTAAAGAAAAATTGATTGTGGAAGTTTATATATTTTGTTTACATATTTTTAGTTTCTTTTGCGATCCACTGTGATACGGGTCGTACTACGAGCTGAACAATAATTCGCGAAAGTAACAAAAAAAATTGTACGCTTAAACGTGCCCGTTGACGGTCCAAGGTCGTGGTCGACCATAGCATGTTTACATTTTCTTTTACATAGCTCTCATCTCGTTGGCCGAGACCATAGAACATTATACGCGAAACATTATTTCGAGAGAATTCAATTTTGAAGCGGCCAGTGGTAATTAATAAGAGGCCGTCGCGTCGGAGGATCCCCCTCGCCCCTGAGCTAACCAACCCTCACCTCTTCTCCCCCGCTCCAGTATCTCCGACCATTAATTAGCCGACAATAAAGTGATAGTTTTTTTTGTTCTTGTTATTTTTGTTTATAGTTCAAAAATAGCTGGCGCCTAATACATACAGCACATTTTTTTTGTATCGAATTCTAGTTCATATATGCGATTACCGCCGAGATCGTCCGCCGAGAAATGATATTTTGTGTGATAATCGTTTATAACGGAATAATTTATTCTCAATTACTTATGGCGCAATAAATTGCTGGCTTGTTATTTTTCTATACATAACTTGGGTAATTGATTTTCTGTTATATTTCCCCTACCATTCCCCCAGTAATTCCCTCCATCGGCGTGACAATATATATTGTGGCGAGGTAGAATTTTCCGCCTCTTTATAGAGAAATTAACCGAGTCACAATTCGAATTTGTATCTAGTTGACACATTTTTCGAGTCGAGACGCTATTGTCTCGGGGCTATCGCAGCACCGTCGGTGTCCGAGCGTGCCGAAGGCTAGCGAGCTTCGAGAGAGAGTTACTCCACGATCGACCGGCTTACTTGATCGATCTATTTTTTGTCACCCGAGATTAACAGATAATCTCATAATCTCACACATCGTGTTAAAACAGTAAGTTTTACCATACCTTATCTCAAAGAGAATAAGAAGTAACGGACGACGAAGAATTTCGCCGCTTCCCCAATTCCGCTTCTGTATCGAAGGCAAGGCTTAAGAGAGTGTGCTAGCTAGGAGAGGAAGCAGATTCTGTCATCGCATCAAATTAATAAAAGGTATTTATTGTGCATTTACCAAATCTAGGGAATTTATTACATCCGTACATCCGCCCCTCTACGTTTAACTTTCGTAAAAATATTAGATTGTTGGGAGGTCTCGTAAACGAACTTACGACCCCGGTGCCGCGTTTCATACATTCACGCGAGCTTAGCCAGCACCACGTGGCCAAGGTAAGGGGCCTTGAGAAATACCTTCCTGGCGCTCAACAATTTTCCTTTTTTTTATAGCAAGGGGTTTAGAAGTTTGTAAGTTTGATGAAAAATCGGCACCCTTTTGTCCGATACGCAAATTGTTATATAGCTGTGAATAATTTCGTCAGTATCATGTTACAATATATATTGGGACGAGTTTTTCAACGGACCTCGTCAGACAACCACCATCCGGCCTGTAGAGGGTTGGGCTTACGCCCCTGGACGCGACTGGATATCAGAAAATTAATTACGCCGAAAAGCATCGGAGGGAGGAGGCATAAAAACTCCACGACTCTCCCCGGAAACATGGGTCCGCCTAGCCTTTTCTTTTGCCGGTTCCTCTAGATTGCATCGAACCTCACGGTTCGCTATCTATGGCGCTTCAATTGGAGAAGGGCGCGGGGGTGTCAGACCCATCGACGAGGAACGCTATATAATTTTGTTGCCTAGTGGCGTTTAGTTGTGGGCCAACCGTAAAGACACCATACGCCTGTCCTCCGAGGTGAGCCTCCCCCGACCCCGTCACCCGTTTCGAGCTCTGAGAGAAAGACGATGGGCAGAAGTAGGTATACAAGGCAGGTTCTGGATCAATGCATGCTAGTGCACAAGTACATGTTACACGTACACACCCACGCATTGACCGGATACTTCTCGAAGGATCCATGGAGGAGCGGGGGGGGGGGCTTTCTTGAATATTGCACGTGGTTGTTCGCGGAATAGGGGGGGGGGCGTATGAGTTACACAATATTCGTTAATAGCATCGTTTATTTAAGGGCTGATTTTCAGATGAATATCCTTTGATACCACCAACCAATATCGAATGATGAGAGTTCTCACGATGAGATTAATAAACAAAAAGATAACTTCTGAGAATTCTTTCACCGTATTGTTTATTGAAAGTGTCGGATAAATATTCTTCGACACTGCCGATCAATATTGAATTTCAATAGTTCATAAACTAGATAGAGAGGAGGTGGGAAAGTGACATTCGATATTTGTCATGCGCGATTGATCAATGAATAAATAATTGTTTAGATGGGGGGTAGGGCTGTGCGCGATGGGCACATACCACTGATCTATATTAAATGGATAGCTAATGACTCTGTTTCGGCGACACCGAAAAGGGATTCAATTGTGCCGCTCAAAGTCATTCACGATCGATACAGGAGCTCTAGTCGATCGATGTCCGCTCGACGCTCCCCCTTCTCCTTTGCTGGCCAGCTCGCCTCGTGCGTGACCGGAACCGCTTCCTCGACCATTCTCTCACGAGAGCTCTCAAAGTGAAGAAGTGTGATCGCGATTTTCAATTTTGTATTAAATTTAGTTTTCGACCCCGGCCTTCTCAATTTTGTGTATTCTCTCAAGTTAAACGTGGAACCTCGACTCGGCATATAAACTCGGACTTATTCTAGAAACATAACAGTGACCAGCTCTAACGACGATCGCGTCACGCGAGACGCGCGCTTTGTCTGTGCCGTAAAACTTGAACAAATAAAACCGACGAGCATTACGGTGCGAATATTGTGTTCACCTTCTCTCCCCATCACTTCTCCCGTTCACCAGATCCTCGCGCGAACAGATTCACTTTTAGCGCAAATTTTCTGTGTGGATATAAACGGCGCCATACTGGAAAAAGCGTTTCATTTTCGGGTGTCATCGTAAGCCGTCGTGAGCGTTGGTGAACCCGTAACAACAATCACATTTATATTCATTTAACCTAGTCGAGTGGACTTTTAATAAAGTGAAAGAATGAAGTGCGTGTATTGTGCAAAAACTATTCATAAAAATAAAGGTGTACATAGGTCTCTTCACCGGTAAGTAGCACTGAATTTATTATATATATACAAGTCAGTGGTAGTTTTTGAAGTAATTTATAAATGTAGGTTATGTTAAAAATAGTTTATTGCTTTTTGTTTTACGTGAAAATTGTGTATAAATAGAATACAAATATATTATCTATATATGGTTAAGTTGTACATGAGATAATGTACCGTAAAATTTATAAGTTAAATAAATAAAAAATAAACTATCATTATACATTTGTCCTTTCATTCAGATTTCCAATAAACAAAAGTCAGAGTTGCAGTCTTGGTTAACAAATTTGAGCCTGGAAGGCAATAAGCAGCCGCTTTAACATCTACGATTGTGTTCGAAACATTTTTCGAAGGACTGCTTTATAACAGAAAATGGGACCGTGAAACTACGGCATGGACATTCCGACATTTTTTCATGCACCTAAGCTACAGAAAAAATATATTTATTGTAATGAGCCTAAAGGTGAAGGAAATCGTACATTTCACAAGTAAATATATTTTTATTAGTAAAAAATAGATGACTTATATGCAAAAAATGCATGTTTTATGGGTGATATTTTTAAGATTAAAAATTGAAATTTATTTTAAGTCATATATGTATATCTATTATAACGCGTTTCGCTACTCTTCCGAGATCCCAACCGTAAGCACACCTCGGGGCGATCACGTTTCACGCGTGAACCCTACGGCAACCACGGCTAGGGTAGGCGATGACTTTCGGGGTGCGGATGGCACATCCGGGACGGACGGGCGCCAGTTACGAGTACTACCGGTAGAACCGGCTTGTTTAATTCTGTCGTCCCGTCCCGTACGTTTGCCGCCTCCGCGAACGCCGACCTCCCCGTGGCATGGGAAGAGGGACCTCGGGAATACAAAAGGGCTAGCTCAGCCCGCCATGTGGCCGGAAAGGATAGAGGGGCGTGGATGGGCACGAGAGTTGGGACATTCAAATAGTTGGATCCATTGATATTAAATTCAGGCCGATTTATTCAGATTTAGTATTACAAATACAGATTCGCTTACGGCTAAGGCCGCGGCTAATGCGGTTCCCTAAGGCTACGAGATTAATTACAAAATAGGTAATACACGACAATCAACGACGAAATAGGTAGCGCGGGAAATGAATTACGAAACAGGTAGCCCGCGATAATTAAGGACGACATAGGTAGCGCGGGAAATGAATTACGAAATAGGTAGCACGCGACCATTAATTTCACGATTAGTATCGTACGACAATTCATTCTGCAATAGGTAACGCACGATAGTTGAGTTCGTAATAGGTAGCGTACCGCAATTAATCCGGCAGTAGGTAACGCCTGATAATTAATCTCCTATTAGGTCGCGTACAGTAATTAATTCGGCAATAGGTAACGCCTGATAATGAATCGTGTTCGAGGTCGCGTATAATAATCAATTCGGCAATAGGTAACTCCCGATGATTAATTTTGCGAACGGTAGCATAGGACGAGCCGCTCTGCCATAGGTAGCGCACGTTAATTAATGTCGCGGTCGTTAGCGCACGATAATTAATAGGGCGATAGGTTGCGCGTGCCAATTAATATTGAAATAAGTAGCGCACGATAATTCATATTGCGATAGATACCGCGCGATAAGCAACTTTGTCAAAGGTAGCGTACGAGAATTAATTCAGAATAGGCAGCACGCAAAAGTTAATCGTACTATATGGCGGCACGCAATATTACACGACGAAAATATTCCCGGTGGTACGATTCAAATAAGGTAATAAATACGGTAGCAGCATTCGTGGAACAAAATAAAGATGAGAGAGATAGACGTACCAACGAGGACAACGAAAGTTAGAGCAAAATATGCGTATATAGCGAGCGCCGAGTGCACGCGTACTCGGTGACAAAGAGCGACCTCCGCAAAGGACGCTATCGTCAACAACGGGTCGGTCGAACTCGCGCTCGCCCGGCTAACATACGTTCACAAAAATGAGAAAAGTACACTGCCGAATTACATGTTTCACCGATCTACGTAATCTGCGCGAAGGGAATTGCATAGCGAAGTACGGGATGAATACCCGCGATTAGATAAGACAATAATTTTGGCATTAAGAGGTCCACACGGAGACGCGAGACTGTCGCAATTAACTCATACTAAGGATTCTCAGACTCTCGTCGCCAATTATTATTTAAGATTGCCAATCCCCATTTACCAAATTAATAATGGTCGATTCACACGACTGGAATTGACTTACCGAAGTTGCAGCGAAAAGCGTACTCGTCGGCAGGCACACAAAAAAATAAGACAAGAACGACAGACTGTAGTGAGAGAAATTAGACGTGAAGACGAGATGGTGACAAATCGAAGACTAATGTGCCGGCCTCTGTCCGCGTGAACCGCGCTCGCCGGCTTTCTCCCCCCACTCCATAGGAGTGTTTCCCCCAATATGTTAAACGAGAGTAAAACATACGTCGCCGATGAATTTTTCTCTCTCGCGCCGATGTACGATGTCATCCTCCCGTTCCTCGCGCCTCTCGCTGGCCAACGCTCGTGGTGAGAAGAGGGCGGGGACGGAGAAGAAAGGGCCGTGCACAGCTCGCAAGGGACCTCGTGCTCCCGGTAACCAATATCGTCTCTGTCCTCATCGAACGCCTTCTCCTTGGAGTGCGGGATGGGCACCGAGACGGGGGAGGCTCGCCTCGCAGGACCGGCGTCTCTGAACCTGTGGCTGGCCCACGACTAAAATGCCACCAGGCAACTTAAAATACAGCACCTCGTCCCGCGGCGTCCAACCCGAACTCCACACGATAGTAGCGCCCAGATCAGCGGACTGCGACGTTCGATGCACTAATCGGCATCGGCGGAGAGAAGATTGATGAATTCAAAATTGGCAGTGTCTCCTCCTTGATAATTATGAGATCCGACTTCTTCTGGCGGTCGTCAGAGGCGTAAATCCGCCTCTTCCGCGGGTGATGAGAAAAATGTGACGGGGTAGGAGGAAAACTCGTCACAGTCTACCGGGAATTTACATTTTATCTTAATTACCGAATAATATTAAAAATATTATTTAAATAATATTTTAATAATATTTAAAAGTATAATTTAAATAATATTTTAATAATATTTAAAAGTATAATTTAAAATGACATTTTTACATTTTGCAGCGGCTCCGAAAATAATGTCTTTACCACCATGCAATGTTACAGGTAATGTATATTGATTATCAGAACTATATATATATTATTTATTGAATGCGAATGTGCAATTGTCGGTTGCTGTTTTATATATTTAAAAAACTATCCCTAAATGTGTATTTCTTTTGTATATTTGAAGTTGAGATTGCTAATCCACAATTGCAAATTCAGTGAAATTTTTAGGCGCTAGAGTAGCATGATGCAGAATCAATATTTGTTGCAGGCAGCGACAATATTATGTCATTCATCGAGGATTCTCCTGTCATCGTCCATCAGGACGTGGAAACGACTGAACAGCCAGGTAAAATTGATATTCACACTCATACGCACACACGCACGCACATACACTCGCATGCACGCACGCACCCACACACACACACACACACAGACACACACACATTATCGATAGAAGAAACTTGATCGTTACTTGTCGACTAATTAATTCAGAGATGATAACGAGTCAAAGATTTATTTGATTAAACGACGATCAATCTGCGAAAAATCATCGTACATATTAAAATGTCGTCCTTATTTAGTATCTTTTAATTGATGTGGCCAGTGTACATATGTGAAGAATTGTATTGAAAGAGAAAAAGATATAACAGAAACACTTTTATTTTGCAGATGAATTTGTAATGGAGGAGCATATCGACGAATATGCAGGCGAAGATAACGAGTCGGAGCAAGGCAAGAAATCCGATGACGATCGTCCCCAACAAAATGCGCACGACCCAGCGATATGTTGTGGTGAGAATAAGAAATGTTTAATATATTTGTTTGTTATTTATATCCTCTGCTCATACATTTCTCTGTAATGTTTCAGCCCAATGCCGCGAAAAACTGCACGTGTTTAAGATGTTAATATTACAAAAAATGAACCGCTTGCTCGAACTGGCACAAGGTGATCGCCCAGACCGAAGGGACGGAGGAATGTCACTTCTACCGCCCATGCCGTTCACAGACACTGCGGCCTTGGCGACATTTGACAGCGATCTCAAAGAGAACGAGGAGATGCGCAAACAATTTGTAAGTATGCAAATATTTAGAAGCTGTGCCTTAATAGCGACTGTTTACTAATGAAACTATAAAATTGTATGATCCAGCGACAAAAGATCCACCCGTGTAAGAGGCGGATTTACGCCTCCGACGACCGCCAGAAGAAGCCTCCAAGTAATCAGCCTCTAAGTCATCGAGGCTGAGACGCCGCCAATCTTCAATTTTTCTTTCCGCCGATGCTGATGAAGTGCATCGAGCGCCGCAGTCCGCGAAACACGGCGCTCCCATCGGGTGGAGTTCGGGCGGGACGACACGGGACGTGGTGCTGTAAATTTCGTTGCCTGGTGGCACTTTAGTCGTGGGTCAGCCGCAGGGTCAGGGACGCCGGCCCTGCAAGGCCAGCCTCCCCCGTCCCGGCACCCATCCCGGACTCCGTGGAGAAGGCGTTCGATGTGGACGGAGAGGATATGGGTTACCGGGACCACGAGGCTCCTTGCGAGCTTTGCACGGCCCTGTCATCTCCATCCCCTCCCCCTCCTCACCGCAAGCTTGGCCAGCGCGAGGATCGAGGGGCGGGAGGACGAAAATCAGACATCGTCGCGGAAGGAAAGAAAAATTAGCGGCAACACCGAATATCGTTCAGCGTTTAGCATATTGGGGGAAACACTCCTATGGAGTGGGGGGGAGAGAGAGCCGGCGAGCGCGGTTCACGCGGTCAGAGGCCGGGAGAATTAGTCTTCGATCTGTTACCAGTCAGCAATAACGTAAAATATTTTCTAGTCCAGTGTCTCTTTGTCTCATTCTTTTCCTTTTGTGTGCCGGCCGACGAGTACGATTTTCACCGCAACTTCGATAAGTCGAATTTAGTCGTATGAATCGACCTTTATTACCGCCGGATAAGAGTTCGATAAGAGTTTCGATTTTATTTATTACTGGCACCGGGGATCAGAGAATTAATAGTTTAATTGCATTAATCGCAAATAAGAAACTAATTGCGATAGTCTCGCGTCTCCGTGTGGACCCCTTGGACCGCTAAGTTCATTTATTTTAGTTTATCGAAATTTGGACATTTGTCCCAGGCCTCGCTATCCCGCTTCATTTATGTAAATTCGATACCGCAAAAATTTGTGTAATTCGGCGGTGAATTTTATGTTCGTATATCGGCCGTGCTCATGTGTGTTCGATCGGCCGTTGTTCGCCGGTAGCGTCCTTTTCTTAGGTCGCTCTTTGTCGCCGAGTACACGCGCACTCGGCACTCGCACTGTACGCGTATCTCGCTCTGTCGGGCGTTAGTTGGCCTTGACGTTATACTCATCTCTCTCAGCTTTGTTTTGGTTTTGCGAGCGTGTGACTGTGTGTACCTCGTTGTTACAATCGTACGATTGGAAATAATTTTCGTGATGGTAATACTATTTGCTACCTCTCGGTAGTTTTATTTCTGCGAACTACATTTTCATGATCGTAATTTTATGTGCTACCTTTTGCCATGATTATTTCGGCGTTCTATTTGTCCGTAATGGTAACTTTCGCGTGTCACCTATCCCTAGCATAATATTGTGCGCTACCTATCGCTAAATTAATGGTCGTAAGCTACCTTTGAAGGGCGGTTCATCGTGCGCTATCTATTGTAAATTAACCATCGTGCGCTATCTATTGTAAATTAACTATCGTGCGCAAATTATTATTCCGGCGAATTATATTATTTGATTGAATCTTGGAAATTCACAATCGTACGCCAATTATTATTCGGGAATTATATTGTTGGGTTGAATATTGAAAATTCACTATCGCGCGCAATTATTATTCGGTGAATTAAATTATCCGCTTGGATATTGCAACTTCGTTAGTGCGCAAGTTATCATTCCGCGAATCATATTAATCGATCGAAGGTTGCAAATTCGTGATCATACGCAAATTATTATCTGAGGAACCATTTTATGTGATGGCGTATCGCCAGATTTCTTATAGTGCGCTGGCTAATATTCGGCTGATTATATTAATTGATCGGATATCGGAAAATCATTAACGTACGCTACCTGTTGGTAATATTATTATGTTATGCGCTACCTGTACGTAATATTGTTACGTCGTGCGCTACCTTTTCGCAATACCATCGTGTCATGCGCTACTCCTACGCAGCTTTATTGTTTCGTGCGCCACCTTTTCGTAGTGTTAATATTTCGCACGCTACCTTCCGAGGCCGTAATCTCATTGTTTCGCGCGGTACCTTTTCGGACTCGTACTATTATCATTTCCAAGGTTACCTTTTCGTGATATTTGGTTCCGAGTGCTACCTATCTCACCCTTAATTCTCGTTCGCTACCTAGTTCGCTCTCAAGTCGAGAGTTTATTACCGATCTAGTCATGGATCTCAGAGTTAGTGCCGTCTATGGGCAGCGGCCCTCGTTGTAAGTACGTATGTGATTGTAATAACGAACCGGATTAAATCCGTTTAAAAGTAACCATAATGTGTCGAATTGTTTCTTTAACGCCTCCACTCTCGTGCCCGTCCACGCCCCTCTATCCTTGCCGGCCGTTTGCCGGGCTGAGCTAGCCATTTCTGTATTCCCGAGATCCCTGCTCCGTGCCACGAGGAAGTCGGGGTTCGTGGAGGTGCATACGGGATGGCAAAATTAAACAAGCCGGTTCTCCCGGTGGTACTTGTACCTGGCGCCCGTCCGTCCCGGATGCGCCATCCGCACCCCGAATATCATCGCCTACCTTGGCCGTGGTGATGTAGGGTACGCGCGTAGCGTGGGTACCCCCGTGGTACGCTTGCGGGTGGGGTTCTCGGAGGAGTAACGAAAGTTGTTACATATATATATATATATATATATATATATATCGTTAAGAAAAAGGAATCCATTCGATAGCGCTTTTTGATACCGTTTGGAGGTCGTTTTGTCATCTTTATGGATGCCTTGTGGACAACTTTTAGATATCTGTGGGATCTCGCTATTTTCATGCCTTTAAAAATATATCTTTCAGGTATATCGATTTGACAACGTAACGATAACGTACCGACGACCGATAAAAGATAACCTCTTGTGAACAATTTGTCAACCATTAAAAGTTACCGTATAGATAACTAATTTGACGCGAATAAGTTATCCGCCAACCGGTCATTAATGATACTATTTGTAATCCAAACGGATGTCTTTTTGGATAACCAAAAAGTTATCCGTATCCATTTCGGGAAATCTTTCGGATACCTTCCGGATAACTTTGTGCTAACTGGGTAGAAGTGTTGCTGATTCTATCGAGTTTTGTGCGCGAAACTTAAATTTACCGGAATTTTAAGGAAGCGAAGCAACGGTAAGTTTTATTTGTTGTATCGATAGATTTTTTGATTTCCTAAATTCGCGTAATCCATTTGGAAAGTATTACAAAGCTCCGTTGCAATTAACCAATGAGGTTATTTGGCGACCGCAAATCTTGGCAAATCAAAGCATTCTTTGATTAAAATCACCATAATGATCGAATCATAACTAATGACATACTCTATATCGCTCAAAAGTATTTGCCCACCAGTCAAAATTTCTTTCCGCACTAAAAGTTAGATAACGGACTCAAAAATAAAGATAATCAAATTCCCCAAGGGCTGTTTTAAACAAAAAAAAACGAATTTTCCTTCATTTCGTTTATTTAGAAAATTCTCTGAGATTTTTGTTTGCCCCGGTACGTACTTTTGAGCTTGGCCATTTGTCGACTATTTTTCAGCAACCAAAAATTAACCTCACAGCAAGGAAAATTTGTTCCTCGGTTTTCTCTATGGTAAACCTAAAAAATATATCAAAACCTACATTTTCGATTTTCAGACATTTGTTTTCGTCCCAGTATTGCATTTTGAGCTCTGATGAGTAGAGGGGCTTCATTTTTAAATTGTGAGGCTTAAGAAAAAATATGCAGAAATAAAAAAATTCTGAAAAACTTGTTATAATTAAAAATGAAAAAGTAAACAAAATTATTTTTGAAGCTTTCTGAAAAACGGAAATGTAGGTTTTTATATCCTTTTTAAACTATCGCTCTGCTTCTGCTTCAATTCAACTACATTTTGCGCCATTGATTTTGTATGACCTTGTCGTCTTGTTCGGCCCACTGGCGCTGTTTGGCGAACCTCTTTGCAAACTCTGTAAAAATCGATAATTGAAATGAATTAATGAAACAAAACGTTTAAATGAACAAAAAAAACTCAATATAAAAGTTTTCAAATAATACAAACTAAACCCAACTACAGTACTGATTCTTGCGTCCCGCGCTCCTCCGTGTAAACTTGAAACTACGATTTGTCGATTTTTTCCTTGTGCTCGAGCTGATTGACCAGTCTACTCAGTGATTTTAAATAATGTAACATACAATGATGTAGTATAATTTGGCCCAAAAAATTGAGCCTCGTCGTCGTCATCGTCGTCGTCAATCCCGCCAATGTAACTTGGTGGACCTTTTTCTGTCTCCACACGATTATATCGTTCAAGTTCTCGTCGTTCAGACCAGCATCGTCAAGATCGGAGATTTTTTCCCTTGGAATCACGCCGTTAGATCGGTACGAATCTATCAAATCGTCGAATATTTTAGAGAATCCGTCGTTAGAGACACTCGGAAATAGATTGCTCGTTCTATCGGCAGCCTCTGACTGCGCGTCCTTGGAAATTTTCGGCGATTGAACGTTAGAAGCTTTTAAAATCTCGCTTGTCTCGCTTCTCGATGAACTTGAAGCCCGTGACTTGGTGTGATTCTTGGTAATTGACTCCTCATATTCTCGCAAGTTCGCTTTGAGTTCTTTTATCGTCGAACTTTTTGACCTTGAGCCGGTAGTTTTAAGTGAAGCACGAGCATCCGCGTTGGGAGAAAGTTTATTTTTCTAACGAGACAAATAAATTTATGTACCATATTATATGAGTTATGGTACAAAGGTATTATCAATTATTTGTAAATAAAGAACAGAACAAATATTTAGATCCAGGTTCTTCTTTCATGCATTGGGAGTATAGTCGTCAGTCAGGCTCGTGTCGCTCGAGTTACTTCCTTTCATCTTCCCGGTGGTCTTCTTGTTTTTTTTTCCTTTCCGGCTAATACTAGCTTTGCTTCGATTGTCGTGTTCGCTTGTCTGAAATAAAGTTAATTTAAAATAATTTCAAACTATAATATTAATTTCGTTTGCCATCAAGAGACTCGGTCTCTACACCGAGTATGATTTTTTTTTGTTTTTTTTTCGTAATAGCAACACACCAGAACTTGAGACGAGTGTTTCGGAAAAGACGACTGATTCAATCATTGCACGAAACAAAAACTTCTCTTCGAAGAGCAAATCTCCTTACGATGCCAATTTAGATCATTTGATCACATCTGATGGAAAATTAAACGGTTCGTAATGCAAACTTCGTAATAAAATTCAATCGAATAATAAAATCGCTGTGAAAGTAGAAGTTTTATAACAATGATTTCTGTCACATAAAACATGACGTTACTCGAATTCTACTAAACATTAGTAAACTAAACTTTATTAGCGACGCAGTGAATGTGAACCAAGCTGCATCTACAATAGATGCACTTCTTCAAAGCCCCATCTTACGAAATCTACCAAAAGAAAATCTTGATGACTTCAAAGAATTCGACGCAGACATAAAAAATGATACAGAACTCCAGGTGGTGAGTATAAACTTTTTTATTGTATTTGAACGATCGGATATTATGACTTTTTGTATTATTCCCGTCATGATCAGATTGAGTACATGGTTCTTCTTGCATCTGGTGCGAAAAATGTGGAAAATGCCATTAACGTTGTCTTGCCAATGTTCTTAACTAAGAACGTCCAGCTTCAATACAGTGGAGTTGGCAAAGTTACGGAAGGAATTCGAAAAGAAAACTTTTCTAAAACTAGCATTTAAAAATGTTTGTAAAGTAAGTAGTATTTATTAATCATGTTGCTTTTATAATGATGCCTAATTAATGTTCGTCTCTTTTTTTATAAAATGGTTACAATTTTCTGTTGTAGGTGTGATTTTACAAAATTTCCAAAACTCTGCCTCAAAGAAAGATATTTTATCGTGTACAAGTCGTTAGTTATCGGATTCGGTAGATAGAGAAGGAGGAAAACAACGAAGACATTGGAAGAATCAAAATGGACGAATTCTAGACGAGCAAGCTTAAGGACGAAGAAAAGTGTGATAACTCTTTTATTTCAATTTTATACGTATATTTAAAAAAGAACAAGGATGCTAGTAAAACTAAACGTATTATTAAAAAAAAGGTTTATAGCCATATACAGATACTTGTTTTGAAACAATTACTTTTAAAGTATATTTCAAATTTCAATTTAAATGTCAATTATGACATTAAAATGACATTCAACTTTATAGCACTTTAAGAAAGAAGCCAAGTTCTATAATACATATACAAACGATGGGGTCCTTTATGGGCAACGCCATCATTTCCATTCGAAAATTCCAACAGATTTCTTGCAAAATGTGTTCATGGTATGAAACACATTGGCCACGAAATTGTCAATCATGGAAAAATTGCTCAAGGTGTACAAGCACTTCGAAATCACGACAAAACAGAATAAAATGCAACTTCCATATTATCTCGTGAAAGTAAACTCCAGTTAATCGGAAAAAGTACAATTATGACCGACGATGATGATGATGAATCAGAATTATTAGCATCGTACAGTATAGACCGGAAGAATTTACGAGTTTATGTCCGAGCAAAAATCATGGCATGGTTTACAAATAACTCATCATCTTGGAGAGTCGCAAGAGGCTCGTGCCGTTGGCTTTCTTGGTGAGTCTCCGAGACACACACCACCACTGCACCTACTGCCAGGAGTACGAACCACGGTGACTCAGCCACCGCTCTACTGGAGCGAACGTCCACTCGCCACTTCTTTATACCATATCGACGACAATAATAATGAGCATAAATAAAACCATACGCTTATCGCATCTCTTCGACTCAACCATAATTTCTGTACCTACCCCATCGCTGCGCCTCCACTACTCGCAAAATTGAACGAGCTTTCGAACAATAAACTTTTTTTACCGGGATGTGGAATACCAAACGGTATGTTGCCATTTACGATACATATGTTAAACCAGAAGACTCAAATAAAATACTTGCTAACGTATAAATGTAGTCAGGATCACTTGGAATTATTTTTTGTGCGAACCGAAAATGTGGTGGCTGGTGTCGAAATCCCACTTGTGCGCAATTTCTCTCGGCATACAGAAGGTTATTAGTTCGACACGAAATAATTGCCACAAATGGTAATGTCGAAGCTATGGATTCTATGAGCATTCTAACAGTTCCTTCTGGTAATAGAAGAAAATCCATTGATCGGTATGATCCTGCTGTTTACAGCGTTATGGATAATGTCCGATTTTGTAAAAAAGTATGGATTGGATGAAATCGGAAACTGTAACGAAAATAACGAATTCATAAATGAATTTCACTGTCTATCAAGCTCACTATCTGCGTTTTCTAAAATTTGTATTGCAAATATAGCTGGCTAGGTGGTTAAGAAAATAGTAGACGAAAAAAAAACCATTAGTAAGGTGCGAGACATGTCGAAATACGTTATTTCAAAATAACCAAAGCGTTGCAAAATTTTCGGACATTAATATTCTTCAGGCAAAAACGCGAGGTGAGTTACTATTTCCAAGCCAATGCGTTATTACAATCTGTCAACACACTGAAAATGTTTCATAGTTTAAACAGAAACAAAAATGCTCCTTTTTGACAATGAAATGCTGAAGCAGTTCTTTGCACAAAGACATTTTTGAACCACCGTGCAATTTATTTCCGTCGTTGAACGAACATATCTTTGACAATGCAGTTGAAGATCTTCCGATCATGTTTTCACGCTAGCAAAACAAGTTTGTAAGTGTTATATTTAACTACGAATGTTTGCTGTTACGTACAAGGCATCAGATGCTGCTATTGGCACAAAATTAAGACATTGTATGACTGGACAAATAATTTGAAAAAGTCAATAATTATTTTACAATAAGAAATCTTTGTTTAAGTATTGTTTTCTTTGCAGATTTTTTACAATGTTTGCTTTTCCATTCTGCTCCATTCTGCATTACTATTCTGTATTTCTGTATTATGTTATATTTTGTATTACTGTTCTATATTATATAGAACACGATTCTATTCTATATTACTATTTTGTATTTTGCATTATGTTCTATTCTATTTATCACTAAAAATATTTACATTTCTTTTAACAGTTAGTTTTCTTGATTCGTAGTAGCACATAATAGAAATAGTATTAATGTACTGAGTATGCTTTATAAACAATTGCTTTAACTATAATAGTATAAAATATAATTAGGCACGCATATAACAAACGTATGTAATTAAATTAATCATATTGTCACAAATAATATACGTTTTTGTTTAAGATTAATGCATTCTTTTACAGATATTACAAATGAAGGTGATGTCATCTACAAACAATGGTTGTCTTTCGTGAACAAGTGTTACACTTTAATATCATTTATAGTACTATAACAATTCCCGGTCTCCCAACCTCCGTAAAGGGGAGCGGGAGATGGCTGAAACCCAATCGCGCGCGTCTTCAGGTGGCGGATAGAAGGAAGACCTGGGAATGAAGCGGCCTCTCGGACCAGGGGGAGCAGGACGTCCTATGATGATTGTAACCGCGGATGTCTGGGAGTGCGGGTGCCATAGGTACTCCAAACGGCGTAAAAAACGGCTCTGGGGGACCAAAGCCCCGTCGCGGACCAATTTCCCAAAGCCAAGGTGGAAGCCATTGTGCTGAAGGGATGTATGGCACTTGGGTCAAAGTGTCTCTAACGATGCCCATGGGGTACCAGACGACCTTCCATTGTATCCAGCATTACCCTTGCATTCAGGCTCTGTGGGGGCGGACCCCCTCTTTCCTGGTTACTCGTGAGACTCTTTATGGAAACGATAACAACCAACGAGCAACACGCCGACGGCAGGGCTTCTTCTGAGGCCCAGCCGCCAGAGCTATTAACCCAGGGAACCGGAGGTCAGGGTGATGACGGCGTTGTCGTTGTTACGCCGACGACCCGGAATGTGGCTGAAGGGATCTCTGCGGTGAGGGTTGAGGCGGAGAGATCAGCGATAGCCGGGCCATCTGGACCAACACCAACAAATACGCCCGGTAAGAATGCGAACCGAAGCGAAGTGGCGACGAAGAGGACTCGCAAGGCTAAACTGGCTGCGCAGGGCTCTTCTGACGCGTCGGGCTGCGGAAGGTTGCCAAGCAAAGAGGGCGAGGAGAGGGGCCCTAAACGGCCCCCACCCTCAGACGGCACCCCACCGCAGGTAGCCAAGATTACCAAGAAGAGCAAGCCCTTCTCGAGGCCCACTGGGCATGGGAATGCGGTGACTGTAGATAGGAGGGTGGCCATCGCGCCGGCCGACTACTCAGAAGCCATCCTCGACCAAAGAAAAGGTGATCTGGTAGTCCGGAAGCTCCTCGAGGCGCTGGACGCCGTTTCTATGAGACAGGTGGTCCCGTGCTTCGAGGGGATCCGGTGTGACCAGGGCGTCCTTTGGGTGACTTGCTCTGATGAGCGTCGCTCATCAGAGCAATAGTTCATCATCAGGAGTTCATCAGATTCATCATCAGGAGTTCATGAGATTCATTATCAGGAGATGGATTTTCCAGACCTGACCCAGGGTGGGCTCACTATCGCGGAGCCCGCCGCGGCGAGGGGGAGGAAGGTCGGGGCCGGCGTGGAAGCCGTGCCCCGACCTTTAACGAGAAGATGGCAGGACCGCCACCGACCGTGACTCAGGGGCTATTTGCACCTGAGGCGCTAGAGGCGAGCGCTATGAATGTAGACAGCAGCAGCGGGACTGATGCGCTGGGCGCCGGAGTCGCGGGACTGACCATCTCTCGTGTCTGGACCGCGACTTTCGGGAACCTGCCCATCAGGCCGAGCAAAAATGACAAAAAGACCAGGGGCAGACCGTCCCTGGCCCGGGCAGTGCAGAGGGAGGGATAGGCGGAGGCTCGGTGAGGAGCGCAAGCAATGCTTGCTTGGGCCCCGTCCGGACACCCTCAAACGCCACGGTGAGAAATCGCCGTCCCATGCGGCCATAGAGGAGCAGAGTAATGGCTCTAAATAGGGCCCCTCTCCTCCCTCCAAACGAAGGGAGTAGGACAAGAGCAGCGGCCAATATGGGTGCACACCTGGTCTCATGCTCCCAGAGCAACCTGCAACATTGCAAAGCGGCCTCTGCTGTTTTGAGCAGAGACCTAGCTGTGGGGCGAACATACCTGGTACAAGAACTCTGGGTTCGCAGTGGCCGTGTGATGGGGATAGATAAGGACATGGGTGCGTCAATTTACAGTGCTACGGAACCCGGCCCAAGGGCCTGTGTTTTCGTTAACAGGAGACACACGTCCTCGAAGCTGAGTAGATTTTGCAGCAGAGATCTGGAAGCAGCATCGATCCGGCTGACTATGAAGGGCAGACTGACGGACCTTATTGTCTGTTAGGCATACTTCCCATACGATTCTCAGGAGCCCCCACCCACGAGGGAACTGAGGGCCCTGGTGGGCCATTGCACTAAAGAAGGACTGGACCTGGTGATAGGCTGCGACGCCAACTCACACCACCTCATATGGGGCAGTTTGAATATAAATGATAGAGGCTCTGCTCTGGCAGAGTATATCTCGCCAGACTTATGTCACCGCAAGGAGACAAGATTGGCCTTACCCTGGGAACACCCAGAGTAGTACGCAGAATTGTGGGATGGCGAGTGGATGACCGGGATACCCTCTTGGATCATCGCCGAATCCTATTCAGTATTCAAGGTGATCCATTAAGGACCACCATGGCGGTCTATCGGAACCCCAGGGCCACTCACTGGACTCTCTACAAAGAGGGGCTAGGAGAGAGGCTCGGAGGACCGAGGAGTCGACCAACTAGACAGGGGAGGGTTGGAGCGGAGGTCATCACGCTGACCGCCGCCATCATCCAATCCTACGAAGCTGCGTGTCCATTAAAGGAACGCAAGAACGGTAAGAGGGCAGTGTGGTGGAGCAAGGAGCTGAGTAAATCGCGCTCCAGCTCACGCCGCCTACTCAACCGCGCCTTGAGGACCAGGACGGACACTGATTAGCAATCTCATAGGGCCGCTCAGAGGACCTACAAGGGGCTCGTCAGGAGTTCGAAACGGGAGGCATGGGTTAGATTCTGTAGAGAAATGGAGAACCTGTCCACGGTTGCCAGACTATGTCAGGTCTTCACAAATGGCCCATAAACTAGGGTCGGTGGACTCACCCTCCCGAATGGTGAAATCGTTGAGGAACACCAGGGTATACTGGCACACTTTCCTGAAGCTCGGCTGGTCGAGTCGATCGTCGAACGAGATGAACCCGACGCGGCTACGACCAGAATGGGCGACTGGACCACGGCCGCTAACGTGGTCACTCCGGTAAGGATCAGATGAGCTCTGGACTCGTTTAGTGGATACAAGAGCCATGGTGCGGACGGGATATTCCCGGCTCTTATTCAGAAGGGAGTGGAGGACCTGGTTGATCATCTAAATCGGGTCTTCAGGGCCTGTCTGGCTTTCAGGTATATACTGTGACGAGTTTTCTTGTGACCCCGTCACCCCGGTATCAACATCCGGATAGGAGGCGGGTTTGCGCCTCCGACGAGGACAGAAGCAGCCTCTAAAGCATCAGGACCGTATATTTTCTCTCCGCCGATACCGATTTAGTGCATCGAGCGCCGCAGTCCGCTAATCACGGCGCTCCCATCGAGGGGAGTTCGGACTGGGTGACACGGGACGCGGTGCTGCAATTTCGTCGTGGGCCAGCCGCAGGGTCAGGGACGCCGGCCCTGCGAGGCGAGCCTCCCCCGTCCCGGCGCCCATCCCGGACTCCGTGGAGAAGGCGTTCGATGCGGACGGAGAGGATTTCGGGTACCGGGAGCACGAGTCTCCTTGCGAGAGGTGCACGGCCCTATCATCTCCGTCCCCTCCCCCTCCTCACCGCGAGCTTGGCCAGCGCGAGGATCGAGGGGCGGGAGGACGAAAGTCGGAAATCATCGTGGTAGGAGAGGAAAATTAGCGGCAACGCGGGATCTTCGCGATAATTAGGATATTGGGGGAAACACCTATGGAGTGGGGGGAGAGAGAGCCGGCGAGCCCGGTTCACGCGGTCAGAGGCCAAGTGAATTAGTCTAAAACCTGCTACCGTTGAGTGATCACGTAGTATCTAGTAACCAGTTCCTTCTTTTGTAGTGTGTGCCGGCCAACGAACACGAGTTTCTACACATCTTCGGTAAGTGGAATTTAGTCGTATGAATCGACATTTATTATCGCAGGATAAGAGAGTTTCGATTTCATTTATTATTGGCACCGGGGGTCAGAGAATTAATAGTTTCATTGCATTACTTGCAAATAAGAAACTACTTACGATAGTCTCGCGTCTCCTTGTGGACCCCTTGGATCGCTAAATTCATTTATTACTGGCACCGGGGGTCAGAGAAATAATAGTTTCATTGCATTAATTGCAAATAAGAAACTACTTGCGATAGTCTCGCGTCTCCTTGTGGACCCCTTGGATCGCTAAATTCATTTATTACTGGCACCGGGGGTCAGAGAAATAATAGTTTCATTGCATTAATTGCAAATAAGAAACTACTTGCGATAGTTTCGCGTCTCCTTGTGGACCCCTTGGATCGCTAAGTTCATTTATTTTAGATTATCGAAATTTGGACAATTTTCCCAGGCCTCGCTATCCCCCCTCATTTATATAAATTCGATACTGCGAATATTTGTGTACTTCGGCGGTGAATTTTATGTTCGTATATCGACCGTGCTCATGTGTGTTAGATCGGCCGTTGTTCGCCGGTAGCGTCCTTTTCTTAGGTCCCTCTTTGTCGCCGAGTACGCGCGCACTCGGCACTTGCGCTGTGCGCGTATCTCGCTCTCTCGGGCGTTCGTTGGCCTTGGCGTTATACCCATCTCTCTCAGCGTTGTTTTGGTTTTGCGAGCGTGTGACTGTGTGTACCTCGTTGTTACAATCGTACGATTGGAAATAATCTTCGTGATGGTAATATTATTTGCTACCTCTCGGTAGTTTTATTTCTGCGTACTACATTTTCATGATCGTAATTTTATGTGCTACCTTTTGCCATGATTATTTCGGCGTTCTATTTGTTCGTAATGGTGACTTTCGCGTGTTACCTATTCCTAGCATAATATTGTACGCTACCTATCGCTAAATTAATTGTCGTATGCTACCGTTGAAAAAGCGGTTCATTGTGCGCTGCCTATTTTAAATTAACTATCGTGCGGAAATCGTTATTCCGCGTGTTATATTATTTGATTGAATGTTGAGAATCCGTCCCGTGCGCAACTTATTATTTTGTGAATTATATCGTTTTATCGAGTATAATAAATTAATTATCGTGCGCAAATCGTTATTCCGCGAATTCTATTATTCGATTGAACGTTGGGAACCCGTCTCGTGCACGACGTATCATTTCATGAATTATATTGTTCGATTGAGTATTACAAATTCACTGTCGTGCACTACCTAGCGTAAAGTAACTATCGGGCGCTATCTATTGTAAAACCACTATCGTGCGCCAATCATTGTCCGGGAATTATATTATGTGATGGACTAATGAGAATCCGCGATCCGGCGCAAATTATCCTCCGGGAATTATATCCCGGGACTGTATCTTGGGAATTCACAATCGTACGCGATTATTCGGAAATTATACTCCTCGATCGGATATTGCGAATTCGCGATCATATGCCGAATATTATTTGGGGAACCATATCAGGCGATGGCGTATCGCCAAATTTCGTATAATGCACTAGCTGATATTCAGCCGATTATATTAAGGTATCTTGTATCAGGGCATCGTTAACGTGCGCTACCCGTTGGCACTATTGGTATGTTGCGCGCCACCTGTTCGTAATATTATTATGTCGTACGTCACCTGTTGGTAATATAATTACGTTGTACGCTACCGATTGTATTGTTGTGTCATGTGCTACCTTTTGTAGAGTTAATATTTCGCGCGCTACCTTCCGGGACCGCAATTTCATTGCTTTGCGCGCTGCGTTTTCGGACTCGTAATCTTATCGTTCCCAATGCTACCTTTTTGTAATATTTGCTTCCGAGTGCTACCTATGCTCCGTCAACTCTCGTTCGCTACCTATTTCGCGCTCACGCCGAGAGGCGGTTTTGGATCTAGTCCTGAACCTCAACGCAAGTGTAGCCTATGGGCAGTGACCCTCGTTGTAAGAACGTCGGAGATTGTAACATCGGATCGGATTAAACCCGTTTTAACCGTAACTATAATATGTCGCATTATTTCTTTCACGCCTCCACTCTCGTGCCCGTCCACGCCCCTCTATCCTTGCCGGCCGTATGGCGGACTGAGCTAGTCCTTTCAGTATTCCCGAGATCTCTGCTCCGTACCACGAGGAGGTCGGGGTGCACGGAGGTGCATACGGGGCGGCAAAATCAAACAAGCCGGTTCTTCCGGTGGTACTTGTACCTGGCGCCCGTCCGTCCCGGATGCGCCAGCCGCACCCCGAATATCATCGCCTACCTTGGCCGTGGTGTTGTAGGGTGCGCGCGTAGCGCGGATACCTTCGTGGTGCACAGGCGGGCAGGGTTCTCGGAGGAGTAGCGGAAAGCCGTTACAAATGGCGCCCAACGTGGGGCACGAGAGGAAAATTATGTTAGGAAAGTTCTCGAAACTTTGTGTTCGGTAGATTTGTGTATTGCTGAGAGAGATGGGACCTGGCTCCCTATTTGTTTTTTTGTGGTAATATCGTATTGTATTCGCGTGTCGTAGTAGGCTTCTTGCGAATTCGCAGATGCCTGGCAGGCCGACGAAAATAAAATGTGTGTTGTTATCAAGGATTAAGCGCCGTGTCGGTTAACCGTTGCGGCGTAGTTCGCGAACAAAAGGTTTCTGTAGAATTATCTCTTGGTCGATTTCTTGTCGCTTTCGGCTTTGTTTGATGAAAGCCATTATATTGGTGTTATTGAAGCTCGAGACTTATTCCGTGCGAGCCAGAACGATTTCGATAACAATTTCTTACGTGATTTTACTGGTCGAACTCGTCCGTTGCGAGTTATTGTTTCTTACGTTCGGGCGTCCGAACAATAGTGATAAGAAACGTTGTTTATTTCGATGTCGTATGTGTCGAGCTGGTCTTTGATGATTCGACCACGACTATTTCTTGTGTATTTCAGGGATTCATTGTTAACAATTTTGGCCTATTGTGTGTCGATTCGAGGTAACCACCGGACCGAACCGTAGTTTCGTAAACACGGTTTTACAACCGTGTGGTTTCCGTTGTTGATTTGGTAAGAAGCTGATTTAAGGTCGAAGATAGAACAAATTTCTGTCCGTGTAACTCATCGATACACCGATTGTTCGGCTTCAATATAGGCCCGGACCCCAACACGTTTTTCAAACGTTAACAACAACAGCTCCCTACCCGTCTCGCTACCGTATTTCGTGTGTCTCGACATATTTCGTCGCACATTTGATTTTCTTTGTTTCGTGTCAAGTGTGGTGGGGGGCAAGGCTCTAAATATTCCTACCCCTCCCCGAGGTATGGGATATCTGAATCGGTGTTCGCGTGATCGCGAGCAGTACGCTTTGAGACGTCGACTTAACCGAGACTATTCCATCGATTACATTCATTATTGCTCAGGGGCAACCTAAGTGAACTTGCGAGTGCGGTGAAACAGTGCATTCATTTCTAATTGCGGACCGTTGTCACTTGGGTTTCGCGAAGTAACTATCATCGAACACGCGAATAATTATATAACGTGAGTGATTATCTAACGCGAATCGCTACCTATCGGGAATTGTTACCTCACGGGAATAGCTATCTAACGCGAATAGCTACCTATCGGGAATTGTTACCCCACGGGAATAGCTATCTAACGCGAATAGCTACCTATCGGGAATTGTTACCCCACGGGAATAGCTATCTAACGCGAATCGCTACCTATCGGGAATTGTTACCCCACGGGAATAGCTATCTAACGCGAATCGCTACCTATCGGGAATTGTTACCCCACGGGAATAGCTATCTAACGCGAATCGCTACCTATCGGGAATTATTACCTCACGGGAATAGCTATCTAACGCGAATAGCTACCTATCGGGAATTATTACCTTACGGGAATAGCTATCTAACGCGCGTAGTTATCGAACGCGAATGGTTATATAACGCGAGTAGTTAACAAACGCGAATAATTAGTTAACACGAGTAGCTACCTATCGGGAATTGTTACCTTGCGGGAATAGCTATCTAAAGCGTGGAGCCACCTAACGGGAATCATTGGCGAAGGTTAAGAACGATATCAACGGGCAGTCGAGCACCCGCTTCTAGCCGTATTAGACACCGGTGTAGAATGCCGGAGACGAACGCGAGTACCCCGACGCCCTCGGGCAATCGCGAAGACGAGGCCCGACAACGGGGACCGGCGACAGTAGCTGGCACTGCTAACCCGGATCCCCCAGTGTCTCGCGAGTGGAATCGCGACCCCGGTGTACCGGGTGGGCATACTACCTGGGATTCCGGCGTGGGACCTTCCACCCGTAACCAGTGGGGTCCGCCGTACCCGGGCTCATTCTCGCTGACGGACCACCCTTGGCGTAATCCCGCTCCACGCATGGACGGCACCACTGTTAACGACGATAGGGCCTCCCCGGGTGCCGGACGCCCGCACGAGTTCGCGGCAGCCGAGGAGGTTAACCACCCCGCGGGTTTCCGGGAAGGTGTACCGCGTCCACCCGGGCAGCCCATGCGAGGAGAGGCCAATGCCGAACCCTATCGGGGTCATGGTCAAGGAGGGCCCGACGGCCCAATTTGGTCGCGCGGTGAGGAAGAACCCCCTCGGGGAAACCGGCCACCGTATACGTCCGCCTCGGCCGTCCTTAACACCATGCGGAAATGGAACATCTCATTTTCGGGGCGTCGAGGGGAGGATGTGGAGACGTTTCTCACCCGAGTGGCTAAGGGACGTGCTCTGTTCCCGGTGAATGACGAAGACCTGATTCGGTGTCTGCCATTCTTCCTCACGGGCATCGCCTTGCAATGGTACCGCAACGACAGCACCCGTTGGGTAAGCTGGGGCCACTTTAAAGCAGCATGTCGATTGCGATTCGGGGATCCCGATTACCAATACGCCCTGCGAGAAGAAATCATGCGGCGCACCCAAGGCCCCGAGGAATCAGTGGCGGATTACCTTACCTGTCTGCGTGGATTGCTCAACCGGCTACGTCCGCCGTGGACTGACGCCGAACAGATCCAGTACGCACACCGAAACATGCTACCGAAATTACAAATCGCCATACACCGCGACGATCTCTATGACTTCGATTCCTTGGAACACATCGCCGTGCGGATGGAGAAAAGCTATCAAGCAGTGCGGACCTATCAGGCACCACCATCGCCCGAACAATCTCTATGTCCCGAATTGGCATACCGAAGTCCACGGGGACCTCGCCAGTCAACGCTAACGAAACACCTTTATGCAACCTTGGAGTCCGATGACCAGGGATGGATTCCCGAAGTGCATAGGAAGAGCACGGAACCACCAAACCAACCGGAGCGGCGCCGTCCTATTTCGCCCAGATTCCGGCCTAAGACTACGTCGGTTTCGGCTCAGGACCCTCGCCCGAAGGAAACGAGTCGAGAGACCCGGTTCCCGACCAGGCGGGTATCGTTCCCGGGAGCGAAAGAGGAGCCCAGGAAATCCCCGCGCCCGGATCAGGGGCAGCGGAAAGATACTCCACCGGAAAAGGGTACGACACCCCTCCGCACTGACGAAGGTCACGGTGACTACCGAGCCGCGCCTAGGTGTTGGAATTGCCGGCGGTCTGGGCATCGTTTCAACGCGTTCCGGGAAGTGAAGCGATTGTTTTGCTACCGTTGTGGGAGAGATGGTGTTCGCAGTCCGGAGTGTAGTTGTGCGGGAAACCACTAGAGGCGGGACCCGTCAAAAAGATCGGCAACCCCGCCCAATTAATGAAGTCGCCCTCCACTGCTAACTTCGCTACCGACCCACTGACTTGTGAGGAGTTGGACTTGTGCGTAAATTTAAGGACGCCAACCAACACCACCGCTCTCTACCTCACGCTCGGTATCCAGGATCTGAGGATACAAGCTCTCGTTGACACAGGGTCCAGCAGGACCTTCCTAGGTCCCGAGGCCATCGAAGGACTACAAGCTCTCGGAATTCCACGGTATAACACGCCACCTCTGCACGTGGAAATGGCCGGTGGCCAGAGAGCAGTTGCGTACGAGGCAACTGATATCACCGCCCAGTTGGACGGAAACTCATTCCACCTGACGGCATATTTACTCCCGGTTCTCAAGTTGCCGTGCATTTTGGGCATAGATTTCCTGAGAGCTTCGCAGTTTGTCATCGATTTCGACAACGCTCGGTGGTACAGCAAGCTGCATCCCACTCGACAGCACTCATTTGAAGCTCGGGAAAGTGAGAAACCCACCATCGCGGGGTGTTGTGGTCTCCAGGAGTTATCACCGGAACAGTCGCGCCAACTGGCGACATTAGTGACAAAAGAAGTTCCGCCAGCCCCGAAGCTACTCCGCGCTACCTCGCTCACGGAACATCGTATAGACGTTGGTGAGCACCACGCCATCAAGCAAAGATATTACACCGTCTCCCCGGTTATCCAGAAGGCTATTTACGACGCGGTGCACCAAATGTTGAAGGACGGGGTCATCGAACCATCCAAAAGTGACTGGTCCAGTCCAATAGTGATGGTGAAGAAATCCAATGGGAAGCTCCGTTTCTGTCTGGATTTTCGGAAGGTGAACAGTGTCACCAAAAAGGACGCGTACCCCATTCCACATATGAATGGCATCTTGGACCGACTGCGCAGCGCTAACTACATCACCACGCTCGATTTAAGCCAGGCCTACTTCCAGGTGCCGCTGGAAAAGGCAAGCCGGGAAATAACTGCTTTTACCGTGCCGGGCATGGGACTATTTCAGTTCCGCCGCATGCCATTTGGACTTACCAATGCGCCAGCTACCTTCCAGCGGTTACTCGACCGCCTTCTCGGGCCGGAGTTCCAACCGCATGTCTACGTCTACCTGGATGACATCATTATCGTCACCGCTACCTTTGAAGAGCACCTGCAATGGCTACGCCTAGTGCTCCGTAAAATCCGACAAGCGGGATTGACCATCAACCCGGAAAAGAGTGAGTTTTGCTGTTCCGAAGTGCGCTACCTTGGATTCGTCGTGAACCGTCAGGGTCTCCAAGTCGATCCGGAGAAAGTGGCTCCAGTACTGGAGTGTCCAGCTCCGCGTAATGTGAAGCAGGTACGACGGTTTTTGGGCATGGCATCTTGGTACCGGCGCTTTATTCCGGAGTTCGCCCAGCTTGCACACCCGCTGACGAGTCTCTTGCGGAAAAACCAGCCGTGGACTTGGGGAACGGAACAACAACAAGCGTTCGAGACCATCCGATTCCGGTTAACGACTCCTCCAACGTTAGCATGCCCGGATTTTGAGAAGCCGTTCGTCTTGCAAACGGACGCTTGCAGTGTGGGCCTTGGAGCCGTACTCACCCAAACCACGGATGACAAGGAACACGTCATAGCGTATGCTAGCCGAGCATTGAGGGACGCCGAACGCAACTACACCACCACCGAGCAGGAGTGCTTGGCCGTGATTTGGTCAATCCAGAAATTTCGTTGCTACCTAGAAGGCTACCAGTTTACCGTGATTACCGACCATTCCAGCTTACGTTGGCTGCATAATCTGACGAACCCGACGGGCCGTCTTGGCCGATGGGCACTCGAACTACAAGAGGACAACTACGAGATCATCCATCGTAAGGGAGCCTTACACCACGTGCCGGACGCTTTATCTCGGATTCCCGAATCTACGTGTGCAGCACTAACCGAAGTCAACCCGCTACCTGGGGACTGGTACGCCACGCAGCTCCAGCGTGTCACGTCGCATCCGGACCGATACCCGGATTGGAAAGTCGAGGAGAAACAACTCTTCCACCACCGTCGGCCCCCTCTAGCCTCATTGGAGGTTGGCGACTTAACGGCTTGGAAACAGGTCGTCCCGAGGACTCTGCGACGAGACCTCATTGCGGAAGCCCACGATAGACCACAAGCTGGTCATTTAGGCATCGACAAGACCCTCAAACGGATAGCTACCTACTACTATTGGCCCTCGATGTTTCGGGATGTCGCCCGTTACATTCGGGGATGCGACACCTGCCAAAAGTGCAAAGTCGAGCAGGCATCACCTGTGGGGATGATGGGACGTCGCGTTCACACCCAACCCTGGGATACGATAGCAGCTGACATGATGGGGCCGTTTCCACCAAGCCGAAATGGGTTCGCCTACGTGTTGGTCATCCAGGATTTATTCAGCCGTTGGATTGAGTGTACCCCCCTCCGTAAAGCTACGGGAAAACGAATAGTGGAAGTATTGGAGGACCAAGTCATATCTCACTGGGGCGCTCCTCGCACCTTACTAACTGACAACGGTACGGAATTCAACAATCAGCATGTTCGCGCCCTGACGGAAAGGGTAGGAATCAAACACGACACCACACCGCCTTACCATCCACAAGCTAACCCAGTGGAAAGAGTCAACAGGGTAATCAAAGGCATGATCACGGCTTTCGTGGGGAAGGACCACCGCACTTGGGATGTACACCTGTCCGAGCTACGATTCGCGTACAACACGGCGTTCCACAGCTCAACCCAGGCATCTCCGGCTTTTCTTAATTTCGGGAGAGAACCACGACCCAGTGCCTTAATGGCTCGTCTGAAGGACCAGGAAACGATCCCGATACCTCCGCAGGAATGGCGAGAACGCATGGCACGATTAGGAGAATGGCGAGAACTGGTTCAGCACGCCTTGGAGGAAGCCTTCAATCGGCAGGCTCGGAACTACAACCTTCGTCGCAGGGAGCGAACGTATCATCCTGGGGACTTAGTGCTAAAACGGCAACACGTCTTATCATCAGCGGCCCAGCACGTCGCGGCCAAATTAGCCACAAAGTTCCACGGTCCGTTCGTCGTAGTGCGGCATTTGTCACCCACGGTGATAGAACTAAAAGACCCCGGTGGGAAGTGGTCCGGCAAAATCCATGTGCAGGATCTCAAACCGTATACCACGGCTGAAGAGTGTGACCCCTCGCTTACGACCACGTTACCTGAGGCACCTGGTACTTTGAACCGTTCGTCCGATAATGATGAGAGCTCTCTACCCAGGCGCCTATCCGAAGTTTAGCTACCTGGGGTTTGGTTACCTATTAGAACAACTTTGATCGTTCCACGGTTCAGGTTCGTGGATCCACGCTAACGTTGCCGCAGGATCGTTCTTTCGTTTGCTCTCTTTTCTCGCCGTGAGGGTACTCGGGAATGTTTTAATATTCCGCTCGCATATCTCACGATGTAACTAGTTCACCCCGTCGTCCACACAGATTTATATCGTGCTTTCTTTCCTACGTGGTTCCCGATTATCGCCACCTATACTAAATTGGCGACTTCCCGTAATTTTGCTATCTCGGCTACCGTTCAGTCTCATCAAAGAGCTATCGATTCCAACTGTCGTCGCTACCTATGTACTTGCTATGAGCTGACATCGGAAAGTCTTCTGCTACCTTGGAGTTTTAGGATATTGGGTGACTATGTTGTGTTGTCTTTAAATTTTGCTCACGTTGATGACGTAGAGACGTCTGCTACCTTGGAGTTTTAGGATGTTGGGTGACTAGGTTGTGTTGTCTTTAAATTTTGCTCACGTTGATGACGTAGAGACGTCTGCTACCTTTGAGTTTCAGGGAAATTGAGTGATTGTGTTTTGTTATCTTTGCATTTTATTCAACTTGACGACGTAGAGTCGTCCGCTACCTTTGAGTTTCAGGGAAATTGAGTGATTGTGTCAGGTTTATATTTTCTTCCAGTTAACGACGTGAAGACGTCCGCTACCTTTGAGTTTCAGGAAATTGAGTGATTGTGTTAGGGTTATATTTTCTTCCAGTCAATGACGTGAAGACGTCCGCTACCTTGGAGTTTCAGGAAGTTAGGTGACTGTGGAATCATCACGCTACCTAAGTTACCTTTGCGCTCTGTTCAATCTGGTGACTTGAGCTCATCCACCATCTTTAAGGTGGGCTCGGTCACTATCTGCTACCTATATCATTGCTCTGTTCGCTTTTGTTTGTTCTCTTCTGCTTGGTGGGCTGGCTATAATATCCGCTTGGCTTTCCGCCGAATAGTATTCTACAGGTACTTTCCAAGGCAAAATGAGCGATTCCCGGATGTACAGCCCCACCCCCTCGGAGGACGAATGGGTCCAGTGCGGTACCGAATCGGAGGCCGAGTCACAAGTGACTCTAGCGCTGTCGGTGGGGAGGGGGGCATCACCGTCCATCGAGGTGATCGAGGATGACGCGGATGACTTCTGCATCGACCTGCATCCTGGGGACGAGTCCCTCGACTCGGACGACCTATCCACCACAGATACGGGAATTCCAGTTATCGCGGAGGAGATTCAACTGGCGGCAAACCTCGCGGAGGACGACCCCGTCACCGAGGATCCGATGTGGGACCCTATCCGGGAATTTCTACCGGAGTTGCGGGCGGTACAATATTTAAAACCGGGGTTTTTCAATGGTAGGCGAGGTGGGTGAGGCGCCTGGCGATCCGCCTCACCCACCGGACTCCTGGGCCTTGCCCCCTACTATCAAAGGTGGAGGGTCCCGTCCGATTCGCCACGTCGGCCGAAATAGCGATTTTTCCGGGAGTCACCGAAGAGGGCACGCAAACCACTTCTGTGGCCTCCTTAAACGTCGGGACACAGGCCGAGACTATCGGTTCCGTCGATAAGGCGACACAGGCAGGGGCCGTGGATGTCTCCGATAAGGGGACCCAGGTGTGGGCCGGTGGAGTCTTCAATAAAACCACCCAAACGGAGCCCGTGGTGGTGACCACCGTACCGTTAGACCGCGAGCCGGTCATCGATTCTCCCGAGAGTCGACCAGCGTCATGGGATAGGCCGGGACCATCCCGCCTACCCGTACGCCACCAGAGGGGCACCAGTCATCAGGAGTCGCCACGACGTAGACCAACGGAGGGAGTCCCAGCCACCCGCCTGGGACGTTGCTTCAATTGCGGAGACCCGGGCCACACCCGAGCCGTCTGCTCGACGCCGAAACGACTATTCTGCTACCGATGTGGAGCCCCGGGGGTCACCGTGAAGGATTGCCCGATCCACGGGCAGGCTTGGAGGGCGGAGGGGCCGTATATGCCATCTAGAGGGCGTAATATCCCGCGTGATCAACTTCCGTCCAGAAACGTCGAGGTAGAAGTACCGCCACCATCGGAGGAGGCACCGTGGTGGTAATGGCGGGGGGGGGGGGGGAGCCATCCGTAGCTCAACTACTTACCATCTCGCTCATGCTGCGCCTGTTATTTTTATTTCGTTGAGCTACCGACTTTTGCCGTTGTTGCTAATTTCGTTTGACCTACCTACTACGTTGCCTGTGACGCGCCATATTACTTTAAGCTTGGTTCACGTATCATTTTGGGCACTGCCTGAGCTTGCCGTTGTTGCTAATATTAATTTCATTTTTGGCTACCTACAATTCTGTCTTTGCTGCAATGTTTTAGTTTCCTTTTCTAGTCTCGCGTCTCATTTTTTTTAGCTACCGTTTCGCTTTGTCGCACGATATTATTTTGGTTGTTGTTTGTCATTTAATATCACCATGGAGGTCTTTAAATAACCCGAATAAATGTCATTCACTTGCTATCGCCACGCCTTTCTAGTTACCCTACCGCGGCAGCTACCGGCTTTGGGCGAGGCTTCGGCCGCCAGCCCTTATCTGTGGGCAAGCCCTGCGAATTTTAGTGTTTCAGGATCTCCAAGGGCTGTCTTCTGTCAACGAACACCCGGCTAACATCTTGGGAGGGGGCTCTGTGACGAGTTTTCTTGTGACCCCGTCACCCCGGTATCAACATCCGGATAGGAGGCGGGTTTGCGCCTCCGACGAGGATAGAAGCAGCCTCTAAAGCATCAGGACCGTATATTTTCTCTCCGCCGATACCGATTTAGTGCATCGAGCGCCGCAGTCCGCTAATTACGGCGCTCCCATCGAGGGGAGTTCGGACTGGGTGACACGGGACGCGGTGCTGCAATTTCGTCGTGGGCCAGCCGCAGGGTCAGGGACGCCGGCCCTGCGAGGCGAGCCTCCCCCGTCCCGGCGCCCATCCCGGACTCCGTGGAGAAGGCGTTCGATGCGGACGGAGAGGATTTCGGGTACCGGGAGCACGAGTCTCCTTGCGAGAGGTGCACGGCCCTATCATCTCCGTCCCCTCCCCCTCCTCACCGCGAGCTTGGCCAGCGCGAGGATCGAGGGGCGGGAGGACGAAAGTCGGAAATCATCGTGGTAGGAGAGGAAAATTAGCGGCAACGCGGGATCTTCGCGATAATTAGGATATTGGGGGAAACACCTATGGAGTGGGGGGAGAGAGAGCCGGCGAGCCCGGTTCACGCGGTCAGAGGCCAAGTGAATTAGTCTAAAACCTGCTACCGTTGAGTGATCACGTAGTATCTAGTAACCAGTTCCTTCTTTTGTAGTGTGTGCCGGCCAACGAACACGAGTTTCTACACATCTTCGGTAAGTGGAATTTAGTCGTATGAATCGACATTTATTATCGCAGGATAAGAGAGTTTCGATTTCATTTATTATTGGCACCGGGGGTCAGAGAATTAATAGTTTCATTGCATTACTTGCAAATAAGAAACTACTTACGATAGTCTCGCGTCTCCTTGTGGACCCCTTGGATCGCTAAATTCATTTATTACTGGCACCGGGGGTCAGAGAAATAATAGTTTCATTGCATTAATTGCAAATAAGAAACTACTTGCGATAGTGTCGCGTCTCCTTGTGGACCCCTTGGATCGCTAAGTTCATTTATTTTAGATTATCGAAATTTGGACAATTGTCCCAGGCCTCGCTATCCCGCTTCATTTATATAAATTCGATACTGCGAATATTTGTGTACTTCGGCGGTGAATTTTATGTTCGTATATCGACCGTGCTCATGTGTGTTAGATCGGCCGTTGTTCGCCGGTAGCGTCCTTTTCTTAGGTCCCTCTTTGTCGCCGAGTACGCGCGCACTCGGCACTTGCGCTGTGCGCGTATCTCGCTCTCTCGGGCGTTCGTTGGCCTTGGCGTTATACCCATCTCTCTCAGCGTTGTTTTGGTTTTGCGAGCGTGTGACTGTGTGTACCTCGTTGTTACAATCGTACGATTGGAAATAATCTTCGTGATGGTAATATTATTTGCTACCTCTCGGTAGTTTTATTTCTGCGTACTACATTTTCATGATCGTAATTTTATGTGCTACCTTTTGCCATGATTATTTCGGCGTTCTATTTGTTCGTAATGGTGACTTTCGCGTGTTACCTATTCCTAGCATAATATTGTACGCTACCTATCGCTAAATTAATTGTCGTATGCTACCGTTGAAAAAGCGGTTCATTGTGCGCTGCCTATTTTAAATTAACTATCGTGCGGAAATCGTTATTCCGCGTGTTATATTATTTGATTGAATGTTGAGAATCCGTCCCGTGCGCAACTTATTATTTTGTGAATTATATCGTTTGATCGAGTATAATAAATTAATTATCGTGCGCAAATCGTTATTCCGCGAATTCTATTATTCGATTGAACGTTGGGAACCCGTCTCGTGCGCGACGTATCATTTCATGAATTATATTGTTCGATTGAGTATTACAAATTCACTGTCGTGCACTACCTAGCGTAAAGTAACTATCGGGCGCTATCTATTGTAAAACCACTATCGTGCGCCAATCATTGTCCGGGAATTATATTATGTGATGGACTAATGAGAATCCGCGATCCGGCGCAAATTATCCTCCGGGAATTATATCCCGGGACTGTATCTTGGGAATTCACAATCGTACGCGATTATTCGGAAATTATACTCCTCGATCGGATGTTGCGAATTCGCGATCATATGCCGAATATTATTTGGGGAACCATATCAGGCGATGGCGTATCGCCAAATTTCGTATAATGCACTAGCTGATATTCAGCCGATTATATTAAGGTATCTTGTATCAGGGCATCGTTAACGTGCGCTACCCGTTGGCACTATTGGTATGTTGCGCGCCACCTGTTCGTAATATTATTATGTCGTACGTCACCTGTTGGTAATATAATTACGTTGTACGCTACCGATTGTATTGTTGTGTCATGTGCTACCTTTTGTAGAGTTAATATTTCGCGCGCTACCTTCCGGGACCGCAATTTCATTGCTTTGCGCGCTGCGTTTTCGGACTCGTAATCTTATCGTTCCCAATGCTACCTTTTTGTAATATTTGCTTCCGAGTGCTACCTATGCTCCGTCAACTCTCGTTCGCTACCTATTTCGCTCTCACGCCGAGAGGCGGTTTTGGACCTAGTACTGAACCTCAACGCAAGTGTAGCCTATGGGCAGTGACCCTCGTTGTAAGAACGTCGGAGATTGTAACATCGAATCGGATTAAACCCGTTTTAACCGTAACTATAATATGTCGCATTATTTCTTTCACGCCTCCACTCTCGTGCCCGTCCACGCCCCTCTATCCTTGCCGGCCGTATGGCGGGCTGAGCTAGTCCTTTCAGTATTCCCGAGATCTCTGCTCCGTACCACGAGGAGGTCGGGGTGCACGGAGGTGCATACGGGGCGGCAAAATCAAACAAGCCGGTTCTTCCGGTGGTACTTGTACCTGGCGCCCGTCCGCCCCGGATGCGCCAGCCGCACCCCGAATATCATCGCCTACCTTGGCCGTGGTGTTGTAGGGTGCGCGCGTAGCGCGGATACCTTCGTGGTGCACAGGCGGGCAGGGTTCTCGGAGGAGTAGCGGAAAGCCGTTACAATACCAAGGGCCTGGCGTGGGGTCGTTATCGTTTTCATTCCGAAACCGAGGAAAACTAGTTATTACCGAGCCAAGGCATTTATACCTATCAGTCTGACGTGTTTTCTGCTGAAAACGTTGGAAAGGCTCGTCGATAGGTACATTCGTGATGGTGCACTGGCTACGACGCCCATGCAACATTCCCAACACGCCTAACAAGCAGGCAGATCTATTGAAACGGCCCTTCATGATCTCGTTTTTGAGCTGGAAGAGTCGCTCGACAAGAAAGAAGCCACTTTATGTGTATTTCTAGACATTGAGAGGGTGTTTGATAATACCTCCTTCGATGCAATTTGCGAGGCGGCAAGAGGCCACGTCGATGATTCAATCATACTGGGACTGACATCAGGCCTCGGGTCGGTCACGGGTGCCCTCAGGGCCGTGTCTCCTCGCCACTGATGTGGCTCCTGGTCGTCGACGAGCTCCTGCGCAGGCTAGGTGAGCTAGGGACAAAGGTGGTGGGATCTGCCGACGACATCTGTATAGCGGTCAGAGGCAATCACCCCGCAGTGATGACAGGAAGAATGCAAAGAGCGCTCAACCTGGTACAAGAATGGTGCGGATCAAAGTCTTTGAGGGTAATCCCTAATAAGACGTAGATGGTACTCTTTTAAAAAAAGAGGCGTTTCGAATTGAGACCTCCCTCGATGTTCGGTACTGAGCTGCTGTTCTCCTCAGAGGTTCGTTACCTAGAAGTAACGCTAGACAGTAAACTAAACTGGCGTAGACATCTAAGGAAGACATCTAGACTGGCGTAGACATCTAAGGAATACATCTAGACTGGCGTAGACATCTAGACAGGCTCGGAAGGCGATCACCACCACTGAGCACTGTTCAGCCAAACATGGGGACTTAAACCAAAGGTGGTCAAAGGGATCTATAAGGCCATCATGGTTCCCCAGATGAATTTCGCTTCCCTGCTCTGGTGACCCGCACTTACTCGGGTCACCAACAGGAGGATGCTGTGCGGGGCCTGCAGATTGGCAGGGCTAGGTATTACAGGTGCGCTCAGCACTAACCCGACCCTGGCTCTAGGGGCCCTGCTGAATATCCCGCCCTAGTACATTGGCGCGGAGGCGACAGCAAATAATGCGGCACTAAGACTGCTGTTCTGCGGGAGGCGGAGAAGGGCGGCGCATGGGCACGCGTCGATCCTCCGTGGGGTGGGCGACCCCGAGGAGGTCAACCGGTTGGAGGGAGGGTGGCGACTGGTGCCTGCCGGAACACCACTTCTACTATCACTACCGGGTACTCTCTCCCGACAGGCTGACGTGGAGAAAGGATTCGGATACCTTATTCTCTCCGGACGGATTAGTTTGGTTCACGGTCGGATCCAAGACTGGGAGAAGGGTGGGGGCTGGAGTTTCGAGTGGAGGACCTGAAACGGAGACCTCCTTTCCTCTGGGACACACATCGTCCATTCTTCAGGCGGAATTGTGTGCGATACGGGCTTGTGCTCGCAGCATCCTGACGAGGCAGTACAGGGGTAAGTACATGCACATCTGCAGTAACAGACGAGCCGCGCTCAGACAGCTACAGTAAGTCATGGTTAAGTCCGGGCTGGTGAGCGACTATATTAATCTGTTGTCTCTGATAGCTAGGTACAACAACCTCGGGCTGCTGTGGGTACCGGGGCACTGCGGTATCCACAGCAACGAGATGGCCCACGAACTGGCCAGGATCGGAGCTCCACGGCCCGATCAGGCGTACTGGGGGGGGTCTCTACGGAGGTCGTGAGGCTCTTGATGAAAATTTGGATCGCGGAGCAATTCTCGGTCCTCATGGAACGGGACTCGGGGATGAGGCACACGAAGGCACTTCTCTCCGGTCCCTCAGAAGGGTCAGAATCCCTATTAGCCGACATCGATCGCGCCCAACTCCGGGACGTCGTGGGGCTGGTCACGGGTCACTGACACACGCGTAAGCATCTGGCAGGACTGGGACTAGCTGCGGACTCAGTCTGCCGATGGTGCGGCGATGAGGAGGAGACACCTAATCACCTAATTCACCTAATCACGCGATGCAGTGGGCTGGGGGACGTTCGTGAGAGCGTTCTGGGGGCCCGATACATCAACGCTTTTAATCTGGAGGTCGCAAGAGTGGGCGGGCCTACCACTGGGCCGATCCTATAAAAGGATTGCCCTTCATAAGACTCGGGAGCAATGGTCCAATAGGACTGAGTTCCCGTCAGAACTACAACAATTGTATATAAATTAATTGACAATACACTCTCATAATTAGTAAAGATTTTTTATACAATTTTTGAAAAAAGAATTTGTTGTGTCATAAATATCTGTTCTATATAACATATTGTGACGTGATTTTTCCGATGTAGGGAAAAGTCATCGTCCCAAGGCCGCTCGCGTCGTTTGCCCTCGCTCTATCAGCCGTTAGTTGTATGCGCTCACGTAGCTTTGTAGCTGCTTTTGATACGACCATCAGGATTGATTTTGGAGTAGAGTTTAGGAGGATAAAAGGTCGTGGCGTTTGACCCTGACGTGTAAAATAGTGCTCACCGCACTCAGCTACCCGTCAGGTAAAAGCGGCCAGCGAGTACGCGCGAGAAATTGATGCAGGTCCGGCTGCAAAACCGGCCCCGCGCCGTGCGGTGCATCTCGTATGAGGATGAGTGGAGTTTTAAGATTACGGGCGAGGGTGGGAACCCCTCGTGCCGCCGACGTAAGTACTCTCGTATGCGCGATGAACATGGGGAAACGATTTTCGGCGTATTTCATATTTAAGAGTATCAAAATTTGATTGGCTGTTAGACAGTCACTATCGTGTCGCGCTGGCGACCAGGTGTCTCGCGAAGGATCATAGAGAGAGCGAGATGTCTCGAGACATCTCTCTAAACCTGAATTAGTGAAAAATTGACCAATTCAATGCATGTAAATGCATGTTCTGCTAGTGAAATAGGGATAAAAGCACCGTTTCACTGATGAAATAGTAAAAAAAGTTGTAAATTAGACTTACTAAAGCGAATTAGTAATACAATCGACTATTATTTAGTCATTCAGTTTACTAATTCATTAGTTATATTACATGATCCCTAATCAATTAGTAAAGGACTCAGCGATCGACCAATCACAGGCGCTAGCTCCCAGGCGCTAGCTTCCTTTATTTTGCAATTGTGACGTCAAAGGCGTCATTTTTTCAGTGAGGTGGAGTGCAGTGTGCACTGCGAAACGGCGAACGGGTTAATACAAGTTTTAAAACGAATAGAAAAGAAGAAGAGGAAGAGTCGTGGAAAAGTCAAAAGTAGACGAACGTTTCGTTTTCTTTTCGGTACGTATCAGATTATTACATATTATTCACGTGTGAACAGTTACAATCGTCTGGTTCATAAACATATCCGGCCTGATATAACCTCATTTTCAGGCGATATCGGCGCGTGACCGATCGACCACATGTTCATTTTCAAGCGTATATAATACCGTATATAATTTGTATATAATAGCAAATATAATATACACAATTTTTTGAATTTCTTTTCTCACACGCTTCTAATAAATATTCTTGTTTCCGTATTGTTAGAAAAGAAACAAATATGTATGATAAGTACAAAACGCTTAATGAGAAAGAATTGACTAAGGCCTTACCAGAAAATCCAGATATTGCCCTAGACGAGGAATCCGCTGGAAAGCTGATTGGTAAGCAAAATGCATATCTTTTTAATTATTTAAAAAACCCAAATGAAATTAGAAAAAGTGATGGTACATTCGATGACCGTGCTACCTCCACATTTGTGATGGTTTTTAAAAAAAATATGTACAAAGGGAGAGGATATTCGACATTTATTAAAAAATTCTGATATAAATAGACAGCGCTGCTTTAAATTAACGGCACAAATATTAGAGCATCGTTGTCTATTTTATATCAGAATTTATAAATAAATGTTGAATGTACCTTCCCTTTTCAGATATTGTTTTGATTTACACTACAAATATTCAGGCAGCGCTGTCTATTTTATATACAAATTTTTTAAATAAATGTCGAATTTATCTTCCCTTTGTAGATATTGTTTTTATTAATACTACAAATATTAGGGCAGCGATGTCTAATTCGTCTCAGAATGTTTGAATAAATGTTGAATATTGTCGATGAATGTCCTTTTGTAAAATTCTGAGATCACACAAATTATCAAGAAGCAACCGAGGATGCCGATGACCCTGTAAATGCACAACTTCGACACGGTGAGCTGAGAATTCTTGATGAAGTAAAGGAAGAATCTGTCGGGCCGGAATTCACAAATTTAGACCCTGATTTGAATGCTGAGCATGAACATTTCAATGCACGCTTATCTGCTATTCGAATGATAACCAGGTTGCAGGTGAAAGCATCAAGCACTACAACTGTATTGACAGACGTCATCGACGAATTCAAAGAAATGCTCTTTGACACAGTGAACTTTTTTAAACGTCAAATTAAACAATTCATTGAACAAAAAAATTTAGTTAATGACGTATGTGCAAAAACATTATTAAAAAAATTTGAGTTTGACAGCCCATTTACAAACCTCGGTTCACAACAACAGCAAATTAACGCCCTCAAAGAACACTGGTTATATCGATTCAAACGAACAACCACTCGGTTACCGATTCGAAAATGTTTTTGATAATGAGTCAGGAACTCATATTCAACGAAGAGTTCATGAGACTTGCCAATACGTTCCGATCATCGATGTATTAACTTTACTTGTTTTGAATAGAGAAATTAGAGAGGGAATTTTATCAGAAGAACCATCAGAAGAAGGAGAGATAGGATCCTTTGTTGACGGAGCCTGCTTCAAAAGTCATAATTTCTTCCAAGTACATAAGAACGCTCTGAGGCTGAAAATTTATTACGATGATTTAGAAATAGCAAATGTTGCGGGGTCAAAAACAGGACCACATAAACTTGGGGCTTTCTATTACATAATAGACAATCTGCCAGAATACCTGAAATCGCAGCTTAGCAATATACATGTGATGCGCTTATGCTATTCTGCAGATATTAAAAAATATGGCTTTCGTTGCATCTTGGAGCATTTTTTTATGGATTTGCAAAAATTAGAGAGTGATGAAGGGGGTCTCATCTCTTTGCCAGGGCCGTCGGGAGGTGAATTCGTACTTCGAGCTAGTATATCATCGTTTTGTGGGGATGGATTAGCTGTACATGAATTATCTGGCTTACTTGGACCGTCAGCTAATAGGTTTTGCAGATTGTGTCTGATAACCAGAAGGGATTTATTGGAAGGAAATGTAGGTCCCTTCGAAGAACGCTCTGAAAGAGTTTTTCTTCAACAGCTTGAGCACATCAGAAATGCTGGTCCAACTCACGCGGATATCCGTGCTGCTGAAACCGAAACAGGAATTCAAACTGATTGTCCTCTGGATGTATCTAGATATTTTCATATCGCGTCGAACAAAGTGTTCGACATAATGCATGATGTTCTTCTTGGGGTAGGACCAATGGCATTAAAATTAGTCCTACACGACTTCATATTCGTTAGCCGTTTCTTCGACGTAGATTATTTTAATTGTCAAATCTCATATTTTCAATACGGAATCATGGAGAAAAAAAAATAAACCCTCGCCGAATTTGACTGATGCCAACATTCGAAACGTGAATGATAATTCTTTGAGCCAAAAGGCTATGCAAACATGGTGCTTACTTCGAGTGTTCTCATTTCTCGCCGCTGGAAAGGTTCCTAAACAAGATGAACAAAGGTATTTTAATGTTCTTCTTCTTCTTCGTATTATGGAAATTGTGTTCGCTCCGAAACTGACGAAAAGTATTTTACCATACATTAAGGCATTGATTACGGAATTCATCAGTTTATTCAGAGAATTGTTTCCCAACAAAAACCTTATAAATAAATCCTGTGGATAACCCATCATATGATGCATTATCCACAGTACAGTGAATGATCTGGACCTCTTGTTGGTTTATGGTGTATGGGTTTCGAGCGCAAACATGGACCAATAAAACAACGTGCTCAGGTGATTAACAATTTCAAAAATTCCCCCAAGTCTCTTATTAGCATCTGCCACAGTGTTCAAAGCGCGACGCGGGGAATCAGTTATGTTAAGTTATACTCTGTTAAAAGTCAAGGGGGTGAATAGACTCTTATCGAATTTACGAACAGTGAAGTAGAGTTACTGGATTTGGGATATTCAAGTACCGACATGGTGTTCAAAACTGCATCTGTGAGAGTGAATGGAACGAGGTATGCGATTGGGCTATTTGTCTGCCTCGACCAAAAAGAACATAACGAAATTAATCTTCCACTATTTGGAAAGATCTCTGAAATAATAATCGGAAAACAATCTGGAGTATGTCTTCGAACAATTGCATATACAATTCTGCACTTCGACGACGACTTAATTGCTTTCTCCATAACATGTGAGAAGGAAACTCACATCCAATTTATTTCAACGACACAACTCGCTCATTATCGACCATTTTCCACATCGACTCACAGTACCTCGGACGAACTCAGCCTACGCCACATTCTCATTTAACTTAAATTTTAGTGTGGGTGGCTAATTATAATCATATATATGACCTATTCCACGTGAAGTCGACCACTTTTGCCCCCGACCATTTTTTATTTTGCCGAAAATGTTGTACGTTATACTACCCTACTAAAAACATTTTTGTGAATTTTTACACATTTTTGTACCCAACCTAAAAAAGGTTATGAATTTTGAAAAAAAACGTCTTTTTTTGTTTCGGACATTCTTCAAACGTTCATAACTTTTTCAAAAATTGGTTAATCGAGACGTTTTTTTCAACTTTCTTGTTTTTAAACGCGCTTTTCGGAAAAAAAGTATAAAAAATAATATTCAAGTCATATTCTATGGAATTTTTCATTTTTTTACAGAAAAATCTCAATATCTCAAAAACCCATTTTTTATTTTTTATTTTTTATTCTGAATTTAATGCCGTAAGATTCATAGTAGTAGTATAACAAATATTCAATATTAACAACAATAAATGATTTTCACAGGAAAAGCAATTGACGGTAGATCCTTTTTTAATTTGACAGCCCGAGTAAAAATGAATATATGTAAACATATATAATTGTATATGAATTGATTGTATACAATTGTGATACAATTGTATCACAATTGGCCCGATAGAATTGTATATATTTGTATATAAACGTATACAATTGTATATACCAATATACAATTGTATATACTGTGACGAGTTTTCTTGCGACCCCGTCACCCCGGTATCAACATCCGGGTAGGAGGCGGGTTTGCGCCTCCGTCGAGGACAGGAGCAGCCTCTACAACATCACGGCTGTATATTTTATCTCCGCCGATGCCGATTTAGTGCATCGAGCGCCGCAGTCCGCTAAGCACGGCGCTCCCATCGAGGGGAGTCCGGACTGGGTGACACGGGACGCGGTGCTGCAATTTCGTCGTGGGCCAGCCGCAGGGTCAGGGACGTCGGCCCTGCGAGGCGAGCCTCCCCCGTCCCGGCGCCCATCCCGGACTCCGTGGAGAAGGCGTTCGATGCGGACGGAGAGGATTTCGGGTACCGGGAGCACGAGTCTCCTTGCGAGAGGTGCACGGCCCTATCATCTCCGTCCCCTCCCCCTCCTCACCGCGAGCTTGGCCAGCGCGAGGATCGAGGGGCGGGAGGACGAAAGTCGGAAATCATCGTGGTAGGAGAGGAAAATTAGCGGCAACGCGGGATCTTCGCGATAATTAGGATATTGGGGGAAACACCTATGGAGTGGGGGGAGAGAGAGCCGGCGAGCCCGGTTCACGCGGTCAGAGGCCAAGTGAATTAGTCTAAAACCTGCTACCGTTGAGTGATCACGTAGTATCTAGTAACCAGTTCCTTCTTTTGTAGTGTGTGCCGGCCAACGAACACGAGTTTCTACACATCTTCGGTAAGTGGAATTTAGTCGTATGAATCGACATTTATTATCGCAGGATAAGAGAGTTTCGATTTCATTTATTATTGGCACCGGGGGTCAGAGAATTAATAGTTTCATTGCATTACTTGCAAATAAGAAACTACTTACGATAGTCTCGCGTCTCCTTGTGGACCCCTTGGATCGCTAAATTCATTTATTACTGGCACCGGGGGTCAGAGAAATAATAGTTTCATTGCATTAATTGCAAATAAGAAACTACTTGCGATAGTGTCGCGTCTCCTTGTGGACCCCTTGGATCGCTAAGTTCATTTATTTTAGATTATCGAAATTTGGACAATTGTCCCAGGCCTCGCTATCCCGCTTCATTTATATAAATTCGATACTGCGAATATTTGTGTACTTCGGCGGTGAATTTTATGTTCGTATATCGACCGTGCTCATGTGTGTTAGATCGGCCGTTGTTCGCCGGTAGCGTCCTTTTCTTAGGTCCCTCTTTGTCGCCGAGTACGCGCGCACTCGGCACTTGCGCTGTGCGCGTATCTCGCTCTCTCGGGCGTTCGTTGGCCTTGGCGTTATACCCATCTCTCTCAGCGTTGTTTTGGTTTTGCGAGCGTGTGACTGTGTGTACCTCGTTGTTACAATCGTACGATTGGAAATAATCTTCGTGATGGTAATATTATTTGCTACCTCTCGGTAGTTTTATTTCTGCGTACTACATTTTCATGATCGTAATTTTATGTGCTACCTTTTGCCATGATTATTTCGGCGTTCTATTTGTTCGTAATGGTGACTTTCGCGTGTTACCTATTCCTAGCATAATATTGTACGCTACCTATCGCTAAATTAATTGTCGTATGCTACCGTTGAAAAAGCGGTTCATTGTGCGCTGCCTATTTTAAATTAACTATCGTGCGGAAATCGTTATTCCGCGTGTTATATTATTTGATTGAATGTTGAGAATCCGTCCCGTGCGCAACTTATTATTTTGTGAATTATATCGTTTGATCGAGTATAATAAATTAATTATCGTGCGCAAATCGTTATTCCGCGAATTCTATTATTCGATTGAACGTTGGGAACCCGTCTCGTGCGCGACGTATCATTTCATGAATTATATTGTTCGATTGAGTATTACAAATTCACTGTCGTGCACTACCTAGCGTAAAGTAACTATCGGGCGCTATCTATTGTAAAACCACTATCGTGCGCCAATCATTGTCCGGGAATTATATTATGTGATGGACTAATGAGAATCCGCGATCCGGCGCAAATTATCCTCCGGGAATTATATCCCGGGACTGTATCTTGGGAATTCACAATCGTACGCGATTATTCGGAAATTATACTCCTCGATCGGATGTTGCGAATTCGCGATCATATGCCGAATATTATTTGGGGAACCATATCAGGCGATGGCGTATCGCCAAATTTCGTATAATGCACTAGCTGATATTCAGCCGATTATATTAAGGTATCTTGTATCAGGGCATCGTTAACGTGCGCTACCCGTTGGCACTATTGGTATGTTGCGCGCCACCTGTTCGTAATATTATTATGTCGTACGTCACCTGTTGGTAATATAATTACGTTGTACGCTACCGATTGTATTGTTGTGTCATGTGCTACCTTTTGTAGAGTTAATATTTCGCGCGCTACCTTCCGGGACCGCAATTTCATTGCTTTGCGCGCTGCGTTTTCGGACTCGTAATCTTATCGTTCCCAATGCTACCTTTTTGTAATATTTGCTTCCGAGTGCTACCTATGCTCCGTCAACTCTCGTTCGCTACCTATTTCGCTCTCACGCCGAGAGGCGGTTTTGGACCTAGTACTGAACCTCAACGCAAGTGTAGCCTATGGGCAGTGACCCTCGTTGTAAGAACGTCGGAGATTGTAACATCGAATCGGATTAAACCCGTTTTAACCGTAACTATAATATGTCGCATTATTTCTTTCACGCCTCCACTCTCGTGCCCGTCCACGCCCCTCTATCCTTGCCGGCCGTATGGCGGGCTGAGCTAGTCCTTTCAGTATTCCCGAGATCTCTGCTCCGTACCACGAGGAGGTCGGGGTGCACGGAGGTGCATACGGGGCGGCAAAATCAAACAAGCCGGTTCTTCCGGTGGTACTTGTACCTGGCGCCCGTCCGCCCCGGATGCGCCAGCCGCACCCCGAATATCATCGCCTACCTTGGCCGTGGTGTTGTAGGGTGCGCGCGTAGCGCGGATACCTTCGTGGTGCACAGGCGGGCAGGGTTCTCGGAGGAGTAGCGGAAAGCCGTTACAATACCAAGGGCCTGGCGTGGGGTCGTTATCGTTTTCATTCCGAAACCGAGGAAAACTAGTTATTACCGAGCCAAGGCATTTATACCTATCAGTCTGACGTGTTTTCTGCTGAAAACGTTGGAAAGGCTCGTCGATAGGTACATTCGTGATGGTGCACTGGCTACGACGCCCATGCAACATTCCCAACACGCCTAACAAGCAGGCAGATCTATTGAAACGGCCCTTCATGATCTCGTTTTTGAGCTGGAAGAGTCGCTCGACAAGAAAGAAGCCACTTTATGTGTATTTCTAGACATTGAGAGGGTGTTTGATAATACCTCCTTCGATGCAATTTGCGAGGCGGCAAGAGGCCACGTCGATGATTCAATCATACTGGGACTGACATCAGGCCTCGGGTCGGTCACGGGTGCCCTCAGGGCCGTGTCTCCTCGCCACTGATGTGGCTCCTGGTCGTCGACGAGCTCCTGCGCAGGCTAGGTGAGCTAGGGACAAAGGTGGTGGGATCTGCCGACGACATCTGTATAGCGGTCAGAGGCAATCACCCCGCAGTGATGACAGGAAGAATGCAAAGAGCGCTCAACCTGGTACAAGAATGGTGCGGATCAAAGTCTTTGAGGGTAATCCCTAATAAGACGTAGATGGTACTCTTTTAAAAAAAGAGGCGTTTCGAATTGAGACCTCCCTCGATGTTCGGTACTGAGCTGCTGTTCTCCTCAGAGGTTCGTTACCTAGAAGTAACGCTAGACAGTAAACTAAACTGGCGTAGACATCTAAGGAAGACATCTAGACTGGCGTAGACATCTAAGGAATACATCTAGACTGGCGTAGACATCTAGACAGGCTCGGAAGGCGATCACCACCACTGAGCACTGTTCAGCCAAACATGGGGACTTAAACCAAAGGTGGTCAAAGGGATCTATAAGGCCATCATGGTTCCCCAGATGAATTTCGCTTCCCTGCTCTGGTGACCCGCACTTACTCGGGTCACCAACAGGAGGATGCTGTGCGGGGCCTGCAGATTGGCAGGGCTAGGTATTACAGGTGCGCTCAGCACTAACCCGACCCTGGCTCTAGGGGCCCTGCTGAATATCCCGCCCTAGTACATTGGCGCGGAGGCGACAGCAAATAATGCGGCACTAAGACTGCTGTTCTGCGGGAGGCGGAGAAGGGCGGCGCATGGGCACGCGTCGATCCTCCGTGGGGTGGGCGACCCCGAGGAGGTCAACCGGTTGGAGGGAGGGTGGCGACTGGTGCCTGCCGGAACACCACTTCTACTATCACTACCGGGTACTCTCTCCCGACAGGCTGACGTGGAGAAAGGATTCGGATACCTTATTCTCTCCGGACGGATTAGTTTGGTTCACGGTCGGATCCAAGACTGGGAGAAGGGTGGGGGCTGGAGTTTCGAGTGGAGGACCTGAAACGGAGACCTCCTTTCCTCTGGGACACACATCGTCCATTCTTCAGGCGGAATTGTGTGCGATACGGGCTTGTGCTCGCAGCATCCTGACGAGGCAGTACAGGGGTAAGTACATGCACATCTGCAGTAACAGACGAGCCGCGCTCAGACAGCTACAGTAAGTCATGGTTAAGTCCGGGCTGGTGAGCGACTATATTAATCTGTTGTCTCTGATAGCTAGGTACAACAACCTCGGGCTGCTGTGGGTACCGGGGCACTGCGGTATCCACAGCAACGAGATGGCCCACGAACTGGCCAGGATCGGAGCTCCACGGCCCGATCAGGCGTACTGGGGGGGGTCTCTACGGAGGTCGTGAGGCTCTTGATGAAAATTTGGATCGCGGAGCAATTCTCGGTCCTCATGGAACGGGACTCGGGGATGAGGCACACGAAGGCACTTCTCTCCGGTCCCTCAGAAGGGTCAGAATCCCTATTAGCCGACATCGATCGCGCCCAACTCCGGGACGTCGTGGGGCTGGTCACGGGTCACTGACACACGCGTAAGCATCTGGCAGGACTGGGACTAGCTGCGGACTCAGTCTGCCGATGGTGCGGCGATGAGGAGGAGACACCTAATCACCTAATTCACCTAATCACGCGATGCAGTGGGCTGGGGGACGTTCGTGAGAGCGTTCTGGGGGCCCGATACATCAACGCTTTTAATCTGGAGGTCGCAAGAGTGGGCGGGCCTACCACTGGGCCGATCCTATAAAAGGATTGCCCTTCATAAGACTCGGGAGCAATGGTCCAATAGGACTGAGTTCCCGTCAGAACTACAACAATTGTATATAAATTAATTGACAATACACTCTCATAATTAGTAAAGATTTTTTATACAATTTTTGAAAAAAGAATTTGTTGTGTCATAAATATCTGTTCTATATAACATATTGTGACGTGATTTTTCCGATGTAGGGAAAAGTCATCGTCCCAAGGCCGCTCGCGTCGTTTGCCCTCGCTCTATCAGCCGTTAGTTGTATGCGCTCACGTAGCTTTGTAGCTGCTTTTGATACGACCATCAGGATTGATTTTGGAGTAGAGTTTAGGAGGATAAAAGGTCGTGGCGTTTGACCCTGACGTGTAAAATAGTGCTCACCGCACTCAGCTACCCGTCAGGTAAAAGCGGCCAGCGAGTACGCGCGAGAAATTGATGCAGGTCCGGCTGCAAAACCGGCCCCGCGCCGTGCGGTGCATCTCGTATGAGGATGAGTGGAGTTTTAAGATTACGGGCGAGGGTGGGAACCCCTCGTGCCGCCGACGTAAGTACTCTCGTATGCGCGATGAACATGGGGAAACGATTTTCGGCGTATTTCATATTTAAGAGTATCAAAATTTGATTGGCTGTTAGACAGTCACTATCGTGTCGCGCTGGCGACCAGGTGTCTCGCGAAGGATCATAGAGAGAGCGAGATGTCTCGAGACATCTCTCTAAACCTGAATTAGTGAAAAATTGACCAATTCAATGCATGTAAATGCATGTTCTGCTAGTGAAATAGGGATAAAAGCACCGTTTCACTGATGAAATAGTAAAAAAAGTTGTAAATTAGACTTACTAAAGCGAATTAGTAATACAATCGACTATTATTTAGTCATTCAGTTTACTAATTCATTAGTTATATTACATGATCCCTAATCAATTAGTAAAGGACTCAGCGATCGACCAATCACAGGCGCTAGCTCCCAGGCGCTAGCTTCCTTTATTTTGCAATTGTGACGTCAAAGGCGTCATTTTTTCAGTGAGGTGGAGTGCAGTGTGCACTGCGAAACGGCGAACGGGTTAATACAAGTTTTAAAACGAATAGAAAAGAAGAAGAGGAAGAGTCGTGGAAAAGTCAAAAGTAGACGAACGTTTCGTTTTCTTTTCGGTACGTATCAGATTATTACATATTATTCACGTGTGAACAGTTACAATCGTCTGGTTCATAAACATATCCGGCCTGATATAACCTCATTTTCAGGCGATATCGGCGCGTGACCGATCGACCACATGTTCATTTTCAAGCGTATATAATACCGTATATAATTTGTATATAATAGCAAATATAATATACACAATTTTTTGAATTTCTTTTCTCACACGCTTCTAATAAATATTCTTGTTTCCGTATTGTTAGAAAAGAAACAAATATGTATGATAAGTACAAAACGCTTAATGAGAAAGAATTGACTAAGGCCTTACCAGAAAATCCAGATATTGCCCTAGACGAGGAATCCGCTGGAAAGCTGATTGGTAAGCAAAATGCATATCTTTTTAATTATTTAAAAAACCCAAATGAAATTAGAAAAAGTGATGGTACATTCGATGACCGTGCTACCTCCACATTTGTGATGGTTTTTAAAAAAAATATGTACAAAGGGAGAGGATATTCGACATTTATTAAAAAATTCTGATATAAATAGACAGCGCTGCTTTAAATTAACGGCACAAATATTAGAGCATCGTTGTCTATTTTATATCAGAATTTATAAATAAATGTTGAATGTACCTTCCCTTTTCAGATATTGTTTTGATTTACACTACAAATATTCAGGCAGCGCTGTCTATTTTATATACAAATTTTTTAAATAAATGTCGAATTTATCTTCCCTTTGTAGATATTGTTTTTATTAATACTACAAATATTAGGGCAGCGATGTCTAATTCGTCTCAGAATGTTTGAATAAATGTTGAATATTGTCGATGAATGTCCTTTTGTAAAATTCTGAGATCACACAAATTATCAAGAAGCAACCGAGGATGCCGATGACCCTGTAAATGCACAACTTCGACACGGTGAGCTGAGAATTCTTGATGAAGTAAAGGAAGAATCTGTCGGGCCGGAATTCACAAATTTAGACCCTGATTTGAATGCTGAGCATGAACATTTCAATGCACGCTTATCTGCTATTCGAATGATAACCAGGTTGCAGGTGAAAGCATCAAGCACTACAACTGTATTGACAGACGTCATCGACGAATTCAAAGAAATGCTCTTTGACACAGTGAACTTTTTTAAACGTCAAATTAAACAATTCATTGAACAAAAAAATTTAGTTAATGACGTATGTGCAAAAACATTATTAAAAAAATTTGAGTTTGACAGCCCATTTACAAACCTCGGTTCACAACAACAGCAAATTAACGCCCTCAAAGAACACTGGTTATATCGATTCAAACGAACAACCACTCGGTTACCGATTCGAAAATGTTTTTGATAATGAGTCAGGAACTCATATTCAACGAAGAGTTCATGAGACTTGCCAATACGTTCCGATCATCGATGTATTAACTTTACTTGTTTTGAATAGAGAAATTAGAGAGGGAATTTTATCAGAAGAACCATCAGAAGAAGGAGAGATAGGATCCTTTGTTGACGGAGCCTGCTTCAAAAGTCATAATTTCTTCCAAGTACATAAGAACGCTCTGAGGCTGAAAATTTATTACGATGATTTAGAAATAGCAAATGTTGCGGGGTCAAAAACAGGACCACATAAACTTGGGGCTTTCTATTACATAATAGACAATCTGCCAGAATACCTGAAATCGCAGCTTAGCAATATACATGTGATGCGCTTATGCTATTCTGCAGATATTAAAAAATATGGCTTTCGTTGCATCTTGGAGCATTTTTTTATGGATTTGCAAAAATTAGAGAGTGATGAAGGGGGTCTCATCTCTTTGCCAGGGCCGTCGGGAGGTGAATTCGTACTTCGAGCTAGTATATCATCGTTTTGTGGGGATGGATTAGCTGTACATGAATTATCTGGCTTACTTGGACCGTCAGCTAATAGGTTTTGCAGATTGTGTCTGATAACCAGAAGGGATTTATTGGAAGGAAATGTAGGTCCCTTCGAAGAACGCTCTGAAAGAGTTTTTCTTCAACAGCTTGAGCACATCAGAAATGCTGGTCCAACTCACGCGGATATCCGTGCTGCTGAAACCGAAACAGGAATTCAAACTGATTGTCCTCTGGATGTATCTAGATATTTTCATATCGCGTCGAACAAAGTGTTCGACATAATGCATGATGTTCTTCTTGGGGTAGGACCAATGGCATTAAAATTAGTCCTACACGACTTCATATTCGTTAGCCGTTTCTTCGACGTAGATTATTTTAATTGTCAAATCTCATATTTTCAATACGGAATCATGGAGAAAAAAAAATAAACCCTCGCCGAATTTGACTGATGCCAACATTCGAAACGTGAATGATAATTCTTTGAGCCAAAAGGCTATGCAAACATGGTGCTTACTTCGAGTGTTCTCATTTCTCGCCGCTGGAAAGGTTCCTAAACAAGATGAACAAAGGTATTTTAATGTTCTTCTTCTTCTTCGTATTATGGAAATTGTGTTCGCTCCGAAACTGACGAAAAGTATTTTACCATACATTAAGGCATTGATTACGGAATTCATCAGTTTATTCAGAGAATTGTTTCCCAACAAAAACCTTATAAATAAATCCTGTGGATAACCCATCATATGATGCATTATCCACAGTACAGTGAATGATCTGGACCTCTTGTTGGTTTATGGTGTATGGGTTTCGAGCGCAAACATGGACCAATAAAACAACGTGCTCAGGTGATTAACAATTTCAAAAATTCCCCCAAGTCTCTTATTAGCATCTGCCACAGTGTTCAAAGCGCGACGCGGGGAATCAGTTATGTTAAGTTATACTCTGTTAAAAGTCAAGGGGGTGAATAGACTCTTATCGAATTTACGAACAGTGAAGTAGAGTTACTGGATTTGGGATATTCAAGTACCGACATGGTGTTCAAAACTGCATCTGTGAGAGTGAATGGAACGAGGTATGCGATTGGGCTATTTGTCTGCCTCGACCAAAAAGAACATAACGAAATTAATCTTCCACTATTTGGAAAGATCTCTGAAATAATAATCGGAAAACAATCTGGAGTATGTCTTCGAACAATTGCATATACAATTCTGCACTTCGACGACGACTTAATTGCTTTCTCCATAACATGTGAGAAGGAAACTCACATCCAATTTATTTCAACGACACAACTCGCTCATTATCGACCATTTTCCACATCGACTCACAGTACCTCGGACGAACTCAGCCTACGCCACATTCTCATTTAACTTAAATTTTAGTGTGGGTGGCTAATTATAATCATATATATGACCTATTCCACGTGAAGTCGACCACTTTTGCCCCCGACCATTTTTTATTTTGCCGAAAATGTTGTACGTTATACTACCCTACTAAAAACATTTTTGTGAATTTTTACACATTTTTGTACCCAACCTAAAAAAGGTTATGAATTTTGAAAAAAAACGTCTTTTTTTGTTTCGGACATTCTTCAAACGTTCATAACTTTTTCAAAAATTGGTTAATCGAGACGTTTTTTTCAACTTTCTTGTTTTTAAACGCGCTTTTCGGAAAAAAAGTATAAAAAATAATATTCAAGTCATATTCTATGGAATTTTTCATTTTTTTACAGAAAAATCTCAATATCTCAAAAACCCATTTTTTATTTTTTATTTTTTATTCTGAATTTAATGCCGTAAGATTCATAGTAGTAGTATAACAAATATTCAATATTAACAACAATAAATGATTTTCACAGGAAAAGCAATTGACGGTAGATCCTTTTTTAATTTGACAGCCCGAGTAAAAATGAATATATGTAAACATATATAATTGTATATGAATTGATTGTATACAATTGTGATACAATTGTATCACAATTGGCCCGATAGAATTGTATATATTTGTATATAAACGTATACAATTGTATATACCAATATACAATTGTATATACTGTGACGAGTTTTCTTGCGACCCCGTCACCCCGGTATCAACATCCGGGTAGGAGGCGGGTTTGCGCCTCCGTCGAGGACAGGAGCAGCCTCTACAACATCACGGCTGTATATTTTATCTCCGCCGATGCCGATTTAGTGCATCGAGCGCCGCAGTCCGCTAAGCACGGCGCTCCCATCGAGGGGAGTCCGGACTGGGTGACACGGGACGCGGTGCTGCAATTTCGTCGTGGGCCAGCCGCAGGGTCAGGGACGTCGGCCCTGCGAGGCGAGCCTCCCCCGTCCCGGCGCCCATCCCGGACTCCGTGGAGAAGGCGTTCGATGCGGACGGAGAGGATTTCGGGTACCGGGAGCACGAGTCTCCTTGCGAGAGGTGCACGGCCCTATCATCTCCGTCCCCTCCCCCTCCTCACCGCGAGCTTGGCCAGCGCGAGGATCGAGGGGCGGGAGGACGAAAGTCGGAAATCATCGTGGTAGGAGAGGAAAATTAGCGGCAACGCGGGATCTTCGCGATAATTAGGATATTGGGGGAAACACCTATGGAGTGGGGGGAGAGAGAGCCGGCGAGCCCGGTTCACGCGGTCAGAGGCCAAGTGAATTAGTCTAAAACCTGCTACCGTTGAGTGATCACGTAGTATCTAGTAACCAGTTCCTTCTTTTGTAGTGTGTGCCGGCCAACGAACACGAGTTTCTACACATCTTCGGTAAGTGGAATTTAGTCGTATGAATCGACATTTATTATCGCAGGATAAGAGAGTTTCGATTTCATTTATTATTGGCACCGGGGGTCAGAGAATTAATAGTTTCATTGCATTACTTGCAAATAAGAAACTACTTACGATAGTCTCGCGTCTCCTTGTGGACCCCTTGGATCGCTAAATTCATTTATTACTGGCACCGGGGGTCAGAGAAATAATAGTTTCATTGCATTAATTGCAAATAAGAAACTACTTGCGATAGTGTCGCGTCTCCTTGTGGACCCCTTGGATCGCTAAGTTCATTTATTTTAGATTATCGAAATTTGGACAATTGTCCCAGGCCTCGCTATCCCGCTTCATTTATATAAATTCGATACTGCGAATATTTGTGTACTTCGGCGGTGAATTTTATGTTCGTATATCGACCGTGCTCATGTGTGTTAGATCGGCCGTTGTTCGCCGGTAGCGTCCTTTTCTTAGGTCCCTCTTTGTCGCCGAGTACGCGCGCACTCGGCACTTGCGCTGTGCGCGTATCTCGCTCTCTCGGGCGTTCGTTGGCCTTGGCGTTATACCCATCTCTCTCAGCGTTGTTTTGGTTTTGCGAGCGTGTGACTGTGTGTACCTCGTTGTTACAATCGTACGATTGGAAATAATCTTCGTGATGGTAATATTATTTGCTACCTCTCGGTAGTTTTATTTCTGCGTACTACATTTTCATGATCGTAATTTTATGTGCTACCTTTTGCCATGATTATTTCGGCGTTCTATTTGTTCGTAATGGTGACTTTCGCGTGTTACCTATTCCTAGCATAATATTGTACGCTACCTATCGCTAAATTAATTGTCGTATGCTACCGTTGAAAAAGCGGTTCATTGTGCGCTGCCTATTTTAAATTAACTATCGTGCGGAAATCGTTATTCCGCGTGTTATATTATTTGATTGAATGTTGAGAATCCGTCCCGTGCGCAACTTATTATTTTGTGAATTATATCGTTTGATCGAGTATAATAAATTAATTATCGTGCGCAAATCGTTATTCCGCGAATTCTATTATTCGATTGAACGTTGGGAACCCGTCTCGTGCGCGACGTATCATTTCATGAATTATATTGTTCGATTGAGTATTACAAATTCACTGTCGTGCACTACCTAGCGTAAAGTAACTATCGGGCGCTATCTATTGTAAAACCACTATCGTGCGCCAATCATTGTCCGGGAATTATATTATGTGATGGACTAATGAGAATCCGCGATCCGGCGCAAATTATCCTCCGGGAATTATATCCCGGGACTGTATCTTGGGAATTCACAATCGTACGCGATTATTCGGAAATTATACTCCTCGATCGGATGTTGCGAATTCGCGATCATATGCCGAATATTATTTGGGGAACCATATCAGGCGATGGCGTATCGCCAAATTTCGTATAATGCACTAGCTGATATTCAGCCGATTATATTAAGGTATCTTGTATCAGGGCATCGTTAACGTGCGCTACCCGTTGGCACTATTGGTATGTTGCGCGCCACCTGTTCGTAATATTATTATGTCGTACGTCACCTGTTGGTAATATAATTACGTTGTACGCTACCGATTGTATTGTTGTGTCATGTGCTACCTTTTGTAGAGTTAATATTTCGCGCGCTACCTTCCGGGACCGCAATTTCATTGCTTTGCGCGCTGCGTTTTCGGACTCGTAATCTTATCGTTCCCAATGCTACCTTTTTGTAATATTTGCTTCCGAGTGCTACCTATGCTCCGTCAACTCTCGTTCGCTACCTATTTCGCTCTCACGCCGAGAGGCGGTTTTGGACCTAGTACTGAACCTCAACGCAAGTGTAGCCTATGGGCAGTGACCCTCGTTGTAAGAACGTCGGAGATTGTAACATCGAATCGGATTAAACCCGTTTTAACCGTAACTATAATATGTCGCATTATTTCTTTCACGCCTCCACTCTCGTGCCCGTCCACGCCCCTCTATCCTTGCCGGCCGTATGGCGGGCTGAGCTAGTCCTTTCAGTATTCCCGAGATCTCTGCTCCGTACCACGAGGAGGTCGGGGTGCACGGAGGTGCATACGGGGCGGCAAAATCAAACAAGCCGGTTCTTCCGGTGGTACTTGTACCTGGCGCCCGTCCGCCCCGGATGCGCCAGCCGCACCCCGAATATCATCGCCTACCTTGGCCGTGGTGTTGTAGGGTGCGCGCGTAGCGCGGATACCTTCGTGGTGCACAGGCGGGCAGGGTTCTCGGAGGAGTAGCGGAAAGCCGTTACAATACCAAGGGCCTGGCGTGGGGTCGTTATCGTTTTCATTCCGAAACCGAGGAAAACTAGTTATTACCGAGCCAAGGCATTTATACCTATCAGTCTGACGTGTTTTCTGCTGAAAACGTTGGAAAGGCTCGTCGATAGGTACATTCGTGATGGTGCACTGGCTACGACGCCCATGCAACATTCCCAACACGCCTAACAAGCAGGCAGATCTATTGAAACGGCCCTTCATGATCTCGTTTTTGAGCTGGAAGAGTCGCTCGACAAGAAAGAAGCCACTTTATGTGTATTTCTAGACATTGAGAGGGTGTTTGATAATACCTCCTTCGATGCAATTTGCGAGGCGGCAAGAGGCCACGTCGATGATTCAATCATACTGGGACTGACATCAGGCCTCGGGTCGGTCACGGGTGCCCTCAGGGCCGTGTCTCCTCGCCACTGATGTGGCTCCTGGTCGTCGACGAGCTCCTGCGCAGGCTAGGTGAGCTAGGGACAAAGGTGGTGGGATCTGCCGACGACATCTGTATAGCGGTCAGAGGCAATCACCCCGCAGTGATGACAGGAAGAATGCAAAGAGCGCTCAACCTGGTACAAGAATGGTGCGGATCAAAGTCTTTGAGGGTAATCCCTAATAAGACGTAGATGGTACTCTTTTAAAAAAAGAGGCGTTTCGAATTGAGACCTCCCTCGATGTTCGGTACTGAGCTGCTGTTCTCCTCAGAGGTTCGTTACCTAGAAGTAACGCTAGACAGTAAACTAAACTGGCGTAGACATCTAAGGAAGACATCTAGACTGGCGTAGACATCTAAGGAATACATCTAGACTGGCGTAGACATCTAGACAGGCTCGGAAGGCGATCACCACCACTGAGCACTGTTCAGCCAAACATGGGGACTTAAACCAAAGGTGGTCAAAGGGATCTATAAGGCCATCATGGTTCCCCAGATGAATTTCGCTTCCCTGCTCTGGTGACCCGCACTTACTCGGGTCACCAACAGGAGGATGCTGTGCGGGGCCTGCAGATTGGCAGGGCTAGGTATTACAGGTGCGCTCAGCACTAACCCGACCCTGGCTCTAGGGGCCCTGCTGAATATCCCGCCCTAGTACATTGGCGCGGAGGCGACAGCAAATAATGCGGCACTAAGACTGCTGTTCTGCGGGAGGCGGAGAAGGGCGGCGCATGGGCACGCGTCGATCCTCCGTGGGGTGGGCGACCCCGAGGAGGTCAACCGGTTGGAGGGAGGGTGGCGACTGGTGCCTGCCGGAACACCACTTCTACTATCACTACCGGGTACTCTCTCCCGACAGGCTGACGTGGAGAAAGGATTCGGATACCTTATTCTCTCCGGACGGATTAGTTTGGTTCACGGTCGGATCCAAGACTGGGAGAAGGGTGGGGGCTGGAGTTTCGAGTGGAGGACCTGAAACGGAGACCTCCTTTCCTCTGGGACACACATCGTCCATTCTTCAGGCGGAATTGTGTGCGATACGGGCTTGTGCTCGCAGCATCCTGACGAGGCAGTACAGGGGTAAGTACATGCACATCTGCAGTAACAGACGAGCCGCGCTCAGACAGCTACAGTAAGTCATGGTTAAGTCCGGGCTGGTGAGCGACTATATTAATCTGTTGTCTCTGATAGCTAGGTACAACAACCTCGGGCTGCTGTGGGTACCGGGGCACTGCGGTATCCACAGCAACGAGATGGCCCACGAACTGGCCAGGATCGGAGCTCCACGGCCCGATCAGGCGTACTGGGGGGGGTCTCTACGGAGGTCGTGAGGCTCTTGATGAAAATTTGGATCGCGGAGCAATTCTCGGTCCTCATGGAACGGGACTCGGGGATGAGGCACACGAAGGCACTTCTCTCCGGTCCCTCAGAAGGGTCAGAATCCCTATTAGCCGACATCGATCGCGCCCAACTCCGGGACGTCGTGGGGCTGGTCACGGGTCACTGACACACGCGTAAGCATCTGGCAGGACTGGGACTAGCTGCGGACTCAGTCTGCCGATGGTGCGGCGATGAGGAGGAGACACCTAATCACCTAATTCACCTAATCACGCGATGCAGTGGGCTGGGGGACGTTCGTGAGAGCGTTCTGGGGGCCCGATACATCAACGCTTTTAATCTGGAGGTCGCAAGAGTGGGCGGGCCTACCACTGGGCCGATCCTATAAAAGGATTGCCCTTCGTAAGACTCGGGAGCAATGGTCCAATAGGACTGAGTTCCCGTCAGAACTACAACAATTGTATATAAATTAATTGACAATACACTCTCATAATTAGTAAAGATTTTTTATACAATTTTTGAAAAAAGAATTTGTTGTGTCATAAATATCTGTTCTATATAACATATTGTGACGTGATTTTTCCGATGTAGGGAAAAGTCATCGTCCCAAGGCCGCTCGCGTCGTTTGCCCTCGCTCTATCAGCCGTTAGTTGTATGCGCTCACGTAGCTTTGTAGCTGCTTTTGATACGACCATCAGGATTGATTTTGGAGTAGAGTTTAGGAGGATAAAAGGTCGTGGCGTTTGACCCTGACGTGTAAAATAGTGCTCACCGCACTCAGCTACCCGTCAGGTAAAAGCGGCCAGCGAGTACGCGCGAGAAATTGATGCAGGTCCGGCTGCAAAACCGGCCCCGCGCCGTGCGGTGCATCTCGTATGAGGATGAGTGGAGTTTTAAGATTACGGGCGAGGGTGGGAACCCCTCGTGCCGCCGACGTAAGTACTCTCGTATGCGCGATGAACATGGGGAAACGATTTTCGGCGTATTTCATATTTAAGAGTATCAAAATTTGATTGGCTGTTAGACAGTCACTATCGTGTCGCGCTGGCGACCAGGTGTCTCGCGAAGGATCATAGAGAGAGCGAGATGTCTCGAGACATCTCTCTAAACCTGAATTAGTGAAAAATTGACCAATTCAATGCATGTAAATGCATGTTCTGCTAGTGAAATAGGGATAAAAGCACCGTTTCACTGATGAAATAGTAAAAAAAGTTGTAAATTAGACTTACTAAAGCGAATTAGTAATACAATCGACTATTATTTAGTCATTCAGTTTACTAATTCATTAGTTATATTACATGATCCCTAATCAATTAGTAAAGGACTCAGCGATCGACCAATCACAGGCGCTAGCTCCCAGGCGCTAGCTTCCTTTATTTTGCAATTGTGACGTCAAAGGCGTCATTTTTTCAGTGAGGTGGAGTGCAGTGTGCACTGCGAAACGGCGAACGGGTTAATACAAGTTTTAAAACGAATAGAAAAGAAGAAGAGGAAGAGTCGTGGAAAAGTCAAAAGTAGACGAACGTTTCGTTTTCTTTTCGGTACGTATCAGATTATTACATATTATTCACGTGTGAACAGTTACAATCGTCTGGTTCATAAACATATCCGGCCTGATATAACCTCATTTTCAGGCGATATCGGCGCGTGACCGATCGACCACATGTTCATTTTCAAGCGTATATAATACCGTATATAATTTGTATATAATAGCAAATATAATATACACAATTTTTTGAATTTCTTTTCTCACACGCTTCTAATAAATATTCTTGTTTCCGTATTGTTAGAAAAGAAACAAATATGTATGATAAGTACAAAACGCTTAATGAGAAAGAATTGACTAAGGCCTTACCAGAAAATCCAGATATTGCCCTAGACGAGGAATCCGCTGGAAAGCTGATTGGTAAGCAAAATGCATATCTTTTTAATTATTTAAAAAACCCAAATGAAATTAGAAAAAGTGATGGTACATTCGATGACCGTGCTACCTCCACATTTGTGATGGTTTTTAAAAAAAATATGTACAAAGGGAGAGGATATTCGACATTTATTAAAAAATTCTGATATAAATAGACAGCGCTGCTTTAAATTAACGGCACAAATATTAGAGCATCGTTGTCTATTTTATATCAGAATTTATAAATAAATGTTGAATGTACCTTCCCTTTTCAGATATTGTTTTGATTTACACTACAAATATTCAGGCAGCGCTGTCTATTTTATATACAAATTTTTTAAATAAATGTCGAATTTATCTTCCCTTTGTAGATATTGTTTTTATTAATACTACAAATATTAGGGCAGCGATGTCTAATTCGTCTCAGAATGTTTGAATAAATGTTGAATATTGTCGATGAATGTCCTTTTGTAAAATTCTGAGATCACACAAATTATCAAGAAGCAACCGAGGATGCCGATGACCCTGTAAATGCACAACTTCGACACGGTGAGCTGAGAATTCTTGATGAAGTAAAGGAAGAATCTGTCGGGCCGGAATTCACAAATTTAGACCCTGATTTGAATGCTGAGCATGAACATTTCAATGCACGCTTATCTGCTATTCGAATGATAACCAGGTTGCAGGTGAAAGCATCAAGCACTACAACTGTATTGACAGACGTCATCGACGAATTCAAAGAAATGCTCTTTGACACAGTGAACTTTTTTAAACGTCAAATTAAACAATTCATTGAACAAAAAAATTTAGTTAATGACGTATGTGCAAAAACATTATTAAAAAAATTTGAGTTTGACAGCCCATTTACAAACCTCGGTTCACAACAACAGCAAATTAACGCCCTCAAAGAACACTGGTTATATCGATTCAAACGAACAACCACTCGGTTACCGATTCGAAAATGTTTTTGATAATGAGTCAGGAACTCATATTCAACGAAGAGTTCATGAGACTTGCCAATACGTTCCGATCATCGATGTATTAACTTTACTTGTTTTGAATAGAGAAATTAGAGAGGGAATTTTATCAGAAGAACCATCAGAAGAAGGAGAGATAGGATCCTTTGTTGACGGAGCCTGCTTCAAAAGTCATAATTTCTTCCAAGTACATAAGAACGCTCTGAGGCTGAAAATTTATTACGATGATTTAGAAATAGCAAATGTTGCGGGGTCAAAAACAGGACCACATAAACTTGGGGCTTTCTATTACATAATAGACAATCTGCCAGAATACCTGAAATCGCAGCTTAGCAATATACATGTGATGCGCTTATGCTATTCTGCAGATATTAAAAAATATGGCTTTCGTTGCATCTTGGAGCATTTTTTTATGGATTTGCAAAAATTAGAGAGTGATGAAGGGGGTCTCATCTCTTTGCCAGGGCCGTCGGGAGGTGAATTCGTACTTCGAGCTAGTATATCATCGTTTTGTGGGGATGGATTAGCTGTACATGAATTATCTGGCTTACTTGGACCGTCAGCTAATAGGTTTTGCAGATTGTGTCTGATAACCAGAAGGGATTTATTGGAAGGAAATGTAGGTCCCTTCGAAGAACGCTCTGAAAGAGTTTTTCTTCAACAGCTTGAGCACATCAGAAATGCTGGTCCAACTCACGCGGATATCCGTGCTGCTGAAACCGAAACAGGAATTCAAACTGATTGTCCTCTGGATGTATCTAGATATTTTCATATCGCGTCGAACAAAGTGTTCGACATAATGCATGATGTTCTTCTTGGGGTAGGACCAATGGCATTAAAATTAGTCCTACACGACTTCATATTCGTTAGCCGTTTCTTCGACGTAGATTATTTTAATTGTCAAATCTCATATTTTCAATACGGAATCATGGAGAAAAAAAAATAAACCCTCGCCGAATTTGACTGATGCCAACATTCGAAACGTGAATGATAATTCTTTGAGCCAAAAGGCTATGCAAACATGGTGCTTACTTCGAGTGTTCTCATTTCTCGCCGCTGGAAAGGTTCCTAAACAAGATGAACAAAGGTATTTTAATGTTCTTCTTCTTCTTCGTATTATGGAAATTGTGTTCGCTCCGAAACTGACGAAAAGTATTTTACCATACATTAAGGCATTGATTACGGAATTCATCAGTTTATTCAGAGAATTGTTTCCCAACAAAAACCTTATAAATAAATCCTGTGGATAACCCATCATATGATGCATTATCCACAGTACAGTGAATGATCTGGACCTCTTGTTGGTTTATGGTGTATGGGTTTCGAGCGCAAACATGGACCAATAAAACAACGTGCTCAGGTGATTAACAATTTCAAAAATTCCCCCAAGTCTCTTATTAGCATCTGCCACAGTGTTCAAAGCGCGACGCGGGGAATCAGTTATGTTAAGTTATACTCTGTTAAAAGTCAAGGGGGTGAATAGACTCTTATCGAATTTACGAACAGTGAAGTAGAGTTACTGGATTTGGGATATTCAAGTACCGACATGGTGTTCAAAACTGCATCTGTGAGAGTGAATGGAACGAGGTATGCGATTGGGCTATTTGTCTGCCTCGACCAAAAAGAACATAACGAAATTAATCTTCCACTATTTGGAAAGATCTCTGAAATAATAATCGGAAAACAATCTGGAGTATGTCTTCGAACAATTGCATATACAATTCTGCACTTCGACGACGACTTAATTGCTTTCTCCATAACATGTGAGAAGGAAACTCACATCCAATTTATTTCAACGACACAACTCGCTCATTATCGACCATTTTCCACATCGACTCACAGTACCTCGGACGAACTCAGCCTACGCCACATTCTCATTTAACTTAAATTTTAGTGTGGGTGGCTAATTATAATCATATATATGACCTATTCCACGTGAAGTCGACCACTTTTGCCCCCGACCATTTTTTATTTTGCCGAAAATGTTGTACGTTATACTACCCTACTAAAAACATTTTTGTGAATTTTTACACATTTTTGTACCCAACCTAAAAAAGGTTATGAATTTTGAAAAAAAACGTCTTTTTTTGTTTCGGACATTCTTCAAACGTTCATAACTTTTTCAAAAATTGGTTAATCGAGACGTTTTTTTCAACTTTCTTGTTTTTAAACGCGCTTTTCGGAAAAAAAGTATAAAAAATAATATTCAAGTCATATTCTATGGAATTTTTCATTTTTTTACAGAAAAATCTCAATATCTCAAAAACCCATTTTTTATTTTTTATTTTTTATTCTGAATTTAATGCCGTAAGATTCATAGTAGTAGTATAACAAATATTCAATATTAACAACAATAAATGATTTTCACAGGAAAAGCAATTGACGGTAGATCCTTTTTTAATTTGACAGCCCGAGTAAAAATGAATATATGTAAACATATATAATTGTATATGAATTGATTGTATACAATTGTGATACAATTGTATCACAATTGGCCCGATAGAATTGTATATATTTGTATATAAACGTATACAATTGTATATACCAATATACAATTGTATATACTGTGACGAGTTTTCTTGCGACCCCGTCACCCCGGTATCAACATCCGGGTAGGAGGCGGGTTTGCGCCTCCGTCGAGGACAGGAGCAGCCTCTACAACATCACGGCTGTATATTTTATCTCCGCCGATGCCGATTTAGTGCATCGAGCGCCGCAGTCCGCTAAGCACGGCGCTCCCATCGAGGGGAGTCCGGACTGGGTGACACGGGACGCGGTGCTGCAATTTCGTCGTGGGCCAGCCGCAGGGTCAGGGACGTCGGCCCTGCGAGGCGAGCCTCCCCCGTCCCGGCGCCCATCCCGGACTCCGTGGAGAAGGCGTTCGATGCGGACGGAGAGGATTTCGGGTACCGGGAGCACGAGTCTCCTTGCGAGAGGTGCACGGCCTTATCATCTCCGTCCCCTCCCCCTCCTCACCGCGAGCTTGGCCAGCGCGAGGATCGAGGGGCGGGAGGACGAAAGTCGGAAATCATCGTGGTAGGAGAGGAACATTAGCGGCAACGCGGGATCTTCGCGATAATTAGGATATTGGGGGAAACACCTATGGAGTGGGGGGAGAGAGAGCCGGCGAGCCCGGTTCACGCGGTCAGAGGCCAAGAGAATTAGTCTTAAATCTGCTACCGATCAGCCATCACGTACATTTATCTAGCACACCAGTTTTTCTTTTTGTCTTGTGTGCCGACCGACGGGTAAAAGTTTCAACGCTTCTACGGTGAGTCCAATTCTTGTCATACGAATTTAGCTCTCTTATCGCGGGATGGGAGAGTGTCGATTATATAGTCACTAGTCTTCGGGAGGTCAGAGAATTCATAGTTTATTTGAATTAAGGGCAATAAAAATTAATTGCGATAGTCTCGCGTCTCCGTGTGGACGCTTGGATTGCTAAAACATTTATTACGGGCACCAGGGTCAGAGAATTTATAGTTTCGTTGCCTTAATTGCAAACTAGTTGCGATAGTCTCGCGTCTCCTTGTGGACCTCTCGAATCGCTAAAGTCATTTATTTTAGTATCGAAATCTGGATATTTATTAATCATGTTCGTATGTCGGCCGGGCTCACATATATTCGATCGGCCGTTGTCCGTCGGTAGCGTCCTTTTTGGAGGTCGCTCTTTGTCGCCGAGTACACGCGCACTCGGCACTCGCACTGTACGCGTATCTCGCTCTCTCGGGCGTTAGATGGCCTTGGCGGTATGCCTATCTCTCTCTGCTTTGTTTTGTTTTGCGAGCGTTTGACCGTGCGTACCTCGTTGTTACAAAATCGTACGATTGGAAATAATTTCGTGTTGGTAATATTATCTGCTACATCTCGGTAGTTTTATTTCTGCGTACTACATTTTCGAGGTCGTAATATTTCTTTTGCTACCTTTCAGGATTATGATTTCGGCGTGCTACCTTTTCGTACTTGTAATAGTATATGCTACCTCTCATTAGTTTCACTTCCCCATACTACGTTTTCATGATCGTAATGTTATGTGCTACCTTTTGCGATAATTATTTCGGCATTCTATTTGCCCGTAATGGTGACTTTCGCGGGTCACCTACCCCTAGTCTAATGTTGGATGTTACCTATCGCTAACTTAAGGGTTGTATGCTACCTCTCGCTAAATTAATTGTTGTACGCTACCTTTCGCTAAATTAGTGTCGTATGCCACATATGGCTAAATTAATTGTCGTATGCTACCGTTGAAGAGGCGGTCCCTCGTGCACTATCGCTTGAATTCACTATCATGCGCGAATTATTATCCCGGAATTATATTAGTGGATGGACTTTTGAGAATCCACTATCACGCGCAAATTCATATCCGGGAATTATATTGTTGGATTGATTATTGAACATTAACTATCGTGCGCTACCTATTGTAAATTGACTATCGTGCGCTACCTATCGTAAATTAATTATCGTGCGCAAACCGTTATTCCGCGACTTATATTATTTAATTGAATGTTGGGAATCCGTCCCGTGCGCAACTTATTATTTTGGGGAATCATATTAATTGATCGGATAGCGGCAAATCATTAACGTGCGCTGACCTTTGGTACTATTGTTATGTTGTGCGCCACATGTTCGTAATATTATTATGTCGTGCGTCACCTGTTGGTAATATTATTACGTTGTACGCTACCGATTCGTAGTATTGTTATGTCATGCGCTACCTTTTTGTAGAGTTAATATTTCGCGCGCTACCTTCCGGGACCGTAATTTCAGTGCTTCGCGCGCTACCTTTTCGGACTCGTAATCTTATCGTTCCCAATGCTACCTTTTCGTAATATTTGCTTCCGAGTGCTACCTATGCCCCTTCAATTCTCGTTTGCTACCTATTTCGCTCTCACGTCGAGAGTCTGTTATGGATCTAGTCGTAAATCTCAACGCAAGTGTAGCCTATTGGCAGCGGCCCTCGTTGTGAGAACGTCGGAAATTGTAATAACGAACCGGATTAAATCCGTTTAAAAGTAACTATCATATGTCGAATTATTTCTTTCACGCCTCCACTCTCGTGTCCGTCCACGCCCCTCTATCCTTGCCGGCCGTATGGCGGGCTGCGCTAGCCATTTCAGTATTCCCGAGATCTCTGCTCCGTACCACGAGGAGGTCGGGGTTCACGGAGGTGCATACGGGGCGGCAAAATCAAACAAGCCGGTTCTTCCGGTGGTACTTGTACCTGGCGCCCGTCCGTCCCGGATGCGCCATCCGCACCCCGAATATCATCGCCTACCTTGGCCGTGGTTGTGTAGGGTGCGCGCGTAGCGCGGGTACCCTCGTGGTACACAGGCGGGCAGGGTTCTCGGAGGAGTAGCGGAAAGCCGTTACAATACTAGTATACAATTGTATATAAATGTAAACTCCCGTTTATCCGACATGATTGGGCGGCGGCCGGTTCGGATAACGAAAATTTCGGATAAACCGAAGTCCCCTGTTTTCTCGCATGAAACACCCCGAATTGCGTCAATACCGCGGAATATGATCGTAAAACGTGCGTACGTAGAATGCTATTGATATGGTTGTGAATAAGCCTGCATGTTTTTGACTGAAAAATTTGTGTTGACATGTTAAAAAGGCGCTAAAGTATGATTGAAAAATCTGCCTTATTTGGCAGCGAGAACAAAACAGGAGTTTTAATTTTATTACCTACTCTTTTGAATGAAAAAATTAACTACAAAATTATGAAACAAAACTAGAGATTACTCAAAGCAACGAAAAGTTTGTCGATAGGAACTTTAAAGTAAAAAAAAAACAAAAAACGTTTAACTTATGGACGTTGAAGTTCTAGGACGCTTTATTAGAATTTATTTTTTAGTAAAAAAGTCTGTAATGTTTTTTTGTTTTTTGGCTTGAGACACTTTTGTTGCGGCAATATTTCTCCAACGTTGGAAACAAACGATTTCGGGATAAGTCGCCTCCTCCTGTTGGCTGATGTACTCCAGGGCGGTTTGGATCGCTTCGTACCCGACTATGTGAGGAATCTTTTTCTTTGCTTCATCATCAGAGACATCTTCTTCTAACGCTTTCTGATTGGTCGCAATTTGGACGATTTCTTCCTCAGTCAAATCAAAAACGTCATTTTTCATCCACTGTTCAACGTCTCCGAAGTTCGCGTCTTCACAACCCGGTAGCTTCTCCAGTAAATTCACCAAAGTTACGTCATTTTCATTTGTTTCTGGCACGTCAGCTTGAGTTTCGGTGTTGCCTCCTTCTTCCCACCGCTGATGAGTTGCCTTATGATCTAAGAGTTTTTTCCACGACCTAACGAGAGAAATTGGAGGAATTAGATTCCAAGCTTCAGAAATCCAATTAATGACACTTAACATATCGATTTTTTTAAGAGCTTGCACACAATCTTCTTCAGCATCAATCGCACCGATTAAGTATTACAGCAGCTTGCGTCTAATGTCTTTTCATCACCTCAAGAACACCTTGGTCCATCGGTTGGCATAAAGAGGTGACGTTTGGTGGGAGAAACTCAACTTTAATATCCCTATCTTGTAGATCCTCTGGGTGAGAAGGAGCGTTGTCCACAAGAAGTAGTGCTTTTCGAGGAAGTCCATTTTCCGCCATGTATTTTTCTACAGCTGGAACAAACTGTCTGGAACCACTCTTTGAAGATGGCACCGTTCATCCATGCCTTAGACGTATTCGTGTACCACAATGGCAATGGTTTATTAGCTGGTTGCCGTTTAAATGCTCTTGGTTTTCTGGATTTGCCAATTAAAGCTAGGCGCAGTTTATGATTGCCAGTGGCATTACTGCATGCAAGGACAGTAACTCTTTCTTTGTTTTTTTTATATCTGGATGCCATTTTTTCTTGTTTAGAGGCGACGGTTTTTGTTGGCAACATTTTATAATTCAACCCGGTTTCATCACAGTTGTAAAGTTGATCGCCAGTATAACCTCCTTCGTCGATGATTGCGTGCAATTTCTTCTTAAAATCAGCGATAGCGACTTCATCCCCGGATAATAATTCGCCGCTGATGGCAATTATTTTACGAATGCCATGCCGCTTCTTGAACCGATCCAGCCAGCCATCACTTCCGAGGAATTCTCGTTCCTTTCCTTCAATCAGCTCATAAAAACTCATCGCTTTTTGACGAAGTAGAGGACCTTGGCTCTTATTTGTTCGTGCCACAAAAATAAGGCCTCTTCTAATTGAGGATGTGCACCTTTTCTCATTGTTTTTCGAGATTTCACTGCGCTGCCTGACCCTTGAAGGGAACAAAATTTTTCATTTTCTGACCGATTTTTCTTCCAATCAGTAATCGTACTCCTACCGACGTTCAAATCCACAGCAACTCTCGCGTGTGGCTCACCAGCATCTATTCTCTGCAAAGCGCGAAGCTTTTGTTCCAACGAGATCAACGATCTCGTCCAATATCGGGCCAATTTTTGTATACCATTGTATACGATCAATTAATATACAATTATATATGTGTATATATATTAATTTTTACTCGGGTTACAACGAAACGTTTTATTGATTGGTAGATAAGCACTACTCAACATGTTACATAAGAGTGTGCTTGCCTGCGCAATCGGGAGACGAGTAACCATTTTCTCCGTCCTGCTCACGTCTTTATAATACCGGTGGGCGACGGGTGCGTTTGCGAGAAAGCGCGCGGCCATGCGCCACCTGCTGGCCGTGAGCGAAACTATACGCTCAATTTTCTGTCGTACTTATGGTTTATATCTATGTCGTCTCTTTCTATATATCTATATATATGAAGTTAACAATCTTTTGATTTACCTGCTTCCATACGCGAATAAAACCAAAGAAAACTGTTTCTATATCTAATCATATATGAAGCCATATAAAGATATATATGTACAATTATTATGTATTTCAAAATAAAATAAAAGTACCCATATAAAGTCATATACAATATTATATACCGTAAATAAAATTTTTACGTATATATATAATTATATACAACACTATATTGAATTATATATAACTGTATATAATATTATATCTAATTTTATAAATCGTAAATAAAAGTTTCACGTCTATATATAATTATATATAACTATATATGATATTATATCTAATTATATATCTCCATATATCATTATATACGAACTATATATAATTTTATCAAATCAAATTCGGTGGAAGTACATTTATATCGGATTTTATATACGAATGTATAGAGTAATATACAATTATATATAACCCTATATATAAATATATATGATTGTATATTATTTGTATATAATTGTATCTAAGTATATACAATATTTTTACTCGGGAGACGAAGATTTAAAAGATACAAGGATGAAAATTAGTCCGAAAAAAAAACTGTCAACTTTTATCCATAATTGCAACATGGCACATGGCAAACAGAAAATATAGGTAAATGATTGAGTACTTCTAAACACAATCTATATGTGATTTCGAATTTCCAGTCGAATGAATATAACACAGCGCTATTCAATATGACATTTTTTCATTCATATACGCACGCCAGAACCTTGAGATGGAACAACATAATGAAGAAGAACAAATCAACGAAGACCGTTATGAAGTCAGATCGTTATGATGCCACGCTCCTTTTTACCACAACAAGCAATAGAAGTTGCCGATTTTGACTGTTAACCCGAACCACAAGCAGACCCTTCTAAGGCATACAGCTCGTGTTCAGTAAGTTTTTTATTCCATACATTTACAATAAAAGAGTAATAGACCAGCATAAATGAATCATTTTGTATTTCAGGAAATTAATGCGAGAGCCATTCTCAATAAAAGTATTCAAGGTGAGGACTACATCGACAAATTAGAAAATGGACGATTCACTGAAAAAGAACGAAGACCGTTTGTGCGAATTTTGGTGGCCGAATTAGTAAAAACGCACGGTACTCAGTAAGTTTAGTGTATCAAATTTTATGTTCACAATTTTGGCGCACGCTTTTGATGTATTCTGTATATGGACGATCAGATTGTATTTCATCAAAAAATTGACATATGAATAACATTGCAACTACACATAAAAAACCATGATTTTTTTAGTGATTTTTAAAATGTGACGTTTTTTTTCTCTATTCATATATATATTTTATTTCAGCTATCCACCTGATGAAGCCAAGTGGGCATTGGTGTAAAGCATCGTATGCGAATTTCCAATACTGAAGGACAACCAAAGTGAATGTGGATGTGTAAGTGATTTCGACGAACCTTTGAAGTTAATTTATCTGACGTTTAACAGTAATCATGTATTAAATGTTATTATGTCGAATCGTGTGAAACTAATAGTGCAGGAACACTATTTTGATAAAAAAACTCGTACCGGCTTTATCGAATATCGACTCATAAATGCCCGAAAGAACCTGCCCGCTGCGGAGAAAAAGTTTAGAAAAGCCGAATCGAAAAACACACTGGATTGTGTGCTGGATTTTCCGAATCTGCTCTCAGACGAAGAGTTAGAAAAAAAAAGTAAGAATTAGCTATGGTATGCAGTTTATTTTCATACAATCTTGGAAGAAGCCACGAAGCCACGTTTATATGATGACGATTTCACATACACGCTTCATTGTTTTATCTTCGCAACATTATATTCATGTTTATTTAGATCATTATGATGACACTAATAGTGCCAAAGGAAGCGAAAGCAAAAAAAAAATTATCGAGTTTCTCGAAGAAACATTTTTCAACAGGCGAAAGTGGATACAAGAAAAGAGCCCTCCGATTTCAAAAATCGTTGAACTGTATCCACGAATCTTGGATTTTGATGGTCATATGGTGAGATATATATTTTGTATTATATAAATTGATCTGGCGCATTTGATAAGCACATATATACATTTGTTTTCATTTGACAACAAAATAGATCGAGCTCGAATATGACGCGTTAAAGAAAGCAGAAGGAAAAGATCTGACGAGCGATCCTTTTATTGGCGAGTTTCCGACAGAATATGCTCCGGTGATTAATGCATATTGCATGAGATATGCAAATCATATTTTTTATCAAGCATCGCTTCTTACCAAAGATGGTATATAAGTTTCTCAGGCCCGGTTTCTTATATTCTTGAATGCTCCGCGTTCAATATTCACTAAAGCACTGTAACATTATCCTTGCAGACAATTTCAGAGCGCTCATCATGCTTCCAGAAAATTTACGGAACTCAAATTTTACGATTGGAAGCAGGACAAATAATAAATCACTGCAGAAATCGACGAAAGGCATGAAAAAAAAGGTTTGCATATCTATTTATATTGGTCATAAGAATAGGAATTTTAAGATTTATATATAGTTTCACCTTCATTTCATCAATTCCAGAACATAGATGACGATACGAATTGTCAAGAGGAAATGGCAGATAATTATAAACCGAAAACTCGTATGCCAAATTCAGATTTAATCGTCTTCCTACCAGTAATATTCAAATAAATAACTTTTAGATCTTTGTGTTTTATAGAAAAGAACATTATACATGTGTTGATATATTTGTTTCAGGATGGATTCAATGTCGAATCTTTTATACGAAAGTCGATCAAAAGAACAAAAGGGACAATTCAACCATATCTGAGATGGTCAAGCGAAGGATTCCTATTTTAATCAAATAGATGGCCATTTTATTCAAAAGGACATAAATAGAAATTCGATGAATGCCTTTGATCTTTTGTTCAAAGTGCACATCAATGCATTTGATGTGCACTTTGCAGAATCATTGAAGTTTTTTTATAATTTCATTGAATATTACATATATAAAACTACCGAAACCGGTCTAAATTCTGTGAAATCGTTGTCTACGTCGTTGCGCAACGTGCTGGCTAAGATAGTATTAATAGATGACGATGCTGAGGAAGATGATGATTTGGAAACGTAAATAAAAATACAATTTAAATACCTAAAGGATTTGTTGTTTACTTTACTTTGTTTTTAGTGATCCAAGCCCAAACCAAACCAAAAACCTCTGAATTAATATTTCTACTAGTTTTCTAGTAGTGGTATTACTAGAAAACTAGTAGTATTTGACTGCGCAATTAGTAGCCAGCGCAGCTAGTAGCTTTACTAATTAGAAAGTAAAACTCTACTAATTCGATAGTTGATTTCTACTAGTTTTCTAATAATGCTTTCACTAGGAAACTAGTAGAAATTAACTATCGAATTAGTAGAGTTTTACTACCAAATTAGTAAAGCTATCAGCTATGCTGACTACTAATTGTGTAGTCAAATGTTACGAATTCTTATAGTGATCATTTTTTGACTAATCGAATTAGTGATTTTTCACTAATCATTAGTGACCCACTTTTCGCTAAATGGAATAGTAAAATATGACTAAAACTTAGTGAAATTTCACTAATTCAGATTGAGAGAGTTTGTCTCGCCTACGCGTCGTGCGTAAGTTTCGCTCTCTCTCTACGTACGCGCTCCCGGGTAGTTGGGCGCTCGCTCTCTAGAGTGAGAGGTTCGAGTTCGGGTACGCGCCATGGGGAGTTCCGTACACACCCGGCTCACTACGGATATTTTAGTTTCAGTGTGTTCTCGCAATATACAAATTAACTTATTGATTTCGGACGGGAGTGTTTTGATCTCGTGATTTTCGTTGAACGTATGTTCGGTCTCAGGCGTTACCGCTGAAGCATTTTCAGTGACGCTGCGAGTTGAGCGGTGATGTGAAAATCCATGTTCTCGTTCTCCGAGTTGAGGCTTCGCCCCGCGGAGGAATCACGATATTTTTGGCCATCCCGGGTGACTTACCCCGACCCTCTCTGCCATACTCAGCAACCTGAGCGGCCGAGCGTTTTCGGTTCCGCCGATTTCGCGGATGCACCCAGGGTAACCGGATCGTCACTTCCGGAGAAACAAAAAGCGACGCTGACCACGACGGTTAGTTCGGGGTCGGTGAATTAAGGTAAGTAGTTCCCGCCTTCCTTAACCCGATCCGTGGAGATAGAGGGGCGGGGCTGTTCCATCCCGACCCCCAGGTTGTGCCGGTTGTCGATACCGGCGAAATAAAAATCGACTGGCGCCCGCCAGCACATTGCGGGTGCATTTTTCCGCGAGAGAGGCAACCGAAGGTGATGATGGCGGAAGGATTTCGGAAATTCGTCACAATATACTGTTTTGACTGCCATAAATATATGGTAGTTTTTGTCGAATAAAAATTAAATTATCGGCTAATTAAAGAGCGTTTTTCACTTTTAATTATTGGCCAAACACACTTTTGTAATGAAATATTTTAGAATAGAAATTGACCAGTGAACAGTGTAAAACGCATCTCAGTAGCTCCGCAGCGGCCGTGCTAGACGCTGATAGCAAGTGCGACGATCTACGTAAATTGGAAATTTGTTCGTACTGTAAGTATAAAACGACATCAAAATGGTATCGACATATTCAGTATGGACCAGACTGTCGAAGAGATAAAAAATAATTTAACTTTTGGTTAGATATTTGGTTAAATCCGTAGTGTCAATAACTACGTCCCATAAGTCAGGTTATATAGCAGTTGTTGGTCCTCGACTTGTCACCTGCTGTGGCGAACCATTTTTGTTTATTTATTCTAATTTGCCGTGTCATAACAAATTAATTAAATTATTAACAATGATTTAATTATTCATTATTATTAAATTATTAACAAATTATTAAAATTTGTGGAAATCTAGTATTAAAAATATTTTCCTACTTAATGCTGCTGATATTTTGTTTGCATTGTTCAATGTCTATAATATATATGTTAATAACTGTGAATGGTGATAGGGAGAAAACAAAGTTTACCCCTCGAGACTACGTTGAAGAGAGAATGGAGACTGCGGAGGCAGCTGATTTGTTGATAGTATCTCCAGCGGAAGGGTATGTAATACTTTTTTTTCACTGCGAATGGCTTTTCCAATAAGAAAGTAAAATATGTATTATTGTGTCCTTCATTCTACATATTTTAGGTGTAAAAAAGAAACTGTTTCGAAAGACGAAGAAGTGATGGAAACTACAGACTCATATATCACTCCATGGACTGTTTCGAAATGGTACAACATACAATTCATTTTTACTAGGAGTCGCTTTTTCAAAATGAATGATTGTATTGTATTATACAATACAATTATCAATATATACATTTTTTATCTAATTAGGAAGAGGACAAATGTTGCACGGTCATACACAGGTGCTGATCTTGAGAACGCATTAAACGCGGTGAAAGCGAGAATGCATGTAAAGACGGCAGCGAATCTTTACAATATTCCAAAGACGACACTGCTCTACAAGAAGCGTGGCACATTACCACCTACAATAAAAACCCGTGGACCTGAATGCATACTTGGCGAAGAAAATGAAAGTAAGCTCGTTCAGTGGATCTTGCACATGAGTCGAAGTGGCTTCCCTCCAACTCGACTTCAATTACTGGACAGTGTTCAACTGCTTCTGAAGCATCTAAAGATTGAGACTCTATTTAAGGATAATCGCCCTGGGAGACATTGGTACAACGCTTTTAAAAATCGTCACCTGGAAATAGCTGAAAGAACGTCACAAAATTTGACGCGCAATCAAGCTGATTTAAGCGAGAAAAAGCTTCGAGGGTGGTTCAGCGAGGTACAGAAATATTTTCAGTCGAAGTCACTCCTTGATATTGACGCTTTTTTCTGAGTCCAAAGGTGGCTCGGTATTGACCAAAAAGGTGACAAAACGGTGTATAATTTCATTAATAACGATGAAAAAGAGTGCTTGACTACTCTTATCTGTGGAAGTGCGACCGGTGAACTCGCGCCACCGATGGTACTTTTTTCCTACAAACGAATTCCCGGACATATCGCTGCACGAATGCCAAAAGACTGTCGGTCACTCGGATAGCGGATGGATGACTGGGGAAACATTTTTCGAGTACGTTGCGAACGTTTTTTACCGATGGTTGCTGAAAAATAAAGGCGTGTTCCCAGACATATTGTTTGTAGACGGGCATACTTCGCATTTGACCATGGCGTTGAGCGATTTTTGTAGAGAAAAGGGCATCGAGCTCGTAGTTCTATACCCAAATGCAACTCACATCTTACAGCCGCTGGACGTTGCATTTGTTCATCCCCTCAAGGGTGTATGGAGGAATGTATTTCGTCATCGGTGACTAGAAAACAACGGTCAACGTTTAAAGCGAGACGACTTCGCACCACTTCTTCAGAAAGCTATCGAGGTTCTCGTCGCAAAAAACATACTGAAGAACGGTTTCAAGACAACTGGGCTCCACCCTTTTTCGGCGGATGTAATTAACTATCGGAAATTTTTCAAGAACGGCGATAGCTCCGAAAAGATCCCTCCGACTTCTCAAACCAAGGGACCTCGGCACAAAGTAGTTGTAGAGTATGTTGAGAATAACATAGAAACCGATGTGCTGCAGATGTTCAGAGACGTCAAAGAGGGAGCAGAATGGCGCGGCGATCTAAAACATCTCAGTTTATTCCATTTCTGGCGAAAAATAAAGGGTATTGGTATCGATGAAGCCAACGAAGTTGGTGACCCTATTTCAGCCAACAGCGTTGTCCAAGAAGGATACGTTGATGACGAGAATGAAGCTTCGGTATATTAGCGCAATATTGTTCTTTGTTATTTCTTAATTATCGATTGCTATTGTCACTATGAAATTTGTTGTACATAATTTATTTTTACATTTGAGGTGTTTCGGTACATGTTAAGAAAAGTTAAGAAATTGATCAAATTTGGTGATAATCTTCTGTTCACCACATTTTATAAAATTCTGACCTTTTTGAATTTTGTTATGTTCTTAACATGGTTTAGCATGACAACATTGTATCGACTGTACTGAAACTCCTTAATTTATCTCAGGGAATATTGTATGCCGATACCAGCGTAGATATTCTTGTACACATTGAAAATGATGATTTCTTGTGAAATAAGATTCAGGGTAGATGTGCGACGGGTAAGGTAGAAGAAGAAGAAGTAAAACGGAAACAAGAAGACGGAAAGGAAAAGAAGGAAGACTTAGACGCCACAGAGATGGCTGAGTCCCTTCCACTCGGAGACGACGCTGTGATCATCGGAGACGAGTTTTCATGTATCTACGAGGTCGACGCAGATGGAACGTTAGTACCGTTCACAAATGAAAGTACAAAAGAAGGGACGGAGATGGTTCAATTGCAAGATCAATGCATTGAAGAAGGGACGGAGCTTGTACCAAAGCACAGTGTATACATAGACGAAAAGCCCAAAAACTCGACTTTTCCGCAGTCATCTATGTCAAATTCGCAAGTCGACATTCCTCCCGGTATCCCTTCGCCATTCAAACACGTTTTTCTTTGGCCGCCCAAAAGGGAGGAACTTGCCAAAAAAACGGGAAAACCTAAAGTGCCAGCAGTACTGACGTCCGACGAATGGATAAATTATGCAAATGTGAAGAATGAGAAAAAGCGTACCAAAGAAGAAAAAAAACGCGAGAAAAGAAAAACGTTTCAGGAAAGCGTAGATCAAAAAGGAGCAACAAGAGATTGCAAAAGCAGCCCGAATGGTAAAAAAAGAATAGTTGAAAATTGCAACAATCGAAACAAAAATTAAGAAAGAATAAGGTAAAGTCGCGAAAAGAGTTAAGACTGAAGAATTAGAGTGCTCAGAAAATTAGCCAATAAGAAAAAAATAAAAAAAGTAATTTCTATAAACATTTTTGCTTTTTAAAATCTTTTTTCACATATGTACAGAAAATATAATAGTTGTGCACTGATTGAATGGTTTGTTGTTGTTTATACTTGTTTATATATATGTGTGTCCGTGAAATTACATACACTACCGCTCAAACGTTTGGATACACCCGTCGATATTTCTTGCCGCACGTAAAGTTGGATAACTCGGCCAAAAAAAAAGATATTCGAACCTGGCTCAGTGCAATGGTGCGAATTGTTAAATTTGTAACACGTCCCCACAAGTTGTGCCCGGGAGCATTCATTGAGCTGGAGTCCTAGCCTAGTCATGCATCCGGAATATTTGATCCGCGATAATGCCTTGGTGAGAACATTGGCGATCTCACTTGGCGAATGAAATGATGTCGCATGTGTACATGTTGAGACCTCGAATGGTAAAGTGGGTTTTCCGATAGTTGTCCGGCGCCGCAATTGTCGTTACATACCTCTACATCGGCCAGACTTAAACATCCCAATTCTGTGAGAAAGCCGGTCAAATACTTCGCTTCTTTTGATAGCATCCCCGATAGCCATGTATTCCACTTCTGCCGATGATAAGGCAACCGTTCAGTGTTTGTGCGATTCCCACGTAATGGCCGCTCCACTGAGGATGTACACACATTCGGTATACGACTGACTGTTAAGGACACAACTGCCCCAGTCAGCATTGACAAAACCTTGTAGAGATTTACTGTCCTTATGAACAGTTTATGGTCAGCTCAAAATCAGAGATTCTCTGTAAGTACCGTAGGAGCCTCTTTGCGACCACCCGATATTCCCTATGGGGATATTCGTTGAACTAGCTCAGTGCGCTTATCGCGTGTGTGATCTGGGGACGCGTTCTCATTGCGGCGTACATTTATGCGCCAATCAGTTCTCGATATGGGAAATTTTCCCGCTCTCATAGTCGGTTTTCGTACCGTTTATCGATTTGATACCGAGAGCCATCGGCGTGCTAACGGGCTTGCAATTCGTCATGCCGGAACGTTTCAAAATATCCTTGACATAACTTCGCTGACCGAAACATAGCTTTTCGGCATCACGTCGAATCTCCATGCCTAGACGATACTTGGTAGGACCCAAGTCCTTTACCGTGAACGATTCGGCCAGTATTTCCTTTATTTGATTTTCCTTGACTCGATCGTTGGAGAAGATCAAGATGTCATTGACGTAGACCAAGACGGGCGTGAGCTTCCATTTGTCGATGTAAACATAAGGGTCAGAGTTGATAGGCATTAGCCTAATTCCCCTCATGTAAGCGCCTTGTCCAACTCCGCGTGCCACTGTCGTCCAACCTGACGTAGGCCGTAAAGTGATTTGTTTACCCTCCATACCTTGCGTTCTTCCATTTTTCTTAACATGTCCCGAGTACGTTTTTGTATTCCGCCATCTCTTTCCTGGTGTTTCATCCTTTCCAACATCTCCTGCAACGAATTTGGCGTTTCCATGAATACGTTGGTATCCATCTTACCGTTCAATGAAGCGGTTTTCATATTCAGTTGAGAAATCTTCAAATCAAATTTTGCAGGCAGAGCCATGAACAGCTTAAGCGATCCCTAACGCGCAACCGGAGCAAAAGTTTCGAAAAATTCGACTCCTGGACGTTGATTAAATCCCTTCGTGACGACACGCGCCTTTCTTCGATCAAGATTTCCGTTTGCATCACGTTCTACATTTTAAGACCTTTATGTCTTTGGTCTCGTAACGGTCGTGAAAGTACCGTTCTGGATGAGGCTTTTAACCTCCGAATATAGTTAAGACGTGGCCTCGTCGAACGGAATTTCACAGACAATTAGCGCCGTGTCAGCGGCCTCGCATTCTTGAAATTCATCTTCACTCGTCTCATCTTGAGCTTTTAACTCTCGCGATTCGGAGGCTGCAGGTACCATATCGTACTGGTTGGTCGGTCGACCTCACCTTCTCGTCACAACCTTTCGTGGTCTACTGGGACCACGACGTGTCTGATTTTTAACCATCACAAGGTACTCATGAATATCGTCATGTACGGCGATTTGACGATTCGCCACTTGATTCGGTGGGTTGTCTTTACACTCGTCCGGATCAGCCTTAGGTTTCTCTGTAATTCGATAATCACCAATCTCGATCTCATGAGCCGTCGCTCTACTTCGTGTATTATCCGAAATCGATAGTTTTGATTATCCGAATTGTTTTAGATAGTATCTTTGAACCCTTCCGTTGCTTGGAAATTATCGGAAAACTTGGCGTGTCGTGTAACGTGAACTTTTCTCTCGGATTGTACTCACACTCGATTCTTTTACTGTACTGTACTGATACTCTATTCTTTTGATACTGACGACTATCCGACGAGGACTCCTTCGATTCCTCTCGGCGGGAATTCTCCTTTGTTGGGCGACTTATTGAGATTATATGCTTTTGTTCCGAACCTTCGCAAATGACTGACGCCCGGACGCTTCCTCGTTCACATCTCGTAGCGAGTGTCGGTTCCCAACAGCTTGGTGGTGCACCGATTCCTTACATGGTTGGCCATCGTAACCGCTTCAGCCCAAAAAACCTTTGGAAATTCGAAGTCCTCCAACATACAACGAGCTGATTCGACAAGAGTTATATTTTTCCGGTCCACACCCATTTTGCTCAGGCGTGTATGAAGTTGTCAGTCGTCGTTGAATCCCAGCCCCGATGGGTAATTTGTCCATCGTCGAATTGCAGAATTCTCTTCCGTTGACCGATTAAGGTGCTTACCTGTTTGCGTTTCTGTGTAAATTTTATATTCGAGAACCTTCGATGTAGCCGCGGATTTATTTTTCATAAAATACATCGCGGCCCAGCGGCTGTAATCCTCCGTAAACGTAATGAAGTATCGAGCACTGCCATGCGATTCAGTCCTCATGGGACCACAAACGTCAGCGTGTATTATACGGGGTAGAATCTGTGGCGTATTCTCCCGTTTTGGAAATGGAAGCCTTATGGCCCGTGTTCTTGCAATAGACCTGGGGCGCGATAAGTCCAATAATGCAATCGAGAAGTAAATCGGGTTAAATTACAACCGTTATGTCATTAAGAGTAGATGAGTGGTACAGATACGCGTGGTCTGTTCGCACGAGAAGAGCAAGAACCGGTTTCCGGCCGGTCAAGTGGTACGAGCCGCTCAGAACGATAAAGGGGAAGCTCGGACATCGAGCGACGCTGCCTCCTCTATCGATCGCAATTATAAATCATTGCGCGGGACGTTCAAATGACCATTCCGGCGTCGCCGGAACAGCAAGTTATCGTCTGACTTAATCGCGCAGCAAAAATTATCATATGTACGTGGCAAACTCTGAAATAGCATTATCGTCAGTAGATCACCATTGATCTCGATATGCATATTAGCTTATGCATTATGTAGCTTGTCCACGGTGTCCGTAAACTACGATAGGTATTCATTCGTACGAGCAAAGTCAACGAACTCACAGACAACCATCACGCTTTGCCATGGTTTATTATCAGTACCACCACAACGAAACAGGAAAGATATTATCCAAGAATTTCACAATTCAGCGATCGGTAGACATAATGGAATATCGAAAACATAAAATCGCATCTTATCACGATATTACTGGAAAGGCCTAAAGAACGACATTCGAAAATTTATCAAATATTGCTTCGATTGTCAAAAGAACAAACTGGTACGAGTGAAAGACAAAGCACCCATGATCATCCCTGATTTCCCAGCAGAACCGTTCGATAAGGTCGCAATCGATATCGTAGGACCCTTACCAAAACCACACAAGGGCACGAATATATTCTGACCATTTTGGACCTTTTCAGCAAATTCACCATAGAAATTCTACTAAAACAACAAACTTTAACGGATATCGCCAAAACACTTACCGTAGCCTTAACAACAACATTTGGTGTCCATCGAGCAATACTATCCGATCAAGGAAGAAATTTTATGTCTGACACATTCAAACAATTTGCTGAATTCTTTCAAATTCGACAGTACAAAACAACAGCGTACCATCCTCAATTAAAAGGCGCAATAGAACGCTATCGTCACAGCCTTACCGAATTCCTAAAACATTTCATCGACGACAACCGCGATTGGGATGAACTCCTTACACTTGCAACATTCTCCCATAACACAAGCATACACGAAAGCAGCGGATTCACACCATACGATCTCGTCTTCGAAAGAACTGCCCGCACACCTTCCGAATTTCCACCGTCAGAAATAACAATAACATACGACGACTACATGACAAACCTCAAGAACAATCTAAAAAAGACACGACAAGCAGCATGGGAAAAACAACTTAAATTTAAAGAACGAACAAAACGATATTACAATAACAGAGTAACAGAACCCAAATTCGAAAAAGGACAACTAATATTCCTCATAAAGGAACCAAGAAAAGGAAAACCCGACCCCCATTATGTAGGACCATTAACATTTTTTGAAATGTTAGATAAACATAATGTTACGCTAGAAATTAAAGACGGCAAAACGAAGGTAGTATACATAAACAAAATAAAAATGATACATGTTACAGATGCCACGCACACGCCTCAAGCGGCAACCCCTTAATAAAAATTACATAACTCGCACAAAATCCAGGACTATACTCTGAAGAACTCGGCATACTACGTTCATATCACACAACATGGACCCTCATCACCGGCGTTAACACAGATGGACTCACAACACGACGCAAACAACTTTCCTGCAACTTATTCGCAATTGAAAGATATTGCGACGTGATCACCCCACACTGCCTAGTCAATGCTCAATTACAAGTAATAGAATCACGACTAAAAACAATCCATAACACATAAATAATTTTGCAAGAACTTATACCATACACTAGAAACAGTAGTAATTATCTCGATACAGACACGCTTATGGACGCAATTCTTTTCGCAAAAACAGGTCAAATCCACCCTCAAATACTTACAACAAGGCAAATCCTAATAAGCGCACAGGCAATACAAAAAACAATAACAAATACTGAATTCCCTGTACCACTAGATATTAGGTATATGCCGAACCTTGTCTCTATATCAGATATCACAATATTCTATACACAAGGAAAATTAATTTATGTATGTAAAGTTCCATTGCTTTTCAATCTATATTCGTCAACCAAGGTTAACTAATAATTCACGTTTTGCTTTCATCAAACCAGCTTTCAGTTACACAGCAATTTCAGAAAACTATGAAAAACATTTTAACCTCGAAACTTTATCAAATCGTAAAATCATGATGTCGTACTACGTGTGCGACCGGGTTAACTCAGTCCAGCAGGTAGATGAAAATACCCAATGCGAAACTCAACTCTTGTCAAACCCGCAATTCAGAAATTTAGAAATGTTTAAAAATAAATAACGATTTAGCAAAAAACGAAATAGCACTAAAAACAGTTATGGACAAAGCCAAAGAAATCACCAAACTACAATATATGAACGGTCGACTAACAACAGTAGAATCAATACTCAAATATTCAGGAATATCTGTCATTTCAGTCCTCACAATAACAGGAATTTGTTGGAAATTTTCCTTGTTTGGAAAAATCTCGGGAATACTTAAAGTAATTTCCTGCATAAGAAACTAGAGGAACCACGTAAAAACGTAAACGTAAACGTAAACACCTTTAGAAATGAAACACGTAAAAATTAAGGGTATATCACATTATAATCAGGATACACGACTATGAGCACCACCCGGACGAGCCTCATGCATAGTAGCCGCTCACATTCCTAACAGCATGCATATACTTGCACCCGCGTCAATTATAAGTAGCACCATTCTCCACAACCTCTAGCAATTGAACACTACTCCGAACCATGGACGCACAAATGGAATGCCCGATATGCAAGGGGAACATGCCAAAAACCGACGTGGCCAAACATATCCAAGACTGTTTGAAAAATCGGGCGAGGGTCGCAGCAAAAACCACAAAGCAACACATGCACTGCCCCCTCTGTCACGCCGCCCCCCCCCCCCCCTAAACGATTGGTGGGACATATTATTAAGTGCTCATCTTTTGTAATGAAACAACAGAGAGAGAAATACCCAACAACGACAACGACAAAAACGACACACACACACGAATCCGAATTAACACCAATCATACACGCAACAACAAGTACACTAGGAACAACCGACACGAACACAAACTATCAAACATCATCACGATAACAAAAGAGCACCGAAGACCCGACACTACCAAGACTTGACGGAACGATTGACCCCCCAGCCATAAAAATATCTAAAAGACCGACAACGACGATGACTCTGACGAAAACTCAACGGCATCAGAACCATCGACACTGACAGTACGACAAACAGACATACCACAAATAAGTACGGAGACACTAAAAGACATGTATCAAGTGATAAGGGAGGAGCTATTTAAAAGACTCCAACTACAATAAACAGAAGAATACAACTAAACCACAGACCCGCGATAACACAACCCACACTCATCATACACAGATACACACACTTCTATTCCCAATCATATATACTTAACCATATATACTTAACCACACGTACTTGCCGTTAATAATCATGTACTTAATCACACATACACATAGTTAATCATATGCTTAATCACACATATGTAATCCTACATACCCATACCTATACCTATACGCATTTATCGTTAATCGTGTACTAAATCACACATACTTATTGTTAATCATATAGCTGATCGTTAATCATATACTTAATCACATATATATAATCATACATACCCATACCTATTCTTACCTTTTCTTTTTATAATAAAACTTTTTATTAAACCTCAAAACTTTGACCACTCAATCCACGAACCAAAAACACCCATATAAACCAACTAACATATCCTAAATAACACACCACCTCTACCAACCAACAAGCTAATAAAATATTTAGAATGTTCTAACAGCTTTACCAGAAAATATATACAAATAATACAATCAGGAGAAAGTAACCAGGGCCAAAAATAAAACATATATGGATCAAACACAAACAAATAACCCGGACCGAATACAAAATATAAGAACACATAACCAGCACAAAAACATAAAATATACCACGGAACAAGGGAAATAAAACCAAAAAGGAAACGAAGAGTCAATCAACCAAACGGCAAATACCACTTTATAAACATACTTTACATAGATAACCACACAACTCCACCCTCTCATCATAACACACCAACACCCACTAACACCAAGAATAATCCATCTTTATAGTTACAGGACAAAGCAGTGACCTCTACAGAAACTTCCACGCAAAATCAACAACAATAACCAATATACAAACAAGAAGACACAACTACAAACACAAACACCACATATCATTTAAAAATAGAAGTATATAAAATCACACACACTCAAATCAAAATTATTTTTGTAAACAAACTGCTTAAAATTATATAGATTCATACAATATAAAGGAACATATGTAAAACGGATGCAGGATCATCCGCTCTTTTCGTAAGAAAGGGAGTGTAACGGTCCCACATTCCTTTTTCACCGGTCTCATCTACTCCTGATCTCTTTTCCCGCTAATCCTCGACTTTGATGACTCCACAGTCCCGCGGTCCCTTGTCACCCTCACGCGACATCCCCTCCACTCCTAAACTCTTTCTTTCTAACCCTTCCTCATTACCTTCCTCCTAAACTAAGTCAGTTCTCCTCCGGCACTCAACCTAACAAGACGTCGTCTCGTTACTATCCGACCAAATAAAAATTATTAAGTCTTTATATCAAACCAATTTATTCACCGCCAATACGCCACCCGTCACAAATGATTACGGAGTGTTTAGAAGCAATAAACGTGTTCCTTTAATTTTCTAAAAAAAATTATCATCTGGAACAGAAAAACGGTTCGATGGATCACATTGAAACTTTACAGGGATATTGTAGGTACATTGAGGTCCAAAACTAACATTGAACATTAGTCCTTTTATCAATATTTATAATTTAGCCGTTGATTTTATAAAAAACAGTAAGTAGTCCTTTTTTCATGTTTTTTCAGATCAATGTCAAGGATGGACAATTTTTTTTCAAAAACCATGGTGGATCCTTGTAGAGAATTTATTCAACTTTCTGAATCCACCTTTGAATTTTCTGTGCGATCGTTGGGTGCTGATATATCGATGATCAAAGAACAAAGGATCCTTTTTCATTGAAAGTCTGATATCTCAGGGAAAAAGCGACGTAGAAAAAAATACAAATTCAAGATGAATAAATAAACTACCTGGCCCATGCATTGGATTAGTTTAAAAAAATCCAAGCCCGTGCAGCAAAAAAAAACTAAAAAAAATTGCAACATGTTTTTCTCATACTATTTCTTAGGATTGTATGAAACGTGGAGCTCAGAACAAATGTTCACCGAAAGATCTTAAAACCAGAAACTTCAAGGTTCAAAATGGGGTTTCTTGGACTTCGATACGACCATTTTTCACTGATGTGAGATACAGCATTTCAACAATCACTAAAAAATTTAGGAATTTTTTTTGTTCCTTTAATTGCTCTAGTGTAGAACCGATAATTTTCTTCGTTATTTACGCAGCGTTAATCCAAACCCAATTTCGGAGGCGCGATGACAATTCATAATTTTTGATCCAATAACTCCTGTGCTAATGGACATGAGATGCAGAGTTTCCGGAAGTAGAGCATGAGAGGCGAACCACATGTCAAGTTTTTCAGCATCACTATTATCGTGTGAAATTCGACTTTGCCATGTATCTACGTGTTGTTCACTTGTTCCTGTAATTATTCCCGCGAAATCTTTCACTTGTTGACAAACAACCATCATATAAGATGTTACATAGTCCCTGAGGTCCATTGGACCATGGCCCCTGAGGTTCATTTCCTCTGATGTGAGATGCGTCGTTCATTCTGCCGCCTTAGGGCAGGAGACTCATATAGACGCGTGAATTTCAGTCGACATACATGAATTTTGTTTTAACGGACAACATTTTCGATGGTTTTGAAATTTGGCATATCGTTAATTTATATTTTGAACAGCTACAAGAATTTTTTTTTTTAATGAAAAATGGCCGATTTATTGTGTAGAGTTCGGGGAAGAACGCAGCGCGAGTTGTTTATCGGTGGGGTTTCTAGTTCTTTTTGTATTAATTCGGAAAACAAAATTCTCATTGTTTAATAATATTATAATTAGTCGGTGAACCTAGAAAACATGAAAAAAAGAATAATTGGCGGATCGAGATACTTTATTTAAAAACTTTACAATTTTTACTACATTTTCCAATGGTTTCGCCTCGAAAATATTATTATTTGCTTTAAATTTTCAAAACAAGGAGATTCACGTAAAAAGTAATGGTATAGAAAAGATGTGTGGAACATTTCAGCGTGATTGATGAACAAATTTCTGAGTTATCTGTCCCACCGATTTGAAAAAAATAGTTTTGAGAAAAACGAGTTTAAAGATCTGACAGCGCGCGAACGTTCAGTATAGGAGGGTCACGTTTACACGTTATAACATGAGAAATACTGTGAATTAAGTTATATAATTTTGCTGACGTATTCTTAAGGGGTTATACTAACATTTAATGAAATAAACAAAAAATTAATTTTTTGAAAATTCTATATGAGCCTCTAACTTGAGTCAATCCACCTTTTACTTTGGAGAAGCGCATGAGCATTTGCTTAATGGTCATATCGCTCATAACCCCACATCAAAATTTTTCTGACCGTCGGATTGTAGAACCGGCTAACTTAGTACATTTGTGGAATTCACTTGAATTCTTTCTTTTAAACAATCCATATCCTGTAGGTATAGGTGAGCGCTATTCGCACAGAGGAAATGGGCACTAGCGTGGAAGAAAGGAATCATTTTGCGAATCGTGTTTAGATGAAGAACCCAGTTGCCGGAACGCTCAGCTTCAATGAACTATTTCATCATTGTTACCATCCGGAAGTATTGAATCCATAACGTTGCAGTTGGGCCATTTTTCCCCATAGCCTTAGCTGTTTCTTAAATTCTGCGCTTATGCGGGTAACGTACGCGTCATTAACGGCATCGAAGATGGCACTCGGATATATTTCTGCCAGCAATGAATCGATTTCATACCGATCTTCGCCTGCAATATCGGCCGCATCCATGATGATTTTCGATTAACATAAATGCACTAATATGTGAACACGAACTGCTCTGCTGTATGCGTGACCATGTAACCTCTTCTGCACGCTACTCTCTGCGTAAATCGTTTTCATCGCAGCATCGAGTGCACTGCCAGCTATTATTGCGCATATCGCACCAAGGAAAGACATTAAAAGATGGAATCCTCCAAGGGTCTCAGGTGTGTCTCGCCGATTTTGATGAAATTTGGCATGGTCGTAGAATGGACAAAAATGGGCGACACGTATTTGCTATACGTGCCAAGATTGATTTTGAAGGGGTGAAACGCACCCTCGAAAATAGAGGTATTTTTCGTTTTTCGTCAATAACGTTTAAATGGTACGAGATATGAACAAATTTCAAATTGCAACAATATTTATTTTTTCGCGTACTATACATTGGGTATAAGAATGGCGCAGATAACAATAAATTTCATATTGTTTATTGCAAAAATGCAATTTTTGCATACGTATCTTCGATAGTTTTTAACTGATTGGGATGCAAATTTGCATACAAGGTAGGGGATGAAAAATAAAGGTGACAGGTTTCCGATATCTCATAATTAAGGGGTTGAAACCCTTCGATTCTTTAGTCTATTGCATCGTATAATCAGCTGGCCTTTCGCCATTCCGGGTTAAATGCACGTTAATATAAGTTCGTTTTAATACTCGAGTAAATATTTGTAAATGCCACTCACCCGCACCCTCAATCACCCCCCTCGCGAACGATTAAAGTTCTTACCCTGCGGCATGGACGAAAAATTGTAGAAATAAAATGGGTGACACTGGAAGTGCAATCAATCAAAATAATCGATACAAATTTCCCTGTTTTGGCGGAACGTCGCCCTTAAGGGGTCAACATAAAAACTTTGTTCTTTCGTGAACAGGCCGACATAAAAAAAAGTTTAAACGGCCCAAATGTTGTACTCTTCGACTACTAGATGTTCATGATGATAATGATGAATATAATAACAAATGGCGTGTTATTTATTGCAATTATTCGTGAATAATTGGGTGAAAATCACTCTTCCATGTTCCGCTCATTCGGCGCAAAGATGGGTAAGGCTTTTGCTATTACGGAATAGTTGCCTGCTTCGGAAAGTAACTGGATTCCTACGGTATTTTTACGAAGAAATTCTTTTCGGTACGTACTGCTTTTGAAGATTAAAATATGATCGGAAAACTTGAATAACCATTGTAATAGTACATTTTTTATGGATTATACGTATAACAATAATGATAGTGGTGATAAAAATGTTTGAAACACAGAGATTTTGTACACCACGCACAAGTGACAACAGCTGCTTCGCCGCATATATCGCATGTCGGTGCATTTTCTGCAAAGCAGGATTTTACCGGATTTTTGAACTTTGGTGGTCTTTCTTCTACGTAACCGCTTTTGTACCCCGCATATTTAAAAAGGTTTGTAAACCGTGGAGAAAAAACTGGTCGGGTGTAAGAGATTGTAATTTAACAATATTGTCTGTCAAGTGTAGATTGACGTCGTAGTTGTATAATATTACTATGTTGGTGCACAAAATGCACCGACATGCGATATAGCAGCTGTTGTCACTTGTGCGTGCTGTAAAAAGTCTCTGTGTTTCAAACACTTTTATCACGACTAACATTATTTTAATACGTATAATCCATAAAAATGTACTGTTAAAATGGTTATTAAAGTTTTCCGATCATATTTTAATCTTCAAAGGCAGTACGTGCCGAAAAGAATTGTTTCGTAAAAATGCCATGGTAATCCAGTTTTTTCCGAAGCAGGAAACTATTCCGTAATATCAAAAGTTTTACCTATTTCTATGCCGATGTGAACGGAAAATTGAAGACCGATTTTCACCCAATTATTCGCGAATCATTCCAATAAATAATACGCCATTTGTTCTTATATTCATCATTATCATCATGAACGTCTAGTGGTCGAAGAGTACAACGTTTGGTCCGTTTAAACTTTTTTTTATCTCGGCCTGTTCGCAAAATAACAAAGTTTTTATGTTGTCCCCTTAAGGGTGACGTTCCGCCAAAACAGGGAAATTTGTATCGATTATTTTGACTGATTGTACTTCCAGTATCACCCATTTTATTTCTACAAATTTTCGTCCATACCGCGCGGTAAGAACTTTGATCGTTCATTTGAAGCTCGGATACGGATGAGAGAACATGCTTGGCGAAAGTGCTCCCCATTCAAGAGCTACGATAAATACGATAAATACGATAAATACAGTATAAACGGCACACTGTGCTAATATACATATATAAGACCAAATAACCATTAGTGTGTGCAAGCCTACAAACTTCTGATTTGGACTTGAAAATTGCCACAAATCGTGACTGTTAACTTGCAGTGACAAACCGAACGAATAAACCGACGTCGAAAATTTCACCGGCGCGCCGGCCGTGAAAATTTTCGTAACTCGTGCTCCGAAAGTCGCATTTATAAGTGATAATTATTTAGTGACGTAATCGTACGAATACTCCCAAATAATTACCTAATCCTTTTTAAACGGAGTATACCAATCTATATCTCGGTATATTCGTTGACTCATTTTAACAATTCGTTTGTGCCGCATACTCACGTAAAAGGAATTAAATTATTATTGTTTGTACTAGTTCGAACATTACAAACACTAATAGTGCTACAAATTCATTTAATTAAATCTCAGTTTAGTTATTACACGCTGCGCTCGGCAGAAAAACATCAAGTTAAGTAGTCATAGATCGAGCAATTCGCATAGCCTCGCAAGAGGCAGCACCCGCTGACCTCGGTCCACTATGCGACACAATTATGTCAAACGACACAAATGACTCGCAAACAAACAACAATACCACAATTGATACAACCAACAAAATAAATAATTACAGAGACGAAGAAAGGGAGGAGTGGGTCGCCCAACCCTCCCAAGCAGCTAGGATATCGTTGAAAAAAAACCGTCAAAGCCAAACGCAGAATCGCCTGTGCCTCGAAATCGCCAAATAATAATAAAAGCCGCTAAATGTCCGACACTGGGAACAGCGACGAGGAATCCGTTATAGCTGAGTCAGACAAATCGTACGAAACCGGTATACAACAATTGACACAGGCACATTACACCAACAGCGACGATGTACAAAAACTCCTCGACGAAGTACAGGCTCTACGAAACGAGAATTCATCGCTACATAAACGATTATTGGCATCCGTTAGCCGGACTCGCAAGAAAGGCAAGAAACAGGCAACAATATCGACCACGACGAACTTCATATCACCAAATAGATTCCAAACTTTCACCGAAGCGATGGATGACAACAACAATGACAACGACCACAACAACGACGCAGACAATTCATCCGACATCATATTGAGCCCAAAAAACAGGATCTCCCGCACCATCAACAAAAGCCAGGCGACAACAGCAACACCCGCGGCTACTCCAACCTTGAAAACAGCACATCACATACCGCAACAAAATCCAACTCCACAATGTTCGAACACGGACAAGACGAACAAGAAGACGAGACCCCCACCGATCTTCATCACACAACAGGACGCGAAGGAAACAGTAAAGGTCTATGTCAACCATGTAAAAACAAACAAGTTCCACCTCAAGTCCTTCAAATCTGAAGATCACATTTTATTTGCGCATGATATTGATGATTATAAACAAATAAGAGAATCGCTTGAACAAGCGAATAGTCAATTCTTCACGTATACCCCTAAGAACGAGAAGGCGCAATCCTTCATACTTAAGGGTATTAAGGGGTCACGTACAGTTAGGACTTCGAAAAAAAGGGGTTTTTTGCGAATTTTTTTTGGGGACACATTTAAATAATTAATCGTAAATCTTTTTCCATACAAAAGACATATATTTTAAGTAAATAATACAATTTTTTCATTGCAAAATATGCAGAAATTTTTCCATAACCGCACGTAACGTAGGGGTCCCAAAAAAAAAGGTCCTCCGCGGTGATCAGTGCAGCTCGTCACCGGATCGTCCGAAATCAAAATAAAAGTAGGGATCATTAGTTAATGACATAGTGCTCCGGTTGATCGAAGGATTTGAAAATTTTATGATTTTTCACAAAATGGTGGGTGTTGGAAGTCAAAGTTGTGTTTTCGACCCAAATTTTGCTCACATTTTCAGCTATAAAAAAAAAAAAAAAATCGCATAGAAAAATCCTTCGTTCATCCGGAGGACAATTATGTCTAGAAAAAGTGAGCAAAATTTCAAGTCGATCGGTAAAGCCGGTTCCGAGGTACAGTGATCACCGTGTTCGAAAACATAGTTTCGAGAAAAACGCATTCAAAGTTTTCAGTACGATTTACATGCAGAAGAAAAATTTCCGTTCAAAGTTACATATCTCCATACCCAACAGTCGGATTCGTCTAAAATTTTCACAGAATACTTTTCAAATGTGCTACTTTTAGAAAATGTAAAAAAAAATCGATTGAAAATTCTAACTGTACGTGACCCCTTAACCACTGCTTTGATGAGACCGAGGTTGAAAATGAGTTAAAAAATCTTAACACGCCCGAACTAAAATTCGGGTGAAAACGCTCGCGAAAAACCGGCACAACACTTCCGATGTTTGTCGTGCAAATCACACCGGACAGCATACCAACGAAACTCCAGAGCATCAAGTACGTTTTATTCCAAACGGTTTCCTGGGGAAAACTTAAGAAAACGGATCAAATCCAATGCGTACGTTGTCAGAGACTGGGGCACACCGCAGCTAACTGTCAGATGGAATATCGCTGCGTTAAATGTAACGCCAATCACGATCACGGTCAATGGGCCATCCCGAAGGACCAACAAGTCGATAAAAATCTCCTCTTCTGTGTCAACTGCTAGACACACGGACATCCCGCCAAACGATCGGCAGGTTTCGACGCAACTTCCAACCTCGTGTTGATGAACGTCCCGTTCACGGTCATCAGGAACTATAGCATATTGTTCAACAATGCGCTGAACAATTGCTACTTCCCGCGAGATTGGAAAAAAGCAAAGGTAATCGCGTTGCAGAAAAAAGCTAATGATAAGTCAAATCCTTCGAACTTTAGACCCATTAGCCTTCTGCCAAATGTAAGTAAAATATTCGAGACTGTACTCAATATCAATATAACTGCCTTCTGCAATTCGTGTAATCTCATCCCGGAAAATCCATTTGGTTTCCGGTTTCAGCATTCAACGTTGCACGCGATTACCAAATTAACCTCCGACATCTGCTGGGGTCTTAACAATAAAGAGTGCGTCGCAGCCTGCCTCATCGACTTTAAGAAAGCATTCGGCACAGTCTCGACAGAGGGGCTTATTTACAAACTACTCGACAATGACTTTCCACGAGACATGACAAAAATGATTTACAATATGATAATGGGACGGACTTTCGCAGTGACGGACAATACGGGTAACTTCAGCAAAACGTACGAGGTAAAAATGGACTACAGCAGGGAACGGTTAACTCACACATACTTTTAAATAATTATAACAGCGACGCACTACGCATACCCGGACACACTGACTCACGTGATAAAAAACAATAGCGTTCACAGGCGACCTTATAATTTATAGAATCGGACGAAAACCCTCGGAAATAAACAAAAAATTACAACACGACTACGATACGATAAAAAGCCACAGTAATATGTGGAAACTGAAAATAAACACCGACGAATGTGAGACAATACTTTTTAGGCCGAAACTTTACGACGCTAACCGTGATACTAAACGATACTGGATACAATTTAAAATCACCGACAGAGACACCAACGTCACGATACGACACGCAGACTCGGTTAAATATCTGGGTATACGCATAGATAAATTCCTGACATACACAGAACACATCAAGGCACAAATCACGAAAGCCAGGAACGCGTTTTTCGCCGCTGGCAGGCTTTTCTACAATAAAAATTTAAACAAACGGATCAAGGTCCGGGCCTACCAGGCCGTGATCCGTCCAATTATAACTTATGGAGCACCCATATGGTTCAATATCAGCGCTGCCGTCATGGAGAGGATACGTACCTTTGAACGGAAATGCTTAAGGACTTGCGGCAGTATATACAGATCTTCAAAAACTAATTATCTCTACTACACAAGCAACAAAAGACTATACGACGCGTCGAACGTACCAAGAATTGATTACTTTATACTTAAACTCGCACGAAACCACTACGTGAACGTACGCAACGTGATAGATAACAGTCTGATATACTACCAAATATATCCAAATCCGCTCTATAACGCGACCACCATTACCAAAGGAAACATACCACCTGAGACGTTTACATACTTAGAAGCCCTCGGATATCTGCAGGATCACGCCGGTATACCTGGTATTTATTATTACTACCGCTGAGCGGGTAATACAAAACTCGCCCAACATTGAGATCGGTGCGCCTGGCGTGCCCTGCAGGTACTCGTGGGCAATACCGCGACGAGACGAACGTGACAAACACAGACAAACCACAGAGCGATATTGGTGGCTCGACCTTCAGCAGTATCATAAGTTACTATTCCTCAATTCACTCGCCTTCAGCTCATCAGGCATCACCTCTCTCTCTCTCTCTCTCTCTCTCTCTCTCTCTCTCTCTCTCTCTCTCTCTCTCTCTCTCTCTCTCTCTCTCTCTCTCTCTCTCTCTCTCTCATTTCCTCTAAGACCACGGCTATTGCAATTGGAACTGCGCGCTACTTAAATACGCTTCACGCGGCCACACTTCCGCAAATTCGGGTTCGGGAAGCCATCGTCCCGCTATCCACATCCGTCTCCTGGCTAGGAATCACGGTGACGAGCACCCTGAGTTGGCGGGAGCAGGTCACGCGAGCCACGCGTAGGGCGAATGAAACTGTTCACCGGCTGAAGACGTGTCGCAGGCGATTGCCACGTGACGTCAGAATCACGCTGGTTAGGTCACTGTTGCTGCCGCAGCTAGACTACTGCTGTCTTCTCTACACGGATATCTCGATCGAGCTGGACCTAAGGATGCAACGGGCACTAAACCGTGGAGTGCGATTCATCTTCGATGTGCCCAGGGATGCGCATATCACACCTTATTACCAGCGGCTGGGGTGGCTCAAGATCGCGGATCGGAGGGAGTATTTGCTGGGGTCGTTCGTGTTCGGCTGCCGAATGCGTGGCGAGCCCAGCTACTTGCTCCAGCGCGTAACGCAACCTGTTCCAATGGGGAACCATGACACGCGGCGGCAGCACTCGACGTCGGATTGCCTTGTTCCGGCTTTTCGCACGGAGAAATACAGAGGCTCTTTCGCGGTGACGGCGAGCATCCTCTGGAACGCGCTGCCTGATACCCTAAGGCGTCAAGTATCGATAGGTGGTTTCAAGGGAGCCTTTCGAGCTCTGATACTGGCGCGAGGCACGCAGCAGTGACGGAGTGGGTCGGGCTCGACCTCTTCAAGTCCTTATTTATTATTACATTTTCTCGTATTATTATTATTATTATTATTATTATTATTAATTAGTACTAGTATTAGAGTACTTTGTATTGTTATTATTAGTACTATCTTACTACATACTACTATACGTACTATTTACTCTTGTTATTTATTCTGTATTCTTTATCTTAGCTAGTACGGCTCAGCTTTTTCTGTCTTGATGTACACTTACTGGCACGGTGCTCTTAGGGGACGCAGTCTCAGGGCACGAAATAAACGTATCTCTCTCTCTCTCTCTCTCATCACCACACTTGTTCTCGCTACATTATCTTGTATCAGATCTCTCACGCTCATTCGCTCTGGTAAATATTAAAATTCATCTCAACTCATCTTCCTTCACTTTACACTCATTTCTCACGCTCACCTTGCACTCATCACATTCGCCCATACTCGCTCTCTCGTGCACCGCTCAATCACACGATACATTTATATCATCACCCATGCGCATTTAGTTTTTTAAGTTTCTCATTATTTATGTATCTATCTATTGTTAAACAAAAATAATGAATACGTACTGAGAGCAGTTTTGCAGACCTTCTGCTCGTAGCCTGTAAATATCATATAACCATATACCGGCTTCAGGCCACTTTCACACAAAACACGAAAACGATTCACACACACACACAGCACAATATACTGTTACAAACAACGAGAGCTCACATCGAGCCATTTGTTTACTCATATTTTTCTTCTTTTGCTATCGATCATCAGACTGTTTACTGACCCCTGCTATTTCTCATCTACATGTAAATCACTGGTCTAATAAACAGAACTTTAAAAAAAAATGTTTAAAAAGAACTTTGATCGTTCGCGAGGGGGGTGAGTGGCATTTACAAATATTTACTCGAGTATTGAAACGAACTTATATCAGCGTGCATTTAACCCCGATTGGCAAAAGGCCAGCCAGAAGGAATACTATTAATAAATGGAAGACAAATTATCCTCAACCTCTCTCATACGGATGGTGATTAATGATTTTCCCCATGAACCCGTTCCAACCAGGAATATCATCAATATTGGCCCATTTCCTGTACAACCATATCATATCCGTCTGTGTCAGCAGTATGTCTCCGTCATTCTCACAAGGGATCGACACATTAGTCACTTTTAGCAATTGAAGACCTTGAGATGTAGTTTTTTCGTACGTAGCGATTGGGATTACTCCGGAGTCTTTTATGGAAGCGTACTTCTTGTTACCGAAGATACGATCCATCACAGTGTCGGGATTGATAGCTTTGAAGGGTGTTACGCAATGAATTTCGCCCATCACGTGAAAAGTCTCATATCCTTCAATAGTGTTCTTATTAAAATCGTTGTTGTCAAACACGTAGTGTGAGAATTTAGATGGCGAAAGTTCGCAGGGAGGACGCATTACCCAAGTTACTTCGACCCCATATATTTCTAGATAAGTTGCAGAAAAATCCAACACTGAAAGAAATTCGGTCAAGTTGCGAGAGGCAAATTTCGTGTATAAGAAGGCACCTACGCCAAGCAGTATCAATGACACAAAAGATCAAGGACGAATTGCAGGTATTACAGAATGTGCGATTCATGTGCACTTCCTCTGAAATATTTTTAAATTGTCTTTTTTATCTTTATCAATCGTTTCACAAAGAAGAACGCGAAGAGTTTCGGGAACAACGCCATCAACATTATCCATTAATTTATCTATAGGTAGATACGTTTTTGTATCATACACTTGTGAACGCATATTTTCAACAATAGTGGCAGCCGCTTCCCGAATCATACGCAACTTTGTGTCTGAAGGATTTTAATTTATGTTACGATACCAGTCATCGATGAGCAATTTGTGACCAGTATTTTTTTACTTATACTTCATGTCTCGCCTTGAAGATTACAGAGGTAGTATAGCTACTTGAGGTCTACAGTTCGCACGTTTAGAGCATATGATTGTTTCACGATCGTCCGAGCGCGCGTCACGCTCTCAGACGTTCACTTTCGTCATTAGTTATTTATGTGTCGTGCATAATACACGTACGAGCATAGCGCCCGTATTTGATAAACGATTATTACGGAAATTAAGAGGAATCCAACAACAAAAAGATGGGAAAACATAAGAAGAGGACCCACAGCGAGGAGAGGGACAAAGAAAATAAACGATTGCGGGGAGAAATGAAGGAATTGAAGGAGGTTAGTACTACGATGCTTGCTACAGGCTCTGCAAGAGACAACAAACATGGCGCCAAATGTCAAGAACAACGAACGAGGAACAATCCGACCAAGGTAAACGCGCATTTTTTCTCAAAGAATAAGAAAGGGAAGATCGTGTACGAGAGACAAGCCATATCCCCAAGTATTATGTCAAGTCTGCACGAGAGGCAGAAGGACCACATAACTAAGTAACAGTTGTCACACGAGAGGTGACGCAAAAAAAATAGGAGGATAGAGTGGAAAGCGACTCTCTTCACACAGCTAAGGAAAATCGTGCTTTATTTTATCAATGCACGAACCCATAAACAGACGCCCGGTTAACTATCCGGGAAAATAAAAAAATAATAAGAATAATAAGAAAAAAAGAGAGAGAGAGAGAGGTATATTACTTTAGCCGCTATGGGCGTCGTTGTTTCAGACGACTCAAACCCAGGCTTCACGGGTCCATCAGGTGTGGAGGAGCAGGACGGTCACGAACCGAATTCTAGACAGAATATTTCCGAGGAGGAAGACCAATCTGACGTAGCGGCAGAAGATAACCTGGAATTACAGCCCGGGGAGCAAACGGCGTAGGAGCAGCCCGAGAACTGACCAGTCACAAATGCCACGCACGGAACCGACAATCCGGAAGAATATACTGCAGCTTATGAACCAACGCTCGTAGTAGACGAGGATATAATGAAAATAATTGGCGAACACCCAGAAAAGGCGGAAATTACTTAAAAAGTCATTCCAGCATTTCAAATCGATGGATTCCCTGGTTAAAATCTGAAGAAACACACAAAAGAGGATCTACTGAAGAGATATCCACGAGCGCGGTCCTGTTGCGTGGGAGCTCCGATCTTCAATCCCGAAATAGCGTCTACGCTAAATGAGGCGGCATTAAAACGGGACAATTATTTCTGTGCTACACAGAGACTGGCGGGGGCCAGCCTAGCTAAGCTCGCACCGACAGTATCGCTCCGGTTAGAAATAGAAAAAATCGAATCAAAAGTGATTTTGGGGAATATCTGAAATGCGGCAATGCTCCAAGCAGAATTGCACCACTCCCAGTCGATTGCGCGAAGGGCCTACATTTTACCAAGGTTGTCAAAACAAGTAGCCGCATCACTGGGAAAAAAAGAGATAGATTCTCATCTTTTCGGAGATAAGCTCGGGGAAAAAATCAAGGAAATAAAAGTCATGGACAAGCTGAGTCAAGAGCTAAAAATCCAGACGGTGAAGAAAATCAATTTTGACAACTCGAGAAAGTGGAGGAGTCGGGAAACCGACAACCTCGACGGGCTACAAATAAAAATTTCAACAAAGATCACCGATACAGAAGAATGCAACAAAACAACCGAGTCAATACAAATCGGACCCGACGCAGAATCAAGAACATCGTTACTAACAGAGTGGCAGCAAACCGCGCTTACGCTAAATGATTCTATGGATCAGATTAAGCTCGCGCGTAGATTAAAACATTTTTTTAAGAACTGGGAGCTGATTAGTTCAAATAATTTTATTCTCCAGATTATAAAAGGCTTGAAAATTCAATTTAGAGAGAGACCTCGCCAAAACGTTTACAGAGAAAAGACCTGGAACCCTCGAGAATCCTTAGAAATTCGACAAGAAATCGACAGACTCCAGAAAATTGGAGCAATCGACAAATGCTCAAGCGACCGACAACAGTTTCTGTCAACCTACTTTTTAAGAGAAAAGTCCGATGGGTCGAAAAGATTTATCTTAAATCTCCAGGAACTAAATTTGTTCGTCGATACTGAACACTTCAAATTGGAGGTTCTTAGATCAGCTTGCAGATTACTGGAGCCGGGAATATATATGGGAACAATAGATATGAAGGAAGCATACTTCGTGATACCCGTACACAAAAATAGTAGAAAATATCTCCGATTTATTTTTCAAGACCAGATTTTCGAGTTTACATGTCTCCCATTTGGCTTGTGTATGAGCCCGTATATATTTACGAAGTTGATGAAACCAGTAATATGCAAACTAAGATCAAACGGAAATATATCAGTAATTTACCTTGATGACATTTTATGACTGGTTATCGTCTAAAGAAGACTGCATTCGCAATTTACAAAACACAGTTAATTTACTCGAACAGTTAGGCTTCGTGATTAACAAAAATACATTGAAGTTATTGCCAAGTGAGCGTTGCCGATACCTCAAATTTATATTAGACTCTAGAAAAATGATTGTGGAACTTCCAAGGGAGAAGAGAAACTCTCTTATTGCTCATGTGAAATATTTGAGAGACAGGAACACATGCAAAATAAGGAAGTTTGCACAGATTATAGGCATGCTAGTAGCAAGTTGTCGTGGAGTTCAGTATGGTCCTGTACATTGCAAGTTACTCGAAAAAGCAAAAATCACGACCTTGAGTAATATCGAAGAAAATTACGGCAAAAACATGATCATTCCTAACTATATAATGAAGGACCTCGGCTGGTGGTAAAAGAAGTTATCAAGAGCTGTCAGAAAAATCAGAAATTTGTAATTCAAGAGGGAAATTTTTTCAGATGCATGTTTATCGGGCGCCTTCTGTGAAGGAGAAGAACCTTACGGCCAATGGTCTGAGGCTGAGTGATCACTTCACATTAACCACTTAGAGTTGAAAGCGGCTTATCTGGCACTACAATTATTCACCAAAGACCTTACCTCGGCAGAAATTCGTTTAAGAGTTGACAATACAACGACGCTGGCCTATATAAACAAGATGGGCGAAATTAAAAGTACAGACCTGCATGACATAGCCAGAGAATTATGCATGTGGTGCGAGCAGAGACTTGTGGGTACACGCGTCTTACATTGCTTCCAAAGATAACACAGAAGCAGACACCCTTTCGCGGCTCGAGAATCACGATACGGAATGGCAACTAGCCGACTACGCGTATGCAAAAATCACTACGACCTTTGGGACCCAGAATATGGACCTGTTTGCGTCAAAATGTAATAAAAAATGCAGCTACTACTGCTCGTGGGATAGGGACCCACAAGCCTTCGCCTTAGATGCGTTGTTAAGACCGTGTTTGCGGGCTTAATTATTTATATGTTAATGATTATAATGATCGCGCTCGAGAATGTCAGGCCTCGGCGCATGGATCTCTGTCCTATTTTAAGCGGCGTGACGCATCTCACCTTGTGGTTGCAGTCGTCAGTGACTTGCTGCTGATGTTGTTGAGCCTGGAGAATCGGGATGTCAAAGAAATAACGTCCTTGCTGACCTTGGTCTTGACTCGCCGGGTGTTAGACGCTTTATCTTTATTTTGTTCTAGTGATACACTTATGATACACTTATACACTTGCGGTGGTTTCGTGTGTGTGTTACGCGCACAACGTATGTCGCGGGGCTAGCGCCTCGCGTCGTGTTGAGTCGGCTTGTAAGGTGATATAGAGTTCTGGTGCCGACTCTATAGCGTATGAATAATATTTATAATTCTTATTTCGGGATTTGGCAGCTATTCTCGATATATTCCGTCGCGTAATGCCGCTAAGGTAATTATCGCGTAACGAGATTATATCGATTCACGTTAAGCGCCGCTAAGGTTTGCTTAATCGTACAGAGTTCTTAACCGGTGCGTTAGGATTATTCAAGGGCCCCGACACTCACTATCACACTCGCGAGACTCTAAGTGCGCGAGTAGACTTGCCGCTAAGGAACGAATTGCAGGTAGGCCGATTGATACGTCTGTTAGGACGAAACTATCAGTTAAGACTAAAGAATCATCGGTCTGCCGGAGCCCTCGATACCCTAAGGCGAAGGTGTTACGGGAGTCTCGTGAGGGCAGTTACAGAATGTTGGTGATTGGGAAATTGGGTTAATTTCCCAATCGGTAGTCGGGGTTTTCGGAATCTTTGAGATGTTGGGAAATACTGATGGTGCAGCTCGTGCGAGGTGGCCGAGTTGTGTCACGAGTTGAAGCGCCTCTGTGGAATTTGATGATCTGGTGATCTTCAACTCGCTGGTGAAGAGGTCACCAGCGAGTTGAAGCGCTTTTACGGAATTTGGTGACTGGCGAAGATGTGATGTGGGTCGGTCCGTAACAGCGTTTACAATAAATTGGAATCATTGGTATTTTTTCGCGTTCCCACCATTCGTAATAATCGCGAAAGTAATTGAAAAGATTAAACCAGACAAAGCAGTAGGAATTCTGGTTGTCCCCTTATGGCCTAGTCAGAACTGGTTCCCAGTCTTAAAAAATATGATAATAGGAGACTAGATTACCTTTGAACCGAATAATTATTTATTGACTTCTTGTTCCAGCCACATGACACATCCGTTAAGCCGAAAGCTTACTCTGGTTGCCGCGATGTTATCAGGAGGGCACTGTTGAGTAACGATACAACCGAGGAGGCAGTCGAGATCATAAGTGCGTCATTAGAGAATTTGACGATTAAACAATACGATTGTACATATAGATTGTGGTGGAAATTTAACCAAGAATCTCAAGCGAACCCATTTGGCATATCAATAGGCAAAGTTTTATCCTTTTTGACGAAAAGGTTTCAAGAAGGGGCGAACTAGGGAATGATAATTACGGGAAGAGCAGCTCTGGCACCCAATTTTAGACAAAATATTGGATTAGTATCCCCTCGAGTCACTGGACCTTAAAACTCTCACTAAAAAACTAGTATTACTTCTGACTCTAGGAACGGGCCATAGAATTCCGACGCTAGCCGCTATCGACACAAAATTCAACACATTTCAGATCGAATTAAAACGTCCAGAGTCGGGGCGGCACAGCCGTGGCTCAAGCTACGTTTTTTCGAGGACAAGCCAAGTCTTTGCATAGCGAAAACCTTGCTTCACTACATTCCTAGGACGAAGAGCCGGAGAGGCAAGGAAGATAGGTTCCTCATATCTATTAACAAACCACATGCAAAAGTGTCAAAAGATACAGTCGGGAGATGGATAAAAATTAGCCTTGGGGAACTCGGCGTAGATAAGAAATTTATGGCCCATAGCACTCGCCACGCATCTACGTCGAAAGCAGCGGAAAAGGGGGTTACCATCGATGAAATAAAAAGAGTTGCGGGGTGGACCCAGAAATCCAAAGTGTTTGCGGATATATGTCGCCTCCCCATCGATACAAAAGAGAACAATCTCGCGGAAACAGTGATACTGTCATAAATAAAACAGAACTATAACTCTGAAGATCTACCTTTGTAATCTCGAAGGGCGAGACATGAAGTATAATTTAACTATTAAGCGAGCCCGCCGAGGGCGGGTGAAGCTTGATAATAATTATACGAATGTCTCGCCCGAGAGATTACTCACCCTATATGGATTAATAAAACGTTATGGTACATAAATAATGTCTGTCAGGTGGAATAGATCTGGTGAAATCGACACCTTGAGAAGGGTGTTTTCCCCAACCCAATCTCTGGAGAATAAATAAAAAAAAATTCTTTTGTTTTTTGAAGCAGAGGACACAAACTTTAAACAGGATGACGAAAGTGAGCGTCTGAGAGCGCGACGGGCGCTCGGGCGATCGTAAAACAATCATATGCTCTAAACGTGTGAACTGTAGACCTCAAGTAGCTATACTACCTTTGTAATCTCTCGGGCGCGACATTCGTATAATTATTATCAAGCTTCACCCACCTTCGGCGGGCTCGCTTGATAGTTCAAACGATAGACACGCGCTTGTTCATTTTGAAAATCAAAATATCATCGCCGGATTATTCCTTCAAATGCGCATTAACCATACGAGGATCTGGTTTATAATCTCCTTTGATTTGACTCATAAATTCACTAACTGTAAATTGGCATTCGGCAGAATGTTTATTTAAAAAAGAATAAATACATTCCATGGCCGTATTAATGCCGTTGGATTTGTTTTTTTTCAATTTGACAATGCGACACGGACGACGACAGCAATCATGATGATGTCGCGCTTTAACCACGGTTAAATCCGAAATCGGACGAATACCGATTTATCACAGTATGAGCAAGATCATCTTGTCGATTATTTAATTGGTTCAAAATAGGCTGGCCTACACAGTTATTTTTAACTTCACTAATTTTCATTCGCCGGTGAGGTAGCGTGTTCACAAATTTTTCATCAATCACTTCTGCACAGACTAGGCACTGTTTATCAAAAGCCAATGCTGGTGTATCTACCGTAAATTGCGATGATGATGTAGGATCTGCTAATGATTCAGCAGTTGAGGTCGAAAGAGCTGCTTCGACGACGAAATGCTGCTACCACCATTCTCTCGTTAGTATGTTTTACGGCGGACTGCGTGCATATGTATATTATCGACACTTATTGTTAGTAGCATACGTGCATGTTCATCATCGCCTTTTTACAGCAAACGAATGTAAAGTTTGTAAACCTTTTCCTGCAGCAACGGCGATTTTGCCGATGCTCAGTAGTTCTTCACATTTAAAACACTTGCTCATTTTTTAAAAATTTCGCTCTCAAACACTCGGAATACAGTTCACGACTAACCGAACCTTAAGGGAATCCATTCGTGTGACCGCCTGAAAAAGGTGATTTTTGGGAATTTTTTGAAAGAAAACTACTGCAAGGAATGTTTTAATGTTTCAAGGATATATTGGTTGATATATAATAAACACATCATACAATTTTTGGACCAAAACATTGAAAATTTAGTGAGTCATTCCTAATCTCCCAAGGCTCGAAAAAAAAGTTCCCCCACAGCTAAAGTTCTAGCGACCTTCACAGTACCTGAAACAAAACAAAACACAAAGTTTATTAAACTATAAGGTATTTCTCGTACCATGGACCTCGGAAGAAACAAAAAATTGAAATCTAACAAAATGGCGTTTTTTAAAAAAAGTTTCAAATTTCGCGCGATAATTTGGTGATTTTTGGCTTGTCAAAATTACATTTTTTATTCGATCGGAAAACTGGATGTCCATGATATGTAGAAACATATATAAAAGAAGCTTCGAGTCGTAACTACAGCTGATTTGATAAATGTAGTTTCGAGAAAACCGCGTTTAATGTTTAAGTTACTGATTTCATGGTTATAAATGGAGAAATATCATACCTTCTGCTAATCTGCTATTCCAGGCCCGTACAATGTACCTTCCTCTTCCTCGGAAGACAACTGTCGGGCTGCTGAAGCCTTTCTTCGAGTTGATCTACTCTTTTTTTAAACAGCCTGTTGACGATTAGCTGCTACTCGTACCCTCGTATCATGTGTCAGCAGCATAATCGCTCGCTACAGGTCGAACTATTACTCCCATCACATTAAACACTTTCAAAATAGGAATTTCAATTTCAATTTCCGGACGGTATTCATGGTTAGGAGTTTTATCGGTCGATCTCAAATGATAGAAGGTAGCCCAAATTGCTTTATACATTTCATCCACATTATCTTGATGTCTCATGATCGCTAAGTAATACATTTGAAGTTTATTAATTAATTTGATAGTTAACTTTAGCGTATCCTTGCTTTTTTCTCCTAAGGTCTTATCAGTGTTCTTCAAACTAGGGCATCGTAATACCATTCTTTTCTTTAAATGTAGATAGCACTCAAGTTTTTGTACCGGAACATCATATGGAATCAAATCCACCAATCCTTTCTAAGTCGCACTATCACCATTGCCAATGTACCGCGTATATTTCACCTCGTAATTATTAATTGAGCAACCAAACATCTCTTTAGCACTGTCTACTTCCATTTTTGAAGCTGATCCCTTGTGATTCACGTCGCAATTATCATGCTGTGAGAGCCATTTTTCGTAACCTTCAGGATCGCCGAATTTTTTCCCCATAAGGCACAACCCTGACAGTAAGTAGACTTGACACACGAGTAGACGATCTTCTTACCATATTTTCCTGCAAGAGTTACTACGCCAAAACGTGAAGTATGGCCACGTTTTTTCCACGTGCCATCGCCAGAAACCGTCAAATTTATCTCAGAATCTTCTCCCTCCAGTGTCAGCTTTTTCTCTTCTTCTGCAGCTCTTTACATACTAAATTTACAAATTGAGTCTGCTGCTGTCCATAAATTCACAAAGCATCCACCGAAAGTTTGATTATGGAATCTACTTAGATCCATCAAACCGCAAAAAAGATTCACTCCGTGTATTCCGATACCCAAGAGTCGCATCACAGCCACTATGCGTCTATTGATTTCAAACGCATTATCAATCATCGGCCCGGAATTGATGAATGAACCGCTGCATTCACACATTGCCGTAATTTAAAATCCTAAGCCTCGCGGACTTGCTTGATTGGACATAATATTTTTTCCACAAGTTTTGCACATCACTAAATTACTTATTGCAGAAAAAACGAAAATAAACTGGAGAATACAATATCTATGTGTTGGATCAATCACAATTTCTTCGTCCTTATTATTTAAAAGTTTCTGAGCTTGTACTGGTATTTGCGGTGGACTCTTCATATGTACGTTGATTTGCCGAAAATTTTCGTTTTTTAGTAGTTGATCTAGGCCTGGTTGTATTCCTTTCTCTCTATTTTCTATGCTATCAAAAGCCATCTGTCTGCTTTTTCCCCCCTGTTTACAATATCCCATATGTTGTTTTCCGCCCTTGCTTCAGCTATCTCTCTTATCATCGTCTCTCTTTCTTCCTCTTTTTTTCTTTTCTCACCATTCCTTATACTCTATATTTTCCTCCCTGTACGTCTCTCTCGTTCCCTTCTCTTTCCTCCAGCTTGTTAGCTCTTCTTTTTTTCCTGCTCCCTTCTTCGTCGTCTCTCCGCACTTTCCTTTTTCTTCTTTTTTCCTTTCGTCCGTTTTCCTCTCCTCTCCCCATTGCTCTTTTTATCCGTTCTTCTATCTCTTGTATTATCTGCTTGTCTTCCTCCGTCGTACAGTGGGACGAAAACCCAAATCGACGGCCAAAAGTCTAAAAATAAAGTTTCGATTTCGGGAATCTGCAGTGGTGCATTAGGTAAAGTAATAGTCCAAGGTTCTAACTCCAGTCTCGAGAGGGCACAATCCCTTATACCTGCTATTGTGTCCCAGTTCGAAAGTGCCCTTCGCTGGAACCGAACGCGTCATTCTGTATGCCTAATTTTCAGTGAGCTCTTGAAAAAGTCGTCAGTTACAGAAAAATAAACCGATTGACGATTTTCAAAATGAATTTAAAAGGGGAAAGTAAGTAGAATGTCACCATGTAATGACAAATTTGTAATAATGATGTATGTGATATCAGTTAACGAATGATTTTTCCGAAAATTAACGTAGAATTGCTACTGAAAATTGTAAACACGTAGAGAAAAGTTGAATTGTAAATTGTTGTAAAGCGGCCAGACTTATTCGAGATTGTGGATTATTCTATTGTTTAATGGAAACAGCAAAAAAAATTGCGCATTTTTGCGCCACCGCTATTGGTACAAGGTTTTGTGATACAAAATGCATTTTTCTCGATTTGGAACAATTAAAACACAAAATATGGAGAAGTGATTCGGATAAAAGTTGTATGATTTCAAATTCTCTTGTCAGGAGTGTACTCACGTTGTGGGCACAGTGCCCCACGTAGGCCTATGTAATACGCCCAATGAGGCTAATGAGGCCCAAATAGATTTGTTTTACCATTACCCTTAGTTTTCATAGCGGATTTAGATTCCACGCTTCAAAATTGAAATATTTTGCATCAAAAAGTCCATCAAGAGCTCAGATGTATAGAAAATCTTTGGAATCGATTTCCGAAATTCGTTATACTCCTGATAAAGCCCTATCGCTTATAGTTGAACTTGATATGTCAAAATCTGACTATCAGAAACTTCGGAATTCAGCCGGAGAACAGTGCTGTAAGTTATTTCCGCCGTATAATGTAATACATCAAGCGAAGCTTCAATGTTATCCACCGAAATCAGACATTCGCGTTACAGAATGTAGTGCTGAAGTGAAACTGCAGTCTTTGCTGGATCGCACAATTCAGAGAATCTTGTTGATTCAAGACGAAGTTATTAAAAGCTTATGTCAAGGAAGTGTTCGAAACTTAAATTTAATTTGTAAGTGGGGTTGCGATGGCACTGCTGGCCAAAATGCATATAAACAAAGATTTGCCGATGATGATGGAAGTAAGTCTGATGCTAACATATTCTTCACGTCGCTTGTTCCATTGCACTTGATATCAGTTAACCAAGAAACAAAAAATACCCTTGTTGTATGGAAAATGCCAGGACATCGTCTGCCCGTTTTTGTCGACCAATTATAATTCAATTTTTGAGTGAAAGTAGTGAAGCCACAGTGAGCGAAATGGAGTTTATTAAACAACAGCAAAGTAACCTTGTCCCTTACGAGACTGTCATTGGCGGATAAGAAATATCCGTTTCTTTCAAACTTGCATTCACCATGATAGATGGTAAAGTTTGCAATACAATCACGAATAATGCTTCTACTCAACGTTGCTATTTATGTCAAGCAATATCAAAAGACTTCAACGATATCGATGCGATGTTGCAAAGAAAAATCAATGAAGATTTTCTACAATTCGGAGTATCAACTCTGCATGCATAGATTCGCTTCTTCGAATGTTGTTCGCATGTAGGGTATAAACTTGGAATTGAAAAGTGGCAAGCGCGTACTGCAAATGATAAAGAAGGTGTAAAAAACCGAAAAGCAACTATACAAAAAGGTTTCCGCATACGATTGGGTCTCATAGTTGATCAACCAAAGCCCGGATTTGGTAGCTCCAATGACGGGAATACTGCTCGACGGTTTTTTGAAGATTCAACCACTTCTGCTTCCATTACGGGGGTAAATAAAAATCTGATCAAACGATTTCGCGTTACATTGCAAACACTCTCGAGTGGCTATGAGATTGATATAATCAGATTTCAAGATCATGCCGTGCAAACAGCTCGAGACTACGTGCAGTTGTATCCGTGGTTTTATATGCCGACTTCAACGCATACAATTTTGATTCATAGCGCAGTGATTATAATGTCTATAATATTACCAATTGAATAAATGTCCGAAGACGCACAAGAGTCTACCAATAAATGTATAAAAAATAATAGATCGGATTTTTCACGAAAATTGTCCCGAACAAAAACCATGGAAGACGTTTTTTCACGCCTACTATTAATGTTTGATCCATACATTTCTAGCCTGCGCAAATTACCTGGTAAGATAATGAAATCATTCTTACCAGAAGCAATACAGTTATTAACGGCGTCAAACGTTTCAACAAATGCAGGGAACTCGGGCAATGTGTCGTTAGTTGAATTCACTGACTGTGAATCAGATTGTTCTGGTGACGATGAATAAAGTTGTATGTAATTGAATGTATCACGATGACCAACCAGTTATTCGGAATGTGGAATTTTTTTCGTCAGTCACTTATTTTTATAAGCGAATACATATTTATTAAGAAATAATTTCCACACTTTGTATACGTTATTTTAATCTCAATACTTTGTATCAACCTAATTTTAAGGAAACCCTTTGCAATGTGACATAAATATAACGCCTTTTCTGCAGAAGTCGTAAATATTGAATCCGGCATTTTGTATCCCCAAATTTTGACTTCAGATTCGTTATCAGCGACCCCAAGAACCCCCCAGGTATAGACTTTCACCTCGATTCAATTCGTTTTTCGTAAAATTGTTTGCCGTACTGTATCCGCCATTTTGTTTTTCGAAATTTTGACTTCAAATTCGTAATCATCGACCCCAAAAACCTCCGAGTACAGACCTTCAGACGAATTGAAAACTTTTCAGACTTTTGGCCGTAAATTTGGATTTCCGACCCAATGTGCGTCCCCTCGTCAGAACAAAATTTTGCCGATTAAAACTAGAAACTTGAAACTTCAAAATCCTTTTTTAGACTTCGATACGACCATTTTTCACTGAGATACAGCATTTCAGAAATCACTAAAATATTTAATAAATTTTTTTGTTCCTTTAATTGTTTCCATTAGTGTAGTCAAGTATACAGACACATATATGTACATACAAAGGCGAGATGCGTTATCCCGCTTCAAAAAGGGTAGAGATCTATTTGCTGAGGCCTAACAATTCGAACGACAAATAACTCTAATAGTTAAGCACGATCAATAGTTCGATATCTAACTTACTACTAACAGAGGTGAGGTCTTCTGTTACGTACAATAAATACTAAAGTACGACCAAAAAGCTCGCCCGTAATAATAAGTTGAACGTATTTTAACGTAAGAAGTCGCCAAAGCTTCCAATCTTTTCACTTCCACAATTGTTTTAAATATGATGAAAACGAATATCTTACTTACTGCTTTTTTTAAATGCTTTTTTTTAAGTAAGAACAACTTACTTTTTTTCTAACTGTTAATATTAGTTACATTTGAGGTGACATGATTTTAAACGTGCTGAAGTCATTGGGAACCCGCCTGTACTTTATCACATTTTTATGATAGTGCGTAAGTTAAAGGTTATTCCTTATTTTGGTACTTCAATATCTAGTTTCGCGACTTTTTAACAATTTCAAATAGAATCTGTTATCAGTATAATAACCTCTTTCCCGAAACAAAATGCCTAATTTATTCATAACTTTTGCTCAACCCTTTATTAGAAAATGTATAAAATGAAATAAGTATAAAACGAACTTGACTGGAACATACTGTCGTTAGTTAGTCTTAAATTCGCGCGTCTCTCGTCAAACGGCGTTCCAATGTTGAAGTTCAGTTTTAGCTGTCACGATTACCCAATTTTCGTTTTCGAACAATTATCCCAAATCTATTATATTGAAAGTTACTCAGCCTGCAGGATTATCTAGAAAATTACAGTAAATACACTGTACCTTGTATATAGTGACATAAGCCTCATAAGACACCATCACTTCTTTATACTATAGAACTTCTATAAATTTAAACTCTTATTTTAGTGGCAGCTTAAGAAAAGGTGGCGTTCATAAAAAGAAGTAGTACTAGAATGGCGAAAGGAATAGAAAAATCTAAGAGAAAATGTATTGAGCGACTGAAAATAATGGACGTACCTGATATCAGAACTAACACTATCCACATAATCCCCACCAGGCTCTTCATCGTGTCATTATGATGTCACGACTGTCTCATTTCTCCGTGTCGCCTTAGTCCTCAACAAATGCCGCGATTTTCTGTCTGTAATGTGCAGAAATATTCTCATGAATATTGCATAATTAGAATAAACATCAGTGCTACTTGCATCTGCAAATGCACATGCCCTTGAGCGCATGCGGAAATTTCATTTCATAATAGTACAAAAGCTTATAAATACAAATCACATACATATTTCGACTATACAACGTCACAGTCGTCGAGGTTTATTTAAGTAAAACAATTCTGATAACAAATATTTATCAATTCTGAAAAATATTTCCGTGACACAAAAAATGTTATTTTTCCATATTTCCGCAATAAAAAATTAGTTATAATCCTGTCATTCACTTCTATAAAACCCTATATGAAAGTCATCGATGTACCATGTGCTGTTTTTACGATCACATGTTCGTATACAGCAGCAATTTCTTGCTTGTGCTTGACTTTATTCAAAGAGTTATCCTACTATCAAAATTTGAAAAAACCATTGTTTTTGTTTTAAAATATACTTTGGAGCCTTAAAATTATTTACCATGAGCCGCACATCGATATTTAATTTATTTTAAAAGTAACAGCACTTGAACTGCATAAGCGCATATGGGAATGTGAACCGGGCAGGTGGCGGATGGCCCTTCGCATAGAAGCAAGTAAAAGAGCGAGAAGAACTGTGCGAGTATACTCACAAACAAGTATATTTAATGATGTGTTGAAAGCAAAGATACCTATATATGAAAATTGGCGAAAGATGAGCTATTGGAACGTTGCTTAGGAAATTTCAATTAAAACGATAATAAAAACCTCAAGTCCAATCATTTGGTCCATAGCATTTATAATATCTTTTTCTATATAGGAGCCTTTTCGCAAGAAGTCATCCACCCTGAAAAGTGAAAGTTTCTCAACCGACTTGAAATTTTTATGGTTGATAGTTCTACTAATAATGAAATCTCAGTAAAAATTTGAAGACTCTAGTTCAAGGGGTTGACTAGCAATAGGGATTCAAATTTCTACCGCGTTGAACGTCATAACTACATTCGGAGGTCAGTATCTTCCCGAGAAATACACCAATTTTAATAAGTCAGGAGTGACAATGAAATCATTTGTTGCGTACGGTAGACTGGGTACGGTTGTAGCAACTCAAATATCTTCGAAACTATGCACGGTAGATTAGAAATACCAAGAGAAAAAATATCCGCAATCCAGGTCCGGACATGATTCTCAGTGTTGCATCATGCTCCGTGCCCTGAATACGCTTCCATATAGGGCTATTATGTTTCTTCGCCCAAAAGTAAGTATTTTTCATGATTTTCATTTCGATATAGCTTCTGACTAATATCATTTATCCCATTGAGTATTTGCAGACATAAACTTTGTACTTTAGAGATTATAAAATACTGGGTCCAATTTTTGTAAGTTATTTTGTCTCGTCACTGCGTGTCGTTTTATTGAAAAAAGCGGGGTGGGTACGGTTGTAACAATTTTCATGGGTACGGTTGAAACACGACAAATATTCACGAAAGACAAGACGCGCGTCTTTCAAGACTCGACACGCATAGAAGTGTTGCGCTGTACTTTCCGCAGAACTGACGTCCGCAGAGAAATTCATTTGATTTTTTCGTTTAAAAGTAAGTATTTTTTATCAGTTTGTTTTTTATTTTACTTACTGATATATTGTTGATATAACAATTTCCATATTGGGTGCTTTTCCCAAATAGTTATTGAACTGTAGAGCTTAGTAAACAAGCAACTGTCTATTTGTAGGTTACGTTTGTAATTATTGTCGCAAATACGGTTGTAACATTATTAATGAATTAATTGTTGATGTCTGAATTCATTATTAATTAATTAATTAACTATCAATGTCATTATTGTTTACATTTTAGATGCCAAGAAACCGCGTAAGAAAAACTTCGAGAGGGGAAAAGCATATTTCTCATTATAAAGTTGCCTACGACGAGGTGAAGAACGGAACTTCTTTAAGAAGAGCAGCCGAAAATAACAACGTAAATTATGTATCGTTGATGAGATACATAAAAAAAGAGATACAATAGACGCAAATGATACCACGGTGGAGATCGGAATGGGATATGTGGCCCACAACAGAGTCTTTTCAGCTGAGCAGGAACGAATATTGTCAAAATATTTAATTCGTTGTGCGGATATATACTTTGGACTTTCTACGAAGGAGATAACAAAATTGGCATTTGAGTTAAGCTAAAAATACAATTGGAACCAATCTCCTAGTTGGGTAACAAACAAAATGGCTGGAGAAGAGTGGTTTCAGTCGTTTATGAAGAGGAACCCCGAACTGTCAATGCGAGCAGCTTAAGCTACAAGTCTAAGCAGGGCAACAAGCTTTAATAAAACTAATGTCGCGGCGTTTTATAATAATCTACAAATGGTCATGGACCGTGACCATTTTAAACCGCAAAATATTTACAACGTCGACGAAACTGGCGTAAGTACCGTACAAAAGGCCGATAGGGTTGTAGCAAGATGTGGATCAAGACAAGTCGGAGCCATTACCTCAGCTGAACGGGGAACTTTGGTTACATTAGCCGATAGGGTTGTAGCAAGATGTGGATCAAGACAAGTCGGAGCCATTACCTCAGCTGAACGGGGAACTTTGGTTACGTTAGCCTTTGCAGCAAATGCTTTAGGCAATGCAATTCCCCCGATGGTCGTATTTCCTCGCATACGCCATAACGATTTTGTTATAAGAGTTGGGCCAGTAGGTTCGATTGGAGCAGGTAATCCTTCAGGATGGATGCAGGATGAAGCATTTGTTCTATTTCTAAAACATTTTAAAAAGCATGCGAACGCTTCTCTGGCCCATAAAGTTTTGCTCGTATTAGACAATCATTCGTCACATATCCACATCAATTCATTGGATTTTTGTAAAGAAAACGGCATTGTTCTGCTTTCTTTCCCACCCCATTGCTCACATAAACTTCAACCACTGGATCGATCGGTTTATGACCCTTTTAAAAAAAACTATTAACTCGGCTTGTGATGCTTGGATACGGAATCATCCTGGGAAAACGATGACGATTTACGACTCCAGGAATTGTCAAAACTGCAGCACCACTAGCTTTGACCCAAACTAATATTCAAGCTGGCTTTCGCAAGACTGGGATCTATCCATTTCATCGCGATTTGTTTCAAGAAACTGATTTCGCACCATCATTCGTGACAGATAGGCGAGACCCAACCGGTACAGAAAATGGGGTTACTCCTCCTGATCGGAACAATCCTCCATCTGCTGTTGACGATGCAACACCCTCGCTGTCGCCTTCATTGTTGAGTGAACCTTCAACCAGTGCAGCCATACACGCATCGACACCACCTCGATTAGACCCTGCAGGTATTCATCAAGATCCGGCTTCAATGATGAACGAAGATATAAATATTTTTCGCACTGATGTTGATGTGACTACGCCTCTAGTAAAAAGCTTGCAACCTACATTCTCACCCGAAGAAATACGGCCCTACCCGAAAGCTCATCCCAGGAAGACAACGAATAGAGGTCGTAAATCAAGAAAATCTGCAATTTATACAAATACACCGGAAAAAGAGGCTATGCGAAAACAGTATGAAGAAAGACAGAACCGAGTGAAGAATAGACAGGTGAAGAGAAAAATTTTAGACACAGAAGAACCTATTAGCAAAAAGGCAAAGGGTAAAAGAACAACAAAAAAAGGCGAATACTCCACCAGATTCGATAGAAGAAGAGTTTTATCGTGTGTCTAGAAGGATTTAACGGGTCACGTACAGTTAGGACTTCGAAAAAAAGGGGTTTTTTGCGAATTTTTTTTGGGGACACATTTAAATAATTAATCGTAAATCTTTTTCCATACAAAAGACATATATTTTAAGTAAATAATACAATTTTTTCATTGCAAAATATGCAGAAATTTTTCCATAACCGCACGTAACGTAGGGGTCCCAAAAAAAAAGGTCCTCCGCGGTGATCAGTGCAGCTCGTCACCGGATCGTCCGAAATCAAAATAAAAGTAGGGATCATTAGTTAATGACATAGTGCTCCGGTTGATCGAAGGATTTGAAAATTTTATGATTTTTCACAAAATGGTGGATGTTGGAAGTCAAAGTTGTGTTTTCGACCCAAATTTTGCTCACATTTTCAGCTATAAAAAAAAAAAAAAAATCGCATAGAAAAATCCTTCGTTCATCCGGAGGACAATTATGTCTAGAAAAAGTGAGCAAAATTTCAAGTCGATCGGTAAAGCCGTTTCCGAGGTACAGTGATCACCGTGTTCGAAAACATAGTTTCGAGAAAAACGCATTCAAAGTTTTCAGTACGATTTACATGCAGAAGAAAAATTTCCGTTCAAAGTTACATATCTCCATACCCAACAGTCGGATTCGTCTAAAATTTTCACAGAATACTTTTCAAATGTGCTACTTTTAGAAAATGTAAAAAAACAAAAATCGATTTTTTGAAAATTCTAACTGTACGTGACCCCTTAAGCGGAGTAGACCTGGAGAAAAATGGGTGCAATGTCAAGGATATTGTCAGCTGTGGTCTCACTTGGGCTGCACTAACGGAAGTCGCCATTACATTGCACTAATTGCGACGAAGATGATTAAATTGTCTCGAGAATTCTGACTTCAATTTTTAATTGTTTTTTTTTATCAAGCGTACTCTGTTTCTGTTAATTTATCTTAATTTGTTTTTATTTTTAATTGTATAAAGATGGTTATATCAACGTTGTTATCATTAATGTTGTTGACGAATTATATGTGTCTATAAAAATATTACTTGAATAATAATAAAATGTGTGATACAAGAGCAAAATAATTGAAAAAATACTTTAATACGCGTTTATAATTAAAAAAAAGTGATACAAGTGGATGCATTGTATGTTATTTTGATCTGTTACAACCGACCCCCAGCGCTGTTACAACCGCCCCTGGTATGGGTACGCTTGTAACAATGGCACATGTTTTAGATAACAATCTTTATCTCATATTCTTGAAGAGGTGGACACCTAATCGTGGTTTCTATTTGAGGGCAGATATCCAGTCTTTAATATAAAACATTTTATTTGCACCTTTATACCATAATTGCAACATTATGGGCGATCAACGCAAAACTGTTACAACCGTACCCAGTCTACCATACTTTAAGAATGTGTTATTTATTTTTAATTACATTGATAAGTTTATCAAACAAAATTACGATTAATACTAAGAGCCATTTTTGCTCAAAGATCGACCCCTTCAATTTTAATAAAGTTTTATTCGTAAAATAGAAGGATTCTTTCTGAACTAAAAGGTATAGGATGCCCAAGACGAGCCGAGCCCTAGTTTTCGGGATACAACTCGATTCCTCAGCGTGTGGACGCTTTGCGCAGCGTCGCCCTGTGAGTCGCCCGGATACGCCGACATATGGTCGAACAAATCGAGATTTCTGTCTATTTTAGCCGACAATCTGGAATGCTTAATCGATTTCAATCATGATTAAAGCATTTTAATAATAATTACAAAATTTTCAATTTGGCACGTTAGGCTTTTAAAACACTATTCCGGAATTCAATTAATAAGTAAAGACAAAGAAGAAACAGTTAATTTATTTAACACTTTATATCACGGATATCCACAATTCATCTAATGTATTTGAAAACTATTAGTACATATTGTAACAGTGTAAAATTCTCAACCATGAGCTTGGCTCGCGCAAAGGCCACCGTTCACCCGCTAGACCTGAAAATAACAAAAGCTAAGTATTAATTTCCCCTCCTTCCCGAATGATATTGTAAAGCTGTGCAAATACTTACGTGTCACCCCGAAGAAGTCCATCGCCATCCGCAGGAACTCATCAGCATGCCCAGGACAACCCACCACCCACGCCATAACCTGGAAATAAAAAGGAAAACAAATAATAACACGAAGAAAAGGGCATACCAATAAGAAGAAGCACTTACCGTCGCCCCGAAGAGGACTCATCCTGCCGCATCATCACCACCCCATCTCCGCAGCAATAACCTACAAGAAAATAAGAAATGCAAGAAAAAAGGAACATAAGTAATAAACAATTGGAAGAAAACTTACCATCATTCACTCAGGAAATCATCCGAAGACGTCTTCGCCATCGCATTATCAATAACGCCGCACTCTCTCGAAAACACGAACAACAATTATTATAAATTCACCAACACAAATCCGGTACCTGTCCCAAATAAAATAATCAATGACTTAAAGATGTCACTGAGCCATCGATCGGCGTAGCGACGCAATAAGGAGCGAGAGGGCAACAGCGCGCGGTCGATGAACGATCCATAAATTGTCCAAATCCCCGTGTCTAGTTCCCGATAGAGTTCCCCTCAGCATCGTCCCAGGAACTATTGACCCGTCAGCGACCCATCATTGATCGACCCGTGACTGAATCGTCAAATCAGAAGCACGGAAGAAAAATTCGCGAACACGGAAAAGTCTGCAAGTTCCGGCACGACACGTGCCCGGCACTTTGCTGCGAGCCATCGACGAGATAAGACGAGAGTGACAGGCGAAAGATAGAGAATAATTAAGAAAATATATTAGAGTGAGTTAGAGAGAAGAGTTTAGGGGTTTGAGTGATATAGAGTGTGAGAGAGAGAGAGTGCGAGAGGCGAGAAATACGGAAGCGACGACAACCGCCAAAGCTTAGGACAACGAGAACAGAGAGGAAAACAGATTGGGAATTACGGCCCCCGGCACGCAAAACGGACAAGGAGATAAGAGCACGTGGAGCTACAACGGCTCCTCAAAACTCCGGCGTTTCCTCGTCGCATAAATCAAGTAAGTGTTTGCACAGCTGGAATATTGGCACAATGAATTAAGTCCGCGCTTTTTGTGCAGAGTGGTAAACTTCCCCCCCCCCCTCTTTTAAAATTTGTTTTTCAATCTGCGTATAATATACTTAGGATTGTGTCGAAGTACAAATTATTATCTTTTTTTTGTACCTAGAAGTGAAGTCATAACCCGAGTAAAAATGAATATATATAAACATATATAATTGTATATGAATTGATCATATACAATTATATACAAAAATTGGCCCGATAGAATTGTATACAATTGTATATAAACGTATACAATTATATATACTAATATACAATATATAAAATTCTATCGGGCCAATTTTTGTATACCATTGTATATAATCAATTAATATACAATTATATATGTGTATATATATTAATTTTTACTCGGGTTACAACAAAACATTTTATTGATTGATAAATAAGGACTTCTCAACATGTTACATAAGAGTGTGGTTGCCAGCGCAATTGGAAGACGAGGAACAATTTTGTTCGTTCTGCTCACATCTTTATAATGCCGGTGGGCGACGGGTGCGCTTGCGAGAAAGCGCGCGGCCATGCGCCACCTGCTGGCCGTGAGCGAAGCTACACGCTCATTTTTCTGTCGTACTTATAGCTTATATCTATTTCGTCTCTTTCTATATATCTATATATATGAAGTTAACAAATTATGTATTGATGCGATATATATATACATATATTGCATCAGTACATAATTTATTACACAATATATATATATTGTGTAATATATATATTGCATCAATACATAATTTGTTAACTTTTAATAAACAATCTTTCGATTTACCTGCTTCCATACGCGAATAAAACCAAAGAAAACTGTTTCTATATCTAATCATATATGAAGCCATATAAAAATATATATGTACAATTATAATGTATTTCAAAACAAAATAAAAGTACTCATATACAGTCATATACAATTTTATATACCGTAAATAAAATTTTTACGTATATATATAATTATATACAACACTATATTGAATTATATATAACTGTATATAATATTATATCTAATTTTATAAATCGTAAATAAAAGTTTCACGTCTATATATAATTATATACAACACTATATTGAATTATATATAACTGTATATGATATTATATCTAATTATATATCTCCATATATCATTATATACGAACTATATATAATTTTATCAAATAAAATTTGGTGGAAGTACATTTATATCGGATTTTATATACGAATGTATAGAGTTATATACAATTATATATAACCCTATATATAAATATATATGATTGTATATTATTTGTATATAATTGTATCTAAGTATATACAATATTTTTACTCGGGAAAGTAGACGTAAAATTAAACCAGTGTGGACGGTGGTATAACCTTAAGAAATAGAGTACAATAACTGTTAAGGAAATTCATATGCGACAGCCCAAGGCCGAAGTCGAATAAAGAGCGTATTTACTATTTCTTTTGGCCAGCGTACGAACTATCTCGTCTAAGTGTCGAGATCCTTAACCAATATTCTCGAAAATTTCAAACCGTGCCAGTGGTAATAAATAAGAGGCCATCGAGTCGTAGGACCCCTACCCTGAGCTACCCCCAAATCCCCTCCCCTTTTCAGTATCCCGATAAGAAGCCTACCCACCCCAAAATTGTGATAATTATTTTTTGTTATTTTTTTTCTTGTAAAAATAACTGGCGCCCATACCTATACATTTTTGTTTGTTTGTTTGTATAATTTTTTTTGAGATATTACCCCCGAGATCGTCCGCCGAAATTATGAGAATCTTTTATAATTATGCAGTCTAACTAAATGTTGTAACAATGAAGTGATTGTTATTCTTGTTGTTATTAGGTGTACAACTTTGATTCCGCCGTTTTTCAATAGATGGCTTTAGCGGTACATATAAGCGGTAATAAACAGATGTAGATGTCATACAATAAGCTTGGGCATTTGTCAACATAATCCCATCGAAACATTAGTCCCATCGAAACATTTGTGTCCGCATCGTACAGTCATTCTCGATTAAAATGTCAGTTTACGAGCCAAATTCTCGTCATTTGCGGGAGGCTTTAATTTTCTGCTTCAATATGAAGAAATCTGCGGCTGAGGCTCATCGAATGCTCTCAAATACTTTTGGCGCGACCTCTATTAGTGAACGAACGTGTCGTGAGCGCTTTCAACGATTCAAGACCGGTGATTTTGACATCGAAGACCGGCATGGCGGTGGAAGAGAAAAGGTTTTCAAAGATGCAGAATTGAAGGCATTACTCCATGAAGACTCATGTCAAACGCAAGAAGAATTGGCAGGATCATTGGGAGTGACTCAACAAGCCATTTCAAAACGCCGGAAAGCCATGGGAATGATCCAGAAACAAGGAAATTGGGTGCCATACGACTTGAAGCCGAGAGATGTTGAACGGCGTTTGTTTGCTTGTGAACAGCTGTAGTGTATTATGAGCTGCTAAAACCGTCTGAACCAATCACAGGCGATCTGTATCGAAAGCAATTAATGCGTTTAAGCCGAGCATTGAAAGACAAACGGCCGCAATACAACGAGAGATACGCTAAAGTGATTTTGCAGCATGACAATGCTCGACCCCATGTCGCAAAGCCGGTCAAAACATACTTGGAAACGTTGAAATGGGAAGTCCTATCCCACCCGCTGTGTTCCCCAGACATTGCTCCTTCTGACTGTCACTTGTTTCGATCAATGGCACACGGCCTGGCTGACCAGCACTTCCGTTCTTATGAAGAAGTCAAAAATTGGATCCATACGTGGATCGCCTCAAAAGATGATCAGTTTTTTCGACGCGGGATTCGTACGCTGCCCGAAAGATGGGAGAAAATAGTGGCCAGCGATGGACAATATTTTTAATCGTAAATGTATAACCAGTTTTTTACAATAAAGCCTTGAATGTCGAAAAAAACGGCGGAAGCAAAGTTGTGAACCTAATATAATTCGTGTCCACCATATTAAATACATTTTTATATTTCCCCCACCATTCCCCCAGTCAACCCTCCCATCGGCGTGACAATACATCTGCATCTATGTAATATACACCCCGTAATCTGGGTGGAGGAGGAGGACTGCAACAGGCGTCGCTGTGACCTCGCTCTTTAGCAAGGTAGTTATTAATTAACATGTGTGTTAATTATTAATTCTTATATACTAAAATTAACACATGTATTAATTAACGATTCTTATCAACTAAAATTCTCTCCGTCCATTGTAACGGACAGAGGAGAACAGCGACAAACGTCGCTGGTATCTCGCTCTTTAGCAGAGCGAGTTTAGTAACTAACATATTTTACAAATAAGCTTATAATAATTATGCAAATATATTCTGAAAATAAAATATTAGTAAACATTGGTTTATAGCAAGTTACCATATCCTCCGGGTCGCGTAGGCGACCCAGAGCTCGTGTCGCACGCACGATATGCTCGGATTCTCCCTCCATCGCTGCTCTCCCAAGCGCAAAGCAAAGCCTTGAAGCACTCGGGATGTTTTAAATATGGATAGGAGAAATAACTATTACTGCACCAATTCTTTGTCGTTACATTTCTGAGAGCGGAGAGCGAGATTTTTCGTGCGCTCACTCGTCGGCATCTTTATTGGAACTGAACAGCGTAGGTATCAGTGGCGCCTCTATCGTTTTTTCGTAGGGCTACCAACTCACAATATAATAAACTAGACAACCATCAACACGGGATTTTGCTTGTAAGTGTCGCCACGGATCAAATTTATTATAAGATGAATTTATTCCAATATATAGAATCCCACAAAAACATTTCATGTAAAGTAAGTGAAAGGTCCCTTAATTTTGTTATGATTTGTCTGCAAATTCTAGCCTGCATACCAAATTTCAGCTTTCTAGGAGTTTGTTAAGGCGCAAGCTCTGTTTTGGACTAGAGAGCAGTGGATCGAGAATGAGGATCGGCGTGAGTTGAAATCAAAGATATTGTTTAGGATGAAATGTAATAACAAAAAGTATAATTGCTCTTTTAATATATTTTAACAAAGGTTCCTTATATGTAGGTAAAGTTTTATTTCGGAGTGCGCGTGGCCTCCTCGGCTGTACTGTTCAACGTACTAGTCTAGCGACAAAGCGTCGACCGCGGACGCTTTCTTGACAAGCCTCGTTCGGCTATTTTCGCCGTCGCTCGGAAGCTCGCGTTGCGCGCGCATCAAACACGACGACACTCCTCAACAGAGTTCAGGAAGTAAAGCTATGATGAGGGTTCGAAAAGTGTCCCCCTTTATAGGGGGTTGGGTGAAAGTTACAGGTTTCTTAATTTTGATGTTGTGTGTATGCAAATTCCAACCTGCATATCAAATTTCAACTTTCTAAGACTTCAGGAAGTAAAGCTAGGATGAGGGTTAGAAGATTGCCCCCCCCCCGTTTATAGGCGTTTGAGAGTGAAAGTTATAGGTTTCTTAATTTTGTTGTTGTTTGCATGCAAATTCTAGGCTGCACACCAAATTTCAGCTTTTTAGGACTTCAGGAAGTACCTTAGAGGTTTTGATGATCATCACTGAGTGGCAAATTGGTTGGGTTTAAGCTATTACTACCACCTAAAGTATAAAAGTTAGACAAAGGAAACTTAAGAGGCAGTGATACGGACGACGTGCGCTTTGAAAATTTGATCAGTACTCATACGAGCATTAAACAACTGATCAGGTTAAAAATTGGCAGGTACACAGAGAATTACAGCAAAAAGTGGCTCTTGGTACTTTCTTTCCAAAATTTTGCAAAAAAACTTGCAGTTTGAGTTATCACTGGAGAAATGCCAGAATTTTGTATGGTGCACGGGTCTAATCGTAGTTTCTAGGCCAAGAGCCACTCCACGGTTAAAAAATACACATTTAAAACTTTTAAAACATTTAAAACAAAAATAAATATTTGGCTTAACGTAATAAATAGGGGCGACTAGGGGTATAAGTAATGTGGCGGGAAGGGGGGAAATCGGGTATCTCAGGGAAGGAGTTCTCCGACTCTATGGCCTTTTAATTATTACCCCTGGCCGAATCTCAAAGTTGACGTCTCGAAATAATATTTCCCAGTCTCGGAATTTTAGACGAGATAGTTGGGTCGCTTCAAAATAAAAAATGGAAACACCGGAGTATCGGACGAACAATAGGGAGCGAGGACGGTCGAAGGCCGTCTGAGATAATAATCTGACTCTAATAACACAAAAAAGAATTTTTATAGTCTCCAATAAATTCAGTTTCTCTAACGGTAACGCGTGGGAATAATTTATGATTTTGTACAATTAATTAAACCAGGGAAACTCACAATTATTTATTAAGTTAGCGTCGAACGAGAATGAATAATAGAAAAAGGAAAAAGAATCTCGATAATCGGGCGAGATCTACACTTAGGCCGCTGCTGTCACGAATACAAGATAGCCGCCACGGGAGACCGCGTGGCGCATAACACGAGGGAAATGTGACGCAATCTATCGCAAATTCTCTTAAAACTAACACAACCGTTCCACCGAATAAAGAAATATATAACTACGTGTCCGTGAAAATTCACGGAGAAAACAATGTTTTAGGGAGAATCTAAACCGCGAACAACCCGACTTGAAATTTCAATAAGGGTCACATAAGGCCCTGATAAGATTGCCTTTTTTGAAACGTAAGGTCCTTACCCGGTTACCTTATCCAGCCCTGCTCACCGCCCGTGGGCCGGATAAGGATTCCAGATAAGAGCCAGACAATGAAAATCAAATACTTTTTTGTTATTAAATTTTATTAAATTAAAATTTATTACATTTGTTTCTATTAAAATAAAAATTAAAATAAACAACCCCATTTTTTTATCACGCACGCCTGTAGATACAAGTAAAAAACACACCTAACTAATTATAGCTTTTCTTTAAACATAAAATCTCAAACCATGAATAAATTTATTTACATGTAACCGGTGAAGTGCTTCAAACAATGTAGTGTTTCTTAGAACATTTTAACAAAGATACTTAAATGAAATTACTTAATTCGAAAATGATCGAAAGATTTTGTTTTAATAAATGAATATAAAAATAAGTATAAGCAATCTCATTTTGTATCAAGAGAAAATTCTGTATTAGAGAAAACACTTAACTTATTATTGCTTCCCTTTGAAAAACAAATTCTTTGACTTGAAAATGATTGCACAGAAAATTTGACTTGAAAATAACTAGGAAAAAAATAGTTAAAACGACGTTGATTGTCAACTGTATTTTAATCTTGTCTCAACGCACGCCCTCCTTCCCAGTCTTTAGCCGCATTAAGTGACCCTTTCAGTTCCCCCTTTGAATTTGTCTTCGTCCATAGCATCACCAAAAATGCATAAATGAACATCTGTAAAAATAATTATAAACATGATATACGTCGTAGAATTATTGATATATAAATTATTAACGAATGAGAGGTGTACACAAGAAACTAATTACGTACCTAGAAGGCCTTTATAGAAATTGGTTTCCTTCAACGGAACTTTGTTTGTTGTTTTCTGTAGCGCAGTGAAACTTGAATGTACGAGATTTTTTGTAACAAATGCCCGAAGGATGATAGAGAGAGTGTGTGTCTGATAGTTTTTGTTTCTTGGAATCATATTTTTTATACGATTTTTCCGAGGCAAAAAATATATAATTTTTAATTAAAAAATATAAAATATGAAGAAAACATTGTTCGCATAATTTAAAGAATCGATGGAAAATAAAATAATAGAGAGAGTAGTGTTATTTAATGATTAAATTCAAGATTAAACTCGCTTACTATTTTGCAACAATATTATTTATCATCTTTGAGCCTGACATCAAAAATATCGAAAACTTCTTTTGTATCGATTAGTAATAAAATTTGATTATCTTCTTCAATTTCGTCTTCACTTTCTATTTGACATCGTCGTTGAGAGATATCTATTAATTTGCTAATTTTTCCATTTATTTCCCCCTGATTTCCGAGTAATCGATCAATTTTATACGATAAGCGGTGGTGAACTATCTTCACTAATGCTGTCAAAGAAGCTGAAAATTAATTAAAAGCTAATTAAAAAAAATTAAAATATGATAAATTTGCATTTGAATGGTGAATATTTTTTACCTAATGTCACAATTTCATCGCCCTTCGAACCAGCCTCCTCTGAACGTAAAAGTCGGGAATGTATTCCTGATCTTTTATGTATAGGAGTCTCGGAGCGTGAACGATTCAAAGAAGCTGGACAAAATTAATAAATGAATAAATATATTCTTTTTAAACATAGTGACAAATTTGCATTTGAACAATTAATTTTATTTTTTACCCAAAGTCACAATTTTATCGTTCGAACTTATAGCTTCTACTGAAAGTCTAGATTTTTCTTCTGATCCTCTACGTTGAGACGATTCGAAGCTGGATATATTTAGCTGATTGTGAGATGTGAAAGAAATATTTTGATCTTTGGAGCCTTGATACTGATCGTCTTATCAGTATCAAGTTCTGATAATGAAGAATCAGGACTTGAACGGAACCTTTTTTTTATTGTGATGGTGATTCAAATTCACAAACCGAATTTTGGTTTTCTACCAAATTTGTCCCTTCTCCAGTGGATGGCGTAGAAGAGAAAAATTTTGATTTTATTCTGAAAGGTTTTCCAGAATTTTTTTCCCTTGATTTATTGGGTGTATTTTCTTTAAATATTTCTGACTCGCACTCATTGAGATGTGATTCACTAATAATAGTTTTTTTTCGACCAATAAAATCCGAACTTGTTGATTGAAATGAACGACTCTCCTTCGTCCTTCCTCCTGTTGATTGAAATGAACGACGACTCCTTCTCATGTTTTTCCATCTGAAATGTCCATAACAGAATAATCGCATGACGATAATAACTGAGTCCGAGTAATTGATAAAGATGTATTTTTAAAAATTGTCTATTATGCTCGGATAATGGACCTGGAGCTTTGCGCAACGACGACCGCACTGAATCTGACTCTGAGAAATCCTTGTCCCCTTCCTCAGATCAAGAATAACCGCTGCTATTGGAAGGTGAATGAGGGGTCCTACTTATTCTTGATTTTTGTAAATCTGTATATGTTAAAGAAAAAGTTTTAGAAATTATTTTTCAATTGATCACTCAAAATGGTATTTAAGGTTTAGCAAACTGTACAGGAAAAATGTATATCTTGACTCACCTTTTTTGTCAATATGTAAATCATTACTCAACTCAATTCTAGCCTCATTCAACTCGTCAGTAATTGACTTCTGCTGTACTTTCTTAAATTGACCAATTTGATTTTCCTCAATAACTATTCTTTCAACTGAAGATTCTCTATCGGTAGAGAATGCGTATCGATCATATTCTAATTTTTCAACTGCTGCACATGCTTCTTTATAAGTCCTACATACAGGCACATTTGTAAGTAATGGAAAATCTAAAAATTTAGTAATAATTCTGAAAAGACGTACGTGCTCTCCCATGTAATTTTATTCTATGTATCGGCCAAGAATTTTCGGCAGGTTGGCAATGTTTAATCTTATTATGCAAATTGGAAATTTGCGACTGCCTGAATGGACCTACAGGAAAACGATATGCTTTACTATTTGTTGACTATATCAACACTGAACGTTTCTGCCTTGTCATCCTCGAACAAGACTATTTTATATAAATAAGTCATTTTTCTGGAAACAATAAAATAGAGATAAATACACACATACAAAATTAATAAACAAATCAATAAATGAGAATAAAAATATGTAAATTCCACGACAAATTTTGTTTTTATTTTCATGATATTCTGTTCCGAGGATTCTAAAAATATTATATTTAATTAATAAATATTGTTGTAATGAACTAAAGAGAAAAAAATGTATGCATAGATAAGTTGAAGATTTTTTCAAAATAATTTCTCGATTTTAGGTTTTTTTTCATTTGTTCAGAATAATAAACCAAATTGAATGTTTAAATTACTTACTGCAATTCCTGCTGCTAAAATAGCAGCTTGTGTTACGAGGTTATATCGTTGGATACAATTCCTAGTATTATGGAGTTGTGAAACAAAGTAATATGACGACACAACACAATCACCAAATGGCGACGACAAGCCACGCACAATCACATCGATGTTGTTAGAGTTTTAAATGATTTTGATATGTGCTTCTCAATTATATGATAATTAAGAAGTCAGTTATCACGGCAATTTCTTTAACTTCTATTGAAGACATAAATCCTTCTGCTGAACATTCTTAACAAACTTTATTGAGAAAATATATACGAAGCACAGTTAGTGTCATATGCTTGCGCCATACGACTCTTTCTTCGACAAGCGTCACTTGCTGTCTCTCTCTCTCTCTCTCTCTCAAGCCTCTCGCACGCCATCGCCTCTCACACATTGCAACTTGTTCTAGGCGCCATCTGTCCACGCTTCCGTATATTAATATTCCAACACTTCAATTTACTTTGTAGAGTTTTTATAATAAATGTGCCTACTGCACAATTGGTATGGAAAATTCAGTTAAGTTAGATAACGAGAACTGACTGAGGCCGAGATTCGTTAACGCACGACCAAAGGAAAATCGGCGGTTTATTAACATCTCGAGGTACCAAAGCCCTTAGGGGTCCTCCTCGATCACGAGAACGTTAAAAGGGTGTATCAAATCAAAACCCTTTATGATTCACCGAAAACGTGCACTACGCGAAATTCGAACGAGAAAGAAAACTCACTCGGAGGTAGCTACAGCGCGAGACGAGAGCGGACCTCTCCCTCTAGATTGAGAGAAAGAGAGAGAGATCGAGTAATAAAACATGAACGCGCACACGGGAGAGAGGACAATATGTCCTCGGTGCGTAACGCGAGAGCGAGAGGGAGACCCGAGCGTACGCGAGGGCTCTTAGGGCCCTCGCGCACTAGGCAGCCAGGCTGCGGCAGCCGGAACATTCGAGCAGCCAAACGATGCCCAGTTGTGACTCTTTTATCGAGCGATATGGATGTGGAAGAGCTCATGATTATTTACCTAGCTCGTAAAAAACGAAAAGCAAAGAAAAGACATTGGATTCATCCTCTTCTTCTAGAACGGCACTCAAAACACTTATTTCATACCTATTTTAAGGATGTTCGTAAATACCCAGACCGGTTTTTTAACTACACAAGAATGCCAGTGCAATCGTTTGATAACCTTTTGGAAAATATAACAAATTCAATGAAGGGCACTGATACTCCTATGCGAACTCGTATAACTCCAGAAGAAAAATTGGTGATTACTTTGAGGTGAGGGCAAAAATAAAAAATATTGTTAATTGTTCATAACATTTATTAATATTTATTTCTTACGTTTATGGTAATGAACTCTCCTAAAATAGTTCCAGTAATTCAGAATTCTGAGACGTATCTGTTACATTTGCGCTAGATGAAGATAACACCTCAGTATAGATAGTATTGTCTTGCCTGTCTGGAACAAACGTAGGATATGCCGGTGGCTTTCACTGCTCGAGGATTTTGACCCATAATATGACTGTGTTGAGTATACATTACGATATTACCCACTGCTTGAGGTTTCCGGTCCATATCCAATTGAGTATCCATGGCGATATTGTCCACTGACCGATCTTTCTGGTCTATATGATCTGGTAGCCAATGTCTCTGGTTGATAATCAACATGATCTTGGCGAAACCGACCAAATTCGAAATTGTGAGTTTCCATAGAAGGCGGTATGTGAGCTCTTTTTATGACGACAATTAACGCCATTTTCGTAGAAAACTTACGATGTTTCGGAATATTTTTAAAATCTCCGAGAAGCGTAAGGAGAAAGAGTCTATCCGAATCAGATTATTGCTTTCTTTCACTCGTTTCTTATTGCGATACTTTCCCTTAAGGGCTTACATACACTTGTAATTTTCAAAAAATCGTTTTTTTTTTGTATTTTCTGAATATACATATATTTGAGCATACACACTCAAAATTTTATGTCAATCAGACGAATATTTTCGAAGTTATAGACACATTTATGAAGGCGCGTTAGGGAGGCGCGTCTCACAGTCGGGGACCGGGTGCGCCAGCTGCTGATAACTTATCAGTTTATAAGCATGATTATCAGCCATTTCCACAAGAAGTTGCTGAGGCCCTGAGGCCCATTTATGAAGATCTCAGCAATGAAAAATTATTGGAAAGATGTGTGGGTGGTTTCACCCAAAACAATAATGAAAGCTATAACCAACTGGTGTGGAAGATCTCTCCAAAAGTACTTCCAGCCGGATCAAAAACGGTGGAAATGGCTGCATATATAGCTGCTGGCATCTTCAATGAAGGGACAGCTGCCCTTTTATATTATACGAATGCAATGGGCGTCTCACTTGGGTCCAATGCGCATTCATATACAGATAAAGAAGATGCGCAGCGCATCAAGATCTCCGACCTGAGATCACACGAGAGCACCAGAGAGGGAAGAATGGCTCGCAGACAGCATCAAATCGAATTATTAGAAGCTGCCAACGATGCGAACGGATTATTATATGGCCCTGGAATAGATGACTCCATGTAAGTTGAAGAAAAAAAAATTTACCACATGTAAAACGCTTTTGAAACTTTAAACGCGTTTTTCTCAAAACTATGTTTTCAAAATCGGTGATCAAGATTTCTCGAAAACGGCTGAACCGATCAGTCTCAAATTTTAACACAACCTTTTTAGCTAGATTTTTTAGTAATTAATCGAAGATTTTTATTCTCCGATAAATATTTTCCATTTTATAAACAATTTAAGGCTTAAATTTTCGTTCAAAATCGAGTCTTTTATTTTGAGAAGTCGCCATTTTGTCAAAAATTATTTTTTCGCTAATTCCTTCGATTAAATACTAGATAATGTATTATATTAACGAAATTTATTCGGTTTTTTCATTTCAGATAATCCGGTCCAGAGATATCGTGATCACCGCAAAATTGGTTTTTTTTGCGGAGCTCTAGGAGATCGGCGATAGCAACATTCGCGATGATTATTTTGACAAATAAAAAATATGTTAATATATTATAAGGTTATTATAATATGTACACCAATTTTCAAATTAATAAATTGAATAGTCTGCGCGAAAAAAATTCTTGAAAATCCGTCTTTTTAAAGCCTTCTAACTGTATGTAAGCCCTTAATACTCGAACCGAATTTTCGTCGTCATTTATCTTTTTCGTTTTGGAAACGGGTCGTTCACCTTGAATACTATCGCTGCCATCGTTGGTTTCGACAGTGCGTGTTTCACCCATGCTATTTTCAGTTTCATTATTTACTACAGTGGCCCTAAGAAACTGTAGTTGTTCGAAATATACGTAAGGTGTTGGAATGGTTCGAGCAGAGTCCGACATTATCGGTACAGTTAGTCAAGCTACCGGTATACAACGCGTGAGGCGCTGTGCAAAGAGCAGAGGGAACACGCGATCTCGTTTTTCCTCAGTTCGTCTCCAAGACTCTGAGAAGGAGCACCGACAATCCAAAGCCTAAAGACTTTCTTGTTGAATAATTTTCACTTAATACACCTTTGTTAAAAAAAGTTATCATATCTTTTATTACATGGTAATCTCTGTGTAACTCTTATTTGCAACCCGTTTATCCAACCTCCTCACAGATTTCTCTTTTCAACTCGTTGGCCTTTTCTCTCCACCAAATATATATTCTATATCGGAAAAAGAAAACTCAACATAAGGACTCTTGCGCGAAGCTGCTGATCCACTTTTAGCACCGGATTTACGTTTTTTTTCGTTGCTGTAACTAGTCTTGATGTTCTTCCTCTTTTGCTGTAGAGATTTATCTGAAAATTAATATACTTTGTTACAGATATCTTGCTACAGGACGTTCTGTGATGGACAAGAGACATAATTTTCGAATGGGACATACCACTGTCCGAGATATCATATATGAAGTTTGTATAGCGATTTGGGAGAACATGAGACAGTCAACGTTTCCAGAATTAAATGAAGAAAGTTGGCTTGAAATAGCTAAAGGTTTCAATGAAAATGCAAACTATCCCAATCGCATTGGTGCGATCGACGGAAAGCATATAAGAGTAATAAAACCCAGCAATTCAGTATCACTTTACTATAATTATAAAAATTATTTCTCAATCGTTTTACTTGCTGTATGCGAGGCGGATTATAAGTTCACTTATATAGAGATTGGGGCATATGGAAAATGTAGTGACTCATCTATATTTAAACAATCCATTTTGCATAAAAAACTCGTCAATAAAGATATACGAATCCCGGAGAAGAGCCCCATATCAAATAATGGAGTACCGATGGTATACGTTATTGTGGGAGACGAAGCATTTGGCTTATCTGAAAATTTAATGCGACCTTATGGGGGAAAGAATTTAACAGCCAACAAAAGAATCTTTAACTCTAGACTGTTACATAGAACGCACTTTTGGGATTCTGGCAAACAAATGGTGAATTTTTCACCGTCCACTGGATGTCCGACAAGAATTTGCAATTGCCATAATATAAGCATGCTGTGGCTTACATAATTACGTGCGCGAAAAACATGGTTATAGATTTAAAGACACACTGTACGTTCCTCCAGAACTCGAAATAACCCCAGGTCCCTCAAATAGAGCAAGCCGATCAACAGCATCTTATAGGTATTTGTTTGCGCATTATTTTATTAATGAAAATCAGCTTGAATGGCAAAATAAATATGCATTGGGGTAGTACCCAGATAGAACATTGGCGTATATTAAATATAAAAACGACGTCGCCATATACGCTTGTATGACGTTTTTATTACGTATACTGAAAAACTAAATGTCCGGCTAGTATTCGTATAATGTAACAATTAGTATAATGTAACAATTAGACTTAGTTAACAATTTCAATAACTTCCTTATAAATTGTCGTAGAGAGTTTTTTTTAATTCTGCGTATTTTTTTCTCGTGAACTCGGAAATGTTCTTGAAAATCAGTATATTACAGTATTACTTCAACTTTCGATTAAAAGTGACTGAAAATAATAAGTAATTTCGTCGTAAGGTTTAAACAAATATTTCAATCATTGTGATATAAAATATCTTATTACCCGCAATAAGATAAACATTCTAAATGCCCCGTATCATATTGAATTTTATGCCCAAAAATGTTGAGAAGGCTCTGGAACTTGGATTTTGCGAAAATCTTGGTTACAACAATAATAAGTCGAAGAGACATATCAATATCGATATCTCGGCTTGTAATTAAGATATTGAGACTTTTTTTTATATTATATGTCTTGCACAAGCGCATAATAATCTGACAGAATATTTTAATCGGCTTCATAATTTAAAGCAGTATTTCTATTTGTTTATAAACTAAAGTGTTATGTCCTCGAAAAATGGAGTTTTTTTTTCTCGAAATCATTTTTTGAGCCAAATCCCGAATGTACATGTTCAAACGAACCTCTTGAATTTTTATCAATCGCGTGAGCTTTCTGTGTAGGCTGGAATCTCATAACGCCGGATTTTCGCAGATCGGAGATTGTTGCTAAACTATTGATACGACAGAACGTTTCGAAGTTTTTTTGTGAAACACGACGTCTATAGCGCAGTTTGGGTTTGGTGATGATGAGTAAATTTTGGAGACCCTTTTTTAAACACCTATAGTTTTCTTTTATTTATTTAAGTGAGTATTAAAGCGTTCGTTTTATAATTTATTGATGGAAAATTCTCACTTTTAAGTTTTATGTATTTCTATCGTTACTCTTAATCTCATTTTTACTAATTTTAGTAAATTCTATTTTAGTTATTTATTGAGATCTTTATCTAGGTTGAATATTCGTTTTGAATCTTCCGCTCTGCTATTGGTTTCTCCTAATTGAGCTTCCAGATCCAACGGTGTCCCCCCAATTTCGTCTCGGCGATATGTGATCGATGTATGATCGACATACGGTCGATTTCCTCCCTGCAGGAGCGCTACTCCGACGATGGAATGGCGATCGGCTGAGTTGAGTCGTCGCGTCGCGTTGGTGATTTCGAGTGGCATCGTTCTGTGTGTTTTTTGTTTTCGGTGGGATGGGAAGTGCAGTGTATTGTGTACCTCACGCCCTGATACTTGTTCGTGTCACACGGATCCTCAGAGCCGCGGATTATTTTTGCGTTCTCTCTTCTCTTTAGTCCGGCCATCGCCTGAATCCTCCCTACTCCTTAGGCCACGTTATCCTCTTCCCCTCGGCTCGCCCGGTAAGTTGCGTTGTGCGAGGTATGCACGGCGCGTGCTACTCTTTCCTCTCCCCGCCCAATGACAGTTAGTCATATCTTATTAATGGTTTTACTATTCCAGGTGATCGGTACGTAAACTGCGCACAAACTGTCATCGGCGCTACACAGGAATCTAAAATATTCTTTTTCAGAACCTTCTCTCTCTGTCTTCTTGGCTTTTCGGCTCTTTGCAGAGCGCCCCATCCCTCTCGAGTTAAGACTCTTCTTCAGAGTACTTCTCGGTGAGTGACCAGCCGCAACTGATGATTTTCACTGATTTTCGTGCGCTTTTATACCCATGTATTTGTCTGTTTTAGGTTGGTGGGGTATCAAGATCAACCATTCATCTGTTCCACAGTGTTGCCGTGTAGAAAAGTCGTGCTTGATGTACGATTTTCTCTTATTTTCCACACGGCGGGAAAATATGAATGCGGGTTGGGCCTAGTACGAGACGGTTACCGTCTCACCATATGACATATATAGAGGATGCTGCCCGCTAATTGTAAAAAAATCGTAATTTATTAAAAAAAATAGCCAACATGAAGGTAAATCTCTCCTCTTTAAAATGGCGTTAGTTAAATTGGCCTAGGCCAACTACCGGCGAAATGGCATAAAAACCCGTTCCGGCACTCTTCTCAACTTTTGTCCGGAAACTTTTCACTGGCAGTGTACATCTCAAGTGATTAATAAAACGCTAAAAACTATTATTATCGAGTATCGATATCGAATATTAATAATCGTCTTAGGTGAAAATGATTTTTTGACGAAAGATGGAAAGAAAAACTCTCTCTCGCTCCGTATATGCTGTTAGTGGTTTCTCCTTGCTCATCAGAGAACTAATAATAAGACATCGTGATTACATAGCCCTGAAGAAAAAATGGTAAGTTTTGAAATTATTTCGTTAAGAAAAGTTGTTGGCAATTTAATTTTAACATCAGATTGTTTAACGGGTCAGAGAGAAAAATTATACCAAAGTATTAGTTGAATAAAAAAAGTCAACCCGTTGAAATTATTTCGTTTAAGAAAAGTTTTCTATACCTAAATAAAAGTAATTTTTGACTCGATAAGACGAATCGTTCTTTTTTTTAAATAGAGAACGATGATGGAAGAAACTTTGATATTGAATATTAAAAATTGTGCTAGGTGAAAATCATTTTGTCGACGAAAAATGCAAAAGCAAAACTCTCCCTCTTTCTCTCTCTTTCTCGCTCTCACATCCGCTCTTTGTTTCGAAACGTTCGTCGATGATTCGACCATATGAAACGAGCGACGAAACGTTAAACATATAATCAGATCGTATTTAAAGTTTCGTACCTTGATCGCGACGATCGGCACGCGATATCTTTTTTTCAGCGTCTGATACTTTTCGAAAATCCAGACCTAGACTCTCACCCCTACAACAAAATTCCTTCTCGTTAACCGTCTTGCGTAAGCTGTGAAATTATTTCGTTGCAGGAAAGTTTTTATGACAATTTAATTTTTAACGAAGTATTAATTGACTGAACCATTTTAGGCTGTTGAAATTATAGTGTTTAAGGACAATTTTATATTTCTCGGAAATAAAAGAAACAGTCTGTAGCATGCTCTCTGTCTTCCTAGAGAGCTCACTAATCTCTTGCTCTCTCGCGCATGCAGGACATGTGCGAGAACAAACAAACGTTGTTTTTTTGTGGCAAACAAAAAAGGAGGCCATTATAAAACAATCTCAAAATAACAGTACTTACTTTATATCGTAATTGCCGTCCCTTCTCCAACTGGTGATCATCATCCCCAAGCGCAGGTTTTATATAAACTGTATCACTACTGTTTGCGTTATAATAACTTCTGGTATATCTCCAGCAGGTGCGATCATATGTTGACGCGTAAGCTGTATTATTGAAAAAAATACTGGTCTATCCCCAGGGGGTGCTCTCATATGTTATCGCATAAACGACATTAATTAAAATAAATACGGTTTGATAAAACTTTACCGTGCCCAATAAGCATTTTAGAATTCAGTTATTACTAGAATTGCTGAAAAAGCAGCAAATGGTAAACCCTGCGTTTAGTTGTAATTTTGTATTAAGCCCCTCTGTTTTTTCTTTTCCTTCATGTAACCTTCATCATTGATCAAACTTACATTGATCAAACGTAAGTTTGATCAAGAGAGTTTGAGAGAGAGAGAGAGAGAGAGAGAGAGAGAGAGAGAGAGAGACAGCGTGTTTCGCTAGGTGCAAACAGGCGTGCTAAGAGGAGAACTCGATACATCGTAGACTTCTGTTTGAAATACCGCAAGAGAGAGCGAGAGAAGGAGAGAGGTCGCTATAGCTCTTTCTCTCTCGTACTTTCCGAAAGGGTGTTGCAACCGGCAAGATGTTGAAACGACGAAGTGTCTTTTCAGTAATTTTAAAGTTCGGGATTCGAGAGGTTATTAAGCTGGAAAACAACCTTTGATCGTATTAACAAATATTTATTATTTTTCGTAACTCCCGCCTTTACAAACCAGCAATTATGATCGATAAATGATTCTTCTGCTCTCTATCTTATCGCGTGATTAGTGCGGCTCTCCTTATTTCCAAATTGCGCCGTGGCTCCCCGATTGATAGGTTGACGCACCTCGTTGTGGCGCTGGGATATCGATGTTCTCCAAGATGGTAGTGGTTAAGTGGTGTTGTGATTGTACTTTATCGGATTTCAGTGTTCTTCTTTTTATCAGGATCGTACGGTGTTTTGAGGTGAGTGATTATCTCTTTTTTCTTTTGTAGTTGCCAGTTTTAGATGAGAAATTCATAGTTTTCAAGCCGCAGGTGTGGTTTTTCTATTTCACCCGGTGATAATTTTTCACCCTGCTCATTCCTTCTCTCATTGCCTTTCCTTCGATGACCTTTTCCTTCAAATCCCTTTTCCCTAAATTTTATTAGTTTTATTAATTTATTGGTCGTCCCCTGACAAGTCAAGTCTTTTTCTGGTGAGTGTAGTTTTTTTCTTATTATTACGTTTTTCCCGTACTCTACCTTTTATCTTTCTTACACAAAAACTCAATCCTCTTTCCTCGTCTCTTAAATGATCACTGTTCCTAAATCTTATCCTTTTTCTCGTATTCTTTTGGTTAGATTAGCCTAATCTTTACAAACGAGATTCCCTGCGTATAGAATTTCATCTATACCAGGCTTCAATAAGTTTGATCTGGCCAATTTTTCCTTAGATGAGATTGAGAATTTTGAGGATTCAAGATTTTTCTATCTTTCACTGTTAAACAATCGTATATTAACGACATGAAGAGATGATTATGTGGCGCGACGACTATGTGACGCGGAGCGGCCATGATGAAACGATGAATCGGCGAAATTGAACAAAGTACAGCAAAATTTGGGCAGCTGATGAAATTGAGACGCGACGGGGGCGATAGAATTGAAATATAGCAAATTATAAGACGAATAGGCCAATGTAGCAGGAATAATCGAGTGAATGAACGGTGTGAGCGTTACGGCAGCGAGCCGGAGTAACTGTACCTGATTTATTAATACATTATCGATAATCCTTATATCGAACTTCTCGTGTACATTTATTATCCATGCCTGAGCAACAAGGTAAGGAAAAGTGGAGATAAAGTGACAAAAAAAAGTAATTAAATCAGAAGTGGCATTAGTAACCCAAACCCTCAAATGGGAATTGGTAAAAAAAAAACGAAGAATTCGCTCAACCGAGAACACGAGCTATGGTGCTGGGCCGATCGTTTGCGCGTGGTCTTCCGAGGAGTCGCGCATCGTCATGGGAGAACGTGGCGTCGGTACAAGATGGTGGCGAAGCACGGCCGGCGAGCCAAACCGCAACGACACACTACGAAAACGACCCGGTGCTGGCGGCGACAACGAGCGAGGCGGGCGCGAGCGCTGCACACCCAGCCGACATGTCAGGTGAGTATCAGCATTACTCAATGAACCTGACATACGCGAGTGATCATACGTCGACCGTAGAGAACCCGGCCTTAGCGGCCCTAGAGCACGCGGTACGCACGATACTATCGACAAGAGATCATGATTCGGCAGCGCGCAGAATAACCGGCTTATTGGCGACCTAGCAACAAGCGCCGAATTACCCATTGGCGTCCGATATTTCAAGGACAATCGATGAGTTCAATGGGGAGATGAACGGGATGCGTGCGCGAGAGTGGATCGAAAATTTTGAAGCGATGCAACGTATACACTACTGGGACGACGGGTATACATTAACCATAGCACGTTCGTGATTGATAGCGGGAGCGAGGAGTTGGACGCCCGTGCGCGCCCTGGAGTTGACCACTTGGTACGATTATAAAGAAACATTTATGAACACGTTTGTATATACGCAGGATAAGTTAACGAAATGGGAACGGATATCAAAGCGAGTACAGAGAAAATACGAATCCGTAAGTGCGTATTTTCATGATAAAGTGCAATTATGCGCAACATTAGGACTAACATTTCGCGAAGAAAAGTCGGCAATATTGTCCGGACTACTATCGCGAGAATTATATAATCTCTGGCCCGCATATCAATCCCCGCGAGACAACCTATTACACGATCTAATGTACTATAACACGTCCTCGATACAACAAGAAAGGGGATCCAACGCGAAAAACGAAAACCAACGACATCGAGGCCGAATACATATGGAAACAAACCGCGCACGACGACGAGAACTCCAGACGATCGGAACCACGGTGAGTGCCTATGTTATAATTGTAAAAAAACGGGAAATCTAATACGCGATTGCCCAGAGAGTACGTTAGAACCCGTGTATCCAAATGTAACAATTCGGGACATATAAGTCGTGAGTGTCCAAACAGAAATAGTGAGAATAATAATAATAATTATGGGAACCGATCTGTACACACTCTCTAGGGAGACGGCAGCGGTACAGCTGAACGATATCTGAAATTGGCCGTCGTAAATAGACGCGATATTCCCGCCTTTATCGATACAGGGTGTGCTATATGCACAATTCGGGCAACACGCGCGTTGAGTGAAAAATTCGAGGTGCTGCAGACTATCACAAAATTGAAGCCATTCGGACCACCCGAAATTGTGGTCGACAGCTTGGGCACCGTAAAAGCGTCAGTGGAGATAGACGGAGTGCAGATACGGGACCTGACTCTCAACGTGGTACCTGACAATGTACAACCAGTGGATCTCCTAATTGGCCGAAATTATACTAAAACTCCAGGGGTGTAGTTCAAGAAAGGCGGATCTACGTTAACAATATATTATAAACCAGAGTTACCGGGTGACTGTCAAGCATCGGTGTCGTCGACTCTGACAAAAGTAAAAAAAAAACATTACCATCCCACCGAATTCGATTTCGTTTGTCGAAATGGATGGCCATAGTCACCGATATCGAATCAGCATACGCGAGCCTCGTATTAATAGTGCAGAAGAAGACCAGTGAACCGCGACTCTGCGTCGATTTTCGCAAACTTAATGCAATAACGGAACGCTTACATTTTCCACTCCCCAATGTGGGCGACCATTTGGCACAAATTCGTGGTAGTTCATTATTTATTGTACTTGATTTAGCATATGGTTACCTGCAAGTACTATGACGGAAGGCTCGCGGAAGAAAACTGTAATTATAACCCCCGAAGAGACAGTCCAATTTACGCGCATGATTTTTGGCTTAATGAATGGACCCGCATACTTTATCAAAGTCATCCACAAAGCATTGGAACCTCTTCGGGATAATATAGCCATGCTTTTACTTAGACGACATGCTCATACCCGGAAAAAGTTGGAAAGATTTAAAACCAAAACTGTGTGTGGTACTTGCAGCCTTGCGACAGGCAGGTCCTACCATAAAATTATGAAAGTGCTATTTTTTATAGTCCAAAGTTAGTTATTTAGGACGTGAGTTGTCCAAAAAGGGTATCGAACTCGGTGCACAAAAGGTGGAAGCGATTAAAGACTTTCCCGCACCAACGAGTGTGCATGAAGTGCGACGTTACCTGCGATTGACGAGTTTCTTCAACCTCTATCGAAACTATTAAAAGCCTACGTACCGTTTGAATAGCAAGAGGACTAACAACAAGCCTTCGGAGCATTGAAGAGTGAACTAACTTCACAACCTATTCTACAACTGTTTGATCCTGGAGCTCAAACCGAATTACATACCGATGCGAGTGCACTAGGTCTAGCCGGCATGTTAATGCAAAAGAATGGGAAAGGCAAGCTACGCCTTGTATATGCGATTATACGGCGAACAATTTACGTCGGAAGCCGCTACCACAGCAGCAAATTGGAGCTTATGGCCATTGTGTGGGCCATCACTTGATTAAGAACATTATTCTTATAACTTAGAATTAGAAGCACTAATTCTAAGTTCGAAGTTAGAAGTTCTAATTAAGAATTAGAACTTAGAACTTAGAAGCGAACTTAGAATTCACCATCATCACAGACTGTCAGGCATTATGTCATCTTAGTAACCAACGGTTGCTAAACCCCCAGATTATACGGTGGAATAATCTACTAAGAGAATATAACTATAAAATTATGCATAGACCGGGAGAACAACTGGCACACGTCAATGCTCTCAGCCGCGCGCCAACCGGGGCACCTAGTGAAGTTCACGAAATTAACGTAACGTCGCTGCAGACAGTTGAAGATGAAATTGTATTATACCAAAGTACCGATGATATGCTTAAACGGAAGAAGACTATTTTAAACAAAGATAGTTCAACACGTATACGTGATGAAAAAGGTCACATCCATAACTACGAATTGAAAGACGGTATACTGTATAAACGCCGGAACGAACAACTGTTATTTGTAATCCCCAAAAATATGCGGAAAAGTTTGGTCGTCAGCTTTCACGACCTAAGTCGACCTAAGTCATCCTGGGTTAGAGCGAACGGTAGCACGCATAACTGAACTAACATAACTATTACCCCTACGTAAAACGCCACGTGAGTGCGTACCTCCACTGCATTTCAGAAAAATCCAAACCGGGCCGACAAGCCAGTTTACTACACCCGATGCTACCTGGACAACGACCATTCGAATTAATACACATGGATCACCTGGGACCATTCGTCACCAGTGCCCGAGGAAACAAGTATGTGTTTGCAATCATCGAGAATTTAACAAAATTAATTTTTATTCGTGCAGTCAAAATACGAAGGCAGCCACGGTCGTGCGATTAATAGAGGAATATATTCTCGACTACGATGCACCAATGAGGATCGTGAGCGATCGAGGCACAGCTTTTACCACTAAAATATTTGCAGACTTGTGCGAACGACATGAGATACGTCACACTTTGAATTTACCTCGGTACCTACAGGCCAACGGAATGGTAGAGAGACTTAACCCCACCCTCGTGCCTGCTATTTATAGCAACCTAGAAACGGACGATGGAAGAATTTGGGACAAGTGTCTACGTAAAATCCAGACAGATCTCAACGAGATGCGGAATGCCACAGCAAGCCGTAGACCTTTTGAATTACTATTCAGATACGTACCTCAACGTAACGAAGGCACATTCCGGAAATATACAATCAAAGGCAAAGAGTAGTATACTGAACCAGAGCAACTGCAGCGAAAAGCGAGAGAGCGAATTTATGGCGCTCAACAAGAGATGGAAAGGCGGTACGATGAAGGACGGGCGCGGAACGTGGACTGTGGCGTTGGCAACATAATCTTTATGAAAACCTCACCTACATTTACTGGTGAATCGACTAAACTACAATCGAAATACCAGGGATCATTGGTTATCACTGCAAAATTACCGGGAGACAACTATCGAGTGACAGATCTAACCCAGAGTAACGAAGGGAGACGTTACGCTTCAACGGCGCATGCCAGTCAAATCAAACTATGGCAATCGGCCGAAGAAGACGACAAGGGCAGCGACACGGAAGACGAACGATACGACGAAGATGAGGTCACTGCACCACGGCCGAGGCAATCCATCGAACAGAATGCGGAGAAGCCCACAGGCAGCGCTGCAGAAATCATCGATGACAACCATGTTCTACCACGTAGACAAAAACGCACCACGCGTGTGCCTGCCAAACTGCGTGACTACGAATTATAACGAATAACTCAACAAGTATTGTAACATACTTACCACACAATAATAATGAACTCGAAAATATGTATCTACATTAGTTTATAAGGAAGTAGAACTGTAAGGTTACGTATAGGTCATATAGAGAAAACCGACAGTATTGCATAAAAAGTGTAAAAGACGCTAATGTCTAACAAGCAACTGTGGTAACTGGCCAAATGAACGCCAAGTGATATCAATCGTAAGACCTTCATGCAAAATAAAAACAAAACAAAATGTTAGTATAATCTCAAGCTCGAGGACGAGATAACGTCGGATGGCCTCGTGTACATTTATTATCCAGGCCTGAGCAGCAAGGTAAGGAAAAGCGGGGATAAAGTGACAAAAAAAATAGTAACACGTACGTACGAAATAATTATTTTTTGCGTTCATGTTACCTGAAAAGTATGTTCTGACGGATCATACCATAATGTGATGGTCCTTCGAACATTTGGTTGAAATGGAGAACAGAAAGAGCACCTCTATGCTGTTGTCCGAATATTTTCGGATACTTTTTCAAAAACAAAAGCTACGTAAAAACTTTGTTAAGCCCAGTGGGCCAATTAAAAAATCGACAAAATTGAATTTTTTTATTGCTGAAATTAATAGATCGGATATTCAAGAATATGTACAAAAAAATTCAGAGTCAAATTCCAATTATTTCCAGAGATACAGAGCCGAACGCAGTGTCGTGTCGAGTAGCTGCGTGCCCTTTGTGGTAATGCTCCGCTCGTTGATCGTCTACTTTAAAGGGCGTTTGCTTAACTTTTCATTTTTACGATTTTACCCTATCTCCGTACAGGATTTAAAAAAAACTAAACGGGTTATCCGTTCCATCCAAGTTGAATTATCTTCAGTTTTGTTTTCTCTTCGATATCAACTAAAAAAAATATAGAAAAAATTATTTTAAGGAACTCTTGTACCCAGCTGAAGTGATTTTTTTTTTTGAAAAATCACTTTATTTTGTTAAACATTCCACAAAATTTCAAATTTACGTGTTTTCCGGAATTTGTTAGTTCATATCGAAGACTATTACATTAAAATTAAGAATATTGTTTGCTTTTTTCAGACAAAAATTGCGAGCTGTATGTATGTAATGCTTTATTGTTTCCCCTAAGGGTTACAAGACTTCCGTTTCTTACCCTACGCTTACCTCTATTTACATTCCCTTATTCTATTTACCTTTCCTTATTCTATTTACATTTCTTTATTCTATTTACATTTCCTTATTCTATTTACTCTATTTACATTTCCTTTTCCTTTTTACAATCCTCTTTCTCTTTCGCTCGCCTCTTCGCTCGCTCGCACGCTTTTTTGTACATTTCTCTCGTACCCTTTCTCTCCCTCGCTCGCTCGCCGACTCTCCATCGCCCTCCTCTCCCTTCTCTCCCTCCTCCTCGCGACTTCCGTTTCCTTTTCATTCATTCCATTCCTTCTTTCATTCTTTTCTTTCTGTGTCCCCTTCTCCATTCTCCTGTTCTTCCCTTACCTTCTGTTCTCTTGCTCTATCTAGTGTTTTCATCCACTCCTCTCCGCCCCCTGTTTCTTCCATTATTTCTCTTATTCTTTCCCCTAACCCCCTTTTCTCTTCTCTTTCCTCCTCACATCCATCTAGCACATGCTCCCATGTTTCTTCCTCTCTCCCGCACATTCTGCATGCCCTTCCTTCCTTCTCTTCCCAGTATCTTCCTTCTCTCATTTCGTTCCCTAATCTGTTTCTCGCTATCCCCCTATACCTTGCTTCTGCCCATCCCGCTCTTAGATATTTAGGTATTTCCTCCACTTGTATTTCTCTATACCGCCTGTTGTCTCCCTAATCTTTTTCCCTGTTTCCATCTTCTGCTCTCTTCTGTCCTCCTTCTCTACTCTTTCATATACCTCTACCCCCGTTTCCCTTTCTTCGCCCCCCCTTTGTTGTCCTTTCTCTTCATACCTTTTCTCTCCTTCTCCCATGTCGACAGTCGTTCCTCCCCTTGTCTCTCCCATTCTTCTATTTCCCTTAAGCACTCTCTCGCTACCTCGCTTCCTTCTCCTCTTCTCAGTTTTTCCTCGTAATTCCACGCCCTTCTTCCTGCTCTCGTTCTTAACTTTTCCCTTTTTGTTTCCTCTCTCACCATATATCCTGGCGTCCTCCAGTCCAACCCTAATAGCCATCTTATGTATCTCTCTTGCATGCCATCTATTCCCTTCCTCTCCTCCCATCCTCAAATGTCTACCCCGTATCCTATTACCTTCCACACCAGCGTGGCAAACAGCCACATTCTCCTTTTCCAATCTCTTTCGAATTTTCTTTTCCCTATACTCTATACCAGTTTCATTACTGCTCCCGCTTTCTTTATCCTGTCTCTTATTTGTTCCTTTTGACCCCCGTTCTTTTTAAACACACATCCTAGGTATTTAAATTCTTTCACTTCCTCTATCCTTTTTCCCCTCCACTTCCATTCCGTTTCGTTACTCCTTGCCCCTCCCTTCCTGAACCTCATTACTTTCGTTTTCACTACATTTACCTCCAGTTTTCTTTTCTCAAAATACTCTTTCAGTCTCCTTATCATGCTTTCCATTTGTTCCTCTCTCTCCGCCAACACCACCACATCATCCGCATATACCAAGGAGCATATTCTCCTGCCTCCTACTCTCACTCCTCGCCATCTTCCCTGTCTTAACTCCTCTTCCATGTCCGCTGTTAATATGTTGGATAGTATTGGGCTCATCGGGCACCCTTGTCTAACCCCCCTTCCTGTCCAAAAACCTTACCCTACCTCCCCTCCAGCTTTCACCCTACTTATTGTTTTCTTATATACCTCCTCCACTCTCTCCCTTAGCCCTATCCTTACCCCTCTCATTCCATTGTGTCCATCAATATTCTTCTATCCACCGTGTCAAATGCTGTCCTCAGGTCCACGAATAGCCCTATTACTTTTCCCTTTTCTTCCGCTAGTCTCCTATTCACTATATAATTTAGCACGTAAATATTGTATATCGCGCCCACTCCTCTTCTGAACCCCGTCTGATTCGGCGGTACCATTTTCTTTCTCTCCACCTCCTCCTCCAGTCTTTTCGCCAGTACCGTCGTGTATATTTTGTATATTGATGGCATCAGCGTCACTTTTCGATAGTCTTCTACCTACCTCCCCTCTCTTTTGTTTACCATTGGCGCTATTATTCCCGTCTTCCACTCCTGCGGCCATCCTTCTCCTCTCCAGATCCTTCTACATATTTCCCATGCTATCTCCACTGTCTTCTCTCCTCCCCATTTCCATGCTTCGTTTGGTACCTCGTCCCCTCCCAACGCCTTTGCCTCTTCCATTCTCTTTATTACTTTTCTTATTTGTTCCTCGTCTCCTGTTCTACTCTCTGTGTCTGCCTCTCTCCTTACTCTTCCCTCTACCCCCCCCCCCCCCCCCAAGCAGTCTCATAAAGTACTCCTTCTACTCCTCCTTCCCTATTCCTTCCGTTATCCTTCTCCTGCTTTTCCTTTCCCTATTCACTATACTCCACACGCTATCCTCCGTCTTCGCTTATGCTATTTCTCTTATCACCCTCTCCCATTCCTCGTCTTTTTTCTTTTGACATAACTCCCTGTATTCCCTTTTTTTCGCTCTATACTTCTCTTTTGTGCCGCCTTTTTCATTCCCTTCCTGAGTTCTTTTCTCGTCGCTGCCTTTTTCTATCTGCACTCTTCGTCCCACCATCGCTCTCTCCTTTTCATCTTTTCTCCTCCTCCCTTCTCCTCACTTTTCTCCACCTCTCTCTTTATTTTCTCAATCGCTTCTTTTATTGCTTTCTGCGTCTTCTCTCCCTCTACCCTAATTTCTTGTATTCCTTCACTATATCCCTCCTCCCGTTCCTCTTCTTCTTCCGCCCTTTTTCCTCCTATCTTTTTTCTTCTCTTCTCATCCTCTCTTTATTGTCACTACCAGTGGCTGGTGATCTGACTCTACTTTGTCATCTACTTTCATGCGTTTTATCCCTATTCGTGTATTTTCGTCTCCTATTACGTAATCAATTACTGTCTATCCTCGCGCTCCTATATACGTGTATTCTCCCTCTTCATCCCCCTCTATGTTCCCATTGATAACCTCCCATCCCACTTCCTCCAGCCTGTTCATCAGCTTCTCCCCTCCTTATTTACCTTTCCGTCCTTCGACTTTCTCCCTCCTTCCTTCTCCTCCTCTTCTTTCCCTGCTCTATCTCCTTTTGTCCCCGTTATTGCATTCAAATCCCCTCCTATTATTACTCTCTCCTTTTCGTTCTGTCCTTCCACCATCCTCTCTTCCCATATCTCCATTCACATACACTGCTACCACCGTCCATACTGTTTCCCCTGCTCTCACCGTCCTGCTGATTATTCCTTCTTCCTCATGCCGCACCTCCTCTTCGTTCTCCCTTGCCATCTCTTCTCTCACCCCCATCAACATTCCTCCTATCGCCCTGCCTTTCTTATTTCTCTTCTTCGCTCCCTGTCTTGTCCACCTGTACCCCTTCGGTAGTTTCCGTCTTATCTTCTCCCAGTTCTTTTCCTCTACCCACGTCTCCATTGCTACTATCACATCCCATTTCTCTGTTTTTTTCCAGAAATCCTCATCGTTATTGCCTAACCCTGCCACGTTCCAATACGCTATTTTCCATTCCTCTCTCCTTCTTCCCTTCTTTTCTATTCGGCCTCTCTCCCGTTTTTTGACGCTTCTTCTTCCTCCCTTCTCCTTTCTTCGCTTGTTCGTCTCTCTTCTTTCTTCTTTTCTCCCTCTTTCTCTTTCTTTTCATCTCCCCTTTCTCTCCCCCGTTCGTCTCTCATTACCTCACTCTCCTCGTCTCAGAACCACCATTCTCCGTTTACCCACAGTTTTCATTTGCCTATCTTCACCCTTTACCCCTTTCTCTTTTCTCTTTCTCCTACTTCTTTTATCCGCCATTGTGTTCTTCTCTCTTCCCATGTCATATCTTCTTCTATTATTTCCCTCCTTCCTCTTAAGTTCACCTTTTTCTCATTACTTCTCTCTTCCCTTCCTCTTCCGCCATTCTTACCTCTACCATCGTCTCTTTCGTCCCTACTCTGACTCCCCCTATCTCTTTTACCTCCGCTATTCTTGCCTGTACTCCTATCCTTTCCATTAACCCCCTCACCGTTTCTTCCACCGTCCCCTGTGTTACCACCCTTTTTTTATTATTATCTTCTTCCTTCTTTCTTCCCTCTCTTTCCTCTCTATTCTCTTCTCCATCTCTTCACTCTTTCTTCTAGTTCCCTATTTCGTTGCTCTCCCGTCTTCCTTTCTCCTCCCTTTGTTTCTTCCTTTTTCTTCTCTATCTCTAGCTTTTTTATTCTCTCTTCTATTTCCCTCACCTTTTCTTTCCTTTGTTTTGTTTCCTCTACTCTCTTTTCTAATTGTCCTAACCTCTTCTCCATCTCTTCTTTTTCTCTCTTCCATCTTTCTTCTCCCTTTTTATAGCCTCTCTTATCTTTTCCATCTCCTTTTCTTTGCCCTTTTATATCCTGTCTAACTCCCTGCAGCGCTTTCCTAACCTCTTCTCTCATTTCCCTAATCAACGCACCTATACCTTCCTCTTCGCACCTCTCCTTTTTCTCCGGCGATCTCTGTACCTTCTTACTTTTCTGGAATGCCTCGCAGCCTTGTTCTTCCTTTTCCTGTTCCTTTTTCTCCATCTGTTCTGTCTTTCTTTTCCACATCTCATTTATCCCTATTAAATCCCCCGTACTCGCACTTCTTTCTATTCCTAGCCTCTCTGCGTTTGGTTTTCTCCCCCTTTTCTTCTCCTCCTCCTCCTTCCTTCCCTCTTCTGGTTCCATCTACTGTTATCCTCTCTTTCCCTGCACTACGCCTTGTTTTTTGTAGTATTTACTATTTGTTACCTACCTACTTCCCACTATTTATCTCCTTTAAAATATTCGTGGCTTCTGCCTTTTTGGCTCCTTTGAGAATGATTTCTCTTTTCTCCCTACCTTACCTGCCGAGCCTCTACGTTCTCTCTCTTTCTCGCTGCCTGTTGTCTCCGCCACCCGCGCTTCCCCACTGCTCTTACCCACTGCCTCGTTCACCTCTCTATTTTCTTTCCTTTTCTGTGCCTTTCTGCCTGCTTTGCCTCTCGTCTTTCGTAACCTCTTTCTTTTCCTTATCTTTTGCACTTCTTTCTTTTTCTACCTTGCTTTCCTCTTGCTTTTTCCTCTGTTACCTTCCTCTCGTCCCTCTCTCCCTTCTAGCCCCCCCTCTTTCCTACCCTCTTTTTGCTTTCTCCCACTTTTCACCACTTTTCTTTCACTCAGTTGACATATACGTCATTTCAATGCACGCTCCGGAAAAGGAAACCAATTGCGAGCTGTATCTTATACGCAATTTGGAAATTTCAACGGCGGGGTGGTCCACGAATCCGTTTATAACTTGGGATATAATAAATTGTTGGACATTAAACAAATTTTGTTGTTAGTTCAAATACATTTTTTGTTAGTTCGTATCCCGAAAAGTTCATTTGGCTAATTATTTTTTCCGTCCTATAACGCTTCGCGAAAATGGGTTAAGAGGCAGTGATAGTGAACGGAATATTCAGACGGCTTCGCTTTCGCCGCGGTAGTGCAGAACTCGTAACATTTAACTAAGAGTCACTGCCGACTACCGCTAGATGGCATGGCGCGCGTATGCTACGAAGCCCCGGCAGCACGAGGCAAGCCAAGCGCCGAGGCCTTGTAGCTATATGCGACACCCCCCCCCCCCCCCCACAGTGCAAAAATACGAAGCACGTATCGACCTAATAATTGACAAATATTTTTGTAAAAGGCCTTACAGATGCACTGCAGAACACCAAAAAGAAATTGAAGAACAAATATCAGAATTAGTACATAGAAATCTGATAGAAAAATGCTACAGTCCATTCGCAGCAGCCGTAACTTTGGCATATAAAAGAGAAGACAACAAAAGATCCAGATTATGATTTCACAGATTCAAACAAAATAGTAGTACCTCAAGCCCAACCTTTCCCACGGATCGAGGATCTCATATTGAAAACAAAAAATTGCAAATTCTTCTCAATGCTAGATATAAACTCCGCATTCTGGCAAATCCCTCTACGAGTTGAAGACATTTTAATGTTTTCCCAATCTTTCGCTGAGCATATAAATCATTTAGCACGATTACTGATAGCAATACAAAAAGAAAGCTGTAGGCTAAAATTTACGAAATGCACGTTTGCATCAGATTCAGTCAAATTTCTCGGCCATATAATACAGAATAATTTAGTTAGGTCACTGAAAGATAATTTATTTTCAATAAAAGAGTTCCCTGTGCCGAAAACCCAGAAGAATATCAGGCAATTTCTAGCGAAAATCAATTTTTATCATGAATATATACCAAACAGAGCAATAATCCTAAGCCCACTACATAATCTACTCAGGAAAAATCAGAGATTCATTTGGACAGAGGAATGTAAAACATCGTTCGAAAACATAAAAAAAACTGTTATGTTCACAACCAGTGCTAGAAATATTTGATGGAAACTTACCGACCAATATTTATACAGACGCATTATTGGAAGGTATTGGAGCTATTTTAAAACAGAAGCAGCCCAATGGAAAAGACAAACCGGTGGCATACTTTTCAAAAAAATTAAACGAAGCCCAGAGAAAAAAAAACAATATATTTGGACGGTTTAGCTATCAAAGAGGCAGTAAGATACTGGCAATACTGGCTCATAGGTAAATCATTTACAATATATACAGATCACAAACCACTAGAGAACATGAACGTCAGACCTAGAACGGATGAAGAACTAGGAGAATTAATGTATTACCTATCACAATACAATATGAAAATAACATATGCACCAGGGAAAAAAATTTGGAAGCAGATTGTCTTAGCAGAAACCCGGTATTGGAACCAGAAGAAAATGAAGAACAATTAAAAATTGTAAACCTGATAAAACTAGAAGAAATTCTGACACATCAATAAAATAATGAGGATGTACAAAATAGGAAAAATAAGTTAATAGCAAAGCATAACGTATACTATACAAAAAATAGAGGAAAGGAGAAAATCGTTCTATCAGAAGAATTCAGTGTGAAACTTATAAAAAATATTCATAAAAATATGTGCCACATAGGCATAAAACAAATGCAAATAAAGATTAGCCCTTTATATACAGCAAAAAACTTGACAAAGAACATTACAAACATGTGCAGAAGTTGTGAGAGTTGCATAAAAACAAATCAAGAGGACACGATTAGTTTGGATCGATATCGCACTTAGTCCCAGCCACGAATCCTTTCGAAATTGTCTCCTTGGACACAATCGGAGGTTTTGGAGGTGCAAGGTCTATAAAAAAATATCTGCATCTTCTAGTGGACCACTTCACGAGGTATGGATTTATCCTAACATCAAAAACTCAGAATGCAAATGATTTTATAAGGCTAGTCACGAGCGTATCAGAAACGAAAGACATTGGTATGATTCTCACCGATCAATACCCAGGGATCAATTCGAAAGACTTCAAAAGATTCTTAAACGACGAGTCGATACCAATGGTCTTCACAGCAGTAAATGCACCGTTTTCATATGGTTTAAATATGAGGCTAAACCAGACATTAGTGAATAAGATTAGATGCAAAATAAATGAAGAAGGAAAAAAGAAGGCCATAATAGCTCAGGAATGTATAAATAAATATAATGATACCGACCACTCAGTCACTGGTTTTGCACCAAGATATCTGTTATATGGTACAGATGTGACAATCTTGCCAGATGAATTAAAGCAAGAACAACCAAATAGTGATTGGCTCAAAGACAAAAAAATAGCATTTGACAACACAATAAGATCACATAATTACAACAAAGCATTATTCGGCAAACATAGAAAACACCATGAATTTAATATAGCAGATATGGTATACGTGACAAATGGAAACAGACTAAACAGAAGAAAACTAGATGAACTAAAAATTGGACCTTATCAGATTATCAAAAATATTTCAAACTCAATATACAGGATAAACACGGATCACAAGAAATCCGAATCAAAACTTTTTCATATCACAAAACTGATTCCAGTTGCTATATTAAGGTGATGCGAAAGCTCTTCTTTACCGTCCCTGCGGCCCATGCATTTTGCGGACAAATACCATTCCTAAACTAATGAACGGAATGAGCTGAAATTTGAGTATGTTATGCAGTTGATAGTCCTACGTAGGTTAAAGGTCGCAGAATTTTGAAAATCGCTAAAAAAAAATACAGATTTCGTTACCACGTGGTAATTTTGACTGCAGATTTGCATTTATTGACTTATTAATGGTTCGAATAAAAAAAACTGTGATCTTTAGGCCCTATACGAGAAAAAATGCCACACAATGAATACCCGCACGTTGCTACACGTGCAATATTACATAAATCGCATGTGTCCGCAAATAACATGGCGAAGGCCGATAATAGTAATTGGTATAGGAGAGCGGGGTTCTGTACGTAGTTCGTGCATATCCCGCTTCACCCTCCCAAAACTTCGAGCGCCAATAGCGCTTGTCCGTACCGCCCGAAACTGTAGGAATACATGAGATGCACCACGTGGTCGCAAATTGCACACCGTATAATTATGTACATGTTTTGACCACGGTCTTACCTACAGGTCTGAAAACGACGATCACATTGCATAGACTGAAAGTGGGCCGCTTATGGCCAGTTTCTTCATCTCCGGATAAATTTATCCGAAAGATCTGCCTCAAGGAGGACTACAGAATATATTCCGGATAAAGTTATCCAGAACTTATTCAGAGGTGAAGAAACTGGCCATTGTATCCAAACTTTTTTTCTCACCGCTGCCACCGTGCAGTGCTGTGATCGGGAGATGTTGCGAGACTAACCTAAACCGTACAGTTCTCTCTTCTCCGCATTTCGTGTAAAATCGGTGGAAAAGTTAAAAACACACCGACATTATTTCATTCTTCAATTGCTGTAATAAAATTTATAACTGAAAACGCATGAGCTCAATAAACTTAGCCGGCGTCTATTAAAATATCGATTTTGTTTTATGCCAATTGATTGTTAGTCGTTTGTTAGTATTCGTTAGACAAAATTTCGAAGTTTTCTTCGTAACCAATCGTTTGTTAGTCGATTTTTATCGTTCGTTAGAAATTGGTAAACAGCCAAATAACAATGGCAATTCAATATAAATTTATGCAAATACACGTATTTTTTAAATTATATTACCTTTGAATTGTAATATATACGAAAGAATATGACCAGTGTTGTAAAAAAATATAAATAAAAAGATACATGGACTCGATCCGTGCGACCCAGAAATTCCGAAGCTTGAACGCTAACCACCCGACCACCGTCACCTTGCACTTGTAATTGCAAGGCACTGGTATATATTTTACCCATAAGACTTCTCATGCGATTTTCTCGAAAACACCTGAGTAGTACGCCTTACTACTTGCACATTATGTTGTCATAATGGACGACTAAAAGTTTACAAAGTTTGACAAAAAACCGTGATCCATCGTGATTCTGTCTATTTCTCGGCGCAATACTTGCATTTGGCTCGAGATTGTCGTTTCTCGCCCACACTGCATGCTTTCGGACGTACACTGCCATCTAGCGGTGACGCGTAGGGCGCAAGTTCACTACTATGCCGACGTCGTCGGAGTTCGTTCTCGCCTTTCACATCACCTTAAAAGAAGAAAAAGGAGACGAAATTGAAGAAGAGGATGAAGATGTGTAGAAAATTATTCTTCTAACGAAAAGTTATACATAATTTTCTTCCCCAAGGGGGGGAGATGTAGAGAAAATTTATTTCTCTAAATTGAATATTGCCGCGCTGCTCTGGGAGTAAGGTAGAGATCATCCTTTACGGTAGAGAGAAGTTTTAAAGAAAATAAGAGCACATAGGCTATAAAGAAAGCCATGTGAAATAAAGAGAAAAGTACTAAAATAATCTGTAAAGAGAGATCGACAAATTGAATAATAAACTCTAATTGTCGTTTCTTTGTTTTCAGCTAAGAGTTATTGCATATAGTGTAAATAAGACATTAAAATAATTAAATAAACACTTTGTTTTCAGAGCAATGCAATATTGTTTTTATTCACGGGTGGATTTCCCTAAACCCATTATAAACAGCTCTTATAGATATATGCATACCCGGATATCTGCAAAGATATACACTGCCGACGGAAAGTTTCCGGGCAAAGTTGAAAAGAGTGCTGGAACGGTTTTTTATGTAATTTAAATAGGAAGGATTTACCTTCATTTTGGCTTCATTTTGGATTTACCTTCATTTAAAAAAAAAAAAATCCCATTTTTTGAACAATTAGCATCCAGTTTTGAAAACGAAAATGTCTTTTCGGTTTTTTGTTCTTTTATGAGTGGACCCCGTTTGTAGTAAAAATTTGTTTAATGTATTTCTTTCACCGACATGATAAAGGGGGAAGTCTAAGCTTCAATTTCGTTTTTATAAAATTGTCTACGATTTTTTTCCAAAGGCATTTTGTTTTTTGAGAATAAATAGATAATTTGAAAATTGCTCCGGAGGACGAAAACGATGAGGTTTACAACAAAACCTCGAGATGGTAAAAAGTTGTATTACTTCTTGTTGAGTTCACGAGAATTTGTTCAGATTTTGTTTTCATCTATTTCCAGTCAAAGCTCGATTGATCTGAATAGCATGAAAATAACTAAAATACCTGAATACCCGAAAAACACTATTGATAAAAATCTTGACACCCGGACCGGGTAATTAAAGTAGTGAACAACCGTTGGAGGTTCACGTCGTCAGTTTCACCGACAGTAGGAACCGGTTGACGGCATCTCTACTAATCGCTTGCCTTTCGGTCAAGTCGGTGGGTTACTTAGGATAGTCCTGAGAAGGACTGATGGACGAGCTTGTTATGCTTGGTAGGTTTAGGTAGTGGGAGTAGAGGGTTAAAGTGCCGGAACCAGGTACCGTAATCTGGGAAGTGAGGGGTAAGGCGAGGATCGGTGAGCGAGGTCGACATCCCTCAAGGATGTCGACCTCGGAGGAGAGATGGAAAATGGAATTTGCGATTCATGCTTTGCGGCACGCCGATTTTGCCGGCGTTGATAGGCGGAAGGCCGTTTGCGTGGCATAGAAGATATACTTCTCAAAAAAAGTTAATTTTTACAAAAACAGGTATAGGCATCAGTGGCTGTGATTAAGGATGCTTTGCATATAAGTCAAAATAGAAAGAAGAAGACGAAATTCACAAAAATTGTCTATTGATATATTCTAAATCCACCTGATAAGTTTCAAGCTGATTGGTGGACTAGTTTTCAAGTTATAAGCGATCAAAGTTAACATGCGTTCTTGTGGAAATTGAGATATTTTCAAATATATCTTGATGAATCATCGCGAAAAAAAAGAGAGACAATTTTGAAAAAAATCATGTACTTAAAGAATGTATCGGTAAATATTCATGAAAAATCGTACGTAAATCGATGGACTCGTTTCAGAGAAATTTGGAAAAGAAGTACAAAATCCACAAAAATTTGAAGATCTGCAGTGGTAACGTGGCAGCACCGCACTCCATCGATCGTTATATATAGACATAGGCTGCATGCGCTTGGACGCTACACGCCTGTGGGCGTGTAGCGTCCGTATCCAGATATACATGGCCATATAAAGTGCTACAGGATGTGGCGAATGCAGCTGATATGTGATGTGCACATACATACGTATATATACATACATGCAGCAACGTGTAAGTGTACGTATACGATATAGCTCTATCATATATATATATGATATAGCACGATACTTTCATAGCTCAACTGGCAGCCAATTTTGCCCTTGTAATAACGGAATAAACGAAATTTGTATTTTTTCATAAAGTACTATATTCTTCGGAAAAATACAAAACAACGAAACAGCGTACTATATTGTGAAATGATACACGAATAAATCTTTAACAATATAAATGAAAACAAATAGTAATAACGATCAATCTTTAGTATCGATAATTGTACTAAAACCAAGACACAGCAGGGTTTGTTGAGCCCTTCACGAGTTCTTTGAACTCTGTTCGACCCAATTCACAATTTTTTCAAGAGACGGATTGTGATTTGTCACCGTGGGTTTTCCATTGACCTTTTCAGTAAGGAGCTGTATAATTCCAGCAACCCCCGTCTCACGAAAAACTCGGCACAGAGAGTCGACTGTCATTGATGCATAAGCGATTCTCTTGCGAATTGTTTCACCTACAACATTTTTGAGCGGCAGCAATTCCTTCAAAAATCGTTTAGCTTGTACTTCTCGAGCCCAAATATATGTCTGCTCGTTCCACGTTTTCGCTGCATCGATAAGATTTTGATGCGTTACATTTGCTGATTTCAGAATTTGTTCCAAAATGTGTACATCGTTTTGTGCATTATGCGCCCCAGCTATTGAAATATTGAGTCCTCTAATAACGCACAATGTATCTATAAATCCCGAGACTACCTTCTGAAATTCGTTGCATAAAGAACAAAAGACGATTGCATCTTAAAGTCTGGGGCCGTCGAAATTGAGATTGTGCGCGATGATGTAACAGGGTTTTCCAAGCAAGGTTAACCATTTGTGCAGATTTACGATTGCCAATCTAAGAGGAATCGAGTTAACAATTATACCGTGATATAAAAGATCCCCTTGGCAATTCGTAAGTCCATTAGCATTGGTTGCCGCTACAGATATCGGCTTTGTTGGTCGGATATACGTTGAAAACTCTGATTTTCCGCATTTTGCCACCACTTACAAAATATCGCAGTCTCTTGAAAAATCCGATTTTTTGAGGTCAAGCAAAATTATCAGTTCCTTTTTCCCATTGCTATTCTCAGCATCGGAATTTGCTTCATGTGGGAAATTATTATTGCATTCAACAGCAGGTGCGTTGAGTAGAGCACAGTTCGATTCATACGTAACACCTTCACACTCTTCCTTGCTGTGACGCAAAGCCGTTCTCATTTGCTTCGGAGTCAAGCGTCGTTTCTTATACTCTTTGCTGTTTATCCGAATGCGTTGCCGCTGTAGCGTGTGCTGAACTCTGTTCGCATAGATCGAATGATGTTTTCCGGGTGACAAGGACACATTCTTAAGAACGTTTTGTAGAAATAATTCGCCTTCGTTCTTTATTCCAACGATGTTTGCGAAACGGTAGTCCGAAGAAGCAGATAAACTGTAACACCTCGACTTCGGGGCAACACTTGCCATACTGGCATTTAAGGAATCGTCTCAGTGTGACCCTTCGAAAAATCACTGATTTTCGCGATTTTGTTTTTAATGTTGTAATAAACTAATCGGTCTGGTTTCGCGCTATGGAGGTTTTTTTTTAAATTGACAAAATGGCGGCGGTTTGAACAAAAAGTATCGAATTTGGCCCTTTATTCGACAGGTCTTCGTAAAAAAAAATAGGAAGATTTAAAAAAAAAAAAGCTTCCATAGCGCGATAGAGAATGACGTTAAAAGCGTTCTCTCAAAATTGGAAATAGATATCTTCAAAACTCTTCCTTTGAGAGCGGACACCGTTTTGAAAAAGACCATTCCGAGAAAAACGCGTTTAAAGATTGAAATTAGAAAATTTTAGATAAATCGTTTACTTACGATCAATCGCCGATGCCAGGTCCATACAATATCCCTTCTGCTTCCTCGAACTGCTCATTTTCGGCTGAAATTTCTTTGCTGTCCAGAGAGCTTCGGCGTTCTGCAATTTTGATGCGCTCCGCTTTATATTTTGCAGCGAAGTCTGCGGCTATCGGCCCTATGGTGCACCCCATTGTCTCCACGATTTTTAAAATTGGATCGAACCCTTCGTTGAACGTACAGGTGGCACTATACGTTGCTTTCTGATGCCATGTATGCCGATGCCGAGTCGTCGCATGACGAAACAGAAACAACGGTTGATTTCGTATGCATTGTTTATCAGCAGATAAGAATTGATCTCGGCCGGATCTGAACACAAACACTGAACGCAAATTTTGAATCCCAATCCTCGAACCAATTTTTTATAAAATCTCACATCACTATCACACTTTTTGCACTTGCGGAGTTGTTGCAGAGCACCGAACACTAAGAAAAATTCGATTAAAACATAGCTGAATGTTTGATCGATTCTAACGTCAAACTCCGGACTCTTTCTCGCTATTTTCACCGCCGAAGTACTTACAAATGATGTATCCGTCTCAATGAAATGTCGATTTGTTTCCTTGAACTTTGCGGGTCTTTTTCTATCACTTCGTGGATTCGTGCTCCTCGCGCCTTTTCTGTCGATCTTGATTTTTGTCTTGGGGGTTTCACTCGTATGTCTATTCGTGGTGGATGTCAACAACGAACTGAAATGCTTGGACAGTTTATTCTGCAAAGTTATAGAACCTAAGCACCTTAGAAAGGTATACGTGCAGATAGAAAAATAACAAAAGGATAACGGTCGAGCGGCGCGACGGACTGGGCATATGTCCCGCTCCGTTCCCTTTCTACAAGAAACGCTGTAGCGACCGTAATAATTTGAATTCCGATTTAAAAATTTGAGAGAATGTTTCGAACAATGTATACTATACGATAATGCAAAAAAAGATTTTTTGAAAATTTCACACTGAGACGATACCTTAAGCTTTCGTTGACGTTGCTTCAAGCTCCAGCGAAAAACTTTTCTGCACTTGCCGCTAAACGATCGAACGTTTCTTTTAGAGATTTAAATAGTTCTTGATTTTTAAAGCCTCCCGGGATTATAGAGTGTTAGTAATTCTCCGGATCCTTGTGATAACCTCACCACGAACGACATGTACTATGATCGTTGAACACATGATAGGGTATTGACCGAATATCAATTACCAAGGCTGCACTATCGCCCTTGTTGGTGGCCATTACGTAACAGAAGCATCGAAGCAGATATACGATACCGTCTTTAGTTAGTTCTCGATATTTGCTGATATTTGCAATTTTATACAATTCTTTGGAACACCGCCTGATGCATGGTTCGTATCAGAAAATTTGACGATAGGATCCGAGCTCATTGCACGACAAGCCGTAATTGTAGAACTATTATCATCTCCAATTAAAACACCAACCTTGAGGTTTTCAGACTTCAAGATTTCACTTGAATTTACCAACTTTTATCCGACGTGAGCCTCCATAGCTTTAGCCGAACCCCAGAAATTTGTGCGGCAGTCATGATTTCTAGGATCGTGCCCCACGTCGCATCGTTTACACTTTGTATTGCACGTGGCATAATCGAGCACTAAGCCGGTTTTAAATCCAATCGTCGCTCCAAATCCGTTCAAGCTGTCGTAACTTCGACCGGTTCCTCTTCTACTCCAACCCATATCATATGAGACCACAATACGAACGACGTCATCGAATGTTACTTTATCATTCGTTTCATCTGTTTCGACCCGTAAAGATCTCATCATATCCTGATTTGGTGAAGTTGGTGAAGTCCCTTCCGCTGTAACCGAAATCGGGTCTTTATCGATGGAAGGTTTGCGTGGTATTATAAATCCCGCGTGCAAACTCTCTGACCTGTATAAAAACGTGCATAAAATTGACGAATATGTTAATGAAATGAAAAACGACCGCACAATATACTGCAAAAGAATTTATTTTGTATTATTACAATTATGTATGATGAAAATTTCAAGTGTTTTAAAAGTGTTCAAGAATGTACAATTATTTTTACACAATTATTTGTTTTAATTATAGTAATTAATTACTTTCTGCTTCCTCATAAATGATGCATTATTTTCATTGAACAATGCTTCTTTTTAATTATATTTTTATGTCATGGAACTAAATATATTCTACATAGCAAAAAATGATATTTAGAAAAAGAAATGTACAGGTGTCTCAGTTTTCTGACCTTGCAAAATTCACTAGCCATATATTGAGAACAGCTTGAGCTTGACTTTTTGAAGAACATAAACCTGCAAAGCTATCTGGTAATGAAAAAATATATTCTCATGTGCAAATTTCAATTTCTGATTTTTCATTATTAGGAAGCAAAGTTTAAGTTTCAATTGATACAGTTATCACATATTCCATAGCACAAGAGTTTTCGTAGAAGACATACTCTAATTTTTTTCATTGTTTATTGCAGGGTGCTATATATCTCTATTTATATTTATCCATAATTTTAACATGATCGATAGCCAATGTTGTAAACGCACAGCATAAACGGCACTATTTTTATTTCATTCCATTTTTTATGTATCGGTGCCAGACTTTTCAACTGAAATATTATTCTCTGCGATTTATAAATAATGTGGATTCTGTAAATATTTGTACATTCTGTAAATCATGTGTAAATGTTCCCATTTCATTGAAAATTTTCTTACAGTAATTTTTCAATCATCGTCTATCGTAAGAGCTCTTTCCTGAGCAGCGGCTCCTTCGCAGCTTTTCCTCGCAACTTTTTCCATCGATATTCCAATCTCGTTTTCGTACCGCATATATGTACGATAGGTAATTGTGGGTATATTTAGGCATGCAAGTATTTTGTTCAAGTGCGTCCAACCTGAGCCAGCTCGCGTAATACCTGCACACAAAAAGCATGTTCAAAAATTATTTTTACAATTTTATCACCGCAAGGAACATTTAAAGGATTAGTTGCAAGTGTAATCAAAGGCAAAGAATAAACAGTTATTATCCTGAAGCATTACAAAGCATACTGAGCGCAATGGCAATAATTGATCGCTTTGACAAGCGAAGTAAATTTTATGTTATGGATATTATTGTACGTGCCTAGCACTATTTTGGGGTTCATGTCAAATCGATTTTTCGTCCATTTGAAGATTCATGTTTCTTGCCAGTATACACACAGTTTAAGAGCAAACACTTGTGGCATCGCACTGTCAACATTGAACAGAGACCACGTCGAAGTTCATTTTCGATATTGGTTAATGATAGTGCTGCCTTGCATGAGGCACACCACAAATTCCGTCCCAGTTCAGATAATTCAACGATTCGCCGTCCTTCGAAATAATGAGGGTTTTCGTCATTTGCCACGTTCCCATCGTGTGCATGCTGAGGCGACATATTCTCGACCGTCCGTATTTTTTTAAGCTTTTTTCCAGATTCAGACTTCTTAATTTGTGTTTATACACTTTTTCCGACAACACACGCACCCTTATAGCGATATTTGTTGTAATATGACATGGTTCAGAAATCATAAACATAGCCTCTGTAACCTCAGTTTCGATCGCTTCGCACGACGACCGACAAGTGACGCAGTATGTACTATATATACACATATAACACGGACGTACGCAGAGCTGCCAACTTCGAAAAACTCCAATTCAATGCGGTACGGCGTTGCCACGTCCAACCTCTTAATTCCGAACTATATTTTCTCCCATTATTAATTTATTTAGCATGTTTTTTTAATAAATTTTTATAATTTGAGACTTGTGGCGAGAGCTAAACTCTCGGTTACAGGTTTGACTTATCATGCCAGCGGGCGGCAGACTCGATGTCGAGCGAGCGCTCGGGCATGCGCCACCACGCGGCCGCGGTGAGAACTAGCATTACCGCGGCAAACGCGAGCTCAACCAGGCGCCGCCCGTCGGCCACTCGGCCGCGGAGAAGGCGTGTAGGCCATATATATATATATATGGAAATGATTCCGAGAGTGGACGGATAACAATCTTGGAAAGAAACACCCCGAAAGATATTTCAAAAACTTGTGGAAAAGATGCGGCGTGTGGTGAAAAGCGTGCTGTCGGCGAGAGGAGGATTCTTCGACGACATCAAAATTTAATATGTAAGTAAAAATTTTAATTATATTCTTTTCAGCGTCAAGGGGGGAGCTCAGACTTCCCCCTTAAATTGGCGGAGGCCAAATACCGGCAAAATGGCATAAAAAACCGTTTCGGCACTCTTTTTAACTTTTGTCGGGAAACTTTGCGCCGGTAGTGTATATGGGGCATTCTACGCCAGATCGAACACCATTTAGCTTTTGCATCTCCGATTTTTTTAAAATTTGTCCCATTATCTAACTAGGGTTAAAAGTTGTGGAATAAATGCGAGTTTTTCATAAAAAAACTTCAAGAAAATCGATCAGTACGTCTTTTGTAAATCAACAATTTATATTTGAAACTTGAAAATCTTATAGAAATACGGTTTGCAAAATTTGTTCGATATTTTTTTATCAAAAGCGCGTTTAAAAAGAAAATTTTCAAAAAAAAAATGTTCATTTGGCCCATTTTTCGTAAAGTTATGGATGTTTGAAAAAAACTAACGTAAGTTTTGAAAAATCGATTTCTTGAAAACGGTTCGACAAAAATTTTTTTTTTAAATCATGGATGCCTCTTTCAACAAATACTAAAACATAACACATTTTCAAAAAATTGGAGATGTAAAAGCTAAATGGTGTCCGATCTAGCGTGGGATGCCCCATATATATATATTGAAACGTATTGCGTCCCTAACGACGAGCTCACCCGAAAAGTAGCCGAGACCTGAAACAGAGAATAAATCATTTAAATTACCCGCCTAAACAACAACAAATAGATTGGTTTATATAATAAAAGATAGAGGGAGAAGGAAAGGAAAAGATATTCTCACAAACTAATAAGACACTTGACAATTATAAACTCGCAACAAATTATATAAAGAGTTCTCAAAATAGAATCGTCCCGAGAGATTCACTCTGACGAAGTAAAGCTTTAGAATCCTGAATTGACCCGAAACCGACAAAACAGCGGAACTCATGTGCGGTTAAACTGACGAGTGGATTTTCAAAGGAGATTTTAGAGAAGGGAAAAGTTATAGAAGGTACAAGTTTGCCGTAACATAGATTCACTGACGGAATTTGTTCCAATGTAGTAAAGCTTTCGAGACCCTAATCGATACGCAAGTAAAGAGAAAGGGAATTTCATGTGCGTTTAAATTGAGGAGCAAATTTCTGACATGAAATTCCATATATAAAAATTGAAATAGTCAAAATAAGAGTCAGATAATCAAATAGTTAATTCCATAAAGAAAAAAGAGGAAAACGAGAATTACCAGAATTGAATTAGAGTACGAGATGAAACGTGAGAGTAAGATACGGGAAGGTAGAGGAATTGGGAACTCCAAATTAAAATAAAAACTCACCCAGAACGTGTGATGAATAAACTGCACCATTGTAAGAAACCGCGAATCACATCAGAACGGCCGCAGATCACTGAAACTCCTTCGGGAAGACCGGCCAGGGGATAACCATTCAATAAATAAATGAAGAACCATAAAAGACAGAAAGAATTAGAAGAAGAGTAAGGAGAGAGATAAAAGAGAAAGAAAAATTAATGTAAAAGTAACCCGGACAAAGGAGTTCTACCAGGAGAATAAGGAGAAGTACACAAACAAAAGAAATAAAATAAGAAAAAAAAGGAACAGATAAAAAGGCATCATATTTAATTAAAGAAAAAACAATTGGGCCGATCGATACACGTCACAATTGTCATTAAAACAAAAAGTCACTATTTCACGGCACAAATACACTCACGTGTCACAACATAGGCGACGGCCATATTAATATTTACCACAATCACGAGCGCTTGCGTTATTCGCGGCCAATAACACAATCAATAAGACGGCCATCACTGTACACACAGCAGGCGCCAAATACAAATACTTATAAAATTCCCTACGCAAATATAAGTGGAAATTGTATGACTGTTTAATAAAAAAAAATACTTTACCCGTACTCTCCGTTACTAGACTTACATTTATTTAGTTCCTTCCCGAGTTCCCGAACTGAAAGAATTGATTCAAATGGCCATAACGTTTCTATATATATACCGCGACTCACATCACCGAATCGATGGGCTGTAAGTTGTCACGCCGATGGTGGGGAATAACTGGGGGAAAGTGGGGGACTATAACAAAATTAATTTAATATGGGTGACACGAATTTACAAAAATAACAATTATTTTATTTACCTATTACTAGTTAACAAACTTAATTATAAAAACTTATGGTTTCTGCGGACGATCTCGGGGGCAATGTACGCTAAACAAATTTATACGCAAAAGATTTATAGAAGTGGGCGCCAGTTATTTTTACTAAAAAAAAATAACAAAAAGAATTTATATTACAATTTTTGGGGTGCAAGCAGTTAATACTGGGAGACTAGGGGAGAAGGGAATATTGGGGTAGCTCAGGGTGGGGTTCTCCGACTCTACGGCCTCTTAATAATTACCACTGGCCAATTTCAAATACGCGAAATAATATTTCGCCGTGTTCGCGAACTTGGACGAGATAGTTATGGACTCTATATAACAAAAAACGTAAACACGGGTGTCGCGAACAATGGCTAGCGAGGACGGTCGAAGGCCGTCTGAAAATATCGAATCCAACGCGGGGCTTAAGACTACACAGCCGTTCCACTTCGCACAATATCTAACTATTTCTCCGTGAAAATTCACGGAGATAATTAATGTTCGGGAAAACTCTAAACCGGGAATGATAACGGGGGGGGGGGGGGGGGGGAGGAAACTCGAATACAAATTTTCGCAAAGGGCCGGAATATAAAATTTCGCGAATGTACAACAAAAAAAAATTGAAAGAAAAGAATTGTGCCTAAATTTCACCAGTGCAAACACTTACGTCTTCTCCTTTGCTCTCGGGTTCTCTCTCTCTCTCTCTCTGGTTCCTTTGTTTGCCGGGTCGTCGTTTTCCTCTTCCAAAATTCGTCCTCGTATCCTCGCCTTACTCCTTCCGCTCCTCGATTCTCTTTCTGTCACTCACTCCGCTCTCACTACTCTCAAACACTCTCGCACTTCTCTATCTCTAACTATCCTCATACTCTAACTCTTCTCTCGTCGCTCTAGTTATTTTAACGTCTCTCCTCTAATACAGCTCGTCGCAAAGTCCCGGCACGTGTCGTGCCGGAAGCTTCTCATTTTCCGTGTTCTCGAATTTCTCCCGTGCCTCTGATTTGACGAGACACGGGAGATCCTTGATTCCTGATTGGCCGCGTGGGTCATGGGTCAATCGATGAAGGGACACTCGGGTCGATATTTCTGGGGACAATGTTGGGGGGGAGACTCTATCGGGAACTAGGCGTAACGGGAAATTGATCGATATCGTAGGGTAAGGTGTCGGGTAAGTAGCACGGGTGGGAAGGCTATCGATGTCCGCCGGACGCTGTTGCCATCTCCTCGGTCGTTACGTCACCTTCGCCGATTGATGGCTCAGGGACAGCTGATGAGATGTGGCGATGACATGTGCCGGTGGTTTATGCGGAGAGTGCGGGTAAGATATTTTGTGAGTGCGAGTGTTCTTTCGCTATTGTTGCTGTGAGTGCGGTATTCTTGATGGCGAGGACGACCTCGGGTGATCTAGTGAATACCGGTAAGTTTTCTTCCACTGGTTTATGTTTTCCTTTTCCTTTTTTCTTGCAGTTATTTTCTTGTAGGTTATTGCTGTGGAGTTGGGGTTGTCCTGGGGATGCTGATGAGTTCTTCTGGGCGTCGGTGATATTCTTCGGGGCGTCGCGTAAGTGTTTGCACCATTTACAACAATACTATACGGGAAAGGAATAATAATACTTACTTATATTTTATGTTTTAGATTGGTGGAACGGCTGCCTTTGGGACGAGCTGGTGCAGCGGGGGAGGGAGGTTAAAATTGTGCAACGTCACAAAGTATACACCGTTACTTCCGTTACAAATAAGATTCCGTTGTAATTATTTGGCTGTGGACGTGCGTCCAGCATGATTCTTCTTTTAATACATTATTGATTGCAACAGATTTTTAGTAATTTATTTATGATACGACCAAACCAATAAACCAACAAAATTTCCTTGTGATTTTTCTCCGCCATTTTTAAGTTTAGATATCCTGTTCACGAGTTTGTTGACCATAGAGACGAAAGTCTTGGCGCGGTACGTCGCGGGCAGACGAGGGAGCGGGGCGACAAGCGCGGGCAGCCAATGATTGATACATTGCGCTGTCTCAACGGCTAGGGCGGAGAGCGGGCGGCTGCAACGCTTCTCGGCGCGTTCTGATTAGCCCAACTTAAAAAATGTATATCTCGTAAACTATTAAAAATATCCCTAATGTATATTTGCAACTTTTGTTTGTAATGGTCCCATCTACCTCAGAATAAATTTTGATATACCTTATACGACTCGCCCTGTATAGTATAAATAATAGTATTATATAATCAGTGAGTGAGTGGTAAAATACAGAAAATAGGCATTCAAAGACCAAAAAAAGGATAAACGGGCTCATTCTTGCTGACAAAGTAATATCTTCAGATATGAATCACGACACTTATGGAAATAAAATTCGAATTATGCGACGACAAACCTGAGGATTAAGCTGAGATCTCTCTTTTGAGGTTTTTAGGTTATGCGTGAAAAAGTAATGCCAAAAAAGAGGATGTTTTGTTCGTCTAGTGTAGACTATTATTTATCGAAAAAAAAATATCTTAATTTTTCTAAAGAGAACTTACAATTTTGGCAATAAAATTTCTTCTTTATTCGTTTCCCTATCACGGAACATATTCAGGACAGAGGAAGGTCTAAATAATGTATAAAATTCTGACAATGAGATATGAATAGTATACAAGTAATGTGTAAATTGTGTTAGATCATATTTTATAGGAATCACTAGAATTTCAGACTCGGAATATTCTGTAGATTGTTTGGTGCGTAGGTATATACCGGACTCGCTGACGAGTGTCCTCCGTCGCCGAGATCGCGCTTTATCGCCTGACGTCGACCATGCTCGAGTGATGATCCTTTAGAATCGTCGTTCGACGAATAAAAATATTCGAGTCGAAAGTCGACCGAGGATTTTCGATTTTCGGTCGCGATTTTCACACTCGCAATATTCTGTAGATTGTTTGGTGTGTTACGGACCGATCTGCCCGGCACCAATCGACAAAGGGATCCGCAAATACACGCGCGGCCGAAACATCAAATTTGACAAGGCGATTAAGCTTGCCTCGGCACCTCCCATCGCAATACACCTTGCGATGCCTTGCGCCGCGGAGTCACCTGATCCTCAAATCACGACTATAGATTGAGAAATCGTTGAAAATGCAAACGATCGATTTCCCAATCGGTAACCCGATACTTCCCGGTTGCCCCCACGAGGCTCCAATACCACCTTCGCGCTAGGGTATCGAGGATTCCGTCCGACCGATTATTCTTCAGTCTTAATTGATGTCTTCGCCTTAACAGACGTATCAGACGGTCTACCGGCACTCGTTCCCTAGTGGCAAGTTCACTCGCGTACTTAGAGTTTCGTGAGTGTAACAATGAGTTCAGGAAAAGCAGCAAATGATCGATTACGAACTCTCCGCGTTAAACTTATCCTTAATGGCTTACCTTAGCGGCATTACGCGTCTGAATATATTGGGATCACCTGTAATTTCTCGAAAATATCATTCAAAATCATTATACGCGCCGAGCGATACATTATCATACTGTGAGTATTCGTCTTGCGCTCACTCAGCGAAACGCCAATCGTCACTGTGTGCGCGTATAAAACTGTAACCACACAAACAATAATAAAACATACCGCCGAATAACTGGTCAGCTGTCTCCAACCACATCGAGGAAGCTCTTATTTTAACTTCCCGAATCACCGAGCAATCCAGCGGTGTCAGCATATACATACACACATACAACACCAGGTGAGGTACACAACCCCGCTTTAATTAGGACAGAGATCCGCGTATCGAGGCCCTGACTAGCTCGACCGCAACAATATTAAACCCATAATTACTAAACGAATCAATAAATAATTCTACGTTAAGACCGAAAATCGGGTCTTAACAGGTGCATATATACCTGACTCGCACTTTCTCGGCTGACGTCGACCATGCTTGATCGACGATGCTTTAGCAGCATCGTTCGACGAATAAAAATATTCGAGTCGAAAATCGACCGAGAATTTTCGCATATATGCATTTGGCTGAATAAAGCCGTTTGACGAGTCCAACGAGCCGAGTCGAAACACGATGGTGAATTTTCGATTCTCGGTCGCACATCTGAAACTCGACAGCATTCTGTAATTTTTTTTAACACATGTTGAAGAGAATTGCAAAATGTTCACAAAATAATATGCTGTTTGAAAAAAATTAATTCTTCCGCATATATCTTTGCAGATATCCGGGTACGCATATACCCATTCACAAATATGCATATATATGCATATGTATATATTGTGACGAGGCGTTACACTTCTCGCAATCGCGAGAAATCGGAATATTCTTCCGAATATTAAAGCGGGATAGAAAGAGCAGAGTCGCGTCGTCTCGCACCCGTGGTCAGAAAAATTATACTCTAGAATTCGCGCTGCCGAGATACTTCGTGATTTTCAGCGACACGAGGTCACGGGAAGTAAACATCGCCGGCCGTACGCGAGAGACGACGCCCGGCGAGCGAGAGAGACAGAGGGATGGCTGTGCTGGCGATCGAGAGTCGATCGTCGCGAGGACCTTCTCCCCCCCCCCCCCCCCCCCCCCCCCCGATAGGACCACGAGGGAGCCGGCGAGCGAGAGTGACGAGACAGCAGTAGTGTGATCTCGAGCACGAGGCGAAATGGAAGTATTTAGAAAAGAGAATTGTAAAGAGTACGGTAGTTATAGAGAGTGAGAAGGAGTGAGTGAGTGAGAGCGTAGTAGAGCGGAGCGAGCGTGAGAGAGAAGCGAGAAAGAGGAATCGAAGACCGCTGAGCGACGGGTGCACCAGATCTGGCGGATAAAAAGGTAAGCGTACGAAGGTGCAATTCTTTATTTGCCGGTACGAGCACGCGTACCGTCGGACGCGCGGGAGTAGATTTGTGCCTATCTCGTAACGTGTCCCGTAACACGCATTTAGCCGCCCCTACCGGCATCTCCGGGGGGATAGAGCTACCTCACTCTGAGCGCTTAATGTAAGATAATTGTTTCCGAAGAGTGATTGTCACGCGAATAATTATTGTAACGTAATATTCTAAGAAAAGATTGAGTAAGGTCCAACTAGGGGACCGAAATAATAAATAAGTCTTTGTCAATACTTTAAACACGTTTACTCCCACGTTAATTTCGGATATTTGCTCAAATTAATGTGACCGATGCTCGTCCTTCGACCCTACCATTGCCTGAGTGTTGAATAAGAGAGAAGAAAGAACGAACAAATAATAATTCCATTGGTGCTACGGGGTTGATACAAGCACCTGGCGCCCAATTGTAAATTGGAGAAAGAAACGGATGGTATAAATAAAATTGTTGGGGCGTCATTAATGATTTTGGACGGGTAGCTCTTTTCGGCTTTCACGAAATTTTATCGGAAAGAGCCCGTCACAATATATATGTATATATATGTATATGTAGGGTCAGGGTATCGCAGAAGCGAATGACTAAGACGCGAGCCAAATAGTAGGTAAGAAACAAGAAATACTTTATTTGATATAATTGAATAAAAGCGGTGAAACGGAATGGTAAAATATAGTTGTCGTATATCGCGCTCAACGGCTTGGTTTAGACTAACTCTCGTTCGTTTGTTCCCCAGTCGTCCCCAGTGCTTCAGGCACGTCGCCAGCCGCCCGAGGGCCCCGGCCTACACTCGGCCTTTCCTGTAACTCCTCAGTAGCGTAGTCGTCCTCCCGAGGATCCCGTCCCACATATATATACATATAAGGTGGTCCTCCGAACACCACGGATTTTCTTGGGGATTTCGAAATAATGCGGAATTGAGTTGCTTTAAAAACAGAGGGTTTTTTATATTAATTTCGTCGTCGAACATTATATAGAACTTTTCATATACTACTATTCACACGTCTTACCGAAAAACAGAGAAACTTCATTTAAAGCTGTTATTCCTCATTTTCCGCTTCTGTTCTTATTTCGCGTTTTTCTGTGCGCGCTCTTCCCAATGTCACCTCTCTGTTCTCTATGATCATCTGATCGCTCTGTTCTTCTCTTTCCAACTGTCTGATTGTCTCACCCCCAAGCTTACGTTCAATGGTCCATACCAACATTCCATACCAATTCAACAAGCCGGAAACCCTCACCATCTTAAATATGGTTGATTATTTTTATACATATTCACCCGAGAAAATAAAAGTTGCCCAAATTTGTTTAGATTTATTTAATCTCATTTCTTCGATTTATAAATTATTTTTCTTTTCTGGAGTAAAAATGATCAATGATGATTCATATTTTCCAAAATATTGATCGGATGCTAATGAACTTAGGACGAAATTCGTTTTTTTTTAATTCTTCGGGTTGGAGCACACTTACATGTGCATACTACAATTATTTGTTCAATTTAGTTAGGATTTTTTAATTTTATTACAAAATGTAAAACACGATTTTTCGAAACCTTGGACCCGATATTTTTTTTCAAAAAAATTGTCAAAAATACTACTCGGAAATACGAATATTTTAAGCCTAGGCAGGAAGTGGGATAATTTTATTTCGAATTGTGAGAGCATTTGAAACGTTAACTCTTTTTTTTATAATTGTCATTTTCGGGTATATTAACGATTGTTACGGACCAAGCCACCCGGCCGATGAACCCGCGAATTCACCCGAGTCATACAATTCCTCAGAAGCGTTGCAACCTCTGAGTCGAATTCAAGGAAACGCCAAATTCCGTAAAGGCGCTTCAACTCGCTGGTGACCCCTTCACCATCATCAAATTCCTCAGAGGCGTTTCAACCCGCGAGTTGAATTCAAGGAAGCGCCAAATTCCACAGAGGCGCTTCAACTCGCGACACAACTCGGCCACCTCGCACGAGCCGCACCATCAGCATTTCTCAATAGCTCAACGATTCCGAAAACTCCGACTACCGATTGGGAAATTAACCCAATTTCCCAATCACCATCACTCTGTAACTACCCCCACGAGACTCCCATAACACCTTCGCCTTAGGGTATCGAGGGCTCCGGCAGACCGATGATTCTTCAGTCTTAACTGATAGCTTCGTCCTAACAGACGTATCAATCGGCCTACCTGCAACTCTTTCCTTAGCGGCAAGTCTGCTCGCGCACTTAGAGTCTCACGAGTGTGATAGTGAGTGTCGGGGCCCCTTGAATAAAACCAGAAGCACCGGTTAAGACCTCTATACGATTAAGCAAACCTTAGCGGCGCTTATCGTCACTCGATATAATCTCGTTACGCGATAATTACCTTAGCGGCATTACGCGACGGAATATATCGAGAATAACTGTCAAATCCCAAAATAACGATTATAAATATTACGCATACGCTATAGAGTCGGCCCCAGAACTCCATATCGTCTTACACGCCGACTCAGCACGACGCGAGGCGCTAGCCCCGCGACATACATCGTGCGCGTAACACACACACGAACCCACCACGAGTGTATAAGTGTATAAGTGTGTCACAAGTGTATCACTAGCACAAAATAAAGATAAAGCGCCTAACACCTGGCGAGTCGAGACTAAGATTGGCAAGGCCGTTACTTCTTTCACATTCCGACCCTCCTGGCTCAACAGCAACATCAGCAAATCACAGACGACTGCAATTACAAGGTGAGGTGCGTCACGCCGCTTAAAATAGGACAGAGATCCATGCGCCGAGGCCTGACATACTCGAGGGCGATCATTACAATTAATAATCAAAAATAAGGTATAAATAATTAAGCCCGCAAACGCGGTCTTAACACGATTTTACAAAGCTGAAAGCACGTTCAACTAATTTCAACCGTAAACATCGACCGAGATCTTAGAATTATATTTTCACATACTTACACTAATTTCATTTTTGAGCTGTAAAAAGTATTCATATACTGTCTAGGCTGGTAGAGATAGTTGACAGGTAGGGAGACTTGGGTTCAGTATATACAAATTAAGTGAATCAATTGGAGATTCCATCCCTAACCATATTAGGGTTAATCTAAATGGATCAGTGATTTATAGATCCATGCTGTAAAATTTCTGGGCGTCATATTGGATTCGAAGCTCAATTGGAAGGCCTTTGTGTAGGAAGTAATTTCTAATGTCTATCGCGATATTTCTGTTCTTAAATCGTTGACACAAGTCGTGGGGTGGTCACCCTATTACGCGCCTAATTGTTTATAGGGGTTTAGTACGGTCAAGGCTTGAGTGGGCTTTCTTTTGTTCGCAGTGTGCTTCGTCATCATTTTTAAAGACATTAGACTCCTCCCAATTTGCTGCTCTTCGTTTGGTCTTGGGTTGCTTCAGGTCTACTCCGAGTAATATATCGTGGGATATAGCTGGTGAGCCCTCGGTTCATTCCCGAGCATGCGAATTGGCGGTTAGATATATGTGCAAATCCTATTCATTGACGAAACATCCTTTTGTTCCGAAGCTTAAATTGCTTTTGTAACGATTCGGTAAGAATGGTTTGGTCCCGGCATATTGTAAGTCATTTCTATTCAAAATTTGACTAAAAATCCGTCCATTTCTAGATAATGCGTGAAGATTTGACCTTCTCCCGTGTTATGAACTTCCTATTACTCCGCAATTGATGCGGACTACAGTATTGGATTACATCCATATACTCTGACAGTATTGGATGTAATCCAATACTGCCAGAGGCAATTTAATCATTAACTTGAAGTCCAACGAAGGGGCTTGTACAAAGTTTCGTGGCAAAATTTGTAACTAAATAATAACCAACATGTAAAATTAACATTTTCCTGTTATATTATTATTATTATTATTACTATTACTATTACTATTATTATTATTATTATTATTATTGGTTTACAGAGAGGAAGGATTTATGAAATATTGTATGAATATACCCGAAAATGACAATTATAAAAAAAGAGTTTACGTTTCAAATGCTCTCACAATTTGAAATAAAATTATCCCACTTCCTGCCTAGGCTTAAAATATTCGTATTTCCGAGTAGTATTTTTAACAATTTTTTTTTTTTTAATATTGGGTCCAAGGTTTCGAAAAATCGTTTTTGACATTTTGTAATCAAATTAAAAAATCCTGGCTAAATTAAAAAAATAATTGTAGTATGCACAGTTCGAAAATCCGAAGAATTTCGTCCTAAGTTCATTAGGATCCGATCAATATTTTAGAAGATATGAAAATTTGATCATTTTTACTTCAGAAAAGAAAAATAACTTATAAATAGAAAAAATGAGGTTAAACAAATCTAAACAAATTTTATAGTAAATGAGTATTTAGGATACTGGTTTACCAGTAAGAATCGGATTTGGGCCCATGCAAAGTATGTAAAAGGAAAGGCGCAAAAAGCGGCGAATGCAGTGTGGGGAGTGTGGAAGAGAGCAGGAAGAGATGTGATGGAGGAAAGGATGTACTTGATGGATACGATTGTGAGAGCGGGAGTAATGTATGGAGTAGAGATGTGGGGACTGGGAAAGATTGGAGTGATGGAGAGAGTACATAACAGATATTGCAAGATGGCGTTAGGAGTGGATAGGAGGACGCCAAGATATGTGTGGAGAAGAGAGCTGGGGGTGAAAACGATGGAATACATAGTACGGGAAAGGGCACTGAGATATATAGGGGAGGTGCTAAGAATGGAGGAGGAGAGATGGCCAAAAATTTGTTTGAGGGAGGAAATTAGAGGGATAATAAATGGAATGCCGAGTATGTGGGGAAAAGATTTGGAAAAGGTGCTGGGGGAATTGGAAATAGGAGAGGTGATCAGAATGATAAGAGAAAAAAAGAGGGAAGAGGAAATTGACGACAAAATAAAGGAAGGACTGGACACACTGAGAAGGAAAACACTGAGAGAAGAGAGGGAGGAGCTGGAGAGGTCGTCATATAACAAAATTTATAAGGAATTAGTTGAGAATGTGGAGGAGCCGTGGAGGTATTGGTCGGAGGAAGGAGCGAGCGGAAAGGACAAGGAAATGTGGGCGAGGCTAAGATGCGGTAACGTGGGAAGAGCAGGGAAAAAAGGTGAAAACGAGTGGGGATGCAGAGTGTGTAGTGAGGAGGAGGAAACTATGGAACACATGTTAGTATGTAAGAGAGGAAGAGGAGTAGTTAAGGAAAAAAGCAGGAGAGGAATTGAAAGTTGGATGGCAGGAAAGGAGGAAAGTTTGTTAAAAGAGGAGCTGGTGAAGGCGTTAAAAGGAAAGGTAGATAAACGAATATGTGAGTACTATAGGGAGATGGAAAAGGAGTGTAAGAGTGGGCGGGAAACAAGAGGGGAGAAGGATAGGGAAAGAGAATGAAAATGAAAAAATGTAAAAACGGGGGAGTTATTGTAAAAAACTGTAAAAGTTGTGCAAATAAAACTCTATTATATATATATGTAAAAAAAATTTACGAATTTTTATTTTCTCGGGTGAATATGTAAAAAAATAATCAACCATATTTAAGATGGGGAGGGTTTCCGGCTTGTTGAATTGGTATGGAATGTCCCGCACACATATATATGTTATATATATATATATTGTGACGTTGCACAATAGACGTCCTCCCTCGCTGCGCTAGCTCGCCCAAAGGCAATCGTCCCGCCGACCTGAAACATAAAACAACCCATAAGTATGTACATCCCTTCCCTTATATTATATTATTCTCTTATATTATATATAGTAAACAGTGCAAGCACTTACGCGTCGCCCTGAAGAATTCCATCGTCATCCCCAGGAGCTCATCACCATCCCGGACAGCCACTGCAGACCTGAAAAATACAACCGGACTAAAACAACGAAAATATCAAGGAGCTAAACAGAGTAAAAAAAATGTTTTTAAATACTCATCGACGCCAAGAAGAGCCAGCATCCCCATGATACCCCGTCGTTCATCGCCAGACCATCACCCACGACATAACCTAAAAATCAATCAAAAAAAGAAAGAAAACGGAAAGAAGAAATAAACAATTAGAAGAAAACTCACCGAATACATAATCCGAAGTCCGTCCTCGCAATATCCCCAGCACACAGCGACTAATTTGACGCACTCACTCTTTCCACAACTTATAAAAAGCTCGCACGTCGAAAATACGACACTTTAGGACTCAACAAACTCTCACTGAGCTGTCAACTTAGCGAGAAGTTGCAATATAAACATCGACACGGACCATCCATTAGCGAATATCATACCGACCCGAGAGATTGCAGCAGCGCATGGCGAATATCGATTATCCTTACCCGTCAGTTCCGTGTTCCCAAAAGTATTACCCTACCGTATCGATCGTCCTATAATTGCTCCCATTACCCTAGATTCTCCTACCGCCGTCCCAAGAGACAGCAGCCAATCCGTGACCTTTTCCCTATCGACCCGTGATCGACCCAGCCAATCAACAATCAAGGATCTCCCGTGTCTCGTCAAATCAGAGGCATGGGAGAACGACGAAAAGTTCGAGAACATTCGCAAGGAGCTCGCCAGCTTCCGGCACGCCACGTACCGGCACTTTTATTATTGATATATATCTATTAAGGATCATGACGCAATTTGTCTTAGGAACATTAGTCCGCACTGCCGTGCTGGCAAAGTCATACAAACAAATTTCGTTAATCTCTATTTTGCCTTCTTTGTAGCAAAAATTTATTACATTATTGACGTGAAAACAAAAATTTCGCGGAGATAGATTCGAACGATCGATATTCTCTCCATGGTACGACAAGTGTACACAACTGTACTCGCTTGCCGCGCGGATAATCGGGGTTCGATGCTACCTCGGCGTACTTTTGTTTTATTTTTTATTTAATTGTTTTAAGAACTATAACAACTTTTAAATAAAGTTAATGATCTAAAAATATTATCAATTCAATCCGAAATCATTTTTGTTATGTATAAAATGACTGTTACAACTAATTAAAATATGAATTAAAGATAATGTCTGATTTTTACAAAGTTGAATAATTTCAAATGCATTTTTAATGGAGGTAAATTAAAACTTTAATTACCACTATAACAAAATTTCGGGCAGGGTTTTATTTATATAAAAACATTTATAATATCTTCCTTCTTTATTTGTCAATTTTTTATATTGCCTACAAGCACCAGAATGATAGTTATCATAAAAACGTTGAAATCGAAAAATATTTTGACATCTTGCACAATTTATAAAGAAAGATTGTTTATATGAACAACCTTTATGTAAAAGATTTGTTGGAAAACATACTTCATTTACATTCATGAAAATTTCTCTTTCATCAGAAAACTTGGAAGCGTACCAGGCATACCGGATCATGTCATAAAAAATTGGCAATGACAGTTGGTGATGCACTATTGATTGTATTTTTATACAGTCTTTACGGGCATTTATTTCTCTATTATTTTCAACCAGATAAGCCCAATTTTGTATACGCTTTATTCGACTTTTAACCTGTCTATAAAAATAAATGTGACACGGCTGAACAAGAGGACTACGTTTTCGAGGAATCACTTTAATTGTACAAGTTGGTGATTTCTCGTTATCTTGAAAGATTTCGTCATATAATTCAGGCTTTGTTTGTCCGTTCCAAGAGTCAATAATCAATAGAAACTATTCTTTTCCCACATAAGACTTTAAACAACGGTTGAGAAAGTCAGAATACAGACCTGTCATTAGCTTTCCAGATTTCGAAGACGTTATTACGACATTTATATATTTTTGCGCATATTCATCTAATGTTTTTTGAACTCGGGGATCGAAGTTATCGGTTGCTTCTTGCAAAACAAACAAATACTTGAGGTAGGACTTTTCCAGACAGAGTGAGGTTATATTGAGCAGTATATGTATGCGTCACTTTAATTCACATCTTAATTAGCTGTAACAGTCATTTTATAAATAAAAAAAAATGATTTAGGATTCAATTGATAATATTTTTAGGTCATTAACTTTATTTAAAAGTCGTTATAATTTTAAAAACAATTAAATAAAAAATAAATAAAAATGTTCCCAGAGATACTATCGAACCCCGATTGTCCGCGTGGCAAGCGAGTTCGCTACTAACTCGGCTACTGTGCTGTTGTTGAATTGTGTGGAATCGACGAGGCCCTGTTTCTCGGAATCTTGTGGCTAGTGCGCTTTACTACTTTACGAGGTGGACACCCTTGAGGTATACTGCTAATCTGCGAAGTCTCATCCCGAAGTCAATTTCCGAGACCGTAAGGTCCCCTTGTAAGCCACCGTCGTTCATTCGAATTAGGTGCAGTGAGAAACGTAGGTAAGACATTCGCTATCCGTTTTGGAGCGTTCGTTTCCTCTATGCTCGCTGATATCGAAAAACTCAGCGGCAGCAACGAGAAAATGCAATCTCTGGTTTGAAAGTTATTTTGTTACTGAAAAAAAAACGATAATGTTGTCATAGTCGCACGATATTTCTCATCATGTTGAAGCCAACATTGCATGCACAATGGCAAAACGTACATTTTGGGCTTTGTATCATATAATTTCATGAAAAAAGACTGAATTATGACGATTTACGTTTTTGTGGAAAACGGTCTGACGTCGGTATTTCACGCGGCACGTGTAGCAGTCGGCTTCGGAGGGCGCCGGACTCCGCAGTATAAGTAGATATATATAGTGGGAATGGGATCTTGATATTCAGGTATAGGAGGCGTGGCTATATGCGGTCTATTAGGCGTGATTTTTCAGGCGTACGTCTCCTCCTGTGCCAGTTACCGCACGCATCTCGTGAGAATATTACGTCAGCACTCCACGCGGAATTTCATTGCACTATTTTCTCGTTGTTTCGAAAAAAAACTCTGGGTGTTGTCTTTCAAAAAAGCAAATCCTTGTTTTTGCACCCCATTTTGCATCGAATTAAATGAAATAAAGCCCAACATGTGTGTGTGTGTTTTAATGCTACAAAATCAATACTCAGAATAAAACTCACCATCCAGGAAGAATATTTCGACGAAGAAAACACCATCACCACACCGTACATTATTCAATTAAACTTTAAACGCCGACACACAGCACCCAGCATCGTCCTGAGAAATATCGACCGCGAGTAACCCATCATCGATTGACCCATGACCCAAGCGTCGCTCAGTAGCTTGTGGTGGCGGACGCTCTCTAGCAGGCCACTCTCTCAGTATCACGGAAATTCAGTCTCGAGAGCGTTGAGTTAGGAACAGTTGAGTTAGAAACTGTTCTATTTTATTAATTCGATGGTAAAACATTCCTCGTAACTCAATTAGGACTAATTGTAAGATCTTCGTCGCCGTTTCCTTTAATTTGTCCGAGTCATTGAAACACATTAATTGTTTTTCCCGAGGTTCATGTATGTCATCGTCTCCGTCGAACGAACTCAAAATATCCGCTATCCATTTCATACTCATGCACGTCGGAGTTTCTTTTCATGGAAATTCGTCATTACGATCTTATGTCGTTATGCGTTTTTTTCTGTTGTACTTCGTTTCTCGTCTTTTGTTTTTTACGTCATAATTTTTTCTCAGATTACGTGCTGCTCCCCGTACAATTACGAATGATCCGATATTCGTAAGAACATATTTATTAGATTTATAATGAAATAATGCAAAAGGATATAAAATGGAAATTTTACCACGCCTTACAAGCGTCTCGCGTGGCGGACCACGACCCACTTCCTGCTAATTCCGGCATTTGCGCTGTTGCGACCTCTCGATTTCTATCTATAGGGAAAACTGAAAAATTACGTCGACCACGAACGACCAACCACTACTACACGGTTGAACAAATGTATTGTGGTGCAAGGGAATAATTTTGAACATTTAGCACAACAGAAACAAAGTACAAACTCTTACACGTTAAATGATTATTAATTCAATATTTCTGGGTCAAACGTCACTTGCAAGTCATACGATATTACATGGTTAAATTCGTTTAGATGCCGGGTACAAGATACAAGTGGCAAAATTATGCCCTTCCATTTAAAAAAAACTTTGATGACCTTTAAAAAAAGAAACAAAAAAAATTATTTAAAAAATCATATTATCATAGCCATATGCATCCTTCCATACCATTTAAATGTCGGTATGTACATACTTCATTTTGTTTAACCCAACAAAGATATTCAGGTGTTCTGTTTTTCGTCACTCACTCTGTATATACGTATATAGTCATAGTTTAACGAGAAAGGCTTTGGAAACTAGTTTAAAAATTGTTAATAAGTAAAAAAAAAATCGTTTTCGGGTTCAAAGTCCATTTTTGAGGGTTAAATGATTTTGTTTCTAGTTCCATAGTCAATACAAAAATATAACCTCTACTAGGTTTACCCTGATCTCTCACACATGTCGATCGGTGCACATGCTCCGGCCGTGAATTCCATTTTACCCGTTAACGAGTTAATTCAACTTGTTTGATATTGTGTTTTGTTGAGATTTGCTGGCAGATGTTGACACGAGGTGAAGTAAAATTATGGAATACGCAGGGAAAAAAATATATTGTCGATCTTGTTCAACAATATTGTGCGCAAGAGCGTCGCAAGGGTTACACTCGAAACAAAGACGATTGGGATGGTCGTTGATTGGAAAGAATTATTGACTGCAAATGACGTATGAGAATAAAATCCGCGAGATTATATTAATGCACGCGGCCGCCGCTTTGCGATTGTAAAGAAATGTATCACGTTGCGTTGCAACAAGTGGCTGAATCACAATTGTATTAATTGCTCAACGTCGATGAGAACGCATGCAAGGTAAAGAGATTGAGATTGCGTTGCACTGAATTTACATCGAGATACTGTAAGAGTTTGTTTTACGATACAAGGTTTAAGAAAGTTCCATAGACAAAATATGAAATGACACACAACCATGAAATCCATGGATAATATTCTTTGTAATAATACATATAAGTTTCCAAGAATCTTGTCAGAATTTTAGTCCGCGTAGTATCAGAGGAATTTATCAAAGAAAATTCCGAATTTAACATAGCCTCTTATGGATGCGCACTTTTATAAAATAACGTAGGTTCGCAATGACACATAAATTCAAAATATGTACAAAGTTAAAGATAAACACCGTTTTGACCATTACATAAAATAAAAACGTTACCGTACCGTCCATTTATTTATACAAAAGTATCAAAATACGTATGGTTATAACGTTGGTGCCACTGATTATGAGCGCGCTTATTATTCAAACACGCCCCAGCTAATCTACATAGTTTGCATAGAATGGAGAATAATAAAATGTTGTGCAATAATGATGTATTTATTACATGATTAATTTGATTTTGTATTTATACATAATCGTTTATGTAAAAATACAACTATTAAAGGGTAATATCATAATTATCTGTACTTTTGGTATCTTAAATTATTTACCTGCGCCAGGTTTATTATCTACATTAGATGTCATTGCTTTAGATTCTTCTATTACTTTACGCCCTTCATCATTCTATCTAGTTCCGTGACGCTGTAACATATGTTACAGCGTAACGTTTTTTCTTCATAAAACATCCTCTCCATGTCACAACTTTATCCGTATCTGATCCTGTCTGTAAAGAAATTCTATCAACACTACTTTTTTTCAAATGATTTATAGGTTATGGTACCCCTACTGCTGCCCTCGCGCGCGTTCGTTTATGTCTATGACTATAGATATTATGTGGCAAGTACCAACTTAATAAAAGTCGGTGAAATAGATGTTTTCCCTGCCCCCTTGCCGCTCGAACGAGGGGCTATGGAACCTCTTATACGAGAAATACGAGTATGTTGTTCATTACGCGAGTTCGAAAACGTAAATGTCCATGATGAGAGATGAAAAGCGACGCGATGGGAGCTACAGGGTTTACCCCCACGGACCTCGGTAGCGCTGCCACACTGCACGGCAAGGCGCCCAGTCAGTGCTGCCCTAATTGCAATGCGGCCGCTAAGGCAAGCCACATTCTCGAACACAACTCCGCTCTCTATTCTTTCAATTTCCATTTTCCTTATTTTGTCCATTTTTTGTTCTGGGTAGCCTCTTCTAATTTCTTTTTATCGGGTGAAGATGTAATAACCGCAGTTTTCCGCTATTTTTGACTGCTCGTACGGTTTTCGTGGTAACTGGTAATTCTGCTCAGCGTTGGATTGACTAATTCAAAGGTAGTCGTGTCACGAAGGGATTCATTTGATGTTGGAGCGGGCAATGGTATGTCTGTTGTCGACCGATTAACATGGCATTATTTTGATAAACAATCTTCTTAAGGATCATGATAGACGTTTATTGGGTGTTCTTGACAGCATAGGATAATCAATAAATGGTTCATCGGTTGCAATTGACGAAGCTGCAATGTTTGATGCTTCTATGATGCTACGGTTGTTGTCAAAGTTACAACTTGCGGTCGAGGCTGATAAGAGGTGGCTGGTTATCGATAAACTGGATCTCAGTTGCCAAAGATGAGGCGAAATTACGTTTTGAGAACCATTTTTGATTGTATGGCCAAATACCACATTTTGGCAGTTATCAGAGTGGCTACCCGAGTAAGAGATTTTTCAAAGATTTCAGTGATCTGCCTGAATACGTACTTATTGGACGCATGAAAGCAGCATCAGACTCTTGCAGATAGTGTTTTGTGAGCGGGGGGGAACCAGTGGGTCGACTAAGGTCGGGTTTTTCGCGCATGCGCAACTGAACAAGCATTAGTGAAGTATCAATATCGAGTGAAAAGAGGTATCGGGTATCGGGTTCATTATTCAACCATTCTGCTAAATTTGTATTAAACTATTATATGCCATTAAAAAAAGGTTTTAAGACGTATATAACTTTCAAATAAATTAAAATTGTATAATATGTGTATATGTGATATAACAGCTAAATATATATGCTAAATAATAGGGAAGCGTGTAGTGAAATAATTGTTCACACTTTTTTATAATAAAAGAAAATTTTATTTGGTAGACTCTCCAAGAACACCAACATTCGTTGCAAGGGTAAGAAAAACTGCCAAAAACCTTACCAGTGTTCGTACAAACAGAACAATTGTTATTATAACTTAATAATATATATATATATATATATATATATATATATATATATATATATATATATATATATATATATATATAATAAAAACAAAATTCACAAATTAATATCACATATAATTAAAATCACAGAAAAAGAAAACAAAACATCATTTATCAACAGATAAATAAAATATTGTACTTAAAATCTGGACTTAAAATATAAATAAAATATAAATAATTCTAAAAATGTTTGGGAGTGGAGAACACTAAGTTGTAGAATACTAACAATGTTATTTGCAAAAGATAGTTTTTATTAACAGCGATTCGTCCTGAATACTTGTACACGCCTAGAGAGAAAGAAAAAACGGTTACTACAGAGAAGGCAGACCCAGCGCGAGTGTCTTTGTCGCGCGGTGGCGCTGCGGTGGACACATCCGTGAATCGCATAGTAAGAGCGCGATCTTCAAAAGTCCAATAAAAAACAAAATAAAAACTTATTTATTTATAATTAGCAATAAGTAATAAAAAAAAGTAATATGCATTTAGAAAATATGGTTAGACAGGTAATTTAGTTAAAATAAAATTCAGTTCATGTCTATAGTTAAAAGAAAATCCATATAAAATATATAAAGATATGAAAACAAAAAATATAAATGTATAATATAAAAAATTAAAATAACGAAAATTCATCTGCCATCCAATACCGTCTATTATAAACAATTACCTGTACTTTCTCTCGTAGAAATTTTTCGGATTGTGTAAATTTAAATGTTCCGAGTTTACTTCAAAATTTATGCAGTTAATGCCGTTAGCCTGAAAACATGATCGCGTTACCCAAATTGCATTAACAGTGTCTGTAGATAAACGATTTCGTTTCTTAGTTTTTACGTCGGTTACTATCGAACAAATTCGCTCGGCTTCTGCATTTGAATGTGGAAAAGATAGAACTGCTTCAACTAATAATTCAATATTTGGAAACATTTTTGTGTTAGTAATATCTTTAAAATCTAGTATTTTTTCCACATCTCGTCTACTTCTAAGAAAGCTAACTCTTTTTTCACTAGGTCATTATAAACCGATGGTAAGATTGTCCATTCGTACGCTAATTTTACTGTATCTATATTTTCTATTCTCGTAGCAATGTTCCTTAAGTCTTTGATTTTATTTCTACCTACGTCATACAAAGTAATTTGCGAATCTAAAAAGGTTAATTGTTCAAAACTGATATCTTTATATGGTAATCGTTTTAACATGTCCCGAACTGCTGTTACATAAAAATCAAAACATTTTACTTTAATGTAATACGCGCATTCGAAGGTAGTGTCGCTAAAAAGCTCTCACATTCCGGTCCTACACATACATATATTATTGACATTTAACAAATCATGTTTATCATTTATATTTAAAGTCATAATATCTTTTAAAGAATCTGAAGTGATAAAATTTTGTCCAATTTCGCGAATTAGTTGTTGACTCTTTTCAAATAATTTATGAATAAGAATTTTACGCGATTGAAAAGAAGCGTTAAAAGTATTTTAAAAATTTAATGAATATTTCAAAAAGAGTAAATATGCTTTTAATGAATCGTCGTTTAATAGTTCTAAAATAGTTTCTGCAGATTTTGATTTATCCTCAACTATTGCTAAAAGAAAATATTGTTTTAAAACGTCCCAATTTTTAAGTAATCTAACAACACATTGTTGTAGAACAAGCCAGCTAGTATTACTCAACTTTAAAATCTTACTTTTTTCCATATTAAAAAATTCCAGACATTCATGTAAAGATGCGCATCGTTTGGCACTGCCCGAAACAAAAGTTGCAATACCTCGAATTAAATGCTCATATGATTGTGGCAATTGTTCGCAAGCGTTACTTGCTATAAGCGCGGCTGAATGGCCAATGCAATTTAACAGTACAAGTCCCGGTATGTTTAATTTCAAACGCGACATACAAGAATTATTACAACCAATCATTACAGACGCGTTATCACTTGCCATCCTAATAATATTATTTAAAGTTAGTATCGGAAATGTCAGTACTTTCGTCTAATAATATCGAAAATTTGCGCGTTTGTAAATTTTCTACAAGTTTTTGCGTTTCATATTTTGCAATTACTTGTGTAACAATATTTTTACATTTATCGTGGGCCAATGAAATATCTTGAAGAACTTTAGAATCGTCAAAAACATTGTTTAATAATGGAATTAAGTGATCCGCGGTGTTCAACGCAATGTTATGCTCAGCAAAAATGCTGCTAATTTTATTTCCGCGTTTTAAACTTTATTTTTGTGTAATTCTGATACGGGGACTCTATCATTATTAATATTGTTTTCTTTATTTTGGGACATTATGTTCTCAATGTGTTTGACCGTATGTGAGTGCTTGTTTAAATCTGTTTTAATACAATAAATGGTTTTTATTACAAACGGTACAAAAAGCTTTACTAATTGTAGGATGTGGAGCTTGAGCCAACCATCCTTTAAAATTTTCCTCATCTAACCACACTTCTTGGAATTCTCTAACTTTCCTTTTTTGAGCTCCTTTATTTGGTTCCATAATTTCAATATTAATAATCTAAGTAGTAATATAATTAATTATACTTACCTTTCCGCTTCTTCCGCAGTTTCCGCCCGCCAAAACTTACGTGACCATAACCTGATCTCACACTAGTGATATAGTACGGCACTGTCTTCATTTTACTGTTGCCGCGCATGCGCGAAATCCCGAGCCCAGTTGACACATTGGGGGAAACATGAGACTATAACTGCATAATGTCTCGATTCACTGACTAGATCGGTGTTCTGTATGAGTGATGTCCCCGTCCAATAATAGTAATAGAGATCTTTCAATTGATGATCCATTATAGGTCACGAAACTTTTAAACCTCTTCGAAGAACAGTTCCGGCATCATATAGGCCGGATCGCTACATATGCTCGAACAATCAGCTCAAGAATTTTCTAGTGGCTGTGACTTCATTCCCTTTCTAGGTAATTATTATTCTATTGTGCTTTAGAAAAATTACAATTGTTAATCAAAGATCTGGGCATAAATGGATAGAAACCAATTGAAAACTTCCTTAGGGCATATAGACTCATTCATAAGCAGAGCTGTCGAGAACCTGTGAATCGGCACTCTGAGCTGCCGAGAACGTCTGAGCAGCAGAGCGGCACACCTGCGGTGGGTATCCACAGGTTCCTACGCTGTAACCTTTCGGTCGCACATGAATTCAAGGCCCTCTACCGCGGAGCCTGAGGGTTTAATACATCACACCCGCAGTAAAGTTGCGATAAGTCTATGTACATCGATAGCCATCACGAGAATGGAATCTTGGCATTTTAACCGTTGCATCACAGTCGTAATCTTTACAAAACTTCAATATGGTGCGTGAACTGTCACACCTTACCTACACTCCACCGCATGCGAGGCACGGCTCGTAGGTAGCACGCACAGAGAATTAGCATGGATGTTACGCCGAATGATAAATGGACCGTTTGTGACTTATACGAAGAAAGAAAATCGTGATACCATCGGTATTTTTATAACTACAGTATTCGTGTTCATTCTAATCCAAAGAGTAAACAAATAAAAAATACTTTGAAAACATTGTGCAATACAAGCAATATGCTTTTCACAACTTTGAGCATGCTTATTTATAATCAAGTTCGTACCTTTATAAGAATTCGAGCTCGATGTCTGCCGGGTGGCAGACCTTGGAGAGTAAATGTACGAACATTATAATGCTACCATTACTCTTGATCAAAAATATATTTTATAGTCTCTTTATAGTTTCGTTGAACATACACTAAACGCGTGAGATAATATGTGTACGTATAACTTCATGCTCGATAAGTCCTCTCTCTCTCTTTCTCTCTTTTTCGGTCGCTTGCGGTGGATGTTCTGGACTGCATCCTCACACAATATGTATTTAAATTTCGTGTACTTTCATTTAATTATGATTTTTTAATACTGCAGATGAGAAGCAATAATAGAACAGTAACATTCTTTCAATACACCGTTCAATGCGGCTTAACATGGCTAAAAAATATATTCAAAATCGATCCAATCCGTACCATCATATGTATCGAATTGATTTTGGTAACATTTTGAACTGTTCAGATTTAATACAATTTTTCAACCTCAAAGGGTTCACGAAAATAAATGAATGTCATAAGAATCGACAGATAAGAAGAAAGAAAGAAGAAAATGTCGTTACGATGGTTAGCTTCTATTAAGGGCTAGGTATGGTTAATTTGGTCAAAAACCCGCCCATTTTCAGGAATTTTTTTACGCGATAATGATAATACTGGATTATTTAATTATTTTTTTATATAATAATACAATGTCTCAACTACAGTTTCCGAAATTTTTGTTGAAAAATATGAATAAATAAGCCGTTGGCAACAAATCTCCGCGGGCGCCTTGACAAAAAGTTGGTTTGCGGTGTACACGACCACGCATCAGTGTATCATCCAAAACGAAAAAATCAAACTGCGTTTATTAAGTGAGATGTTTCCCGAGGTAATGCGGTCGAGTTTTTTTTATCGATTTTTCTATTTTTGGTAGCACTTGGAAGTCAAAAACGCGATTTTCGCCAAATAAATCGGCCCGGTTTTTATTCTAAAATAAAAAATACATGAAAGAAAATACTCGACCGCTTTACCTGGTGATTTGTGTGTAGAAATAGAGTACAAAATTTCAAAAGAATCGGTGCATTACATTTTGAGTAAGAGTGTACATCGACTTTGAGAAAGGCAAGTCCCAGAAAACCGCTTTAAAGTTAGACAGGTATAGGCACCCGGTATGGGGTAACGGACGATCAACTACTCATAACTGCGGTAATTTTTCTCCGACCGACTTGAAATTTGTACACAATATTCTTATGATGTTATACATTCATCAAATAAAAACAATTGCGAAACAAAATTCTTTAATACCGTGCCGTGCCCTTAACCCTAGAACCCTGAACATGGGCCGTTTGTGTCAATGTCTTTCAATGTTAGGCACTATTAGATCCTTCAATTTGGAAAATAAATATCTTGTTTTCACGGTGTAAATTCCTCATATCTTTTATCAGAAAGGATGGGATTTCCACTAATAACTCGCGTTGGAGTTTTATATTTATCCCGAAAACAACACAAGATATGAATTTTCAAAGATTCTACTGTAAACAGCCTACATACCTCCGAATTTTGATATACATGTTTCTCGAAAAAAGAATTTTCAGAGCTGGCAATAATTTTATCGCATAATTAGGAGTCCAAAGGAGCTCTATGATTTTTTCAGATGTTTCCTCACAGAATAACATAGTCAAATAAGCGGCGGACGCAAAGGACCCATGTTCAGGGTTTAGAGGTGCTAAAAACTACGACATATGACTAGGGTTAAATAGGCAGAGAATTAAATTTCTTGCAACACGATGACCATACCAAGGAGACAATCAAATCTTGCTATAACGAAATTTTATATCGATTAGTTTTCTGAAAATTTATCATGTTTCTTTATGGCGTGGCAATGAATTTTTCTATCAATTTCTCTCGGCTCTATAGGTATATCTAATATTTAATACGCCGGACTTTTGACGTAGAAACCATTTTCTTTTTTCAAAAAAAAGAAATTACAGTATTTCAAACTTTAATATGCAATTTAAAACTTAGTGGTTAATAATTTATAAAAAATTGTCCAACCAAAAAATGCAAAAACCTCTCGGCACACTATAGAGAAAATAATTATTATGATTAACAAAAAAAGTTAAAGAATATTTAAAATTGACTGGGTTATCATGCATACACTGTCTAAAAACATAATAGTTTCGAGAAAAACGCGTTTAAAGTTTCTGGTAGGTACAAAGTGAACTTACGGCCAGTCTCCCCGTGTAGCTTCGTATTGTACACCTTCTTCCTCTTGTATCTTCGTATTTTATTATGGTTTTCTGCAATCTTTCGTCAATTCTAGCTTCTATAAATGTCCTATAAACGACCTTGCTTTCTAAGAAACCCAGGTTTTGCGAACAAAAGAAATATGAAACGCAGCTGTCGAGATGGGCGCGGCAGCTACCAAGGTAGCCGTATCAATCCGATATCTAGTCATATTTATTGCTATAACTTTGTCATGGAGTGGAACCTCCTCAAAAAATTCTTGAAAAAATTCTTAGAAGAATAAAGAATAAAAATCTATAAAAATAATGGACTTTTTGAAAATTCTGGGGTATGTGAGCCCTTAAGGCGTTTCACAGGTCTGAAATCTAGTGCGTGGAAGTAGGACCACGATTATTGATGAAATACGTACAAGTTCTTCGGAAATAGAAAACCCAACCCTGAAATATATGTTCATAATGCAGTGAGAAAAATTGACCCTGAAATATATTTTTGCTAATTCAATGAGAAAAATTATAGACTTAATGACACGTTTCTGAGAGGTACCTATACGTAGTTATGCAACGATCACTATCAGACTTTGTCATATTCGGAGATTTTTCCACTTTTGTGCTCTCAACGTCAATCAAGACTGGTTAACATGTTTACAGAAACTGCAAACAACTGTCGGCAGGTAACCACTGCCAGTCGCAAATAACTGTCTAATATCGCGACCGTATGAGTAGTATCGAAATGATGCGCGAAATGAACGAAGTGGCCATAATTATGAGCCTGATTGTCTACCTATTGATTTTTCAGGCAAATAATAAAAACAATAAATGTATAATTCTGAGACTCGAGTCTGCATTCTCTTTAGTTGCCTAAAACATCATCCATTTTTTCTTCTTAATCCTTTATGCTACAACATTGTGTGAAACTCTTGGTAAGGAACAGGCCGACAGCAGGTTACAAGAGTCTGACTCGTGGTATGTTTATCGTGCAAATCGAAAGAATCACGAGTTAGAATCACAATGTTGTCATTGACATTGACTCGCACTATTTTGCGACAACAGACAAGTTTCAGCTTATTTGAAAGTAAATATTTCTTTAATATGCAATGTAGTAGAGTCTTCATTAACTCGAAGTATTTATTTTCTTTCAATTGGGACTTCTAACATTACTCATACTTATTTATATACCAAATTTACTGCGGAAACCCTCACTCTTGTCGAAATAGCTCGATATTGATCCACTGCAAAAAATGAACATTCCGGGTATTCCTGGGTAATTTGATGAATGTGTGACCTCGACCATTTCCGATTTCATCGATGATTTTTAGATGGATATAACACAGTTGAACCGCACCCTAAAATATTTTATGCTCTTATAGAACAGTTCATTTTTTGTACAGGCCTTGCTTACGGCTCTAATCATTGATTGCAATTTAAATACATCATTATTTCTTATTTTTATCCTATGCCATGGAAGCATATGTTTCAATCAATATTGTCCCATTAATTTCGATCGTGTTATGCATGCGCATAAGAATTATGGGTGCTATAGTGATCAAGCGCAGCTTGCTATATTCACCCGCACGTACGAATTTTAAACAATATCAAACGGCTCACGAAAATTAGTCAAATCACTTCAACGAATATTATAAATAGGGAACTAAAATTTGATACAAGTATGCTTGCATTCATCCATTACTCTATCTTTACAGAAAGTTATGAGATAATTTGAAATGAATCAAGGCACATATCATCAAATACATATAGCACTTTATTATTAAGGGGTCACGTACAGTTAGAATTTTCAAAAAATCGATTTTTTTGTTTTTACATTTTCTAAAAGTAGCACATTTGAAAAGTATTCTGTGAAAATTTTAGACGAATCCGACTATTGGGTATGGAGATATGTAACTTTGAACGGAAATTTTTCTTCTGCATGTAAATCGTACTGAAAACTTTGAATGCGTTTTTCTCGAAACTATGTTTTCGAACACGGTGATCACTGTACCTCGGAAACAGCTTTACCGATCGACTTGAAATTTTGCTCACTTTTTCTAGACATAATTGTCCTCCGGATGAACGAAGGATTTTTTTATGCGATTATTTTTTTTTTTTTATAGCTGAAAATGTGAGCAAACTTTGGGTCGAAAACACAACTTTGACTTCCAACATCCACCATTTTGTGAAAAATCATAAAATTTTCAAATCCTTCGATCAACCGGAGCATTATGTCATTAACTAATGATCCCTACTTTTATTTTGATTTCGGACGATCCGGTGACGAGCTGCACTGATCACCGCGGAGGACCTTTTTTTTGGGACCCCTACGTTACGTGCGGTTATGGAAAAATTTCTGCATATTTTGCAATGAAAAAATTGTATTATTTACTTGAAATATATGTCTTTTGTATGGAAAAAGATTTACGATTAATTATTTAAATGTGTCCCCAAAAAAAATTCGCAAAAAACCCCTTTTTTTCGAAGTCCTAACTGTACGTGACCCCTTAAGTTCGGTCAGCATTTATTATCAGCCGACACTCGGAACCGTTTGGTCTAAAAGTGTTCGAGGAGAGTTCAACAAAGAGTTCAACTGCAACTACTTATTAAGATATTCTTTTCATACTTGGGGATAAAAAGATGTATTTGCATATTGTAAGGAAATACATAAAACTCATGAAGTAGCAAAAATGTTGACTTGATTCATCCAATTTTTGGCAAAGAATAATCACTGTCACAATCGACGCACTAACTCGTATTGCAGTGGAAATGACCTACCATCTACATTTAAATTGAAGGAATACTGCGCCAAGCATCTTGAGGTGTTAGATATAAGCTGAGTTATTCCTTTAAATGTCCATAGATGCCACAGCGCCGACAAAAGTATAGTCTTCCAGGAAAATAGTTCTTTCAAGAAAATATTGCCATGAAAGTTTCGGAAAATGTTGTTTGCCGTCTAATGTTTACAACCACGAGTTCTGATGTATTGGGTTACAGAAAGAACCTGATAGAAATACTACAAGGTATGCGTCTTCAATTCATATTAGGTATCATCGGCGCTACGTTGATAAACGCACACGTTCACGCGCGTGCGTGCACTTGTGGGTTTATGTATTTAGTAGCCTTGCTTAGCTTAGCTTTGTTTAGCTCCAGCAGCCTACATGTGGCTATAGTGTTTCACGGGACGCTAATGCATAGTTGCGATAAATCTCTCATAGCCTAAGTGTAAAAAGTCATGAATGTTTTTGGCGTATGCAACAATATACCCCCAATTTATTATTGTTCTTGGACGCTGAGTTTAATTATAGTTCCTTATATGGTTGTATCTTGGACCAGTACCCTACATGAAAGTTTGTTGAAGGCTCTGCTGAAGTATCTGTAAGATAGGCTCTTGCGTAAAAAGTATATCCCTCTCCCCTCCTGCATACTAGGGAGGCAAGGTAGCGCCTCGGCACAAAGTATCTAAAAAGAATTTTTTTCAATTTCCATTACGTAACCCGAACGCTGCTGCCAGTTGTGTATACTACCATGCCGATCAATAATCATAATATTAATCTTCAAAGCTAACGTTATGCTCACATGTGCTCATGAATTGCGTGACTATATTATCCTGTTTTTTTCTTCACTAAAATTGGAAATGTTAATATAAAACGTAATTTCAGGACAAACACATGTTTAAAACGGGAATGTAGCGAACAAAATTGGCCTTCATTACCTCTTTATCGTATGTTCGCATATGGGAACATACGATATTTCGATCCCACTAAAATGGTTTAGAAAAATAGTTATGAATAAACATAATGTGTGGGCAAAATTTTGTTTGTTTCAACTATATGACGGCCATACAATGATCTGCAATGTAATTTGGCTTAGTACGTGATGAATTTCTAATTAGTAGATTGAGCAATGAAAATTATATTCCACGTTAAACAAAATACAGAAACATGGCATCATTTAAGAGAAGTGTAACTCCAAGTACTCCATCCCACTGTACTTACCTCCCATCTTGACCCAGAGGATGGGCGATTCACGCCGAGGGAGAAAGAAGTGCAAAATCATAGCTGTGGTTTTTTCGTATATTCCCCGAATTCAAGGGTGCATATGCGGCTCTGAGTCACGCGTACTTTATCCTTAAATCCCAACTAGAACGTTATGGTATCTTCGAATAATTGCCTCGATCAAGACGCTTACTTTTGATCGAGACCACCCTCTCCTTCGCCCCACTCACAAACACATGATCCCGTTCGAAATGAGGTTTCGTGTACCGTCCGATCAATTCGCAGTAGTGACTGTAGTAAAAAAAATGGTAAGAAAACGTAGGATGTGTCGACGGGTGGGTACACAATACTTTCCTTTAATTGCACTGCTGCTGCTCAACTGAACTTCACCCATTATGTATTCGTCAAGCTATAGAAACTCGCCAAATATACCACTTTCGATCAAATTCATCGTCACGTTACTCATTAATGGACATGGCCAAATAATGACGAGTAAACTCAGCTGTCGGCGGATACAGTTATAAACGATGATGAATATTATTATCAGCAGCTGCCTAAATTTGTGTAGTTCACGACACAGAAACAATCTTTAAAAAAAAATTGTTTTCATCAGTGGACGGACTTACGCATTGTCTGACCGCCCAAACCCTTTTTATTGTCCTCCAAACCTAACTGCTTTCCGTGTATATTCTTGTCGCGATAAGTTCCACCCTAGGTGGAAGCATACCGACGATAATAACTATATGAACCACGACACGAGGATTGTCCGAGAGCACCAAAAAAGATCCAAGCACTAACGGCTATCGATGACGATGCGTTAGAGAGAATTGGGAATTGAACACTCGCGATGTTCCCTTTACGGTGGACACGAGATAGTTTTACTCTTTGATTCTCGTGGATACTCCCGTTCTCACTGTTCTCGCAAAAATACCCAGTCAGGGCTGTTCGCCATAACTGGTCTCTCTATACACCACCGCCCTCGCCCTCGCTCTACGACGACGATGCTGTTCCATCGAGCAAAGGCACGAGTGGGCGAGGGTGGTGTAGGGGCGGGGAGGTGGCTGGAGCAAGCCAGAGCATCGCCGCCATGCAGTCCCGTGCTGACTTTCACCACGCAAACTCCATTTTCACCCCACGACAGGGTCCATTCTCTCTATCTTATGCCGTTCACTCTTCCAGTGCTTACTTCTTTCTTGAAATACAAGTTTTTTTTCATGCTTTATGGGTACCTTTTTCATTTATTTTACTCAAGGAACGTGGATTATCCTAAATTCTGTTGAACCACGGGCCAATTGCTTCCACTTATTCAGTTCTTTTTCCATCTCATAGCCACATATATTCTGTTCATTAACCACGTCAATATGTATGGCGTATATTCACGTGCAGAAAGCATATAAATATACATAATATACATTTGAACAAAAGAAATAACAAATTTGTATATATTGGTATCCCATAATACCAAAGTCGAGGTTGTTTATAAAGCAAATTTCAGTAAAAGGATGTGCGCATGCAATATAGAATCAATTGTAATTTACATTTAACGCGTACACTTGGCAAAGTATGCTTACACATAGCTTCTGAACAGATATAAAAATATTTAATTATAAATTATACGCGCAACTGATAGTCGGAAAGGTTCAATTATAAATTACATCCATTATTAATTTTTGATTAGCAGGTCATTTAACATCGCGCGCTAGCACCTTTTTTGTAAAAGTAGATTTCTTTTGACTTTTTGTAATTTTGTTACATTTATTTATATTGCATAGTTAAACTTATCTGGCCACTCGCCAATACAATATTTTTGCCGTAAACAAAAATGCAACAAACAACGATAACTACACAGTTGGCGTGCGGCCTATCGCCGAGTTAAGACGGGACCCCACTGTAACGATCAGAAAAATAAGCTTTTTTCATGAATTGGTTTAATTCACTTAATGATTTTTCTGGACTTCATTAAAAATATGTTAGTCCACCTACATTAAAATAGATTCAAGTATATTTTTATTGAAAAAAAACCATAGTTGAAGTACAATAAATGGCAGAATAAAGAATCGGAATTTCCCTTTTCCTGGTGGGATTGAAATCTTTCGTTCGATTCGTCCGAAACAAATAAAATAAAATTTGCCCTTAATCTACATTAATGTCGCTACTGTTGAGCGTTCTTAATTTTGTTTATTTTTCGAAATGTGGCCGCGTTTCGACATGAAAAGTATGATTTTCACCTAAAATTTTGTGATTCAAGATGTTTTAAGAAATAGAAACTTTGAAAAAGGGAGGCTACGCTCAACGAAAGCCATGACAATTACAAAAGAATTCGTGCTAAAATTGTACATATCCGACTGTTATTGCTCGAGTTATTGTCCGCACCAGTTCGAAGAAAGTGGTTTCGGAAAAAACGCGATTCAAAATTCAAGTACAAACTTTGTATATAGGGCGTTCCACGCCACATCGGCCACGATTTAGCTTTTGCATCGCAAATTTTTTTAACATTTTTTCATGTTCTAGTATTAGGTGAAAGATGCCTCCATGATTTGTTTCAATTTTTTGGTCGAACCGTTTTCAAAATATCGATTTTTAAAAAATTCCGTTACTTTTTTTAAACGTCCATAATTTTGCGAAAATGGGCTAAATTGGGCGTTTTTTAACTTTCCTTTTTAAACGCGCTTTTGATACAAACATCGAACAAATTTTGTAAACCGTATTTCTATAAGATTTTTAAGTTTCAAACATAAATTGTTAATATACAAAAAACACGTACTGATCGATTTTCTTGACAAATTTTTGTAAACAACTGTTGTTCGGAATTTGTCTTCGAATATTATATTTGTCATGAATTTAATTTGAAGCTTAACCGACATAACTCTAGCATTTCGGTCCCCAGTACAGAATAAAGGTAAATAAGACAGGTCGTCACTTCTCGTGGGCAAAAATTGTCGAATTTCTTGTACATCCGAGTCCCCCACCTGACTACACACTCCGTTGACCGCTGAACCGCGCTAATAGTCGTACAAGAAATTCAGTTAATCGTCAGCCATCGAAACGAAATAGGTTTTCGAAAAAGGCTAGCACCATTCGGCTCTAGTCCGCATATGACGAATTATCTTTAGAGCGCGTACAGCCAGATTCGCGTTTTTCTAATAAAAGTCGTCCGTGTGATCCACGACGAATCTAATAAACTTGAACTCTATATTGACTTAATTATACGTCTTTTAGCCTTGCTTTCTCTATCGGACCAAACCTACTTCCTCTAAGTGAGCGCCTTTCACAGTAAGACCGGCGAGTTAAATAATATTAGATATGATACCGCGTTAATCGAAGGACGTGCGCGATCATATTTAAGGTCCTTCGAGCCGGATATAGAAAAGTTAATAAGTGAAAAGCGCGAGTGCGAATAATACGTTATAATTTCGTAATTACAAAGTGGAACAGTCCTTATAATTCGTGAGTCAAGGCTCATTTTGTTTTTATTTCGCACTACAAAGTGTGTGTGAAGTATCGTATACAGCAACATAGCGAAAAGTTCACGTTATACATCGTGCAAAATAAACTATCTCAAATCTGAGATTTATTAATTGCGAATATTCTTGCGAGATTGTGTGCGTGTGTCTGGGATTCGACAATTCTCAAATTCTACAATTCGCGCGAAATTAAGTTCGTGTTCTTGAACTCTCTCATATCGAGCGCTCGCATCGCGCGCTCTTCCCCGCTCTCGTAACGACCATTATACATAAGTACAATACGTTCATGCAAAAAGTCCCTTACGTCGAGGGTACGAAGCGCTGTCTTCGTCGCGTTCTCGCGGCAACGTTTTTTGTCATCCGACGATTTTCGCGATATTTACCGAACCACCCGCAGACGTTATTCGCATCTCGTATTAAAAGACAGTGCCGACTCGTTTGGAGTTTAAAATAAATAATAAATAAACTATAATGGCCTCTTTCGAAGAACTCCTCATAGAACAGAATTTAACTTTTACGCAACTTCGCCGAATAGTGCCGAATTATAAAAAAATCGGTAAAGATAATTTTTCGCTCAGTAAAACTCAAACGTGCATGAGAAGCCTTCAAGAATTATGGTCCTCATGTCTCGCTACGGAAGTAAAAATTCAACAGAAAGCGACCGAGGCTCAGCGTCAAGCTTCGTACTTCACGGACTCGGAATTTCTCAAAGCCGAAACTGACTGTGATAACGCGATGGACCAGCTCGCCGACTTCGCGGATTATCTAACGAGACGGGATCAGCAAAACACAAGCCGAACAGCGCAAAAATCTTCGAACTCTATCATGATTGGGGAAACACATGGACCATCCACCTTCGCGCTCCCATGCATCACCATCCCGAAGTTCAGTGGCGAATCGACGAGGTGGGAAAGTTTCCGAGACTCGTTTAAGGCGCTAGTTGCGGAGAATGCGTCATTAACAGCGCGTCAAAAATTATATTATCTAAAATCGTTTCTCGAGGGCAACGCGGCTCTCATGCTCGAACATGTATCAGTCTCTGACGCGAATTACGAAGGAGCGTGGAAAATAATCAATGACGAGTACGATACCATGCGTTCCTTAGTTCTCGCGTACATTCACGCATTTGTGAGCTTACCCGTTATGAAATTCGAAAACGAGATGAAATTAAAGCGTTTACGCGACACAGTCAACTCCTCGCTAACCGCCTTAAAAAATTTGGATCGTCCGGTTAAACATTGGGACGACTTATTTGTATATCTAATGATTCAAAAACTCAATCTGCGGACGCGATGCAATGGAATCTAAGTCTCGGTGCATCAAACGACTTTCTAACCTTTCAATCTCTTAAAGATTTTTTGACGGAACGAATTCGCGGTATCGCAACTCGGGTTCAGATCGAAAATTCCGCCTCTGCGTCGCGAGTTAACGCCCCACATAATGAATCAAAGACTAAAGCCTCGGTACATAACGTTGTGCGGCGTCAGTGCGCAGATTGTTCCGAAAATCATTCTCTCGGCTTTTGTCCAGCATGGCAAAAGAAAACAGTTGATGATCGTTTCACGCTTGCGAAGCGCTTCCGCGTCCGCTTTAACTGTTTAAAACCCGGACATCTTCCGCAACAATGTCAAAGCTCAAATCGTTGTAAAAAATATCAGAAGTTGCATCATACGACGCTGCACCGCGCTTCAACAAATACTAAAAAATCGACAGACCCTTCAAATAGCGCAGCGAGCGTCGAATCGCTTCCGGCGAACGAGTCGCCCTTAACCACGTTCAACACCACCTTCCGTATCACCAAATACTGCTGCGAACCACGCGACGATTAATACTGTTCACGAGTTCCTTTCTTCCGTCTTACTCGCTACCGCCTTGGTAAAATTAAGAATCCCTGAAAACCGAGTTTGCCAAATACGAGTCTTACTCGATCAAGGGTCGACGCATAGTTTTATTTCTGAGTCTCTCGCTCAAAAATTACGCAATTCACGCTGTCGCACAGATCTCATAGTTACGTCCTTCCGAGATGTTTACTCAGGACACTCTACTTGTTATGTGAAATTCACCCTCGAATCATGTTCTGGTCAAGGCACTCAATTGCCCATGGACGTTTATCAAAAAATATTGTCCTATGTGGCGAGCCGCGCGCGATACAGCGGATCTTGGCCGCATCTGAATGGGTTAGCCCTCGCCGATCTAGATCCTTCCAGTAAGGAGCCGGTTAACGTCTTGAGTGGTGCCAATATCTACGGCTATCTTTTAGTCGGACCTATTCGGCAAGGCCCTATGAGGTCACCTACAACCCAACTTACGTTTCTGGGTTGGATAATCTCTGGACCCACCGAAACATCTCGCGTTCAACACGCTTCAGCTACGTCCACGATACATTGTGGAATCTCGTCAAAAATCGACAAGCTAATTCGGCGTTTTTGGGGAATAGAAGAAGTTCCTTCAAAATCGTTCCTCAACCCTGAGGAGGAAGAATGCGAAAACCATTTCGTTCAAACACATTCGCGCGATTTTTCCGGTCGGTACGACGTACGTTTACCGTTCCGCAGCGAGTCGCCACCCGGTCTTGAGGAAAGTTATCAAATCGCACTTTCGAGATATACTAATCACTAAAACCGACTCATGAAAAACCCGGAGCTCGCGCGCGCGTATTCCGATCTTCTAACAGAATACGAATCCACGAAACACATGGAAAAGGTTCGCGCGAACTCGATTCCTTCGCAAACCCGTTATATATTCCACATCATTCAGTCATTTGCGAGAGTAGTTCCACCTCTCGACTGCGCGTAGTCTTTAATGCTTCAAGCGCAATGTCAAGCAGTACGTCTTTGAGCGATCACCTGCTTATCGGTCCGAAACTACACCGTGACATTGGGCGCGTGCTATCTAGCTGGCGTCAATATCGTCTCGTCTATCTCGCGGATATAGAAAAAATGTTCCGACAAATTCACGTGCATCGCGGTGACACCGATTATCAGCGAATATTATTTCGACCCGAACAAGACGGGCCCTTATTAAATTAGCGTCTCCTTATCGTAACGTACGGTACCGCCTGTGCGCCTTATCTAGCGAATCGCGTACTGCTTCAACTTGCCGACGATGAAGGTACGTCCTTTCCCGAAGCCGTCGATATAATAGAACACTCGACATACGTAGATGACGTACTATTCGAGGCCGACGATCAAGAAGGGGCGCGAGCTATACGTTTACAACTCACTTCGCTTTTGGAACGCGGGGGTTTTCATTTACGAAAGTGGGCCGCGATTGACATCGAATTACTGTCCGATATTCCTGCAGTAGGGCACGATTTCGCGCTTGACCTTTCCACCGAGGATTCGGCTGTATTAAAAGTACTAGGCATCACTTGGCTTCCCAAGAAAGATGCATTCGGCTTTTAAGTCGGGGAACTACCCAGAGTACGAACTGGAAAGCGCGCAGTTTTATCGCTTATCGCGCGTTTATTCGAGCCACTCGGTTGGGCCTCTTCCGTGATTATCAATGCAAAACTATTTATGCAAAATTTGTGGCTCACCAAAACCAACTGGGATGACGACGGCCCTCAAATCCTCCTAGAAAAATGGGAGAATTATTGTCACGAACTTCCTAAGTTGTCGGCATTGCATATTTCTCGCTGAATTAGGATTACACAAGCGCATCATATCATCGAGCTTCACGGCTTCGCGCACGCTTCGCAACGCGCATTCTATGCAGTCGTTTACGCATGAGTATCAAACTCGGAAAACGATATTTCTGTCTCACTATTAGCGGCGAAATCTAAAGTCGCCCCGCTTAAAACGGTTGCTATTCCACGCCTTGAATTGAACGACGTCGTGTTGCTTGTACGTCTCCTCGAGTACGCCAAACAAGTTTTTCGGTATGACTAAATACCCGTGTATGGTTGGACAGACTTCACAGTCGCACTTGCCTGGCTTACTCAGCACCCGCCGCGCTGATTATCGCGCGATTATCGAAGGACGTGCGCGATCAACTGTCATTTATTCCACAACTTTTAAGCCTAGTTAGATAATGGGACAACGATGGGATCAACTTTTTTCGTTTTTCCAAATTCGATATTTTAGATATCCGTTGAAAAATATCTGAAAAAAATACTATGCACAGGAACTAATATTAATAATTATTCGACACCTAGGGATTATTCCCTGTGTCAATTAGTTCACAGATTTATATCAGGAAACCGATAAAGGCGAATCGCCGATTTTCATTTCTTTACACGTTTAAATATTTTATAAATTCGAGATTCAACAAATGAAAAAAAATGTTTAAATCTCAAAGTGTCTTCTCCATCTGGCAATAAAACCGAATTGACTATCGTTGTGTAATTCCAGACAGAGAAGACATTTTTAAAGAATTTAAAGGATTTTTAAAGGATTTAAAGAACTTTCTTTATCTGTTGAATCTCGAATTCATAAAATATTTAAACGTGAAGGAAAATAAATGCTATTTGGGGATTAACCTCTGTCTGTTTCCTGAAATCAATCTGTGAACTAATTCGACACATACGGAATAATCCCCTGGTGTTGAATAATTATTAATAGTAGTTCCTGTGCATTTTTTTCAGATATTTTTCACCACGGATAATTAAAACATGGAAATTGAAAAATCGAAAAAAGAAATAGATCCCATCGTCGTCCCATTATCTAACTAAGGTTAAAAGTTGTGGAATAAATAACGGTTGTTTACAAAACAATTTCAAACAAATCGATTACTACGTGTTTTTGTAATTTAATAATTTATGTTTGAAACTTGAAAATTTTATAGACATACGGTTTGAAAATTGTATTCGATATTTTGTATCAGAAGCTCGTTTAAAAATAAAATTTTCAAAAAAAAACTTCCAATTTGCCTCATTTGTCGTAAAGTTATGGACGTTTAAAAAAAATTAACGTAATTTTTTGAAAATCGATACTGTTACGGACCGATCTGCCTAGTAACAACCGGCCAGAAGGTTCCGCAAATACACGCGCCGAATCATCAAATTCGACAAGGCGTTTAACCTCGCCGCGGAAACTTCCACCACAATACACTGCACGATGACATGCGCCGGGGAGTCAACTAATTCCTAAAGAACACGCTGACGATTCCTCAAAATCACGACTATAGATTGAGAATTCGTCGAAAATGCAAACGATCAATTTCCCAATCGGTAATCCGATACTTCCCGGTTGCCCCCACGACACTCCAATAGCACCTTCGCGCTACTGTATCGAGGATTGCGTCCGACCGATTATTCTTCAGTCTTAATTGATGTCTTCGTCTTAACAGACGTATCAAACGGTCTACCGCTACTCGTTCCCTAGTGGCAAGTTCACTCGCATACTTACATTAGAGTTTCGTGAGTGTAACAGTGAGTTCGGGAACACCAGTCAAGAATCGATTACGAACTCTTCGCGTTAAACTTATCATTAGTGGCTCTTGACGCAACCCAATATACCTCGGTGCCGCGATAATTACCTTAGCGGCATTACGCGTCTGTATATATTGGGATCACCTGTAATTTCTCGAAAATATTATACTGTTCAAAATCATTATACGTGAGTATTCGTCTCGCGCTGACTCACGATCAGCGAAACGCTGATCGTCACTGTGTGCACGTATAAAACTGTAACCACACAAACCATAATAAAACATACCGCCGAATAACTGGTGAGCTGTCTCCAACCACATCGAGGAAGCTCCTATTCTACCTTCCGGAATCACCGAGCAATCCAGCTGCGTCAGCAATACACATACACACATACAACACCAGGTGAGGTACACAACCCCGCTTTAATTATGACAGAGATCCACGTATCGAGGCCCTGACTAGCTTGACCGCAACAATATTAAATCCATAATTACTAGACGAATCAATAAATAATTTTACTTAAAGACCGAAAATCGGATCTTAACAATATCTTGAAAACGGTTCGACAAAAAAAATTGAAACAAATCATGGAGGCCTCTTTCAACAAATACTAGAACATAAAAAAATTTCAAAAAAATCGGAGATGCAAAACCTAAATGATGTCCGATCTGGCGTGGAACGCCCCATATATGAAAAACATGGAATACAATTTTTAAGACAAAATAATAGGTAATGGCCAAGATATAAGCCAGTCTGCGAGGGGTTGAAATAAAAAAGGGGGTTTGCGGTGATCACTGCCCCTCGTCACTGGATCATCCGAAATAACAAAAATGTAGCGCGGATCATTAGCACATATTATTACGCGGTCTTTGAACGAAGTATTAATACAAATTTTGATTTTTGACAAAATGGCAGATGTTCAAAGGCACTTTTTCAACCGTAATTTCACCCATATATTCGACTATAAAAAAAAAACTATTTACCGCAAATAAAAATCCTTCGTTCAAGGACAGCTAAATTATGTTTAGAATAAATGAGAAAAATTTCAAAGCGATCCGTCGAGCCGTTCTGGAGTTACAGTGATCACCGACTTTGAAAACGTGCTTTCGAGAAAAAAAACATTCATTGTGAATATTTGTGCCATGGAAAATTTTGGAAGATATAAATTGGGCTGTAATCCTCTACAACTGGAAAAACATAGATTGAAGAATAGTCTCCGACGAGCTTCTATTACTCAGCAAAATTGACATGGTTTAAATAATGATGACTATCCCTGCACATCGTGCAGAAAAGCTTTGGACTCAAAAAGTACTACTACTGAAAATACTCAAAACTCTATACTCTACTTAAAAAAATACTATTGCCGTGGCTAATGATGACGAAGTTGAAGATGAATCAAAAGATGTTGGAACTGAGAACACTACTTCATCAATTTTAAACACTCCGTCTGGTAAGATTAATCAAACTATATCATGAATTTTCTAATTTTATCTTATTGTAATAAAACAACTGTTGTATGTCAAAATAAATCATTAACCTTACTACTTTTTAGGATTAGAAGATTTAAGTGAAGAACTATCATCACAAACCAATAGTATGTCTCAATTAAGTCGGGTGGCCACCCTGGCCGCCCAGAAAATAGGTATATTATTTAAAAATTCATAAACACGAAAGTGTAAAACGAAATATTTGTATTTTTTAAGACAACAAAACGAAACAACTTTAAAAATGCCTCAAATAAATTTTAGTTTGTAATATTAAAAAATGACGGCGCTGCAGAAATTCCCGCGGAGGGCCTCTGCCGGACACGCAGTTATGTTCCGCCACTGAAAACTCTGATAAGTTACATCTGAAAAAAATATATTGGCTTATTCGTGGATAATGTCGCTACAATGTCACATAGGATTTTTTTCTCGAGTATTAGGGAAATTTCAGTGAGCCGAAGAAAAAACAATATGTATTTTTCAACGTAATTTTACGAGAAAAAACGTCAATAAAAAAAAACCAATCAAGTTATCGTAAAAATCCTATGTTACATTTTAGATAATCCATCTACGAGTATTGTGTACAAATGTCACAGCAATCGGACCGATAGTTTACGAGATTTTCTTGACTTGAGTTCGAAAAATATAGTTTCGAGATAGTCGCAAAAGAAAATGAATGTGCGGTTATTCGGCGAACGGTGCGGTTTTTATAAGTCCTACCTTAAATCAGCCATTCCTGATTCATACATGTCCCCTTCAGCATACCCTTGGTAACACATATCTCACATCTTATACCTCAAGGGTATAAGATCAAGGGTATAAGATACCCGATATTTCTTCATCGTATTGTTTATTTAAAGTGTTGGATAAATATTCTTTGATGCCGCCGACCAATATCGAATTTCAACACCGCAACCGTATTGTTTATGTAACGGCCTAGTGTCGGATAAATAACTCTTTCGGCGAAGGAGGCAATAAATTAGATGGGGGTGGGGGAGAAGTGTCAAGCGATTGACCGCCAGGCAAATCATTTTTTGACACGAGGTGCGATGCGATATATTTTATCCTCTAAATGGGAGCACGCGGGTACCGATGACAGGCATATCGAATTTCAACAGTTGTCGCAATGAGATTAATAAACAAAAAAAAAGAGGATGTCGGGGGGAATTCTCTACCACATTGTTTATTTAAAGTGTAGTATAAATATTCATTGATACCGCCGACCGATATTGAATTTCAACAAGTTATAAAATAGATGGGGGGGGGGGGGGGGGGGTCACATGATCGACCAGCGAGAATACTTGCCGAAGACGTTTTATAATAAACAATGACGGCGACCGAAAATTCACCATCTTCCTTTTCGCAAAACTTCAGAGTGAGCGAGAGCTGCAACATTATCCCTTCGATCATATTATTATGAGTATTTCTGAACGTCTCTCTTATAAATAGACGTGCGTACAAAGGGTTTACATCATTGTTCGCTACCCATCCACCGGAATAATATCACGTATCGAATTATTTTTGTATATATCACCATGGAATCAAAAGAGTGTCAGAAATTGATTCGACTCATGGAGAGAGCCCACGAATGTCTCAAAAAGAAGTCCTCCATGTGCGAGATTGAAAAATGGCTGAAAAATGGACTTACAAATATTAGACTTTTGAATAGAGTGTTGAAAACCGCCACAACTCTGGGGGAGAAAAATTGTATTTCAGCAACAATTGGAATCCTCAGAGTCATAGACGCGAAAATTAAATCTTTGCAAAAGGTCGGTAAAGGCGTTTCGCGAAGAAGTGACAGAGTTCAGTGGGAAGATTCTGTGTCGGCTTACAGATCAAGCATTCGTATCGGAACAGTGATAAATCTTGGAAATAAAGATGTGAATCGTTTTCTCGATGATTCGAAAAATTTGATCATCAGGAGATTGAAAAATATTCTGTTAAAGGAAAGCAGTGTCAAAGTGAACTGTATTCTTGCATGTAAATTTTAAATCGCCAAAAATGCTGACGTCGTCGAGGAGATTACATTTTTCAACACGCGAAACGAGAAAATGTACATGACGACGAATTTCAAGCAGTGGTACAACGGGTTAGTGGAAAAACTACTGGTGAAAATTGAAGACTCAAGAAAAAGATTCGAGCTGGCCCATGGTTGAAATCATCAATCTAACAGTCAACATCAGCAAGCATATGCCACTATGCGGAGAACTGTCTACATTCGTCGAGTTTCCACGTGATATTCAAAACAAGAAATCCATCGTCAACATCCAAAACGACGACCCGTACTCTTTCCTCTGGTCCGTTACCGCCGCTTTTCATCCAAACTCATCTAATACGACTAGCACATCTTCATCCTCCCATTTCAGCACCGTATTAAAGTACGATGGTATCAAATTTCCCATGCAATTGAAAGATATTGCGAAGTTTGGAAAAATGAACAATTTGACAATCAATGTGTATGGACTTGAGCGCGGTGAGGGTAAAAACCATCGTAACGAGGTAATACCCGTTTACGTTAGCCGCAACAAATCCGATAGACCCACGATTCACATGCTCGTGCATGAAGCACATACCGAAGTTAATGACGAAGAATTAGGAAAAAACATTAATATGGTTTATCATGTTGTTTGGATAAAAAATCTCTCTCGTCTGGTAAGATCGCAAATTTCAAGACACACCCATGCCACGTAGCTCTGCGATCGTTGTTTATCTCATTTTAATACGGAACGTGGACTTGAAAAACATACCGTTGAATTCGTCATTGAAAATAAAACGACAATTATTTTGCCAAGCGGCGAGGAGTCAATTGTGAAATTCGAAAATTTTAAACATAAAATAAATGTTTCATTCGCAATTTACGCAGATCTCGAATGTATCTTGCTTCCAATCACGCCAAAAGATGACGCAAATACAAGCGCGTATCAGGGGGGAGATTGTCGACAATCGAGAAGCGAGCACGCGTTGTGTGGACCGTGACGGGGAATAGCAGATTTTTGTGTGAAAAGAGAAGTAAAGAAAGCAAGAGGTGGGAGAAAAGAAGGAGGGAGAGGAGAGGAAGCAGTTGTGATAATAGAAATAGTGAAAAGAAGTAAAATAAGTGAGGTGGAAGGTGATAAAGATATAGCAGGTGAAAAGGAGGTTAGGAGCGACAGGGGTGAAGTGAGGCGAGGCGGGGGGAAACAGTGAACCCTGACGGGCGAAAGCATACTGAAGCGCCGCGGCACAAGGTAGAACTGCGTGGCGAAATCGGAGGGTAAGGAAGAGCAGGCGGACGGGGTGACCGTTCGAAAGATGCCGAGTATAGAGAGATGACGGGAAAGAAGAGAAGGCACCCGAAGAAGAAGGAAACGAACAGAGATGGTGAGAGAGTTTTTTGGCGTGATCGGATCGACGGGCGGGGGAAGAGTGATACAGTCGCTACCGAAAAAAAAGGGGAGGAGCGAAGAAAAAAACAAAGACGATCGGATTGAGGAGTTGAATAGTGAGGAAGAGGATGATAAAGAAGAAGAGGTCAGCGGGGAAGAAAGTGTGGTGGAGGGGGAAGGGAAGCTGAGATAAGAATGAGAAGGGTGATGAAGAATAGGAACCGAGAGGAGACTGAAAGACTGGTGGCGCGGAGAAATGAATAGAGTAAAGGAGGAATGTGAAGCGGAGGGCGCAGACAGGTGTGAGGAGTGTATAAGCAGATGGAAAGAAATCGAGGAGTATAAAAACAAAATAAAGGAAGTGAGAGAAAGCGCGGAAAAGGAGAGAAGGGAGTGGAGGGAGGAGAGGCGGAGCCTCCTGGACATAATCGTCAGGATGGAGCTGAGAAGGGAGGAAAAAGAAAAGGAGGATGAGAAGAGGATCAGGATGAAGGCGAAGGAGAGCAGGAGAGAGGAGAAAAGTGTGGCGATGTCAAGATCAACAGCAGAAAGACAGGGTAGATATGAAAATGGAGCACCAGGAGGACAGGGCGCAGAAGGTGGAAGATACGAGGAGGAGGATGGAGGGCGAGGCAAGGCAAGATCTGACTGGAGAATACCGGGAGGGGAGAGAGGAAGGGCAGAGGAAATAGATGGGAACAATAACAGATTGAAGGACGATGAGATGGAGAATCAATGGAAAGTCCTGAGCAGAAAACCGATAGCGATGAACGAGCGAGAATGGAGAGAGGAAAAAAACAGAAGGGAGAACCGTCAGAATAATGTCCAAATCAAGACCAACGAGTGGGAGCGTATTAAGAAGGGTGGTGTCGTGACGATGATAGAAGAAAAATTAAGGCAGGAAATAAGGAAACAGGCAACAACAAGGCATGAGAGAGGAGGGGTAGCAGTCCTAAAATTCAGAAATTGGAGTGAAAAAATGGAGACTTTGAAAAAAAGAAGGGAGTTAAGAGGCACAGGGCTGTGGATCGGAGATGATTTAACAAGAAGACAAGTGGTGATGCAGAGGCGGCCAGGGGATGTGGCGGAGCATGAAAGGAGATACGGCAGGCAGGCGGAGACGAAGTATATGAAGATATGGCTGGAAGGAGAATGGTGGAGATGGAGCGAGAGGAGAGGGGACAGAAAGACGGAGGGCAGATGAGGGATGGATGCAGCCCTTTCGGACGGAGAGAAGAGGATTACGCGCCGGATGAGGACCAAAACCAAGAGGAAGGAAGAGAGAAGAGGAGCGAAGAGGAGTGGAGCAGAACAGAAGAATGTGATCAGCCGAGGGAAAAGAGAGGGAATTCTGATTTAAAAATAATAGTGTGGAATGTGGCAGGAATATACAAAATTGGGAATGCGTGGGAGTTGTTAGAAGAGGCGGATATGGCTATCTTACAAGAGACGTGGGTGGAGAAAAAGCATGATGGAAAAGCGAATGAACACATGAGTAAGAAATTCAGGTGGGGGTTTAAAGCAGCATTTAAGGATAAACAGGTAAGGAAGGGGAGAGCGAAGGGAGGGCAGGCCGTAGGGACAAGACTGGAGTATGAGAAAGGGTGGGAAATAAAAGAATGGGAATTTGGGCTGATAGTGAGTAATGACAATATGGGGAAAAGAACTGCAGTTGTAACAGTGTATAATAATGTCGGAATGAGAAAAATAGAGAAAGAGTTGGCAGGTCGAATAATGGAAGAGGCGAGAAAGAAAGAGAGAGTGTTAATTGTTGAGGATTTTAATGCAAGAATAGGAGAGGAGCAGGCAGTGAATGAGAGAGGGGGAGAGGAAGACGAAAAAGAAAGAAGAAAGTCACAGGATGAAGTAGTAAATGCGGAGGGAAGAAGATTATTACGCATATGCGAGGATCTCGGATTGAAGGTGATGAACGGGAGAACTAAAGGGGACAGGGAGGAAGGGATAACATTGGGGGGGGGGGGCGGATCATTGATTGATTGTGTGATAGCACTGGAGAGGGGCGGGAGGGGAAGAGATAATATGGATGGAAATAAGAGAGAGGATGCCATCAGATCACCTTCCGATAACCTTTGCGATTGAAGAGGTCGAGAAGGAAAATGGGAAAGAGAAGGGTGAAGAGAATTAAGGGGGGCAGGAAGGAATAAGGCTGATTTGGAACGAGGAGAATTCGGAGAAGTTTGCGGAGGAAATTTGAAAGGAAAGTGCGAAAGGAAAAGGGTGGGAAGGGTGGGAGGGGGTAAAAGAAAAAATACTGACGGCGGCGGGGAACGCAGAGATGAAGAAAAGAGGTAAAAGAAGAAAGAGACGAATAGAACTGCCAGGGTGATACAATGAGAGATGTAAAAGACAGAGACGATTAGTATGGGAGAAGTTAAAAATATTTGTACGGGAAAGAAGGGTAAGTGATAAGAAAGAACTGGTGGAAGAAAGGAGAAAACTAAGGAAAGTATGTAGGGAGGCAAAGGGCGAGTGGAGGTATAACATATGGAAGGCGGTGGGGAAGGCAAAAGATATGGCAGGGTGGTGGAAAGCAATTAGTAGGTTCAGAAGTAAAAGGCGGAGGCAGGTGGATAGTGTAATAACGACCGAAGGGTGGAGGGAGCATATCGATAGGTTGTTGAATGGGGGGGGGGGGGGAGAAAGCGAGAGAGGAGGCGGGAGAGGAAGAATCGGAAAAGGGTGGAAGTGAAGGAGGGGGGAAGAGAAAAAGGAAGGGGAAAAAGGAGGAAGACGAAACAGGGAAAGGGGATTTCTACGAGGAATTCAGAAAGACAGAGTTGGAAAAAGGGTTGAGGGGAATAAAAAATGGGGAGGTGGCAGGGGAGGATGGGATAAGTGTTGAGTTTTTGAAGACCTTACCGGAGGCAGAAAGGGAAGAGTTGAGAAGGGCGCTGAACGAGATATGGATGGGGGGAAGATTAGCAAAAGGGAAACTGCTAGGATAGTGCCAGTTCACAAGGATGGGGATAGAGATAGGGCTGAGAATTATAGCAGGGTGTCATTATTAGATGTGGGGTATAATGTGCTAACAAAAATCATGTCGGACAGGCTGAGCAGGTGGATTGAAAAGAACAAAAAACTGAAAGAGAGTCAAGCGGGCTTTAGGAAGAATAGAGGCACGAGGGACCACATATTTACGCTAAACGCCATAATTAATAAGAGGTCGAAGGCGAAAGGGGGGAAGGCTGTTGTTCAGGGGGAAAGGCTGGTGCTGTTCATTGATTTTAGGGCGGCGTTTGACAGGGTGTGCAGGAAAATATTGGTAAGAAAACTAGAGGAGAGAGGGATAGAGGGAAGAATGTTAGAAACAATTAAGGAGATTTATAATGAGACAATGGCAGAGGTACATACAGGCGGAAAAGTGACAGAAGGATTCGGAACGAAGCTGGGAGTGAGACAGGGGTGTGCATTGAGTGCGGTGCTGTTCGATTTGTATGTAGACGATTTAGAGGATAAGTGGGTAAGAAAAAATGAGGGTGGGATAGTCATAGGAAGGGAGAAGATATTTGCAATAAAATACGCGGACGATGTAGCGGCGGTAGCGGATTCGGTGGTGGGGCTGAATAGCATAGTAGGAGACCTGGAGGATTGGGCAAGGGAAAACAGAATGGAGATAAATGTAAAAAAGACGAAGGTCTTTAGTAATGGAGGAAAAAGGAGAAAGGGAGAGGAATGGACAATTGAGGGGAAAAAGGTGGAGGTAGTGAATCAGTTCAAATATTTGGGGTATTGGTTCACGTGTAAGAACTCAATCTGGCTGCATGGGGAAAAAATGATGGAGAGCGCACAAAAAGCTATGAATAAGGTGTGAGGAGTATGGAAGAGGGCAGGAAGAGAGATTATGGAGGAAAGGTTATATCTTTTGGATACGTTAGTAGGAGCAGGGGCGTTATATGGAGTAGAAGTGTGGGGACTGGCAGAAATTGGGGCATGTGAGCAAATACAGGGCAGGTACTGCAAGTTACCACTGGGAATCGACAGAAACACGCCGGATTATATATGGAGAAGGGAGCTTGGGGTGGTTACTTTCGGGTGCAGAATAAGGGAAAGGGCCTTGAGATACGTAAAGGAAGTGGCGAGGATGAAGGAGACCAGATGGCTAAGATACAAGCGCGTATCAGAAACATCCCCCTCACAATATCGCGTATTACTTCAAACGCAGTTTTGACGAATCTCTATAAAAATTCGAAATTTATCGTAACGAAGATTGTGTGGAATAGTTTGTCAATGAATTAAAAGAAATAGCCGACCCGTTGAATGCATGATGAGTCACGATGAAAAAATGGACTTTCAACGGAAAGTCCCCGTTTGAACTGTGGTTCGGTCGCGTTCCAGTATTAAATCATTTAAGAAGCTTCGAGTGTAAGGCCATCACGTTGAATAAAGCTCCGGGAAAAGGTGAATTCGAGGCGCGAGGTGGCGAATGTATCTTTGTAGGGTACTCCGACGCGGCGAAAGCGTATCGCGTATGGTTTCCGAGCGAAAGAAAGGTTGAAGCGACTAGAGTCATTGTTTTTCTCGAGAGTAATCCTGCGAACATGGAAAATGGTGATTTGATCAATAACGAAATTCTTTGCCAAAAAAACGAGGAGAATTCTGAAGTCGAACACACGTGGGTCGAGTTGAATAACTTTCCCACCAATTCGGACAACGAGATTGTTATAGACGAACCGAAGAACTACGACAACGCCTCGGAAGTGAAACGCTGCCAGCCCGCCGATCTGATCGTACAAGTGCGCAAAGGGCCTGGCCGTCCGCGAATCATGCGCACCGGACAACCGGAGAGACCCAAGAAAGTTCCTGCCCAACCGAGGCAGCGAAACGACGAAGAAGCGGACGACGATGCCACCGGGGGATGGAGCGCGCCAGAGTGCACGTGCATCACCGAAATATCGTCAGTCGAGGCAACGGAGGGGCCAGACGCCGCAGAATGGCGAAACGCCATCAAAGATGAGTTTCGGAGCCTTCTAAAGAACAATACTTGGAAAATTGTGGATCGGCCCGAAGGTAAGAACGTAATCGGCTGCAGGATAGTACTGCGAAATAAATACAGGCCGGATGGAAGCATCGAAAAGCGAAAAGCCCGTCTGACGGTGAAAGGGTACAGCCAGAGGCCGGGGCTGAATTTTCGCGACACCTTCGCACCCGTTGCACGAATGAATTCCATAAGAATGTTGACCGCTTTGGCAGTTGAATGCGGAATGGAAATACATCAACTGGATATAACTACGGCGTATCTGAACGGAACAATTGATGAGAGTATTCACGTGGAGGTTGCGTAGTTCTTTAAAGATTTGCTTCCGGAAATGATCCGTGAATCGAAGGATCCAGTGCAACGAGACATCGCTATCAAGGCATTGAAGGACCTGCGCTCCAAAAATAAGGCATGCGCTTTAGACAAAGCACTGTACGGTTTGAAGCAGGCTGGCTGACAATGGCATATGAAGCTCGACGAAGTTCTACGTGAACTCGGATTAAAACCATTGAGCGGACACGTCAGCGTTTACACAGCAACACGGGTGGACAAGTTACTGATGATAGCGACGTACGTCGATGATTTAATAATTGCTTCAAGCGATACGGACTGGAGCTCTAAGGTCAAGACGAATCTGAAGGCGCGATTCGATCTACGAGACTTGGGTCAAATCAGTCATTGCCTGGGATTAGAATTCACCCAACAGGGAGGTAAGATTTTTATCTGCCAAGAAGGATATGCCAAGGATGTATTGCGGCGTGTTAACATGGAAGCCTGTAATCCAGCGGCGACGCCAGTCGACATAAGTCAAAAGCTGAGTGAGCCAATCGAACCGCTGAGCGAAGCGGAATTCCCATTCCGATGACTGATCGGGTGCCTTATGTACCTTGCGTTCTGTACAATACCGGACATATCATATGCTGTAAATTCATTGAGTCAATTTTGTAGCAAATTTGGAAAGGAACAGTGGCTGGGCGCGAAAAGAATCCTTCGATATCTGAAGGGTACATTGGACCATGGTCTAAGATATGCACCGACTGGACAGTCCGTCTACAGATTCGTTGATGCAGACTGGACCGGATGTGTTAAAGATAGGAAATCAAACATCCGCTACGCATTCAAGATGGCGAATGCGGCGACTAGCTGGGAATCGAGGAAACAACAAACGGTGGCCCTGTCATCTACGGAGGCCGAGTACATGGCCATTGCAGATGGTGCCAAGGAGGCTATGCACGTTCAACGCTTCATAGGAGAGGCAACGTGGACAAAACCCGATCCGATAACGATCTTCAACGACAATCAAGGATCACATCAGCTGGCGAAAAATCCAGTCTTTCACTCGCGAACGAAGCACATAGACGTGCGACACCATTTTGTGAGAGACGCCGTCAAGAGCGAAGAGATCATTCTAAAATACATGTTTTCGAAAGGTATGCCTGCCGACGTATTAACGAAAGGACTGCCGGGACAAACGCACCGAGAGTGCATTAGAAAATTAGGCATAACAAGCCGCGCTGCGATACTTGAATAATTCGGTATTAAGCTCAGAAGCTTGAAGGGGAGTGTTAGACGGTGTACCTTCGGTAGCAAGCATTCAAGCAGAATACAGAATATTCGGGAACGTTCGAGAGCGAACGGACACGATTGTTCCATGCTCGGTACGAACGCTCGAGTCAGCCGTCGTCGAGCTTCCATTCAGATAAGACGCGAACTAATCTCTTTCATATCATATTATTACCTCAATGTTAAAACGATTCTAATAAAACATACTATCTAATAACGGTGTATTTTACCCGGTTATTTCTGCCCACTTCCACATCACCTCTAACAAAAAGAAACTAAAATCTCACAAAATCAACGAACAGTCAATCCGGTTCCTTATCATCCCTTGAGGAAAAATAAATTCACATCGAGCCACGGGTAATAATTCTTCAACGCGAATTATCACGAAAGTGATGCAGATGACGAACGAATTCCAGAGGACAATGAGCCTAAAAACATAACGAATAAACCGAATCTCTCTGACGCGACCTGGAGAAAATGTCCCCTCGCGCAGTCCACAAATCATCAATTGCACCCCCTCACTCAAACGCCTACACGAGTGCAAGGAGAAAACAACTTCCAGCGTCATCTTCTAATTCATGAAAAAAGAGACAGAACCCTAACAAATTGCACCCCCTCACCCGCTAGGCGCTTGCAAAGGAAACAATTCGTGAGTGAAGGTATCGAGAATTCGAAACATAAAGTGATAATCCCTCATAAAACGAAAAAGGACAAGTTGCCCGATCCCGACGAAATCCTGGTCGACGAACCGAGCATATCACTCGACCAAAATATGACAATCATGAGTGAAAGTCTCACCGAAGAAATGAATATCTCCGAAGTTCCGAAAGAAACAATAGACCTTCTGTCCTCGAAGCGAGTAAGAAACGAAAGTTTATTACAAATCGAAAATAACAATTTATCCAAAAATCCACGACAAACTATTATCACGAAAACCGATATGATCACGAGAACCGACAGTCAGACGCTCATCCCGAGAAACAAGACGGAAAAAATGCTTCTGCTGTCCGGACGAAATATCCCACGAACGAAAAAAGAGAAACAAAAAACATAAGGACACGAGTCAAACGGGAAAAATTGACAAATTGATGATGAGGTAGAGTAACAATTCGAAGATCCCTCTTTCAACCAACGAGCCGACTCTCGACAATCCGGGATTCAAATTCCGACAGTAGCAACCCAAGACGACCAAATGTTCATTCAAACGTCTAACACACCCATTCCATACACACCGACACGCGACGAAATTCCGGCAATAGAAAATGTACAACCACTCGACGTAACTCAGGTTACCGTTGACCCAAATCCTCCGGGTAATACTCCCTGGGGAGCACCTACGCCACTTTCTCACGCACCGGGTGTTCAGAGTTCATCGGACGAGAGCGAAAAGTTCGAAAATACGACAAACGTAATAGAAACCAGAGATAATGTCGAAATGACCCGAAATCACTACATTGGCCTAATTTCAGCCGACGGTACAGTATCGGACGAATTCGGGAAGAGAATGATCGAAATTGGCCTTTTAAAGAATTTATCACCTAGTCAAAAATATGGGCTTGGAAAAATAATTATTTTCGGAATCCCACAAAAAAAAATTTCGCGCTAGTCGTTAGAGAATACGACTCTGACTCCTTAAGTCAAGAAAATTTCGTTCTCGCGGTAGAAAACTTAAAAAAGGAAATGTTGCAATCGAATACTAAGTCGACGACCATCTCGAAAAAACGAAGCAGTCTAAGGAACGCCTCGTGGCCAAAAATAAGAAAAATTTTCCAAGAGATATTTGACGGAACAGACATCACCATTCAGATCTGTAGAGAGGAATTATTACTCCCCCACAAGAAAACATATTTCGCATAATTTGCGAAAATCACGAAGCTCCAATAGCAGGCCATAAGGGCGGAACAAAAACATACAATCGTAGTAAACAAAAATATTTCTTGGGAAACATGAAAAAACAAATTGCAGACTACATCAGGCAATGCGAAAGTTGCCAAAGAAGAAAGTTAGTAAGGGTAAACACAAGACAGCCGATGATCATCACAGATACTCCTCTCAATGTGTTCGATCAAATTTCCATGGATATCGTTCGGCCAATTAACCCACATTCTGAACTCGGACATAGATTTATTCTCACTATTCAAGATCATTTATCAAAATTCTCACTTGCAATTCCATTATTTCACACAACAGCCAAAAAAATTTGTTTTTTCGGTTGTCCAAAGGCTATCCTGACCGATCAAGACGCCGCTTTTATCGGAAAAATGATGATCTTACAAAAACTTTGAAAATCGAACAAATCAAAACAACAGCTTTCCACCCTCAATCGAACGGCTCTCTCAAACGAAGTCACCAAGTCCTGATAGATTATTTGAAATATTACACGTACAGGAAAGACTGGCACAACTTTTTACGAACAGCCACATTTGCGTACAACACGAACGCACATGAAGGGACGAAATATACCCCCTATCAAGTGGTCTATGGAAGAGAAGCCCGACTACCTTCACAATTCTCATATCTCGACGAATTAATAACATACGACGATCACGTAGAAACAGTAGTGAAAGAAATGCAAGGAATCCGCGAACAAGCTAGGAAGAACCTAGAACACGCTAAACAAAAATCATAGGAACATTACGATCAAAAAATAAATCCAATAAAATTCCAGCCAGGCGAAAAAATATATCTGATAAAAAACCAAAAAACAGGAAAGTTTGACGACAATTATAAAGGACCTTATCTCATTACCGAAGTGTTCCCAGGCAAAAACGACATCGAAATCGAACTCGAAATTCGAGGTCGAAATAAATTTCAGGTACCAGGCGAACATGAAACTTTTCCTCGCACTGGTCTTCTCTCTCTTGCGCGTTGAGCCTCTCCAAATTTTAGAGCTTTGAAAATGCAAACTACCCTCAGTTAGTGAAGTGAATATTCTAGAAAAACCGACATGTTGAAAAATGTTATTAGTTAGTTTTACTATGCGCCTCATTTTTCTTTAAAGACTTAAAATAGATAACGAATATGATAATCATGCCTAGAATAAGACGTAATACGCTAAGACGACATTATTTGTTTTTTGTCAAAGAGTATGTTAACCGACACGCCGCATCCTTTCTTTTTTCACAATTGAGCGGGTCGCTCAATCTTTTGGGTAAGGAGGTGTTACGTCCAAGCATGGGTGACGCACATCTGTCGATAATTTAGATTATTATCTTGCCTACCTCCGAAACGATGCAGCCTGCCGGTAAAATTCAAATACCATGTACATCTTTTTCTTTTATGATCATTTTATTATTTCATTTATAAACTATATTTAAGAAACAACAATTATTCCCGCTTCAGACACTAAACTATGATTTCCCAGAACTTTAGAACTCAATCTATTTACGTGAACATTCATGCAATGCAACAAGAAACGTTCTTTACCTTCCCAAACATTCTTTCAATGAATAAACATCCTTCTTATATACGCCCTTTCAAGAAGAAACCTTTAACTAATAACGATAGTATTTACTCTTAAGTGTAGAGTATACTTTAACGTATAAATATCCAGCCTGACAATGTCTTTCTTATTTATATTTCATTTTAACCAACGCCTTGCACGATATCGCCGCTAGAAAACCTAGTTATAATCAAACTCTGTACCATTCTCCAAATTATAATTTGAAACTGTATTTTCTTTCTCATGAATGCCGTCCACAAAGCAATGATCTCACGTCACCCCAGTGTGACCAAAATAACCCCTCCGTAGAAAATCGAACAATCTCGGTAGGAATTAGACCAAAATCAACCCAATTTTTGTAACTTCTCCCGAACCGAGGTGAAATGGTCACCCCTTTTAGAGAGGAAAAGGAGAACATCATCAACCTCGAATCAAACAGTATCTCAAGGGAATAAGATCTCAGTCTCATTACAAAATTATTCTAAGTACAAATTTCTGAGTTGTAATTTCAAAAGTCAAATAAAGTATTAGTTTCTGTTAAGTGTAATTGCGTTGTTAGTGTTGCAATTAATATTTTTCCCAACAAACTCACTCTCACGGATCAACATCGAGAAGTTTGGGAAAACAATCATCAAACTAAACGTCTTCGAAGAGGAATCGACCTCGACGATTAATCCAAAATCGTTGAGTTAGTATATTGAGCACAAGTAAGTCTCAGGCAGCGAGCTCACGTTCAGCTGAATCGCGCAAACCAATTCAAAAATCCCGCGCACATCGAATTATCGACGGAGCTACTCTGTCTCTACTTTGGGACATAACAATATTCTACGCTTGTCGTACTCCATCGTCGATTTCGTCAACGACAAGTTTGGTAAGTTACCTTTTTAATATGAGCTAATTCTTTTTTAACTTTTCTACCAAAGCCCCGGCCTCTTTCCTCGTAGTTTCAACTTTTTTTACTATTTCTGAATTTTCTCCCTTTATTTATTTATTATTTTCTTCCACTCCTTTGGTTGTATTGGTCTAATCCGTACAGGTGAGGTTCCCTGCGTGTAGATTTTCATGTACACAGAGCTTCAATAAGTTAGATCTGACCAACCTTTCATGGGCTAAGGCTGAGAATATTTACCAGTTGAAATTCTGAGGTGCTATGACTGTTCTGATTCTCGTGTTTATATTTGTATTGACGTCTAATCGCACGAGAGAGTCCTTGGCCATCTGACTGAATCCTTCGAAACTAATTATAATTTCTTTTTCTTGTTTCAGATTTTCATCGGCCCTGGTTTTACGGTTACAATATATATATATACGTCTGGTTAATATATACCCAGCATCTCTAAAGAAATGTGTATTATACAAAAATGTATTTCTTGCAATCATATTATATGATAATCAGTTATTATAAACTGATACTGTTAAATCGTTAGATTATGCTGCCATGCCGTAGGCGGCTTGTACAGCTTTGTTGAATTATAACGCGATGAGAAACCTTTCGATGCATTGTCTGGTTGGATGGAGGTAATAAATAATACACTGGACACAAATATATTGGGAAAAAGCCTTACTGGCATAAAAACCCCAAATTTAATCTTCTACACTTGCGACTGGCGTCACACACGTTGTATACTATTTTACGACTAGGTTTTATCCGACTACGTGGCGGTCAACTATCGCAATTTCGAATCTGTCGTAAGTATACGACCCGCTATTCATTCATTCAAACTCGAGAACCGTCGAAATACACTGAAGAAATAAATACGTTACGGTGTAACGAGGAATCCGGGATTCCTGCTATAGGTATGACTTGCGTTACTGGGTAATGAGGAATCGGTGATTCCTGATCGTGGTAGTCGACTACCTCGGATGACTTTTGAAGAAGAAGTGCCCATTCTTTTCTTTCCCGCGGCATCGGGACTCTCGTCCTTCTCCCCTCCCGAACATCGCGTGGACACATGGTCGCGCGGGACAGACTGGCGTGATCGGTGCCGCCATCTGACGTCGCGGTCATGCGAGTCCGCCTTGATCTCGCGTCAGCCACACCACTACATACTCTCCGCTCACACGTACATGTTGCGACACAACATACTCCCGGCGCAAGCTGCGGACCGACATCCCCCAGGGATGTCTGGACGCCGGCTGAAATATCAGGAAAAACTATGCTTAGGGTTATCAACGCTTATAACCTATTTAGAGTGTGCTTATAATAGGCCCCCTAGACGGACCGTACAACATATTTACAAGATGGAGGTCAACTCCATCGGCTCTTTGGTTTCTTAACCATTGCATGACTAGTTATCGATACATATATTCAGTTTCCTTTGGAAGAACTGTCCCTTTGGTTGGATTCGCATATCACAGCGCCCCTTTTTCGCTCCTACTATACAGCCTTCAATAGACGGCTTATCGCTCGAGTAACGGAGAACACACAGCCGAGTTATGTTGCGTTTATATACGCCAGTCGAAGTTTTGATTGATGCGACTCGCGCTATGCCATCGCTGCCCGGGAACACCTCGATGATTACACCCAGCGGCCAGCGTGAACACGCATTGACGTCGTCCATGAGAATCACGACCGAGCCCGGCCGTAACTTTGCGGTGCTGTCTTGCCATGTGTGGCGAATTTGGAGCTCATGGAGGTACTCCTTGTGCCATTTTTTCCAGAAATCCTGCCTGGCCTTCGTGATGAAGTTGTACGTGGAGAGCCAGTTGTCTGGAACTGAATGAAACGATTTTTCGCGTAAGATATTAAACGGACACCCTATTAATAAATGAGCCAGTGTTATCGCTAGAGGATCATTGGGGTCAGCGGAAAGAGTACACAAAGGTCGTGAGTTTGGAATAGCTTCTATCTCGATCAGAAGAGTATTGACTTGTTCGTAAGTGAGGTGTTGGTATTTCAGGATACGCTTCAAGTGATGCTTGAAACTCTTTACGGCTGCCTCCCAAATCTCTCCAAAATGTGGCGATAACGGTGGGTTGAAGTGCCATTCTATTCTCTTCGCTAGAGCATAGGTCCCGAACGACTCACGAAAATCTGGAGTGTCGAAAAGATCATGAATTTTCTGGAGCTCCATATTGGCGCCGACAAAATTTGTACCGTTGTCGGAAAAGACGTGCTCGGGGACTCCTCTGCGGCTGACAAACCTACGAAAAGCGGCCAGAAAACCTTCGGAAGAAAGGTCTGTTGCCAGCTCAATATGCACAGCCTTTGAAGCCATGCACACGGACACGCAACCATACGTCTTGAGAAAGACCCTGTTGCGATGTTTCTTCTCTTTGATGGTGATTGGACCGAAGAACGTGATTCCCGTGTGAGAGAAAACCGGCGATTCATTTACTCGTGCCATCGGCAAAGCGGCCATCTGAACATGTAGCCCCTTAGGCCTTTGACAAAGACACTCCACGCAATGACGAATGATCTTTCGAATCTGATCCTTTCCGTTCAGACTCCAAAATCTCGCTCGAAGAGTACACAACTGGATTCTCGCGTGTAAGTTCGACTGATGTGTCTGTCAAATAATCATATCCGTGACCGGATGTTTGTTGGGCAGGAGTATCGGGTGTTTCTGGTTGTATGGCAACTCTGACTGCTCCAACCTACCACCTACCCGAATTAGACCTTGCTCGTCTATGAATGGATGCAGGCTATCGAATCGAGTGCTCCTTTGAGAGCGGTTCGGGCCCTCGCTGGGCGCCCTGGACAGCTGTCGAAGTTCTGTGGAAAATCTTTCGCCTTGTATCATTAACATAATGCGACGTTCTGCATCTACGATTTCCTCACAATCTAGTGGTCGTATTAGTCCCACTATTTTGCGTGGTCGCATTCCTGTATCTGAGACTTCAGAGAACAATGTAGGTCGTTGAACTGAAGGTTTTGCCCGTTTCCACCGCGGGATGTAAGCGACTACTCTAACGAACCGATCGAATCGTGAGAACCGGGCATAGATGTTATTGCATGGAGGAATGTTTAAAAGACAAATACTCCTTTTCAAACTCGGAACTTCCTTTGGAAGGGATCTGACCAACGGGGGCCAGTCGGTTTCCAGACGAACTAACCAACTGGGACCTGACCTCCACAGAGAATTGTTGACGAATTCCGACGGTAATTGCTCTAATCTGGAAAGGGCATCCGCTGGGTTGTCCTTTGATTTGCAATATCTCCATGTAATCTGCTCCTCCACGGATTGAATGTCCTGAACTCGGTTCGCTTCGAAGGTTCTTAACAGATGAGGGGCGTTTTTCAGCCAGCATAGGACAATGGTGGAGTTCGACCACAATGTCACCGTATTTATTGGAAACTAAAATTGCGTTCTGGTTTCCACATAGAGTTTTTTGAGAAGAGACGCTGCGCACAGTTCTAACCGTGGAATCGTAACTCTCTTTAAAGGGGCGACTCTAGACTTGCTGCAAACCAGCCTTACCGACACCACCCCTTGGGAATCAATGGATCGACTAAACAGGCACGCTCCATATCCGTATATGCAAGCATCGCAGAATCCGTGAAGATCTACTTGACTCGGGTTGGCAGGTGTAAGTTGACGAGGAAATGAGATTGGTTTCAACAATGGTAACTGACCGGCAAGAGCTTTCCATTTCATATGGATGTCTTGAGGGAGAGATTCGTCCGAAGTGATCTTTGCCTTCCAACAATCCTGCATTAAGACTTTAGCATAGAAGATCACTGGTCCTAACAAACCGAGAGGGTAAAAAATCTTGGATACCTCTGACAGGAGCTTTCGTTTCGTTGCCACGATCTTCGGATCGACATGGTTCAGGATGTACTGTAATTGATCATTTTGAGAATCCCAAATGATCCCGAGCGTCTTTTGGACCGGCTCAGTCTTAATTATGCAATCTAAATCGAAAACCCTCTTGTCGATGATATTCAAGGCCGAATGATGATTCGATGCCCACTGTCGAATGTGAAAGCCTCCCCGGAGTAATAGGGGAATCATTTCGTCGCGTATGGCGAGGATTTTATCCGGAGAATCGGCTCCAGAAATAAAATCGTCGACCTAGAAATCACGAAAGAGAAGTTTGCTCGCACGAGGGAAATCGTGAGCTTCATCGCGAGCAAGTTGTTGCATGGTGCGAATCGCCAATGACGGGGCGGCAGCCGTGCCGAAAGTGACGGTATTGAGCTGGAATGTTCTAAGTTTACCTTGATAAGGCCACAATGTCTTTTGAAACTTTCTATTGTCGGGGTGAAGGAGAATATGTCGATACTTTTTCTCAATATCTGCGGTGATGACATAGGAGCGGGTGCGGAAACGAAGAACTTGTTCGAAGATGGTATTTTGAATCGTCGGACCCACTATGAGAGTGTCGTTCAACGCAATACCAGTCGACGTCTTTGCTGACGTATCGCACACCACTCCTGCCTCGGTCGTCTCGCTGGACGCCTTAATAACAGCATGGTGACGAAGGTAATATCCTTCTTCCGTCTCGTCATATAGAGTCATGTGACCGAGGGTGATATACTCTTCCATGACCTTCGCATACTCCGCTTTGAGATCAGGGTTGGATTCTAATTTTCTTTCGAGAACATAGTATCTCTTTACTGCCTGCTGCCGCGATGTTCCCAGATTGAATTTACTGTCTCTGAACGGAAGGCGAACGATATACCTACCGTTCGAATCGCGTTTCGTGTGAGTACAGAAGTGCAGCTTGCAGGTGACTTCATCACGAGACGGAACCGGCTCGTGATCGAAATCTTCAATGAGCCAAAAACGCTCGATGAATTTGTCTAATCTGACGATGTTACAAGACGTTTGTCTCGTTGGAGTGAGAATCTCCGTTCCTCCGGCTATAATCCATCCTAAGCTCGTTTTTTGCAAGATAATCTCTGAATCCTCGTTACGTAATTTAATCTGACCAACGGCTAGAATGGACAATGTAGTACTAGAGGCTAACAAGAGGTCAACTGATTTAGGCAAGTGAAATTGAGGATCGGCCAACTGGAGGTTGTTGGGAATGTTAAAAAGATGACGCGGAAACGTTTCGTTGGGTACTGTATGTGCAATGCTCGGTACTATTAAGAAATTGAGTTGATATTGAGTGTTATTATAGGTTGACTGATAAATTGCTCGAACATGCTGTTTGGAAATTGTGCATAGACTGTTGACGGCTCCAATGTTAATTGCACATGTGGTTCTAGGCAAATCTAATTGTTTGGTAAGTTCCTCTGTAACAAAGTTGACCGTGGAGCAAGAGTCTAGTAAAGCCCGGGCTGTGATAACCCTTCCGTGTCTATTTTGGATCTTGATCACAGCGGTCGTCATCAATTGCGAGTCTGACGGGAAAGCTATTGAGGCATAGGATGGATGCATCAGTCAGGCCTGAGAGGCGGTGGATGTCGGTTTTTTGTCTTCGTTTGGTCAGGGATCCTCGACGTTCGATCGCTGCGAGCCTGACCCTTTATCGCGATGTAACAATGTATGATTTCGGTCGCACCTTTTACAACGCTGTCCGTGCTTGCACGGGAAAAAATGGACACCGAGACAGTTGCGGTAAAGTTTGTTAAGTTTCACAAAATCCCAACGATCTTGGACAGCAAGCCTATGAAATGACGCGCATCTGAACAGACCATGCCCACCGTTGCATTTGGGACAAGCGGTCGACACTGAGGAAGCCGAACTGGAATGGATCCTCCGGATCGTTTTCTATTAATTGGGTTGTTATACAGATTCGAAGACGAAGCCGTGTTGGCTTGTAATTTGAAGATCGACGTCTGGATGAATTTAAACAAGTCTTCTAATCGAGTTCATCGCTCGGCTTGACCCCGAGTCTGTCGAGGATATGCAGATGTTGGCGGGCCTTATGGAGTAAGCCGGAAAAATCATCTGCCGTAGCATTGGATACCTTCGGAAGGTCTAATATCGCATTGAGATGCTCGACTGCGACAATGTGCTTATGGTCATAAAACTCGAGAAGGGTCTGCCACGCCTGTGAATAATCTTCGTCACTAGGATCGAAGCGTGCTACCTTGTCCAAAGCCTTACCGGTGAGCGAGTCTAAGAGCTGACTGCATTTAACTGCGTCGCTGATATCGGTGCGCGAATGTACTAGGGCAACGAATTTGTTTTTAAATGCTGACCATTCCTCGCTTTTACCGCTGAAGACGGGTAACTTGGTCTCTGGTAGCTTAGGGAGGTCTTGGCGTTCCGTCACCGTAATATTTCCCGCGTTGACCGTAGAGTTTGCGAGGGGTTCGACTCTCTGTAATTTCGTGGCTGCACTAACAACCTCAAAATACCGCGTTTCTACGTCCAAAAAAGCGGTTAATTAATGTGCTTCCGATTGCAATGACGCCAATTCATCGTTATACTTAAAATATTCTCTGTACAGAGTCGCGAGACTTTCCGAACGCATTTTCGCGTTGATAGAATCAACGTTCGCACCTTGCAGATATGTCTCCAGTTTTTCCACCTGAAACTCGAAGGATCTCCCCTTTTGTTCGATATAAACGACGCCCCTTGCTGTTCTTCACAGAGATCTATTTTGAATAAACGATTTTTAACGAAAAGACAAAGAAATGACTGGTTGAACTAAGAAAAGAATATATATATATATATATATAAAATTTAATTTGGAATGTGAAATGAGAAGTCCGATTCAGTCATAAAGCGGGTGCTATATATATATATATATATATATATATATATATAGCACCCGCTTTATGACTGAATCGGACTTCTCATTTCACATTCCAAATTAAATTTTAATATTTGCAATGAAATAGTTTAATAATAAATCTATTGAAGACTTGAAAAATGAAAGTTTGTTGTCGGATCGTATTTTCAAAATTCTCGATGTTGCAACCTGAAAACACTGTTCCTATCTAGAGACATTAGATGCTGGAGAGCCTCGTTACAAAAAAAAAAAAAAAAAAAAAGAAAAGAAACGGACAAGAGAAACGAAAAACCACGCACATGCTTGCTGCATGTCGTGTTGATCCCAACAAAGCCCTATGCCGTGACAAAGTCGCACGTCCTTAGCGCGACTGTTGTACAGCGGTGTTGACATATGACATAGCGACGTGCGCGTCGCGCGATCGGTGTGCGCTGAAGCGTGGGGTACCCGCGTACCCCACACTGACCTCGCTTAAGATAATGGAGAGCATAGCCGAGGGCGTGCAAATACGAGGACGGTTACGATGTAACAATGCGAAGAGAACAATGGTATAATGACACACACAAAAACAACTTGACGCGGTACCGTGAATGTAATAATGGCGCGACAATGTGAATAACGTACTGAGGTAACAATGCGACGCAAATAATAGATAATCAAATGAACAAAGTAACGACGCAAGAATGCGCGACAAATAATAGATAATCAAATGAACCAAGTAACGACGCCGGAATTCGCGGCAAATAATCTATAATCGAATGAACAAAGTAATGACGCAAGAATGCGCGGCAATTAATAGCATACTACGGCGAGCGACCAATGCTACAATATTAAGGAGAAAAATAATATGGATTCAAACATTGCAACTTATCTTAACTGCATCCGATCTTTGTGGCGGCCACTGGGTGCGGAGGTGTCCTGGGGCCGGCGATCCCGCAGCGCAACGTCGATAGCGGATTGTTCGATCCCTTTGAACCCTTCGGTTAATCTTAGCGACCTCGCCGTTTTTCCGTCGTTCTACGCCTCGACGCTCGCACGTGTGCGACGCCCGCCGCTTTTTCTACGAGGTTATTACCTCACAGGAGGCACCATGTTAAATCGTTAGATTATGCTGCCATGCCGTAGGCAGCATGTACAGCTTTGTTGAATTATAACGCGATGAGAAACCTTTCGATACACTGTCTGCTTGGATGGAGGAAATAAATAATACACTGGACACAAATATATTGGGGAAAAGCCTTACTGGCATAAAAAACCCAAATTTAATCTTCTACACGTGCGACTGGCGTCACACACGTTGTATACTATTTTACGACGAGGTTTTACCCGACCACGTGGCGGTCAACTATCGCGATTTTGAATCTGTCGTAAGTATACGACCCGCTATTCATTCGTTCACACTCGGGAACCGTGGAAATACACTAAAGAAATAAATACGTTACGGTGTAACGAGGAATCCGGGATTCCTGCTATAGGTATGACTTGCGTTACTGGGTAACGAGGAATCGGTGATTCCTGATCGTGGTAGTCGACTACCTCGGATGACTTTCGAAGAAGAAGTGCCCATTCTTTTCTTTTCCGCGGCATCGGGACTCTCGTCCTTCTCCCCTCCTGGACATCGCGTGGTCACATGGTCGCGCGGGAATGGCTGGCGTGATCAGTGCCGCCATCTCACGTCGCGGCCATGCGAGTCCGCCTTGCTCTCGCGTCAGCCACACCACTACATACTCTCCGCTCGCACATACATGTTGCGACGCAACAGATACCTCCGTTCGGTTTAGTGAACGGAGGAGGACGCGACAGGCGTCGCTGTGACCTCGCTCTTTTGCAAAGTACTTATTAATCAACACGTGTGTTAATTAATATTTTTTATAAAGTAAAATTAAAATATTTATCAATTAACAATTCTTATCATTTAAAATTCTCCCCGTTCTTTGCAGCCGACAGAGGTGAACAGCGACAGGCGTCGCTGTGATCTTGCTCTTTGGCAGGGCAGTTTTTGTTAACTATTAAAACAGTTAGTCGCGATTGACTGAGGCGACTGTACCTCCAACTCGAGTTGCGTCGAGTTGGACGTACAGCGAGTGCCGAGCCAGACGTCACCGTGGCGACATTTCTCGGCTGGCGCGGGAAGCGTCACGAGACCTCGAGCGCGACCGTGCAGCCTCGGACACTGTCGTACAATCTTGGGTCCGCTCGTGACTCCCTCCGAGCCTCGTGCGCGCGTAGCAACCGGCAGTGGCGCCGAGCCTGTAAAGACGGAGAGACGTACATCTCGAGCGCTGTGAAATAAAGAAAAGAGTACAACGTGGTCGAGGAGCGTTCGGAAATTTATTTAACCCCGAAATCCGTGATTCCTCAACCCCGAATTACCAAATCTGGCACCTGCTTGAACATTCGCCAATTTTTTATATTACATGCAATCACCAGAATGATAATTATCATAAAAAACTTTGAAAACAAACAATATTTTGACATCTTGCCCAATTTACAAATGAAGATTTTCTACATGTCCAACCTTTACGTAAAAGATTTATTGGAAAACATACTTCATTTACATTCATGAAAATTTCTCTTTCATCAGAAAGCTTGGAAGCGTACCAGGCACACCGGATCATTTTATTGAAAATTGGCGATGATAGTTGATGATGCACTATTCATTGTATTTTTATGGATTCTTCACGGGAATTAATTTCTCTTTTATTTTCAATCAGATAAGCGCAGTTTTGTATACGCTTTATTAGATTTTTAGAGGAGTACATTTTGGAGGAATCACTTTAATTATACAAGTTGGTAATTTCTCGTCATCCTGGAAGATTTCGTTATATAATTCAGCGTTTGATTGTTCACCCCAAGAGTTAATAATTAATCAAAACTGATCTTTTGCAAGATGTTAAAATAGTTTTTGTTGTCAATATTGTTATGATAATTATCATTCTGGTGATTGTATATAATATGAAAAATTGACAAATAAAGTATTGTATAAATTTTGTAAATATTGTAAAATTGTGTATACAAATAAAACCCTACCCGAAATTTTGTTATAGTAGAAATTAAATTTTGGATTTATCTGCATGCATTTGAAATTATTCAACTTTTTAAAAATAAAATATTATGTTTAATTCACATTTTAATTAGCGGTACGTCATTTCATAAATAGAAAACAAATATTTCGGTTTTGATTGATAATATTTTTAGCTCATTAACTTTATTTAAAAGTTGTTATGATATTTAAAACAATTAAATAAAATATTTGAAAAAAAAGTTCCCAGAGGTGGCATCGAACCCGGGTCTTCCGTGTGGCAATAGAGTTCACTACTAACTCGTCTACTGCGCGTTTCTTGGAAAGTATAGAAATCGACGAGTATATGAGTTGCGTGTAAAAACTTTAAGGCCCATTTTCTCGGAATCGTATGGCTAGTGCGCTCTATTACTTTACTAGGTGGATACCCTTAAGGTAGTTCTCCAGCTAGGTTAAATACTGCAGAAAAATTTGGAATTCAGGATTTCAATCAATAAAATGATGCCCGATTTATTTTTAAAAAAATCGAGGGGGTCACCGATGTTATGCATAAGAAAAATTCATTTGAAAATGTGCTTTTTAACACGTAAAGATACCCCCAAGTGGCACTACGATACGGTTATTTGAATTTGTTATATTCTTAAAGACTGCGGATTCAAATAAAAACCCTCTTTTTTTATCGTTGATAACAATTACGCAAAAATTACTTAAATTAAGGGCACTATACCGAGCTTTCTGATGAGAAAAAATACTTTAAAGTGTCGCGATAAGAATTTGCAAGAGTCAATGCTGCCAAACTTCCAGCGGGTCCGTATCACGAACCAAGTTCCCCAAAGTAGAAAATTCTTATAATAAACAAACTCACTTGATAAAATACTGTTGTGCTGAATTTCGAATACGACACGATAACGCGCCTTTTCCACATTTGCCGGCACATATAAGCGGCACTGCAAGGGCCTGTTTCTTCAGGACGCCGCTAGCAATATCCCGCCATGAAAGGGAGTGGGGAGGATTGTAGCCCGCCGTTTTTTTTCTCTCTCTACGCTGAACCGACGCAACGGTTAGGCTGATTTCGAAGCATTGTTCTTGTCATATTAATAAAGTCTCACTTAATCCACTTCGAGTGTTTTATACGGTCATTTCATCAGTACCTCCTTCCACCTGCTATCGCAACTCGAACAAATACTTTAAATGAGTAAATGAACATATAAATATATGTTATGGATAGAATAATAATGTTTTTCCACTTTGTGTTTGGGGCCCCCCGGTTGCCCCTACAGAATACGCCCCTTCGCGATAGAACTACCTTAAGGTATACTACTAACCTGCCAAGTCTCATACCGAAGTAAATTTCCCAACCGGTAAGGTCCCCTTGTTAGCATGAGATGATGGTGGTTGAGTGGTTAGCGTCGAAATTTCGCAATCGGTGGATTGCTGGTTCGAGTCCCGCTCATCACTTTTTTTTTTATTTATCTTTTTGTTAACACTGGTCATATTCTTTCATATATATTACAATTCATAGGTAATATAATGAAAAAATACGTGTATTTCCAAGCCTGGCTTGGAAGGCATTTCTCATTTTCAGGAATACTTTATGCGTTTGGCTATTTACTGCTCGATAATTATAAATATATCATTTGTTGTAATAATAAAAATTAATAAATAGCCAAATAACAATGGCAATTCAATAAAAGTTTATGCAAATACACGAATTTTGTTCATTATATTACCTTTGAATTGTAATATATACGAAAGAATGTGACCAATGTGGTAAGAAAAATAGAATTTAAAAAAAACGATAAAGGGAACTCGATCCAGCGATTATGAGGTTTGAACTCTAACCACTCGACCGCTGCGATCTCACGCTTGTAAATGCAACGCACTGGTATATATTTGACCCATAAGACTTTTCATGCGATTTTCTCGAACACACCTGAGTAGTACGCCTTACTACTTGGGCATTATGTTGTCCTAATGGACGACTAAAAGTGTACAAAGTTTGAAGAAAATCCGTGGTCCGTCGTAATCCCTTCTATTTTTCGACGCATTACTTGCATTTGGCTCGAGACTGTCGTTTCTCGCGGAGGCTGCACGCATTCGGCCGTACACTGCCATCTAGCGGTGACGCGTAGCGCGTAAGCTCTACTACTATGCCGACGTCGTCGGCATAGTAGTACGGCCGAAAGCGTGCAGTCTGGGCGAGAAACGACAATCTCGAGCCAAATGCAAGTATTGCACCGAGAAATAGACACAACCACGATGGATCACGGTTTTTTTTCAAACTTTGTAAACTTTTACTCGTCCACTAGGACAACATAATGTGCAAGTAGTAAGGCGTACTACTCAGGCGTTTTCGAGAAAATCGCATGAGAAATCTTATGGGTAAATTATATACCAGTGCATTGCAATTACAAGTGTAAGGTGGCGGTGGTCGAGTGGTAAGCGTTCAAGCTCCGGAATCGATGGCTCGCATGGATCGAGTCCATGTATCTTTTTATTTATATTTGTTTACAACACTAGTCATATTCTTTCGTATATATTAAAATTCAAAGGTAATATAATGAACAAAATACGTGTTTTTGCAAAAACTTTTATTGAATTGCCATTGTTATTTGGTTGTTTACCAATTTCTAACAAACGCTAAGAATCGACTAACAAACGATTGGCATAAAAAAATCGATATTTTAATAGAAGCCGGCTAAGTTTATTGAGCTCATGCGTTTTTAGTTATAAATTGTATTACAGCAATTGAAGAATGAAATAATGTCGGTGTGTTTTTAACTTTTACACCGATTTTACACGAAATGCGGGGAAGAGAAAACTGTATGGTTTAGGTTAGTCTCACAACATCCTCCGATCACAGCACCGCACGATAGCAGCGGTGAGAAAAAAAGTTTGGACACTAATGGCCAGTTTCTTCACCTCTGAATAAGTTCTGGATAACTTTATCCGGAAGATATTCTGTAGTCCTCCTTCAGGCATATCTTTCGGATAAATTTATCCGGAGATAAAGAAACTGGCCACAAGCGGCCCACTTTCTGCCTATGCAATGTGATTGTCGTTTCCAGACCTGTAGGTAAGACCGTGGTCAAAACATGTACATAATTATACGGTGTGCAATTTGCGACCGCGTGGTGCATCTCATGTATTCCTATAGTTTCGGTCGGCACGGACAAGCGCTATTAACGCTCGAAGTTTGGGAGGGCGAAGCGGGATATGCGCGAACTACGTACAGAACCGCGCTCTCCTATACCAATTGCTATTATCGGCCTTCTCCATGTTATTTGCGGACAAATGCCATTTATGTAATATTGCACGTGTAGCAACGTACGGGTACTCATTGTGGCGCATTTTTTCTCGTTTAGTGCCTAAAGACCACAGGGTTTTTATTTGAACCATTAATAAGTCAATAAATGCAAATCTAGAGCCAAAATTACCACGTGGTAACGAAATCTGTAAATTTTTTAACGATTTCAAAATTCTGCGACCTTTAGCTTACGTAGGACTATCAACTGCATAACATACTCAAATTTCAACTCATTCCGTTCATTAGCTTCGGAATGGCATTTGTCCGCAAAATGCATGGGCCGCTGGGACGGTAAAGAAGCGCTTTCACATCACGTTAACAACGAATTTAGACGACTATAGAAGGCATATGCGAATACCTCGATTGGCTCCATTTTTTTTCCGCCGGAAACTGCCATTTGACGTCGCAGCGGTCGATTTGTGACGTCACTCGGAATTGTATACGCCCCGTAGGTGGAGTCACGAGAACATGAACACTGCCGTCTCTAAATTCACAACTCTGAGAGTCGAACGATCGAATTCCCTTCGAATAGATTATTTTTTTCATAATTTTTGTTATCGTTTCCTTACATATTCCATAGAGAGACATTTTATTTTGCATTAATATTATCGAAAAAAAATTAAGAAAAATGTCAGGAGTTTAAATTTATTTATTCATGCCCACTCTCAGCTAATTTATGTGGTGAACAAAATGATTTTTTATGAATTATTTAATTGATAATTCAAATATTAAAGATACTGTATTATTTACAATTATCAGAACTTATATTATACGGCTATTAACGTTCTTAGGATTATTGTTATATATGTCGAATCAGTGAGGGACAGTAGCAGTTCAGATCAAGAGAGAGTCGGCATGTGTCCCTCAGTCTATACCTCGCATTACAAGAAGTGAGATAGTCTGTAAAGCGCGCTTGCTCGTACGTGATTGGCGAGAGAGGAGGCGGCGCTACGCCATGAAGTTGTGTAGGGTATACGTGAACGCGTTTGTGTAACCTAACACATTCTCACAGCGACGCCAGCGACGCAGGTGACTGAGGGGCATAACTACACTGCGGGACACAATTTCTGGAGCCAAACCGGAGCATAGGCATATTCCTTTTATAGTCGTCTGAATGCGTTGCTCTTACCGTGAGTACAAGATAGCTTGCGGCCAACTTAACGTGGGTACAAAGTAGTTCATGCTGTGGCCATAGATGTCGCAGACCAAATCCTGGAGGTTATAACTTTTGTCGAGCGTTGCTGACAGGGAGACTAGGGGTGCGTTCGGGGAGTCACTATTCGCACCATCTGGCGCTAAAGACTGTTCGCAGAGCTCGACGTTAGCGCAATCAAACACGACCGTGACGTCACTACTTATGGTGTGTGACGTCATGACTGAACGCAACAAACGCTATTTCTTCCGAGGTAGTGTGACAATTGCGTAGCGTTTGCGTATTGCGTGAACAGCACCGAATAGCACCACACGCTATTCGTTGTTTGTTTCAACATGGAAAGTTCCGACAATTCCGTGGCGCTCATTTTAAAAGATTACGAAACCGAAGAAGAATACAAATTACTACTTTCACCAAATAGTGCCCGCAGAGTTGAAACGGGTAAGTTTACTCAGTACAATAAACTAATTAATAGGTGTCATTCAACCGGTAATCAATAGGTGTGTAATTAAACAGGTTATGGTCGAACAATAATTATGGCTTATAAAGCATCGTTTATTTGCAAATAATGCAATATTTTCTATTTGGTGTCGGTTTTCATTCATTTTTGTTTATTGCCGTTTTCATTTATTGATTTTTTTTCAATGTATCTTCGGTCCAATTGATACCTGGAAAATTTATTTTCTAACCTTCGATGTATGAATTGTAATGTTGAATTGTGTTTTGTTTGAATGATTTATAAATATGTGGGAGTTTACCGTGTATACCGTGTCGACTTTCAACAATTTATCTTATTTAACTTAAGCCCGCAAACGATTTTGTATGTGAGAAAAACTGAAAAACAATTTTTCGTTTTGAATGTCACGATAGAACTACCTTCAAAACCCCCACACAAAACGATGATGATCGCTGCTAACGCTACGCTGTAGAACATTCACGGAGCTTGCTATCGATATTGCCAATAGCCATTGCGCTATTGGCTCCGCGAACGCCGTTGGTAGTGTTTGCGTTTACAGCGTTCGTAGCGACTCCCCGAACGCATCCTAGAGACCAAGAGTGCGAACGCTTATGGCGAAATCGTCCCAAACATGACCCGAAAAAGCGAGGAAAGATGTTAGTTCGAATTGAGCCACGATAAGCGCTCTCGTCGCTCAGAGCTCACTGTGAAGTATGGCGTTGGTGATGAAATGAAGTCAGCGGGATATAAACCCCGGCGAAATATGACATCTGTCATTTCATCTGACGCATAAACAGTTTGTTGTCGAGTGTTTTATGAAATTTCAAGCTGGAGGGCGACGAATACAAACGATAGTATAACAAGCAGGTAAGAAGAAAGTTTGTTGCTATAATTCGTGGATTAATGTTAATTGAATTGGAGTTGTGATGCTATGTGGCGTATATTTTTCACGCTCGGAACCGACTCGAATTTCGTGCAAGAGATTTTTCTTACTCGAGAGATTAACATTCATATAGCGAATTGCAATGCAAACCTATATTAAATTTATTATTTTTTCCAGATTGTTTTATCGGAAATGGGCAAACTGTGCTCGTACGCGGGGTGTCAAACTTGACGACACTTTCAGTTCTTACGTTTGTTTCTATCAGTGCGAGACATCAAATATGCTTTATGATGCAAATGGGTGCGTTTATGACAGCAACATACTTAGCAACGCTGCTTAGTAATCAGTAAGCGCAGTGCCCTGTAAAAGAAAAAGTCACAGAGCAGCACTGCTAAGTACTTTGCTGTCGGAGATGCACCCGATATATTCAATGACTTGGGCCGCGGTCCAAATTGCGCTCACAAGGCTTACGACCTATGCTGAAGCACGTGCCTTAACACTCTAAGCACACTGTGAGCGCAATTCAGCCCGCGACCTTGGATATTCAATTTCAATCTGCTTAGTTTCCTCGGTAACTTACATTTTATTTTTGTGCAGCATATCCTAGAGCGATGGAGCGAGGCCAGCGGACACCGTTACTTACCAACAAATTTTGTCTGCGAGCTTCACTTCTCTGACGATAGCATAGTCAGAGAAGATTGGAACAGAAGATCGGATTTCAAGGAACGAAACAAAATAAGAAATAACGATATCGCTTTTGAAATTATATAGTTATTTTAATCGTATTCCCTTTTTGTATTGTATTATTTAAAAAAAATGAAATATGTAGCCACCAAAAGAAGTATGAAAAAACAAACAAACAAACAAGTTCGTAGAGCGATATATCGAATACGCAAGCCGTTGATAATAATTATTACATTATGAAATTGATTGTATCTCACATTTCGCCTTCCGAGCTCACATACAAAAGCATGCGTACTGGGCTTGCAATAAATGAACAAACAAAATATCGGTGATCCCGAAATTAGCGTATATTCTTTATTTATCGTAAGTACTTTTTTTGCGAGAGCGTTTGTTCGTTCTTGAATTGTCGTTTACTTGAGCTGCGCAACAAGTCAAATTTCACCAGAGATTGTTCGAAATGCTATTCTATAGTAATGTATACAAACAAGAAAATATTCAGACCCAGTGCATACAAAACTTTCAGTAACTAACATATTTTTTGACTCTTATAAAAATTTGTCTACAATTTATCAAATAATAATTTAAACAAAAGCATAGCAATATTATTTATCAATATCCTAAGCTGCGTTAATCAGACGAAATGTACGACAAATCGCAGATCAACGATTCAAAATCACCGCGCTTGCCGGTCCCCACCAGAAGTGGCGCCGCCAGGCGGTGCAATTATCGGATCGTTCCTCGCTTTTTCCGACCATTTCTCTAACATTGCGTTCGCACTCCTGGTCTCTAGTCTCCCTGGTTGCTGATCTCCCAGCTAATCTCTGTTTATTATATTCGTGAACATAACCTAGGCACGTAAACAATTTGTGAAGCAAAAAACATCGTAAAGAATGTGAGTCAAATAATAATTGTCAAAATAATTTAGTAACAAAATTCACGTCTGTAATACGGTCGTTCGAACCATGAGAAATGAATAATTAACGAATCTCGAAACAAAATTTTCATGCAAACATAACCTGGATTCGGCAATTTGGAAAAACTGTAATTCTCAATTTTGCAGACAACAGTTTCGGCAAAATGTCGAAGTACGTTAATTTGGCTCAAGTATCGAGCAATTATGCGATAAGAATGAATCGCCTGAGCAATCGCATATTCGGTGAAGTTACGAGACCTACGAACTCAAAATCCATGAAAGTCGTCAAGTTGTTCAGCGAAAAGCCGATCAACAAGCGCGAAGAAATAGTAGAGTACTATCCCCGTCATCCTCAAATTGGATGGCTAATGAGAAATTTACGCTTCTACGGCCTGTTTCGTGATGAGCATCAGGATTTTAAAGAGGAGTTTGAGAGATTAAGGGTCCTCCGTGGTAAAGGAAAGAAGAAAAAGTTGTAATAAGTGGTGTTATAGAAAGGACAAGGTCGACAAGGAACAGCATTTCGATCGATGTTAAATTGGTTTTTTCTTTTGGAAATAAAGATCATAGATTAATTGAACGTGCTCTAAATGAACATTTTCTTCCTATGTATATAATAATAAAACAGATTTCTATCAACATATTAGTCACATGAACGTTTTCATCAAATTCTCGATTGATTAATGGTGGACTTAGTAACCAACATTACCTTGCTATAGATAGCAGCTTTCAATATTTGAACATTCATGGAAATTGGAGCGAATGGGTTAAGCTTGAGGCTATTTGCTCTAAAATGGTAAAAGGTGGAATGTCATTGCGTTATCGATGCAATTAAAATTCCTACTAAACTCAGAATCGTAGCTTGTTCGTTATAAAATTCTTAATGTAGAGCTGTAGCCTTAATTTACCATCCTACAGAATTTCAGCCAGCTTGGTCATGTTCTTCAAATTTGTAGATGTATGATTTCTCTAGTCTCATTGTACACATATATATATATATATATATATACATATAAACTTTTTTCATATTCAAATATCAGTTTACTTAGTTTACGAGCAAAAACCCATTTTATAACAACATACGCGCAATAAAAGAAAAACATATCACAAAAAGAATTATGAAATGTGTTGCGGACGGGCGCCCGATTGGGGGACCGTCCGATTGACGGAAATCAATTTTATCGGGTATGATGAGTTCAAGAATGTCGAAATTTTCAGTTTCTTCTTGCACCTTATCGCCAGCGAAATTAGTTTTTATCGAATCACCATCGAGATACGAAATTTTTCCGTGTTGCGATGGTACGGCGATTGGATCTACATCATAATCATCGTTGCGATGGTAAAGCTGCTGCTGTCTTCTACCAATTTCGCGATACTCATCTAATCGTTCCTCGCGTTCGCGGCTAGCGTCCCAGTCCGATGCTTTTCCAAAAACGCCGGGTTCCAAGATTCGTGAGTAATCATTGATGCGATTGAAAGGTGGCGAGTCAAGTTTTCCACGAACTTCCGGATACGTGGAAATTGCGAATGTTCTCTTGGTCGAACTTCTTGGGGTGATTTCTCGATTTGCCATCGAAACTGGCATCCAAGATTTTTCGTAAGCATCTTCTTCATCTTGCTTATCGTCTTGGCGATAAATTGGCAATGTTCTCGAACCGATGGTCACCCCGTTCGTGTTATTGTTGACCATTCTTGAATTTTTCGGATCAGTCTCTACGTATATCCGACCGATGCGGCGCTCGCGCTGACATGCTCCTGCATTCCTCTCTGTCCCAGTTTTCCACTGTTCTATATTTTTGTTGCCAAAGATGAGATCCCACATCCAAGATTTGAAGACGGTGACGCCGAGATAAGCCGGGAGTCCGCCGCAATCGAGAGAAAAATTCGACCACGATGCGATACCGAGGAGTACCATTCTCTGATATCGATCTTCGCACACAACCGGCGAGCCGGGATTCCCCGCGCAGGCTCTTATGCCATTTTCATCTTCGATCATCGTGCAGAACACATTTCGATAACTGGCGTTTCCCTCGTGCATGTACGTGCACACGCGCCAAGAATTCAACAGAACTCGACTGTATTGAATTGGCTTCGCGTATACTTTTGACGAAGGCGCTACGGTACCTTGCCAGCCGAATATCAAACAGGATTTGTAATCGTCGTCGAGGCGACCTGGTGCTATGTCGAGCAGGCGAACTTTAGTATCGCACATGGCGAATGGTTTTACCAGTTTTAATAGGGCTATGTTATTATCGTAGTCGCGCGATTTTGAGTATCCTTCAAATCGAGGATATATGTACGTAACTTGGACACTGACTGCCTGTCCCGTGTTAGTTCCATTCAAACCAGTTGCATATAGCACGATTGACTGCAATGTAAATTGGAAACATATATGATAATTCTTGTATTGTTCGACGCAAAGTTTAGTTGCAAACGTCACTTTGAATTTAGATACTGAGAAAGGGATTTACAGAACTCTTTTTGATTGACCATCCAAATCGCATTTTCCAGATATTAATTAAAAACTAGAAAAAAATGTTGCTCACGCTTCGCTTGTACTGTACGCACTGGGCGGCGGTTAGCACCCAATCAGGAGATATAAGAACTCCGCCACAGGGCGATATCGTATGGAATTGTATCAACCAGGGAAATTGACCATCCTGAGCACGAGATCCTCTTAAAACAGCACCAAGGTATTCTTCCAAATTTGACAATAATAAAAGGAATATGAAACATTTTGGCATTTTTTCTTTGCCCCCGATTAATCGCGAACCGCGAGCGTGCCGACCGACTGTCATTTGTTCGGAAGCTTCTCATTTGAGGAATATATATGTAGTATATATATGTACGGATATACATGTATACAGGGTGTTTACGAAAAATAATATAATCGTATATATGGCACCGATGGTATACCGACAATCATAAATCATTGTTTGTATGAACATTTCATTATCTCTACATTGTTTGGAAATTTTTTACGTATTTCTCATAGATCTTCTTTCGCATTTTTCGCACTTTCCTTCGAATTTTGTATACCACCTTTGCTCATCTTCTTTCGTCTCTTAAGTTTTCGTTTCTCGGATCTGCTCTTGTCACCTTTCTCTTTCAGACACGAATCGTCGTCGCCCTTGAGTGCTCGCTCGGAGCATAAATACCTGTTATAGGACAAAAATTTTATCAATTTTGTTTTACCTTGAATCAAACATATTCTTGCTTGGGGGCTTGAACAAACATCCGTAAATTAAGATCGAACGTTACAAAGCGACGCATGCCGTTGGTCATATAAGTGAAACTTGGATCGTTACAACTAATCGTTATACAATATTACAAAGTTTATTAGAAAAATCGATAAACGTATCGAAATTTTTCATTGTTGAATGAGAAAAAAAATAATTGCCAATATTTACCTTGAGAGAGGTATGGCACCCTGTTTATTGTAGTACCACTCTTCAATGTCGGACTCGTGATTTTCCAGAAGATCCTCACACTGAGTTTTCAACGTGGTAATTTCGACGGAAGGTTTGTCCCACAGTTCAATGGGTATTCCTAGCTCAACCTCGACACCCTTAGCCCTGAAATATTGTAAAACTCACCTCAGTTACTGAGACCAAATACAATATGCTGGTAAAGTACTTTTTATCACAAGAATTATCGTACACAAGACCGTGTAAAGTTTTGAAAGTTTGACTCATGCCTTTCGAAAATCTCGTACTATCCTCGCGCTCTTTGTGAATATTGTACTTTAATATTCTGTCGCAAACATTTTCTAGAGATTCCACGAGACGCAATTCCCTGAAAAAAATTGTGGATTTGAGAATCTTTGTTTTGGGACACAGCCTGTAAAAAACAGGAGAAAATTAATGCTTAATTTATTCTTACGATTTTCTGTATTCTTTTTTCTTCTTTGGCGTGACATCATCGAGGGAATAGCCGAGTTCCAGGACATCGTGAGTTTTACCAGTCTCGTTGAGTCTTGCCTCAAGCTCATGCGCCACTACTTTGCATACTGTAATATTTTCAGTTTTTTTAATTTCACGAATATTTAAATTTGCCTACCTCTTCGGACTTACCTTCGCACTTATTCGCATATTTAACACCCTCAGCCTCTTCGGCTCCTCCGGAGACAGCGCTTATGGTCAAAAGACTCAATAAAATTAAATTCCACATGATTGACACAAGAGAGAGTAAAAAGGGATGTCGACGGCCCATTTGTAGGTTATGTTCAACTGGGTTCTTGTATTTAACAATCGTCAGAATTTGTTTTCCCAAGGTCTTGACCTTGACCACGATCTCGCATACGGGTCTGGAAACTCCCGTATGGGATTGCTGGTGGTGGTTTCCTTAGTGAAGAAGTTTATATTTTTTAGAATGACCGCTAGAATCCTTGTGAGTGTGAGCTCGTCTGCGTCAAGCCCGTTGCAGACGATGCGTAATACCAGAGAACATAGATTTACATGGACCTGATGGAACAACAGGCCACAGGGCGGCCCGTGTTAACTTTCGGTACAGAAAACGTAGTTCCACTTATGGGCTGTAGAGTGCGCGGCGATGTATCGGTGTGCCATACGCACTCGACGCATCAGCTGAACGAGCTGAACCCCGCTCTCATGCTATCTCGCTTTGCATGTATGCATGCTTGCCGATAACTGTATCTGACTCGCTCTTGTATGAGCGGCACGCTCGAAAGCGAAGGAGGTTTCCATGCTACCGATTCATGGATCGCGTTGCAAATTTTTTTTTAATAAATATTTTTTTTCATCGAAGTTCAATAACTTTTTTCAAAACATTGACTCCTGCTCCTAGTAAAAATAATAATAAAAATAATAATAGTGAACAAAGTATGAGATCCTTCGTATGGCTTAAAATTTTTAGAGTTTTGACGAATTTGGTATTTTATCTTCGTAGTGATTTAAAAATCGTGACAATTTATCAACTGTAATACCGTCAACAATTTTTCCGTTGCCGAATAATTTATTTCTCGGTCATAATCAATAAATTTTCATTTTTCGAAAAAAAAGGAAAACAAAATTGCATGCTGGGGAATTCAGCAGTCAATCGTCACATTGCCATATCTACACGCTCGCCGCGTGACGACAAACTTAAGTCAGAATGAATCATTTATCGATCTCATTCATCAGGGAGGCTCAATTTGTTAAACGGTTAATTCAGAAACACATTGTTCAACTTTCTAGGAAAGAAACATATTTATTGTCTGTTATGAATAGAATCCATTTTCGGTATTACACAAGATCTACAAATAAAAAAAAATGCGCATGCCTGGGGTTCGGGACCTGATTGCCTTACATCGAAACCCCAAGAACCCCAACCACAGGGTACACCGGGTACACTACACAGCAGCGTACACAGCTCGTGGGTGCGAGCGAGCGCGGAACAGTACCCCAAGAATGGTTGAACGCTCGGGGGCAAGAAAGCGCGAGCTATAACCCCAGCGTCAGTGCATGCATGCACACAAATATTGGACAGCGCCCATAAGGCCTGTTGTTCCATGTAAATCTATGTTCTTTGATATTACCGATGTCAGAAAGATATCATAAAAAAGACATCTAATGGGATTAGTCTTTAGGATTTCCTTCGGACAACTTTTTATTAGATAACAGCAGACGGATAACTGTTTGACACCTCGAAATAGTAATCAATTCGATAATAGTTAATGATACCTTACAGACGTCCGTTTTTTTATGTCAAAAGATATCCTAAAAAAGATAGCTTAACGAAAACATTAAACAGAATGTCGAATAGTTATCTTACGGTAATGCCTTAAAGATAACCTGAAAACGGTAACTTATCGGCATCAATTGGACATTTGTGCTACTTGGGAACACAACAGAATCACCAATGGAAAAGACCGCCAAATACGAATTCTGAATTTCAAGTTTACTAATTAACTCTTCAGAACTGCTAGTTGGCATTTCTTGCATACGCCTAATCCATCGCGTAATTTATAATTAAAAGTTCCATAAGTATTTCTTTTCGTAAATCCACACGATGCTGTCTGTTTCATTTCTACTATAGGATCTATAATGGTCATATGGGAAAGTCAACAGGTAACGTGGCATTTCACGTTATAATGTTAACGCCTTAACGAACTTTTATTTTATTAATTACAGTATTTTGTTTTTTTCCAATAATTTCCACAGTTTCAATCGTCATTCTTGTTTCTTTTGTTTTATATCCCCTGGCTCAAGGGTAATATAATCGTTTGTGTCGTTTAGGTCGTGTATTCGGTAAAGTCATCCATGTAAACGCGTTTGTTCGATCTTGGTGATACATCGTCCGAGGGACCGTCGGAATTGTTGCTCGAAGATTCCTGAAGTACACGATTTCTCAGTCGTTTTATGTGTCTAAGACGCTCGAGCCAATTCGATGCGTAAGGATTATGACCGTTTTGCTTCAACGATGAGGAAACCATCGAAGCAAGCTGTAAAAATGACAACAAACATATACCGTATTTTGTATTTTTGTAGCTCTTGGATGATATAAGGAGCTATAATTGTTTACATTAGCGTGGAGAGCCAATTGTCGCGAGAGGATGGCAAGATTCTGGTCAGATATTATCTTTGGCTCGCTATGTCCTATATGCTCGGCTAGTTCCTCTCTCGCTTGAACCGTAACTTGATTAGTTCCGTGATCCAGAGGTTGAATAATTACGCAAGCATAGTTGAACTGGCCCTGGTCCGAAAAAAGAAAATTAGGGGACAATATTTATTGACGTGTCATCGCCCCTCTCTTGTTCTATTTTAAACTTTAACAAACGCCAGTGAATGGAACTAAAGTTGTCTTTACGCATGAACAGAATACATTCCGGGCATATTCGCTGTTTAATGTCGCAAAATCGGCATTAATATTCTTGAGATTCTGATTTATTTTCTTTCTTTTGTTTTGCCCAATAGTGAGGATCGAGCAATCTCAGAAAATTCGTCAAACGTCACGTTTTTGAACGAATATTTAATATTAATGTCGTTAATGTGGCTGTAGTAATAGAGTTTACATGTAATTTTTTGAAAATTTAAGAAGTCGCAAACTCGATTCCGACATTCAAAAGCAGCCTCTGTAGACAATTTTGAATCAGTAGCTGCAATTGCATAGAATATAGAGCGATGATGACGGGCGTTAAAGAATCTAAATTTTGACCAATGTTGCAGCAGAGTGGATTTTTTTGTCTGCATTCCTCGGCCAAATTCGAATTCAATTGGGTAGACGCCAATAATGGGCATTTAAATACACACGACTTATATGGACGTATTTGGAAAAAAATCATATTCTGCCAAGGAAAATGCAAAAACATTCTTACCTTCACAGTTTGTATATTGTAAGCTTCACCGCTTTCGTTGTAAACGACACTAACATAATTATTTCCTATATGTTGTTTCTTAGATGTGCATTTAGGATCGCTCGGTTTTGTTGGCATTAGAGTTGCCACGTGAAAAGCTACTTGGGTTACATCGTCCTGCCATATGTAAGCGAAATTGCCATTTTCACCATTACGATCGAGTCCACCAAGGAAAACACTCTCGTCGACATCTTTGAGGCGGACAAGGGTTCCAAGGCGTTGAAGAAATTCTGCATAACGAAGAGAACCGTGCTGGTTAGCGAGTATCTCGACTTCGTTCGACGCTTGTCCCGGACCTATGTAGAGTACACCGATTTTATGAGTCTCGTATGGCTGTATCCTATCGAGATTCGTAACAGCCCTTTGAACTGCCGTAGTTTGGGGCACGAGAAGGGGCTTTTCCGTTGTCGTCCCGAAATGAGCTGTGTGATATAGCTGCAGGAATACGAAACTGCGAAAAAACCAAATGGGATCATTATTATGCTGCATATTTTTAATCAACTCGTATTCTCTATATATTTCGTTTTCCTTCTTATTGTCTCTTTGTAGCCAATATAGTATTGCTTCCGTGGCAAGTTGTGATTTTCTAACAGGCGAATAACGAAAACATAAATCACTTATTCGCGATTTTGAGTATCTTCATTGCAAACACCTTTTGCAGCTTTAAACCTACGGAACAACTTTTCGTGTCAGAAATAACGACGAGTAATACGTTGAACACGTATTTCAAAAAATGTTCAATTCAAATGTTGCCAAATTTCGAAAATAAACATAATAGGTTAAGTTTTTTCCAATTTTGTATTTAATTTCTGCCGTTATCTTTAATATTTGGACTCGAAGCGTGTCTTATATAGACTGGAAAATATTGTGTAGAATTGTGCCTTTTGGATCATTCATATTGTATTATTATTATTATTATTATTATTGGTTGGAGATAGCAAAATAAAACAGAGTAGAAGCGTTATTATTTTTTGCAAAAGGTACATGGTTATATTTTGCTAGTAATACGAATCTGGCTTAAACTAAATTATTAATCTTCTGTTATGATAGCTCTACATCAGATTTGGAGGCTGGAGGTCTCTCGTAAAAACTAAAGCTGAGCGAATAATCTGGCTTACCTAGGATTTATTCCAGTTCTCGAAGTGTCTTTAACGCGCGGCGAATTGCCCCTTCTAACGTTATCCCACTCACGGGATTGTTTTACGGGGCTCATTACGGATATCGTGTGACCTCTATCGCGAAAAACCATTGGGGGTAGAATCGACGGATCGGGTCTTTCATCCTTCTGTTAATCAGACACGAAGAAGCTCGTAATTGCGATTGTCCCCTCGTCACATTTTAAATAAAAATGTTAATCGCCAAACTTACTTTTTCCATTGCATAATTCCGACCCAGCGGTGGCTTCATGTCAATCGTGACTGATTGCTTGAGACTCGAATCGCGCGGATATAGTTGTGTCGGCGATTGCGGGGGTTTACCTACGAGATTCTGCAATTGAGCTGCCCTGTTTTGAACCATCAGAAAATTTCCAGGGGCCTGAAAGTACCGATTGGACCGGCATACAATTATCGTTCTGAATGTAACTGGTAAGGGAAAAACGTGTGTGACGAAATGACAAGGGAATAACAATTTCATAAAATTGTATCCCAATACACGTAAATTTGTTGAGTGCCGTTTTTGTTTTATATGTATGTAACAAACGCGCAATTCGAGTGTTTTTTAATTATAAAACTCTATGATCACCACGATGTGTGAATGCGCTATGATTTGTTTAAAAAAACATTTTAATTTGATGGTACCGCACTTAACGAGGGCACGTTTCCGATTTCTCACAATACATTTCGGTTGGTGTAAAAAACGCACACAAATAATTGATGCAAAATAGTGTAACATTTCAATATTTGAACATTACAAGGGAATTCTTTTTTAACCACTCTTAAATATATTGTACGTTGAGATATTACTACATACCTGTATGGCTGTGGGAGACGGTGGGACCGTGTTGCTAGTGGTCGTAGTCGGATTTTGTACGGCGTGAGTAGCTCCCGGATAGGATCGTTGAGATCTCAAACTATTGGGATGTTCGCCCGGATGCTCGGTGGATGGCGGAGTCGTTCCCATTCCGGAAATTTCTTCGGGTATCGCTTCGCAACTGACCCTACGATAATTCAGCGCCACCAAACGATCAATGCTTCGAACGGTCTTCTATTTTTCGTTTTTAAATCGACACGATCGAACCAAAATGTTGTATACCTCATATCTTTGCTGTAAGCGTTCTTAGCATGTTTTTTGAGCTCGGCGTCGAGTTTGATGTCGAAATCATTCGGCGATGGGTCCGTCTGTTGAAGATTTAACTTGTCTTTGTTCAAAAATGGATTTTTCCAGTTAGCGCTCATCTCCGGACTGGAGTTTGATCGACGAACAGGATTTCTTGATCTTCGTGTTTCTGAGAACCGATTATGGATGAACGGTTAATGGGGACTGAGCATGAAATTGAATTTAAAACGTAATAAAGGATCGTTCGGACTTTTAACTGACCCTCATCGCCCTCTTCGAGGCTCTCGAGACTGTCCCGGGAGCTCTGACGAGAAGGGCTCGGCCTCGACGGTGAACCAGGAATGGCGATCGGACCGGTCGTTGATGTTATCGACGAGCTCGAAGCCGAATACGCCAAGGATTTCGTTGAGACCATCTCACGATCGTTCTGCGTTTGTTCCAAATTGAGATCCGGACAATCCTGAGTAAGCAAAAAACTTAGGTTACACCTGTGAAAGGAACTTTCGATCAAATCTTATTCTCGTAATGGGGAGGGAGATAGATGCAAACTGAAACTTGCACCTCGCTTTCCCAAATTGTCGTTCCCTTCGCTTCGACCGGGAAATAAATTCCTTAATTTTGACCCCCTCGTAATAGGAAATGTTTTGAATCGCAGAAATCAATGTACAAACCAGTCTTCCTTTCCCCACCTTGAGTTTTCAGCTAAATATTCCGAGATTGCTTGAATTCGGTCGTTACCATACGTTTTAAAATATGTGCAAAACTGTATAAAATCCGTCTTGGTCTCTGTCACTTTTTGCAAGATCTATAATTAGAAATGCGCAAACGATGCTTTGTTTATATGATAAAAACTTACTTCCGTAACGTCGTCGTTGGCTTGAAAATCCACGACGATATCTTGACTAGTATTCGTTGATAGTTCCAACGTCGGCATGTACAGAGTTGTAATATCGTGTATCGGAAAATCGAGCGGGACCTCGAATTGCATAGTATTTTGTATTCGCATTATCCAAGACATGTCTCCAGTCGGACGACGTACATAAATTTCCGCCCATCCCTGACACCAACAGGCGCACGGCACGTGTTCCTCGTGTTTGTCACTGCCGAGAATTTGAGCGAGTTTCGAAGATTCCGTATTTTCCGTTCGTTCGGTTTTATCGTTCGGCAATTCGCGCTTCGTCGTTACTTCAGCCTCTTCAAAAGACTTTTTCGCCTCTTCAGTGGGCGAATTCGCAGCTGTGTTTCCAGTACTAGAGCCCGTATGACCACCGTACGATTGTCGCGACTGTTTGTTGTCGTCTTTTGAGCTCTGCTGTTTTTCGTGTGTCAAAATCAAGCTTTTTTCGTAAGTTGTTCAAATTAAAAAAGAAAATCGTTGTTTACCTCGATACTGGAAGTTCTTCGTGGCGGTGGTATGATAATTTTTCCATGCTCCGGGTTTGAGGGAGCAGCCTTGCAAGCTACCCAACAATTATCGCAGAGCCCGCTTCGCATAGCTTTGTTGCTGCATCCGCTCATTGTTACCGTTATCAATCGATTGCCCAAGAGCCACGTCATCGATTGTCCTTCCTTGAGCAAAAAATCTGCGGCGGGAAGTCTCTTAGGTCGTGCTGTGTAAGTCGAAAACGTGTAACGGGCCATTAGATCTATACACGTTTCCGTTAACTCGACGTGAAAAGTCATGAGTGCCTCATCGATCGGGGGCTTGAGATCCAAGGTACGGCCCTCCCCGATCATGCGATTCGCTATTATCGGTCTTTCCCGACGACCCCGGCTTCCCTGTTCGGTCAAACTGGAGCTACGCTTCCTGTTCGATGAATCTTCGTTTACGACACTGAAATCGGGCTTCATGAGATGCCCCTCTTCGAACGGCACCAAAACGTTGGCCTTCAGACCCTGTTTTATAATGAGGCGCCGAGAATAATGCCGCGATCGCAATTCAAACAAAATTCAGAGTTGACTCGTCGACAAATATGCAAAAGTGTACTCACGGTCGTGATGAATTTGACAAAGTCACGTCGAAACGGTAAACGGCACTTTAGAAACCAAACGGCTATAACGTGATGAGCCAGCGAGACCGTATAATGATTGTACTTGAATGGATTCGTGTAAGGCAGTAAAATAGCGAATACCGACATGTACTGATCGCCGATGAAACTCGCGAAGACTTTAGGCAATCTGGTGAGAGCTGAAGAATTTGTTTTCGATAATGGACCAGCACGTTGAAAAAAGAAACATTCAATAGGAATTTTGTTTCCACCATTACATCCACAAATCCTACATTCGACCAGAATTCAAAGAAAATCATGAAGCTTCGTGTCTTGATCAAAACCTTCAATTGCCAACATAATACGTATTTATTTTAAAAAATGGCATGTATTTGAAATGAAAAATAATTACGTTTTATGCCAAACAAATTCTGAATATTTTGCAGGGAAGATTTTTTTAATCAAATACTTTTTTGACATTACCATTGTTTGAATCGGATGTTTCATTGTTTAGTGTAATTATTTTTTTCAGACTCGTGCCTCGGTGCTGTAAACTAAAATTCTAATCGAATCTAACGTTTGGATGCGACGCACAACTTGTTAAATACTCACTGGAAAGAAACTCTAATATGGGTATGGCAATGTGAACGGTAGCAGAGATTTTTGATAAATTGAGTAAAACCTCGGTCAAGAGCTTGTTCATAGCGTCGCGCATCTCTAGAGTACAAGTTGTGAGACTTGTGACGCATTGGCTCGCGCATCGGGCGGTGAGACCAACCTGTATTAAAATATTCGATCGAATGTGAAAAACATTGTTGTACTCTGATAAGAGTATTTTTTTATCCACTTTCCGACGCTTACCTCTAAACATTTAATCAAACGTTGCTGTAACGACGGCTCTAGATGGGCATGATACGAAGCGAGTGACGCCAGTACGGGAAAAACGTAAACACGAAATTCTGATACTGTGAATTTTGGAGGAACATTGTAGAGAGATTCCGGAAGTCGGAGGTTCTTGTCGGCAGTCTGAGGTGGCGAGATCTACAAAAATTCATCATCGGCAAATTTTATCATTGGTTCCTTTTTTTGTTTACCCCTCCCCCCCCCCCCCCCAAGATTTCAGCCGCTTGCTAAGGCACATGGCACGCAATAAACACAGTTAAATGTATTAAAATTATTTGTAATTCCTCATAATCGATTTGTACACTTCGATTCTATGAGGTTTTAACGCGTGGTATTTGTCTTTTTTTTTCGATAGAGAAAAATCGTTGGAAATTATCGATGAAATCTTACCATGCAACAAAGAGCTGCCGCGAGATAGTCAATATCGTTGCTGTGCCTCGACAATATCAATGCTCTATTCTGCATCACCTGAGGCATTTCCTTCAATATTAGCTGCAATACTGTCCAATCTTTTTCTTGCTTTATACACGATATAACGGCTTTGCAAGCGTGTGCCAGTGACAAATGTGTTATCTGGCAGGATATGTGCTGCAGAGGTGCTGGGCTAACGGGAGGTGGACTGTTGCCACCCCCGCTAGTGTTCAGTCTCTCCAACGGTGCGTGCTCAAGGACTAGATAAGGACTGAAGCGTGTTACAACGCCGCTCGTCGCATCCGGAAATCCAAGATGATAGAGAGAATTGGCACGAATTTTCAGGAAACACTCGAAAATCTGTTGAGCGAACGAAATAGTTGTTATAAGATCGTAAGTTATATTCTTTGGCAAAAACACAATTTGTTTTCTTTATCGAGGTCTATACCTATACCTCAACGTCATTAAGGGCCTCCGCGCACTAGGCAGTCGAACATTGGCGGTGTATGGGAGCCCGCGCACTAGGGCTCGAACTTTCGCGACAAACTCCATTGTTCAACCGGCTGCCGCACTCAGGCTGCCTGGTGCGCGGGGGCCCTTAAGCTCCGATTATCGCACATTTTTTTACTTATTTTTTCGTGCAAAACGAATAATATTATTATGTTTTACTTTTTGTTTCTTAAGATGAACGAAATCAAAAATACGCAAATGCGTTTGGAAAAATCAAAGAGACAATTACTTTAGAAATAGGTAGTTGAGAATAAAATGTTGGAACATGAAAAGAAGTCGATTTTTTCCAGTCAATTGGGAATTTCCGAGAACCGAAAGCGATAAGCTTAAGGCGTAAGGGTGACAACATCGTTAATACTTACTAAATAACGTATGGTCGGTACTTCGTGAAAAACCGATGGATCTCTATAGTTCTGTTCAAGATGATTAACCAATACTTTGTATGCTCTAATTGCGTGACTCGATGGCAAATGATACATCTTTGAAGTCAGTACTTTGATAACACCCACAACAGCGGTCTTCACGTCCTTAATATCGGGATCAACGGTAATCGGGGGATTATCCGGAGTGAAGGGCTTATTTATCATTTTCTCCAATATATCAAGAAGCTCGAGGCATCTTTTGGTCTCGCACTCGAAACAAAGATCCACGAGCAAATAGGCAGCTACGTTTCTAATTGTAATATCATTATCCATATCAACGTGTTGCATGTAAGGCACGACAATACGCTCAACAAGCTCGTCTTCGTATCTCGATCTGTTTATTTGTATGACGTTGGTCAATACGTCGATAACTTTGACGCGTATATTGGTGCGTGTTTCGATCTTGTAATAACGCTCCATGAGATTCGACAATTTGCATTGCCACTGATAGTGCGTAGGACCGATTTCCGAGGCTCGATAATCGATCAATTTTAGTATCGACGATTCAGGACGCGAATCCGAGCATCTCTCGACGAGCTCGTAAAATCTTTGTTTGCAACCGTTGTACTGGGAATTATCTAGCAAATTTTCGATACTGTTTATTGTCTCGTGCAAGCTAGCGAAGACTTGTTTGGTGGCAGGTTGATTGCTAGTTTTGGTGTGCGTTATTACTTCCTCGATTATATCGAGTATTATGCTCCAAGTGGGTTCTTGAAGCTCCACGCCATACTTGTTGACCAATCTTTGTATCGAGAGGGTTACCTCGTACATGACGATCGGATGATTGCATTCCAGGGCCTGATTGAAAGACGGCAGTACGGAAGTCGGTGTACATTTTAATTTTGGGATTCTGTGGGTGCCCCAGAGGCCCATGTTTACGTAGAAAACGGCACCGCGAAGGAGATGAACGTCGCGCTGAAAATTCGGATCTTGAAGCAAACGACACATCGTATGTAGCGCCGAGTGTCCCATATGCGTCCCTAATAATTTCCGCATTATTTTCCAACTTATCTGACAGTAAGCCTCGACATTGACGCTCCGACACAGAGCGGTTATGAAAGTCTGCAAAGAATCCGATTGCAAGTTAATGTTGTAACCAACGATCGTGTCGAGAGTCTCGAGACAGCCTGACACTACTTCGGTGCTGTTGCTGTTATAACAGAGATGACAGATGTACTGTACGAGACCCGAGACAATATCCTCGTCGATGTACGCCGAATTGTACTTTATAACATTTACGAGCAAAGACAGAAATTCGGCTCCCCTCTTTCCATCATCGCCGGTTACACTTGGCATCCATTCAAGCAAGAATGGGCCCATTCTTTCCTCAAGATGCAATATGACTTTGCCATTCTCAGTTAGGCTCTGCAATAGTTCCAAGCGCGGGCCTATATCTTCTGGAATTTCGTGATCTTTCACGACCATAAAAAATTTCACTCTCATCAGCGATGACAATTTGCTGTATTGGCCCTGCACAAGACAACGAAGAAAATTCAATGTCACGTGTCTGTGCTCTCTGATGGCATCCTTGCCGAGCAAATCCTGAACGAGATTCCATAGCCTTTCCACAGCGCCCTGAGGAATCGAGGCAACAAAATTCTTATAACACAGGGTAGATTATTTTTTAAAATGGGTCCTACGACTGTGTGAGATCGGATACAATGGATAAAGATTCGGTAATAAATATTATTTATATCTATTTGATAACAGAGAAGAATATTTATTACCCGTCTAATTATCAATCAACCGTTTCTCGTATATGATTATTCGATAACCCCCTCCCTTTGACATAATAATGACAATAGACGGTATTCCATTGATTTTTCCTATCAACGCATTAACTATTATTAATTGATAGGAAGATTTAACTTTGCTATTTTGTATCATCATTGTCCAATCAATTTTACGATCAAATAGAATGTTGACTTTACATCTGTAAACTTTTGTATAGAATTAATATATTGAATATCATTTAGACACGGACCAATCGATTATACTATAATTTTCTTAGGATAAAAATAAACCATCGGTGTGTCACATACATCTTCCCATTGATGATTGAGTACTCCATCGCACAGATCTTTGATGGCCTTCGCTCGATGATTAGCGGGGCTTTCCGGTCCAATTTCTTTCTCTATGTCATGCGTCAGAACAAAATCTTCCCTGCTCTTGTAGTTACCTGTAATAAAAATTAAATATTAGAAAAATTCGTCACCCGAGTAAAAGTGAAAAATCGTTATTTTTATTGACCGAACGAATCAGGATCGGGTCCACAACAGAAAAGGATACGGATAAGGTCCTTTGTATTTTTCGAAGCACTGTACAGAAAATGTAATGTTCGATAAGTGTCGGTGTTCGAAGGCACGAAAAATTAAATTTATTCCGAAAAAAATCATCCTCACCGAAAACAACAAATTACGTGAGGAAGGTGCATGCACACATACACAGACGTAGCATATACACACGTAGAAGGAGAGTAGGTTACCTTTGTTGATGCGAAACCATTGTTTCAATTTGTCGAATGTCTTATTATCCTTGTCTTTCGAGCTCATTTTCGACATTGTCACATTGTCCGAATCATCTGATGATCCGAAACAACGTAATAACAATCAAATTGGACGCGTCGATTTCCTTTTTTACCGTTCGATTTCACCGAAAGAACCTGCACGGTATCGCGGCGGTGGACATGTCAAAAGTCAAAAGTATACCAGATTCCGGTGGGGGTAACCATGTGAGAGGAAAACACCATGGACGCGAGAGAGAGAGAGAGAGAGAGAGAGAGAGAGAGAGAGAGAGAGAGAGAGAGAGAGAGTGAGAACGAAAAGCATATGGAACCGAAATGCAGTGCCGGTATGTAAAGGGGGCGCAAGAGCGACGTAAGTTCCATCTCCCGCTTAAAATTGAAAGTTACGATAGGAGATACCAATCGATAAGTTACCGACTGGAATTCTCCGGTAGGTTGACAGGTGACCTCTAGTAAACACCGCAAGTACCCGTGTGGCGATTGGCGTTTTTCCGTTGAGAGCGATTCGCTCTCGAGGCTCGCTTCCGAGGCTGATAAGTAAGGGTCCTGTAATTGTAATTTGCTTTTTAAAAATACTCATTTCCAAGAATACGAGGCGTTTTGAAAATGCCATTCGCAAATTCTCCGGCATGGCACAACAGCTTGAGATGAAATTTAACTTGGCGATAAGTAGAGAATTTGCTATAAATTCAAATGACGGAACAGGAGACGGTGACGCCCGAAAGGGTCTTAATCCGTAACGCCAATAAAAACTAGATTCATTCATCCAGGCGAAAGAAGGCGATTAACGAGGGACAACGCGTCAGGCTACGGTTTTAAGAATGTCGAAGCAGCCATATAAATTGGCGTATGAAATCGGCTGCGTGCCATGGGCTATATACATATGCATATACGGTATACGCATGCGCGTTACACATCTGCCCGCATATAAATAGCTATATATATATACACCCTGATTAGTAATTCCAGGCGGTACACCGTGTGGTGGACTACTTGATTGCCGCATACCGACACCAAATCCCATATACCAGCGGTACATATGTATGCGGGAGTCCTGCTTGATTTTCATCGCGTGACCCTGACCATTTAATATTCGATCGAAACTCCAGCAATCTTTTCGTGCGAGCCTAAAAAACTGTTTTCAAATTTTTCTTTCAATTTTTCGGGTGCCTCGTTGAAGAAGTTATACCTTGGAACCTTTCCAATCTTTCAAATGGCCGATTTTCATCAAAGATTTTGCGAAATCGCTCGATGATATTAAAATTTGACTCCGTTAATGGTACTCGTATCAGCCATAACTAATTATAACATAGGTATCTGCCGCTCGTCGTTGACAAAGTCACTGAAATGCCGAATTGTTCAACGGTATTAACTACTAGAAGTCTGTAACTACCGATTGACTCTAACTACTGATTCGGGAACTGGTCTACCCTCAGCAGTAACTCCTACCGATACGAGATACGAGATCGATTTTATTATACTAAATTTGCTATATGGCAATGATTTATATGTTGTTTAATTTTTAAAAGCGCGTTAAGCCTCAATTTTAAACGCTTGGGCCACTTTGAAAATACGATTCGTGAATTCTCCGGGCTGGTGTAACAGATTGAGACCGCGAATTGAGTTAAGCCAACGCAGAATCGTCGCAAAATGGGGCTGACGATGAGTTTAGTTTCATCCCGATTTTGTAACTAAAATGTTTTATACGAATTATAACTTGTAATTTGGAATAAAAATAAGCTTCTAACAATAATTGTGTTTTTATTTTTGCTGTACGCGGAAACTATGAGAATTATTGAGGTGGATCGTTGCTCTTACGGTAATCATGATTTATTTCTTATGCCAGAAAATATTGTTTTTTTACGATTCTCCATCAAAGTAGGTCACCAATGCAATTCGCGACTGATCGTCCGAATCCCAGCGAAACTTTTTCAAATTATCGCAAACGATGCACCTACTTTTTGCTATCCAGCGTATAAACCGACGGGCGTGACGTGAATAACGTTTTATAGCGAATCCAAGATTCAATATTTCGCGGAATGTTCTCTACGTGCTTGATCGAAGCCCGAGAACTAGGTCTTGGAATCGCCAAGTCGACGAGGGTTTCGTATGAACTACGCTCGAATTTCGAACTGGTCCTCGCTGGCCAAAGTGAGTATAACGAAATGTGAAATCGACGCTCGGGAAAAAGTAACTCACGGAATACCTTCTGGGTTCTTCTGATCTTCCTCTTTTTTATTCGGAATTTCGTGTTCGCGGCGGGAAACCTGCCTGCCGGTCTAACGATATAACGACAACGACGATGAGGAAGAACTCATGAGACCAAGTACTAAACCGAGATGAGCCAACTGCTGGGAAGCTGTTGGGAGTTTACAGTTAGAAACGATGATATAAATCGAGGAACAAACGGCACGTTCCTTTCGCCCAGCAACGTCGATCAACGAGAACGCGGGCACCGGGCACGGGAGAGTGTCCAGACCCTCGTTATGGCCTACAAAATATACGTACATGTATATGTATATATATATATATATATATATAGGTCGTTCCAACATTTGCGGCCGGGCAGGCCATCCAGTACCTAATTTTGGATCCGTGCGATTGTGATAAATTTTGCTATACCCTGAAAAATAATGGCTTTCCAAACTTAAAGCACATTGACGCTATCGGTTTTTGAGAAACGAAAAAATGAACGTTTTTTATATACAGTAAAATCTTCAGGTTCAGCTTCCATTTTATGAAGGATCGAGACTTGCCACTATTTATAAAAACTACACTTCTTCGGACAATTTCAAGTTTTTTTTTTCGTT